>CM073939.1:2500000-5000000 GCA_037179545.1 Sesamia inferens | reverse complement strand
ATTATATAGTATTTATTACTATCATGCCTGAGCGTATTTAAAATATACACTCAATATAAAAATAATTTATTGGGTAGTAATTACATACGAACTAATGGCGAAGACACATAAAATATATGGTAATGAATACTAAATATGATATGACAAACCAATTAAATTAGCGTGTTTTATGTAATTTAATTACAGCTAAGGATTTTTTTTTTTTGTTTTGACAGGGTAACTAGTAATATGTTAAAAGTAGTGGCCTCTAAAACAATCGAGTTAAGTTTATTCTAATAGGATACATAAACTTTTACCTTTTTTAAACTTTATGGCTAATTAATTTGCTTTCCTGTTATGTTCAGTATGTATCTATGTATTTGTCTATGATTGCATAATTTTGGATATGTATGTATTTGTGTAGCTATTTTAGTACGAGTATATCGAATTTATAATATTTGCACCAGCGGCAGTGTCATTTATGGTTCGGGAGAATCTCTGACCATTCATTGGTTGCCTGGATGATTGCACTCGCGAGAAGGCCGCCCATTGTATGTCTTGTCGTGTTGAATGTATGTTTTTGGTGTACAATAAAGTATACATATAAAATAAAATAAATAAACTTACACGGATCAGCCATTTCTATAGCAACTGACATTAGACCAGCAACAGCGTGGTAACAACTTCTCATTATCCAATAAGGAAGTAAAGAGGATACGACACTCGAATCTCGACTTTAGAAGCATTAGGTCGTATCTATAGCTCGACCTTAGAATCATTAGGTCGTATAAATAGGTCCAACGACCTACACATACGACCTACTGTTACTAATGTTGAGCTATAGATACCTACGACCTACTGCTTCTAACATCGAGCTATAGATACGACCTAATGCTTCTGAAATATTTTGCTTAGTACTAAATTGCGGAAATACTTCATAGAGCGCAAATATACATATGTATAGTATATACTATAAAGTTGGACGTGACTTACATGGTTATTATTATTTAAAATTAAGTTTATAAACATTAACAAGGCTCTTGGTTGTAAAACTAATCTCTTAAATCGGAAGTCGGCGACTTCTATATATTTTTATAGGTATTGAGAAATATCCTGGACCTATGGCCCTGGTATCATAATCCGTTTAATTGCAGGAACATAAAAGAAGAGAAAGCTATATGTAGGTTTGTACCTGTAGCATGCACTGGCCCGGCCAAGCCCGCGTGGTAGATTACTTACTGAAATATTTATAGATTTTTCAAAAATCTAGTGATTCAATTTTAGTTTTCATCAAAATCCAGGTCCGTGACTCCTAGAGTACTTTCTGCTATTCTACATATATTATGTAGGTAGTTTCGGATTTGGCGACATACGCTCACTGGAAAAATTCACCTTATGTATGTAGGCTGATTATTTACTATGATGATGCTGATTATGTACTTAAATCAAATCAAATCAAATCAAAGCATTTATTTCAAATAAACCAGTATTTTTTTTATTAAAATATAAACTAGCGCTTGACCGCAATCCCGCCTGATGGTAAGCAGTGACGCAATCGTTGATGGTAAAGCGCACTAGTTTATTAAGAGCCTATTCACTCTAGCCTTGAAGACACTCAAATTGTAGTCCGACGGAAACACCGCCGCCGGCAGATTGTTCCAGTCCCTCGATGTACGCGGTATAAAGGACGAGGCGAAACGCTTCGTCCGGATCGTAGAGGTGTTAACAACATAAGGGTGGAAACTCGCCGTACGACGGGTCGTCCGATGGTGGAACGGGGATGGGGGAATTAAATCGTGCAATTCCCTCGCACACTCCCCGGAATGCATCCTATAGAACACCGAAAGGCTGGCTACTCTACGCCTGTGCTCTAGGCTTTGGAGACCAACTCGAGTTAAATCAGGGTCACCAATCAGCCTCTTCTCACGCCTCTCCACTGAATCCAATGTGGCCAGGTGACACTAAGCAGCACCAGCCCAGATGTGGCTGCAGTACTCCACACACGAACGGACCTGTGCTTTGTACAACATTAGAAGCTGCCCTGGTGTGAAGTACTGCCGGACCTTTGCGATTACACCAAGTTTTCTGGCAGCCACCTTGGCCTTGGACTCAATGAACCGCCCAAAGTTTAGGTTCGAGGAAATCTCAATACCCAAAAGCTGAAGGCGGTCGGTACACTCCAAGGATACATTCCGAAAAGTAGGAGCCAAGGTGAACGGGCTCCTTTTGGCGGTGAAAAGACACGCCTGCGTTTTGGCGGCATTGAATGTTACAAGATTGGCATTGCCCCATTCGGAGACTGCCTGAAGTGCAACACTCGTTCGCTCTACCATGGCCTCTCTTTCGGACCGGATTGATTCCCTACTAGCCCGAGCATCCGGCAGGTATCTCTCCACAACTGTGCTGTCATCTGCATACCCATAGATACCGGGCATCAGCAGATCGTTAATATGCAGCAGAAACAGAGTTGCAGAGAGAACAGACCCCTGAGGAACACCGGCATTAGTCGACATGGGCTCAGATGAGCATCCGTCGACAACAACTCGGAGGGACCGTTCAGTCAGGAAGTCTTTTACCCAGCCAGTCAGGCTAGGGGAAATGCCGTACGCTGGAAGCTTACTCAAAAGGCCAGCGTGCCATACCCGGTCGAAGGCCTTCGAGACATCAAGGGAGACAGCAATCGCTTCCCCATTTCTCTCGAGGGCCTCGAGACACTTTTAAATTGTCGGAAGGTCGGTCAGTCAGTAAGGTGAAGCTAGTCGCCCATTCCCAATTCCTTATGTTGGTAACACTATGTCATCTTAACATTATTTTTTAAATTTTTTCTCTTCAAACCCAACCACAAGGCGTTGAGAATAAATGTCCCATTATTTTTATCTTTATTATATCTTTCGAAAACCTAAAGCAGGGACGCGCTAACAATTTATTTTAAAATTTTATATGTTATAGTTTAAAAAATGTCAAAGATCATCAACATGTCAATAATATTACGTGAGATTGTCAACTATTACATGTTTGTTACATAAGAGTAGGTACAACCTAAGTGACATACACAATAGGAAGTTACCTGGGTAAAAAAAAAATGATTGTATTTCGTCTGTCATTCAGAAAACAATAAAAATTGACAAATATAAAAGGCATCAAAGATCAGGAGTGGTGGCTGGTGACGTTACTGCTCGCTAAAAAGTGTAGCGTGCAGTGACGTCACACGAGTTTTCAACGCACTGTGTCGTCTTAATTTTTTGTTTATATGAAAAAAGAAAAAATACGGGTCTAGTATTTTTTGGAAATCTTACTGACGGACTAATTAGTTTTTTTTTAGTCAATTACCCTATTATAATATTATAAAGGGTGCATCTGACATCGACGCACAAACGAGTACAATGGATCCAGTACATGATTCCGAACCCCCAATGGTGTTATTTTTCGTTAGCTTCTTCCTGATTAAAAAAAAAATATGCAGTTTTTTTACTTCAGACCGTTCACAATTACTATACCTAATTTTATAACCCAATAAGATTTTAAAGTAAAAATTAATTAATTCGCTAATTACACCCAAAACTCGAAAAACTATCCTATTAGCTGACACTTGCAACGTTCAAAGGCCGAGCCGACATCTTTTTTAAACACTGTGATTTCTGTAACCGCTCATTAACGACATAAATGACTATTATAATTTTATTAGTGGCATGCGGTCTAGCCCTCTCGCGAAGTTTGCGTTACGATGTCAGATACATTCTGTATGTGAAATATATTATAAATATGAATATAACACAAAAAAAAAACCATAGTTTATTCCCATACTGATAATTATGAAACAGAAAGTAAAACATTGTATGAGTTGATATCAGTAGGCCTAGTATGAGTTTTCAATACGAAACACGATCGTCCATATCGAGCGCGTTTGGCGCTCTCATTGGTTGAGAGTTCTTACGACTTTGAAGCGGGCCAATCGCTGGGTCAAACGCGCTCGATATCGACGAACGAGTTTCGTATTGAAAACTCATACTAGGCCTACTGTTGTGTCTCATCCGGTGCTAGATAAGAGCTTCTTGTACCGACCGGGAAATACTTATAATTTAATCAATGTTCGGACGCTTTCCGTTCACATAGACCTACTCAAAGTTGTTCTTTACTTCATCTAACTGGAGGTTTGTAATAAAATAATAGTATTATTTCTTTCATTTTTGTATTAATAGGGTATTTGACTAAAAAAAACGAATTAGTCCGTCAGTCAGATTTCCAAAAAATACTAAACACGTATTTTTTGTTTTCATTAAAACAATAAAAATTGACAAATATAAAAGGCAACAAAGATCAGGAGTGGTGGCTGGTGACGTCACTGGTCGCTAAAAAGTGTAGCGTGCATTAACGTCATTATTATAACTTAGTGCTTGGCTGCAATCCCGCCTGATGGTAAACAGTGATGCATTGATGGTAAAGCGCGCTAGTTTATATAGAGCCTATTCACTCATATAAAAAAACTAAGTGAAGGAAAGGTGAGGAAGGAAGACGGCAGATGAGCGAGGTGATGCAATGTTAAACCCAGCAACACGACCAAGATTGATCTGGAGACCCTCCATGACCAAACCCTCGACA
Organism: Sesamia inferens; assembly: GCA_037179545.1. Lineage (NCBI taxonomy): Eukaryota > Metazoa > Arthropoda > Insecta > Lepidoptera > Noctuidae > Sesamia > Sesamia inferens. The sequence goes on along the minus strand of CM073939.1, from coordinate 4,995,422 downwards.
CAACAACATTTGGCGCATCGTACCCGGCGCACACTGCTGCAGCCTCGTCCTCCGTACGGCTTCACCAGACATCATACCGGAACAAGACGAATCATTATTATCTTAGATTGATAATATAACATAAACGTTTGTATGGATCGATGATTGTTACACTTTCACGCAAAAACTACTGAACGAATTTGGATAAAATTTGGCAGACCTATGTTTTATAACTAGGATTAACATATAGGACATTTTTATTCCAATATTCTTACGGGATCGAAAGTTATACGTGTGTAATCGCAGAGCGCAACTAGTATGAAAATAATTAGTAAAATCGGCTGAAAACTCGAAACAACCACTACACATAACTATGTAAAATAAACGTACCGGACACATACGTTATATAATCTCTTTAGAAATCATCACCAAGTCAACTTATTTTAGGCTTCCTCGGCTTCTCCAGAGTTGCACACAATAGGTACCTACTTCTAGAATTCTTTTCCTGGCAGCTGAAATAATCAAATAATAGATACAGCATGTGTAGTCAATTTAAAACGTATATTACTTATCAGTACTCTGATCCATCTATATGTATATTTCATGGCTCCTTGCCTCCCAACGCATAGAAGCAATCTAAGATTAGAACCATATTGAAGCGCGGGAACAAAAATATTTTGACTTTTAGTTATACAGTGCGTGTACGCGGTTTTACAAAAATGTTTAGGTAATTTACAGATAACAACTGCTGAGATAAAAATTGGGTCAGGGACTTATGATTTGTTACAGTACCTACTGAAGTTAATTTACTGTACGCTGTACACGGGGACTTGTAAAAAAATGTTTAATTTAACTTTGTTCTCAGAGGTTTTTAATAATTGTTTCTTCATTTCAGAATTCTTAATGGTACATGTAATAAGACTGTTTTGTCTTCCTGAAATATGTTTTATTTTTATGCGTTTTGCTATGTAGATTTCCTGTGTTTATTCATGAATAATTACAAAAAGTTGTAGGCAGTTAATTAAACTCGCGATTTCTTTGCTCTAATGGATAGGTTCTAGGAAAACTTCATTATTTGAGATAATGGTACCAATTAGGAAGGAGTTGTCTGACATTGAATTAAAGTAAGTTAGAAAAGTAAGAATAGTGTAAAAACATTGTAAGGCCGCTCACTTCTCTCTGAATCCTCTACAAAGCTATGATGTTGAGGGAAATATTTGATTATTGTTGTTTATTGCCCTAATACAATCTATTATGACGTACCTACTTTTGTCGTAGAATTTACGAACACATTTCTGCCAAAGCACTTTTCAAAAAGAAAGAAAGAAAAAGCATTTACCTATTGAGTCTCGTGCAGACGACAACATTTCAAGCTATCCGAAACTGTCAAATAATTACAATCAAACCTGAGCCTCTGTGTGTTAGAGATAAAGTTGCATATCGAATAAAGAAATCCGACAGATGGTAGTAGCTTGATGTTATGTAGTCTGTACGTAAATATCATAAAACTAAACCCAAAAAAGGTATCTAAGTTTTATTGTCATCTTATACTGTTCCACGCCCAAGTAAAGGCCTTCTCCAAATATATACAGGAACTATTTCCCGCGCCTTCACTAGTCCTCGCCATCTCTTTATTTACCCGGCAGTGCCGTCCATCTTCAGGCTTTATCATCATCCTTTTGTGTAAGTTTATTCATCACCACTGCACTCTAAATGGTGAAGGAAAACTTTGTGAGCAAACCGTCGTGTCCTCGAACCGAGAAGATGGGGGGTTGGGCCGGGGTTGGTAGATGCCACAGCATCTACCAACCCCGCAACCCGCACCGGACCCCCGTGGTTTATTACAACCCACTCCCTATCACCGAGCCAGTAGCCAGGTTCCTGACTAATGGAAACATGACTGATTAAGCGTATGGTAATTATAAAGAAACAAATCTAGCTAAGACGCAACATTCATTCAGTTCCATTACATAATTCTCTTTCCACGCAACATTGGGACTTGTGAAAACTATAAACGAGTTGTCATTAAATTGATATTGTTCTGTCTAGATTCAAATGCGTAGCCCATTGACCTTGGAACCATCGCTTCCTATATATAATATCGGACTATCCGTCCGCGAATTCAAAGCTAGCCACTATTCTGGTGTCGGCAAACGACCGATACTTTTTCGCAATGTTTCTCAACTATATTCAACATGTCGCAGTCATTAACTAACACATTATCTTTCCAATATATTGGATAGTTCCTTAAGACTGTAATATTATTATATGGTAATAGTTTGCAAGAATCAGAAGATTGTATACCAGGCTATAAACACTTTATTGTATAATATAATTGATGACTGACTATACTCGCGAATATGTTCGCGCGCGCGATTTCATACATTTTTTTTTACGCAGAACCGTAATTATTTGTCTAAAATGAAAGTAAGCCTAATTTGCTTTCTATAATATCAGTGATCTGTCAATGAAAGTCCTGTCAAAATCGGTATAGCCGTTTCGGAGATACACGGAAGACAGGTAAAATTATAATTTTAAAGTCTTTGCTTTTTATTTATAGTATATTACACATTGAAAAAGCTGTTATTTTGACAAACAAGACACTAAAATTTAATTTGTTTGTATTGTTTAGTTTTGATGTTTATTTTGTTGTATTTTACAACTAATCTATTGACTTGTCACTTTCTTCCATTAACATTAAAGACTTTCTCTAAATTTCATAGTAACATCAGGTAAACTGTTTTCTATTAATTGCTTACCTATTATTATAACGAAACTATAAAGTTGAAGTGAAAGTTATTACTCCTGAACAGAAATATTGTCATCTGTGTGTATTTGTTACGACCGCAACGTTCATATTTTAATTATATGCCCGTGTGGTACCGGGTAATTGAAACTGAAACGTGGTCGCTCACAATGGGCCTCATACGAAGACTATGGAAAGAGCTACGCTCGGAGTTTCTCTGCGTGATCGAATCAGAAATGAGGAGATCCGCAGAAGAACTCAAGTCAACGACATAGCTCTTCGAGTCGCTAAAATTAAGTGGCAGTGGGCGGGGCACATTGCTCGTAGAACCGATGGCCGGTGGGGCAGTAAGGTTCTGGAGTGGCGGACATGTACCGGAAGACGCAGCGTAGGGAGGCCCCCAACAAGGTAGACCGATGACCTGGTGAAGGTCGCGGGAGCACAAGATCAGTCATCGTGGAAAGTCTCGGGGGAGGCCTTGTCCAGCAGTGGATCTCTATAAGGTGATGAAGAAGAAGTGGCACCAGGCATAGAATAGTACCATCCCATATCCTCCCGTGGGTGTCGTAACAGTCGACTAAGGGAACACTCACCAGGGAAGCGGACAACGGGACTTCTCCTGTGGAATAACAAATTACTGCGATCCCCAACGCCTGCCAAGCGTGGGGATTATGGCAATACCCCCCAATGGAATGAAAGCCTTGCACTGCTGGACAGAGGCCTCCCCAGGCCTCTGTCCATCAGTGGACGTCTATAGGTTGAGAAGAAGACACATAAACATATATAGCATTGTAATGCATACTAATATTATAAATGCGAAAGAAACTCTGTCTGTCTGTAACGCTTTCCCGCTTAAACCTCTCGACCGATTTTGATGAAATTTGGCACGGTCAATCTTTAGACCCTGAGAAAGAACATAGGCTTCCTTTTATTGACAAAAAATGATATTCCCGAGGAAAATCTAAAAAGCGCGATATAACCGAATTCCACGCCGGCGAAGCCGCGGGCGGAAAGCTAGTTTCATATAAACAAATAAAAATAAAATATCTTTACGAGGTTTTTAAGAAAGTGTCACAACTGAATTGACTTCTTAAAGAACTTAACCGTTTTTACAAACATATTTTTTATTTTCATTAACTAGACGTAAACATTAAGTTAGATTAAAATGCTTATTAGTCGTGGTTGGTGCTTCTTAATAAAGTATAAAAAACATTACATAGACAAATTATGAAAAGCAATTTTCCGCACTCGCCTACAGCATAACTCAGGTGCTATTCCTATCGTGATCAGGGTCAGTAGAGGGAACATTTTTAGTGCTGATAATTTTTTTTATAACATTTGTTTAAATTTTATTTCGCGAATTTTTTACTACATTCAATAGGGAGTGTTCAGACATCGTAACCTTTGATTTACTGCTGTATAAAATTGCAAATTCTTCGTCAAGTCGCAGATTTTGGAAGATCGTCATGCTAATGACGCGGATTGGTGAATAAAAATGGAAGATCAACTCAAGGCTAGTCTGGTTTGAATGCTGCGTAGACGATCACCTTATTTCTATAAATAAAATCTCAAATAAAGATAGTAACACTCATATGATCGTATCTATATTGTGTTTTAGATTTCGCGAAATACCGCAAAACAGTCTGAGATTGCAGCTTACGTGAGTTAAGGAGTGCGCTCGTGGAAGAATGGTCAAACATAGACGAAAACCGTATTAGACATTTGGTTTATAGCATCCCACGTCGAATGTTAAGACAGTAATTAAATTGCGAAGATATTTAACCAACACCCGAAAATGGATGTTTAATGTTCAAATCGATGATTTTGATTAGATTATCACCATTAACATCCGATAGTTATGTAGTTACATACTTACTTACACCCGATTTTGCTCTATAATATTTCTCCCGTTACCTCTTTAGTTAAGTATCTACTGTCAAAGTAGGTATGTAGTCTTAATTTTGTCTATAATGTAGTCTAAAAATAGATAATTTAATTTAGGTTATGGTGTCTAGCAAATTAAGGTAGTAGCCCAATTAAGCCCAATATAAGTACATACACTCACACACACCTTACACTCGCCATTTAGTTAATCTTTTCTCATTTATTTGTTTTTCTTTTATAGTTTCATACATCTTTTCCACCAAATTGGTGATTGCTAAACCGTCCCAATTTCACTAGAATTATGGCTTTGTATCTCCCGAAGAATCACTGACTCCTAAGTCACAGGACTATACCTAGTTTAGGAGTCAGAGTACCCCTATATTGTTCATTTATGATAAGCATTATAATTGCAAATGCTTATATAAATGTACCACCAAAATATACTATATAGCAATGCAATCCATTGTGAAGTGAGAAACAAAAATATTATTATATTTTATCGATTAGTTATAGTTAAGTCACATAAAATTAGTCAGTGCCTGATGTGAGTTGACGTGTTTTTAGTCACCATATTTTTAATCACCTAAATTAGCAATTCAGTATTTTAATTTGACAGGACTAAACTAATATTTTTTCTTATGTAATATTCTTAATGAAATAGAAAGAAAAAGATAGAACTTAAAATTAGTTTACTTTGTGAAGAAGGGATCGGGATCGGTGCCACTATACAGATTATCTAAACACATTCCCCTTTTTTTAACCTTTTACCGACCTATTAACCACTCATCCTATCTTGCAGCTGCATTAAATACAGTTAAAACTGTTACCAAGCACTGCAATGTTGCTGCAGAGTAATGCCGAAGCTCTTGATTAAGTGGCGGCCATCACGGTGCGCTCAGCACTAACTATGACACATGTGTTTTACGAGCTGCTTTGAAGCCGGTTGAGCGACTTGCGTCTAGGATGACAGCGTAGTGCCTATAGTGTGTAAAGTCGACTAAATCTACCGACCGTGCGTTGTGGCTATTTTTACTATATAGCACCACGTTTCGTTACGCAAAAAGCGTAATATATACATAATACAACGTAATTTTTTATATATGCGAAACCCGAAACACGTATCGAGTATTTTTAAGTAAAGAATCGATGTATAAAATTTCGAAAAGATATCATTAAAACCCCTGTCTCACGAGCCTAGTACAATTTTTAAATGTATTCTCAAAAATATAACTTGGTGTAAAAATTGTTAGAATCGATTCAGTTACTTATTCTGAACAAACTATATTCAGGTTTCGTATGAAGAAAAAATAACATTGTTTATGCACATTTTAAAAATGTCAGTTTATGTCACGTGATATTTTTTTTTTTACATTCAACACGTTTTAGCCTCAAATGTTGGCTCCATTTTTTATTATATAACTAGCGGCCCGATACGTGCTTCGCTACGTATAAAGTGAAATAATAAAAACAAATTTATTGGATCATCAAAATTATTTCTTCAAACATCTACTTATTTTTTTTTTATTGCTAGTAATTTTAAAACTTAATCCAAAACATTTAGATAAACAATGTTCTTTGTTTTTCCATTTCTAGCATGTATAAACAAACGACTGGGGGTACCGAATCTCGAACAGGCAACATAAAGTTGGCCATGTGAAAAATATGATTCCTCCAAAAACACCACAAACGTGAAATGTTTGCCCTTGGGCTTTGTTGATGGTACGCCGCAAAGGATATTGTAATCGTTTGAACTAAAATGGCATATTAGTTGGGATCATAGGGATACGCGGTACCAAACAAACTTCTCCTTTTGATTTACCAGTTAAGATCGCAGCATCAATTCAACTTGGCAATAAGTTTTTCACTGTCAATCTGGTGCCATTACACAGTTTTGGTGGATTTTAAAATTACAAAAAAAGTGGCATTGGTTTTTATATATAAATATAGAAGATGATCCATCGTTCATTGAATTAATTTGTTACAAAAAATGTGATAAATGAAAAACCGCTCCACCGATCGCGTTCGAACTTCACATAAACCATCTACTAATTAGTCAAAACTAAGCTTAAACATTTCGTTTGGATAGGTGAGTTCATTCTTGAGTTATAAAATTATAAAGAAAGTGGCATTGATTTTTATATACATAGATAAACTAGTGTTTGACCGCGATCCCGCCTGATGGTAAGCAGTCATGCAGTTGTTGATGGTAAAGAGCACTAATTTATTAATTGCCTATTCACTCTAGACTTGAAGATGCCTAAATTGTATTGAGACGAAAAGAACGCCGCAGGCAAATTGTTCCATTCCTTCGATGTACGCGGTATAAAAGACGAGACGAAACGCTTCACCCGGATCGTAGCAGTATCAACAACATAAGTAATGGTGGATACTAGGCGTACTCCATTTCCCGCGCACCATCGTCGTCGCGTGCGCTTTGCAGTGTGTGGACTGGCTAAGCTTTTTCACATGAATATCTGATCGTCGCGTTCATTTTTTTTTTATTGAACACAGCGGCGTTATCGTGTAACACTGTCATTTTGACAGTTCATCACCGTTCATTGCATTTTTAATGAATTAGCGAGCGGTGCTCAGTCAGCGTGGCGAATTAAACTGAACTTGAATCGGTTAAGTACTTGCGTTTTAAATGAAAAAAATTCTTTCGCTTCGTCCAGTTTCATTATGTATATGTGATTTTTCCGCTTCTTTTTCGTCTGGTAGGTACTATTTCTCCAGGCTAGGTCAGTATGGCAATTTCGAGTGTCTATAATGAGCTAGCAACAACCAAGGCCAGTTTCAAGTTTTGTAGTTACGTGTTTAAAAATATAGGCTAGGTTATATATAGGTAAACATGTTTGTATACATATGTATATAGCAGAGTAGGAGGAGCTACCGTTACACCGAATATATCCGGGGTAATATATTTCGCTTTAATGGCTGAATTTGTTTCAAATTTATTTTTATGATGATGTGAAGGACGGCCGCGTTTGTTGGTAGCTGAAGAGTGCTGAGCCAATGAAAACATTGTAGTTTACACGTTTTTTTCTTGGATGTTGAGGTTTGTCGGGATCAAGTTTCATACGAAATTGTTTTGATAGTGTATATGAGTTGTTACGCAACGATTACTTTGGAGAACAGAGCAACGTTAAGGGGTTAGGTCAGGGTTTATTTTTTAGAAAGATAGAATATATTTATTCAGCACAGACTAAATTACATACACCAGACACACAAGCAAAACAAAAAATCAGCATGAAAGCGTGCCTCATGTTAGCGCCAAAAAAGCCCAGTTCAGCAAAAAGTACCTACATCCGATTTTTTAACCGCCCTCAAAAAGGAGGAGGTTACTAAATTCGACCCTATAAGTATATGCTTTTCTTTTTGTGAGATGTGATGGATGTAAAGTCATTTTGGTATTAGATATTAGGCAGGATATAAGGAAAGTTTTATCTACGTCCCGGATTGTATCATCTCGAGGACTCGGCTTGTAGGTGTGTTGAAGGTCCTCAGTGTTTTTGGGGAGCGCAGCATTTTTTTTTAATAATTATAAACTAGTTCTTGATCGCAATCCCGCCTGATGGTAAGCAGAGATGCAATCGTTGCTGGTAAAGCGCGCTAGTTTAATAAGCCCATTCACTCAAAAAACTGAGTGAATAGGAAGGAAGACGGCAGTTGAGCGAGGTGATGCAATGTTTAACCCAGAGGGAGATTGATCTGGAGACCCTCCACGACCAAACTCCCGACACAACATTTGGCGCATCGTACCCGGCACACATCGCAGCACAACTGCTCAGACCCGTCCTCCGTACGGCTTCACCAGACATCATGCCGGTACACAACGGATCGCTTGGCGGCAAGACTTTAGTCTGGTGGGTGGTAACTTCCGCCAGCATCCGAAGTTATGGCCTACCATCGAGTTTTTTTTCAAAATTTTACGTAAGTAGTTTGAAAATATACGAATTAAACATATGGGCAGTATGTCTAGTCCTATCTACGCCTTGTTAGTCAAGTGGTCGCAACTCTCCTCGGTATCACACAGGAGTGTTGCCTGTTTCCCCGATTCCAGCGGAAAAGTTCAACCGTATGGTCTGAGAAATTTTCATTCTTTTTAACATTTTCATCAGCCCAAAATACATTTAATATTTTACAAAGTATTCCTTGAAGAAGATAGAGCGCTTAGAACTTAACATGTCAACGACCTTTCTTAAGTTTTTAACATTCCATGACGTCATGGATTCACACCTAAGCCAGCCCATAGCAACACCGCCAATAGAAAATTTCTAGGCCAGCATAATATAAAGCCATAACCAGAGATTCAACTTTATTGGTCCGAAATCACCTTCATCGAGGTATTTTACTTAGAGCACTGATTTCAATAGCACTTGACCGAACGACACCTAAGCTGTCCTACTTACAGAAAAGGTACAAAAGTGCGGTTCGGTAGAATAGTTTATTAACATTACTAGCAGTACGCCGTGGTTTCACTCGCACACATGTCCCTCCCGATGTAACATCGGGATCAATGGTATCTTAAGTGTTCTGATGTATAAGCTACAATACTGTATACTTTCATCTAAACCAATCTCTATTTTTTACATGAAAGAGCAACAAACATGCATCCATCCATAAAAAAACATTTGCATTTTTTTTTTTTAGTAGAGAATCTAGGATAGGATAGTAGAATTTTCAACCAAGTCAGAGCAGTGGCAGCCCAGTAATAGGTAAATGCCCAGACTACAGAGTTGTAGGTCGTCGGTTCGAACCTAGCCAGACAGGCGCTTTATTTTGTATAGGTAAACAGTTTTAATTTGTTCCTACTTTCTTTTCTTAAAAAAAAAATGCCCTGCACTAGGAATTATTCCTGTATCGTAGGTGCATTTACAAAACATTTAAACTCACATACAGAAACAGCCAGACCCGGAAAAACTAACTGTCAGACATACAAATATTTGTTCCGTGCGTGAAATGCGTGAAGCCACTGCGCGAACAGTTTAATTACTAGTGCTCTCAAAAAGGCTAAAGAAAATCTTGGTGAGGAAACCGGCACATCCTAGTACCACCTATCCGAAGAAACGTGATATCTGCAAAAGGCACTGTCCGCGCTGTGTCTCAGCTGTGGGAACATTTTACTACAAATTAGACTACTTTCCACGACAGCAGTGGTGGTCTAGTGGTGAAAACACCCAGTGGCGTAACTACAGGGTGGCAAGTCGGCAAAATGCCACGGGCCCCCAGCCGGAAGGGGCCCCCGGTCAGATAAAAATATCAATTCCCAACATTTATTATAATATTACACAATAAATTGAAAAAATGTTTTATCTTTAATTTATTTAAGTTGTTTACTTAATGTCATACTTAAAGCAAAAAGAAATGTATTGAAATTTCAATGCATGTGTAAAAAAAGTTTTAATCTAGTTTATAATAATTTATGTTGATAATACTTGCTGATGCTCGGGGTATCCCCGATTCAAGTTTGACAGACTCCACTTTTCTATTACGCAAGAACTCATCAAGCACCTAGCACTTTTTTTTTAAATTGGGGCACGGGGGCCCATCCGATAAATTATGCCACGAGCCTCGAACGGTGTAGTTACGCCACTGAAAACACCAGCCTCTCAAGTATGAGTGAGCGAGTTCGATTTCAGGTCAGTCACCAATGTAACTTTTCTAAGTTATATGTACTTTCTAAGTATATCTTGGACACCAATGACTGATAAGGTTAAGGAAAACATCTTGAGTAAACCTGGACCTAAACTCTGAAATCACCTCAATCCTTCTCTGTATGAGAGCAGACCTGTGCCCAACAGTGGGACGATAAAAAGGTTGATGATGAAGAGACTACTTTCAGACCACGAATAGTACCAAATTATACGTTTGGTACAAGGGAACGTTTACAAGTAATGTTACGTATGTACCACGATATGTAAACTTAACCTTGGTGCCCTTCCTTGATCAATTCAAGAGGCGTAGTTAACAAACCATTATTTGCATACAACGATACCACTTTGCTTTAGTTATTAGTTTCAGTTAGGTTCGGCAGTTGGGTTTGCTTGTAAGTATTGAATGAGTATTTTAGGGAAGAACGTAATAGGACGCACATATCCCGTAGATATCGCAAAGGCTAGTCTATTTCGTGTGCGTTCGCGCAGCGGAATGTTGTTGAATTTAAAGATTTTAGATATGCAGATATTTAGTGTATGACGTCGTATAATTGTGTATGGTAAAAAAAAATTTGTGCACGCAGCCATTGTGGAGAAATTCGCAAAATACTGATTCCGCTGGGCGAACGTTGTCCTGGCGGAACTTTTTTTAATCCTTTGACTTTAGAAAAAAGAGATGTGTCCAAAAATTAGTGTGTATTTGTGTGTAATTGTGTATGTATGAATAAAATTTGTGCATGCATAAACTTCGGAGATATTCAAGTTTCCGCTGCGCGAACGTTTGGCCATTAGCTAGTTTTCATATAAAGCGCTTACATAGAGAGCTGTAGATTTTTACAAACTTTGTTTTAAATTTGTGTATATTTGTTTAAAAAACAGATTTAGAAAAAATCGTAAGGCTTAAAAGATAAAAATATAAACGTAAAATACGCTTATTTGGTCTTAGTTCTTAAAGTATGCACTTTGGGGTCTAAATTTTCACGTTTATACAAACCTTGTAAGTGTCTGCAATATATTGCCAAGTATCAATGATGTTCCTTTAGTAATTAAAGAGTTATAGGACAATTTACCATGACATAATCACTGTTTACAAAATAGTCAAATATCACGACATTCTAAAGGAATTGCATGGTAAAATGTATGCCAATAATTAGTGTATTCATTCAACTATTCACATGCAAAATTTCATGTCATTAAATTCAGTAATTAATGAAATACAATTATAATACTGACGAAGCATCGAAAACCTACATAACCCGACCAAGTTCGGATAGCTATAAAAAAGCGGCCGTGCAATATATTTAGGTAACATCCCAAAATTTACAGTATAATATCGGTATTGAATTGGTATAGGTGATAACACAATTGTTTCGATATAATATAAAGGTCATTTATTTTTGTACACCTATTTTTTTAAATGTATTTGACTATGACAAACTGGGTACTATTTACGTAGTTATTTTATTTAAGTATGCGCTTGAGACTTGAGATATAATCTAGATATATTAATCAGGTTCAAATACAACGGCTAATGAAAACATATTGCCCTCTCTTTTCTTTAAGGATGGAAGTACTGTTTCAAGCGGGAAGCCGCCTAACGCTCGTTGAGCGCAGCGCGTTGTCTATTGTTTCACACTAGAATATTTTCGATCAATTCATAACTACAATAGTAAGGTCCGTATTACAGAACGTCACTCAAAACTCCAGCTTTACTTAAGTCTCGTTTGAAGCCTTCTGATAGGTTAAAACTAGTTTTAAGTAATGCTCAAGTATTACTTAAAACTAGTAAATAAAGCTTGAGTTTTGAGTAACGTTCTGTAATACGAACCTTAGACTATTTAACCAAAAGACTAGCCTTAAGCGTACCGCTTCAATCAAAATAATTCTTATTTTGGTGGGGTGCGGGGGAACACGCTCACTTAAATAAGTCACAACCAGTACAACAGTATAGACCATCAATTAAAAAATCGATTGAAGAAGTAGTTTTTTTTAAGTTATTAGATTGTTTGATCCACTAAATTTGCAAAGGGGAACGCTCGTCTAGTGCATTGGTTAAAAAGTGTTATAAGCTACAATATGATAAATATTTACCTAAACAGTAGTACTTACTTGTGGTAATTATTTAATATCCCTGGGGGGTCTATAGTAAGAATCCTGATGCGTGAAATCTTCAATAGAAATTAGCTGTATCAATTTTATTTGCCTAAATTAATATATCTAGATTATATCTCAAGTCTCAAGCGCATACTTAAATAAAATAACTACGTAAATAGTACCTACTTTGTCATAGTCAAATACATTTAAAAAATAGGTGTACAAAAATAAATGACCTTTATATTATATCGAAACAATTTTGTTATCATCTATACCAATACAATACCGGTATTATACTGTAAATTTTGGGATGTTACCTAAATATATTGCACGGCCGCTTTTTTATAGCTATCCGAACTTGGTCGGGTTATGTAGGTTTTCGATGCTTCGTCAGTTTTATAATTGTATTTCATTAATTACTGAATTTAATGACATGAAATTTTGCATGTGAATAGTTGAATGAATACACTAATTATTGGCATACATTTTACCATGCAATTCCTTTAGAATGTCGTGATATTTGACTACTTTGTAAACAGTGATTATGTCATGGTAAATTGTCCTATAACTCTTTAATTACTAAAGGGACATCATTGATACTTGGCAATATATTGCAGACACTAACAAGGTTTGTATAAACGTGAAAACCTAGACCCCAAAATGCATACTTTAAGAACTAAGACCAAATAAGCGTATTTTACGTTTATACGTGCCGCGTCCCTGCCGCCCGCCGCTCGCGGTAGGGTGCTCAATGCACATTTATTATGTTACCTCCTTTTGCGAAATAATATTTACTTTTTTTAGGGGTTTTTTTTTTTAAGTTTAGCCCGGTTTTGTATGCATTAGTAGAATCAGTTATCGATACCTAACAACACCTTCACGGGTCGGACAGGGTTTTCTTAACATACTGTATACAGGGTGTCAGGGAAACGCTTCCGAAAACGAAGACAGGTGATAAGGCTAGTGATTCTCGATACGATACCATCAAAAAATGAGGATTTTTTTTAACAATTTTACTTAAGCATTTTTCGTACACTATGCTGTGGGAACAGTTAAATGAGTTAAATAAAACCATTATTTGCGATTAAACATTTTTTTTTTCTTTATAACTCTAACAAGCAATGCATTCGTAAATAATATCAGCTGACTTTCGCGCATTTCGAGTTCAAAGACCGCGTGCGGTCACCGACATCGCGACAGTTTCACGGCTGAAACCGAAGCGCGCGTCGCGCGACGTGCGATGCGCCGGCTGACTATTTTATTTATTTATTCTTTATTGTACACCAATCTTCCTAAACTACTAACCTTCACTCGATCGCTTGAAGCAAATGTCTTTTCAGTTCAATTCTACCTAGTTGTGGGATATCTGCTTACGGCATCGGCGGCATCCATTCGTGCAAGGATCGTAATGATTTTCCCCTTTAACAGGGTTACAATTTTATTTTGATCTGAATGTTCAAATTTACAAATCAGAAAAATCCAGTTTACTTTGCTTAACCTTGAGGCCCATATCGAAGGTACTTAGATACCTACAGTGTCGTGGCTGTAAGGCCATAAAAATCCTTTGTAAAGCGCCGCTAAAATAAAGAAAAATAAACATTACAGAGGCGTCAACAGTTTTAAATTGATGGACATGTTGTGAATTTAATAACAGTTTTGTATTATGTCGATAATCGATAGTAAATGAAATAAAGTAAAAGATCGCTGACATCAGCTGTAATTGACTAAAAAATTTTCATCGCATGTACAGTTTTTGAATTTGAACTTTATAACAATGTAATTAAAGTCACACGATGCGTGCTCGTTTATTACAAGAACTGGATCCTTCATTTAGTAAGTAAACCTAATCAATTTAAAGTGAATAATTAAATTAATTGAATCTAAGAAACCAGTTAAATCTTATTTAAAAGTTAGAAAATGAAAACAGTTTGTAATAAAGCATAAGTACAATTTCCTAACAATTAAAATGAATTGATTTCTGATCTCGTAATTATTCTTTTAGCATTTTCGCCTCTGTAAACACACCGCTTTGACCGCGGGACTCCCCCAAAGCGTTTGATCTTCATAGTACCTCTTTAGTTAATAATAGTGTTCCTTGCGACTCGGTTCGTGAGCTTGTGCGTTACGTTTTTAACAAATTATTTAATTATTGTTTTGTTAGTTTTAAATTTGTGTTTAGTTATTAGGTATTGTTACGTTTTTAGTGCTGTTTTATTCTTTTTAGTTATAACTTTTTGTTGTTTTAAACAATGCCTGAGGCATACGTGTACAGTGCTCGTGAATATGGTCCGTCAACGTATGGGCTGGTATTTTTAATGGATGAATTCTAGGACCAGTGTTTCTACCGCCGCGCCTCAATGGATCAGCATATCTTAATTTTATAAATGGACATTTAACTGATATGCTAGACAATGTGTCTGTGGCTGAATTTCTTCGAGCATGGTTCCAGCACGATGGCACTCCACCGCATGTTACGCGTCCCGTCCGCGAGCGTCTCACTGAGCTTTTTAATGACTGCTGGATCGGAAGGCCGTTGGACTTCTTTTTATGGGGGTATGTAAAAGAAACAGTGTTTGATCGGGAATGTGACAGTGCTGATGAAATGCGGGGCAGAATAGTGAGTGTTTTTAATAAACTACGTGAAGAATGTGTTCACGGATCGACACAGCGACGGGCCCGGCTTTGTATTGAAATGAATGGAACTCAGTTCGAGCCAAACCTCATAAGGTCGCAAAGGATTTAGACAGGTACGTAAAATGCCTCTGTCAGCTTTTTACAATGGACTACAATTGCGATTTTGAAAGTGATGTTTGTAAATTGCGTATAAATCGGCTCTTTTCGGCGGCGGCTCTTTTAAGCGCGGGCGCGGTAGTGCGACGTCGCCTTGCGTGTCAGTGACCTCACGTTTCGTACGCTATCCAATGCTTGTTTACGAAATATGAAGTCTTGAAAATAATCAATTTAAAGCGAAAGGTTATTGGTATCCGTTTGCATTTAGGTTGTATATAATCTACGTTCTGGCTTCGGAAGCGTTCTCCTTACACCCTGTATTTTTATCTTTTAAGCCTTACGATTTTTTCTAAATCTGTTTTTTAAACAAATATACACAAATTCAAAACAAAGTATGTAAAAATCTACAGCTCTCTATGTAAGCGCTTTATATGAAAACTAGCTAATGGCCAAACGTTCGCGCAGCGGAAACTTGAATATCTCCGAAGTTTATGCATGCACAAATTTTATTCATACATACACAATTACACACAAATACACACTAATTTTTGGACACATCTCTTTTTTCTAAAGTCAAAGGATTAAAAAAAGTTCCGCCAGGACAACGTTCGCCCAGCGGAATCAGTATTTTGCGAATTTCTCCACAATGGCTGCGTGCACAAATTTTTTTTTACCATACACAATTATACGACGTCATACACTAAATATCTGCATATCTAAAATCTTTAAATTCAACAACATTCCGCTGCGCGAACGCACACGTCTATTTCAGTTCATCATCACCATTTCATCCGAAAGACGTCCACCGCTGGGCATAGGCCTATTTCAGTTATTTTCATAATCTATGAATAGGGAAATTTCCTGGGTAAAAAAAAATGATTCTATTTAGTCCGTCATTCAGATTATAGAAAAATATTGGATACGTATATTTTGTTTTATCAAATCAGTAAATATTGACAAATATACCTAAAAGGGATCAAAGATCAGGTGGGCGGCTCCTGACGTCACTGCTCGCTAAAAAGTGTAGCGTGCAGTGACGTCACACGAGTTTTCAGCACACTGTGTCGTCTTCATTTTTTGTTTATATGGGAAAAGAAAAAAAATACGAGTCGAGTATTTTTTGGAAATCTGACTGACGGACCAATTAGTTTTTTTTTAGTCAACTACCCTATTATGTCTTATGGTATTTTACTATGGGGACGGCTGCAGATCATTATAAACCTTTTTATCATCCCACTGCTGGACACAGGTCTTCTTTAATACAGAGAAGGATATCGAGTCCATTTTTAATCAAAAAAGTCAAAGGACTCAAAAAAGAAAAAGCTTCGGATACGACTGGGACTAACACTAAGATGATGAGATGAGGCGATCACATTGCTGACAAGAATGCTCGGGTCAACGCTGGTCCTACTCTACACGGGAGTATAAACTAATTAGCATTTGGAAACATTCTTGGAGCTGTTCAACATTCGTAAAAACTACATTTGCATTATATAGGCCTAATTTCTTAGTATCGTACTGTTCCATAGTACACGCGTAAGCACTATGTACTTGCTATGAAGCTGCCATTTACTTACTGGGTACGTCTTTCATTGATGTCATGCTCACTCTAATGTCTCGCTGATGGTGGCGTGTGTGTTGGATCATTAAGTTCGCCTCAAAATGGTTGAGCTGATCCATGCGTCATGTCGTAAGTCGTGGTGGAAGCGCCAAATGTTGTTGTCGGGAGTTTGGTCGTGGAGGGTCTCCAGATCAATCTCCCTCTGGCGCAGCATCGTTGGTCGTGTTATTGGATTTAACATTGCATCACCTCGCTCAACTGCCGTCTTCAAGTTTTTTAGTTTTTGAGTGAATAGGCTTAATAAACTAGCGCACTATACCACTTTTTTTCGACGATTGCATCACTGCTTACCATCAGGCAGAATTGCGGTCAAGCAGTAGTTTATAACTATTAAAAAAAAAGAAGTTTCCGTGAAGTTTCGTACCCGTTCTTCTCCATAGAAACCTACGCTTCGGAATGGGCGTTTAGCTTCTTCTTACTGACTGACCGACCCTTTGACAATTCGAAAGTACCTGTACTCTGCTTATTTGAAATAAATGCTTTAATTTATTTTTAGTTCTGTTAAGAGTTTTGAAATATTACTTACAAATTTATTTCATGAATTTGAACCTCAAACAGAAAATTAAGGAAATTTTCCTAGGCATATAAAAGAAAACCATTTGCTAACACTAGCGTTATCTTGGAGTCTGCCAGATAGTCGAAAAATTTATGTACAACAAACAAACAAACAGTTCTTTTAATCCATACCTGTTTCTCAATCTACAATTTGGCAATTTATATAACCAAATAATATATTCAAGAGGCCTCCTTAACAAAGCGAATCTAAGGTCGATTCCAAACTTTGCATAGACGCGAGGCTACAGAATAATGATATGATATGCGCCTAGCAACATACTGACAGCGTTTGTCCACCGTCGCCATCCACGAGATGATCAACATGTCGACCGGCGTTGGTGTACGGTAGACAGGCGGCCTTAGTAAATGCATGTATCGCTACTTCGGCACCGTCATTTCTTTTTCGTAAACGGCGGCGGTGGACACGCAGCCTGCGTCTCTAAGGCACGTTTTGGGCCTACGCTATCATAAAATAGGTTGTTATTGTTACCAATCTGAATAGTTAAGGGTTATTGAGAAAGCACGTAGAAGGACGTTGCATACTAAGTTTTTTGCCCATTGTTGTGAGATCGTGATTTCCTGGCGATGACCTATTTTTTTTGGCTTTGTATAAGTTTGTAACGACAGCTAGGGTATTTAATATAAGTGTTGTTAAAGTTTGGCTGTTAAAACTTGACATGGGAAATGTGAGAGTCGTCATTGAACGGTCGAGAAAAGGGGATGTTGTTTGCCGTTCTTCCCAGAAATAAAAATAAAATAATTATGCTTATTTGGGACATAGCATTAGTATCATATACACCATATAAAAATACAAAGAAAAAGAGATAAGAAAGAATCCTCATAGGGGTTTGTCGCATAGGACCAGTTCAGTGAAATGTTAGAATTAGTACCTGACGTTGCTTTTCACCTGAACCTTACGTTGAGGGTAAGAATGGAAATCAGGTAAATTATTTTATTCAACCGTTGAATTCCGTAATTCAACATCGCCTGGATCTACCATACACAGGGTTAATGAGTCCCTTCAAAAGCTATCAAATTAAAAGCTATCAAATTCTTTCATCATCATCATCATCATTATCAACCTTTTTATCGTCCCACTGCTGGGCACAGGTCTCCTCTCATACAGAGAAGGAATTCTTTATTTATAATCAATAGGTTTTTGAGGTGAAACGTCTCAGAGAGTGCGGCGCTTCCAAAATTTGACGAGAATTTATAGTGAAATTTCAATGACGCTTCACTTTTAGCACATTTCGCTATCCGAAAGAGAAAAAAAAAATTAACTCTCTCCGTTTCACACGAAATCTCTCTTGTTTCTTATTTTTTAAGAAATCTTACATCTACGGTGCTGCAAGCGCAATATTATCTTACGAGAGATATACTCCAGTAAGCCATATTGAACTAGTTTAGTCGAAGAACTCTACATTACCCATTAACAATTTACTTAGTATTCTTGCAAAGACATCTTCATATAAACAGAGCAATCAACTCAGAAATATATACTACATATATAATTGTATATCTATTTTGCAGAAACATTGTGGTGGTGACTCGACCCATTTCAAAGTAATGAGCCGCGAGGACTGAAAAGTTCTGCAAAACTTCTTGACATTTTTTCTTTGACGTAATGAACTGACCTTAGTGATCCATTGTCTACGAAAAATACATTATCATTCGTATTAGCAAATTATTCAAATTATTGAAATGAAATCAAATGTTTATAATATATCTGTAACTTTGATCTTTTACACATCAATATTTTAAAAATAGATGCAACCGGCATCCTACTTACAACCGGCTGACTGACCCTTGAGAAGAAATGCGGTGCGGTACGGTATCCTTGAAGTTGCAAACTTACAGAATTTTGTGAAAGTGTCTTTTGAAGAATTGCAGCGTTGAGTTGGCCTGTCGTAAAGACCATACAGCCTGTCGCAACGTTCAGTTGACCTGTCGTAAAGACCAAACAGCCTGTCGCAACGTTCAGTTGACCTGTCGTAAAGACCAAACAGCCTGTCGCAACGTTCAGTTGACCTGTCGTAAAGACCATACAGCCTGTCGCAACGTTGAGTTGACCTGTCGTAAAGACCATACAGCCTGTCGCAACGTTCAGTTGACCTGTCGTAAAGACCATACAGCCTGTCGCAACGTTGAGTTGACCTATCGTAAAGATCATACAGCTTGTCGCAACGTTCAGTTGACCTGTCGTAAAGACAATACAGCCTGTCGCAACGTTCAGTTGACCTGTCGTAAAGACCATACCGCCTGTCGCAACGTTGAGTTGACCTGTCGTAAAGACCATACAGCCTGTCACAATGTTGCTCCACACTAGAAATTACTCCTGTATCGTGAAAATGTATATATAATGTAATAGTTATTCATGTTTTTCAGTTAACCTAGACTTATTTTTTAAATTATCATCATCATCATCAACCTTTTTTATCGTCCCACTGCTGGGCACAGGTCTCCTCTCATATAGAGAAGGATTGAGCTTAATCACCACGCTTGCTCAAAGCGGGTTGGCGATTTCAGACTTAAAAATCCAGATATCCTCAAGATTTTTTCCTTCACCTTTTTTAATCAGTTTTTGGTGTCCAAGATATACTTAGAATGTACATATAACTTAAAGTTACATTGGTACTTGCCTGACCTGGAATCGAACTCGCACACTTATACTTGAGAGGCTGGTGTATTAACCACTAGGTCATCACGACTTTGGATTTCGAATCGATTTTTTAAATAAGATTAGACATTAACGAACTTTTTTCAAAATCTTATTCAAATTAGGCTGAGAATCAACACTTTTTGACAGTCCCCCAAAACGCTCGCTTTTTCAACAAAGTGTTTACAATACCAACAATGTATAGTCAGAGAAGAATACAAACTATTTACTGCAGACGCGGTTTGTCATGCCACTAAAGCAATAGAAGTCAAAAAGTTTATTTAAATGTCTTCTTTTATTCCGAATAGAGTATATTTGCCAGAAAGAGAAGACATTAGAAGAGTCTTTTCACATTCTGTAAAAATTTGCAAGTGCATGAAACTACAACTTCAGCTTCAGATGAAATTACAGGAATTCACACTAACATAACGCACTGAAACGAATTATTGTGGTTTCCATATGGCTTATCATTTCGGGTCCAATTACTGCGATTAGAAGAATTATTTCATTATTACGCAACGCAACGAACGCCTAATAAATTATCAGTAGAAACGTGTACGAACATGTGATTTTCTGCGCATGTGCCTGGAACTAGTGACGTAAACTTATCGATAAACGCCGTACTGGCGCGATGATTCCTAAACTCACTACGCACATACACACAGTTTTTTGGCATATGTATATATATTTTTTTATACAGTAAAAATGCGGTTATATTAGACTTCTAGTTTTCGGAATAAATTTAGCAGAATACAGACACAAATTCTTTAAATGTTTTATTGTCTCAGTAGGCAATCTTAAAGCCGATATCCGTGTCTATCTGCGGGCGTTGTTCTTCCAAAGAGCACCGGATTTTGATGCGATTTTCACCATCATTTAGACATTTATCTAATATATAAAATTCTCGTGTCACGGTGTTCGAACTTAAAGTCCTCCGAAACGGCTCGACCGATTTTGATGAAATTTTGTGTGCTTATCCGGTATCTATGAGAATCGGCCAACATCTATTTTTCATCCCCCTAAATGTTAGGGGTAGTCCACCCCTAATTTTTTTTTTATTATTTATATGGCAAAACAACGTTTGCCGGGTCAGCTAGTATTATATAAGGTTTCTGTGTATAATAAATTAATATTAAAATAATAAAAAAACGGTACCTATTTTGTGAAGTCGGAAAAGCCGTGCGAAGCTGATCGGAGGTCATAATTTATTGAAATGATGATCATTTAGCTATTCTCGACTCCTTAATTACCATTATAGTGCTTGTTGTAAATTTTCATTAATTTATATTTTCTAATTAATTTTCGTCTTAAGTTTTACCACACCTATTGAAGATGGTGGAATATTGTGAAGGATTGGTTCTGCAGAAATTCACTTAGTGAAAATGACAAGAGTGTAAAAGACTTTGAATTATATATTTCTCGTCATTCTAATATTCTTTTGTAGGAACCCTCAGCTTACAGAGATATGAAGGTCAAATTCTCAACTTATACGACATTTTTTGTCGAAACAAAGTTTTTAATATCATAATACAACTTGAATTACCCCCTCGACCGCTATTCTGTGCTTGCGTTACGTTGCGCACTACCGCAAACAGCAAATTTTCGCACAAAAAATAAGTCTTTCCCCAGCGATTACTTTTGTGCCTAATACTTAGTTTGCATTAGGCACAAAAATAATCCGAAGAACACGTAAAGCTGTTGGTTCCGGTTGTCGTTAGTAGATCTTTGAAAGTCGGTACAGGTCGTCAGAAGTCCGAAGGTCAGACCACCAGTATTACCCAGGGGTATCGTATTACCCACCCAATAACTGGGTTGTGGAGGTCAGATAGGGAGTCGCAAATTCAAAAATACTGGTATTCAGATTCCGGTTAGCCCAACATAGGATTTTAGGACATTGGGAAAAGGCTAGAGACATGATAGTGATGATAATGTCTTAGTATAGTTAAGGACCATGTGATGTGTTTCATGAGTCCCTGTATCCCAGTTAATAAAAGATCAGGCAAAAGTAAAAAGGAAATAAGTTCTCATCAATACGAAAAAAATCCCTATCTCAAAAACTATGAACCGATTTTGATGAAACTTATAGTATTCCCTAAGCTGAACAATACATAACACAAAAAAAAAAGAATTGCTTAAATCGGACTTGTAGTTCCGGAAATATACGCGCACAAACATAAAAACATATATAAATACACGAAATTTGGCTTACATACATACGGGTGGAATTGATAACCTCCTTTTTTGAAGTCTGTTAAAAACTGGGCGGATGATAATGAAGATCTTAGGTAAATGATTTGCGGGAGTTAGTCCCAAAGTAAGTTCGAGACTTGTGTTATGGGATACTAATTCAACGATAACATATTTATAATAGATACATATATAGATAAACATCCAAGACCCAGGCCAATCACAAATCATTTTTATCACAGATATCTACGTTTTCTATTGAAACAGTTAGATTGAGTCATCGTTATCAAAATAGTCACCTACTTATGTAAATGTATAGGTCAATAGGTATATGTTGTTGTAAAGGTCGGGAGGTCCGTATTTATGTAGCTACGACGAAAGAGGCAGATTTTATGTTAAGTATGTTACTTAGTAAAGAATATTAAATTAGTTACGGTAGCTTATCTAAGAATTCCAATAGCAAAGATATTTATTGATTTCAAAGGGCAATGGAGAGGGCTATGCTTGAGGTTTCACTGCGCGATCGAATCAGGAATGAGGAGATCCGCATAAGAACGAGAGTAACCGACATAGCCCGAAAAATTGCAACACTAAAGTGGCAGTGGGCTGGACACATTGCCCGTAGGACCGATGCCCGATGGGGCCGAAGGGTTCTCGAGTGGCGACCACGCATCAAAAGACGTAGCGTGGGTAGGCCCCCGACAAGGTGAACCGACGACCTGGTGAAGATCGCGGGAAACCGCTGGATGCGGGAGGCGCAGGACCGGTCGTCGTGGAGAACCTTGGGGGAGGCCTATGTTCAGCAGTGGACGTCTTTAGGCTGAATTGTTGAGGATGATTTATTGATAAGAAATTACTAAGCCTAAAAGTATTTACATAATAGTTAAATACTCAGGATTACTTGGTTTGAAAATTTCTACCACTACCTTCAGCTCGCGTATCTGTTCGCGTCTGTTTTCATGTCTCCTTTTCAATATCCTATATGATCCGTCTCATTCTTTTTAGCTGTGTGAGCGTTTGTCTTACCATCACAGTAGCGCAGCACCGTGTGGGTCACACGTAAGGTCCATCCTTAAATCTCATTCTCATTTCTTCTCTATACATGTTATAAGATTGTCGAACTCAGTTCCGCCTAGCATTTGTGATTTATACATTATTTATGTATTTTTATGTTGATTTTTCATCCTCTTTAACCTATAGAGGACCACTTCTGGACAAAGGCCTCCCCGAGCCATGTTGATTAAAGATGTTTATTTATTTCCAATATAAAGGCAGGTATATTTAATATGTTTAGACTTTACATATTTATAATTTCTCTTCTTGATCTCACGCGCAATTGTCTACATTTCTGTTTTACTTCTCCCTTCGCTGGTCAGCTAGAATTCCTATGTTCATTATGTGTTCATAAATAATAAGATCAAATAAACACCTTTATTAAAAAAAAAAAAAAAATATAAAGGAACTGTAAAAGAAACATGTGATTTTATCAATAGCGATACTATAGATATCTTTGAATTCCAAACAGTATTAGAAGCAAACTATTCAGACGACTCGGACGCAGCGTGTGGATGATGATGACGGTAACATGCCAATCACATAGGAGAGAGAGAATAAAGACTGGCTAGTGTATATTACAGTCGAGTCTATACCTCCCCCTACATGACTGACATTAATCCGGGCGATAGTTGCACTTATGCACGTTGCACACAAGATCCAGTCCTCCGGCCGCATCCAGTGTGTACCAGCCACATTTGTCGCCTCATCCATGCCTGAAAATGTTTACGATCAAAACGCCCGAATTCGCTTTTTGACCCCGTGGCACTACACGCTCAAGCAACACGTTTCGCGAAAGCGATTGCGTACAAAACAAATGTAAGATTGTTTTGGAACATACTCGTACTGAGTCACTATGATGCAAATTGCGGAGCGAGAAATGATAACCGGAGACGCTTGCGCTTATTACTTGACACCTGTTGTAGAAATCGATTACTATTTATTTTACAATTTGAAAGCATTGATTTTGTATTTATGTCAATGGTTTTAGTTTTTTTCACAGAATAATGTCCTAAAGTCTTATTTTTATTTACATTGGGTATCTGTAAATGGCCAGTGCCTCGTGTGGTGCCGATATCCTCCCGTGGGTGTCGTAAGAGACGACTAAGGGAACTCTCACCAAGGAAGCGAGTAGCAGCGCTTCTACTAACCCACCTGCTAAGCGTGGACGTTATGGCAACCCCAAATGTAATGAAAGCTTTGGGGGAGGCCTTTGTCCAGCAGTGGGCATCTATAGGCTGAAGAAGAAGAAATGGCCACTAATGTAGAATAGTTTTTAATGCGAACAATATTCTGAACTGAGATTTAAACAAAAAGGAACAAGAAATCTTGGAAAGGATAAATTATCTACGAATAATTTATTTATTTTAAAATGAAATGTCCTCAAACAGTTGCTATACTTAATCGATTGTATGTTTATTTTACTACTAGTTTATCGAGCCGCAGTTTTTATATCAGTCGTGGGAAATGAACGCTTTATATGTTGTGGTTTCATGATAAGTTTACATGACCGCTGTGATTATTTTACTCTGGCTATCTAAACGTTAAACATGGGTATGTACTATGTCGTTTTGCAATATTTCCTTCCTGGTCGATACAGTTATAACTTTTTAGGCAGTAACCATAAAATACTTCCCTCGTGCGACAAAATAAATTATTGTATTAATTCATAACTCTAAAAACACCATCTTCATACACCGACAAGTACCTAAAACAAAAAAAAAAAAACTTGTGTAAATCTGGAAATAAATACCAGCACTTTATAAAAAAAAATTGTAGAAGTTATTCGCTATTTGTATTTAATACCATTTTATTTAAAATTATTTAATACATTTAAAATTAACTTTAACAAATAATCAAAAGTTTCCAAGCATTCCAAGACACTTGTCAAAAAGAAAACCATTTTAAACGGAATATCGATACTTTCCCTAAATCACTGTCCCATCCTTACTAAATCGCGAAACATGGGCGCTTGCCCGTAATGAGCAGGGCGTGTAAAATGCCGCTTTAACTTTTAATAGCATGTCACGCCTCCCTAGTCTGATAAAGTTTCAGTATTGTTTGTTATCTAGTTTGCATTGCTACTTTTATGAACCATTGTAAACTGTTTGTCCGTCCTTGATTTTAAAAACTGCTATTTTGCTGCATATCGAGACTCTTCTATGCCTCAGAATGTACAGATTTCTTTATTAGATTTTCAACTTCATCTCAAAAGTATTAAGGCTTAAGGTTCATTGGGAATGTTTGGCAGTTGGGGATAGCTTGAACTCCTGTCGTCCGTGCGTTAAGCCGTTGCTCCCAACTGTTCTCCGTAGATCTTTCCAGTTGTAATGGGACTTTTGAATCCCAAAAGTCCCAAACCAGTCTTCTGAAGGGGTACCGTATTACCCAGTGACTGAGTAACCCTTTCATAAAACTGGTTTCTGATTCCCCTTTCCTATTAGACTGGAACCCATCCCAACATAGAACAAAAGGCTAGATTTATTTTACGTTACTCTATCTAAACTAGTAAAGTTCAACTAACTGACTTCAAAATGACTAGTACTCTTAAAAAATAATTAAAAATTTTTAGCGTATACTGAGTTTTTATTTTAATTTCCCTTTTTTCCATAAACACGATCTATGTTTACTTGTTTGGAAATTAATTAAAAAAGAAAAAATCAACCAATTTCGTTATCTTTGACGTCACTGCGGACGAGCCTTGATGAGCGGGCGACTCCGGCGCAGCTTGTAGATCATGATGACGTTTACATGCCAATCATATAGGAGAGAGAAAAAGACTGACTAGTACACATAAAAGTCAAATCTATTGCTCTTCCCGACACGATTAACATTGGCGACTTCGGCGCAGCACGAGGATGATGCCGACGATTATATGCCAATCATATAGGAGAGAGATTAAAGACTGGCTAGTACGATCACAGTCGAGTCTATACCTCTCCCCTATACAACTAACACTGTTCCAATGGGTATTAAACCATCTTCTTCCTAAAACAAATCTTTATTTATGTGTACCGAAACCGAATAAGAACATACTTCACTGAGGACTTATGTCGCGAGCTGATGAGATCGATCGATTCGTCCCCCGAACACGATTAACATTAGCAACTCCAGCGCAGCATGTAGATGTTGACGTTGGCTACATGTCAATCATATAGGAGAGAGAATAAAGACTGGCTAGTACATAATAAAGTCGAGTCTATACCTCCCCCTACACGACTGACATTAATCCAGGCGACAGTTGCAATTACACATGTTCCAGACAAGTCACAGTCCTCTGTCCACATCCAGTGTGGGCATTATTTTCTTTCTGAAACAAATCTTCATTTATTTGAAAAGTAAATTCAAAAACCAAATAATAAAGCCAGGGACACACTAGGGGACAAATATGCCACATGTATCGGCGACATATCCAGCGAAGAGGGCCGATTTCGCCTGACAAATATGGCGATAACGCGGTACTTATGTCCGCAGCGACGTCAAATGAAGTCGTGCGACTTCGCGAAACTTCGTCTGACATATCTGGCGACATCGCGCGACTTATGTCCGTAGCAAAGTACCTAGTAGTAAATGTGTTGGCGACACGTGTCGCGCGATGTTACCAGACATGTCGAGCGAAGTCCGGCAACTTCGCACTACCTCATCTGACCTCGCTGGCGACCCATGTCTCGCGATGTTGTCAGACATGTCGACCGAAGTCCGGCGACGTCGCTGGCGACACGTGTTACACGAAATTTGTCCCCTAGTGTGTCCGTGGCATAAGTTACTTAGTCTCCGACTTTTATGCGGACTTGCAGGCATGCTGGAGGCTGACGAGGGAACGACTCCGGCGCAGCAATTGAATGGTGATGACGGTAACATGTCAATCATATAGGAGAGAGAATAAAGACTGGCTAATTCATATTACAGTCGAGTCTATACCTCCCCCTATAGGATTGACACCAATCCAGGTGACGAGCAATCAAATTGGCTCATCTATATACAGTCCTCCGCTTTCCACATCCACTCTATCCCAGCCACCATTGTCCCTGAAAAGCGTAAAGTGGTTTGAAACCGAAAACTTTTTTTTGTTTGAATAGTAAATTCTAATTATTATTATATAAGCGTAGATAGCGGACATATAATAAGTAGATGTTACTTTTTTGTAACTGTTTCGTTCGTTTACGACTGTAGGTATAGAAGCAAGATTTTCGAACTGTACGAGTAAGTACACACAGCTGTGCTGTGCTATTCTTTTCCCCAGCGAAAGCTAGCACTTGGAAAGCAAGTGGAGAAGGGCAGGCATCTTATGTCTGTATATCGTTCGAAGAGTACTTATTCTAAGCCTAATTTAAATATATGACTGTTGATTTTGATTTCAGTAAAGCGCGCGTGTGCCTCGCTTGACGCAAGTCGCAAGACTCCCTGCAATTTCAAAGACACTTGAAGATGAATAGGTTTGTAATTCAAACTCCTGATCCAGTTCAGGAAGTTGATTACAAATAGAAAAAGTGTTTGGAAACTTAATTTAAATGAAATTTACCACTTACGTGATCTCTGACACAACTGTGGACCGAACTTAGTTTGGCTAGGAGTTGATGAGCGGGAAACTCCGATGCAGTATGTGAATGGCGACGATGGTTACATGCCATTCATATATAGGAGGGAGAAAAAGACTGACTAGTACATATTAAAGTCCAATCAATTTGTCCCCCCAACATGCCTGACATAAATCCAGACGAGTTTTAGTAGGAAGTCTCAATTAAAAAATCAATCCATTACGTCCTCGGTCTTCCTTCTACATTCTGTCCCAGCCACCTTTGCCACCTAGGTCCCTGAAAAGCGTTTGTGAGCAAAACCCATCTTAACTCCATAGCCACATATTACTCGCTCAAGCGCCACATCATGCCTTGCGATAGCGACTGCGGAGAAAACAAATGAAAGAGGTTAGACTTTAGAGCATACCACGAGTCGTTACCCATGGTAAATACAGTAATCAAAAATTGTATCAAACATTTAAATAAAAACGTTACGCGAGTTTCAAGAATAACCCTTACGTTACCTCTGACGACACTGCAGACTTTGGCTGGGAGTTGATGAGCGGGCGACTCCGGAACAACAGGATGATAATGACGACTTTTAAATGCCAATCATTAGGGGATGGGAAAAGACTGACTAATGCATATTATAGTCGAGTCGATACCTCCCCCCGACACGACTGACACTAATTCGAGCGACAGTTTTAGTGTAAAGCTTCAGTGAACCAATCATCTCAGCATGCATTTAGAAATTCGTCCTTTCCTCATCCTCATCTAGGCTAAGCACCGAGCCTGTGTCGCCTCTGCCCCTGAAAAGGGTTAGCGAGCAAAATTATGTTCGAACTTATGGGCGTTTTAAACACCTTATTACGCTTCTTGACCCAGTGGTCACGAGCCACATGTTTGAGCAACACGTGTCTCGCGATAGGAAATGCAGAGAGAACAAATTAATCTTAGAGCAAACGCGACATGACTTGCTTAGCGTCAGACGGATGGGGAGACGCGAGCGCATGACGCTTGACACAAGTTCCGTCGCAAGTACCAAAAGGCTGTGAGATCTATGTAGAGATCAAGGACTTTTAAAGATAAAAATATTTACGATGGCGGAATCTTTGTAAAATATTATATTGTAGCGCATACTAAATTTTTAAGTGGTTTGAATTACATGTTTGAAATTAAATTCAAAATTCAAATAACAGCTTACGTAATTTCAGATGTGACTCCGGACTTTGGTTGACAGTTGATGAGCGGGGTACTCCGGCGCAGCAGGGTGATGATAAAGATGCTTACATGCCAATCATATAGGAGAGAGAAAAAGACTGACTAGTACATATCATAGTGGAGTCAATACCTCCCTCCTCATGACTGGCATTAAGAAGACCAACAGTTTTACGGTAAACCGTGAATAAAGCAAGCAACTAACACCCTCCACAGTTTGATACGATGGTCCTCCGTCTTCCACGTCCAGCCTGTCCCAGCCACTTTCACGGTATCTGTCCCTGAAAACCGTTTTTGATGAAAACTCCGCTTGTAGGTTAGACGCGTTTTAAACGCTTTATTTCGCTTCTTACTAGAGAGCAAACAAATTACAAGAAGTTGTACAAAGCAAGAAACGCAAATGCATAGATGTGACTTGAGGAGCGACTGACAGATATCAGAGACGCGTCCGCTTATCGCTTGAGGCAAGTCCTATCCATCGCAAGTGACCGTGAACCCTTCTACCTTATGAGGTATTATTTCATTTTCTTTGGCATGGGTGAGAGTGACAGCCGAAAAAAAAATTAAAATACATTATTTAGCACACACTAAAAGACATGCGATACACCAGATACATATGTATACGAGACAAAAACAAAAAAAAATAACAAAGAAATAATGTTAATCAAATAAAATACAGGGTGTATCTGACATCGTAACGCAAACTTCATGAGAAGGCTAGACCCGCATGCCACTAATAAAATTATGATAGTCATTTATATCGTTAAAACTCAAGAAACAACAGTGTTTAAAAAAATGTGTCGGCTCGGCCTTTGAACGTTGCAAGCGTGCCGCCGCGCGTGCTTGTAGGTATGACCTTGACTCCTGATGTGAACTCTATTAAATCAGCTGATAGGACAGTTTTTCGAGTTTTGTTCACATTGCGCTTTTTTGTGTAATTAGAGCC
Organism: Sesamia inferens; assembly: GCA_037179545.1. Taxonomy (NCBI): domain Eukaryota; kingdom Metazoa; phylum Arthropoda; class Insecta; order Lepidoptera; family Noctuidae; genus Sesamia; species Sesamia inferens. Next base: position 4,965,582 of record CM073939.1, on the reverse strand, counting down.
AATTAATTATTTTTTACTTTAAAATCTTATTGGGTTATAAAATTATAGCAATTATGAACGGTTTAAAATAATAATAATAATATTTATTTATTTGAAAAAAACTACATATTATTTTTTTTTAATCAGGAAAAAACCGAGGAAAAATTCCACCACTGGGGGGTTCAGAATCATGTACTGGATCCATGGTACTCGTTTGTGCGTCGATGTCAGAGACACCCTTTATGTGAAATCATGTGTGAGAAACGTCACATAATTTTACAAATGAAAGGTTTAGTTATCCGACGTACAAAAAATTTGTTCAGCCATTGTTTCACAAATTATAAATATTCCCCTATATTCATAAGCGTTGCTTAAATTTACATACCTACGTTTTTTGATGTTTATCGTCACTTTAGTTTAATCATGGTTTATGAATAAACGCCTTAAAAACTACGGTGTTTATTCATAAACGACGATTAAAGTGACGTAACATTTATGAATAAGGAGATTATATCTGAAGTAAGTGTAATAAAACTAAAATTGTATAGACAAAAAAAAAAATAGAAACAATCCAAAGACAAACAGCCTATATTTTCAATACCAATTACTTACATTACAAACAAAATCGCTTTTATCTACATAAATGTTTATATTATAGAGATAAATTGTGATAGGTTATTCAAACGTCGCAAATTTAAGAAACTGCGCCTTAAAATGCGCTATCGAATCTGTAAGGCGTAATATCAAGACGAGCTGCTGATATGAGTGATTTATTATCTCGTAGTAATCTCTTATCATTAGGAAGTAGGTGATAAGATAGTGAAAGCCATCGTACGATTGCTACATTTGGGTGTAGGCCTCGTGAGTTAAAAACGTTGTTCTGTTTGTTTATACACAGAAGTCACGTGGTGGTAGTGATAGGAATAATTATGTAAAATATCAGCGTGGAATTTATTTGCCGCTTAAATTACAACGCATTAATGTTCGATTCAGCACTCTAATTGCGTAACAGCCTATGGAGGTCCACAGCTGGACAAAGGCCTCCCCCAAGGCTTTCCACGATGACCGGTCTATGCTGCCGCATCCATCGGCTTTCCGCGACCTTCACTAAGTCCTCGGTCTACCTTGTTGGGAGTCTCCCTACGCTGCGTCTTCCGGTACGTGGCCGCCACTCTAGAACCTTATTGCCTCATCGGCCATCGTTTCTACGAGCAATGTGCCCCGTCCACTGCCTCTTAATTTTAGCGGCTCTAAGAGCTATGTCGGTAACTACACACATCAAAAGTGTCTAGGGATCAACATATATTTTTGCAATAACTTTTCTCCTGATTGATATTAATTAAAATTTTCTTTAAGGATTCATCAAATAAAGTGTTTTCGTTTGTCACAGTAACGATAAACCAAGTCACCTTTGCATTAATAAAGAAATTTGCCATTTTCCTAATAAAGGGATATTTGACATTTGAACCACTAACACAAAAGTTCGAAAAAAAGACTGAAATAACAGTTTTCTCTAAAATTTTATTGGGTAACTTAAACAATTAATAATCCGTGTTTCTACCGCGAACACTAACAACACAAGAACATCGGTTTGGCATACTCAAAATGAGTTCATCCAAATCACGCTGTGGAATGGCCGCCCATGTTCGTTGCAACAACAAAAAAAAGGTCTTCTTGCGACTGGATACCCTCCATATTCGGCAGAGCTCTTCTCTGTAGCATATCCCATGCATGCTCAATCGGGTTCAAGTCTGGCGACTGAGCAGGCCAGGGCAGGACATTGATGTTAGCTGCGGCGAGAGTCTGTCTTACAACTCTTGCGGTGTGCGGTCGTGCATTATCATGCATTAACTGAAATAAGGGACCGATTTGCACTTGTAGAGGAACGATGACGTCTGATACAATCGTCTCAGCATAAATTTGAGCGTTGAGGTTGCCTCTGATCCAAATCAACTCAGTTCTTCCGCCGATCCAAATACCCGCCCATACCATGATGGTTCCACCACTATAAGGATGGACTTCCTGGCAGGATTTTAATCGCTGTTGGCGCCCAGGGGTTCTCCAGTGTCGTATACGCCCTGTATCCGGTCTCATACCAAAACGAGACTCATCAGAAAAGCACACGAAACGCCATTGTTCTTCTGCCCAATTTCTGTGTTCAAGAGCCCATTGATATCGAATCCTACGATTGTGCATTGCTATAGGTGGTACCCGTAGCGGTCTTCGGGAATGAAGGTTCACTTCATGCAAGCGGTTTCTGACTGTTTGGTCGCTAATTAAGTTCCCTGAAGAGTGATGAAGCCTCACGGCTAACATCATGGCGGTTATTGTTGGAGCTCTTCGAGTTAAGATTTGAATGTATCGGTCTTGTCTCCGTGTGGTGCAGCGATACCGTCCTCCATGGCGCTCAGCCACGGTACCAGTGCTTCGGTAACGTGTCCAAAGTCGACTGATAACACTCTGACTTGTATTCAGAGCTAAAGCCACAGTACGTTGTCGGGAACCAGCTTCTATCATTCCCACGGCTGTGAGCATTTCTTCCCTGCTTAAATGACGTCGCCGCTCCATAATAACGTTGGTTTTAATCAGTAGTAGGGAAACAGTAGCACTAATAATGTCTTCAATGCGTTGTGTTTTTATAGGGAAAATATTGACAGCTGATTTTCATCTTTTACTCGAATTTGATTCACAGTTCCTGATTCAAATTATGAAATGGACCAAAAAGGATCCATATAAATTTATAAAATCATAAATTTATTACAAAGCCACATCTCAATCTCAAGAAATCCGCATAATAATGCTTGATCCCTAGACACTTTTGATGTGTGTAGATTATCTATCAGTTGGAATCATTTCGAAGCATAGTGCCAATCCACTGCTCCACATGATCGAAAAATGTGTCTGCTCAACAACGTAAATAACGCAATGAATGTTGCTGGACTCTTAAAATAAAACCCATTGCTACTGGTAGTTTGTTACGCAATTGCCTTGCAAGTCTATCAAAGTTGTGGATGACTAAATCATTGCTTGAGAAATGGTTTTAATGTTCACATTGCTGGGACACAGGTCTCATCTCGGTAATAGGGATGGGCCGTAATTCACCTGACGGGCTGAGACCGCGGAGGACCTGAGTACAATGCTCGACAACCTCAGTAGAGCCTCCGAGCGAGTTGGTCTTAAAATGAACATGGGCAAGACGAAAGTGTCCCATGCCCATGTTGTACCGACTCCTATAAAGGTTGGAGACTCTGTTCTCGAAGTTGTTGACAGTTACGTGTACCTGGGACAAACTATTCAGTTAGGAAGATCCAACTTCGAGAAAGAGGTCAATCGTCGAATCCAACTAGGCTGGGCTGCTTCCGGGGAGCTACGTAGAATCTTCTCGTCCGAAATACCGCAGTGTCTCAAGACAAGTCTTCGACCAGTGTGTGTTGCCAGTGATGACTTATGGAATTGAGACGTGGTCGCTAACAATGGGCCTTAAAAGAAGGCTCAAAGTCACTCAAAGGGCAATGGAGAGGGCTATGCTTTGGGTTTCACTGCGCGATCGAATCAGGAATGAGGAGATCCGCAGAAGAACGAGAGTAACCGACATGGCCCGAAGAATTGCAACACTAAAGTGGCAGTGGGCTGGACACATTGCCCATAGGATCGATGCCCCATGGGGCCGACGGGTTCTCGAGTGCGACCACGCACCGGAAGACATAGCGTGGGTAGGCCCCCGACAAGGTGGACCGACGACCTAGTGAAGGTCGCGGGAAACCGCTCGATGCGGGAGACGCAGGACCGGTCGTCGTGGAGAACCTTCGAGGAGGCCTATGTCCAGCACTGGACGTCTTTCGGCTGAAATGATGATGATGATGATGGCCCAAGAACTAGTGTGTTACATATACTACACTACACTACTTGGTTTTCCTTTACCTTTTTGAGAGGATCGGTAATAATATAATATACACAAAGTAAAGTGCCTGTTCAGGTTCGAACCTACAACCGACAAACTCAGTCTGTAGATCTTCACCAAAATTAGAGAATTTATTTCGTGTCTAATTTGTTCATTATAAATTAATACTCTTAGTTAAATTACTTTAAAAGCGTATTTTCTTACTCAATCCATTGATGAACAAAAAAAGACTACATCAATGGTTCAAACCTACAAGTTCTAATCAGGCATTATGTTTCAAGCATACTTTATCAATAACTATGTAAAGTCCAGTACATGATTCTGAACCCCTCAGTGGTGGAATTTTTCGTCGGCTTTTTCATGATTAACAAAAAAATATATGTAGTTATTTTCACTTTACACCGTTCCTAAATACTATGCTTTTATAACCCAATAAGATTTTAAAGTAAACATTAATTAATTCGCTAATTACACAAAAAAACACAATGAAAACAAAAATCGAAAAACTATTTTAACAGCTGATTTAATAGAGTTCACATCAGGGATCAACGTCATACCTACAAACCCGGACGGCAGCACGCTTGCAACGTTCAAAGGCCGAGCCGAAACTTTTTAAAACACTGTGAATTCTGTAACTGTTTATTAACGACATAAATGACTATCATAATTTTATTAGTGGCATGCGGTCTAGCCTTTTCGCGAAGTTTGCGTTACGATGTGAGATACACCCTGTATATAACCTACTGATAATTAGGTATAAATGTAAACAACTCTTCTTACAACTCGTTGAATTACAGAAAACTCAAAGCCAGGAAAGGTATTGCCTAACACACTATCAGTAGCGATGAGTTTCATTTTGACATGCCAACTACATACATTGCCATACTTACCTTGTTAAACATACACGTTGTCGAATATAATGGAGCAATGGATAAGCAATATACTTCATAATAATTCAAAAAGAAAATAATAGTATGTTACGCAATAAAGGTACTCGTATTCACGAAGAAATGAATGAATCTGTGAGCGACGTGGTCACAACTTACATCGCCACGTTGATTTACGCGCCTGCGTAGTGACGCACGCTACAACTATTAATTAGAGACACGCTCGTAAAATGCTAATTGATTCGTACCTACTAACACTTCTGTGAACATGTACTGAAAGGTAGGTAGATATCTGCTGATTTATTTAACCATTTATGTATGTACACACATATAAACAGAAAACACAAAAACAGAACAAAAAAAAGGAAACAGAGGTAATGCTTATTTCATAAGCATCTCTTCCAGCATACCTACATAGATACAGAAATGTAGAAAGCGTGTGAGAAAAACAAAGGACACAAAAATTATACTTACATAAAACAAAACGACCCCCAAAAACAAAATCAAAAATTATAGGAATATACTAAATAAAGAAAAAAAATATTTGCGGTAAACATGACCCAAAAGTGTACACACAAAAATAAGAAATAGTTGAGTGAATGTGCGTCAGACCCACGCAAAACGGCTGTCGCTCAGCATCATGCTGCGATATGCCAAACAGAGCCCAGCGCTGGTTCTCAGCGACAGCCGGCGCCGATGTAAAGATGCCACCCGGTGCAGCAAGCAATTACAAGTGACACCGAAACGGTAGTAAAATAAAAATGTAATAATAATAAAAACAAAAACGTAAACCTAAATGATGAGAGAACATTTTAAACAAACGCAAACATTTAAAGAAAAACATAAAATATAAAGAAACGGAATATATTAAAGAAAAACAGGATACATAAAAACTACGAGAATATCATCCTCAAAAATGATCTACACTTTAACATAACCTACCTACTTAATTCTAAAATAAGGTCCACAAAAATTATCATATACATACTTAAAGTAAATGCTGAAACAACTAATTGGCATCATAGTGTTCTCTTAAAAACTGTTATACTTTAAGATTATCAAATCTTTTATTTACTTCTTCGCTTCACTCTTGAAAGCGACAACCGCGCCTTAAAATCATGTTAAATTGAACAAAATCACAGATATAATCGTTACTTGCCTTACGATCTCTTTCTATATGATTAGTTATATTCTATTAGCCTTCAACCGTGTATTTAATTTGATTGACCCATCTAATAGTAGACTTAGATTTCAAAAACGTAAACTTTTCATTAAGGTAGAGGCGTCTGATTGTATGTCGATCAAAATAAGATTTCATCAAATACAATTTGTTAAGTTCATATTAGCCAGTTCCATTCAAATTCAAAACTTTTTGATGTGGTATACCGGTAAAAATATGAAGTTACAGTTCATACCGAAAATAGTAGTTTATGAAACTGTTACATAATGAGGGATATTATGCACGAGTGTGAGTTTAAAAAACGAGCGAAGCGAGTTTTTTAATAGTATCACACGAGTTTGTAATACTTACCTAATTATGTACAGTTTCATACACTACTTTATCTAATCTCATACATTGTATTGAATATATGAAATAAAAGATAGAGATTGATCACTTGACATTTTAAGAAACAATAATAATCAATCATGTGTCCAGCGAAACACGACAACGACTTGCAATGCAAAGAAACGTATTTGGCGCCAAAATTCTGCACCCTGCATCACTGCACACGCGCCATAGCGCGCGCAGCCACAGATAAAAAAATGAAATAGTGCTGTCTATGGTTTGTAATCTGTACGGTAATGAAAAAAAAAAAATTATTATAACATTATTTTGTTAGAGAAATAATGTTATAATTTAATTTTTTAATTTCCTTTCGATATACTATTGGTAAAGTACATCAATATAAACTCCTTTTTAGTTTTATATTTTTAATTTTTTGATGTGATAGTAGATAAACATTTTTACTGTATCGAAAATAATATGGTGTTTTGTGTAACTAGAACAAAAACCGTACAGAAGAACAAATCTAGTCAATAATTAATACGTAGTCAATAATATTTAATATAGTAGTCGATAAGTTCCCCTGTCCGTCTGTCTGTCCCAAGGCTGTTTATCTCATGAACCGTTATAGCTAGACAGTTGAAGTACTTCTGTTGCCGCTATTACAACAATACTAAAAACAAAAAATATATGTATAAGTACACATGTACTTGTATAGGTATCTGTATGATACGGAAACCTTCACGCGCGACTCGATCTCGCACGCGCCGAATCTTTACGACGGTTCCTATTTAAAAGTTAAAAGCTATTTTTAAAGTTGGAAAATTTAAAAAACCTGATTTGAACTAATAAATATGCAAATAAACAGTTATAGGAACACTCACAGAGGTTTCTTGTCATAGAATGTAACACTTGTTTACATTCTTCTCTCGGTGATTTACGTTTTAGTTTTACATTATATTAATGTTTTTAATTCGACTTTGGGTTTTGGGTAAAATTTTGTATGAAACGTGTCCTTTGAATTTATGTTGGGAAAACATCAAAGGACCGGGAGCTCTGGGCGGAGCGGAAGGGCGTGTCAGACTTTTACTGACTAAAACCCACCCGTGTTCCTTCACTTGTCTGTGCGATGGCCAGGGCCACAGTTTTTTTTAATCAACCCGCAACCCTGGTCCAGAAGGCATCGGTTCTCGTGGACCCCGTTACGGTGTGCCCACATCCTTCTCGGTGGTAGGCCATAATATCGGCTGCCGGCAGAAGTTACCACTCACCAGATAAAGTCTTGCCGCCAAGCGATTCGTCGTGTTCCGGCATGATGTCTGGTGAAGCCGTACGGAGGACGGGTCTGAGCAGTTGTGTTGCGATGTGTGCCGGGTACGATGCGCCAAATGTTATTGTATGGGGAGTTTGATCGTGGAGGGTCTCCAGATTAATCTCCCTCTGGCGCAGCATCGTTGGTCGTGTTGTTGGTTTTAACATTGCATCACCTTTTTTTGCCGGCGTGGGAAATCCTCAATGGATATCCGCCGCCCTGGGGTGGGCGATGGCATCTGTCAGACTTCTACTGACTACAAACCACCCCGATGTCTCTTCTATCACGAGCACGCGTGGGGCCGCGGGAGTCTAAATTGTTCCACGGTGACCATTGCATCACCTCGCTCAACTGCCGTCTTCCTTCCTACTCACTAGGATTTTTAAGTGAATAGGCTTAATAAATTGCGCGTCAGGCACTAGTTTATAATTTAAAAAAAAAATCTCTTTGAGGCGCGCATGAAACTCAACGCGCCATCGACCCGGGCCTGGGTTCTTACCTGGCGGCGAGCTGCCCATCGCTCGCCGCTCGCAAGCCCACGCCTACAGTAAGTTGGTGGGCTACCTTCGGACGATCTCCGTAAGTTTACTAGAATTACACGTTAGTTGACATGAGTCTGGCCATTACTGAGTTTACTTTTTAGGGCCTCAGTATTATTTCAAGCTTACTAAGTATGTTGATTACTTCAATATCTCCTTTTCAGGATATTCTTTGCTACACAGAAAGACAAGTTGCTCTAGACATGTATTAGAAAAGTTGTGTCATTGTAGTGTGTTTACGTTCAAAATTACTTGCTAGCTGTACGTTTATAAGCTAAGTTTGATCTGATTCAAAGATCGAACAAAAGCGGTTTCACTGTTAAGTAAATTCTTAAAACACTGTAATAATTGAATTGAATTCATTCGATTAACTCCTTAATATTTTGCTTAAACTGGTCTTTGTGTACGATTATATTACTAATGTCTAATGTAAACGTGTGCTTGGATTTTATTTATTACTCGTTGACGCAAAGACCGTTGAATTGATTTGTGTTTTTATCCGAAAATTCTCACGGGGTCGAAACTTGTGCTGGTGTAACCGCGCGGTGCAGTTAGTTATTAGATTCTTGAAATAGCTAATAATAATGGTACAGGCAATTCAATTTAAAATAGAATGGGACACTATAATAACAACATTCTAATACCTTCGGAAACCAATAACTGCAACCAGGAGCATTCTTTGATAATATTATATTGAAATAATTTACAACCTAACTGTGAGCCATCGTTTCCAAAATGTCATTCAGCCTACGAGATATTAGAACGCAATCTACATTGTGGTGCAAATTATAATGTCAGGAGTCAATCATTGAGGAAAATCCGGTACATTGCCTTCACCTACACGGCAATATCTAGATATTTGTTCGTACGAAGGGCCAATTATTCCTATGTACAAACATACTAAATTCATTACCATTTTAGGCGAAAGACGTCCACTGCTGGACATAGGCCTCCACAAGCATCAACACTTCTACCAGTCCTGTGCTTCTTGCATTCAGCGGGTTCCTGTAGCAAGCTCGTCGGTCTACCTTGTTGGAAACCTCCAAAAGTTGCGTCTTTCGGTACGCAGTTGCGACACCAAAACCTTTCGGCCCTATCGGCCATCAGTACTGCGAGGAATGTGCTCTACCCACTACCGCTTAAAGTTTGGCAATACTTCGGGCAATTATTTACGGAATAATTTTTCTTATTAATATAACTGACTGTGTTTATGTAGTAATTATGTATAGGTTCTGTAGATCAAAAATAGCTTTAGGAACATTTCTTGAGGAAAACAGTGAGGAAATGGTATAACATAACCAGATTAACAATAATGAAGTCAGTGTATAAGTGCGGAGATTAGTGTTGCGGGCCAATTAATAATTTGAACAACAGTTATTAATAATAATGAAGTCAGTGTATAAGTGCGGAGATTAGTGTTGCGGACCAATTAATAATTTGAACAACAGTTATTAATAATAATGAAGTCAGTGTATAAGTGCGGAGATTAGTGTTGCGGACCAATTAATAATTTGAACAACAGTTATTAATAATAATGAAGTCAGTGTATAAGTGCGGAGATTAGTGTTGCGGAGCAACTATTAACTTGAACAACAGTTATTAGTTATGTTTAAAAAAGTAAGTTTATTATAGGTTCTGTACCTAGACCTAAAATAGCTTTGGCATATTGTTGTCTTGAGGAGTTCAAATGACACGGAACAATAAATAATATCGACATCCCTATGTATTATAAAAAATTCCATATCATTATACTGACGGGTCTGATCCATAAAAAAATAGTTTAGAATAAAAATTGTATAAATTTCCCACATAGAGACCCCATGCATCACGCATATTTTCACCCATTTTTTGTGTTCTCTTTTTGCGTCATGTTTAAAATTAATAAACCTATTTTATTTTTAAATTAAACTCATTATTATTTAAATAATTAAACAAATTGTGCCTGCCGCTCCATGTATAGGTATTACTGATATTCAGCCAAATCCGGTTAGACCAGAAGCTGACCCCAACATAGTAGGGAAATAACTAGGCAGATGACATACATATTATAAGACGGCGCTTGACAGCAATCATCATCATCATCATCTCAGCCACATGAAGTCCACTGCTGGACATAGACCTCCCCTAAGGATTTCCAAAAAGGACGCGACCTGCATCCAGCGCTTCCCTGTGATTTTGGTCAGGTCATCCGACTACGACATCGGTGGACGTCCGCTGCGCTTGCAGGTACGTGTTCACCATTCAAGAGCCTTTTTGCCCCATCGGCCATCGGCTCTACGAGCTTTGTGCCCTGCCCACTGTCATTCATATCAGCTTTTACCTTTAGTACAGACTGCATGCCATTACCTTTAATTTACTAAATAAGGTCTAATACTACAAAATATGTATGTCGTAGCCCTACATTTCATTATTAGAAGGATTTTCAACGCTCGAATAATAGATTGACAGTCGGCAGGGGGCGCTGTTGTTATTCAGCGTATAACAGAAAGGACACTGCTTCTAAGGATGATATCGGAAGGTAAAACTCTCAACAATTGATAAAAAAAATTCGATTTCATGTTTCTTAAATTCAAATCATAATAAACGTGTCACTACATAGGTCAATAACTTTCCACGACACTTGCCAATATCATGACAAAGAAATAATAAAGAATGTATTTATTTCATTTTGAAAAGTTCTGTTTCTGGTATCAATGTATTAAAAATTCTCATAACTTCCGACACATAAATATATCGTCGTAAAAGGCAGCAGTTGACTTGATTACCAGTGATATTTGACGAGTGACTTAAGACTTATGGGCGAACCAATTGAACGGGTGCATGCAAGCGCGGAATCTAGGTGTCACTATGGACCAAGACGTGCGTTTTGAGAAACACATAGCACACTCGGTTAGAAACTGTTTTTATCGCCTAAAAGCCTGGTATAACATGGGGTCTTATTTATCCGTAAAACTAAGGGAACAGCTAGTAGAAACTGGACAGAACCAAGGTTGGTTCTGTCCAGGTTGAATTATGCTGACACAGTTTACGGCCCGCGCCTATTAGCTCGTACTGACCGCCTCATACAAAGGGTGTAAAACGCTTGTGCTCGATTTTGTTACTATATTCCTCGCAGAAGCCATGTAACACCTTTTCTAAATAAGCACTTTACGCTGAAGATGAAGTCCAGACGCAAACTGCACTTGGCTCGCCTTTTGTTTGGTGTGGTGAAATATAAAAAACCGGACTACCTTTATAACAAGCTGAGTTGGGTTACGAGTAGATGGGAATGCGGAAGAAGGCAATGCTGACAACAACTCTCCACTCAGTCTCAGAGGTCAGCTGCTTTCAGGGGTAGCTTTCGCTATGCGGCGGCTAAAGTATGGAACAACTTACCACCACCGATTAGGATAATAAACACAACAGGCGCTTTTAAACGACGGTTGCGGTAGTATCTCATACAATCTCAGAGGCAGTTATACGTAGCCCGGCTTACCTGCTTACAGCGTTGTGCGAAGATGCTGCAGTGCGCGTGTTAAATAAGTTATGGCAGGCATTCGTTTTGAGACTTTCTGTGTTTTTTATAACTTTACATTTTTCTTTTTTTTTTATAACTTGGCTCTTTTTTTTCGTTTTAATTTTTATTTTACGTGCATAAAATTGTCTTCCATCAAATTATTTATTAATTTATTTACTGGTATAGTTTCGTTTCTATTTTACTACTCATAATCACATTTTTTATACATATACATGCTTCATTGTTTTTATATAACATAAATTTATTTAATTTTATTACATTTTATTTTGTTTTTTTTTTTGCTTACACAACGTGCCTGTTGTATACAGCAACGTGACTGTTGCTGTATACAACTGTTTTACATCCGTCACCACACATCAGGTTTAGTTGAAAACGTCAGGTACTATTTGTCTAGCATTTTTGCTGAACTGGGCCTTATTGGCGCAGCCGGGAGGCACACATTCCTACTAGTTTTCTACATTAATTTGTTTTTATCACATTTTACTTTATTTTATTATTACCATTTTTAAACTTTTAAATTTTTGTCTTTATTTAATGTATTGTGTGTCTTTTAGTCTGTGCATAAATGTATTTTTTTTCTTAGAGATAGGATTAAAAAACTTTCCAATATCAACTCATGTCTGGAGTCAAGTATAGGTACAGTAATATATTATATACTTGAAACATAGTATTTATGAACAAGATGGCGCCATTAATACCGTATATGACCAAGGCCTTAAATAACTTTGGAATGCTATAGAAATGAGAACAATCAAGTGGGGAACTGTGGGGTGGCAATCACATAATCTATAATGGTAACAACATGTTCCACTCACATCTTTTGCTAATTACTAAAATGTGAAAGCTACATAACCTGTCAAATCAAACTACACATTGTCACCACATGTAACCAGTGCTTCAAATTTGAGTTGTCAACTGGTCCTTGGATCCGCAGAGCATCAAGCAAGTTTTCGTAGTGTTACAATTGTAAAATTATATCGTATACTAGCGGCCGCACGCGACTTCGTTCGCGTAGACTTAGTTATTTGAACATTTTATTTTAACCCTAAAATATACTCCTATTGGTCGCAGCATGATTAATGAGTTATCCAACGCAAAAATATTCTTTCAAATCGGACCAGTAGTTCCTGCGATTAGCGCGTTCAAACAAACAATCTCTTCAGCTTTATATATTAGTAAAGATATAAAGTTACCTAGTAACCTAGGTGCAGCATAGGTTGAAAAATGAAAGCAAAGGTCAAAGGAATTACCAGTTTTTTTTGAGCTAGCTTTATATAGATAAAGCTAGTTCAATTAAACTGGTAAATGATGATCAGAATTAATCGTAAGTTGCTTTTTTAAAGAAATAGTATAAAACAATGGGATTTAGCGCCGTATTATCTCGTAGATTATTATATCTACGAGATAATATGGCGCTAAATCGCATTAAGACATGATATTTTATAACATTATGCTATAAAATATATATTACAATGACACTTGAAAGATCAAGTTTAAAATTGAAATTAGAAAACGAAGCGGAAAATGCAGGCTTTACGACTGATGATACTTCAGTTATATAAACACTACGTATCATATTTACCTATCTCGAAGATCACACCATGAAGATACACAGCGTAACGATACACCGGGATACCATAAATAATTTATTCTTAATTGCGACATTCTCACGTCAATTATAAACAATAAAAACTAACGTTCACTGAGCATGCATTTTATTAAACAATATCTAATATTCAAAACATTTATTAAGGAGTTTAACGACCAGTGTCACTTGAGCTCTCCCACCCTTTTGGTCCTAATATTTTTGTGGTGTCGGATGTAATCTGTGGCTCTTTGTTTTCTGGTCCTTGTGTGACTTGTGACTTCCTCGGCGATGGATAGGATTCGACGACGCGGACTTATGGTAGGGTGGCCATGATGTAGTTGTGTAACTGTTAGTGAGGACAGGGTCATTTGTATCCACTTTTATAGGGAATCTTTTAAAGAGCGTTTACTTTATCAGCATGTGTGCAAGGGATTCGTAGTTTGGTTTACTAATTGGGTAATAGGTTATGCTGTCAAGTAGCTACGAGTACTGCTTAGCCATACTAAGGTAGGTTGTGTAGGTAAGGTATTAAACTGAATGTAAACATAAGATAAGGACAATTTATTTGTTTAAAAAATGATTATACAAACATGACATGCGAGATGTTTACGTAAATAAAAGATATAGAAAATATATATACAATATGTAAAGAAAACCCCGTCCGACCCATAAGGATAATAAAGGTTAGGTAAACACATGACCAAATAAATGTTTGAAATTTTAAATAATCATCATAATAACAAACAATTCCTCGAATTATTTCCCACTTCCCCAAAATTTGGTATTTTTTTAATAAGTGACAACACCATTTTTGACGGTATTATTATGAGCCAATAGCGATGTGACCGCTTGCCGCGTGACCTGCCCCTTTTCGCCCGCGAATGTATTGCCTACCGCACATGTTTTAATTTACCTCCTTTTATGAAATAAGCTTTTTTTGGGGATTTTATTTAAAGTTTATCCCAGCTTCGTAGGCGTTAGTAGAATCAGTTATCGATACCTAACAACACCTTCACGGATCAGACAGGGTTTTCTTTACAATTTGTATACATAAATGCATTTTTAAGGAACATGTTTGAAAATGAGACAAAGAATAATTTGCCCATTTCTGAATCAACTACTCACGTACATAAAAATCTGTTTCATTTAAAAGAAATCAGGAATATAAGCAACTTCACTCTCTTCATCTCTGTGCATAAGGACGCCTTTTTTCCAGCTAGGTCAGTGGCATAGTATAAAGAGGGATAGAGTAGGTTATCTTCATACAAACGCACCGCGCGCGGCTTGTATGTGTGCGCCATAGTATATATGCATCGCCGCACGCAAATCTAAACGAAATATTAGAGTGCTATCAGTGCGCTAGTCGCGGCTAGCACCAGACGAAGTTCGCGCGTCACGTCACACGTGTTCTTGTTAAAAAAATGCATGGATCGTCACGAGGATTGCGAACAACAGCAAGTTTGCAATTTAAGTGTAGAATCTAGGTACCTTCACTATAAAAATTATTCTAGAAACCAAATTTTATTAGTCGTTCGTTGACCTGACGACTTTATAGAAAATATTAAGAGGATGCAGCAGATGTTCCAAAAAGTATTTAAAAATGAGCACATAAACTGCAAAGTTGGTGGGTATGTCTATTTATGAACAAATAAAAGATTTACATTTTTCACCGCCCCGCCCATGCTTTCCGAAATTATATTTGCAAAAGTGATTTATAAGGATGCGGAATGCGGATATATATCACGTTTCGTAATAGTCGAATCCGAAGAAAGTATTTTTCTGTAGCTAATTTGTAATTTTGTAGTAAATTCAATAGATATGTTTGTATTATTTATATTTGTATTAATTAAAAATAAAAATAAATATGGTCCTTTATGTGTACAAAACTACTATTAAATTACAGAATAAAAAAACCAAAAAACTGACTAGTATATGTATACTGAATACTAAGCAAATAATTTAAACATAAGTTCTTATTCTATGATAAATATTTATTAGCGGTTTGGGCGACAACCGAATCCGACGAAGCGCGGACAGTTGTCAACTTTCAGACCTTTGCCAATTTATAGACACTGAATTAAAATTTAGCTAAACATGACAACCCTAAAGACAGTAGGCAATTAAATCGCGGATTGGGTCGGAGATAACCTACTTCCCTCTTTATACTATGTCAGTGGATTGGTCAAAAAAGATACCGTGGTTCCTAACACGGGTGGGTCTTATTCATTAACGGTCTAAGACGCCCTTTCCCGCTCCATCCAGAGCGGGAGAAAACATTTGATGATTTCTCAACCATACAGAAAGAACCAGTTTGTTCGTCAGATTATAAAAAGATCCAAAAAGTAAACAGGACTGTCCCACTTCACATAAACTCGTGCTCAGCACACACCTGTACGTCGGTGCTTGTCGGCAACTTAACGCGGAACTTTTAAAAGTCGCCTCGGTTTAGACGCGTTCACATTATTGCATGTAAGTCGTGTAACATACGTCATATGGGATGTGGGGAACAAGGCATGAGCTTGAAGGGTGAGCTCGTGATTTATAGGAAGAAAAACAGTAAATAAAACACTAGGATATGATAAAGTTTAGTGAAATTAATACGATTTTAAAATCTAATCAAGAGTTTCTAGACATACCTTAAATAGAAATGTAGATGTAGACCTGATGAACATTTTCAGTAATTTTAAGAATTTTCAGTCTTAGTTTATCAAAAATACTTTTTTAATTTTCCTACATTTTTGACATGTTTCCAAATATTGATTGTCGCTGAAGTGACATTGCGGCTAGATTTTAAATGTTTTAAATTGTGGAAATTGAAGTACTTCTTGCTTTGCCGACTGTTAGATTAGCAGGAAACAGGGCCTCAACAAAATTTTCTGATGGTGGCATGAAGTGTGCGAAAGGACATATACCATACCATGAAAAAGAATCTGTTCTGAACAGGTCCTTTATCAACGTGGGCTAAAGCTATTGTTTACACAATTTCAACCAAGCAAGGTCTTGCGCTTCATTTCAATTCTAGGGCAAAAAAACTGAAAAAGTGAGTCTTCGGGCGAAAAGAAAGTATTATAAAAAACTTAGTAAGATTTAGATTCCTTCCTAAAAATTTTCTCTTTCTTCCGCTCCTCTTAGGACTTGCACCACAGTTGTCTGCTTACATTATTGTCGGGCATCGAGAGTCGTACTTACCGCTCGTAATAACGATGCTTCAGGGCATATAGCACGGAAATAAAGGGGGTGATTATTATATCACATATATTCTATAGTGTTTATATAGCGCTCTCAACTCGGGAGCAGCCACTGGAACGAAAAGTTCTGAAGCTTCCTTATCTCTTAGGTTTTAAGTAGAATGGAGATATCGGGGAAATATTATGGCTATATTTAGAAAGGCGTCCGTTAGAGTTTTCGCGTGATTGATTTTTTCCGCTCTGGGCGGAGCGCCAAAGCGTGTCAGACTTTTACTGACCAAAACCCACCCATGTTCCTTCACTTGCCTGTGCGCCAGGAGCTACGGTATCTCTGTACGGGCTTAGTGAGCCCCGTCAACTGGACCAGGCCGGGACCGACGGTGTGTAGTGGCACATCGACCACGCACCTGTGGTAGCTATGGGAAGGCTATTATTACTGAAAAGAGGCAGCTCTATGTACGGAGGCTCACTATTTTCTCAACTTTCAAAATTAGGTTTATAGTTTTGGGTATTAGGAACTTCGAGTCATATAGATATCATCACGATACCTGCATTAGGTCTATCAACCTCTAACACCACTATTAGAATGGTTTTAAAGAAACATTGTGTTTCCATGCATTCATTGCCAAGAATATTGACAGGTTGTTAGTACGTATTTCGGTAAGTATGAACTCTAAACCTCCGACATATATCGAATATTTCCCTCCACGACCCATCACCTATAACCACTATGAGACACGATATTATGTTCGCACTGAAGGGATACAGCCCTGCCCTCTTCGAGAGGTAGTAGACTGGTAGCCATCAACCACATATGTGACATTACAAATCTCAAATTTAAGGCACGAAAGAAACTGACCAAAATCCACGAACCTCAGGAACACGAGGCGCAGATAACTAACGACTTCCTCTCAACGAGATAACCGTTAATTAGGTAAAGCTTAACTTGTTTATTCATTAAAAATTATTATGTAAATCGTATAATTTTACACTCGAGTGACCTGAAACGAATACTGTCTGTATCTTCTGTATTATTTATATTAATTAGGTCCGAGATAGGGATCTGTTTCTATAGTTTATTACGGATTTACATCCGTGGATGACTGACAGTTGGGTGTGGGTGTTGCCATGTTAAGATGGGGTAGAAGAATATGGTAATATATGACACATCGGGAACTTAGTTCACTATAAACACTTAACCACTTCTTACTTCAAACCTACGTTAATTCTTTCATCAATCATGACATCTACTATAAACGTATTCTACAGTATGTTACAAAAACCCTGTCCGACCCGTGAAGGTGTTGTTAGGTATCGTTAGCTGATTCTCCTAATGCGTACATAACCTGGCTAAACTAAAAAAAAAATACCCCCTTAAAAATAAATAACTTAAATAAAATAAATAGGTAATTTCATGGCAACACAGGCACAGGTCATGACCTCAGTTGACCTCATGCATGTAGGTATTGGTAGTCTAACCACGTTTATCGACTCTAGAAAGAAACAATGATACCTACTTAGGCAGCTCGTGAAAAGAACTTTTTTTTAAGTAGAAAGGTCGTCTGACCCTCCGAATGTATCTTCGAATTTCATTCGATGAGCACAATGGCTGTGGCGGAGATGTTGTTCCATATTTCGTTCACTAAGAACGAATAACGATACCGGCCTGACACCGTCCCACGAGATTAGCACGGTGTTTCACAACGTTAGTCCACTCCTACCAATCCACTGCTCGCCGAACTGATAGTGGAGGTACTCACGTACAGGTCGGCAAAAATATGGTGGGGCACCGTCATGCTGGAACCACATTGACCAAGAAGTAGTCACATCCGAATCGTTCAACACCTGATCACAACACAACACAATTGCAGTTTCACTAGGTACCTTCCATCAGCAGGTTACATTACGTTAGAAAACTATGTGATCACACAATAAACGATACGTCTACACGGACGCCATGTCTACGCAAAACTAATAAATTTAAAATAAAAATGATTTTTATTTCATAAAAATAGGTACTCTAACTGCACGGCGGTGCCCTTTGACTAGAGGTGTGAAAGTATTCAAAATATTTCTCATATCGATTTTTGGTATCAATTTTGTATTTCAGAATTTCACGCATCGATTCAACATCGCATGGCATTCTTTAGATTTTAGAACTTTCACATAACTTAAATCAGGTGAACTTAAATGCTTTACATTGTTTATAATATTCTCCTAAAATCGTATTTCATAAGACCTTTCTAGTTCCTATTTACTAATAATAGGTACTTGTGTTACAATATTGTTATGAGTAATTAATCGATAATCAAAAAAAGTACTTTTACCATTAGGTAATCTGTGTTTTTACAACAAATCATTCGGCCAGGTACAGTCTCGAATAATATCGACAAAAACAAAACGTTATTACGCAAAAATTAGTACAGCTCCAATTATTCCTTTGCCGCCGTCGGCGGCTAGACACACTGACGCCGCTAAAGAACCTAAAAAAATAATCAAAAGAAAGCCGACAATTATAAGGTCTAAAATGGTGTTTACACTTTTTTAAATTTCCCGAATTTTGGGGAAGTTACAGGGTAAAAAAGATTATTTCAAAATTCATTAGTATTGTTACTGTGATGATTATGCAAAATTTTATATTTTATTTGGTCATTTGTTTACCTAACCCTTATTGTCCTTGTGGGTCGGACAGGGTTTTCGTAACTTACTGTATATACTGTAGAAACAAGGGCGAGGTTTGAACTGTCAAAATACATATGTCCGTATCATTGACATTTCGATTCCTTGCCGTGAACGGCAGTTGTTGTAGTTGACGTAGTTTTTTTTTTTATTTTAATGGAAAATCATCAAATAACCTTTGCTGCTCTGGATGGAGCGGAAGGGCATTTCAGACTTTTACTGACTAAAACCCACCCGTGATCCTTCATTTTCCTGTGCGCTACGGCATTTCTTTCGAACCACCCCCGGCCCTGGCAAGGGTGGTAAGGTTTCGCGGAGAATAATTTATAAAGTTAGAGGTTTTGAAATAAATAAGGCTTTTTATACAACCTATATGTAAGTTAAACCTTTTCCAGGAACGATTTCGTAAGGTTTAAATAGCATTACAGGTAAAAGTAAGGTACCAATAGCATTTTTTTTTCACAATACTTGTAAAGGATTGCTGGTAACATAAGCATAAATGTAATAACTTTCGTATTATTTATATTAATTAGTTAGTAGAGTTACCAAAAATCGAATTGAATGGCATAAAATTGGAGAGACCTATGTCCAGCAGAGGACTGTACTATAGGCAGATAATGATGATGAATGACGAGGTTCGAGATAGGCATTTGTATAAATAGTTTAGTATGGTTTTGCTCCCACGGAAGACTGACAGTCGGGTGTTGGTGTTGCCATTCTAAGCTGAAGTAGAAGAAATGGTAATACATGATATTGCTATGGTATGAGGACGGAACCCTAGAAACGATATTTAGTTTTTCGTGTTATTTTTATCATCGAGAAGTGAAGAAGAAGATATATAATACCAATATTACTGACGGCAATGATCAGAGATTGGAATAAGTTACAATACCATTGGTTAATCAAACACGATTCAGATTACGAGAGCAGAAACTCTTAAGATTAGCCCCCTTATTCATAAAAACTGCTTAAAGTTAACGAGTGATTAGCGATTCTTTAACCATACATTTTTGACCTTTTAATGTCACTTAACTTAAATCATCCTTTATGAATAAACACCACAGTGTTTAAGGGGTTTACCCACAATCGATTTTTAAAGTTAAGTGACCTGCAAGCGTCTAAAATGTGTGTTTAAAAAATCGCTAATCACTAGTTAACTATAAGCAGCGTTTATGAATAAGGGGGTAGGTGTGCAGAAATTCGAAAGCATGTGACATCTACCAACACGCACTGGGTCCCCACAGTAGAATACGGCCCACTCTCACCCAGAGAGAGAACCAGCAGTGGGAGAATTAAAGGCAGATCATGCATTCTGCAGAGTAACATACTATAAGCAGTGCGAATGAGTTTCATATTGACATTCAACAACATTGATTGCTTTATTTAAGTTGTTAAGTAGACACATTTTTCGAACAAGCACCGTTGCTTGAGCATGAGCAATAGGCTTCAAAATTATTTAAATTGATGATAATAGTGTGCAGAGTCGATTAAACAAAAAGGAAGATCAATAAGTACGATAAGTTACTATTTCAACTTTAGTTGAAGCAGAAACGAACAAAAGTGTATAGTCTATATGCCACGGGGTCAAGTACGGACATTGTGTGTAAAACAATGAAGTAGCTTCAGGATAGAAAGGCCCTACCTCTACTGTATAAATAGGGTTGAGAGTAAAGCAATTCTTGAACGAAATTTTATTTATATAGACGAGGGTCTTTTTTAAGTTTAAAGATACGAACACAAGCACGATGCTGATCATCAACCTTTTTTTATCGTCCCACTGCTGGGCACAGGTCTCCTCTCCTACAGAGAAGGATTGAGCGTAATCACCACGCATGCTAAATACGGGTTGACGACTTCAGACAGTCCAGGTATCCTCAAGATGTCTTCCTTCACCTTGTAATCAGTCATTGGTGTCCAAAATATAATTAGAAAGTATATACAACTTCAGAAAAGTTATATTGGCACTTGCCTGGAATCGGACCCGCATACTCATACTTGAGAGGCTGGTTGTTTTAAGCACTAGGCCACCACGACTCACGATGCTCACTTCTAGCTAAACTCAAGCACTTGCTAGCATATTCTGCCCTTTACTCATGCTGCCTGTGGGTTCGATATAGGTGCGCAAAGATTGTACATCACCTTCTGCGGTCAATACGTATAACAATTCAGTGCATCAGGGATGTTTGCAGATGCGCATGTATATGGCTTTTACGTAACAATGCATAAAAGGTGCTCTTTCCTGGTGCGCCAGGGGTGGGGCAGCTCCAAAAGTGTTATACTCCAAAGCATGGGTGCGAGTCGCCAAGCTGGACTGTGTATACGGTCGACAGCAGGTCCAGCTACCCCAAACTGTCGGATATTCCCAATCAACCTTGAGCCTTAATACTTTACAGATAAAGTTGAAAATCTAATAAAGAAATCTGACAGATTGTAGGCTTGATGTGCTGTCGTCAGTACGTAGGACAATGTTGTGCCGGCTTTCATGGGATAACACGTCGGTGAACAACCTTTTTTTTTTGTTGAGTGTTTGTGTTTACTTACATATTTGTATGGCCTTTCTAACAATCTTGTTTAGTCTTTTATACTTGAATAAAAGAAAATTCTGATGAAAAAAATAATGATGGCAAATTGTAATCAATTACTAAGAAAATTTAATAAACAAGCTCTTATTATAAAAAAAAAAAAACATTACATTTAGTATGACGAATGTTAGTTAGGTCTGGGAAGTAATTTATAAGCAAACTAATTGAATGCCAACTTAAAATTGTATAGGTATATATTTAACTAAATCACAATTTTTATTCCTCCCATTGACAGATGTATTTATTATCTGGCTATAACACGGTAAATTGACGTAAAATGTAACAGGAGATGTTTCAGAAATGTATGGAGCCTGGGCCAAGAACATTGTACACTTAATGCTAGGTATAGTTAACTGTTTTTAATGTTAATGTCCCATATTTTGGCTTTGTTTTTTATACAGATTCAATTTAACTCGGCCAAACAGTGCAACACAACTACTAATAAATATGGTGGTCAGCAATAAGCGAAATAAGATTTTGACAAAACCCGCCACACTTTTCCCAACCACTGCAACTCCTGAAAGCCAGAATCAACAGTGGCGACCGCCAGAAAAACGCCGAGCAATGAAGCTCGACGAGTCCCGGAGAAACGATTCAACTGTCTTGGGTCCCGCAACGAAATTAATCAGAAAAGAATAGCGGAGGAGTAAGAAAAAAGATATTTTTTCCACTTCCCTCCATAACAAGCAGGAGACAGAACAGAACTAGGCCAAACGGCACAAAGGGACATTATTGCAACTGGGAGAAGCCCAGATTGCCAAACACCACGGAATAAAATTTGATTAAGTTAATGGGTCCTAAGTAGGTATTAGCTGTTACAATTGATTCCAATAATAGGTATGGCAAAAGCGCCTGAACGCACGGAAATTGGTTCTAGTTTCTACAAGGTCCGTATAATAAACGACTCCGGATGTAACTTGTACACTATCCAACATAATATTGCGTTCATTCTGCCAAAGAACACACTCCCACAAGATGTGATGTGCGGACTGTTCAAATTCACAGTTCGATGTAGAACACTGACACAAAGGGGAAGGAACAAGTTTAAAAGAATACAGTTTACTTTTAAAGTTGCCATGACCTGTGAGAAATTGGGCAACGCAGTGGTCAACCACCAGCCATGTCTTAGCCAGCCGATCACCAACGGATGGAAAGAACAGATGGAGGTGCCGGCCCTTGATGGAATTATCCCACCTACTTTGCCATTCGGATAAGAGGTCCTCCCAGACTTCAGTCTGAGGTTTAAATAATCTAGAGATTTTATTAAAGTCGCGTTGTGTAACAAAATTAGTGTCCATGGCCTCCCCCCTCGCGGAGTAGTACATTGAAGCACGTCGCTGTACCTCAAGGTCGACTGGAAGTACACCTGCCAGTACCGGTAAGGCTTCAGTACTGACCGTTCTATACGCCTTGCATAAAAATATCAATGCCAAACGTTGGCTTTGAAGCAGTTTACGTCGTGCCGCTCCTATGCTGGCCCTATCGGCCCAAACAGGTGCACCGTAGCACATACATCCTAAGTAGGTAGCTCCATATATAGTTTTTAAAGTTAGGAATGATAGACCCCAAGTTGCTTTGGATATTCTAGTCAGGGCATAAAAGTTCTTTTTAGCTTTTTCACCAACTATTTTTATATGTTCGATAAATGAAAAATTCCTTTCTAAGATCATACCAAGGTAGCATACGGATTGCTGTTTTTTAATGGGAACGTTGTTAAATTTAATAGTAGGCAATGATTTAAGATTACCTTTTAGTAGAAGTTGATAGGTTTTATGTGGCGCAAATGCTAGGCGGTTACGATCACCCCACTGAGATATTAAATTTAGGCAAGTATTGGCCAAGTTCTCAAGTCCAGCTCGGGTACTTGACTGAATGAGCAGTAGGCCATCGTCCGCGTAACCAGTAAGTGAACAGCCGCAAGGAAGCGGGATCGCGAGGAAGTCATCAAAACCCAAATTCCATAAATAAGGACCGACAACTGAACCCTGAGGACATCCCATGGTTAGTGTTTTAGTACTAGAAAAATGACCGAGCTTAAGTACCGCGGAACCGTTTATAAAGTAAGAGTAAACGAGATTATATATGTTTCTATAGCAACCGCGGGTTTTTAATTTTAACAACAGCATAGGCCACCAGGCGTTATCAAAAGCCCCAGAAATATCCAGGAAGATCCCAATTACGTACTTGTTTTCAGATTGGTTAACGGTTCTTCTGACAGAAAGCGCCGCGTCGACTGTAGATTTACCTATGGTGAAGCCATATTGATTATTATGGAATTTTGGACCGTTCGGTAGTAAACGTGGAACGATGAGGCGCTCAAGAAGTTTACCCAAAGATGGTAGAAGAGTGATAGGACGATATGACTTCGGATCATCCGGTGGTTTGTCACCACACTTTGGTATTATTCGTAAGAAACCGCGTCGCCATTTACGAGGAAAAACGCCTTCAGCAATGCATCGGTTATATACAGTTAAGATGGCATCACCCGCTGTTTTACACGCTTCTTTAATCATCCTATTAGATATTTTATCTTCACCTGATGATTTGTTGACCGGTAGTTTTCTAACAATATTTATAAATTCGTCATTAGATGGTACGTCTGACATTGGTGATTCAGGTGGCACAGGAGCCCACGCTCTAATCTGTTGGTGGTAGTCGCTATCGTTAGCCGGTGAATCATCAGGGATAAGTGTATTTATTAGCACTTCTGTTGTTTCCTCTATGCCCGTGGTATGCCTATCATTGACTTTAATGTTTTGAACGTATGCAAGGTCGACCGATCTGTTAGCTTTAAATTCGTGATATAAGGGAGACCACGGACCCTCCCTGTCAAGCTTATCAACAATTTTTCGCAACAAATTACCCTTAGATTTTTCCACCGATGCTTTGTAGCGTGACTTGGCAACTCTAAAAGCATTCAAAGCGAACGTAAGAAGATCTCCAGTAATCTTTCGGCTCTTGAGTTTATTTAACTGTTTACGCGCTCTGCGATATCTTTTACGCTGTTCAACTAAGTAATCACTCCACCAGTCACATCTACGAATATTGGTCATAGATCCGCGACCAATGGCAATGTCAGCACAGTAGGTAAAGGTTTCTGACATAATGTCAGCACTTTCTTCGGCTGACAGCCCGTCCCGAGTGAATTCTTTGGCGTGACACGCAAAAAGCGAGCCGAAAAATTCCCAGTTCGCGCCTTTACATCTATATCTGAAATTACCGGGAATATGAGACGGACCCTGAATATAACCAGGAACAAATTCGTACACGATCAGGCGATGATCACTACAAGACGCGTCCGGTAGGACACGCCACCTATCCAAACGTACGTCGGCACTTGAAAGTGTGACGTCAATACAAGATTCGCCCATTTGGCTGCAGAAAGTAGGTGGTGCATCAGGGGTATTATGAATCGATAGGTTCATCTCAGCAATGAAATCCTCAACAGCGCAGCGTCGTTCGGTATCGGTGGCCCGAACCTTGCCATACCACAGAGACGATGACGCGTTGACATCCGCGCCAACGATAACTTTGCAGCCCGCGAGTGACCGCAAGACATGACGGAGATTATGTATATGAGGAGTAACAGGATCTGAATATTGAAAGTAACAGCTTACAACGAATACTTTAAAAGAAGCTGATGATACTTCGGCAACCGCACAGTGTGGCGTCATGAGGTCACGTAAAGACGTTACCGTAAAGTTAGAAGACCGCGCAACATAAATTCCGGCTCGTGCCCTGCAATCCAGTTGAACTACCCTGTGACGTAAACGTGAGTTTTGATATTGTTCTTGAATGAGTACAAGGTCTAAGTTGTAGTCAATAATTAATTTATCTAACTCTGATGTCGCCACCTTATCGTTGTGAAGGTTTAATTGCCCTATTTTTAACCTATCCATCTTAATTAGTAATTAGTATGTAGGATAAGTTGTTCGAGTTTTAATTTATAGGTACCACACTGGTCCGACCCGCATCTATGATCATAGGGTTTTTTAAATCGTTTACACGCCGCGCAAACCGGGGTAAAATTCGAATCGCCCTTATGCGGGCAAACATTGGTTTCGTGAGCCTCGGAACAGACAGCGCAGGTTGGTGATTTATTAGCGCAATGCTTTTTAACATGACCGAATTGTTGACAATACGCGCAACGAACTACCTCGATATCATCAACAAAACGGCAAGTGGCCCAGTCAATAAATAATTTATCCTTGGTAGTCACAAGATGTTTACGTACCGCAGGTTCAATTTCTATGCCTATCCACTTCCGACCGGTATCGGTAGAACGCCTACGGACTATTTTTGTGGATTTAAGATTTTGACAGTGACATTTGATTGACGTGTCATGTATCTAAGGCTATCGTATCTATATTATCTACCATATGACTGCGAAAAAACAAAACATGAATTCCGAACATACGGCTCATTAATTAAACACAATTAACTCAAATCAGCACTCGACAGGAACACAACGAGAAAATAGAACTGTCAAAGTCATCAATCAAACGTCATAACCAGTGTCATGGCTACCTTATTTTTTTTTAATAATTATAAACTAGCGCTTGACTGCAATCCCGCCTGATGGTAAGCAGTGATGCAATCGTTGATGGTAAAGCCCGCTAGTTTATTAAATCTATTCACTTAAAAAACTTAGTGAATAGGAAGGAAGACGGCAGTTGAGCGAGGTGGTGCAATGTAAACCCAACAACACGACCAACGATGCTGCGCCAGAGGGAGATTGATGTGGAGACCCTCCACGACCAAACACCCGACACAACAACACTTAGCGCATCGTACCCGGCACACATCGCATCACAACTGCTCAGACCCGTCCTCCGTACGGCTGCACCAGACATCATGCCGGAACACGACGAATCGCTTGGCGGCAAGACTTTGTCTGGTGGGTGGTAACTTCTGCCGGCAGCCGATGTGGCCTACCACCGAGAGGGTTATTAAAGGGTTATCTCACTAAAAAACGTTTTAAATAATTAATTATATATACTTATATTTTTATTCAAATTAATTTAGTAGTATTTTTATGAAAATCTTTTATTTTTTTCCTTTTTATCTATATAGCGTAAAACATCTCCTTTTTCTTTAATTTTATAAACTAGTGCTTAACCACAGTCCCGCTTGATGGTACGCAGTTATGCAATAGTTAATGACGCGCTAGTTTATTAAGAGCCTTGAAGACTTTAATCAGAAAATTATAATCAGACGAAAACATGGTCGCCGGCAAATTATTCCAGTCCCTCGATGTACGCGGTATATAAGACTAGGCGAAACACTTTGTCCGGATCGCAGTGGCATCATCAACTTAATATGTTAAAGTTTCTTTAACTGCACCTACCAAAACTACTATATCATATGAAACGTTTAAAGTATTAACTGTGAGCTTTATGCCATCATCAATTAATTCCCAAAAACAACTATCCTTCCTTAGGAAGTATTAAAACGCATCATTTTCAAACTTAACATCGTTTAATATCGAAATCGCAAGCGGATGTCTGATTTAATGAATGAGACAAACTTCTTATATTTAAGAGGCGTGACGTCATTTGATAGCCTGCTGACTAAAATTAGATTATAATGTATGCAGTGTGTTTCATCTTTGAATTTGTAAAACATACAATTGTAGGCGCTAGTTTATAACTTTGAAATTTAATTGAATAGTAATTTTTACAAATACAATTCTACTAACGTGTTTTATACTAATACACAACACGGCAATGTAATTCTATCACCATTCCATTACGTGACCACTGACCGATGATTATGAAATTAGCAGATTACGCTCAATGACAATGTAATCGTGTTGGAATGACGTTTACAATACGGAGGTAGAAAGGAGTGTAAGAGAAGTTTTGTGTCTATTGGCTACCCCCTTTTTTTTGTTTGGGATGGGAAATCATCAAATGACATCTCCCGCTCTGGGCGGAGCGGAAGGGCGTGTCAGAGTTTTACTGACTAAAAGCCACCTAACCCTCTATTGGCTACCCTCATAAAAAGATAAATTATCGTGTGTCTCACTCTTAACACAAATTATTTGTGGTCGAGGTAACGTGCCTTTTTATTTCACACTACCCTATTAGACATCACTACCAAGTCACCCCCTTTTTCATCATATTATCATTCACACTTGTAAGTAAATACAATAACACTAATTCTACTAATATTTTAAACGTGATTTTTTCTATAGAGTCAAGCACTATTTTATAATTATATTTATAGAACAGTGCTTGACCGCTATGCCGCCTGATGGTAAGTACTTAAACTTAAATTGTAGTTAAACGGAAAACCGCCCCTGGCAAATTGTTCCAGTCCCAGACAGTCTACTAAACGGATTTGGGTGAAATTAGGGACACAGATGATTAAAAATCAGAATTAACAAATAGGATAGTTTTAATTTTTTCGTAGAACTGCTGTTATATTATTGCGTAGAATAAGATTTTATTTCGCCGTAGTACTGCGACCGAATCGCTACTGCTTATCGCTACCGTCCGTCAATGAAACCATGCCACGATATTATTTTACTGTAGTTTACCTCTTCACTTCGGTATAATTGGATCCTCGAAGAACAATGCAGGTATTCGAGACAACTATTGACGTGTGCTTATCTTTTATTGAGTTAGTTGATATATCGTCATATTATTATTACTATCAGATATTATGATCTATGAGTTAATATCAAATGTAGTGTCATTTAATTTATGCTCTAAAATAATTAAAAACTCGTTTACTTAACCAAAAACTAATAGTTTTTATATTAATAAGGTTTTGTCAGCCCTATTAAAACAATACTACAGTACAGTGTACTAGTACAATAATCAAGGTTGTAGATTAAAATTATCTGACAAACCGACATTATCTTCAATTAATTATTAACCAAACATTAAATTTGCACTAATTAAATGTCCCTAGCATTAGTGCGACCCAAGACATAATAAAATCGCCATCTCTTTTCAATAAGCAAGATGAAAAGGGATGGAGCATGTATTCCAAATTTGAATTGATGTCAAAATTGGCAACATATGTATGTGGAACATATTGTATTATTTCGCCACTCTTGTCAAGCGGCGCCGTGGCTTAGTTGGTTAAAGCGCCTGTCTAGTAAACAGGAGATCACGAGTTCGAATCTCGTCGGGGCCTATGCTAGTTGAGCATAAATTCTTTTGGATTGTATTCTAATATTTTTTTGAATGATTTAATTATATATAATAACTAAAAATATAAGTGTAAAATGCATCTGTGGGATTATATGGCAAAACTTTGTACAATTACAGCAATATTAATTATGCACCGTTTCTAATATTTAAATATACACATTTTTATACACAATTCACAAAACAAAATTAGTTCACGGACGAATTTAAAAAACTGGCTAAGAGCGTGTCGGGCCACGCTCAGTATAGGGTTCCGTAGTGAAGGTCGGGGGATACTTAAAATCGGTTATTTATTACGTTGAGTTGACACGGTAATAAAGAGTTATAAATTTCAAATATTCTATAGCTCATACCGTCTCTGTAAATATCTTAACTGCGCGAAGTAGCTCAAAGTACAACGCCATCTCTCGAGAAATATGGTTACTAATTTATACAAACTAGACGGGTTATGTATGGTGGATTTTTGGTGGTAATTATGAATTGTGTGAACCGATTTTAATAATTCTATTTTATTTGAAAGAAGAAATGTTCAGAATAATAAAATATATAAACTACAATAAAAAATGCCTGCATATGCAGATAAATAAACAAACAAATGTAGTTAAGAAATCATTTTGAAAATTTTTCATATACATACTAATCAACATATGAAATAGAAAATAATTTTCCTAGAAAGTCTTTACAAAGTTCTACTTTTGAGATTTTTTTCATATTTTTTAAACTTATAGTTCAAAAGTTAGAGAGCCTCCTCTTTAACTTTTAAGGCATTTGTTTTACTTTTGGAGCGATTATTTCCGAAAATACTAATATAATGATTTCAGTTAACCCTTCTACTACTTCTAAAAAAAAAAAAAAAAAAAAAAAAAAAAAAAAAAAAAAAAAAAAAAAAAAAAAAAAAAAAAAAAACACCAATATTTAACACAAACATTTTTTATTTTAGCAGTTTGTCGACGTGATTGATTTAGATATTGGTATCAAATGTCAGCTTTCTAGTGCGATAATAATAATGGTCACTGAGATTTTCCGCGGACGAATAGACAGACCAGAGACACTTGGCGAAACTATAAGGGTTCCTAGTTTAGTACGGAACCCTAAAAAGCTCGTATGCGTCGTGAAAGCATAATGAACAGTGATTACTGCGGACATTGGACAACCATTTACCTATCGTTGTCGGTAGCGTTCGCAGAAAAATATTTACGGATTTTATAAAACTAAAATATTACATATTTTAAAGACAGTATCTCTTTGTTCTCCAAGAGGGTTGGCAGGGATATAACTACATAACCACATTTCACCAGATATGTTTAAGTTCCATGTAAGACGCAAGGCTAAAACATACAGTAAGTACTTTTTATTAATTATAAGAATAATTTTATACAGTATTGATACTCACATCTATGCATTACCAGTATAAGCAGAGTTCTCATTGTAAAGACGACAGCACGTCTGTCAGATTTCCTTATTAGATTTTCAACTTTATCTCTAAGCATTTAAGCTCAAGGTTGATTGAGAAAATCTGTCAGTTTTGGGTAGCTTAACCTGCTGTCGTCCGTACGAATAAAGTCGCACTGCTGAGCAAAAATTCCAAATTGATCCAAGCATCAGCCACCTTGATCCAGCCCTTACGGTACTAGGTTATTTCGCCAGCTCTTCATCAACTGTTATTTATGTATTTAAACTTTTCACACAAAAGACGGCACAAACGGTACAAAGGCGGACATAATGCCTTGGGCATTGTCTACCCGTCAACCAAGGTTAGTGAAGAGATAATGGGGTTTATTCATAAACGGAGGACGGGTCTGAGCAGCTGTGTTGCGATGTGTGCCGGGTACGATGCGCCAAATGCTGTTGTGTCGGGAGTTTGGTAGTGGAGGGTCTCCAGATCAATATCCCTCTGGCACAACATCGTTGGTCGTGTTGTTGGGTTTAACATTGCATCACCTCGCTCAATTGCTATATTCCTTTATTCCTTCCTATCTACTCTGTTATAGTGAACAGGCTCTTAATAAACTAGCCCGTTCTTTACTATCAACGATTGAATCACTGCTTCAAGCACTGGTTTATAATTACATAAAAAAAAAAAAACAACGCTGCTTAAAGTTAACCAGTGATTGAAGACTGTTTAAGACGTCACGGGGGGAGTCCTACACCTCACCCCCCACCCCCCCTGACACGAGGAGGCCCACGGTGACGGGCCAGCACCATTCGCAGGGGTTGCAGAAGCAGTATTAGTTATCAAAAAAAAAAAAAGGAGCGACAACTTGTCTACCAACCATACACACTACACGCCCGGAATGGTGAGTTGCGTGGGAGCCGACGAAGGAGCCGTCCAACATTAATTGCCACCGCGTTAACTCCACAACCGAACAATGGCGTATTAACATACTAAATGTGAGTGCCACTAACTTATGTGATGTACAGGCGCCACGCCATGCAACGCTAATGTCTGTTGCATTTATATTTGAATGATTAAAACCGTTGCCGCGACGCATTCATAATGATAAATGGAGACCAGCGGTGGTCTAGTGATATCGGGGGCGCTTTACGAAGTTGCAGGTCGTAGGTTCGAACCCCAAAATCTGCTTTACTTTGTGTAAATTATTTCATCACCACTGCTCTGAAAACGGTGAAGGAAAACATTCATAAGGATATGTGGGGAAGAAATGAAGGAAATAGAGGAACAGTGATAAGTTCTCAAGTTTCTCATTTTGAGAATATTTTCTATTCTAGAGCATCCAAATTTCATATATTCTGAAGTAAATAAAGCATAAAGTCTGAAGCACTCATGGACCACAAGTTGAAAACCTATAGGGCAGAATCAAATAAACAAGGCTATAAATAGAAACTGAAGGTCGTGAATTATTTGTAGCTCAAGAAATTTCTCTCAATAAAAAGCTGGGAGTGGTAAAACCTTTTGAGGAAAGAATAGAGATAATCTTCTCACTACATTTCGTTGGCTAGTAGAGAATGCTTGAGACTTTTGTATCTTTTTTGTGTGAGAAAACTTTGAATAAATATTATACTCTTAAAACTGGATGGATTAGTTTGTAACAGCCCAGACAGACATTGGAATTAACGAGGAGAAGGTACAAGTTAGACCGCAAAATTCAAGGACAACACCAGGTTATACGTTGAATAACACATTATTTGCAACCGCAACAACTACTTATTTACAGTACATACTCGTATTATAATAGGGTATTTGACTAAAAAAAAACTAATTAGTCCGTCAGTCAGATTTCCAAAAAATACTAGACACGTATTTTTTCTTTTTTCATATAAACAAAAAATGAAGACGACACAGTGCGTTGAAAACTCGTGTGACGTCACTGCACGCTACAGTTTTCAGCGACCAGTGACGTCACCAGCCACCACTCCTGATCTTTGATGCCCTTTACATTTGTCAATTTTTATTGTTTTGATAAAACAAAAAATACGTGTCTAGTATTTTTTGGAAATCTGACGGACGGACTAATTAGTTTTTTTTTTTTAGTCAAATACCCTATTGTCAATAGAACCTTGTAAGTTAATATAACCTTATTAAATAACTGTTTCATGAAATATCAAAACTTGCAAATTGCAACAAAAAAAAAAAAAAATGGAAATAGCTTTATTCAATCCCATATATGATGTTAAATAGCTTTATTCAATCACAAAGGGCGATGGTAAGAGCTATGCTCTTAGTTTCTCTGCGCGATCGAATCGGAAATGAGGAGATCCGCAAAATAACCAACGTCACCGACATATTATCTCTTCGAGTCGCTAAAATTAAGTGGCACTGGGCAGGGCACATTGCTCGTAAAACCGATGGCCGATGGGGCAGTAAGGTTCTGGAGTGGTGGCTACGTACCGGAAGACGCAGCGTAGGGAGGCTCCCAACAAGGTAGACCGACGACCTGGTGAAGGTTACGGGAAGCCGATGGATGCGGGCAGCACAAGACCGATCATTGTCGAAACCTTTGGGGGAGGTCTTTGTCCAGCAGTGGGCATCACAGGCTGAAGAAGAAGAAGATATATGATGTTTATCTTCGTCTTACTTCCTTCCCATCGTTTGTTCTTCACCTTATTTATTCCTTCTTCCGAAATCAGTCTGACTCTCTCCGTAGAACTGTCCATATTTCGATGAGCATTTTTAACCGACTTCAAAAAGGAGGAGGTTACTCAATTCGATCGTATACAGTATGTTAAGAAAACCCTGTCCGACCCATAAGGATAATAAAGGTTAGGTAAACACATGACCAAATATAATATAAAATTTTACGTAATCATCATAGTACCAATACAAATTAATTTTGAAATAATCTTTTTTTCCCGCGAATTAATTCCAACTTCCCCGAAATTTGGTAATTTTAAAAAAGTGACAACACCGGTATTTTTATGAGCGAATAGCGATGCGACCACGTGCCGCGTGTCCTGCCGCCCGCCGCCTCCGCCGCCGCGCGCGGTAGGGTGGATAACGCAGATTTATTAAGTTACCTCTTTTTGCGAAATAATATTTATTTTTTTAGGTGGATGTTTTTTTTTAAATTTAGCCCGGTTTTGTATGCATTAGTAGAATCAGTTATCGATACCTAACAACACCTTCACGGGTCGGACAGGGTTTTCTTAACATACTGTATATGCATTTTTATGTTTGTACGCGGATAACTTCGTCGTTTATGAACCGATTTTAATAATTATTTTTCTGTCAGAAAGAAGACATTCTCAAGAAGGTCCCAAAATAAGGACAACAGGGTTTGATGGTGGAAGACCAGAGAAATCAAGGGGAACTTTCAAAAATCGTACGGGCAACCAGTGTGTTTGTAAGTTTTTTCATTAAGTATTTTAGCGTCAGCATCCAGTTTAACCGGATGCAGCTGAACAGTACTTTTCACAACTAAAAAGAGTAAAATATATTTTTTTTAAAAACAACCGATTTCCAAAAAACACTACGAAGTGAAAAATAACTAATTTCGGAAGTCGGTGTCAAAAACTAACATACAAAAACCAAAGATACCGACTTCCGAAATTATTTTTCACTTTGTAGCGTTTTTTGAAAGTCGGTTGCTTTTTGTAAAAAAAAAAAAAAATTGTTTTACAATTTCGTAAGTAAAACAACGAGTCAGTATCAGTTTACTATTATACTGGTAATAGCCTAATAAATAGTCACGTAACGATTAGATATTGGTAACACAAGGCAACAATCGCCGTGCGGCCTGTAATGACTCACTTATTACTGTGGTATGTTAAATGCTGGGTTGCCAGATGCGATGGCGCTTGCTCCGAGTGTTGGTATTTGACACAAATTCACATAGGAAACTGAGTAATGTACATAGATCTTTTTTTTATAATTATAAACTAGTGCTTGACTGCAATCCCGCCTGATGGTAACCAGTGATGCAATCGTTGATGGTAAAGCGCACTATAACTTAAATACATTGTTGGTTTAATATAGATCTATATCGCATATGATTTAAATGAATATTTTATAAGATGTTACAGATTTAAAAATTGCGGGGGTCGCGTTTGCAGCAGTACACGGCGTGGCGTTCGCGGCAGTTTTTTATACATACAACGTTCACAGTTTCTGTAGTGTAATTAATATCAGCATTGCACCCGAGCGAAGCCGGGGCGGGTTGCTAGTGTAACATATTCTAATAGAGCTTACTACTTACATGATATACATAATCCTCCCTTTTAAAGGTCGGGTGTATGTATAGGTCCGACGACCTACATACATGTATATAAAGTAATGCCTCTCAAGGTCGAGAAATATTTTCTGAAAGTTAAATAATGATTGAACTTCACTGTAACTATACATTTTGTGTCGTTCAGTCTTGTCCTAACCCCAAGCAACGTTTAAAATAAAGGATCGAAGGGATTGCCGAATGAAAATCAATTGGAAGCTTACCACTTAGGCTTACATACTAATTTCCATAAAAAATACAGATGCGAAAAAAATTCCCCCCTTTCTTTATATCATGAACTAGCTTTCCGCCCACGGCTTCGCCCGCGTTAACTTCGGTTATATCGCGCTTTTTAGATTTCTCTTGGGAATATCAAATTTTTTCGTGATATAAAATACCCTATTATTTAATCCGGACTTCTAACTTTACGTTTGCAAAATTTCAAAGCAATTGGTTCAGGAGTTATGGAGTGAAAGTGGTACAAAGAAACTCACTTTTCGATGTATAATATTAGTAAGGATATATTTGGTGTACACATACAAATGTTCCAGTAATCTCCCTTGGGAACTTGATGTTTTTTTAGGATCAAAAGTAGCCTATGTTACTCTCCATCTTTTCAACTAACTGTAGGTATGCCAAAAATCAGGTCGATTGATTGCTTAGCTACGGCGTGAAGGAAGGACAAACAAACAAACAAACACACTTTCACATTTATAATATTAGTATGGCTATGGATATACTGATAGCTGATTTAATAAAAACTTTCATTTTGAGACTATCAAATATTCCCAATCAACCTTGAGCCTTAACGCTTTAGAGATAAAATATAAAATAGAAATTTGGCAGATTGTAGAAGCTTGATATGCATAAATTAAGATATATTAGAGCCAGCTCATCAATTATCTAGCAGCATACATTATGAACCAAGATGTCCAAGATTAATTCTCCAGTCGATACCGAAATACTTGTCAGAACAAATACTTGATGTTCCATTCTGAAGGTTCATTAGTATAGTGACTGTAAAGGTAATTCCAGGTCTATAATGTTATGCATCTTACAGTGAAATGGATTACATAGTGAGATCATGGTACGTTAAAGGTAAGT
Source organism: Sesamia inferens (assembly GCA_037179545.1). Taxonomy (NCBI): domain Eukaryota; kingdom Metazoa; phylum Arthropoda; class Insecta; order Lepidoptera; family Noctuidae; genus Sesamia; species Sesamia inferens. The sequence goes on along the minus strand of CM073939.1, from coordinate 4,929,976 downwards.
ATTGGCTTCTTCAGGTGAGAATGAGGTGAGTAAAGTGCACAATATGTGTCTGCGCACACAACTGTTCACCATAATATCACCGCGTCTAATCTCCATTGTACGGAATCCGGTCTGCACAGCATAATTTATGTTAGGTGGGATAAAGTTTATTAGTACATAAACTAATGATCATTTTAATGTCGGCAATAATTGATACACATATCTAGGACTTATTCGGGCTGGAAAAAACATATTTTTCTGATACGACGAAATCCTGTGTAAGGACACAACAAAATGTCTTATTGTTTCTACTATTTCATTTCTAACTCCTATTAATACTTTACTATATCATACTAACAGCCTATCCTCTAGAAATATTGGAAGTAGATCTGGCAACCCAGCCAAACGTTCTCTGATTAATTCACACAGATTAGGTCGCGCAAGGTCACAAAGTCCATTCCCGGCTGTTTTATTATAATTCCCATAAAATATGCTGGTTATCGCAGACCCAAATAAGGAGATACAACACATGTTTTTAGCCAGTTGTAGAATAATGGAAGCCATGATGACCGACTTTTTGGTAGGCTCGATTACTTCTAGGATTACTGCCATTCTTCAACTAATCAGTATTTCAAAGGTCTTATTTGCTGTTGGTAGATTGATCAAACACAACAGCTACATTACCAATTAATGTGAGAATGTGAGAGATTAGAAATTATTTTGTCAATATTTTAATAGACTCACTTCAAGGACAATTCTCAAGGCAAGAACATTTTTTTATAATTATAAACTAATGCTTGACCGCAATACCGCCTGATGGCAAGCAGTGATGCAATCGTTGATGGTAAGCGCACTAGTTTATTAAGAGTCTATTCAATAAAACTGAGTGAATAGGAAGGAAGACAGCAGTTGAGTAAGATGATGCAATGTTTAATCCAACAACACGACCAACGATGCTGCGCCAGAGGAACATTGATCTGGAGACCCTCCACGAAGAAACTCCCGACACTACAACATTTGGCGCATCGTACCCAGCACACATCGCAACACAACTGCTCAGACCCGTCCTCCGTACGGCTTCACCAGACATCATGCACTCCGGAACACAACGAATCGCTTGGCGGCAAGACGTTGTCTGGTGGATGGTAACTTCAGCCGGCAGCCGATGTTATGGCCTACCACCAAGAAAAATCGTAGCCTTGGCGCACAGGCAAGTGAAGGAAGACGGGTGAGTTTTTAATCAATAAAAGTTTGACACTTCATTCGCCGCGGGAAAGGTCATTTATCAGTTTTTTTTTAAAGGACAGAGTTCTTTGCCATGAAGTTTCTTACCCGTTCGTCACCATAGGAACGTACTAAGCATTAGTATAGCCACACATTTCTAAATGATCGACTCCTCTGACAATTTTATCGAATAGTGCTTGTAAATGGTTTAAATAAATAAAGTGGGTGGAGTTTTTATACAGATATAGAATGACCAGTGATGAACCTGATTTATCACTATCAGTTGTTGGAGTAACCATCATGTATATTAATGAAAGAAATTTCTAGTTCTGAATATTCATTCCTATAGAGTAACCCCGACCAACCTCAATAGTGTAGTTATAGGTAATAGACAAGTATGTAAACACAGATATTTGTCGAACAACCGGCCCGGAACCCGAAGTCTCGAAAACCTAATACTTACAACACACTAATAAAATACTCACGACGTAAAGCGGAAACATAAAAAAATATATTATATAAATATATATATCTACGCACTGCGGGGCCTATTGTCAAAATGTTATCCAAGGGCACCCACGCTAGGGTTATCGACATCTACAGTATAAAATATATCAAAACACTTTTTGCGAGCTTTTTTTTTGTGACCGTACATCCCTTGACCCATGTGTGTAGTTATTTAATGTTTATTATTTTTATAATATGTAAGGTTTTCGCCGACAGACGCGACGCGATTCTGGTATGACAATTTCCATGAAGTTTTTGTAGAAATTGATCTATTATAGAGGTGCGTTGCGCCTGTCAACGGAGGCCTTTTCGCGTAGGATAAGGTAGACGACTCGTTATTTTGTTTTATTGGTCGCGGTCGCTTGACTTTAGTTTCTTATCTCTCTGTTAATTTAGATAAGTTTTTATCTGGTCATTTTTCTAAAAAAATAATGGCTTTATTTTTTTATTATAAATGGCAGGCAAAGATGATGATGTACACGCATAATATTATAAGAATATAAAATATTTAAGCTAATTTAAAACTTTTAACAATAAAGATAAATTTTTAGGCATATTTTTCACAAGATAATTTATTTTCAAACACTTTTTAATCATATAATTTGCTCGCAGCAATTGCATGTTTTTTTTAGTAAATTCACATTGTGCGCATGAGTGGCAGCCCTGGAGCGTAGTCCATATTTGAAGGGCGACATCTGTTATAAGGTGTGAAATATCTGTTATAATATGGTGTGAATGATTATGTTACATTAAACGGACCAATATCGGTCGACGGGCGATATGAACTAATATGGCGCCGACGTCAAATTAATCTATGAATAAATCGACAGGAATTTATAACTTGATCAGAATGTGGGACCTATAAGAAGTCAAATGAAAGTATTCAGTTTTAATCGTTCTCACTGCCTCCGTGGTGTAGCGGTAACGAACGCGGCCGTTGCGCAAGGAGGCGCGGATTAGATCCCCGCACAGTGCAAATATTTCTGTGCTTGAATATGAATATTTGCACTGGTCTGGTCGTGCCTCGGAAAGCACGTTAAGCCATTGGTCCCGGTTGCCATACGAACATCTAATGGCAGTCGTTACGGATTGTTGGAGCCCTCAAAAGTCCAACAATTGGTCTAACTGCAATACTTCGATATCGCCTTCGGGTTTTGGAGGTCAGCAGAGGGCAGTCGTTTCATGTTTCATATATTTTAACACCTTGGTCTTAAACAATAACAGAGATAGGGAACAAACTCGTGAGTAAAAAAAAAACCGGCACTTTAGTAAATGTATTTAATTCACCACTCACAAAGTCGCATAGAGGGGATCGCCATTTTCTTTAAAATTATAGAAGGTTCCAAATGGAATCAAACACTTCAAAGTTTCTATGGTTGATTGTGGGTATTCTCTTTTTCTGTTTAATCAAAAGATACCCAAAGTGATAGACATAAATTCAAAGTTAAAGCAGCAAGGAAGCGGGTCGAGAAGATTTTTTTGACACTAAGGGGGTAGTGCCATGAAAAAGCTTGAAAAACACTGGCTGAGCTATTTATGCTAGATCAATGCAGGACTCGTATTACTATCGACAATAACGCATACCTATATTCCTACATAAACCCTTCAATAAATACAGCTCGAGATTTATGTGAAAAAATGGCCAATAATTGTATTTAATAGAAACTATAAATTAAATTACTACAGTATAAAGTGATACGCTTACATATGAATTTATACTGTTGACATATTTGTTATTTATTCTCCCAATAAGCAGGGAGTATTCAAATATTTTTATAGGCCCCATGAAACGACACCATTTGAATTTTTAATGTCCCATTAAGATAACATTACAAAAATTGTTTATACAGATTTTTTTGTTTACGTTACTTGCTTTCTGTATGGGTGAGTTACCAAATGTGTATGGTAAAGTATTAAAATAATTTAATGTAATTTTTTTTTTAAATAATGCCGCCTGGTGGTAAGCAGTAATGCAGTCATTGATGGTAAACCGCACTGTTTATTAAGCCTATTCACTTAAAAAACTTTGGAATAGAAAGGATGATGGCAGTTGAGCGAGGTGAGGCCATGTTAAACCCAAGACCAATGATGCTGCGCCAGAGGGAGATTGATCTGGAGACTCTCCACGACCAAACTCCCGACACAACAACATTTAGCGCATCGTACCCGGCACACATCGTAACACAACTACACAGACCCATCCTCCGTACGACTTCACCAGACATCATGCCGGAACACGACGAATCGCTTGGCGACAAGACCTTGTCTGGTAGGTGGTAACTTCTGCCGGCAGCCAATGTTATGGCCTACCACCAAATAAGTTAAAAAGTTAAGTATTAAAAGTTTATATTAATAAAATATGGCAATCATTCTAAACAAAATATTCTGTTCTATAACAGCGGGATAAATGCGTAACATACTATTGGGTCAGTAGTGGCTAATTTTCTTAGTACAACAACATTCACTACGTTATTTCCGTTATTGAGAAGACAATTTTTCCAAACATACGAGTATACAGCAATGGATAAGTCCATTGCTGGTCATGTTTTAAAAATATGTCTCAATCATTTTGAATTATTAGAAAATATATGACACAATAAGGTTCCGGATATTTTCCGGTGTCTGACTAAAACAGAAATAAAAAAAGTTTAGCGTATATAAAATAACTATATAAATACTATTCCAGTATGATAGTATCAAAGAACGTTAAACCATCACACACAATAACTCAAAACACGATTCTAGCTAACATTAATTACGGTTTAACATCTATTAAAAACTATAAATAAGAAATATTGAAATACCGAGAGGTGCGATCAAAGTTATCGGTCGGCGTACACCATGTACTGTGGCCACAGATTAAAAAATAGAACCAAAGTATTTCTGATCACCAGAGACAGTTTTTTTTTGTGATTTTAAGGCATTTGACCAATACTATTGAATATATCTGACCATGTGGAATATACACACATCAAAAGTGTCTAGGGATCAAGCATTTTTATGCGGATTTCTTGAGATTGAGATGTGGCTTTGTAATAAATTTATGATTTTATAAATTTATATGGATCCTTTTTGGTGCATTTCATAATTTGAATCAGGAACTGTGAATCAAATTCGAGTAAAAGATGAAAATCAGCTGTCAATATTTTCCCTATAAAAACATACAACGCATTGAAGACATTATTAGTGCTACTGTTTCCCTACTACTGATTAAAACCAACGTTATTATGGAGCGGCGACGTCATTTAAGCAGGGAAGAAATGCCCAGAGCCGTGGGAATGATAGAAGCTGGTTCCCGGCAACGTACTGTGGCTTTAGCTCTGAATACAAGTCAGAGTCTTATCAGTCGACTTTGGACACGTTACCGAAGCACTGGTACCGTGGCTGAGCGCCATGGAGGACGGTATCGCTGCACCACACGGAGACAAGACCGATACATTCAAATCTTAACTCGAAGAGCTCCAACAATAACCGCCATGATGTTAGCCGTGAGGCTTCATCACTCTTCAGGGAACTTAATTAGCGACCAAACAGTCAGAAACCGCTTGCATGAAGTGAACCTTCATTCCCGAAGACCGCTACGGGTACCACCTATAGCAATGCACAATCGTAGGATTCGATATCAATGGGCTCTTGAACACAGAAATTGGGCAGAAGAACAATGGCGTTTCGTGTGCTTTTCTGATGAGTCTCGTTTTGGTATGAGATCCCGGATCCCGGATACAAGACGTATACGACACTGGAGAACCCCTGGACGCCAACAGCGATTAAAATCCTCACAGGAAGTCCATCCTTATAGTGGTGGAACCATCATGGTATGGGCGGGTATTTGGATCGGCGGAAGAACTGAGTTGATTTGGATCAGAGGCAACCTCAACGCTCAAATTTATGCTGAGACGATTGTATCAGACGTCATCGTTCCTCTACAAGTGCAAATCGGTCCCTTATTTCAGTTAATGCATGATAATGCACGACCGCACACCGCAAGAGTTGTAAGACAGACTCTCGCCGCAGCTAACATCAATGTCCTGCCCTGGCCTGCTCAGTCGCCAGACTTGAACCCGATTGAGCATGCATGGGATATGCTACAGAGAAGAGCTCTGCCGAATATGGAGGGTATCCAGTCGCAAGAAGACCTTTTTTTGTTGTTGCAACGAACATGGGCGGCCATTCCACAGCGTGATTTGGATGAACTCATTTTGAGTATGCCAAACCGATGTTCTTGTGTTGTTAGTGTTCGCGGTAGAAACACGGATTATTAATTGTTTAAGTTACCCAATAAAATTTTAGAGAAAACTGTTATTTCAGTCTTTTTTTCGAACTTTTGTGTTAGTGGTTCAAATGTCAAATATCCCTTTATTAGGAAAATGGCAAATTTCTTTATTAATGCAAAGGTGACTTGGTTTATCGTTACTGTGACAAACGAAAACACTTTATTTGATGAATCCTTAAAGAAAATTTTAATTAATATCAATCAGGAGAAAAGTTATTGCAAAAATATATGTTGATCCCTAGACACTTTTGATGTGTGTATTTCAGAATATAATAAAACTGACACATTAGCGCCGCGCCTAATTTTAAGTGCATCTTTTTCTTTCTACTTTATTAAGAAAAGGATAGAAGATAACATTTTTTTAATCCTGTCAAATTAGATATTCCATAGACAGTTTAAACGCGATTATAAACATAGCGACCAAAAATACATACATCAATTTACGTCAGGCGCAGACTAGTTTGACAGGTCTAAACTAACATATTATCTTCTGTCCTTTTCTTAATGAAATATAAAGAAAAAGATGCACTAAAATTAAATTTAGTTTAGTTTGTGAATAGGGGAATCGGAGCCAGATTCACGACCGTTGCTGTTTACTGGTTAAATAGTAGACTCCCGGATCAGTTGAGAAATAGAAAAAAAAAACTGTGAAAGAAAACTTAGAAAACTGGTGGACATGTCGCCTGTCGGGTTTGGCGACTATCTCAATAATTACAGTTTGGGAACACGGGAAGCGGGCAATAATCCCCATTTCACGCAAAACCTACTAACTAACCTAACTTTTTCTCGCGATATTCCCACGGGAAGCTTATGCGAGTGAAACCGCGGGGCGCAACTAGTATTTAAAATATTAATGACTCATGCCTATTAATTTATGTGTCGCCTTTAAAACTTGCCTACATCTCATCTAAGCTACGGTTTTCTAAAAGAGTGGTGACCGCACATTAAGGCCGTAATAACGTCTTTCAATGAAAATAATGGCAGTGACGAACTGCCGCTGCTGTCGTTGTCCAAAGATTTAAGTCGATAGGTTTGTTCTACCGCGTCCGAGTTAATCGGTTTTTTTTTTACGTTCGGACACTTTTGACAAACTATGATAACTTGATTTTCACGGAATCGATATTTAAACAAATTTCACTCATCTCAGCACGAATACTATATCACGTGATTAAGTACGGAGCGGGCAAATCTAACGATATAAATCTTTGGACAGCGAGGTATGACTTTGCGTGTCAAAAACACTCCCTAGAAAAACACCAACTTACAGTCATAAATTAGGTATCAGTGACGTCATTCACCGGTAATTTGGAGAGGTCATCACCTTTTAAAGTACCTTAAGATCACCAAAGCTAGGGCTTTTTAAAAGAGCATTGACACATCTGCAATCTTTTCATACTCCATGGCGAAACAGAAGAGCTATGGCTTTTAAAAGGTACAAAATAGCGATCGATATTAATCGTTAACTTGTTATAGGAACGCATTAATATTCTTAGATTCGAATTTATGGATATGATATCGGATCCGACAGGTAATATATCTACATACAACGCGCAATGCATATGTGAAAGTTTCTATTTGGTATTCAATCAAGTTGTTGCGACGTACGTGCCTCATTATAAAAACGTATGTAGGGGGAATTTCATTGCTGTGTGTGTTGATATCGAGGGCAAATCCGTGGGCAATGGCTAGTCATTGAACAAGCTGTTGGATCCTTAATCTTCTACTTATCTCTGTCACATGATAGTGTCCGCTTCTGTGCGGGAATTGAATGAGTCAATAGTATCGACCGCGGTGACACTTAAGTAGCGGGTATATAACTGGTAAATTATGTTCACAGATTAGCACTTGGCAATTGCTGAGATAATTAATGTCTTTACTTTTTTAATAATTCTTGTGGCCAATGTAAGATGTGGAGGCTAAGTAATTACAACCATAAAGGGCGATCGATCAAGTTACGCTACCCTTGTCGCGACTCGCGGTCGATCCATGGATGGGTAACCGTACATAGGTACCAAGACCCCTCGGTGCTTCAGAAATCACGTTAAGCCATTAGTTCTGACGGTTATTCGTAGATCCGTGACAGTCTTTAAGTCCCGAAATTTTGACGACCAGTCTGGTTGTGGAGGTCAGATAGATACTCGCTTCATGTAAAATACTGGTATTCAGAACTATTTCAATAATGCCTTATGAGTCCAATAGCAGGGTGATTGCGTGATTCTCTATCTGTAGCAACTGGTTTCATTTTGACAGTTCAACAACATTCATTACGTCATTTACTCTGGTTAACAGACACTTTTTTGGAACATATAGAGCAATGGATTAGCAATTTGCTTCAAATTGTTAGTAGGTAATGGTGTGTACGCAATTTGGGTGCCGGGCAGCTGTTGGTCTCAAAGTCGCCAGCGCGACTGCAGACTGTGGGGTCCAGGGTTTGATTCAAAGGCCGGTGAGTGTTTTTGGGTTTTCCATTAGGAATATCTTAGTAATAGGCCTGAATTAGATATTAGCGGTTGGTTCGGTTGGCAGTGTTGTCCCTGCGCTTGATCTCTCCCCTTCGTGTCAAAATACCCTCCCATCAGACTGAGATTAAAGGAAAAGAGTCACCTGTATTTATGCATACACTTAACGTGCATACTTATGCGTACACCATAATATCTCCGGTGTACCTATCTCGGTTGCGAGGATATTTTGAATGGCTAACATATGTTACAATCATCAAAATTCAAGATAATTATGCATGATAATCGTCTTATTTCAAGAAACTAGTCATCATTCTACATAGCGACATCATTATTCACAAAATTCTTAATTCAACATCTCAAAGTAATTAATAATGCGCTAATTTCAAAATTCAGAACATATGCCCGAACACATCCTGTTTTTTTACGATCTAGGAGCGCAAATATTTTATCTCCAAAAAAATATTAATTACGCGATGTGGCTTCTAAAGCTAAAATGCGCTTAATGATGTAGTTTTTAAGGTCATTATTTGTTTGTAGGTAGCGAGACGCGAGTTTCATGAATGAACGTCTCGTCATGAATGGCGGGCGGATATGACATCACGCGATGCCAACGAGGCGCCGACGCGCGTACCCACCCTATCAACATAATAACAAGAAGCAGTAAATCAGATACAATTTGTCTTTTGAATATCAGAATAGTATTTTTTTCAAGAGATTCAAGAATTCGCAAAGGTCTTCGAAATGTAGTAGGTAGTAATGCAAGATAGGAAATTGAAATGATTTTAAATTCCAGTCCTTGTATAAGTATTCGTTACAATTTTACATGAATTGTGAAAAGAAAAGTATTTTTATCATTATTTAATAGTTGTTATAATGGTGAATATAATGAAAGCTAAAATTTCGTTTCATTTTACCCAAAAAAAGAAGGCATACTATTTCTAGTTTTATTATACAAACCAATTATTTCAAGTTTGTGTTGCTAAATCTTAATTAATTCAAGTTTTTTTTTAAACACCAAAGACCTCAAAAGTACATAGCCAAACTTAATTCTTGGCGTGTTGTGACTGCTTATTGCTATTCTTAATGCGTTTCACACGTTCAGAATATAAACCAGGCATGAAGGTTGTAGATCATGTTATCCTACACACGTTCGGGACCCCTATTAACAAAACCCATTGATAAATTGCAAATATAATATCTTCCAAAGCACATTGACATGAAGAGTATTGTTTTTTTTTTTTTTTATAAATTATAAACTAGCGCTTGACCGCAATCCCGCCTGATGGTAAGCAGTAACGCAATCGTTGATGGTAAAGCGCACTAGTTTACTAAGAGCCCATTCACTCTAACCCTGAAGATACTCAAATTGGAGTCAGTCAGTGCGGCAAATTGTTCCGGTCCCTCGATGTACGTGGTACAAAGGAGGAGGCGAAACGCCTCGTCCGGATCGTAGAGGTGTTAACAACGTAAGGATGGAAACTCGCCGTTGGTGGGTCGTCCGATGGTGGAACACACACTCTCCAAAAATGCATCCTATAGAACACCGAAAGGCTGGCTACTCTACGCCTGTGCTGTAGGCTTTAGAGATCATCTCGAGTTAAAACAGGGTCACCAATCAGCCTCTTCGCACGCCTCTCCACTGAATCCAAAGTGGCCAGGTATTGAATCAATAGATGGCCATTGATTCAAATCTAGTCATTAATACGATATTATTTATACTATGGAAAATCCTTAACAGATAATATTAACAAACTATTTATAGTAACAAATCACGCGGGCCCAGTGCGGGTTGGCTGATAATGTGAACTATGCACTCCCTTCTACAGAAAGGTGTGTCCAAGCAGTGTGAACAGGCTGATTGTGTCATGTCAGGCGATCAATCTGCTGGACGCTCTAATTGCTCAGGAGTCTGAAGTTGACATACATAGCAGCCAATCTATGTTAAATATTTGTATGAAGTTTTTTTAGGTAAATGTTAGGTTATAGGCTTCTTTAGCGCTTTTAGTGCTGAAAGTGCAGCAAGCAATTGTAATATAAATAAATAAATAATTGGGTTGTATCCTAAAAAATAATTTAATGTCCATCAGATAGATTTGTAAAAAATATTGAACACGTATTTTTTATTTCATTCAAATACTACGGAAGATACCCATATTGATTTTAAATTTCGCATGACGTCACGCCGTGGTACACAATATACCACGGCGTGATGTAATTAGCCCCCACCTTTAATAACTTTAATACGCTATATCTCAGTAGTTTTTGGTAATTCCGACAAAATAAAAAATACGGGTCTTAATGTTTTTTATGATTTTTTTTTTTCATACCTTGAGAGAAAATATCAGGAATAATAGATCAAAAAGCTAGAAAACTATGACTACTCTGCAGCCATTTTAAATTATTTTTTTAAAACTTTGTTATTCTGCGTGTCCTGCACTGCGGCAGCTACGTCACATTGTCAATCTCAATAGCAATATAACAACTTATTTACGATTCTCATTGTTAGCAACTGCACTTTTTTACAGCAGTCATCTCACACGCAACGAATGAATGAATCAGTCTTATTTATATTATATTGAATGGGTCACAAACCGCCGAGACTTGTGTAGGTACCTACATATTTACTTATAGCTATTGTTTTTTTAATATTTGTGGGTGATGTGAAGAGGGTGTTGACTTTGTGCGATATAAAATTGTCGCTCAACGCTGACACCATCCCTGTTCACATTTTTTTTTATAAATTATAAACTAGTGTTTGACCGCAATCCCGCCTGATGATAAGTAGTGATGCAATCGTTGATGGTAAAGCGCGCTAATTATTAAGAGCCTATTCTAGCCATGAAGACACTCCAATAGGGATGTATCCAAGGTATGAAAATCAAAAAAATAATTAGTCCGTCTTATAGATAATAAAAAAAATTAAGACCCGTATTTTTTATTTTGTCGAAATTACCAAAAATTACTGAGATATAGCGTATTAAAGTTACGGAGTGGGGGCTAATTACGTCACGCCATGGTATACTTTGTACGACGGCGTGACGTCATGCGATATTTCGAATCAATATATCTTCCTAAGTATTTGAATAAAAGAAAAAATAAAAAATACGTGTTCAATATTTTTTAGAAATCTATCTGATGGACATTAAATTATTTTTTAGGATACAAGCCAAACATCGCCGCTGGCAAATTATTCCAGTCCCTCGATGTACCGTGGTATAAAAGAAGAAGCGAAACGCTTCGTTCGGATCGTGGTGGTGTTAGCAACGTAAGGGTGGAAGCTCGCCGTATGACGGGTCGTCCGATGATGGAACGGAGGCGGGGGAATTAAATGATGCAATTCCCTTACACGCTCAGCAAAATGCATCCTGTAGAACACCGAAAGGCTGGCTACTCTACGCCTGTGCTCCGGGCTTTGGAGACCGTTTTGAGTTAAATCTCCCGTGAAGTGAATGGTATAATTTACCAATAATTCATTCATTATCACCATACTGAATTATGAAAATACGCACACATAAATACATAAACAGAGTTTTTTTTGGGAATGACAAAACCTTCAAATGACCTCTCCCGCTCTTATCAGGGCGGAAGGGCGTGTCAGACTTTTACTGACTAAAACCCACCCGTGTTCCTTCACTTGCCTGTGCACCAGTTCCAAGGTATCTCTTTCGAACAACGCACAGCCCTGGCAGGATACATAAATAGAGTTGAGTGGCTTGCAATAGGAGAGGCATAACCTCTGCTACACTCATCAAAAACTGTTACCTCTGCTACTAACTGTTAGTCAGTCGGTAGACCAACGATCTTAAGAATCCAGTAAGGCCCTCAGGCCCTTTGCCGATTTTCGGTCTTCACTCAAGAAGACACACGTCTACCCAAATCGTCATGGCTAATACGGTCGGCCCATTAGCACTTCAGATAATGTCGACAATTTTGATTATCTGCGGGATCATCTTGTTGTAGATTCGATCCCGCAGTCATTCATTCGTCATTGTTTAGTAACGATGGTGGCTGATAATGCATTATACAGACAAAGCAATGCAGATTAGCCTGAATTGTAATCAGAATATGAGACTTGCGAGCGTCCGGCTCCAACCCTTTTTAACTTTGTAGTTTAGAAAACCATTTTCCGCCGATCCCAAATAAATTGAGACGAGGGCAGGAGAATGTTGATGATATGAGTTTTTTAGCATGCATGCATGCATATATAGTATAATTGAAATAAATTAAATTGCGTGTGCCTTTCACACACAAAAAAAGACTTAGTGAAATGTAGTGTGAGATATGTACAGACAGTTGCATCTTTCTAGTGTCTCATGTAGCTAAATATGCATAAACGTAACGTGTCCTTCAAATTTCTGATATCAATTTAGGTCCAATCCCCGCCTAAGAAGGTTCACATCAGAATTTCTCTTATATTTTTTTTTTTAATAATAATTTTAAACTAGTGCTTAATTGCAATCCCGCCTGATGATAAGCAGTGACGCAATCGTTGATGGAAATTTATTAAGCCTATTCGCTTAAAATAATTGTGAATAGGAAGGAAGACGGCAGTTGAGCGTGATAAAGCCAACAACATGACCAACGATGCTGCGCCAGAGGGAGATTGATCTGGAGACCCTCCACGACCAAACTCCCAACACAACAACATTTGGTGCATTGTACCCGGCACACATCGTAACACAACTGCTCAGACCCGTCCTCCGTACGGCTTCTTATTTATTTTCGTACAACAATTTTACTAATCCCACTCTCGATCGTCGATTCGATGCTCTCATAAACAGCCTATAATATAATGTTCCGACACCTGGGACAGGCCGCCTCTCGGTGAGAAGGAATGGGCCGTAATCTACCACGCGAGCCTAAACCAGGTTGGTAGATGTTACATGTCTTCGAAGTTTTACCTCAAGGACATGCTGGTTTCCTTACAATGTATTCCATCGCCGATTTGAGAGCAATAGTGATGTAATAATTTACACAAAGTTAAGCACCTGCTAAAATTAAGTAGCAAGGGGCGGGGCACATTGCTCATAGGACCGATGGCCGAGGAGGTAGTAAATTTCTGGAGTGAGGAAGACGCAGCATAGGACCCCAACAAGGTAGACCAATGACCTGGTGAAAGTCGCGGGAAGCCGATGGATGCGAGTAGCACAAGACCGGTCATCGTGGGAAGCCTTGGAAGAGGCCTTTGTCCAGCAGTGGACAAAGGCCTATAGACTGAAGAAGAAGAAGAAAGCACCTGATGGGGTTCGAATCAATGAACTACAACTTCGTCGCAGTCGACACCACTAGGCAACTCACTCAAGATAACTATTATAATGATCGAAAGACATAATTAACTATGTACTTACAACACGTCGTGTAAGTAGTTAACCTCCGTATCATTGTAATTAATTAACGTTTAGTTATTTATACTCTGATGTACTTCTGTAAGTAGTCGAAGGTACATATAGTCACTTTCATTAGTGTTATCAGTACTTATCAGTAAGTTAAACGTCTTATTCACGTTATCGAGTTCTTTATACTGTTACCCGAGATGGGGAATCGTAAATTCATATAATTCAATTTATCCTTACTAATATTATAAATCGGAAAGTGAGTTTGTTTGTTCTGCTTTCACGGCGTAACTACTGAACGAATTGCTTTGAAATTTTGCAGACGTAAAGTTAGAAGTCCGAATTAAATAATAGGCTACTTTTTATACCGGAAAAATTTGAAATTCCTGAGGGAAAACAAAAAATACCGAATTGCACGCAGGCGAAGCCGCGGGCGGAAAGCTAGTTTTGAATGAAGGTACATGTTGAAGGGATGTTTGTCATTCAATGATGTGAAGTAAACTCATTAATCCCAAGATTCCTACAGCTGGGCCGCAGAACGAATTTCTAGGGAATCCCCTACGAGGTCAACTGTGGGTTGTTGTATGTCACATGTCTTTGAATTTACGGTTTCATCATGTATTTTTTTTTGTCGTTTTGAGAGCAGTGGTGATGTAATTTATTACACAAAGTAAAGTTTTCTCGGTGGTAGGCCATAACATCGTTGCCGGCGTTAGTTACCTCCCACCAGACAAAGTCTTGCCGCCAAGCGATTCGTCGTTTTCCAGCATAATGGCTGGTGAAGCCGTACGGAGGACGGATCTGAGCAGTTGTGTTGCGATGTGTCCGGGTACGATGCGCCAAATGTTGTTTTGTCCGGAGTTTGGTCGTGGAGGGTCTCCAGATCAATCTTTCTCTGGCGCAGCATCGTGTTGTTGGGTTTATGCATCACCTCGCTCTCAGTTCTCAGTTTTTTTTAAAGAATAGGCTCTTAGTAAACTAGCGCGCTTTACCATCATCGATTGCACCACTGCTTACCATCAGTCGGGATTGCGGTCAAGCACTAGTTTATAATTATACAAAAAAGTATAGCGCCTGTCTAAGTTCGAATATACCTTATAAATCGGAGCCGAAATCACTGGTCCACCACTGCTCACCTGATCATCATCTGCCCAACTACATATCTCAGCTTCCAGTCTAACCGGATACAGCTGGATACCACAGACTATCCGCAAATTAACCTCATCGATCACGATCAGTCACGGGATCCCCCAAAGTGAGACAGCAGCCATGTCCTTCTATATTTAACTAGCTAATTCTATGGTAAATATAAATTAAATCGATTCAGTAGCTTTACCGCGAAATCACACCAAACTAACAAACTAGAAACAAGCTAACAACGGCGGTATTGTCTCAGACTCGCATTTATACAGTATGTTACGAAAACCCTGTCCGACCCGTGAAGGTGTTGTTAGGTATCGATAACTGATTCTACTAATGCATACAAAACCGGGCTTTACTTAAAAAAAAAAATTCCCCTAAAAAAAATAAATATTATTTCGCAAAAGGAGGTAACTTATTAAATGTGCGTTGACCACCCTTCGCCTGCCGACCGCGGGGGGCGGGCGGCAGGACACGCGGCACGTGGTCGCATCGCTATTCGCTCATAATAATACCGGTGTTGTCACTTTTTAAAAATTACCAAATTTCGGGGAAATTGGAATTAATTCGTTGGAAAAAAAGATTATTTCAAAATTCATTTGTATTGGTACTATGATGAATACGTAAAATTTTATATTATATTTGGTCATGTGTTTACCTAACCTCTATTATCCTTATGGGTCGGACAGGGTTTTCGTAACATACTGTATACTAGCGAAGATTTAATCAATACCAAGCATAAATTAGCAATCAAACATAAATTCTTTAAAAAAATATTCATTAAGGGGGATCTGCTATGGGCAGATGGTTAACCCAAGCAATATTTAAACCGATTATTAAAAATAAGTAATTGTGAAATTTTTGCATAATATTTAATTCTTTGTATATTAAACAGGTAACGGTTATTTTACGGTTAACGGTTAGTTAATTATAACATAGAATTAGCAAAAGGGTTGTTTCCTGGGTAAAAAAAAATATTCTATTTAGTCCTTCATTCAGATTATAGAAAAATATTGGATACGTATATTTTGTTTTATCAAATCAATAAAAATTGACAAATATAAAAGGCATCAAAGATCAGGAGCGGTGGCTGGTGACGTCACTGCTCGCTAAAAAGTGTAGCGTGCAGTGACGTCACACGAGTATTCAACGCACTGTATCTCCTTAATTTTTTGTTTATATGAAAAAAGAAAAAATACGTGTCCAGAATTTTTGGAAATCTGACTGGCGGTCTAATTAGTTTTTTATAGTCACTTACCCTATTGCATCATTAGATAAATATATTTTTTTTTAGCTTTTTACATTTCTAGGCTAGCCCAGATACTTTCGCCTTAACAGCCAGACGTTTTAATATTTCAAGTGTACATAATTGGTTTATTCTAAAATGCACGCCTTTGTAAACATAACAATGACTAAGTTATCCATACTTAATTACATAATTTTAGACAGACTTCGTAATAAGAGTTATGTCATCGTGTTTGTAGATGGACGTCTGGCTGTCAAGGACATAACTATCATTATTATGATCATTGCTTCTTGTGAACTGGTGAGTGAGGCGCCGGGACTTAGATCATTGTGGCTGAAAATATTTATTTATTTATACATTTCGCACAAAGAAATATACAGACAACAGCAGATCAGCATCAAACTACAACTATCTGCCAGATTTTTTAATTAGGTTTTCAACTTGTAACTCAAAATCAAAAGTCATTTATTCAAATTAGGCTAAGAATCAGTACTTTTTGAACCTCAATATTACATAAGACAGGCCCCCAAAACGCCCACCGATCGACACCTCCTAGTGCTTTCGCTGGGAAGAAGAAGTGGCGGAACAATCTCCCCAGCAGCACAGCTGTCTGTTCATTTAAAAAAAAAAAACATGACTTTACACAATATTATGTATAGTGATGAAAACAAGAAAATACAACAACAATTAAATTATTTATCATATGCCAGCTAGCCACGCCAAAATACCAGAAAAGCAAAAACAAAAAATAAGTAAAAACTTATTACCTAAATAAAAACCCCAGGTATAAAGGGCGTGACAGCTTCTTGCATCGGGTGATGTCTTTACGTCGACGCCGGCTGTCGCTGAAAACCAGCGCTGGGCTCTGTTTTTGCATAGAGTCGCAGCATAATGCTGAGCGACAGCCGTTTTGCGTGGATGTGACGCATGTTTCCCTATTGTGTGTGTGTCCTATATGTTTAACTATTTCTTATGTTTTATGTTTTTGTAAACTCTTGCATCCTGTTTACTGCTAATAAACATTCTCTCATTCATAATGTGTCAGTAAGCAAATTCTGGAGAAGGAACACAAACATTGTTTTGAGTCCTAAAGCAAACGGCTCAAGGTTGATGGAGAATATTTGGCAGTTTCGTGTAGCCTGACCAGCTGTCGTCCGTAAAAACACGGCCTTAATGCTTTAGGGAAGCTACGAAAAATCTTCTCGTCCGAAATACCACAGTGTCTCAAGACAAAAGTCTTCGACCAGTGTGTGTTGCCAGTGATGACATATGGAATTGAGACGTGGTCGCTAACAATGGGCCTTATAAGAAGGCTCAAAGTCACTCAAAGGGCAATGGAGAGGGCTATGCTTGAGGTTTCACTGCGCGATCGAATCAGGAATGAGGAGATCCGCAAAAGAACGAGAGTAACCGACATAGCCCGAAGAATTGCAACACTAAAGTGGCAGTGGGCTGGACACATTGCCCGTAGGACCGATGCCCGATGGGGCCGACGGGTTCTCGAGTGGCGACCACGCACCGGAAGACGTAGCGTGGGTAGGCCCCCGACAAGGTGGACCGACGACCTGGTGAAGGTCGCGGGAAACCGCTGGATGCGGGAGGCGCAGGACCGGTCGTCGTGGAGAACCTTGGGGGAGGCCTATGTCCAGCAGTGGACGTCTTTCGGCTGAAATGATGATGATGATGAATGCTTTAGGCATTCTCCACCAGTCAGCCATGGGTGGTGAAGAGATTAGACGGCAGGTGCTTTGGTTGAAAAAAAAGAAACCAGCGATAAAAACCACACTAATTAAACAAATACTAATAAGTATTTGTTTAATTAGTGTAAAACAAATACTAATATTAATAAGTAAAAATTCGCTACCAAAACCTATTTGAGAGCTCCGTATTTGCAGAGCTATTGATATAATTATCGTAATGGGAAATCTTGAATAATAAATACCTATTTATTATTCAAGCTTTCCCATTACGATAATTTTATACAAATTATAAGAATACAGTTTTGAAGGCTGAAGTACATTAATTTTGAACCAAAGGAGCAATCCAGGAAGTCCACTACCAAAGAACGTCGACCAAAGTTAAGGGCGATACCAACCCCAGATAACATACGGACTTAAGATAAATTTGTTGTGTCTAACGTAAGTATTAATGACAATTCGATCAGACAGTTTCATAATTCCCAAATGTGTATTTTATCATCATAATCAGCCTCTACTCGTCCACTGCTAGACATAGGCCTCCTCCATGGGAGGATTGCATTAAAGGATGCATTAAAGGCTCAACTACTTTCGGACGGGCCCGTAACTTCGTTGACGGATGGGTTGTCGGCCAATTAGCGACATCTCTATTCCAATCCAGCGCAACTGAAGACGTGGGTTATCATGAGCCATTCTCTCTGGATCACAGTACTGTAATAAGATGCTGGATAAATGTAAACCAGTCTGACATTACCGCTCATTAAACTGTTTAATTACAATTAAAACACATCTTACGACTACTTAAATGCAGGCGCGTGCGCTCCTTACAAGCAGAAAAGCTCTGCATACCCTAATAGTCTTCTAAAATTATAATATACTGTAAAATAATTTATATACTACAAAGTTAAAACTAAAAGACTTTGTTAATCAGTTATTGATAACACTGCCATCTATTGGGCCTAGTGCTAACGAGACACATTAGTTGCCTTAGGCGCGACACCCGCGCCTCTTACGGCGTAAGCATAAACAAAATGTGCCTCTTCCGTATCTGTCTCTGTATAAAATTATTTGCTTGTGTGCCTAAACTGTTGTGTACGTGTGCGTGAAATTTCTTTGGGTTTAAAGCCCATGATAAGCACAGCTTCTAATAATGCGACGAATTTAAGAAGTTCAGAAATATAGCATGATTGTTGTTCGTTCAAATACCTTTTTATTTTAGCAGCTTATGTTGTTTCATTATTGGTGTTTTTGGGTTAAATATGTATTGATTGTTTTAAGCGGAATTGAATATTCATTTATTTTAGAGTTTTTGGTTTAACACAAAAGAAAGGTTGTCTTTATAAAAAGTATTATGATAATTATATGTGGTTAGCAGGTTGTGTAGTGTGTACAAATAAATTGTTTTGTTTCTCGTATAGGTATATTATTTTAAAACACGGCTTTGACAGTTCGACGTTATAAAAACTTAAAAGACCTTAAGTTTTTCAACCTACTTGCTTTTGAATTTCAATACTATACTTTATGTTGTAATAATTTTCCTGAAGTTTACAAATTAGCAAAATTTAATAGTTATGATTCCAATGAGTAGTGCATTACGCATATTTATGAAAAGCCAAAGCAGACTCATAGATTTGTCTATCTGTCCATTTTAAAAGAACTTTTAGCGATTTCAAAACGATCTTATATATATTTGATTTTTACAGAGTTATTTAAAAATAGATAGGCGCGTTGATTTAATTTATAGATAGTGAAATATTTTTTTTTAGTTTTTTGAGAAATAAATTATTACTTATTTACAGTTGAGTTAGTAATACCATTTCATTGTATTTTGACAGCCTACATGGCGTAGCGGTAGCGAACGCGGCCGCTGCGTAAGGAGGCGCGGGTTCGATCCTCGCGCAGTGTAAGTATTTGTATGCATGAATATGAATATTTGCACTGGTCTGGTCGTATCTCGGAAAGCACGTTAAGCCGTTGGTTTCGGTTGCCATGCGAACATCTACTGGCAGTCGTTACGGGTTGTTGGAGCCCACAAAAGTCCAACAATTGGTCTAACTTCAATGCTTCGATATTGCCTTCGCGTTGTGGAGGTCAGACGGCAGTCGCTTCACGGAAATTGTCGAAATTTCGCCAAAATCAGCAATTAGACTGGAAAAGCGGACCCCAGATTCCAAAGCTTTGGATGCGACTGGTATTAACCCTGAGATGATGATGATTTCATTGTATTCATTTGGGCAAATAAAAAATACCTAATGCCCCACGTATATCATTTATTTGACTTGTTCTTATCATCAATCACATACTTAGATGTTCATTGTAGCCACGCACAAACATCAATTCAATGTTGACATGCGAAAAAGTACGCGACTATGTTAAATTGAAACTACGTCTAAGTTACGTTTTTTAAGTTTTACCATATATAAGCACAGAGATTTGGATAGTAGGTATATTTATGCATACCGCCAATAAAATCTTTGTGCACGCCCCTGCTTAAATGTAGTTACAAACGATTAACCCGTCTTTAAATAATTACGTTGTTATATTAACAAGAGAATTACTTAGCTTGACATTTCATTACAGCCTCCTAACGACTCAATAAACATTGTCCAACACGAAAACCAGTCCAAGTATCCTAGTATTTTTGCAAGTACCAGTTCCTAGTATTTCTGAATACTTATGATGCTGGTGTACATTACATTACAATAAATCAGCCAATACGCAACACATTCCGACCGATAGGGTCATTCTGTGAATATTTACAAGTGTTTTGGTGTAGTGCCTAGTGCTAAAAAAAATGTTTGGACGATTCAAAATCACTTAGGATTATTGAGATTTGTTGAATGTATTCGATGGAAAGAATAAAAAGCAAAAGTTGAATAAATTCTAGATTTACATACAAATTGAATAAAACGGTTTAATTAATTTTTTTCTTTTTTTTATTACTATTCTGCTAAAAGAATTGACTTATTAAACACAGGCCTTGACCCACCTAATGACGCGATTGGCAAATCGTCAATGAAGTTTTATAGGTATAAGTATACTAATAATTAACATTTTGTTAATAATTCAAGGGGTCGCAGGTGCGACGTTCGCGTCGTAGATGAATTAAAATTAGTTTTTGAAGGTCGGTATGCCAAACGTTTCCTAATGTTGGGAAAGAATAATTTCAGATAATTAAGTGAATATTGTGTATTTATTATAGTAGACCCGTCTGCGCATATTTCAATATTAATTTTATATTTATCGACCGATTATTATTTAATGATACCGTCTGCCAACCTTCCTAATCCAGTTATCACCGTGACGACGGCGATTTCATTTAATTATTATTATGAATATTTATGTAAAAAATGGTCAACCTTATCAGAGGCGACTTCTTTTATTTAGAGATTATTAAACTATCACAGTAGCCCTTTTAAAGTATACAAGTGTTAACTCATCAATGGTTCTAGGAATTCTTAAAAAACATATTGTATTCTATATTGTTACCAAAAACTGCCACCAGAAACAGCTATAGAATGGTCCAGTGGCACGCATGGACAATTGAACACACTTCCTTATTGTAGGGCTTGCGTCATCCTCCGGGTGACGCCCCCCGCCCCGCGCACCACGCGGCCCGCCACCCGGACCCTGCGGGACTCCTCAAGATACACATCTGATATATGTGGGTCACGTACACTGAAAGTTGCTGTAAATTAGCCAGCGTGACATTGGATTCGGTCTCACAATTTGTGTCCTCTTTTTTTCAGGAAGCGCTGTCATCGCTCGAAGACGGCGGAGGAAATTGAATGAACATATTGTGTTTTGAGTGTTGCAATATGTAAAATACTCGAGGCTTTAAAATATTGGAAATTAAAAGTGTAAGGAAGACGACGGAAACAACCTAATCTTCAAATATACCTACTACTAATACAAATACGAAAAGAGTTAAAGAATAACACCATTTGAAAGTTTCTCCCTTTTAGTATGTAAACTGAAGTAATGCAATAGGATAATAGTTTTAGCGATACCAGTCCTAAGGAACAAAGTATTATGCAAACATCATCATAAATATTTTATGGCAAAACAAAACCAGAGTTCAAGTCAGTTCCTAATCTATTAAATTACTTTTCAACCACAATTTGATGTTGCGAGCAAACCCTGTCAATTGGCTTTATAAGCGTCGCGACGGACGTCATGATTGATAAGTAGTTGACATATGACACGGGTTTCGGACATAATAAACTACAGAATATGACATAACCTACAGCCAAAAACATCGTATTCCTTTATTAAAAACCTGTTTTGTTATAGTATAGCCCATATTACAAGAGTTAAAACATGACAAAAGCTGATTTATAAAGTTTACAAGCTTATTATGAACTCTTTCAGTCGATTTATTTCTTTAAGAAGCAGAGAGGGCGATATAAAACATGGCCGGCATATGCGTAATGATTCAAAACTGTTTTTAAATTGATTGAAGGTCATTATCACAAGACCGCGTCCGTGACTTTGGGAGGTACGGCTGGCCCCGAGAGTACAACGTCTGATTCGAGAAAATTAGGTTAGAGTTTCGGAAAGATAAAGTTAAGTAATAGCGTTAGGGAGCATGAAGTTGCTCATCTTAAGTTTTATTGAGTATGGCAACAGCTTGCCTATTGGATTTGAAATGGGGAAAAGAAAGAAACTATGTTTACTTGAAACATGTCAGTAAAGACAGGCTAACAGTTTTTACCACTAGAATAGAATAGAATACTCTTAATTATGTACACCATATAGATTATAGAACATAAATATAAAGATTTTACAAAGGGTGACACAATGGGCGGTCTTATCGCTAAGAGCGATCTTTTACAGACAACCACTACAACTTCATTCATTAAAATCCCGACCTTCACAACCCACCAGTTATCGCAAAGCAAGCACAATTTTTTCCCATGTCTCGCATACTATTGCATATATTTGTTGTTTATTATTGTTCTTTATCTAATTGATAAGTTATATGTCAATGTTGTACAATATTTAGCTAATAACACAAGTAAATGTAGAGACAAGTTGCCTAGTTATGGGTTCTACCTTGCATAGCAACCAAAAGCAAGGCGACACCAAATCACCAAAATGAAAATCTAACGTTATCCCGGCCATTCCCAGCACTCCAGTCAACGAACTATAGCCAATCGATACGGAAGCGTCAAAAACAGGGCCAAGGACACGACGGGTACAGAAAATCTCCGCAAACATCCTAACATTTCAAGTTCCAAATAAAAGGGAGAATATTCTTATTCTTTTATACACATTATTTTTTATCCTGTGCCGAAATTGTGTTTGGTTATATAACGCGTAACAGACAGGCACGTACTGATAGGAGATGATAGATTTTACAATTTCTATAAACGTAGCTTTAATATTTCAAACATTTATATGAATTGTTGATATTAGACTTTCCTAGCAAGATTATTGGAATGATTAAGTCCTTAGGTACGCACTACTACGTTAGCTATACATTTTCAGTCTAAGCTGACTTGTCATTGTACGAACAGCCTATATATAATGCAAGGTCAGATATAACTGAAATGAGTAGTTTAATATTGTTGTAGGAATATATTCATCCGTCACTTTCCATCGGCATGATCGAGGTCAAGAGCAGATTCAGCAATAAAAAAAGAGCTAAGACTAAAACAAACTTCAGTTTTCATTTAATTACTCCATCAAATGTAATAATTTAAATTCTTAAACAGTTTTACATAGTTCATATTATAATTTTGGTCATAAGTGTCGCCGTGCTTCTGTTTCTTCTTATACACTGGGGAAGTAGGTATATCGTGATAACTATTAACGTAAATGACACCAAAATATATTCAATTATTCACGACAGGCGTGCTCTCCGCTACTTTTAATTATTTGTAAAATAAATTATATTATATTATACTGTGCGCCATGCGTGTTTCAATCCGTAACGTCCTTGGTAGGCAGACTGACCAAACATGGGATTTAGACAAATTTGTAATTAAGCCTGGAAAAACACTTTTAGCGGTAGTCTGGGAACTCTGTAAATTCATTCTAGCATATTATAAAGGCTTGGAGGTAGACGTCTCGAGGTAACCCAGCAGTGGACGTCTTTCATCTAAATTAAACTGTAGTACCTCTGTCTGTCTGTCTTTACGTTTAAATTTTTAACGGCTCGACAAATTTCGATAAAAGTAGGCACACAGGTTAGGACCTAACATACTTCATATATCCCGATAGTTTCTGTTAGACATTTTACGATTTCCACCACCGATTCCGCAGAAACTAGTGTTCTATTGAGGGAAAAGTAGTCGCCAAATATACGTTGTTTAGAGTCTACATCTTAGATACGGAATAGATATAAATGTTTTTCTGAAGTGAAAATAGACCTTTGGTGAGGAATATAGCTATTAGATCTGTTTATCATTATCTTTTAGTTTAACTGAATCTATTGTTTAAAATAGTAACAATGAAGAGTTAATCTGTTGCAAAATTTGTTTTTAATCACTTTTTAGTTTATCTCATGGTTATTTTTTTAACTAGTCAATTATTCGACCATTAGCAATGATTTTATTTTAAGCACTCTGAGTACGAGTACTCGTATAAGCTTAAAATAACAATTGTGCGTCCGAAGTGCACATGATTGTGTGAATCAATTTAGCTCTGAAAAAAAATAAATAAATAGGTCTCTTCGTCTGTTTAAACATTATATCATGCCAAACCAGCTATTTATATATATGCTTTGAATCACGGAAACCAGACGAGTTCACTGAATTGTGTAATATGTAGCAGTAGTTAATTAGAGAGGCAGATTTAGAGCTAGAATAAAAAGTAAAATTTTTTCTAAACGTAAATTAGGTTATTTTGGTACAAATATTGAACATATATACAATATACTCATGACTTCTCTGCTTGGAAATAGGCAATAACTACGAAATGCTATGATATTGCGAGTGAGACGAGACGTTACTGACTAAATCCAGCTGAATTTCTACATTTGCCTGTGCCAGGGGCCATGGTAGGTATCATTGGAGTAACTCGTGGCCCTGGAATGCCGTTGCCTATTAAGGCTGCGGGTTGTTCCGACGCCCTCGTAGACCCCGTGGCTATGGCCTGACATCTCTTTGAGCGCCAGGAACATGTCGATGTCACGCAATTATTATCAGTTGGAATCATTTTGAAGCTTATTGCTGTTCCATTGCTCTCTATGTTCGAAAATGTGTCTGTTCAACAACGTGAATAACGCAATAAATGCTGTTGAACTGTCAAAATGAAACCCATTGCTAGTAATAGTGTGTTACGCAAAAACCTAACTGGTCCTTTCTGGACTTGTTACGATCCTTATATACAAACTCCTTTTGCCGTGATGAATACAATTCCTAGCGTATAGAAAATAAATAAAAAATAAAATTAATATAAAAATTGCAAGGTAAAAAAAAATGCCTACTATTTGTACAGACGCCAGCACATCACACTACTACAATAATTCAAATTAATTTAAAATAATTGCAACTTTATCGTTAGAGCATTAAGGTTCAATGTTGATACGGAAAATTCGTCAGTGGCCCCGATTCCCTTGTTCACAAACTAAACTAAATTTAAGTTATTTTTCTACATCTTTTTCTAAATATTTCATTAACAAAAGGACAGAAGATGAAATGATATTTTAGACCTGTCAAACTAGTTTGCGCATGATGTAAATTGACGTATTAAACTGTCTATACAGTATGTTAAGAAAACCCTGTCCGACCCATAAGGATAATAAAGGTTAGGTAAACACATGACCAAATATAATATAAAATTTTACGTAATCATCATAGTACCAATACAAATGAATTTTGAAGTAATCTTTTTTTCCCGCGAAATAATTCCAATTTCCCCGAAATTTGGTAATTTTTAAAAAGTGACAACACCGGTATTATTATGAGCGAATAGCGATGCGACCACGTGCCGCGTGCCCTGCCGCCCGGCCCCCGCGGGCGGCAAGCGAAGGGTGGTTAACGCGCGTTTATTAAGTTACCTCTTTTTGCGAAATAATATTTATTTTTTTAGGGAGATTTTTTTTTTAAGTTTAGCCCGGTTTTGTATGCATTAGTAGAATCAGTTATCGATACCTAACAACACCTTCACGGGTCGGACAGGGTTTTCTTAACATACTGTAGAGTATTAAACTAATATTTTATCTTCTATCCTTTTCTTAATGAAATAGAAAGAAAAAGATGCACTTGACTTAAAGTTAGTTTATTTTGTGAACAAGAGATGTACCAAGCGCAAGAGATACAGACTGTTATACTAGCTCTTTGTTCGGCGCGTAGCAACAGTGACGTCATGGCGATATAATAATTGTCGGCAAAATTCGCCCATTCGCATGCCGATTACATAATTCCGTTGATATGGTCAGAATATATGAGCGAATAGTACGGATAATTGTAGTACTATAATCCAGTTTTAGATAACAAAATTATTATAAAATAAAGACTGGTCGTGGAAAAAACGCTAGGAAGTTCGGAAAAAATATATGTTGTAAGCAGTATTATATTTATCAATAGTCTTTTATTAAACTGAAGCGGAGACATTTTAAAATAATACTTTGTCCGGTTACTGAGAGTTTGTTACAGAGTTTTCGTAGACCCTCTACGCAAGAGTCTACAGACGTTTACCGTACTTTTTTTTTTAATAATTATAAACTAGCGCTTGACCGCAATCCCGCCTGATGGTAAGCAGTGATGCGATCGTTGATGGTAAAACGCGTAGTTTATTAAGAGCCTATTCATTCAGAAAAACTGAGCGAATATGAAGGAAGACGGCAGTTGAGCGAGGTGATGCAATGTTATACCCAACAACACGACCAACGATGCTGCGCCAAAGGGAGATTGCTCTGAAGACCCTCCACGACCAAACTCCCAACACAACAACATTAGGCGCATCGTACTCGGCACACATCGCAACACAACTGCTCAGACCCGTCCTCCATACGGCTTCACCAGACATCATGCCGGACAAATCGCTTGGCGGCAAGACTTTGTCTGGTGGGTGGTAACTTCTGCCGGCGGCCGATGTTGTAGGTCATTATTTTTTTTGTCCTTATTCTGATTTTCTATAATAATAGAACATTAAGGGATCTTTTTGAAATTACCGTTCAGGCTGCCTGAACAGAAAATGTAAAATTTTCAAAGAGGTTCAAACAGGTTTTAATTGCGTGTAAAATTAAATAATAATAATGTTTACGATTCTGTCTATAATTGTCGCCAAAGACATCAAAATTACTGGTCCTACAAACATCTAAGGACCAAAAAGTTGAGCCCGAAACCAAGGACTTCAAAACCAGTAAAGGGGTCATTACCATTGATTTCGTGATAGAAAATGATTAAAAATTAATACACAACTACCTGTAATCTATTATAAACTTTAATTGGTCTTCATAATGTAGTACAGTGAAATACGAGCATCTTTTAAAGAGATAAGTACAATGATCTCAATAGGTTTTTCTCATATTTTTTGCTCAGTACTTATAATAGAGTTTTTATTCGTCAACTGCTCAGCTATCCATCTTCAGGGTGATACACAATGGTTCATGGTGGACGAATGTCGTCAATTGATCGATTATTGAACTCCTTGTGAATGAAATGGTTGATGTAGTTATGTAGCTAGCCAACCATTGACCAAGCCAATCCATTAAATACGAAATTCATGAGTGCCAATTGCGGTTACGTAAAATTACGTAAATAGTTTGAACATGTCTAGTACATATAAAAATATGAATAAATCCTACTTAGCTTTGGGATGGTATAGACTAGATTATTTTATTTACAAAATTTTATATTTTAATTACGAACGGGCATTAAAAGATACTAATCACCAAGCACTATGTTTGAGGGCCGGAAATGTTTGCAAAATAAGTTTTTTGACTAATTTTAATTTATTTCATATCTTTCGTAATGATTTGTACTTAAACAAATTCACCATTACAAAAACTGAAAAGTTATTAAAAAACACATTTTGTTAACTACCTATTACTTACTACTATTAACAATAAGTTCAGTTAGCTGTGGTTCAAACAATCCTTGACTACTGTTAAGCCCAGAAAATTAAAGAAGCCCGTTTAAGTAGGAAATAGATACAATACAGTGAGAAACAAACACATTTTCACCGAAAAATCGACCAAAAATCACGGAAAATATTCCAAAAACCAAAGTCCAGTTGGATATGCGTAGTATGATAATTTTCCATTTGAACCATCAGTGGCGCGTCTAGCTTGCCGAATGTATTACAATCACGTGATAAGTAATTCGGGGTTATCGAGGGGCCTTATTCGCAATACTGTGTAGTGTGACCATGATCCCTCACACCAGATACCGAGACTGTTTATTGAAAACGATTTAGTTTAAACATTTGTTTTTGTTTACAAATAGAGATTGATATTAGAAGTTATTACTGGTTGAGTGACCTGGAAAAACTATGGGTGGGATGTGTATTATTGAGATTTTATCGTCTATTTTGTCTATTACATGCTTTGTTTATATTTGACACAAACTACAAAACTCAGATTTTTATTTTTCTTAAACTATGATACATTTTATACTACTAGTCTTGAATGCGTACATATTTTTATAGAAACGACATGAGATTTAATACCGTAAAATTGTTTAAGAGTTTCTTTAACATCTGTTGTAACGAACCTTGAAAAACACGTGAAAAAATATCGGATTAATTTCCATATTACTACGTACTACACCATTCAATTTAGTGTAAAAGTCGTATGATCAACGTGGTCGACATAATAATGATTAATTTAAATAAGTAAACGATAAGTATTGATATAGAAGCAAAAGTATGTCATTCGAGTTCTTTTCAAATATTGGATGGACACCCAATATAATGAACCAAAACGAAACAAAATATTTAATTAAATAAATGACGCAAAACTTTATTAAAATATTCTCTATTCTTCATATTTATGATCTGGAATTTACATGGAATATACATTATAAAAAATAATCTATCGGATCATTTTGTCCCAACAAAGAGTCCCAACTAAATCGACCCACATACGCTCGCCGCGACCCAATCCGTGAACTACGCCAGCAAGCATGGCTACGCTACGCCGGGTAGTAGAACCAAGGTCACACGCGGACATTCGCAAACGTCTACGAAATCCTTGGCAGCGGTTAAAGACCTACGGAAGTGGTAACGACTAGCGTAAGTAGAACCGCCGCCGTCAATATACTTCCCCCTTTGCGGGGAGTTTACGGTCAAAGAGGGGGCTCAAGCTGACTGGTTCAAAGGTTTTATGTCATCATGTCATGCGGCCTTCGGTTCCTATGTTTATGTAAACCGCGTGAACAAGTTTCGCGACTTTGTTGTTAGGGGGAAGTGAATTTTTTTCCGAAGTCTGATTTCGTTGATATCTCATATCCATCCATCGCCTTGTGAGATATGCGAAAAAGGCGCTTACCATGAAGTTTAAAATTGGTAGTCATTCATGTGACCATTTTTAAAACAGACTTGTCTATGGTTCGCCAATAAAACGATGATTTAAGTCGACGTTAACTGAAGAGGTGGTCTTTATTATAGTAGTTTTAATGTAGGTAGGTACAGTCACCAAACGAAATAAGTAAACAGGGTCAACGGATATAGTTAAAGTTTATAAAGAAAATGATGGATGTTTCCGAATGAAATTTATTTGGTAAGTGATTATTTATTTATTTTCTATTAATAAATTAAATATTATTCGAAAGCCTGCATCTCATTCTTATTATATTTCAACTGTATCCGATGACCCTCATTACTTATCTCCTTTGTTGCCCATACATCAATAAGGTATTTAAATTTAGTTGAATTTCAAGTGCGTATTATTTTCTAACGGATATTAAGAAATCAGTCAGAATTATGGCTGCATAGAAGTTTATTATGCTTCCTACACCATAACAGTCGGTGAACATCTAGTGGGTGCATTGTGACATATTTCATATTCCATCCTGACAATATGACTGAGTGAACAAAATCAGTGAGCAAAAATTATAACTGAAGATATAAATAACATGGAAATGAAAGGAGATGACGCTAAAGAAAGTGATCTTAGCAACTCTATGATAAAAGTTTTGGAGCAACAGGAAGCGCCGGAAGTTGATGAGGTCGAACGAGATATCTTCATAAAACAAAGGAAACCTGCTATCTACAGCAATAAAAGAATAATATTGATGATTCGTTCAAGAATATTTAGACTAGACGTTATTTAATTATATTAACAGTAGAATTTGTACAAAAATTTATTGTAATTCCCTAGAGAGGGACAATGGATACAGATTTTTATATGCCTACGAAATAATATCTAAAATCAGTCTTGTTGATTTAAGATTAAATATTTGAGAGATAATATAAGATGAATAATTAGAATAATGTTACGATACATAAATTACATTGACATGTACTAGATATTTTAATGAAAACTTTTCCAGAAACATCCACAGTTTGTTAATATGTGTACATAAATTTGAATTAATTAATGAAAAATATACGACACCATTTGAGGAAGGATGTCGAGTAAATATTTTAACAGTTAAATAAATAGTTAACCTTATAGGTATTATGTATGCTGATTTCCTCTACATTGTTTATTAATGTAGATTGATGGAGTATTGAGTATTCTACTTCTTAGCCGTAGGATCACCAGTTGGATACATGTTAACAGTTTGCGAGTCGATATATCTGCCACTCCCAAAACAGTAAGCTCATAATTTGGCTACGAGATTGACAATTAATGTTTATGTGCTTTTATCTTTCAGGTGTGTTGCAAGGAAATTTGTTGAGCCACTACTTCTCCCCAACGAAAGCATTAGGATGTGGTGAAGGGCGGGAATTTTCGGAGACTTTTATGTCATTCTGACGTTCGAAAAGTGCTGATTCTTTAAAATTGAATAAAAGCTGACTAGAAGGTAACCGAGGCAAATTCCCATCAAAATTAAATTATAATTGCCCAAAAATATCCCACGGTAACAATTCTCAAAAGTTCACCTGATTGGTGAGAAACAAGTCATACCACCCTCACAACACTGCTGACTTACAATTATGACCCCTATAATCACAGCACAAGGTCTAAGATAACGAGCACCCTTCTAAACACCAGATTGATCAATTTGAAACACTGCGTTTGAACTTCGACATTACTTGATAATATTGATAACACATATTTTTTCCATTAATTTTATCGTAGTTAGAAGTCTTATGACGCGGTAATAGAGGTGAAAATCGAATGTTAGAGGTTAGAATTAAAATTGATAATGAGTTATTGATAGTCACCTAACAAATATTCGATGGATTCATTCATAAAAACCGGTCGTGGCCGTCTGCTTGCGTCGCTTCGTTGTTTTTGAATGGATTATATTGTTGAATGATTTATTTTGAAATCATTTTGCGACAGGGAAACAAATTGCCTAAACAGAACTAGGCATTATATAACAATTATGTATATCAAGTTAACACCAGTAGAAAACTTTGAAAATGAATATAGATTACTGATACATAAGCAGAATATTACATAATTAGAGATTATGAAAGGTGAAATGAAGTGCAGAAATAGTCTAAAAATATTAATTTTAATAAAAGTATTGCCCATTAGAGTATTAATATGAAATCAGTCCTTAAATACTAAATAACAGCAAAAGCTAGTTCATTAGTTGTAAGTATATCGTGACTATTTATGTAAAATAAGTCAGATATACAAAATAGATGTCGATAGATGGAGATAATTACCGCGCAGTCAGTGACTAAAACCACGATTACCAAGAATTAAATAATTATACTGAATAATAATGTTTACATCTATCACTTACCTCAATATTTTTCTTCTATTGTTTGGATGCAACCGCTCCGCCATCTTCGGATCTACCAGACGCAATTTTTCGTGAATCTCTTCATTTGTAAAGATTACCTCGTTATCTATATCTTTTTGGACCTGTTGTTTGGTTAATTCCAACTTTGCAATATCAATGCCTTCTCTGGAGCCGACAGATGTAGATGATTCTCCTGGATTCTCTGTTCCTTTATCTCCTTCTTTGCGAGCATCGACTGGCAGTTTCTCTTCGTCTGTTTCCTTATTTCTGTCATCCATATCTCTCTTTCTTCTACTCTTATCCCATAGCAAAGATTCATTGTCATCCATGTCTTCGACTAGTATTTTATACACAATGGATTCTATGTAGTAGTTTGTTCCACCGACTACAATTGGAATCTTTCCTTGTTCTGTGAGGGTGTCTACCTGTATTCAACGATAAGGAATCATTGGTTTTATTGACATCATAGTTACAAAATTTAAACATGAAAATATAGGAAAAAAAATATTATAACACGTTTTCGTTTACTGAGAAAAATTATGAGAAATACGTCAACATTATTTAGCCTGTCTTTTTTAAAAAGAGCATGAAACCGCAGTAAACAAAAAATCAGTTACAATCAATCTTTTGATCATCAAAGACCACAACACAACTAAAGAAACGGGACATACAAATATCCAATGTTCACTTTTGAATGACGAAATTGCTCGTTAGCAAGTACAGACTTATTATGCCGACAAGCCGGTGTACCAAATGTGTAAGCTACTTTGGTCAACATAAGAGGATTATTTGGTCAATGGCCGAAATGCGAAAGAAGGTAAACCTTTCAAATACTTGTCAAAGGTGACGAGCACTACTACGGTTTGAGCGACGATTTTTTTATGAGATAAAAATTTGGCTACGGAATATTCACACTTACTCAAAATGCTAAAGGAAACATCGTGAAGAAACTATATCTTAGAATTAAAACTTCATAAATGTATGAAATTTATTAACCTGCACTGGGCCTGGTGGATTATAACCTACGCCTACAGAAAGGCATGTGTCCAGCAGTGAGAAAATTATAGGCTATGGAATATTTGTAGAATAGAGTCTTGATGGGGTATTCCCTGAAACCTGAGACCCGAATTAAAACTGATAGCAGATTCATTGGATGACCAAAACACAACTTAATGATAGTGATGGTTAGTTTTATTAGATGACCAAACACACAAAACTAATGATAGAAGTTACAATAAAAAGGCGCCGGGCGGGAGCATGTTCTTTCTTTATTGGGATTGTACCCATTCCAAAGGTCCGCGGGAATCGAATGAGGAAGAAAGAATTCTTGTTTTGTCGTCGGGTGTATTGATGTTAAGCCTATGAATCTTAGTTAAAAACTTATTACAAAACATTAGATTCTACATTTTACAGCCACTTTAACCAGTTTCTGATCGATAAGATCGATAAACTATCTGAATTTTTATATTCCCTATTCCGATGCTGTTGACTATAATTTATTTGATTACTTTGCCTACAGCGCAATAGACTAAAACCGTCGCACACAGGATACCAGATTACTTCCTTTTTTAAAAAACATAATCAGCCTATACCTAATGTTTCCACTCCTGGGACACAGGCATTCTCACAGTGAGAGGAAGTGGGCCATAATCTACCACGCGGGCCTAGTGCGAGTTTGTAGATGTCACGTGTCTTTGAAGTTTTGCCTCTAGGACATGACGGTTTTCTCACGATTCTTTCCTTCATCGTTTTTAATGCTGTGGTGGTGAAATAATTTATACAAACTAAAGCGCCTGAAGGGAATTGAACCTACGACCTACAACTTTTAAGCCGCGGCTGACACCAATAGACCATTACTACTCTACTACATTTTATTCAGCAGTAATAATAGAGGTTGAAGTCGCATGATGCCTTGCCTACACAGGTGTGATCCAGATCCTAAACCGTTTAAGTATCAATTCCAACTTAAATGTCTTGTGTAAGATAAGGCTATTTTTCTGTTTATTTTCACAATCTCTTAAGTAAAAGATTAAATACAAAAACCAAATTTCTATGTAACTGCATATACCCATAAATGACAAGTTGTGGGCTCATAATCTATAACTACTAACATGAATAATTCCAAGCCAGCATGACTCACGGCATCTCTTACTACATTGGAACTAGCATGACTAAATTAAGCTCTGCAATACTAGTGACGTGTTTTACGCCTACAGCACCATTAACAGTTGCAGTTGACCGTTGCGATACTTGCGTAGACCGCCAGCTGATATTCTAGTTATGTTTCCCTTTCACACGCACTAGAAGGACTTGCTTGTTAAAAGGTTATTTTAAGCTCCCGCGTTTTACCGTCATTTGCTACGTTGTTATCGAGTTATGAAGAGACGTGATCTGTTACGAAATGTCTTATCTGAAGGCGGATTGATTGACATTCAGGATAACAAGTAAAATAACACTGCCTTTTATATAAGGATATTTGTTTGTTTCATTCCTCAAAGTACCTCACAAAGTTTAAAAAGGTTCAATGTAACATCGTAAGTTTTTATTATTATTATTATTATTGTTTATGTACACTCTTGCTTCTCCAATCCACTTTTGACATTGGCAGAATAGTCGACACCAGATCCACTTGCCATAAATAAAAATAGAACATAAGGATAGCAAATTAAAGGTGTTCAAAGTAATCAAGTTTTATGCAACCTGTTGAAGATCGTGGGAAGGCAATGGATGCGGGCAGCACAAGACCGGAAAAGAAAAGTGGAAAGCCTATATAAGCATATAGGCTGGAGAAGAAGATGAACTGAAGATTAGGGTCATACCCTTCCTGTATGTGTTGTTGAAATATAAATACAACGTGGCGTAAAACCTGCAGTGCTATCCTATAACCACCTCGACATGAAAACATAGGTGGAGTGGGCGTGGAGTGAGCTAATTCACAAAAAACTGAATGAATAGGACGGAAGACGGCAGTTGAGCGTGGTAAGGTAATGTTAAACCCAACAACATGACCAACGATGTTGCGCCAGAGGGTGATTGATCTGGAGACCCTCCAAGACCAAACTCCCGACACAACAGCATTTGGCGAATCGTAACCGGCAACATTTTGTTTATTTCATTTATATCCAAAGTGCTGTTGATGATTTTTATTGAAATCACGAGTAATGAGGGAACAGGTCACATCTATGGATTGCTTAAATTAAATCCACAAACCTGCCTATTGCTTAGCAACAAGCCACCCACTTTGGCATAATTTGTTCATAAAACTTCAAATATCATATCTTATGTGCAAAATTAAAGCTGTATTGTGAATGCAGTACACGCTGTCCATAAAATTATTGAACAGTTAATTATTCAGTAACTCTCAAAACTGATCAAAATTTGTACGGGCCTAACCGCTAGATAATTTTTACTCATATCATAACTAAGTACAACCAATTGTTGACGACAATGATCGATATGTTTATTTTATTAAAATTAGAAGGACG
Source organism: Sesamia inferens (assembly GCA_037179545.1). Classification (NCBI taxonomy): domain Eukaryota; kingdom Metazoa; phylum Arthropoda; class Insecta; order Lepidoptera; family Noctuidae; genus Sesamia; species Sesamia inferens. Next base: position 4,894,813 of record CM073939.1, on the reverse strand, counting down.
GACCCAATTAAACGTCAAGCTATTGCTTTGTGAGATTGCTTGTGGACTTGTGGTTGACACTGTACATATTTGAACAAATGTTCTTCGCACCAAAGCTGTAGGTGTGTAAACGTCAATTTGATGGTCATATTAAAGGAAGATGGCGGCGATACACGTGCAGGTATAAATTTAGCGTCATTCATTAATGTATTGTATATTTATTGAGTAGAATTAATTGAAAATTTGAATATTGTGTCAATTGACGAAAATACGCGCAGCGTAAAGCAGAACTTATTGAATGGAAATGACATAATGGTCTGTTAGAAATATATGTTTGACCCGCTTCCAGAGTTGTAAAACTTATGATCATCTTTGTAGGACAGTAGATAAAAGCAGTACACCAAGAGTTTTGAACTTATATTGAGATAGAAATTCTCATTGTTACTAAAGAGTAACTCTTCGTCAGACAATGGTCTAAATAAAGCGGAGGATTAAGTTTGAATTCTCCTAACACAACATGGTTACCGTACTCATCAGAGAATCGGGAGTTCTTTGAACAATCGAAATGGTGCCAGTCCTTTAATCTGCCTGGAGCATAACGCGTCAGATTTTTTTGTTTATTAACGATTACGTTAATAAACAAAAAAATTAATTAGATTAAATAGCAAAATACCTTTAATACAGTCAGTTTTTTATTACAACCCGAGCTTCTGAACTCTGCGCATTCTATTTTATTGTAAATTGGATTGATGTTTTTCAAGATATAATCAGAATGATTTCAAACTTAATACGATGTAAGCACGTTCAAAAAAAAATTAACGTCAATTTTTGAACGTTAATATCTCGAATTAGTAACGCTACGGGATTTGGCTTTCATTATTTTTCCGTTGGCATTGATGTCAGTTATTGAATTATATAAGATTGACGCTAAGACATCATTTTGAAAAAAAAAAAAAAATACAAGATGGCGGACTAATCATCAACGCCTTTAGGAATTCAGGAAATTCTTTTAAAAGGATACAATCTTCAGTGCTCTGTTCCTGAAGTCCACGACGGTGAACATCTGATGCGGCTCCAGAATGTCGAGGAGGTGATGTGTCGCCATCTCCCGTTCTTTAGCCGATGCCTTCGCAGTCACCACATTCAAGCCCTTGTAGATCTGAAACAAATATAAGTCTAAATATAGTGAAATCTATCTTCTTACTCCATCTTATATGAGATCAGCTAAACAGTTATTTATTTTATTATTTTTGTTTTTTAAATTTTTCTCTTGGTTTGCAAATCGCTGTTAGCGTACATACATAACGGAATGATGTTCTTGTATGTTATTTATATATGTGGAAGCTTGTAATTAGCAAATTGTGTTGTAAAGAATGAAGTTTATGGTAATATTAGTCTGTAAGCTTTCTGTAATAATAAAATAAAAAATCAGTTTAATTACATTTCCTTTTCGTATATAACTTAAGATCGATTCTGTATTGAATACAAAATGAGCTATTCAAACCCTAGGTTTGACTCCATTGATAGCTCATTCTACACATTCATTAGAACGACTGCTCATTTCACTACTGGCCTTTCCTACTGGTCTTTTTCATAAAGCGAAAACTTATCCAAACATACGTGAAATTTTCGAGAGCTAATGTTTAGGCTACTGTTTCATTCATATCCTTTATAGTGGGATTATCATGCGACTGTATAGAAAAAGTTGAAATTTTATTTTCTATATGGTAAATATGCTCATTAGAAAGTAACATTTTCATTCATTCATGATATATGGAAGTAAAACGAGGAGTATGTAGGTATTGTAGTATGTGGCGTTTTGTAGTTTCTATTTACTCCACCGGGAGAAGACGTATTTTATGTATAAATATTTTAATCCAAACTACGCAATGTTGAAGCATTGCGTAGTTTCTTTCACTGAGTCAACACAGGTATTATTAATGTATACATCCACAAAATCATAAAACAGAACGCCACCAACAAATATTTCCAACTCATCGAAAATGTTGCCTGTTTCCATCAGAAAGACACAATTTCGCCCTATATCCTGTCTGTATTATATATAAATCATGAAAAATCCTAATATTACACCTTTTAAATGGATCATGGGGCATTATGGTAATTCAAGTAAAACACCATGAAATGTATGTAAAGGGGACGGAGTGTGACATATACCTGAATAATGCTGCTGGCACCTTTCAAAACTCATTATGGAACAGTAATGGGGCTTCGAGCATTTAGAACAACTCTACTATTTTTAGAATCTTGTCCTATCATCCTGTCATGTTAGTATTGATAAAGATAGAAATCTCGTATTTGCTCAAGACAAAATAGAATAAAATTATGTAAGTAATTCTTCTGTAAATAAGGTTGTCACCGAACACTTCCTGAACTGCTACACCGGTTTGGTTGAATTTTTGTGGGTATATTTTAATGGGTTCTTAGATGGTTTGAATATACAATTGGACCCGATTAGTGCCACTGCTTTTCCGGGCAGAAAGTCGTGTGCCAGGTAGTGAAAACAATTATAGATATTTATATTATGGGACACTAATTATAACAGTCGTAGTGGCCTAGTGGTTAAAACACCAGCCTCTCAAGTATGAGTGTGCAGGTTCGATTCGAGGTCAGACAAATACCAATGTAACTTTTATAAGTTATATGCACTTCCTAAGTATATCTTGGACACCAATGACTGATTATAAGGTGAAGGAAATCATCTTGAGGAAACCTGACTTTTAAGTCTGAAATCGCCAACCCGCATTGAGCAAGCGTGGTGATTACGCTCAATCCTCTGTATGAGAGGAGACCTGTGCCCAGCAGTAGGACGATAAAAAAGGTTGATGATGATATTATAAGAATTTACAAAGTGATTTAATACACTTATGTAATACTAATATTGACTTGACTTATAATTTGCTGTCAGTCTGACATACTTTTATTTTATTCTGTTTGTTTTAGCTGTAAGTTCTCCATAGTTAATAAATAAATTTAAGTCTAAATATGTTTAGGTTCAATACATCTGCCTGCGTTCGGTAACAATTAAGAGAAAAAGTTAAGATAATATAATTAGACTTTCAAGTCATAGTTATCGACAAATTAAACAGGTTAAATCAATTTACGCATTTACGCTTTGACGCAACAGTAGAAGACTGAAGCCCCCCACTGCTACGTCGTTAACTTATCAGACATTATCTCATCAAGAAAAACCTAACCTGTTACTTCTATTGCGTCACATATCAGATGATAAATAAACTGCTATGGACCGGTATATCCGATACCGGTCCACATCAGTTTAGCGGACCATAGCCCGCCGCGCGGTAAGAACCAGGCCCGGGTCGACGCGTCGACGACGGAGCGCTGTTTCACGAGCGCCACAAATGTCAGCCCATCGTGACAGGGTCTACTAGGACCGATGCCTGCCAGGGTTGCGTGTTGTTGGAAAGAGATACCGTTACCCCTAATATGGGCAAACGAAGGTACACGGGTGGGTTTTAGTCCCTAAGAGTCTTACACGCTCTTCCCCTCCGTCCAGAGTGGGAGAAGTCATTTGTTGATTTCCCACCAAGGAAAAAAAAGATACCGTATCATTACCTATTATCACGTCTGTTGTATGAAACCCCCTTCAAATATTATTTTTTCTGTGCCTGAAGGATAACGGATAAAATTCTGGAGTGGCGGCCACGTATCAGAAGACGCAACGTAGGGAGGCCCCCAACAAGTTTGACTAATAACCCGGTGAAGGTCGCGGGAAGCCGATGGATGCGGGCAGTACATGACCGGTTATCGTGGAAAGCCTTGGGGGAGGCCTTTGTCCAGCAGTGGACCTCTATAGACCCTATTATTAAAACTGTGTCTGTGTCTCTCTGTCACCAGGCTATATCTCACAAACCGACAGGTAGATAGTTGACATTTTACAGATCACATATTTCTATAGCCGCCATGACAATCATTATAGCTTCGGGTACAGCTGTATACCAGTATGTTAGATGAACTCCAGCCCGACATCTACTGCCAAAGATCCACAAGTAACAGCCGGGAGAAATGGCTAAAGTTGCGTTAGGTTGCAAGGGCGGGTCTAAGGCCTCTGCCTCCAATCTTGCGGGTAGCGAGGTGGCGGCGGCGGCGAGTGAGCGGCAGGATCTTATGTGTAAGATCAAACGGACCGGTTCTCGAAAACAGCTGCGCGGCAGCAGGGCGGTGGCGGGCAGCGAGCGGTGGACTTCTGGCGCTCGAATCTTACGGGCAGCGAGCTGTGTACTTAAGTCAAGCGGTGATCGAGCGTTAGGAATAAATCTCAATCAAAAAGATGTTGCCGCTATTGTTATCTATCGCGAATAAAAACAAATATCTCGTCGACACAATCGTGAACACAACACGTGGCTATAGTGACGCGCGATCTGCACGCAAGATTCGAGAACGGGCCTTCGATGCCCGCCCGGCTACCGCGCCGCTGCCGCCGCCGCCCCTCTGCCCGCAAGATTCGAGGCAGAGGCCTTAGGAATTCTCAATATGTAAAGATGATCTAAATGCAGCAAGCGTAGCTTTACCTGTTTGATGGACCCAAGTGGGTATTGCCACTAAACAACAAGTCAAGGATATTAGAGCAGTTAATAAAATAACGAAAGATTTTATTAAATCAAGAAAATTGATGAAATTTTCCAATACCATTGTGCGATAAGGATGTACATTAATACTAGAAACCATATCAAAAGCAAATACTTATTTCAACATGTACAAATACGTATTTCAAAATGTTATTATACTATTGACGAATTCCATAATGACAAATTGTATATTATTTGACATTGACATTTATTTAATTTTATCAATTTAACCAGATGGCTGCGACAAGTGAATTTAAATGAACTTAAGTACTAGGTATGCAAATAATCAATATTATGCAATAATTTTGAAAAAGGTTGTCAGTTTCGGTTAGGGATTGATAGTGTTAATCATTTTGAAATTTTGAAAGATATTGCTAGTCCATTAATTCACATGCTCTAAAGATACATCTGCAGATCAATTAATGAATGGGGCGAAGCCAATCATATGGCATTAAACGCAGCCAAAATGCAGGCATGTCTGTTCACCGCCAAAAGGAGGGTTCAGCTTGGCTCCTGCTTTTGGGAGGCGAAATTTCCTCAAACCTAAACTTTGGGCGGTTCATTGGGTCCAAGGCCAAGATGGCTGCTAGGAAAATTGGCGTTATTGCAAAGGTCCGGCGGTATGTCACACCAGGACAGCTCCTAATGTTATAGAAAGCGCAGGTCCGTTCGTATGTGGAGTACTGAAGCCACATTTGGGCTGTTGCTGCAACATGTCACCTGGATACTTTGGATTTGGGGGAGAGGCGTGTGAAGACGCTGATTAGTGCCCCAGATTTGGTTAACCATGGTCTGCAAAGCCTGGAGTACAGGCGTAGAGTAGCCAGCCTGCAGGTGTTCTTCAAGGCTAGAGTGAATAGGCTCTTGACAAACTAGTGCGCTTTACTATCAACGATTGCATTCCGCCACCAGCCGGAATCGCGGTCAAGCACTAGGTTTATATTGTTAAAAAAAACGCAATGAACGTTGCAGAATCAAAATTGAATCTACTATTAGTATATGTATTGCATAATTAACTTGCAGGGCTAACATGTAAATCAAATCAAATCAAATTGTTTATGTAAACAATCAATCAATATTTTTTTATACAATATGCCAACTAGGCCCAATTTGTTGGTAACATTGTTCCCAAAACTACTGTTAGTAAGCAAAACACAGAGATAAAAACAAAAAAAAAATGGTAAGGTTTGCTGTGGAGAATTTTGCCTATCACGTCCACAGCAAGCGACGACGACTAAGGTGCGTCGCAAGATGGATGCATATTGTTTTTAAACAAAGCCAGCTAAGGAAGTTTACTAACTATGAAACATAGTAAGTTTTACAGTATGTAAGCTTACTTAGTTGTAGAGACCTAGAATCCAATTTTAGTTGACATTTACGAGTTACTCGAAGAAAAGTCATAACTTACCAGCTGACCTGTGGCCACTTCGTTGGGCAGTAAAAACAATTTCTGAAATTCTAATTACGACGAAAATGTTTTAACATTGTTCTGGGTTAATATACAGCAATTAACACACACAAATGACTTTGCTTTCTATTGGTAATGTGATTTTCAAAATCTGTTTCAAAGTTCCAGAGACAACCTCACTAATAGTATCTATAGAGATTAAGTTACAGATAAATTTGACTACGCTTGAATTTCCAGTAGATAGGTTAAAAAGTGTTGCGTCGTAAATTGAAAGATAGGTAAATTATTTATTAATTAAGTATATCAAAATTATTAGATGAAACTTACCAAATAAATAGAGCAATTTCTTATCTTAGGGTCAATAGTTTACAAAAAACAAAAAGATTAACTAATCTATTTTTTTTTTTGACATTGTCGTCGCCAAACCTAATCTTAATGATTTACTGGTCAGCAATTGCTTTTTTATAAGTGTAGTGCTATCTACAACGCCTCATGCGCACAATGCCTTAGAATGACGTCACGCCTAATATTCTGCATCGCCCAAACAGAGTTTACTGCGCAACTAGCATACGTACTAACTGCCTGACATCAATTGTTGGACAGTTGCCAGACAGATACAAAACCCGTCTGATCGGAGTCTCATTTTTTTTCATAGATAAGGGATCCTCCCTTATCTATGAAAAATGAGTCGACTTTACACCCTGTTCCTCCTAGCTCCATATAAAGGGTGTATCGGACATCGAAGCACAAACACAAACACAAACAAGCACAAACCCCCCAGTGGGGGAATTATTCGACGGCATTTTCATGATTAAAAAAAATGTAGTATTTTCACTTTAGATCGTTCATAATTGCTATACTTTTATAACCCAATAACATTTTAAGTAAAAAATAATTAATTCGCTAATTATCCAAAAAAGCGCAATGAAAACAAAACTCAAAAAAATATCTTATCAGCTGATTTAATAGAGTTCACATCAGGGATCAACGTCATACTTACAAACCCGCAAGGCGGCACGCTTGCAACGTTCAAAGGCCGAGCCGACACTTTTTTTTTAAACATTGTTATTTCTGTAACCGTTCATTAACGACATAAATGACTATCATAATTTTATTAGTGGCATGCGGTCTAGCCTTTTCGCGAAGTTTGCGTTACGATGTCAGATACAACCTGTATGTATGTATGTATGACGACACGGTTGGTGTAGTAGCTGAGCGATCGACTGCTGCACTTCGTGTCGCGGGTTCAATTCCCGCACGAAACAAATATTGGTATGCCCTAGGGCCTAAAGGTACTCGTTCAGGGTCTGGCTGTTTGTTTATGTGAGTTTAAATGTTTGAAAACGCCACGCCCCCGTTACAGGGGTAATACCTAATACTCTAAGTGTATGTTTTTACCAAAACGGTCATCTGACATCTTACGATATCGCATTTTACATCTGACAATTTCAATGTAACCTCTTAGTCAGTACATCTTTTGTTAAACGTCGGAAACTTGGAATGGAGAACGAAGAAAACGCAAGATGTTTTTCCATTCACCTGTTCATTCCCTTTAGTAGTATACTTATGCTCGCTCTCCGTAACTCTAGTTGGTGAACAACATCAAGCAACCGAAATCCGAAACCGCCACCGGCCGGTGAGCTTATCGGCAAGTTTATAGTGCTAAGTGATCAAACCATCCACTCCAGCACACCAGTAGGCCTAGTATGAGTTTTCAATACGAAACTCGATCGCCGATATCGAGCGCGTTTGGCGCTCTCATTGGTTGAGAGTTCTTACGACCTTGAAGCGGGCCAATCGCTGAGTCAAACGCGCTTGATATCGACGAACGAGTTTCGTAATGAAAACTCATACTAGGCCTACAGGAGTATACCGACTGAAGCCCCCTGTAAGTCTCTCCTCTTCTTTGGAAGTGCTTGCTCGCGGTTTCTCTCCGAATTTCAATTTTAATATACCTAACGTGCGTCTATCTCACAGCCTATAATATCGAGGGAATATGAAACCAAAACAGCAACTAAACTAAATTTAAATACATCGTTTTCTTTCATCATTTCATTACGAAAAGGGCAGAAGAAACATATATGTTTAGTGCCTCAAATTTGTCAGTGCCCGATGTAAATTTATTTAGTTTTAGTAGCCATTTAATCACATCTAATTTGTCTGTTGAGTATCTTAATTTGACAGGCCCAAAACTAATATTTCTCTGGAACCGGCGCCAACACAATGTAAGGGAAACGAACTTTATCCTTAAGTAATTATTAGGACACGAGAAGATGTTTCCAGTAACATTCTTGACATAATTATTTTATCAACTCTAATAATATGTACCCAATGATCTAGTAAACAGTGGAACATGAACTAAAACAACTTTGATAAACACAAGACAACTCGATGCTACCTACCCGAAACATACGAAAAACAAATATGACGCAATTTTCTTAACATAATATCTTGGAGTCGGTTTCCAGTGTTTTTTCTATTATAAAACAGTGCTTGACTGCGATCCCGTCTGATGGTTGAAGATAAAGCGCACTAGTTTATCATGATTCTATTCATTCACTCTAGCCTTGAAAACACTTAAACTATAATAGGACGGGAAGGCTGTTGCAGGCAAATTGTTCCAGTCCTTCGATGTGCGTGGTATAACTAAAAACAAACTATATAAAAATGTTTGAATCTGTAGTGTAAATTGCACTTTACTGTGTAGAAATTAAAGTTTTTTTTTATATTCATTCATATTTGTTTAGATTTTTGTTTTGATCTCATTTACACTGTTAAGTAGCAAGTGTGCAAGTGTCAAGTGATTAGTAAAATCTACATTGACACTTGACACTTGCTACTTGACAGCGTGTAAATGAGCCTTATGTCGCCAATGTTACTTGTAAACAAACGGCAGTCAACAGCTTAAAGTGCTTTCTCAGTCACGGACACAGCCGGCCCTGTATCGGATAGTAAGCCATGGACCGCCTTCGGCAACCCTACTGTACATAGTAGCTTACCCTTCGCTCGACCCAAATAGCCTAATATTACTTAGTCGAGAAACCCTAAAATAAACATGACACAATTTTCTTAACACATCCATACATTATAATAGTTACAATGATAAGAGCAATGTGACTTTGATCTTGTGAATGGAACTCGGAAGGGCAAGTGTACCAAGCTAACATGATAACCCCACGTTCAAAGAAGTAATTCTGATTTTTTTCTCTTTACACATTATCTGGTTCTTTTGCGCAAATGTGATAATAACTGTCGTCGATTGGTGAAAGGTTAAAGTAATAATTTTATAATAATATTACAAATTATTCACATTGTGAGATGATGGTGTTTAGTAATTTCTTGGTGTCAGCACCAAGAAAATGTCAGAGGGTTACAAACAACACTCACTGATGATTGAGAGATATAGGTTTTCGCGGTATTCCCTGATTCTCAAACCAAACTAAAATTAAGTTGGCATCGTTTTTTTTTCTAGTTTGTTAAGAAAATGACAAAAAGTTTAGTCTTGTCTGTATGATTAAGATATTTTATAGAAATTTTGAGCAGTGATGGCCTAGTAGTATAGTCTCCAATTTACCAGTTGTAGGTCGTAAGTTCGAACCCCTTCAGGCGCTTTACTTTGTGTACATGTTTCATCACCACTGCTCTCAAAACGGTGAACGAAAACATCATGAGGAAATGTGCTAGAGGCAAAACTTCGAAGTCATGTGACATCTACAAACCCGCACTGGGCCCGCGTGGTAGATTACGGCCCACTCCTTCACACCGAGTAGCCGAGAGCCTGTCCCAGGAGTGGGAACATTATAAGTTGATTATGTATGTTATAGGAACTTTAGACGTGATTAAAAACATGTTTAAAAATGCGTTAATTCACGTCAGGCGCTTATTAATTTGACAGAATTACACTAAGAATCTTCTCGTCCGAAATACCGCAGTGTCTCAAGACAAAAGTCTTCGACCAGTGTGTGTTGCCAGTGATGACTTATGGAATTGAGACGTGGTCGCTAACAACGGGCCTTATGAGAAGGTTCAAAGTCACTCAAAGGGCAATGGAGAGGGCTATGCTTGGGGTTTCACTGGGCGATCGAATCAGGAATGAGGAGATCCGCAGAAGAACGAGAGTAACCGACATAGCCCGAAGAATTGCAACACTAAAGTGGCAGTGGGCTGGACACATTGCCCGTAGGACCGATGCCCGATGGGGCCGACGGGTTCTCGAGTGGCGACCACGCACCGGAAGACGTAGCGTGGGTAGACCCCCGACAAGGTGGACCGACGACCTGGTGAGGGTCGCGGGAAACCGCTGAATGCGGGAGGCGCAGAACCGGTCGTCGTGGAGAGCCTTGGGGGAGGCCTATGTCCAGCAGTGGACGTCTTTCGGCTGAAATGATGACACTAAAAATACGTTTTTCATATAGGTTTAATTTGGGCCCAGTAGATGGCCATATTGATCGCAGCATCAGTGCCATGCTGAATATACGATAAATATCAACATTTATTGATAACAGGCTAATAAGTTATACCTATAACTACGTGTAATTCATACATAGTTTTCAATCGTATAGAACTAGGTCCCCTTAACGACATCGCGAAATGTCATCGGTCAATGTCGCTCTAAGTTGGGTTTCTACCTCCCAATTATAAATTCTTGTACCTACTAAATATGATCTTTGATATCTATAGAAAATTAAACGTTTTAATAATAGTATAATATACCTACTTAGTAATTATATTTACTGATAATAATTTTATAAGATACTTGGAGTTATGATGATTTCATAGTAGCCGTTTTATTGACATCGCCTGCGTGGTTTTCGAGCGTGGTCAAAATGAATATTCAAAATGATAGTTATTTTTTTTTTTTAATATGTGTGTGTATCCTTGTGCGTGTACGACAAAAAAAATCCTGACAGTTAGGAGAGAGAAGAGAAACAAAGCTAGTTCTCACTAAAATAATGTTAATATTTGTACTAGGAACTTGGAAATAACATCAATTGGAAACTTTAATTTGAATAGAGACTAGGTATGTTAACTATAATGAATAATGTATAATTTACTAGCTTTCCGCCTGCGGCTTCGCCCGCGTTAACTTCGGTTATATCGCGCTTTTTAGATTTCTCTTGGGAATATCAATTTTTTTCGGGATAAAAAGTACCCTATTATTTAATGCGGACTTCTAACTTTACGTTTGCAGAATTTCAAAGCAATCGGTTCAGGAGTTACGGCGTGAAAGTGGTACAAACAAATTCACTTTCCGATGTATAATATTAGTAAGGATATATTTGGTGTACACATACAAATATTCCAGTAATCTCCCTTGGGAACTTGATGTTTTTTTTAGGACCAAAAGTAGCCTATGTTACTCTCTATCTTTTCAACTAACTGTATGCCAAAAATCAGGTCGATTGATTGCTTAGCTACGGCGTGAAGGAAGGACAAACAAGCAAACAAACACACTTTCACATTTATAATATTAGTATGGATTAGAAATTGTTAGAAGTTAGCACAGAGATTAACCCTGGTATATCCTTAATTGGTCATGGTCTAAGACACTTTATAATCGGCATTTTCCTCCTTTCCCTAACCTACTCACTCAGACGACAATGTTTGCTGAATCATAAACATCGGCGCATCTATGTTTGCAACAGATGTATCTACATATTCCACATGCATACGCTAGTGAAATTTATAGCTATTTGATGCAGTCATAAGTATTTAAAAACCGTAAAGGATGCTTAAAAAATACAACATACATTAACTGATTTAGTGTCACTTGGTGTTCCCTATTTTTGTACTTGGGTTTTATTGGTTATAGATTTTTTTGTGCCTCAGAACCGTCTAGTTCCCCCAAACCGTGTCTCGTCCATTGCAGCTTATCTAAAAGGACACTAGTCTTCGGCGCGAGAGATATTACAGTGAACAAATGCCTGCACAGATACAGGTGTAAAGAGACACAATCTTCCGAAGGACGGCAATCCGACTCGACTGTAGAAACATTAGGCGCAGGCCAACAGCTTTACGTTCTTTCCTAAACACGGGAGTAAGTATTATACCGCCAACTTCTAAATTTCAAGCTGTAATAAATTACACTGGAAAACAGCATGTCTGTTGCATGAGATTTTTTACATGAACCTGAATAGTTTTTCCGCGCTGATTTTAAAAATATACTCTGTTTTTATGTAGCAGCTTTAGTTTTGGAGTTATGAAGTGACAGGATTTTTCATTGAAAATGCACGTACTTTAAGTTTAAAAAAGTATTTAATATATTTATTCTGAATAAAATTTCTTTTTTTTGGATTTTCTAGCATGAGATGTATTATGAATACTATTTTGAATGCTCCAACAGTAATCAGCCATCATATTTTCATTCCAGTGCCTCTGATATCTCTCCTCCATTGTGCGAATATCCTGGTGAAAGCGCTCTCCTTGTTCCTCGCTTAGGTCACCGAGATTTTCAGGAAAATAGTCTAGATGGCTGTGAAGGTAATGAAGCTTAATACTCATGTTGCATCCAAGCTGCTGGAAGTGTATCAGCAACTGTTCAACGTGCTGAATGTAGCCGTCAGACTTCCTATTGCCCAACAAATTTCTTTCTTTCAATCGGGAAGCTAGAAATTCTGATGCCGTTTTGGACAGTCCAAGGTCCCTGATCAAGTCATTTAGATCATCTTGATTTAGTGGTCGGGGACTACCGAAGCCATCAAAATCACTGTCGCTACCACTGGCGTCGTTTTTGGTTTGTCCACTGCACTGGTCTGAATTTTGCGAAGATGTACATGGCTGCTGTGGTGTTGATGTGTCACTAGCTCTCAGAACTGGTCTTATGGCAGACTTAAAGTTTGGGTATACCCACTTAGCACAATTTTTATGGTTTATTCCTATGGTTTTCGTAACACAGAAATAACAGTCGTCATGATGGTTGGATGGTTCACGCCAAATCATAGGACTTTTGTACTTAAAAGTGGGCCTTTTTTTGTTTGCCCACAGTTGCAAAGACTCAACACAAGTTTTACATACCAAACTTGGTATCCAGGGTTTAGCACTTGTCGGCAACGGAAACCCAAAGTAGTCCAAGTACGCGTTTTTCACAAAGTCCGACACATTCAAACGGAATTTTTTGAACATATATTCGCCACAAATAACACAAAAACATTCAGGATTATTTAAACACGTCCTTCTTGAAGAAGACATTATGAAATTTATACAGGAACTAGTTAAGTCATACCGCTATTGATATAAACTAACGACTACTCATGTAAATTTAAGAGGGTACCTGTATCTCAATAACTAGAGCTGCTACAAAAAATCGGAGGGTAGATATGAAATCAGAGCACCCAAATTAGTAAACAACAGTTGAAAAACTTCATGCAACAAAAGAAAAATTTGATTTTGTTGTTCTGTGTTATCAATGAAAAACTTATAACCCAGGACCCGACGCTCAGTAGTCTTACTTCATTCTAGTTATGGAGGTATTGAAAGTCGAAGTCCCAACATTTTTGTCAAAACCTACGTCTACGACTTCATAGTCGTAGACGTAGGTTTTGGTTTTGTTTTGCTTGCGATTTGTCAAGATACTTTAGATATTTCAAACCCAGAAAATTTTGAGATAGGTACACTATATATTATAAAACAAAGTCATTTTCTGTTTCCCTATGTCGCTTGGTATGATTAAATCATTAAAACTACGCAACGGATTTTTATGAGGTTTCTTCTAGTTCTAATAGTGATTAAAGAGGAAGGTTTACATGTGTAATAATATCCATTAAATTGTGGATAAATACTATTTATTATTGATTATTTTTGAGGTTTCTAATGTAATGTCGAAAATAATTACATTTTTCCGCGTTTGCAGTGAAACGCAGGCTGAACCCTACGAGATTTATCAAAATAATGTACTAAATATGGTACACATTGAAAAGGTCTACAAAAAAGTTCGCGATGGTATATGTCATCTATTATGGATATCCCATAATAACATTTTTTGTCATTTACTTTTTACGACAAACACCGGAAAATTTTCGAAGCGATTTTAACCAATACAGCATTAATCATTATCCAATTTAATAGCTCAAATACATTGTTGATTTAATATATGTAGATCTATATTATCTCCCTTTACAGTATGTGATTTAAATAAAATTTTGCGAAAATATAACAGATTTAAAAATTGCGGGGCTTCGCGTTAACTGCGATACCGACAGTAGTTCACAGTTTTTCTGTAGTATATTTAGTATCAGTATTACACCCGTGCAAAGCCGGGGCGGGTCGCTAGTATTGTATAATTGATAGAAACGAGATTTTTTTTTTTCAGTCTTTCTATAAAAAAATATCTACCGATTGAAAGATCAGCACTTTGTTAGATAGAAATTGTTTATTATTACTTATCCGACCTGGTTCTGTAACCAAGGACGAAGAATCTATGAGAATCAAATGATTATGCAACAGTACCAGAAAACTTCACAAGAACACGTCGAAATCCAGGCCTATTCAGATATATTACCATAATTTCAAAAAATAATGAATGTATTTAGGACAAGTGGATTGTTCCTTACAATATCTTCTTAAAAATGAGCAATAAATTACACGCTTTTGTTTTATTTCTACGCGGAGGACGCCCGTTTTACTTAGAAAAGCGGGAAAATGCGGAACATTAAAAATGTACTGAATTTGACACACTTCCTTAGCAAGTGGCGCCGCCACGACGGTTCAAGATATAATAGACCGTAGGAATACTTTTACTTCTTAATATACAATTTACCAATCAGGTATTACTGGTAATGACCACACTTGATAAGCGGATTGAGATTATTAAAAGACATTCTTCGTTGACAGGTTTGGTTACCCAATAATTAATAAGCTAATGAGAAGGGCTTTGTATATGATGACATTTCTAAGTAAAGAAAATATTTTAAGTTCACTATCAATCCTTCTGAACCTATAAGCCCATCATATTACGACGCATGTGTTTACTTTATGACATTTGAAAAATCTTGCTATGATCTCCTTCGTGACTTTTATAGGAGATCTTTTTTTAAATGTACTACTATGCATAACTTTTTACAGAGTATTCAGATATTGATAATTCTTGTATAGCGCAAAGTTATCCTATTTATTTTGGATACCCTATCTGAGAAAGCTCATATAGAGTTTGTTTGTAAGCACTAATCTATAGAACGACAAGTCGAATTTGAAAAACATTGCATTTCCAAATGCAATGCAATATTTCTTACAGCTCAAGTCGTAGGGAAGCCAATAGGCTATTGAACATCTATGACTCTTAGAAATAAAAAATGTCAGAATGCCCGTTAAGAATGAAACAAAGTTATTTTAACTTATTTAATATTTAATCTTCTCAGTTTGCTAAAGCCGGCGCTAGACACAGACAAATATTTGAACAAATCTTTGTAAAAATATTTGCGCGTGTGTAGCAGGCTACGCAGACATTTGAACACAGACACCTTTGAACGCTTTGATGTGCGCTCGAAACCGACAATGAATGGCAAAGTACAAATGTTTTAACAAAGCTTTGAACAAATACTCAAATACCCGTGCAACACATGTGCCCAAAAAAGTGTTCAAATAAGTGATCAAATATTTGAACTATATCTGGCGCCGGCTTAATAAGGAAATCGGCGGATTGGCACCGATATTTTTTCTTTTTATTTCATTATGAAAAGGACAGAAAATAAATATTACTTAGAACCAGATATTACTTAGACGGATAGAAAACTACGTGGCGCTGATAGTCAAGATAAAAAATAATAAGCGATTGACGTAAACTTTTTCTATGGAGGATTAGTGAACTTTACATACATACATACCACCCTGTTCCTCATCCTTCCATAAACAAAATCTACTTACGAGCTGTCGCTATACGATTCCTGGAATGGATTAGCCCGTAAAATGCCAATGAACTACTAAACTTGACAATTCCAAGAAATATTTAATGATTATCTGATCTCATGTACTTATTTATAAAGTATAATGATCATTCCTGAACACACCGTTTCCAGAATCCTTTAGGTGAGCACCATTTTAATATACATACATATATCAAGTTCATAATTACATAGAAAAAAGAAATCAAAAGTGGAATAGCGTAACCTAAAACAACAATCAAGTTTCTAAATATATTCAAAATGTACGTCAAATCTATTGGAAAATTTACTGATATACATAATTAGTACGGACCAGTCTAGTAGAGAATTCGACTAGTTGGTGATATAATATAATTTTGTTGCTATATTATTTGTATGTGGCAGATGAACTATCGAATCAGCTGTTTTACAAAACCGCTCCATTATGTAAAACAAATGAAGAATAATGGTAATCGAGTTGTACAGGCGCTTTAAAAAAACTGCTTAACGTAATCGAGAATGGCGCATCTGCAGTCAAATTATTTGTTTAAACACTCTGATAACTTTTAAATAATTTGGTTCTTAAAATCACTGTATTAATTTAAGATAAGAGATTTTTTACTCATATTACTCATTTTATTTACTTATTTACAGTTTCGGACGGCAATTGTCGTCATGACAATGTTATGATAAAATCGACAATTCATTATAAGTTGTTTCATATAACCCACTGTGTAAATGCAATACATTTTCAAATTCCAAGTCTTAAAACTTATTAGTTTATAAAACCGCTAGGCGTCATTCATTGGTCGTTTGCTGTTTTACACGACGCTGTTGTGTGAAACAACTAGCTGTTTTGTAAAACAGCGGATTTGATAATCCACCTGCGACATGAACTTAATGTGTTGCAGGTTGCAGACAGATACGAGCCGGTATCACCTTACACAGGTTTAGGTACATTCCACAAAAAATTGTTGCTATGTGGTTGCTAAGTTATAAGTGGAAGCGAGAAATTCAAAACGTTCGAAGTCTATTTGCTATCTCATTTCAATTAAAATAAATGTCAAATATTTCTTTAAAAAAATGTAGGACAATTATTAGGATTTTTTGACAGATTGAGACTAAGACAGAATGTGAACTAACATTTGTGAACTAGCCTTTGGCGTGAGAGACATTATGATACGAAAGTTTGGGGGAAGACACAGTTGCAATCTCTCTCTTCCCTAAATAACATCAATCGCTCCGATGGAACCCAATATTCTGATCGATACAAGACTACAGGTTGAAGCCTTGAAATACCACAGATTTTTAAAATAAGAGACGCATATTACAAAACCCGGTTGGTTGTGATAAAGATACCGCGAAAACTGGCACCACATCACACATTTTCAAATTCGCTAGATAAGTTAAACCAACCAAGGCCGAGTTATCGTTGTAATTGCAAGTATCGCCGCATTTGTTCATTAGTTTATTAATAACTATAATTATTTATCAAACTATTGGGTGCCTACTATCTGTTCGTTTGATTATCTGTCTCTGACCTGCTCTGGATTTGAACAGGGCCGAAGGCTGAGGGCCATTTGAAAGGATTTGGAGTACAGATGTATTATTCGGTATGTTGCTTTAGGAATTAATGTAATTGGCGCCAGTTTTGAAAGGGGCAATTGAGATTTTTTTTTTGTTTGGGATGGGATATCATCAAGTGACTTCTCCCGTTTTGGGCAGACCGGAAGGGCCTGTCAGACTTTTACTGACCAAAACGCACCCGTGTCACTTGCCTGTGCACCAGGGCCACGGTTTCTTTTTTAACTAACCCGCAACCCTGACCTAGGAGGCATCGGTCTTCGTGGACCCCGTCGCTTAGTGCTGACACCTCTTTGAGGCGCGTGAAACACAACGCGCCGTCGACACGGGCCTGGTCCTTACTGAGCAGGGGTAATTGACCTGAGTTTAAGAGTATTCAAAAATACGATTTGTCTACTTAAATCTGTCAAGCTAATAAGATTCCGACTAGATTTTGAACGTTTCTAATTACGAGGATTCGACTTCTGTGGCGCAGTGCTTTTGTTTCTGAAGTGGAAATAAATGCAGTTTTCGTTACTGTTACTTTGTCATATGCATAAAAGTTTGTCAATCATTCTTACCAAGGCGTATCGTATTACCCAGTAACTGAGTTGTGGAAGTCAGATAGGCAGCAGTTCCATAGAAAATGCTGGTATTCGATTAGACTGGAATCTGATCTTAATATAGTTGGGAAAAGGCTAAGCATATGAGGTACTGTAAAGGTTGTCTGCAATAGTCAAACTCATATTATTAAAGCTGGCATTTGAACAGCCAAGAATGCAGAATGAGCTCACACACTTAACATTTTTATTAATATGAAAGTTTAAACCAGCGCTTGACCGCAATCCCGCCTGATAGTAAGCAGTGACGCAGTCGTTGATGGTAAAGCGCACTAGTTTATTAAGAGCCTATTCACTTTAGCCTTGAAGACACTCAAATTGCAGTCTCGATGTACGCGGTATAAAGGAGGAGGCGAAACGCTTCGTCCGGATCGTAGTGGTGTTAACAACATAAGGGTGGAAACTCGCCATACGACGGGTCGTCCGGAGGTGGAACGGAGATGGGGGAATTAAATCATGCAATTCCCTATGAGCCTTTCATAACATAACATATTTCTATGAGCCTTTTGTTTTAAAAAACCAGTGATGAAATAAGCGCGTTGTTGTAAACATGTTCGTTTGGAATAAACGGTGAATCATTTTACAGCATCACAGCATGTGGAGGTAGGTGCTTGTAAAACTTATATGATACACCTCGAGAGAGCCCAAAGATCATACTTAAAAGTAATGATCTGCAAGCAATACCGGTTCCCTATAAAAGCCCTGTAAAGTACTTACAGTGAGGCATTAAAATGTAATACTTGCCAATAAAACTTACACAGTACACATTTTCTTAATACCTGCCCACAGTCACTAATTTTTCAACCTCCATTTTTTTTTTAAGTTGTAATAATGTTCTACTTGCAAACGGTTTTTATCTGATGCTGAGATCCAGGAAGCGGCTTTGCAAATTGGAAGGGCAAGATAAATAAGAATTATCACTTTCACTAGTGCACTTGTCAGAGAATTCAGTAAGGTAATTCAGTAATTCAGTAAGGTGGAAAGGATAGGAGGAAAACTCACTTCACTTTCGTTCCCCGGTAAGATTTTTACGGAATGGGCCGGCTGTATTATCAGATGATGTCAGCAGAGGAAAATATCAAGCCGATAAGGAAAATATAAAGTCCAAATTATAGTGTTGATATGGTGAATTTTTGGACCAAACTGCAAAAATTTTATGAACCAGTTTAAACAAAAAAGACACCGTTTCGACATTATCCTTTTAATCAATTATAACATCATAAATTAATGCATTCTTTGCCTTTTATAAATAAAATAAAGTGACACTAAATGAACAAGATTCTTTCAACCACGTTACGTTATCAAAAGTTAAAGCAATGTCACAAGCGGACAAATCCAGATATCGTGTGTCATTGACTAAACTATAGACATTTAAGTGTAGTACTACATACATTTAGGTATAGTCGATCGCACCGAGAGCAGCGGTGGCCTTGTGCTAACTGCGACGACTTGCAAATTGTAGATCGTAGGTTCAAACCCTATCGGGCGCTTTACTTTGTGTAAATTAGTTCTATCACCACTGCTCTCAAAACTATGAAGGAAACCATCGTGAGGAAACCGGTACATCCTAGAGCCAAAAACTTCAAAGACATGTGACAGCTACCAACCCGCACCGGGCCAGTGTGGTGGATTACGGCCCACCTATGTCCCGACAGTGGGAAAATTGTAGGTTGATTATCACCACCGTTTACACATTCATGCACCCTTCTCCATACATAAACACCAACTCACTTAGCTTTCCTTGTATTTGTTTTAACTCACTAAGTTTGAGCTTAATTTACTGTATTTTGTTTTATGTAAAATTGTTGTAACAAACTTAGTTTTTAGCTTAGTTTACTTTATTTTGTTTTATTTTGCTTTTCCTTTTATCGACGTAAAGCTGTTCTTGCTAGCTTAATTTCTTACGATATTAACTTACTGAGAGGTTTGGCGCCGCACACCGAGATACAGGTTTTACCTAGTTCGGTTGCAGATGCTCCTATTATGTAGCGTATGTATTACCTATATAGTTACTATGTTTTATGTTGTTTTGTAGTTTGTATATTTATTGGTGAATAAATTTATTTATTATTATTATTATTTATTTATTATGTACATATGTATATATGATCGTACCGATGACCAAAGTGCACTGCGACGATACATATTTTTTATGCAATAGAACAAAACTCCGCTCTATAAAGGAACCTGACAATGCCATACTTTCTTGTGTCTGTAAGTTGCAAAATCACCACAAATTGGGTAAAAGATTACTTATAAAGTGGTTGACCAAACTGTAAAACTATATTTCATCTTAAGTCTTGCAACAAAATCACCACAACTGTCACTCATTGGAGACTTGAGCACGCAAGAAATTAGGATGTCTTATAAAAAACCTTGAATGACAAAATCTAGTGAGATAACCCAGATATTTCTCACGTAAGTTAAGAAAATTTCAGATACTAAAAATATAGTTTTATCATCACAAAAACAAGCTAATCCCCTTAAAAAAACATTTCGCCTTCTCTCGCGAATAAAATCAGAGAGCAGAAGAAGAAATTTCCACTAACGGAACCGCACTGCATTTGCCCGCCGGCGTTCTGTAGTAAATAATACAATCATTAACTTGAAAAAACTCCATATACATATATAAAGTAAACAGCAGATAAACGCTATCTTTCATTCACGATCATCACTGCACTTGAAGAATATTAATTCAACATGCAATTTCATGTCAATCTATATGATATACTTACAAACAACAGAGCTGAAGAGATTGTTTATTTGAACGCGTTAAACTCTGTAACTGTCTTTTTGGCATTTGGTATCCCAAATCTTAAAAGCTATAATAGGCTCTTTGAGATTACGCTGTTATCCTTAGACGCCAAGACGGAGCCGACAAAAAATCAAAAAGTGTAAGAAAGTTTGTAAAGCGAAAACAAAGCGTAGTGATGCTATGCGAAGGGTTAGATTGGAGGAACAACCTATTTCACGCAGAAAAGTCTAAAACTAGTTTCTTTTATGTAACAGTAAGCTGCCTTGTAAACTGTACGACAACTCGACGACTGTACTCAACGAAGCGACAAGCTACCGCCAACAATTTTCATATATTTTGTTCAAATCTCCGCACACTCGCATTGGCATGGAATCAAGTTAGAGTCGCAACGACAGGGAAGTCGCGCGTTCTTGCTGCATGTTGCACCGACTTGCTGCATGTTGCTTGCTGTACGTGCATAACTGACAATAATCGCACGCGACAGGGCAGCGTCAGTCTTCCCTGAGCCGGTGGAGGGAGGCGCTCCGCTCCCCAGCTGCCGGCCACCGGACGATTGGAGCGATTCGTCCGGTGTTGGAGGGATGGGTTGGTCGCCGGCATGGCAGCCTTACCTTCCGCCTAGTGCAGGTACTGACCGGACATGGCTGCTTCGGTCACTACCTGCACCGGGTCGCCCGTCGGGAGGAGTCACCGCGGTGTCATCACTGCGACTCCCCCGACGACACGGCCGAGCACACCCTGGTGGAGTGCCCGGCCTGGCGAAACGAGCGCCGCGACCTCATTGCGGCGCTCGGAGGCGGACGCCTCTCCCTGGCAACCATGGTGCGAGCCATGGTTGAAAGGGAGAGTGCATGGGAGGCTGCCGCCTCCTTCTGCGAGACCGTCCTCTTGCAGAAGGAGGCTGCGGAGAGGGAGCGGGAAGAGGACGTACTTGCCGCTCCCCTGCGGCGTAGACGGGTGGGGCGAAGAAGGCGGGGGACGAACCCCCGTCTCCTTTAGCCCCAGGGTGTGACCAGCGCGTGCGGGTAGCTCCCGCACGTGCATTGCACAACGGTCACCACGTCTGGGGATTATTCCGTTACCGGGTAATCCCCCTTTGACGCGGAAACCGGCCCTACAGGGGAGGGCCGGCAAGCCCTGAGAGTGGCACGGAGTACTTGGCCTTCGGGTCGGCCCCGTGACACTCTCAACACAGGGCCCGACGGTAACCGGGTGGTTTTAGTGGGTATTCCCGGCTTCGGCCGGGCGAGTCCCACACACGCTCGTCGCCTAGCTAGCGACGGGTATGGTGCGTAAAGGCATTTCCACTCGTTTAAAAAAAAAAAAAAAAAAAAAAAAAAAAAAAAAAAAAAAAAAAAAAAAAAAAAAAAAGCGTCAGTCTTACTGGTAGCGCTGAGGAAGGTGGAAACTGTTATTTTATTGCGAATCTCGACCATATCGACCTCAAAGCACGTCGTATACTCATGATCGATTCCCGCATGACTGACGCACACGCAAACGATAATTCTGCGACCAGACGCGGAATTAGTGGGGCCTCGAATACATTTTCATTAAAACGCATGGCTGATAAGAAGACGCAGGTTCAAGGGTAACGCGTACGTAGCGGTATCACAAGTAACGATAAGAGAGATACAATTACATTTGGCATTTTAGGGTTATCGCCAAAAACCGTGGTGCAAAATTATGTATGAATATGCTCCCATCGATGACCGCGATACTGGATAGTCGGTCAAACAGTTGCTTTCCACACCGCTTGGCAAACGGACCGCATTTCGTTTTTCCTCTAGACTAGGATATTTTGAGGGGTTCCTTACTTAGCAACAACTGCACGGATCGATCGAAGGCATTGACCATCTTATCTCCATCACACATATTCCATCATCGTATTGCTCTGTGCATCGGAAAGAGCGTTAAATGGTGGGATGGAAATCCATGTGTAGATCAGATACAGTTGCAGTTTTAGACAGTCGTTACGGATAATCAGCTTGGAAGCTTGGAAGTCTGCCCAGTCTTACCGAGGGTACTGTAACGGTCTTCCAGTAATATACCGGATTCACTTTTATTACATAAATCACGCATTTTTATTTAGTAAACAACACTATAAATAATTTTAAAAGTCCAATGAAAAATGAGCATGACACTCAGCTTGACTTTCCTGACAAAACCTCAGGCAGTCGTTAAAAACTGGCAATCCGCTGCGTCCATTTATACTGGAAGCCGAACCGTACAAAGTTGGGAAAGACAAGCAAATGAGGACTATAGTTGGCTCCTTATCATCCACACTTCCAGTAGGCCTAGTATGAGTTTTCAATACGAAACTCGTTCGATCGTATCGAGCGCGTTTGGCGCTCTCATTGGTTGAGAGTTCTTACGACCTTGAAGCGGGCCAATCGCTGAGTCAAACGCGCTCGATACGATCGAACGAGTTTCGTAATGAAAACTCGTACTAGGCCTACAGGTAGCTGAAACCTTTTTCATTTTAGAATGACGAGTTAAAATCTATCAGATCGCTTTTGACGCCGATTCGCTTATTAACGAACTAAATTAATGTTTAGTGGATCTGTTTTTTTTCTATTTCATTTAGAAAAGATAAGAATATAAATATCAGTTTAGTCCCTCTACATTATCTGTACGCCTTCACGGCAAAACATAGTGCTCATATAATTAATTATTTGTTCTGGTTGATTCTGCTGTTTCAGATACGAAAGACATGGTAATGAATAGAGTAATCTCTAGAAAAAAAACATTATTCTCAAAGTGGATGTGGTGGTGGGCCAAATAAGCCGCTGACAACAACAATTAGAAAAAATGTGATAATAGAGTCCTGTCTTAACTTGATTATCACACGTTATAACAATACCTTATTTATCCATTAACGTAAGTTCCCACGTTTCATCCAACTCGGTTCGATGTTCATGAATGGATCTATTCGTTCCGATCACGCGAGCCACAGACACCCAATTACGTGTTTTAAATGAAGCTTGTAGCTTGTACTTATGATAGTCGCGTAGTTACCATATTCTCATTACATTAATAAGGAAAAATTAATGTTTGAAATTATTTATCGTAATGCTATTTTTGGATCACAATCTGTCTCTGAGAGGATTTAAATGACGTAATTGTACTGATTGATGTTTCTGTAATAAAGCTTAAATTGCTTCAAGTAGGAGAGATAATTGGGTTCGTGGTAACGAATGTGGCGGTGAAATTACTTATCCTTACTTAGCTAAAAAAAAACGGCCTTTTACTGATAATGGGGGCGTTTTGATGAACAGTTATTTAAGTTTCCGCCGTTTGACAGAAGATGCCCCCACTAAGAGGTTACGTTGCTGGAAGACATTTCTTAAGAAATAAGCAGCACCTTTGTACTCAAATCTTAATTTTGTCTTATCATTATGTATTTTATTGTGTGTGGATAAATAAAAAATGAATAAATAAATATAATATCGTAAGTTAGGATATCTGGTAAAAACACACACTTAAGAGTAAATTAGTGACTCCGTCTCAGTATCACATATTTCTTTTTGTGCAAAAATTTCAAGTTTTGTGCCAAATAAGCGTCAATTGGCTTGCATCCTAAAAAATAATTTAATGTCCGTCAGATAGCTTTATAAAAAATATTGAACACGTATTTTTTATTTTTTCTTTTATTCAAATACTTAGGAAGACATATTGATTTGAAATGTCGCATGACGTCACGCCATGGTGCAAAATATAGAACGGCGTGACGTAATTAGCCCCCACTCTGTAACTTTAATACGCTATATCTCAGTAATTTTTGGTAATTACGACAAAATAAAAAACACGGGTCTTATTTTTTTTTTATTATCTGTAAGACGGACTAATTCTTTTTTTGGTTTTCACACCTTGGATACATCCCTATTGCGGAAACTTTTGATTTACTTCTTTAATTTGAAGAAATCTGCTGCTGAGGCCCATCGATTGCTTGTAGAAGCTCATGGTGAAGCTACTTTAAGCGATAGAAATTATCGTGAGTGGTTTCAAAAGTTAAGAAACTGTGACATTGATGTGGAAGACAAAAAACGTAGTGGTAGACCAAAATCGTACTTATACATGGAATTAGAAGCATTTTTGGAGGAAGATAGAAGGAAGAGGTAAAACTCGCTAATTACTAATCCAGACATGACAAAATTATTCTCCTACATGATAATGCTCGTCTAAATGTTCAAAAAACGACGGAAACTTATTTGTACACCTAATAGAACAAGAAAATAGTAATAAACTAAAACATACAATAACCAGAATACATAAGCCTTTCCCCTGTGTTTGGGAGAGGCTTGCAGTAAAATCGGATGTAAATAAATACCAGTATATAACATGAAGCGCCGGCCTATCTGACCTCCACAAGACCCGATCCTGGGTAATACGGTAACCCGAAGTAAACCTGGATCTCTGACTTTCGGACTTCTATCAATCTGTCATCATCATCATCTCAGCATTAATAGCAGTCGCATCCGAAGCTTTTTCAGCTTTGCAGACTCCAAGGCTCAAAATGGTCCGCTTTACCAGAATAACTGCTGATTTTGGCTAAACTTCGATATTTTCCGTGAAGCGACTGCCGTCTGACCTCCACAACCTGAAGGCGATATCGAAGCTATGCATTTGCACCAATTGTAGGACTTTTGAGGGCTCCAACAACCTGTAGCGACTTCCATTAGATGTTCGTATGGCAACCGGGACCAACGGCTTAACGTGTTTTCCGAGGCACGAATAGACCAGTGCAAAATTTTCATATTCATGCATACAAATATTTGTACTGCGCGGGGATCGAACGCAAGCCTCCTTGCGCAGCGGCCGCGTTCGCTGACGCTACGCCACGGAAGCTGTCCTTTACGCGTATCAATTACATTAAGTTGATCAATTTATAATTTTATTTGTACGTGTGCAAGGTCGTCGTTTGTTTGGCATTGTAAACCATGATGCTCTTCGCCAGGTCTGCAACAGCCTCTACTACTTCTATCAACCTGTAACAACTGCCAAAGATCCACGAATGTCAGCCAGGATCAAAGGCTTAACATGCTTTCTGACGTTTGGAGGGAATTCGGTATGTAAAGACACAAAAATGAAAATTCATTTTTTTTTTAATAATTATAAACTAGCGCTTGACCGCAATCCCGCCTGATGGTAAGCAGTGATGCAATCGTTGATGGTAAAGCGCGCTAATTTATTAAGAGCCTATTCACTCAAAAAACTGAGTGAATAGGAAGGAAGACGGCAGTTGAGTGAGGTGATGCAATGTTAAACCAAACAACACGACCAACGATGCTACGCGAGAGGGAGATTGATCTGAAGACTCTCCACGACCAAACTCCCGACACAACAACATTTGGCGCATCGTACTCGGCACACATCGCAACACAACTGCTCAGACCTGTCCTCCGTACAAAATGACGGCTGGACCAACATTGATAAAATTTGATAACAACAAGATTAACACAGAGGCTATCTTTTATCTCAATATTCCCAAGAAATCTAAACTTATACAGGTATAACGAGGGGCAGCTATTCGATCATAAACGTGGTCTATAAAACAAAGCGTGCCCTACCTATGCGTTGTATTTATTGTCTTGACCTGTATTACTGGCACACAACTTCCTTGGCAATAAAAATCTAAAAATAAACATGTAGGTAAGAAAAAGTGTAAACAAACAAACAATTATAAAAATGTTCGTTTTGTTGGGTTCACAAATGATTACAATCAGTCTATAAAGGTCCCACTGTTGGGATACGGGCCTCCTCTCGAGTGAGAGGGAGTGGGCAGTAATCCACCACGCGGGCACAGGACGCATTAGTAGATTTCACACGTCTTCGTATCCTTTGATTTTAAGACATGCTAGTTTCCTTACCGTCGTTTAGAGATCACGAACTTTACCACTAGACCACGCCTGCTCCTAAAGATACCACGATACAATTAAATAAGTAATGATACTATACTTTATTGGTATTAGTAATTAAGTAAAGGTAAACAAAAAAAAAACATGTAACTCAGTTAACCGAACAAAGATAATACCGGTCAAATTAAC
This sequence comes from Sesamia inferens, assembly GCA_037179545.1. Lineage (NCBI taxonomy): Eukaryota > Metazoa > Arthropoda > Insecta > Lepidoptera > Noctuidae > Sesamia > Sesamia inferens. The sequence continues at coordinate 4,867,983 of CM073939.1, read as the reverse complement.
ATTACAATTCGAATTATAACGTTCGTATAATGAAAAGTACAACTGTGATGTACAATAACAACTTAAGGTCAATTATCGTAAGTTCGGAAAGTCCAAAACCTAGCCGGGCCTCATTTCAGCGATAATAAAATATCAAAAACTTGTCAAAATGTAGAGAAATTCGGGGTATTTTGACAGATTGCAACAAGATTGTCAAGATCAGACTGTGAACATTCTTAAAATTAAGTTAATTGCGCCTCTGAAGTGATTGAAAAGAAAAATAGTTTACCTAATCCGCACTAACAAAACGTACATTACAAATATAAAAATCAACGATGAATGTTATCACGTTTAGTCGGTTAACTATGTCACGCGACTTTATGTTTACCTTCAGTTAACTACCTAAGCCGATAGAGTATATCGTTCAAATATCACTAAAGAACGGATGCAATGCACTCAGAGTTATCTCTTTCTATTAATCAATACATCGAACTACGTAGGCGTTCATTCATGCTTACTACCCGCAGCTGTAACTACGTGTAGTAAATGGCTGTAGGAATGACCTTTGCTGTCAATACAATAGTCATTATCTGCACGAGAAGTACCCACGTAAGGTTCATTGATTACTTTGCGTACTGGTTTGTGATTCTTTGTTTGCATGTTTTATGTTTCTTGGGTTTGGTTACGTGTTGATGGATCTAGTCAAATTATTAAAGGTTTGATGTTGTTTGATTATTATGCTCATTGAATGGTCGAAGACCTGAAGACCAATTTTCGTAGTTAAATAAATCCGTTCAAAATTTAGTCACAATCTTATCTCAGTAACAGTGAATGGCTCAGATTTTCTTGTTTACAAACTAAACTAATTTTAAGTTAAGTGTATTTTTTTCTTTCTATTTCATTAAGAAAAGGATAGAAGATAACATTATAGTTTCGTCCTGTCAAATTAAGATATTCCATAGACAGTTTAGACGCGATTATAAACATGGCGACCAAAAATACGTCGATTTATGTCAGAGGCAGACTAATTTGACAAGTCTAAACTAACATTTAATTTTCTATCCTTTTCTTAATGAAAGAGAAGGAAAGGGTGCACTGAACTTAGATTTAGTTTAGTTTGGGAACATGTGGATCGGCGCCAATGTAGAAACTTGTCAGGAATGTTCGGAAACAAAAGGTATTTTTGACAGTTTGAGATCTAAGGGCCGATTCTCGTTGTTTGCGTTTGAAATCAGTCAAAAATATGTCACAATTTCCTTAAAATGACGGTAATTCCTGATATGGCTGAACAAACAGAACTTGATCACCACATTGGATATAAGTGATAAGATCACGGTTTGTTTCACAGGAAGTCATTATTATTACCCATTTTTTTAATGTCATCATAGTATCACAGGGCCAGAAAGACACAAAGTTCTAGTCATTTCGTTCAAGCGTTTCGCCTCCTCCTTTATACCGCGTACATCGAGGGACTGGAACAGTTTGCCAGCGGCGGTGTTTCCGTCGGACTACAATTTGAGCGTCTTCAAGGCTAGAGTGGATAGGCTCTTGATAAACTAGTTCGCTTTACTATCAACGACTGCGTCACTGCTTACCATCAGGCGGGATTGCGGTCAAGCGCTAGTTTATAATTTAATTAAAAAAGAAGTCATGGAAAAATAAACTGAATGCCATACTTTACAAAGTTTAAATTCTATTTTAACTAAATATTTATTTAGACCTTTTCGAAAACTCACTCAAAATCAACTTAGAATACATTGATACCTAAATACAGTAAAGTAGATAAGCTAGATGGCATTGGAATGCAATCATCTGATATTATGAAAGCTGCTTTAGTTCTATCCCTTAAAAGATATCCATGAAGAAGACAGATAACATTTTATACTTACCAGGAATCGCAAAAAGGAAATCAAATCAATTGAACTCTCAAGTCAACACAATCAACCTACCCTGCCTTTACCGATCAGTCATGTCTCCCATCTTCAAACTTAACTTCTTTAAATATAATAATAAACTGTGTTAAATGTTATGTTAACAAGAAAACTTACAAAGGCCACGCACAGATACATAGTCAGACTGACTACCCACACAATTTTCCCGCTAACACCCTCCATCTGACATTGTTACCAATATCAATATTAATTAACAAACCTAATATCTACTGCACTAAACGACATAATACGTGACGTCACAAGAATTGAATGGGCCCACGCAATGCCATGTTGGATACTACTGGCCGACGCTTCTCCATGTTATGCCCTAGTAGGAGGTTATTTTACCTACACTAGATTTGTGGAAAAACTAGAATAGTATTGTAGATTGTTCGCGAGTTAGTTGTGTTTTTATTATAGTATTTTTCATGGAGATTTATGTATTATTAATTTCAGTTCTAATTTCTACTAGACAATGGGTTCGATGTGTTTGTTATTTTGACATAGATTATTCATATTTAATGAGTAGGTACTTACGTACTGTCTACGTGTTAAATAAATAACGCTTTATAAATGTCGTAGCGCTGGCATTCTGAGAGAGTTATGTTCGCGGTCTCCACTCAAGAACACATCTACTTTAGCTGTATGACGTTATCTAAACAAAATTAATTTGACAGCCTCCGTGGCGTAGCAGTAGCGAACGGGGCCGCTACGCAAAGAGGCGCGGGTTCGATCCCCGCACACTGCAAATATTTGTATGCATAAATATGTATATTTGCACTGGTCCCGGTTGCCATATGAATATCTAATGTCAGACGTTACGGGTTGTTGGAACCCTCAAAAGTCCAACAATTGATCTAACTGCAGTGCTTCGATATTTTTTTTTTAATAATTATAAACTAGCAGTTGACCGCAATCCTGCCTGATGGTAAGCAGTGATGCGATCGTTGATGGTAAAGCGCGCTAGTTTATTAAGAGCCTATTCACTTAGAAAAACTGAGCGAATAGGAAGGAAGACGGCAATTGAGCGAGGTGATGCAATGTTAAACCCGACAACACGACCAACGATGCTGCGCCAAAGGGAGATTAATCTGAAGACCCTCCACGACCAAACTCCCAACACAACAATATTAGGTGCATCGTACCCGACACACATCGCAACACAACTGCTCAGACCCGTCCTCCGTACGGCTTCACCAGACACGAACGGATGCCGGAACACGACAAATCGCTTGGCGGCAAGGCTTTGTCTGGTGGGTGGTAACTTCTGCCGGCGGTCAATGTTATGGCCTACCACCGAGATAATATCGCCGTCGGGTTGTGGAGGTCAGACGGCAGTCGCTTCTTGGAAAATATCGAAGTTTAGGCAAAATCAGAAGTAAGACTGGTAAAGCGGACCCCAGACTCCAAAGCTGAAAAAGCTTCGGATGCGACTGGGATCATGACTTTATCTAAACAAAATTGGTTAAATGCCAGTAACTTTGAAATCACCTGATTTATGCCGAAAATGTGTACCTAACTGAAGCTAAAAATCTATAAACAGACGTACACGTTCACTGGTCCTTGTATGCTAGATATATTTTTTCCACAATTTTTTTCTCAGTGAATGTATGACGTATTGTTTTTTTAAGCCGTGGGTCAAAAACTAGTGGGTAGACAAAGGTAGTCGGCAGTAGTTCCATTCACTGCCAAGGTCTTGTCTAAGCAGACTGGGTTCAAGGGAGTGCAATCAATTCAATACTGATTAATTATAAATAAACATTGCGTTTTTTTACAGACATTGTATTTCGAACTTTTTTTTTTACCATAGATGTTGATTCAGACCTTACCGACTCTCGCGTGTATGATAATTATGATTTATGGAATAATGATTGCAGTTTATTATTACATTTAATTAGCAGAGAGATTAAATGTATTACTTCACTGCCTAGTGCCTATCTATCTGTAACCAGGCCATATCTCATAAACCGAATCAAGATACAATCTCGACAATGATCTGAGAATTGCAAAATCTCGTGAAGACTTCCTGGTCGAATCTGCAGTTTATGCTAAATTTCTTGGTATGTAATTCGTGTATTGTCTTGGATCAAACTTTTTACTGCCAGCACGTTTTATTCTGTAACAGCCGTCAAAGGACGACCATTTCTTTCTTCATCCCCCAAAGTTAGTCCACCGCGCTTAAATTCATTATACCGCCGATACACGGTCGCCTTAGAAGGGCCTTCATCTATGAATGCAATTTGAAGTCCATCGTAAGATTCGTCGGGTTTCAGGCGACATTTCACATCTATATATGTATGTATTATAAATATAGTATCGTTGAGTTAATATCTCTCGTAAGTAAGTCTCAAACTTACTTTGGGGCTAGCTCAATCTGTGTGATTTGTCTGTATATATTTATTTATTTGAAATCGTAAAAAATCTCGTCGTAATCGTAATGGTCTCGAGGCAAATCCTTTTTTCAAAGAGACACGATAATTTTAATTACCTTGCAAAAAAATGTGCCTATTATTAGTTATAAATAATAATATTCTTTAAAGAAGTTATAACTGGCCAGTTTCTCATACATAAAAACTTTTTGTCGCATTACTTTCTGAGTGACCTGGTATAGGTGAAATATCGAGGTGGTTTAGTCGCCAGTAGGGGTCCGAAATACCCCACTCTAACCCCCACAACAGAGGAAGCCAACGAGGATATCCATCGCGAAACCAAAAAAGATGGCGACATGAACTGGACTCCTTAGATAAAGATCCTAACACTTTTCACAAATAACACAACGTTGAAAATATATTTCGTGCGACGAATTTATTCAGTCCAATGACATATTTTATTTTTGGTGACACTTGGTGTTCTCAGCGGGAGTATATAGTGTACGTAATTATCCAGATATCATTTTGACTGAACTGTGCGTATTCAAAATTACTCTCCTACTTAGTTAATTAGTCCAAAAATATGGTTCCACATGAAATTATGGTTTCTAGTCACGCCGTGCGAAGCTAAATTTTCACTGGAGAGCTTTCAACCAGTCAACTGCCTTTCACATCATGTCTATTCACAAAGCTATCCAGCCATTACAAATAACAGTATCTAATAAGTATGACCTAAGTAATGAAATACAGGACCGGTAATTATAATTGCGTGGTACCATTACCCGCCCAGGACGTGGGCGACTGGCGTGGGCGGATTTGAGAACCAACACTTAAACTGAGAAGCTAATATTTTGTTTAATAAAAAGGGTTACAGAAGTAACCCTTATATACTTTATACGGTATACCTTAATGTAGACTGAAACAACATTACATTTAGCAAATAAAAAGGTAACGAACTTGGGCTTGGCTTTAAAAGGTAAAATGAAATTCGGTCTATTAAATCTCTTTTTTTTTAAATTAATTATAAACTAGCGCTTGACTTATTAATTGTAAAGCGCGCTAGTTTATTAAGAGCCTATTCACTCTAGCCTTGAAGATTTTCAAATTGTAGTCCGACGGAAACACCGCCGCTGGCAAATTGCTCCAGTCCCTCGATGTACGCGGTATAAAAGACGAGGCGAAACGCTTCGTTCGGATCGTAGTGGTGTCAACAACGTAAGGGTGGAAACTCGCTGTTATGCCACTCATGTTGGACACATTCCATCAATAAATATTGTAGTTCCTCGACAACTGCACAGTCCTTGAAATTAGGTGAATTAATTAGACAAATTTTACACCTACGACAGCACACGACCAGGGAGATTTTCATGTGTCCTGTGTGCTCAAAACACGTCGTTTGTGCGGTATTTATATAGTGTACATAATAAGGAGTATTCCATTCTATTCTTTGTCAACCCTACTTTTGTTTCTTTTAAATCGCCGTCACCTTTCACACCCTATTAATTAACCCTCTTTCAACTTACGTTTGGGAACCAAACAGATGTCGATCGTTAAACTGTTTCACGAAAATGACTGAATTATTGAAATGTAACAATTTGAAAGTGTTTTATGACAAATGGCTCTGATTTTAAGTTGGAAAAGTGGTATATTTATTTATTAAATAAATAAAGTTGGAAAAGTGGTTTATAAGATAACATAGTCGTTACAGATTTTGGTATATTATTAACTGTAATGACGGTCCAACCAAGGGGTATCGTATTGCACAGACACTGGGTTGTGGAGGTCAGGTAGACAATCATTGCAAAAAGGGGTATTATAAAGTCACAGATTATTTAGAAGACAATAAAGCTTGGGACTGAGCTGCTCGCTCTGCTAAGCAACGTCATTAAGCAATATGCGTAATTATGCTACAATTATGACATTTTAATGACTGTTTAATAATGTCTGGACTTGAAAAAAGACAATGATCCCTGAGTTTGTTTCGCTTTTTCTTATCAGAGGTAGTCAGTTAGGAAATGCCGGCTCCATCTAGTTAAATAAAATATGACGTGTAAAAGTGATCAGTGATCCTACTTGCTTAATAGGGTAGTAAAATACTGGTATTTATCAGTTGGAAAAAATGTAGGCAGATGACTTATAAATGATTATTGGATTAAAAGAACAAGCTTTTAAATATACGGAATGTTATGGCAGATATTTTCGATCAGTAAATATATGTTAAACATCAGATCAAATAACTGTAAATTTATATCTATAAGACTCTTTTCAGAAATGTGATAGTCTGCTTAGTTAGACAGTAGCTTGTATAGTGATCTTAACCATTTCTACTTTTACTAATCTCTTGAGGAGACCCGATATACATAGGTTTTCAGAAATCAACATCAGAAAAATGATTGAATACTGTTAAGTTATTAAAATAATAACGTCAATCTACAGATGATCTGGAAGCGTATCTCAAGGGCTGGTTCGACATACAGCGGGAAAAGTTTTTGGGGAGATCTTTGCCCAAAAGTGGTACAGTATATATTTATCAAATTAAATGTATAAATGTGTAATATTTATTTATCATATAAGTAGGTAATACTATAATTAAAAAAGGTATTTTTTTAATTTTTAAACACCTATTCAGTCACGTCCTATTATTTTCCTTTACGCCACAAAAATATCTTTACCAAAAACAAGACCGAGTTCAAAGTTTTCCCACACAGCCAATGATGACGCTCTTTCCACCTCGCTATCAGCCTAGGTGACGTCACAGCACGACCTACCTAATTCGTCTACGGTAAATATTTTTACACGTTTTCACTCACGAACTGAGATGATTTGGAAACGTCAGCACCAATGAATTGGAAAATTTAATATTTTCCCAAACTAGAATCACCCGCGCGATTGATTGTATGAATCGAAAAACCTAATAATATAATTACACAGGAACCCTTATTAATGGTTAAGCTGATTAAGTTATTTTTGACAGATATACCTCAGGAGACACGTTTTTTTTTGCCGTGGGCAAGTACGGCTTATTCGCCATGTGTAGGCACGGCACGCCAGTGTTATGTGGAATAATGTGGAAAGTTGTTGATAGGCATGTATTTTCAACGATACGGTGTGTATAAACCGTACCGGTCCCTACTTCACTACGATCACTTATTTGTTTTATTTATTTATAGAGGCTTTTATACGTAGCGTATGTCAGTCCCATCGTATTTTCCATTTTCCGTCTTGCGTGGACCAAACCACCCACCGTGGGAACAAACCCTTCGCATCCGTCCCCTTTAGACCCAGATAGAATTGTATAGAACATGTCTAATCAGTTCTTATTTTTCTTCTTCATTCTATAGTAACCCAAGTTATTTCTATTGGATTTATGTTAAACACATTCTATCAAAAAAAAATTGCAGGTCCTCGACAACTCAATATTCCTTAAAACAAAGTGAATCATTTTCTTTATCATGAACACAAACTTTTCGGAAAGAAGTAGTCCAGATCTGAGTCTAAGAGCTCTCTACTACCTTCTCCATTCATGAACCTGGCTGCGTGAGGAGGTAAACACTGCAGTTTATATCAAAAACCCTTCTATAATGAAGACCTCGGTGGTAGGCCACATCGGCTGCCGGCAGAAGTTACCACCCACCAGACAAAGTCTTGCCGCCAAGCGATTCGTAGTGTACCGGCATGATGTCTGTTGAAGCCGTACGGAGGACGGGTCTGAGCAGTTGTGTTGCGATTTGTGCCGGGTACGATGCGCCAAGTGTTGTTGTGTCGGGAGTTTGGTCGTGGATGGTCTCCACATCAATCTCCCTCTGGCGCAACTTCGTTGGTCGTGTTGTTGGGTTTAACATTGCACCACCTCGCTCAACTGCCGTCTTCCTTCCTATTCACTAAGTTTTTTAAGTGAATAGGCTCAATAAACTAGCGCGCTTTACCATCAACGATTGCATCACTGCTTACCATCAGGCGGGATTGCAGTCAAGCGCTAGTTTATAATATGAAAAAAAGGTCACATAACGATTCCTTATTTCAAACCGCAGCAATTCCTTGGAGCTAAACCTGTCCATCCCGAGTTCATTTTTCGCCGATTCATTTTGTTTTTTAAAGTTTTACGGCGGTGAACGAAAACCGTGCCATGCATAAATTGTGCAGTCACTCTGGGCACAAAAAAATGTACATATTGAAGTTTCAACTCCTGTACTTTCAGAAAAATAACTTTGGCCTAGCCAAAACCTCGCAGAACCAAAAGATCGCGGGGAACAGCTGGATGCGGGAGGCGCAAGATCGGTCGTTGTGAAGATCCTTAGGGGAGGGCTATATCCAGCAGTGGACGTCTTTCGACTGAAATGATGATGATGATGATAATGAGCCAAAACCTAACTAACAAGGTCAAAGTATCGGCCCAAAGAACTTAACTGTTTCGAAGCGCTAAGTCAATTAGTTAATAGGTAACACCCAAATTGAGCCGCAGACATCCTATCTACTGGCTAAACGTTAATCCGATTACCTTAATTAACGCTTACAGTTCGCAAAAGCTGGTTATAGCATTAATCTGTGATTTACCTATTTTATATATCCAAAAACAATAAAATGGTATTTATCTTTTTCTTTTTTAAAAAGCCCCGCGTCTGATTGGCACTTTTGGTACCAAAATGATAAATTTATTGTTACAAATGTGAAAGTTATTCAGTCTGCCTGTTCCCTTTTTACATCCTTACGGCTCAACGGACTTTTTGTTAGCCTAACCTTACAAAAAAAATCGTTCAGCGGTAAGGATCTACTTCTTAGGGTTCCGTTCCTCAAAAGGTAAAACGGAACACTTATACGATCGGCTAGTTATCAGTTTGCCTGTCAGTCAGTCTCTTTTTCTAATGAACGCGTGGATTATCAAGTAGTCGTGAAAAATTAATATCAGCAGCAGAGAAAACAAACTGTCAAGGTCATTAAAAAACTAAAATTGTGTTAGTAAATATATTCTTTTTTTAATATTAGATGAAATTTTGATGTAGTTAATTCTTTAAGGGTTCCCCATTGACATAGACATTTGGCAAGAAGAAATTAATGTCACGTAGCAAAGTAAAGGAAAAATCCAAACACCTTAAATAACACTAAACATACCTGCAAATTGGTACGAAGCTCTCGGTGGTCGAGTCCGACTCACACTTGATCGGAAGCCATAGGCAAAAGTAAGGGTATAAAATAACACAATTATTGTACGTGTAGACGTGCACAAAGAAAGGGTATCATAAAACTCCACAGTGACGGGGTTGAAGAAGTGAACAAAGTGGCGAACAACAGCTAGTTCATTTTAAACAGTTATACCTTTTATTCTCGCACCGATCTCACCTCAAAGACACCGACACTGAAATGAATGGTCTACTTACAATCCGGAGCCATAGCAACAGATATACACGCTCCGGACCCCAGTAAATCACAAAGGTAGGTCAGGGTACATGGCAAAAACCGAACAAAGAGACTACAACCAGTCCTGATGACCTCCAGACGGCAGCCATGTTGGATGTCGAGGGTTGTCACTCACTTGTTGAGCCGTCGGATTATTTGAAAGATGACAGTACGTGAACACTTCTAGGCGGCTAGGCGCTAAGTTAGTGTGTATATAGATTATATCTTTTCAACAAATTTTATTTAAAGTTGATGTTTGTGACATCATTAAGTTGATACTCGTATTAAAAGAAGAAGCTAATATTAACAGTTCATTAGTTTAGGTTTTTTCTGTTACAAAATGCCCTTTGCCAATACCAGTATTAACAGTAGGTATAGAAAATATGCCAATCTCTACGCTACGGACTACAGGTTCAGCTGCCATATGGAAATCGGTTTGGAGTCTTTTTTCGGAGTTAAATACTTCTCTTTATTATTTACCTTTAGTAAGATTTGACATGAAAAATCTAAGTGGTGCCATGTTCTATACAAAAAAGGTAAAGCCTTTTCTTAAAACAAAAACTTTTAGATAAATAGTAACCAACAAAATCTACGTTGACAAATGCGTGATGACCTTAAGTTGGAAGATACATCTGTCAAAGGTAGTAATGCTGTAAGCGGTAAGCGACTGCTAATGGCTGGTATTAAGAACTAATTTACTCTTTTACTACAAAGAAATATGTCGAGAAGAACTGAACAGTTCAACGCACCAGACATTTAAGCAATTTTTTTTTTTTTTTTTTTAATGGGACAAAACCCGCCACACTTTTCCCAACCACTGCAACTCCTGAAAGCCAGAATCAACAGTGGCGACCGCCAGAAAAACGCCGAGCAGTGAAGCTCGACGAGTCCCGGAGAAACGATTCAACTGTCTTGGGTCCCGCAACAAATTAATCAGAAAAGAATAGCGGAGGAGTAAGAAAAAAGATTTTTTTTCCACTTCACATTTAAGCTATTAGCATTATAGGATTTCGTTGAAATTTGGCACACAGGAGGTTAATAATTAGGATTAATATACAGGATACTTTTATTCCCATACTCCCCCGAATTCGAAACATATGCAGGTGAACCCGCAGTGCGGTGTATCTAATGAAAATATGTATTAACAAAACACCGGCCAAATGCGTGTCGGACTCACGCACAAAGGGTTCCGTACCATTGATTTATGAAATTAAAGGATTTAAATTATTTGTATGAAACATTACGCGGTAATAAGCGGTTTACGATTTACGAGGTATTACAAAAAAAAAAAAAAAACTACGTACTAGATCTCGTTGAAAACAATTTTCGTTGGAAGTTTTTATAGTAATGTACATCATGTTTTTTTTAAATTTTGGATTTGCTTATTTTATAAGTTGGACGGGGGGGGGGGGGGGGGAGGACCCAACTTTTTTCCACTTTGGTCACGCAAACTATTCGGTTTAGAAAAAAAATATTTTAGAAACCTCAATATCATTTTTAAGATGTATGCATAGATACCCCCACACGTATGTTTGATGAAAAAAAAAAATTGAGTTTCAGTTCTAAGTATGCGCCCCCAATATTTATTACATTTTTTTTTATTTTTGCATCAAAATCTTAAGTCGGTTTACACAATACATGACGACTCTATAAGGGTTCCGTTTTTTGCCATTTGGCTACGGAACCCTAAAAATGACTCCAAAGTAGTATCGTTTAAAATTTCACATTCGGGGCGTATTTTTTTTTTTTTTAATAATTATAAACTAACGTTTGACCGCAATCCTGCCCGATGGTAAGCAGTGATGCGATCGTTGATGGTAAAGCGCGCTAGTTTATTAAGAGCCTATTCACTCAGAAAAACTGAGCGAATAGGACGGAAGACGGCAGTTGAGCGAGGTGCTGCAATGTTAAACCCAACAACACGACCAACGATGTTGCGCCAAAGGGAGATTGATCTGAAGACCCTCCACGACCAAACTCCCAACACAACAACATTAGGCGCATCGTACCCGGCACACATCGCAACATAACTGCTCAGACCCGTCCTCCGTACGGCTTCACCAGACATCTTGCCGGAACACGACAAATCGCTTGGCGGCAAGGCTTTGTCTGGTGGGTGGTAACTTCTGCCGGCGGCTGATGTTATGGCCTACCACCGAGATATATTATACAAAAATATATGTCATGGGTACACGTATGGAAGAAGTTGGTAATGTCATGATTAGAGACTGGCGCCTAATTCCCTTGTTCACCAACTATAATAATTTAAGTTTAGACATCTTTTTCTTTAATTAAGAAGATAAATAATAGTTTAGTGCTAGAAAATTTGTGACCGCTTAACGTAAATTGACGTATTTTTGTCGCAATATTTTTATCACATAAAAACTGTCTATGCCATAGACAGTTTTTATGTGATAAAAATTAAGATAAAGATATTCCATAGACTCTATGGAATATCTTTATCTTAATTTGACAGAACTAAATTATTATAATATTTTCTGTTCTTTTTTAATAAAATAGAGAGATTAAAATACGCTGAACTTAAATTTCGTTTAGTTCATGAACAGGGGAAATGTCGCCATTGTTCCAGTTAAATCTCATAATTCAAGGTTTAAGGAAAAATATAAATGATAGTACAAAATAAGCTAAGCAATTAAACAAAACTATTTTTAACATTATTAAAATAACCATAAAGCTAGCTTAAAACTTTTGTCCTTTACAATAAAAATAAACTTGTTCATAGAAATATGGCATCTCAGAACCCCAGTATTTGCATAGGTGTTCCAAGGATTTTACTATATGCGACAAATATTGACTACAATACTATTCGTTGAAATAATATTATTTGCTTAATTTTTGTATACTGGGAAATATATGTACGTCGCAGTGTAAGTACTAAGTCTAGGCATCGCTAGCCACAGTTGGTCTATGGATAAGTGACTATCTTCCTATACCAAGGTCCGAATAATCGAAGTTTAGCCAAAATCAGCTGACAGCCTCCGTGGCGTAGCGGTAGCGAACGCGGCGGCTGCGCAAGGAGGCGCGGGTTCGATCCCCGCACAGTGCAAATATTTGTATGCATGAATATGAATATTTGCACAGCTCTGGTCATGCCTCGGAAAACATGGTAAAGCAGTTGATCCCGGTTGTCATACGAACATCTAATGGCAGTGGTTATGGGTTGTTGCAGCCCTCAAAAAGTTGAACAATTGGTCTAACTGTAATGCTTCGATATCGCCTTCGGGTTGTGGAGATCAGACGGCAGGTTCGCTTCGACGGTCGCTTCACGGAAATTTTCGAACTTTAGGCAAAATCAGCAATTAGACTGGTAAAGCAGACCCCAGACTCCAAAGCCGAAAAAGCTTCGGATACGACTGGGATTAACGCTGAGATGATGATGATTTCTATACCAAGGCCCCTCAGTGCCTTCGAAAGCACGTTAAGCCGTTTGCCGTGGCTGTGACTTGGGCTATATTTTGAAAAAAATATTTCATCATTCAAAACGGTGAAGAAAAATAAGTCGTGAGGAAACCGGCACTTCTTAGAACAAAAAACTCGATGACATGTCTACCAATTCGCACTGGCCTGCCGGTGGTGTTCGGCCCATTTCCTCTCACAGAGAGGAGGTCAGTTTCCCAGCAGTGAGAAAATTGTACACTGATCATGCTATGCTAGATTAAGCGCATATGAGCGACCTACAAAAGATCCCGGGAAAGACATCGAGGAGACTGATAATAGAACCGACAAAAAGGGACATCTAGCACGACACTCTCTCTCAAAAATGTCCATGTCAATTTGTACCAGCTGCAAGAACTTGTTAAGCTCATTATGCTGTATGTTCATATCTTGCTTCTTTAATAAGGCATTCGGACGTTTTATTAATTATAACCATAATTAAATTCTCATTGTCATTTACGTAAAAACTGCTACGGTGACGGAAGGCACCAACTCCTCACAAAGTCTTCACCCCTTCTTCACCCATACCCAAAACTTTACTCGCTAAACTAATTAACGCTGGCACTCTGCCATAAGTGGAAGAACTTGATCAACTTTTGACCCAGTAATTATATTCACGGGAAACTTAGTTACAAGTAAGTTTTAACAACACTCGCAGATCACCGGTCTGATTACCAAGTTATTAAGGATATAACGCAAACCTAGTTTGTAACCGCTCCCGCCACAATCCACGCACTTGTGGCGGAACTGCTTTTCGTTCTCGCCCGGCCATTGGGGACGAGTCGAAGGTTCTAGAAAATTCTAAAGCTTCTTTTGGAAAACAAATAACGCGCGCCCTTTTTTGACAAAGAGTAGTCTGATGTCCATCAACTGAAGAGCTATTTTGTAAACATTTGGCCGTGAAAATTTCAGACAAAGTCTTGTCGCCAAGCGATTCATCGTGATGATGTCTGGTGAAGCCGTACGGAGGACGGGTGTTAGCAGTTGTGTTGCGATGTATGCCGGGTACAATGCGCCAAATGTTGTTGTGTCGGGAGTTCGGTCGTGGAGGGTCTCTAGATCAATCTCCCTCTGGCCTCCTCTCATCGTCAGTCGTGTCTTTGGTTTTAACATTGCATCACCTCGCTCAACTGCCGTCTTCCTTCATTCATTCAGTTTTTTTTTTAGTGAATAAGTACTTAATAAACTAGCGCGCTTTAACACCAACGATTACATCACTGCGTACTATCAGCGGGATTGCGGTTAAGCACTATAATTGTTTATAAAAATAAAAACTTGGTGAAGCTGTTATTCCAACTTGAAGTGAGCTGTGGTTATAACTACTGATAGGGATTGAAACTGTTAAAAGCTCTTAATTCCCTTCATCTAACTTTTCACAGGTAGATTTTAATCTACTGGCTGCACACCGAAAAGGTAACTGATTTAACTAACCTCTTCACGCAAAACCCTATTGTCATAACATGGATCATTGTATTGTACGGACGATAGCAGGTCAAGCCCGAAACTGACAATTATTCCCAATCAATTTTGAGCCTAAATCTTTTAGAGATAAAGTTGAAAAACTAATAAAGAAATCTGACATATTGTAATAGCTTGATGTGCTGTCTGTCGTCTGTACGTTAAAAGGTAATCTGTCACAGAGAATTTGTTTCCGGTTGTCGGTTAGAAGATGGGTATTATGGAGCCAGTCTACTGTTCAGCTGTGAACGCTTAGTACAATCATATACCTCACGTAAATATGAAAATTGCCTAAAGATGAATAGATTCTTTTGGGACCTAGATAAGCTAAATATGATAAATAGAAGTCAAGTTAACAAAATCTTGCCATGATCATCTTATCGTAACAATGCTACATATTTTCCAAAAGTATTAACTTTGAATTAATGGAAAAATAACTTTTATTAAAGTTATTTTTCCATTAATTCAAATTCTGTTGTAAGTATATAGAACATGCTAATGCAACTATGTAAGTTCAATTTTTATAATGGATATGTCAAAACACAGGAAGGGTTTTAAGGTGTATTTTTATGACGTTAGCACTAAATACAGAATTCACTATAACATAACCAGTCCACGGTTTAACGTCAATGTCCTTAACACAACCTGAACTGCATCTTACGATAGCATAAAAGTTGAGCGTTCTTTGAGTATTAAAACAAATATGTAACGGTTACATTAAAATATTTTGTTTCATATTCATATAAAAACGGCAGAATTATGGAATTCAAGTAATAGAATACGATTTTGCAATATCAAGTTTTGATTTACGTAGTCTTAGGAATTTGCATCATCGCGAAATATGAGCAATGCCTTATTAGCACTATTAAAACGCTGTTTCTAAGGAAATTCTTAGAATTTAATTATATATACATAAGTACCAACTATAACACCACTACTATGTGCGTGGTTTTGGCTGAGCGGAAATTTTTGCTTATCTTTTAGAGGAAAATCAAAGCGACCGTTGTCAATGAAAAAAGTTCAAAAGAATAGACGCGAAAACTTATTTAGGTAAATTTACTTACATTTATTTACAGGATAAAGTAGCTTTTTCTCCACTTACCTATAACAATGTTAAGGAAGACTTGTGATTATTATTCATACTAAACGCAACACTCAAGACCTTGAACGATTATTATGTTAACAAAAGTATTATCGCCACTCAGGACGGCTTTTTTGACCACGTCCGTCGAATGATTTGACGAATATCAAGAACTACCGGTCCGATTGTGGTAAATTTTACAGGCACCAATAGGAAAATAGATGTTTTTCCATTACTAATCACGATGCTGTAAGTATGGGCCTGCAAGCAGGGTGATTCTGGCAATATACTTAGTCCCCCCCCCCCCCCTTCATTAGTGTATTGACCTAATCAATATACTCACAGGGTGATGTAAATAGACCATAAATACATACCTCCTATTCTACATGAGTGTACGGTCTACTCATGTAAAAAGTAGTAGTAGTTGTAGTAGTTAGTAGTATGAATTAGGTTTTGCTGTGGTAGGCGATAACATGGGCTATCGGCAGAAGTTTTTTTTTTTAATTAATTTATAAACCAGCGCTTGACCGCAATCCCGCCTGATGGTAAGCAGTGACGCAATCGTTGATGGTAAAGCGCACTAGTTTATTAAGAGCCTATTCACTCTAGCCTTGAAGACACTCAAATTGTAGTCCGACGGAAACACCGCCGCCGGCAGATTGTTCCAGTCCCTCGATGTACGCGGTATAAAGGAGGAGGCGAAACGCTTCGTCCGGATCGTAGAGGTGTTAACAACATAAGGGTGGAAACTCGCCGTACGACGGGTCGTCCGATGGTGGAACGGAGATGGGGGAATTAAATCGTGCAATTCCCTCGCACACTCCCCAAAATGTATCCTATAGAACACCGAAAGGCTGGCTACTCTACGCCTGTGCTCGAGTCTTGCCGCCAAGAGATTTGTCGTGTTCCGACATGATGTCTGGTCTGATCAGTTGTGTTCCAATATGTGCCGGGTAGGATGCGCCAAATGTTGTTGTGTGGAGTTTGGCAGTGGAAGGTCTCCAGATCAACATCCCTCTGATGGAGCATCGTTGGTCATGTTTTTGGGTTTAACATTGCATCACCTCGCTCATCTGCCGTCTTCCTTCCTTTCACGCAGAATTTTGAGTGAATAGGCTCTTAATAAACCAGCGCGCTTTACCATCAAGGACCGCATCACTGCTAGTTCATAATTAGAAACAAAAACGCTATTATAATATCTTAGTTTTACCATATGTATTTGTCTGGTGTGTTCTGTCTTTTACTCTGTGCGTGCTAAAGAAAAGTATTTTCTTTCTTTAGTTCTTTCTAACTTTACTGTTGAAGTTGTTTTGTTACATGTGTCGCCATGTGTGTAATAATCAATAATAATCATTAATTTATTTTAAAACATGGGTAAGAGATACTTGCATATTTTGGCTTATTGTATAGTTCTCCATATTTTTCCCTGACTTGGGTGGCAAATAGATACATTCTAAAATTACCAACAATTCTTTTGTATTTTTAAACGTTATTATACTAGTGTTAGGCCGCAACCCTTGACACTAAATTCAGTAAATTACAAATCTAAAAATAACATAAACTCATTAAATAGAAACCAATAATAACCTAATTAAATAAAACATATATAACAATAAGATTTTATTTAAATGTTTCCCCACGCTAGGAATTTTTCCCAACCACTGCAACTCCTGAAAGCCAGAATCAACAGTGGCGACCGCCAGAAAAACGCCGAGCAATGAAGCTCGACGAGTCCCGGAGAAACGATTCAACTGTCTTGGGTCCCGCAACGAAATTAATCAGAAAAGAATAGCGGAGGAGTAAGAAAAAAGATATTTTTTCCACTTCCCTCCATAACAAGCAGGAGACAGAACAGAACTAGGCCAATCGGCACAAAGGGACATTATTGCAACTGGGAGAAGCCCAGATTGCCAAACACCACGGAATAAAGTTTGATTAAGTTAATGGGTCCTAAGTAGGTATTAGCTGTTATAATTGATTCCAATAATAGGTATGGCAAAAGCGCCTGAACGCACGGAAATTGGTTCTAGTTTCTACAAGGTCCGTATAATAAACGACTCCGGATGTAACTTGTACACTATCCAACATAATATTGCGTTCATTCTGCCAAAGAACACACTCCCACAAGATGTGATGTGCGGACTGTTCAAATTCACAGTTCGATGTAGAACACTGACACAAAGGCGAAGGAACAAGTTTAAAAGAATACAGTTTACTTTTAAAGTTGCCATGACCTGTGAGAAATTGGGCAACGCAGTGGTCAACCTCCAGCCATGTCTTAGCCAGCCGATCGCCAACGGATGGAAAGAATAGATGGAGGTGGAATTATCCCACCTACTTTGCCATTCGGATAAGAGGTCCTCCTCCTCCTCGGAAAGAGGCTGATTATGATGTTAAGAATTAGATTCAGAATAATGAAATACAAATTAAGTTCCAAAAATATTAAACAACAACATAATTTTTGCGAAGATTATAAATCCGACGTAGCAGGTTTAGTGTGAGTTGCCAGTGATGACTTACGGAACTGAGACGTGGTCGCTCACAATGGGCCTCATACGAAGGCTCAGAGTCACACAAAGGGCAATGGAAAGAGCTATGCTCGGAGTTTCTCTGCGTGATCGAATCAGAAATGAGGAGATCCGCAGAAGAACCAAAGTCACCGATATAGCTCTTCGAGTCGCTAAGATTAAGTTGATACATTGCATAATGCATATAGTACATTGAACGTAGAACCGATGGCCGATGGGGCAGTAAGCGTAGGGAGGCCCCCAACAAGGTGGACCGATGACCTGGTGAAGGTCGCGGGAAGCTGATGGATGCGGGTAGCACAGGACCGGTCAGCGTGGAAAGCCTTGGGGGACGCCTTTGTCCAGCAGTTGACATCTATAGGCCGAAGAAGGTATACGTGTAACATTTCGTCACAAAAATATCGTGTATTTTGGTTATACACAAATCAACAAAATATTATACCTATCTCACCACTACACTGTATCCTTTTTTATTTTACTTACGAACGCAGCTGTAGTCATCATGTCCATAATAATATTCCCATCTTCGTTCCTTCATCGGACGACCCGTTGTACGGCGAGTTTCCACCGTTACGTTGTTGACATCATCCAACCGAAGCGTTTCGCCTCTTCTTTTATACCTCGTACATCGAGGGACTGGGACAATTTGTCAGCGGCGGTATTTCGATCGGACTACAATTTGAATGTCCTCAAGGCTAGAGTGAATAGGCTCTTAATAAACTAGCCGCTTTACCATCAACGATTGCATCACTGCTTACCATCAGGCGGGATTGCGGACAACTACTAATTTACAACAAAAATATCAAATTAATCAGACACAGATTTTGGCTACAGAACTTCAAGTATCAACCTAATTCTAGGAGAATTTCCTAAAATATTTAGCCAATTTGCCATTATTTGAACGGAATGGTGATACGCTATCATTTATTACGCTAGTCGAGTTTTCCTGAGCACGGTACCCACGGGATTCGACCAACGATAAAACGGCAGGAAGGTTGCGGTTTCGTATCGGGTCCTTGCTTCCGTGTATAATCTAAGTTACTGATAAAGACCCACTAATTGGGTGTTTTGAACCTTTGTATTAATATAATAGTTCATTAAAAGAACTCTGAGCCATTTTATGGTTTCCCCAATCGATGCTATGAGCTTCGAGGAAAAATTCGCTTCGCAATTCGTTTGTCCTTAAAGGGACCAAGGTAAGGTATCGAGTAAAAAGTTAATTTTACTCTTGTTTTATGACCGACGTGAGTTGAATTTATATAACAATTTCCTTGTAAAGGAGATAGCTATAATTACTCATCCTTGTCTTTCCTGATCCATACAGCCCGGCCTAGCCGCCGTTTCATAAGTTCACTAAGCGGATTACTGGATTAAATAAAACAGTAGTTGGAGACTACCCTATAATCTAGTTACAACGATCTAAATATTTGAGAAGATAAAAATAATAAGAGAAAGTAGAGATTAGTTTCCAAGCCGAGAATTTCCCTGGATCGTAAAGGAAAGGACTCGTAAATAACATCTTTACTTCCCAAAATAAGAGTGTTTACTTCCCAAAATAAGAGTGTTTATTTCGCAATACAAATGACCTTGATAGTACCTTGTTTACTAACATTACACCCCAATTCTAATGCGACGTACTTCAGACGTGTTCCGAAAATAAAAACGAGAGTAATTTGCTGCGGCGCGTCCAAAAAAAAACAATATTTGGTTATAATTAGCTGTTACGAGTAGGTAAATAATACTTTACTAAGAGTTACGTTTTATTTAGATGTTAACATGTCATTGTTATTTATTGAAATATGAATGTAGCATAGATACTTATGTAGACAATAATAGTCAGTATTTTTATTATGGTAACCAATACCCATGTTTAAAACTAAAGTTTGTATTAATCGATTGTAGTATAGGTATTCTGGTTCATAAATAAAGTACTTACCTAGTTATTAGCGGGAACTTGACCAGAATTATTATCCTTCGTTAGCTGTTGATAAAATTAACAGCTTGTATTTGAAGTTAGCAACAATGCCGCACTTTCGCACATGTCTTTATTATTAATTAAATACGTTTAGAGAGATAGTTTTCATTGGCTTATATGACTCTTGGTACAGAGATTGGTCTTCTGCTGAAGAATGGGTAAAGGTCTGGTACCCATTCTTCAGCAGAAAAGTTATCTCTTTTTCCTATTATTTATAGACACTTTCTCTAATAAATTATACGTATACTGTGTTCTTCAGAAAAATGAGAAGCTTTGTATTCGCAACTGGCGTGCGCATAATGATCCGGAGGGCAAATTAAAAAAAAACGTTTTTTCTGATTTCAATCTGTCAAAAATACTTACGTCTAATATCGATACATTTTGACATTTGTTTGAGAAGAATGATTTGATTGAAAATGAGAATGAATTGAGAAGAATCTGCGAGTTAAGTTTTGAACGTTTTAATTTGTGAGAATATGATGGAGTATGTAAGGATAGTTTTAGGTGATGTTCTGTAGTTTGTCGTCCATCCCCGTGGGAAGCAGAAAAAAAAACAGAATTACCCTCCCTGAACACATAATAATTTTTTTTTAATTATAAACTAGTGCTTGACTGCAATCGCCTGATGGTAAGCAGTGATGCAATCATTGATGGTTAAGCCAGCTAGTTTCTTAAGCTTATTCACTTAAAAAACTTAGTGAATAGGGAGGAAGACGGCAGTTGAACGAGGGGATGCAATGTTAAACCCAACAACATGACCAACGATGCTGCGCCAGAGGGACATTGATCTGGAGACCCTCCACGACCAAACTCCCGATACAACAACATTTGGAGCATCGTACTCGGCAGTTCGGCACACATCGCAACAAAACTCGTCCTCCGTACGGCTTCACCAGACATCATGCCGGAACACGACGAATACCTTGGCTGCAAGACTTTGTCTGGTGGGTGATAACTTCTGCCGGCAGGCGATCTTATGGCCTGCCACCGAACAGAATAATAATATTAGCCTGGGCAGGCGATGATGTGCCTAGGCTTTTTCCAACATAGGGTACCGTGGAATTGGGAGGACCTGTGTTGTAAATTACGAGGTAGTTTTTTAGCCGGTAAGAGCCCGGCGCATCTCTCTGCGTCCCCTAGCGGAGGATAGTCCATGAGGACTTTACCACCTTAGAGGAAAAAAAACTAGAAAAGCTCCAAGGATGTTTATATTCGTTACGCAAGAAAAGATTCGTCTAGAAAAGCACAAGCTATTTTAAATATTAATATAAATTCAGTCCATTAAATATAACAGTGGGGTTGTGAACATTTCTTTGAATACAAAACAGATAAATTAAGTGCTCATTGACATCCGAGTGAGCTCAAAAAATCTAGAACAAGAATGTTATGCGAAAAAGAATGCGACACAAACAAAGTCTTTCGGTACCTAACACTAGGTAATGTTCGTGACTTTGTCGTGTTATTTCTATTCCGCAATCGCAACTATGTAATATGCCAAATATTTAAACAAAAATAAGTTTAGGGAAAAATAACTAACATACAGTTTACGCCACAACTCCAAACGTTTTTAAAACTTTTTCAATAGCGCTAGTCACTCTGACATCATCTGAACTGTCATTAAAATAAATATGAAATTTATTTGAAGGGATGCTGAAAAATTATTCGTGAAACAGTATTAAGCTAATAAAAATATACAATTTGTTTAACTTGAAATAAAGTGGAGATAGGGCAGTAATACTCACTTTTATCATTATGTTCATATATGCGGAATCGCTAACCCGCATTGAGCAAGCGTGGTGATTACGCTCAATCCTACTCTGTATGAGAGGAGACCTGTGCCCGGTAGTGGGACGGTAAAAAGTTTGATGATGATGACTTCCGGAAAAGCGAAAATTTGCTTGTACGAAGTAAAATAGCCCCCCAGAACGAATTTCGGCGTAGGCAGCCAATCTTAGCGGAGACAAGCATGATGTGTGTCCGGAGGCAAAGATGTTCTTCCCTCATTCTCATTCGTCCGATGGAACGGCAAACAGATACGATCGGAGAGAGATTTGATACAGGACCATCAGCTTTGCTGGACGAGTGGATATAGGCGTCATCCCACCGTCAACTTCCAAACTCCAGGCCGTTACTGAGGAATTCCTAATATTTATAAAACTTTACCCGACCTATGAACCGAACCCTTGATCTTACGCTCAGCAGTTGCTTTATCCAACAGGTGGCGGAGAATATAAACAGCAAGTCGGCAGGACGTACCAGAAAGCAGACAAGATTAAAAAATTTATACATATGAATCAAGAACCTGACCTACCCTAAAAATGACCACTAGGATACAATAAAGATGAATCTTTCTGACTTAGTTCTATGCGAAAGGATCAAATAGAGAAAATGAAATCAGCACTTCGCTATCCATTCCCGGCCAAGTTTATCAAATCGACAAACAAACAGTCACACCTGCACATCTGCAAACCACACAAGATTACAGCGCAAACATAAACAAGTAGGTAGGTAGGTAGGTACCAAAAAAAGCAACAGGCACTGAATTTAAAATGGCTACACAGCGATCAAAACACGCCGATTGCAGGTAGGTCAACGACCTAGGTATTGAGTAATACAAATATAATATATGCCGTGGATGTCTTCGACAAACAAGTCCAAATTTTTGGAATACCACGCGAACTGGTATTTCGACTTTGAAAGCACTAAGGACGCGGACAAATGTGAGTTGGGAGCTTAATGACGACATTCCTTGTAAGGTTACCTATGTCATAAAATATAATGCTTCTTGTCAACACTTTTTGTCACATCTCGCCAAGTACAGCATACGAAGACTTCAAATCGTGGTAGAAAATAGTAAATGAGCCATGTAAATCATGACAGCTGGGCTCGTCTGGAAATTGTTGTGGCACAAATGTGCTACTTTCAGTATGGATAATGTCCTAAAAATGTACGGATCAATTTGTAATAACTAGCTGCGCTTCGCGGTTTCATTCGCATATGTTCCGATCTCGTAAGAATATCGGGATAAAAAATATTATATACAGTAGAAACTCGATTAACCGGACTAATTGTTGTCGTTAGGCATCCGGATAATCGAAAATCCGGATAATCGAATGTATGAAGAAAAGCGGGCTTTATGTATACATATGTACAATAGTGTTATTCAAAAACAACAAATACATATTAACGAAAATCAATGTTTATTAAGAAAGTGTTAAAAGATACATTTTTTTTTTTTTTCACACAGTAAAGGCCCAGATATCGGTTGCCCAGTTGATCGTTTTTGTAAAAACCAACATCTTCTAAAAGTTCATTTTTCGGTTTCTTCATCATTTTTCTATGTTTACTCCCGTCTTCACTATCTAATTTGCAGGTGTACAACAAAATTGAATCAGTATTCTTCTTAATGTCACTTATCGTGGATGTACCTACACCATACTTATCAGCTAACTTACGACCAGTTTCTCCTTTTTTAATGAATCAATAATATTTATTTTGTCTTTAAGCGATAGAACCACTCTCTTACGCTTTGTCATTTTTGACACGTGACACGCGTGTCCGAGCCCAGTAACAATTGATAACTAAAACAATAAGTGAGCGCACTCTGCGGGGCGCGGGGTGCGCGGGTGGGATTAATGCCAGTTCTGACACGTTCATGCTTGCATAAATTCGACTTGGAGGTATTTCGTATATTGGTCGTGGTTGGTAGTCCGGATAATCGCGAATCCGTATAACTGAGGGCCGGATAATCGAGTTTCTACTGTATGTTAAACCTAGTTATACATCACCCGTATGCCAAGTTTCATCCATATCCGACTAGTAGTTTTTGAGTGAGAGTAACAAACATCCATGAAGGACGGGCGTTTTAAGGGGACTGTCTTATATAGTTTTGGTTTTCGAAAACGGCTGATTCTTAGCCTAATTTGATTAAAATGACATACAAACTTGTTCTTAATTACAGTATAATTTTGAGTATTTTTTTTTAACTATTATCGAAGGGACATTTTCTGTATAGAATAAAATTTTTAATAAATCAAGGCAGATAATATAGGTATATATTCAGTCCACTGTACCGTAAAGTATCGAAAACCGCGAAATGAAAACCGGAACGTGTTAATGGCGTGTGGAATAACCCCGTCATATATTGGAACTTCTTTAGATTATTATTATGAGTGCACAGTCATCGCTCTGGGTTTAGCAGACTTCCATGTACTGATGATGGTGTCGTTAACACACGTTAAATCTTTTGTCAACGGCATACTATAGGAGAAATGAAATTAGTAAGAACCTTGCTCTTTACTATTGCAAAACTGTATGAATGGCAATCAAACTGGTAGTACCACTAATATATGTATTATGAGATAAAAGCAGGAAAGTGCCGAGCAGAGATGATATTATCCTCAGGGCTTCAGGGCTTTTGATCATCGTCATCATCGTATCATCGTCAGGGTTTGCAGTTCCCAATTTATTAGGGTAAACAACATTGAGTGCACAATCACAGAGTTTATTATAGCAGGTGCATAAAAAACACAATACACTTAAAACTGTACACTTTAAAGTCACAATACAGTTAATCGAACAGATCCATTAAAGTCACACACACTAAGAACAAGCAATACAACTTTGTGGATATACAGCAGTGTTGTATCAAGTAAACTGACAGTTACAATAATTGATACAAGTAAGCAAGTGTTTGACCACAATCCCGCCTAATGGAAAGCAGTGATGCAATCGTTGATGGTAAAACGCGCTGGTTTATTAAGCCTATTCACTTTAAAAAAATTGTGAATAGGAAGGATGACGGCAGTTGAGCGAGGTGATGCAATGTTA
The DNA here is from genome assembly GCA_037179545.1 of Sesamia inferens. Lineage (NCBI taxonomy): Eukaryota > Metazoa > Arthropoda > Insecta > Lepidoptera > Noctuidae > Sesamia > Sesamia inferens. The sequence goes on along the minus strand of CM073939.1, from coordinate 4,842,982 downwards.
AACCCAACAACACGACTAACGATGCTGCGCAAGAAGGAGATTGATCTGGAGACCCTCAACGACCAAACTTTCGGCATAACAAAATATTTTGGCGCATCGTACCCGGCACACATCGCAACACAACTGCTCAGACCAATCCTTCGTACGGCTTCACCAGACATCATGAGGTAAACACGTTGAATCGCTTGGCGAATCAATTAGAAGTTACGTGATAAAATATGTTTATATCACACTTGCATTAAATAAGAAAACTAAATCGTAATAAATTCTATTGACTACCCACAAATTGTAATGGAATGTCTTTGACATATGTATTTATGGAAAAATTGTATAGAAATCTTCGAGTGCGAGTCGATAGGTTTTTTTATTTCAAATTTGTATCCACCAAAGGGCGCTTTTTAATCACGGACATAAGGGCATTGGAGCTAACATGACTTGATCACTAGGATACGAAACTTCTTTCAGTAACATAACGAAAATTAGATACTAAAATGTACCCTCTCACAGTAGAAGAAGGATTAGAATTACCTAATTATAAAGGTAATCATCATCAACCGTTTTCTCGTCCCACTGCTGGGCACAAGTCTCCTCTCATACAGAGAAGGGTTGCCCGTAATCACCACGCTTGCGCAATGCGGGTTTGCGATTTCAGACTTAAAGTCCAGGTTTCCTCAAGGTGTTTTCCTTCACCTTTTAATCAGTCATTGGTGTCCAAGATATACTTAGAAAAGTTACATTGGTACTTGTCAGACCCGGAATCGAACTCGCACACTGATACTTGAGAAGTTGGTGTTTTAACCACTAGGCCATCACGACTTAATAAATTCTAAAGATAATTCTAATCAATCTTTCGTAGGCGGAACCGTATTTTAGTATCTAATTTTCAAAAGAAAAGCAATGAGTAGTACTCATTGCTTTTATTTTGTGGAGGTAGTTATAGATGTAAGCAATGAATTACATGACCGTTAGCACAATAATGATAAACCTTGGAACTCTCGTCTTTAGCGGACAAATAAAAATTTTACACGACTTGTTATTTTGAAGGCTTTTTAAAAATGAAAGTTTTGGTCTCACAATGCATTGTTGGCTTTACAAAATGGCGACTAATCATTGGCTATACGTTATTTTACATAGGAGGACAAAGGATTAGGAAATATTTCTTTACTTAGCGTTTTGTCTCTGTTATGTTTTTGTGAAGAACAGTGTAAGTTTGATATACGCTTCCTTTTGTTCATAAATTTTCGTTAAGGTTCATAAATCGTACCGTTTTCTGGCAATCGCATTTTTGTTTGAGTTGGCGTGATTAAGACTAGAACAGACTGGTAACATAACACGCAATGCGAGTGAAGCGTCCGACTAATATTGTAATCTACTAACATTTTTTTTTTTTCAACTTATAGTTCCTTTTCGTTTTTATTATTATCTACATTAATTTTCCCCGTAATTGCTTGCGTAGATTTGGAATTTTCCGTAAAACTTTCAACGATTCTTCCACCAAAATAGTTTAGTAGGTAAATCTTGTAGGTAATTTTCGAAACATAATGATTTTGTCTTAATTATTGATTCAGGTAAATATTTAGGCCAAGTTTCTTATCATTAATTTATAATGTGCAGATATTATTTGTGCAAATTAACCTCATTTTAAAACATCATTTCGTAAATGTTAACCGAGTTTAGCCCTCACAATGATCGCTATGGTAAATGGTTATGATTACTTGTTACCAGACAGGATACGTATGACGGGATATATCCCCTCAAAATAAGACATTTCGAATCATGGGGCCTTAATAGTCGAATGAGCTCGCGTGGGGTGTTACAAATGTGTACGCACCATTTAAACGTTTTTTGTTAAATAAAATGTGTGGTATTTTACCGATAGACATTGTCACCAACCATTTCCTGGGCACCTTAACCTAATTAAAGTTACTCATGGCGTTACTAATTAACGTCATCAAGAAAGAAAACACTTCTAACATGATATCGACTCCACGATCGACATGTAACCTGTCTGCACATCACCTGTCCAAACAACCCATAAGCATAAATTCCATGCGATAAATTACTTATCGCATGGAAAAACAACTTATTTTTTAGAACAAATAAAAACATTCCTATCGGTCATTCGAACGACCTATAAGAACCGTTATCCTGCACTCGATAACCGACAAAATTAAACAGACGTACACCCAAACAAACCACTCACAACAGCTGAACTTCGCAAATGGTCCGGTTTATAATATACTCCTTATTCCTATAGCCTGCTTTAAATTCAAATTTATACATAGAATGAAGACAATTTAATTTGGTTGTGTTATTTGTAGGTGCGTTCCAAATGACGTCAGGAGGCGCATTCCATTCGACGAGGAAAATGAACGCAGCGAATTCGCGGAACGCACCGTTGCACTATTTATACTTTGACAATCTATTTGCTATCACATTTAACACAAAGCCTTATAAACTGGCTCTTATTTGCTTACAGATAAGGGTGTTTAGAGCCTAATGTTTTACTTTACCGAGTGTTTGATAAGTTTGCAGTTTGCGGATTTTACGCGGGAAAACATTTCGATTCTGACGTCGATGAGTCAACAATCGAATCTTTATTTTGAACGCATTCGTGACTTGGCTTCCAAACTATGGTGAAGCGATGAAAACGTGAAGATATATTGACCTTTCTAGCGGACAGGTTTATTGCGAAGAGGGGGTCACTTTACACTGGAAGAAGGGGACGAATACTTTGACTACTGTTTGATGACTTAGCAAGAAATTGATAAAATTGATGATGTATGTACGAATAGTATGTTTGGTATTTTAATGTAGTCACAAGCCGTTCCGTTTTACTTTAAAATCAGATTCCACCAGAGATTCATTGTAATCCTACTAATATCCTATTAATCCTTACAGAAAATTATAAATATGAAAGTGAGTTTGCGTTTGTTCCGCTTCCAGGCAAAAATTACTGAACTGATTTGTTTGAAATTTGGCACACAGATAAAACTTATACGAGCAAAACCGCGGGTGTAGCTGGTAACAACATAATCTGACTGATATCACATCAGACTGCATGGTTAGTACAGTGGTTAAGCTATTAACTGCTGCGCTGCGATTCCCGCACGGAACGAATATTTGTATGATCTTCAATTAGTTGTACCGGGTCTAGCTGTTTGTGAATGTGAATTTATATGTTTGTAAACGCACATGTGGGGCAACGTATTTTTTATAAAAAAAAAAAATTAAAGGGGATTTTATGTCACAGAATTCCCATTAACATTATATTGGTTTCCAATTGTTTTTTCTTGGAATGGCACCCAACCCATTAAATGATTCGATCGTACCCGGATAGAGAGTAGACAGTAGGATAGTCCTCGTATCCGTTGTATGCACCGTTGAAGTGAACGGGTCCTTATGCGTCCTTCCTTCCTCTGTCGGTTTCCTTGCATAATATTTAGTATATATTTAGACCACACGCGATTGTTCCCAAGGGTAAACCGGTAATACAAACATTGTTAATAAAATATGGAGATGGTTGGCAGAAGACTGTTTCTCCCGGAATGTGGTGGAATGTTTTGTATTTTAACCGGTTTTCGGATTCAGAAATTCTTTTTAGTTTTGGATATTACTTCGATGTGGTAGTGAAGAACTGGAGTTTAAAAAAAAAAAAACAATTGACCCGTGCCATAAGGTTTTTTGTAGCGCATAGTAATGTTAAAGGAAAAGATATTTGTGTAAGTCGATTCGGATTCGAGCGACTAGGTGAACTAAACACACTTTTAGTAAACTTTAAACACCTGGGTGCATTAAAATTACTTTAGAAAAACTTTATTCACCTTACTTACCTGGGTACATTAAATTTACATTTAAGTCATCATCATCATCTCAGCGTTAATCCCAGTCGCATCCGAAGCTTTTTCAGCTTTGGAGTCTGGGGTCCGCTTTACCAACTGCTGATTTTGGTTAAACTTCGATATTTTCCGTGAAGCGACTACCGTCTTACCTACACAACCAGAAGGCGATATGGAAGTATTGCAGTTCGACCAATTGTTGGACTTTTGAGGGTTCCAACAACCCGTAACGACTGCCATTAGATGTTCGTATGGCAACCGAGACCAACGGCTTAACGTGCTTCCCGAGGCACGACCAGACCAATGAAAATATTTATATTCATGAATATTCATATCATGTACCTATCATCTTTTGAACTACGCGGGGATCGAACCCACGCCTACTTGCGCAGCGGCCGCCTTCGCTATCATTACGCCACGGAGGCTGTCAAGGTCAGTCAGATTGCGCAGATATTACCGCAAATTAAAAACCCTCAAAGCAAATTAGTACCACAAACAAAACGGTTACAAATCCTTAGCAGGTTAAAAAAATACTTAATTGTTGGAACTAATAATATAAACACTTTTTTCCTCATCGAAAACTAAGAAATGCAATAACCGAAACCGGTTTTATAGGGATGTGTTACTTTTTACCATGAAGCTATGGTTCGATGGCCGGTAGAGGCTATGGCAGGAATGTCCGGTGTCGGGCCGACCGGAAGTGACGGTTCGGTAGCAAAGGTCAATTTTTGCCTTTCTGATTCGTTTGACGATTAAGGGAGTTGTGTTTGTTCGTGGTTGGGTAGGACATGGTCTTGTTTAGTTGTTTTAACTGTTTTATTGCTTTAAGTGTTAAGTGGAACTATATAGCCCATTTTTGCTTCGTATTGTCTTTTATAGGTTTTGTACAACCAATCCTCAATCAACTACTTTCAATAAACTATAATTCAATTCTACAAATTCAATTTTCTTTAGGTAAATGAGCCTCAAAGAATTTACAATTAAAAATATCGTGCTTTTAATTAAATAAAACTACAAGGTGGTAGATATTAATGAAACTTGCACAATTGTTTTTTTGGACGCATATATGCTTACATAGTTCACTATGTAAAGTTTCAGTAAAAAGACCTTAGAATTTCTAGAAAATACCCCTACACACTCCTTCAACGCTGTATTGCATCGAAACAATCACCTCCCTAACCCACGACCACACAAGCGCTCCACGCGTCATCTTTAGCACCATAAATCGCAAAGATTTATACCACCTACCACCACCCGCAAATACCACCACAAGCAAAACGTTTCCCACTTATTGCTTAACATATTTTATGCAAATTGAAACAGTATTATCAACCAGTAACGTCTACAGGAACAGAAAATATTCGTATTACCATAATTCACCATATTATTCGTAAAACCGGTTACTTATTCGGTTTTCCCCAGTAGTATGCAAAACACCCTATATATGCAACTTAGTAGGAAATTATAGTTACACGGAATTGACGGGCAGTTTCATAATGATTGTATTGATTATTATGCAGTTGTTGAGTTGAAGTCGTGATGCATCGTGTTATCAGGACTTAATATCCTGTTGTTCGAGGAATCAGGTTATTAATAGTACTATGCTTAGCTAGCAAATATTAATTTTACTCATACTGTGCCACGTGCAACAGGATTAAGTAAAGTCATTATCATCAACCTTTTTTTATCGTCGCACGGCTGGGCACAGAACTCCTCTCATACAGAGAAGGATTGAGCGTAATCACCACGCTTGCTCAATGCGGGTTGGTGATTTCAGACCTAAAGTCCAGGTTTCCTCAAGATGTTTTCCTTCGCCTATAATCAGTAATTGGTGTCCAAGATATACTTAGATTATGTATACTTAGGTATGTACTTACATAAGTACCTACCGTTAAATTAGAGAGGCAATTATTGTAATTTTAAGAATGTTCACGGACAAATTTGTCAAACATACTTCTCATTTCCCTTAATTTTTAACAAGTTTTTGATAAACATACGTACATTGTCACTGAAATAAGATTGAGATTATAATTTGAACGTTTTCAGTTACGAGAATTGGCCTTTATTCCTGAAACATGTAAGTAAAACAAATTACACATAATTATTTGTACCTTTTTTTTTAAGTTTTTCATGATTTTCTCTTTTATTGTTAGCCTGTTTTTAATTTTATAAGCAAAATTCTTGTTACTAACCGCGCTCCTTTAGACCTTAATGTCTAAAATAAATGTTTTAATATTTTTATTTATTTATTTCCTCCTCATTTCACGGAATATACTGTATACGGGATTCCCAGCTTTGAACATTTTACCTTTTCACCACTTTAAAGCCCCAAATCTACAGTTCCACGTGAAAGAACGTAAAGAAGAGTACTCCAGTGAAATAAAACCTTTTTTTACAATGTCACAAATATCCGAAACGGTCTCTATAAAGTCGCCCTGTTTCAAAGCTAATATTTTTCTCGGGAGCACCCCGTATAATGTTATGATTTCCACGCAAAACTGTTAGTTACACTGTATGCACGTTCGTGTTTGGAACTCCCTGATAAAAATGGCGGATGGCCGTTCTTTCTCCAAAATATACGGACTTCGATTTGGGAAGAATTTGTGTTGAAGTAGATAAATCTATTATCGAAGTGTGAAATTACGATGGATTCTGTAAGTTGTATATGATAACGGTTCTTTTCAGCCATCGGTGAAGAAGCGTGGTTTTATTTTGTAGTTTCTGTATTTTATTATTTAAAAAAAAATATCATAAAAAAAAAGAATCTGTTTGGGAATGCTGAGGCCGCTATATATGTATAATGGGGACAGAATAACTTTTACCAGAAGTGGTCATCGTATAAGTTATCAGCTTCAAGATTACCAGGACTGAGCCAGATATAGTGCCAGTTTATTTCATTAAGAATCAAAATGTAGGAAAATTCTCAAGTTGCGTAGCGTAGTAACTTAGTTTTCTGCAGAGGTACGAAGAAAACCAGTCACTCAGTTTTTGAGACACTTATTAAACCTAACTACCAATCTGCGTTCTCTTCAAGACCCTCAAATGATCGGACCAAGGCTATTTCTGGGTTTTAAAATAAATTTTATCCCGTCACTATAGGTCGGAATAGGTAGAGTGAATTGGGGTCATTGATCGGAAACGTATATATTAATATAGCCATGCCTCCGGATTTACGGAATTAGTTGATTATTAAAAAAAAAGATGTTTAAATTATGGGTGGATCCGCCGATTTTATTCCGCGAGATTTATTTTCACGTTTTTTGAAAAACTTAACAGGAATGCCTGCAAACTAGCTTAAACTGAAAGGTTAAGTAATAAGCTTTTTAGATCAGTATAAGGCACTTAGATTCAATCGTGATTTTAGAAGTAACAACCGTCCAAATATTTTTTTACAGAATGGTAATGACGTTTGCTTAATGGTAATGATTTTCTTAAAATGGTAATGATCTTATGTTAATGGTGATTACGAAATATAATCGTTTAGCTAAACACCAACTTTATCTGTGTTATTTTCCTGGCTTAGCACATACCTACTAAAGAATGGGTTGGAAATAATAAGAAATGTATTTTAATGAATTTATTAAATTTGGAACAATACGGTCATTCGTTAAATTTTTTTACGTTCCTAATATTATTCAGAATCAGAAAAAAATACAACATTATTATTCGTTTATGCGAAACCCGAAACACGTGCCCAGTATTTTTAAGTAAAGAATTCATGTACAAAATTTCAAAAAGGTATCATGAAAAACCACAAAGTTATGAGCTTGTTATCCTTCTTGGCTGTCCCAACAAAAATGTGGTCCACGCTCCGCTCAGGCGGGCAGACGATGCATTGACCTCTGACCAACGTTAGCTGTTGCGCGGGCGATGATCTACCGTAAGGGGCGTACCACGTTCGGTAACCACACTGCAACAATTTCTAAATGTATTTGGGAAATAATATAACATGGTGGAAAAATGATTGGAATCGATTCAGTTGCTCATTCTGAACAAACTGTATTCAGGTTTCGCATAAACAAAAAATGTATATTTAATCCAATGAGGATTTTGATTGAAAAATATGCCTAGGTACTCTTACTTAGACTTAAACTTTCTTTAACCGAACGCAGGAAGTTATCATATGTACCCACATTTTCACCGTGATTAATACAGGTGTCCGGCCTCCGAGTAGTTCCAAATAATTGTGGTTACTTGTGGAAATTCGTGGTGAAATCATGAAAGAAATGTATTTATTTCGGTACTGTGTGACTGGAGAGTTTGTCTGAAAATGTAAAGTGTCTATGAAAGGAATATCTATGAGAGCTCTTTCGATCAGTGGTATGATAATAATATGTGTCAATACAACTGGACTATCGTGTCTCAAACAAGAACTCGCAGTTCAAATTGATGTTGGTTTGGTTTGGTTCATTAATATGGAAATCCAAATGTATATTACAGAAATTAAAAATGAAGTGCATTGATTGCACTTCATTTTTAAATTTCAGACCGTAATTTCCGGAAAAGTCTGCGTTAACCGCACAGTTAACGGATAATGAATCTTTTAGGAGTGTCATGTTGCAATATTGGTTATGAATAGCACAGCAATGCTCTAAGAATTTTGGTATAGGTACTTTCATGTAAATCATTGATCACCTTTGTTGATTTAGCTAACACCGATTATTTTTTAGTCGCAGTAACAATTTTCTGACCTTGCTTTGTCCTTATACTTTCTCTTGTACGTGTCCATTTTTAATAAGTAATTTCCTGATCATTGGAAAACTCTTTCACTTGTAATGATTTGCTTTTACATGACTCACACTGCCTTTTTAAGCATTTTTCGTCATAATTTGAGCTAGAGCTACATAGGCTAGTTATCAAATCATCAGAACTTGTTTCGTCTAATATAGAATGTGTCTTGACAGTTTGAACCTTTAGATTAACATTTACATGAATGATGCATAAGCATGTTTCGCGTTGAGAGCCTCTTGGTTTCAAAACCCAAAATAGTTTATGCTTACAAAAGAAATGTTACTGTCACGTTATATTTGACCATGAATTTTTTGTCTAACGCTTTTTGAGTGCATGTCATGTACCATTTTTGATTTTAAATTCGTAACATATTGTTTCTTCCCTGCTGTGTGCTATTCAGATCATTCTGATAAAATTCTCATACCTTATTTATCAATTTCATCAGTTTTGAATCTTTTTTTTCTTGAGCTTTTTATGCGATTTCTTTTAGATTTTATGTAAATTTTTTTTGGGTGATTTTTTTTTTCTCAGGCTTCTCTTTACTTGTTGTTGATTGGTCTACCAAAAGCAATTCAGGAGTGACAGGAATAGGACGCATTTTATCTTCTTTTTTTTTTGTGTGTATGTTCGAAAAGCTTCTCGCCATTTTTTACGTCTTTCTCTTTAATCACGGGGAGATACTTCGTCGATACTTTTGATTTGTTTCTTTTTTTTCCTTTCCTGATATCTTTTTCTTTCCTTTTTTCTTTCTAAGTCATATAAAACTGGATATTGTTTAATTTCTGCTATTTAATTTTTCTGTACACTCTTTGTTTTTCTGCCCTTTTACTGATTTTGGGTTTCTGTTTCCTGGGCATGACTGCAGTAAGCACTAAAAATAGTAATTATTTATGTAACCAATATTGTTAATTTTGGTTACATAAATAATTACTATTTGCTAACTAGACAGTCATTAGGGGTACACCTTCATAACTTGTCTCCATAATATTATGTTAGTTTATGCCATAGTCATTGCTTAGAATCAACTCTTGTTCCATAAAGTTCTCCTTATTATAATATATCATTTATATTTTGATAATCTCAACAATAGTTTTTCATTGATCTTGGTCTTTACTTAGTAACTTTGATTCTTCTTCAGCCTATGGATGTCCACTGCTGGACAAAGGCCTCCCCCAAGGCTTTCCACGCTGACCGGTCCTGTGCTGCCCGCATCCATCGGCTTCCCGCGACCTTCACCAGGTCATCGGTCCACCTTGTTGGGGGCCTCCCTACACTGCGTCTTCCAGTACGTGGCCGCCACTCCAGAACCTTACTGCCCCAGCGGCCATCGGTTCTACGAGCAATGTGCCCTGCCCACTGCCACTTCAGTTTAGCGACTCGCAGAGCTATGTCGGTGACTTTGGTTCTTCTGTGGATCTCCTCATTTCTGATTCGATCACGCAGAGAAACGCCAAGCATAGCTCTTTCCATTGCCCTTTGTGTGACTCTGAGCCTTCGTATGAGGCCCATTGTGAGCGACCACGTTTCAGTTCCGTAAGTCATCACTGGCAACACACACTGGTCAAAGACTTTAGTCTTGAGACACTGTGGTATCTTGGACGACGGGAAGATGTAGCGTAGCTTCCCGAACGCTGCCCAGCCGAGCTGAATTCGACGAGACACCTCTTTCTCGAAGTTGGACCTACCTAGTTGGACTGTTTGTCCCAGGTATATGTACTCGTCAACAACTTCGAGTGCAGAGCAACCAACTAGAATTGGAGTGGATGCGACATGAGAGTTCGACATGATCTTTGATCGAACTTTGATTATAATACTTTAATTATAAAAATATAAAAGAATTTGCCGTTTTCTGTTCATTGAACCACTCTCCATTTCTTCAAATTACTTGACCATGGCTTCTCATGATTCCATATAAGTCTATTATTTGCTCACGGTCAGATTACTTATTAAATCATGCGAAAAACTAAGTTAGATTAGTGGAATGTAACAGACATAGTGCTTGTCCCCATGACGTCGGCGCCGTTCACCGAATCGGTGTGAACGGTGACGGCGCCGGTGGCGGTGTGAAACGGTGCGTCCACCAATTAAAAAACGTCATCCGGACCATCGCACCGTTTCACACCGCCGCTGGCACTGGCGTCGGCGCCGTTCACCGGCACCGGCACCTACGTCGACCGGCACCGCGCCGGTGAACGGGGCCAACGTCGCACCGTCGTGATGTGGGCAAGCCCATACTTTCGCATTTATAATATTAAGGTGAGACCAGTTACGATCTTTTATTTATTATGTAAAGCGCTAAATGAAGGTGTCGTTAGGTTCTACCTTAGTATCATCATCCCTACGCACTTACCTCCAAAGAGGTATAACACGATTATTCTAACTTGGCGCATGTAGCTGTCAAAAAATCACCCGCGCGTATCCCTCTTACCTCCCCCTCACCCTATTTTGACAATTGACAGTAACAGCACCAAAAGAAATTTTAGGAAACCTTTCATAGTCATCATTACCATATACAAAGTATCATCATCATAAGCCTAAATGAGATGGTAGTGATGTTAATGGTAATGACGAAAACGATTTTAAAATTATATAAAAATAATTGTCGCCACTATTGGGTCACTACAATATCGCAATTATTTCATTGTAATCACATGCTACAAAGTCCTAATTATTATAAAAATATCGATGTATAAAACTTACCGAACTCGAACAAAATGGGAATGATGAAATCGCAGACGAACTGCGCGTGTCGCCTAGTTTTCGAGGTGAAAAAAGTCTCGGAGCTGCGTAAATTTTACGCACACTCTCGTCTGTTGCGACCAACGAATAGAGGAGCTGGTCCCGCGGACGCAAGCCCGGATAAGCCGCGTCGTGACCACATCAAGGAACCTTTGATATAGCCGCGATGGCTATGACGATTTCTCGTGACAATATTTCAATTCATGATTCCATCTTATTCGCTAATACGATTTCAATATAATTTTGTTATTTTATCACGGTAAATATGTAAATTCTAAATTTATAATTAAAATCTAGTCTGCGTATACGTAAAATAAAAAAGTTTAACAGACAACGGCAAAGGTCAGTACTTTTACTGTGATGGTTATGATGTTTAGTGCGTGTTTTCTTGATTATCGAAATAACTTGAAGTATTTAATCAATATGGATCATGACGCCTTATGTGGAAACGTGTATAAATCGTTATTCAGAAGTTAAATTTACCAGAAGTAACAACAATTTTGTTTTATCGATCGGAACATATTTTTTTTATTGTTTCGCGGATTTACCCTTATATTAAGTAGTAAAACTGTTTGATTTGGCCATACCCTTTAATACAGGCTAAAAATTAAATATTGAAATGTATTAATGCTTCGATCGGAATTTCATTGTTTTTATTTTTCATCAAGTAGTAATAAATTAGTTTAGTTTTGTTACCTTCCTTTAAATGCTTATCCGTGTTATTCTCTCTGTAAACATTTATGATACAAGTACCAAAAATCACTCTACCTATTCCGACCTATGCCCCTCACTTTGGCCATTTCTTGTCAGTTCAAGTTCAGAGTTCGTTGTTGTCTTCCGACAACCATGGCGTCTCCATCTCCTGCGGTCCCTTGTCGGCTTCATATAGCTTATCTATTTTTATTATGACATCTAAAAATGCTTCCGATAGGTATCCTATTTCCAGAATGAACGGTTTCGTTTTAATTTTTATGACTCCAATAGACAGTCAATAACATAACATAACATCGGCCGCCGGCAGAAGTTACCACCCACCAGACAAAGCATTGCCGCCAAGCGATTTGTCGTGTTCCGGCATGATGTTTGGTGAAGCCGTACGGAGGACGGGTCTGAGCAGTTGTGTTGCGATGTGTGCCGGGTACGATGAGCCAAACGTTTTTGTGTTTGGTCGTGAAGGGTCTTCAGATCAATCTCCCTTTGGCGCAGCATCGTTGGTCGTGTTGTTGGGTTTAACATTGCATCACCTCGCTCAACTGCCTTCTTCCTTCCTATTCGCTCAGTTTTTCCGAGTGAATAGGCTCTTAATAAACTAGCGCGCTTTACCATCAACGATCGCATCACTGCTTACCATCAGGCGGGATTGCGGTCAAGCGCTAGTTTATAATTATAAAAAAAAAACATTTATAAAGCCTTTTCATCCCGTTGTTTTATCTCTAGAGATACGTATTGATGATGTCACCGAGAGGGATGTGACGTCGATCTGATAATGATTGATGGTTTATTCCAGCGTTTGAACGATAACATTCAATTGTTTGAACTTGAACTCATCTTGAGTATGGACTGCGACGCCCTTCAATTTTGTTTGAGTTGCTAATTGATAAAAATAACAGCGTGAAATGTATTTTATATTTTATTGATGTCAACACCTTGCATTTACTTTAAGTAAGTATTTTAGGATTACGAAAATGTTATTTGAGTACCCTTCCATATGCGAAGGAAAAGCTTCGGCGCTTCAAGCGTGTAGGTACAAGGTCTCAGGTCTTGATTGACACTAAACCGCTACACCGATTATGACGGGACTTTCATTGGAAGTCGGCTTATTATTTATTTTTTTATAAGGCTTAATATTTTTTATAATAATTAGTGTTCCGTGCAAATGATCTAAAATCCATTAAATCTAATGTCTTTTCTGAAAAGCAAGCGACAGAAGTTGAGGCATAGCTCTCTAATTCAAATCAAAAGCAATTTATTCAGAAAATTCATTTTTGATATTGTAAAAACAATTTAAAACGTGACACACATCTATACTAATATATAAAGCTGAAGAGTTTGTTTGTTTGTTTGAACGCGCTAATCTCAGAAACTACTGGTCGACGGCTAGTATATATATATAGTTACAACCCACACACGGACAAAATGTCATTTGGTAACAATGGATGTTGACTCAAATTATTGCATTGTAAAGACATAGATATCAATAGGCGTATACGTAGTATTATAAATCGGGAGGCGACTATGCAACGATACACCGGATGTACCATAGATATATATATATGTTGCAACATACCTGGGTAGGTCAGAAAAGAAAGGCAAAGAAGATCCAGTACGTGCAAAGTTTTGAAAATCTTCAGAGTTCTAGGCCATTTATTTTTTTTCACGGTGGGTAATCATCAAATGACGTCTCTCGCTCTGGGCGGAGCGGAAGGGCGTGTCAGACTTTTACTGACTAAAACCCAACCGTGTTCCTTAACTGGCCTGTGCGCCAGGGGCACGGTATCTCTTTCACCACGGTAAGGGACCATGAAGTCATGTAACTAACCTGACTTTGTTACTTAGTAGGTTGGTTAGACAATTTTTTATAACTTAATAACGAATGGATGGATTCTTAAAGATCTTTGCGAAATCAATGCAAAAGCTTGTGAGTATAGAGTGGATGTTTGTTACTTTTTCACGCAAAAACTACTGAACGGATTTGGGTGAAATTTGGCACACAGTTGCGTTTATAACCAGGAATAACACTAGGATACTACACTTTTCATCCCGATATTCCTATGGCATCGAAACCTACTCAGGTGAAACCATGAGGCACAGCAAGTAGCAGAATATCTATTAAAACATGGGAAAAAATCACGAATGAAATCTATGAGGGTGCGACGTTCGTCGGTCCGTTAGTATGGGTTTTTTTTTTAACAAAAACCAGTGCTTGACCACTTTCCCGCCTGATGGTAAGCAGTGATGCAATATTTGATGGTAAAGCGCGCTATTTTATTAAGAGCCTATTCACTCTAACCTTGAAGACACTTAAATTGTGGTCAGGCAAACGATTCAAATCGATTGTACCTTCTGAGATTTCAATGTATATTACTATGCGGTATCACTGCTGCAACTAGGGCAAAGTGTCAAGTGAAACCGAGTTTTTATCGAATATGTTGATTCTATTGGGTATATGATTAATAAGTTCTCTGTGATCGATCGCTTTCAACATATATGTACATGATATAAATTTAAGTGCACTTATTAAAAAATATAAAATATAGCACTTATATTTTGAACTTAGCACGTGAAAACTATGATCCCTGTGGTCCTTGGTGGATTTTTGAAATTCGTTGTGGATCTCTAGAGCCCTGTAAGTCTTAGGGGTACCTAACGTGTACTTCGGTGGTAGGCCATAACATTGGCTGCCGGCAGAAGTTACCACCCATCAGAAAAAGTCTTGCCGCCAAGCGTTTGATCGTGTTCCGGCATGATGTCTGGTGAAGCCGTACGGAGGACGGGTCTGAGCAGGTGTGTTGCGATGTGTGCCGGGTACGATGCGCCAAATGTTGTTTTGTTGGGAGTTTGCTAGTGGCAGGTCTCCAGATCAATCTCCCACTGGCGCAGCATCGTTGGTCGTGTTGTTGGTTTTAGCATTGCATCACCTCGCTCAACTGCCGTCTTTCTTCCTATTCACTTAAGTTTTTTTAAATGATTATGCTCTTAATAAACTAGCGCGCTTTACCATCAACGATAACATAACTGCTTACCATCAGGCGGGATAGCGATCAAGCACTAGTTTATAATTGTTTATAATTAAAAAAAAAAACCTCTGTTCGTCTATGGATGAGCGACCATCTTCACATAGGCACTACCATCCCTCAGTGCCTCGCAAAGCACGGTAAGGGTTTGTTCCCAGTTATTGGTGAATCTTTGTCAGTCGTCACGTTTCATGACAAGCCCGAAAGTTTGACAACTTGTCTTACCTCGTATGACCCAATAACTGCGTTGTATACCACAACATTATCTACCCAGGTTTTCCCTAAAATCGTATACAAATTAAAGGATATTAGCCATTGACTTCAAAATTCATATCTTAGTATAACATATTCTTAGTCATTAACAATATTCATGAACACAATTAAACTAGGGATCACACTCTCCGTCTTATCACAATATGAAACCTAACTATTGTTCTAGCCTAAACTTTTGACGCAGTATTTGTATTTCGATTGAGGCAAAGTTCATAATACTAGAATAATGTCAAAATAATACTCTCATGAACACACTTATACTAGGGATCACAGTTTCCGTCTTATCACAATACGAAACCTAACTATTGTTCTAGTCTAAACCTTTGAAGATTATTTCGATTATGGCAAAGTTCTTGATACTAAAATGGCGACTTAGTACCGAACTAAGCTTCATTTTAAAGAACTGCATTTCTATAACAGTTAGTTTCTTAATTAATGGATGGTTCTTAATTGATGGATTAAGAATGGGAAAACCAATAATTACTGACACTATGCTTTAAATCAGTTTTATGAAAACTCTCACTTTTTAATTAGGGGGTTGATATCCGTTCACAGAAACAGTGCTTGGAGAGAAGAGTATATTTTAGTCCCGTTTAAAAATGAGTGTCAGGTCATTGAAATAAGGTTGATTCTTTCACGCGTTTTAGCTTGCGGTCAAAAAAGGAGGTGACCACTTGGATCCCATGACCGGGTTCAATAGGACCCACCCTAAATGGGCAAAAAGCCAGCATCGCCGTGCCTTTACCACAAATCATTATAGTAAGTTCTCGAAGCGAAAACATCATATTATGTAGTAGGTACTTATCTACAAAACATCATTCGAATTTTCTTTTTCAACTAGATTTTTCCTTTCGTTTTTACTAGGGTTGTCACTTGCCCGAAGTAAGTACTTAAAAGCTTTTAATGAAACTTATTACATTGAATGAAAGATTAAGCAAAACTGTTGTTATTAGCATGACTGCTCTCAAAACGGTGAAGGAAAACAATGTGAAGAAACCGGCAAGTTCTAGCGGCAAAACTTCGAAGACATCATGTGACATCTACCAACCCGCACTGTGCCCACGTGGTAGATTACGGCCCACTCCCTCTCAGTGAGAGGAGACCTGTGTCCCAACAGTGGGAACATTATAGGCTGATTATTTTATGTTGTTATTATTTGAACAGCAGCCATTACACAAGTCATGTAAGCAATGTTCAGCGTTATTAGATAACGCTATAAACAACTAAAACCGGCAAGCTGCTCCTTTCAATAGCCAAGAATGACAGGTAAGTAAAGGGACGCCATAACTTCTACATTCATCAACACCAGGCAAGCCTTTTCAGAACTTTGTTGAAAGGGAAAAAAGAACATCGAAACATAATACAGCTGAAACAAACATACATCAAGTGACAAGAAATAAAATTCAAATAAAAAGAAAAAAATATCAGTACACCCTCGCGGCTGCACCAAAAAGGCCCAGTTCAGCAAAAATGCCAGACAACTAGTGCCTGGGAGTTTTGGTGGGAAAGTTAAGCTGAGTGCCTTGCTCATTTTTCATTGGAATTTTAAGTGCGTGATTTATGTAGTAAAAAGTGCATTCATAAAGAACATTGTTTTTTTTTTGTTTTTTTTAAATCTACTACCTCCAACATAATCGGAGCCTATACTAAACTTCACTTTCATTCAAGTTCTCGCATTTATGCCTTTCGTACTTTCATGCCTCATACTTAATCTTTCTATTATTCCTCCTCATTCGCGTCTGTACTGGGTGGGATTCCCATCTATTATATCCATAAAGAACATTGAGATATAGCAGCATAGTGATTTTCCTCATCATAATTTTGCCTCAGACCTCCCTTGTAGACGGTTCACGTGGCCGTCTTTTGCCGGACAAACCGTGCAAAGCCAAAAAAGAAAGAAAGTTTTTCTTTCTTTTTTGGCTTTGCACGGTTCACGGTTCCGTGCAAAGCCGAATGAGGAGGAATAATAGAAAGATTAAGTATGAGGCATGAAAGTACGAGAGGCATAAATGCGAGAACTTGAATGAAAGTGAAGTTTAGTACAGGCTCCGATTATGTTGGAGGTAGTAGATTTAAAAAAAAAAAACAAAAAAAAAAAAAACAATGTTCTTTATGAATGCACTTTTTACTACATAAATCACGCACTTAAAATTCCAATGAAAAATGAGCAAGGCACTCAGCTTAACTTTCCCACCAAAACTCCCAGGCACTAGTTGTCTGGCATTTTTGCTGAACTAGGCCTTTTTGGTGCAGCCGCGAGGGTGTACTGATATTTTTTTCTTTTTATTTGAATTTTATTTCTTGTCACTTGATGTATGTTTGTTTCAGCTGTATTATGTTTCGATGTTCTTTTTTCCCTTTCAACAAAGTTCTGAAAAGGCTTGCCTGGTGTTGATGAATGTAGAAGTTATGGCGTCCCTTTACTTACCTGTCATTCTTGGCTATTGAAAGGAGCAGCTTGCCGGTTTTAGTTGTTTATAGCGTTATCTAATAACGCTGAACATTGCTTACATGACTTGTGTAATGGCTGTTGTTCAAATAATAACAACATAAAATAATCAGCCTATAATGTTCCCACTGTTGGGACACAGGTCTCCTCTCACTGAGAGGGAGTGGGCCGTAATCTACCACGTGGGCACAGTGCGGGTTGGTAGATGTCACATGATGTCTTCGAAGTTTTGCCGCTAGAACTTGCCGGTTTCTTCACATTGTTTTCCTTCACCGTTTTGAGAGCAGTCATGCTAATAACAACAGTTTTGCTTAATCTTTCATTCAATGTAATAAGTTTAATTAAAAGCTTTTAAGTACTTACTTCGGGCAAGTGACAACCCTAGTAAAAACGAAAGGAAAAATCTAGTTGAAAAAGAAAATTCGAATGATGTTTTGTAGATAAGTACCTACTACATAATATGATGTTTTCGCTTCGAGAACTTACTATAATGATTTGTGGTAAAGGCACGGCGATGCTGGCTTTTTGCCCATTTAGGGTGGGTCCTATTGAACCCGGTCATGGGATCCAAGTGGTCACCTCCTTTTTTGACCGCACGCTAAAACGCGTGAAAGAATCAACCTTATTTCAATGGCCTGAACCTCATTTTTAAACGGGACTAAAATGTACTCTTCTCTCCAAGCACTGTTTGTGTGAACGGATATCAACCCCTAATTAAAAAGTGAGAGTGTTCATAAAACTGATTTAAAGCATAGTGTCAGCAATTATTGGTTTTCCCATTCTTAATCCATCAATTAAGAACCATCCATTAATTAAGAACCTAACTGTTATAGAAATGCAGTTCTTTAAAATGAAGCTTAGTTCGGTACTAAGTCGCCATTTTAGTATCAAGAACTTTGCCATAATCGAAATAAACTTCGAAATGCAAACACTGGGTCAAAAGTTTAGACTAGAACAATAGTTAGGTTTCGTATTGTGATAAGACGGAGAGTGTGATCCCTAGTTTAATTGTGTTCATGAATAATGTTAATGACTAAGAATATGTTATACTAAGATATGAGTTTTGAAGTCAATGGCGAATATCCTTTAATTTGTATACGGTTTTAGGGAAAACCTGGGTAGATGATGTTGTGATGCACAACGCAGTTATTGGGTCATACGAGGTAAGGCAAGTTGTCAAACTTTCGGGCTTGTCATGAAACGTGACGACTGACAAAGATTCACCAATAACTGGGAACAAACCCTTACCGTGCTTTGCGAGGCACTGAGGGATGGTAGTGCCTATGTGAAGATGGTCGCTCATCCATAGACGAACAGAGGTTTTTTTTTTTTTAATTATAAACAATTATAAACTAGTGCTTGATCGCTATCCCGCCTGATGGTAAGCAGTTATGTTATCGTTGATGGTAAAGCGCGCTAGTTTATTAAGAGCATAATCAGTTAAAAAAACTTAAGTGAATAGGAAGAAAGACGGCAGTTGAGCGAGGTGATGCAATGCTAAAACCAACAACACGACCAACGATGCTGCACCAGTGGGAGATTGATCTGGAGACCTGCCACTAGCAAACTCCCAACAAAACAACATTTGGCGCATCGTACCCGGCACACATCGCAACACACCTGCTCAGACCCGTCCTCCGTACGGCTTCACCAGACATCATACCGGAACACGATCAAACGCTTGGCGGCAAGACTTTTTCTGATGGGTGGTAACTTCTGCCGGCAGCCAATGTTATGGCCTACCACCGAAGTACACGTTAGGTACCCCTAAGACTTACAGGGCTCTAGAGATCCACAACGAATTTCAAAAATCCACCAAGGACCACAGGGATCATAGTTTTCACGTGCTAAGTTCAAAATATAAGTGCTATATTTTTTTTTTTTTAATAAGTGCACTTAACATTTATATCATGTACATATATGTTGAAAGCGATCGATCACAGAGAACTTATTAATCATATACCCAATAGAATCAACATATTCGATAAAAACTCGGTTTCACTTGACACTTTGCCCTAGTTGCAGCAGTGATACCGCATAGTAATATACGTTGAAATCTCAGAAGGTACAATCGATTTGAATCGTTTGCCTGACCACAATTTAAGTGTCTTCAAGGTTAAGAGTGAATAGGCTCTTAATAAACTAGCGCGCTTTACCATCAAATATTGCATCACTGCTTACCATCAGGCGGGAAAGTGGTGAAGCACTAGTTTTTGTTAAAAAAAAAACCCATACTAACGGACCACTAGAGGCACACTAGTGTGCCTGACGCTGGTTTTCAACTGAACCTAATGTGAGGTGACGGATGTAAATCAGTTGTGTTAGAGCAACTTACAGCTAAGTTGACTCCAACAAAACTGATTTACATCTATCTGTATACCGTATACAGCTGAATGCATAGCGGACAAACGGCAGGAGGGTCGCCTACGTTAGTACGGTCACGTCTTACTCGGCCACGTTACGTGGGTCACAAATGTCTTGCCATGGCACCTCCGCCAGTCCGGAACAAGCGGGGTAGACCAAAGGAGTGTCAATCAAACAATCTCACACCACAGGATTCTAAAGATCGCGCGATGTGGTGGAAATCGAGCAAGAAAGCGGAGCCCGGGCTCCAACGCGGAAGCTGCGGACGCAACGGGGATAAATGCCGAGATGATGATTACCATATACAGCTGAATACCAGAATTTTTACTTGAAGCAACTGCCTTTCTCAGTTACTGAGTGACACAATCATCATCAACCTTTTAATCGTCCCACTGCTGAGCACAGGTCTCCTCTCATACAGAGAAGGATTGAGCGTAATCACCACACTTGTTCAATGCGGGTTGGCGATTTCAGACTTAAAAGTCCAGGTTTTGTCAAAGTGTTTTACTTCACCTTATAACCACTCATTGGTGTCCAAGATATACTTAGAAAGTAGGTATATATAACTTAGAAAAGTTACATTGGTACTTGCCTGATCTGGAATCGAACCCGCATACTCATACTACGACTTCACAGGGTAACCACGACTTAAGGTTAACACAATACCCCATGGTAAGTCTAGTTCCCAGACATTCGGGCTTCTGTCAACCCGCAACAACTGTCAAAGATCAACAAATGATATTCGGAACCATTTTTTTTTTAATAATTATAAACTAGCGCTTCACCGCAATCCCGCCTGACGGTAAGCAGTGATGCGATCGTTGATGGTAAACCGCGCTAGTTTATTAAGAGCCTATTCATTCAGAAAAACTGAGGGAATCGGAAGGAAGACGGCAGTTGACCGAGGTGATGCAATGTTAAACCCAACAACACGACCAACGATGCTGCGCCAAAGGGAGATTGATCTGAAGACCCTCCACGACCAAACTCCCAACACAAGAACATCGCAACAAAACTGCTCAGACCCGTCCTCCGTACGGCTTCACCAGATATCATGCCGGAACACGACAAATCGCTTGGGGGCAAGGCTTTGTCTGATGGGTGGTAACTTCTGCCGGCGGCCGATGTTATGGCCTACCACCGAAAGACCATACCATACCATTGTTGAGACCATAGTCTCAACAAGCTTTCACGGAGTGGTTTCAGTATGTGAAGATAGTATACCAAATCACAGATCGACCTAGAATCCCACGATAGCCTTTGGTAAATGACATAACCTGAACTCTAGTTCAGATTTTGGCTAGTGTGTAGTGCCAACCCTATTCCTGATCACGAGAAGTAGATAAATCTATAAACAGGTCGCACGCATTGTACGGTTCAATTCGATAGTAAACCTATGGTGTAAGGACAATAAACCATGGAATGGTTTGTTTGTTTTAGACTAACGCCAGTAGTTAAACTTGTGGTGTAAACAAATACGGTTTCCTTCATAGTAGGCGGGCGAGGAAATGTGGGTAGTAGGTGTGCATGGGATAACCAAATTCTGGCTAAACATTACCATGCTTTTGGGTGTTTCCGCAGTTTGATGAAAAATAAATATAATAATCCTGTAGATGATTATGTTTCTCTACGAAGTTTCTATCGGGAAAATGTTCTTTAATAGTAGATTAGTAGCCAAGGGCTGTAAGGCACCAATTGCAGCCCGAGATATTTATATAGTTTGAGGGTGCAATTGATGCTTACACCCGAGCTAACTACTCTGCTTTACATCTTGATTTAAGGTAAGTAGAAAAAAAAACTGGCATTACAAGAATAAAATATTTTAGAACTTTCAGACAAAATATTGTTAATTACTGCATCAGCTTCCATTTTCATTGAATCGGGAGTGCAGCTTATATCTTTGTCACTTGCAGAACTCATGTATTTTTCCCTTATTAGTACGTTTATTATAAAAAAATCCCAAAAACTAACAATATTTAAAGTAAAAGTTTTCTATTCCCACCTTTTTTCATCCCTTTTTTTTTAAATGATTTTTTAAGAACTAAATTGAGCTTTGCCATTCGATATTTAAAATTGATGACTATTATACTCATATGAAGAAGAGGCTGAATTGCGAAGCGACCTCTTTTGTCATTGGGCTGAGTGCATGATGTCTATTGCCAGTATGATGATTACATTAGATGTACAACTTTTTGAAAGAGTGAAGGTTTTTTTTAAATTTCTTACCGCCCTAGGGATGTTCTAGCTACATTTTTACCCAAGGGCGCTAGTTGGTCACTTACAAGCCCCATTTGGGGGTAATAAGGACCTACTTACCGAATATGAGAGATGTAAAAGTACAACACTCTCAGATGGATTAAAAATACGTTCCAAGTAAATAGGCATAGAGTAAGTCTTTATTTTGTTTTTATTATACAAGGTTTAACGGGAAGGGTATATACATACCAAGGGCAAGAATTGATACTAAGTTTTCGTTTGCATTTGCTTATTAAATTTAAATCATAATAAATAACGTGTCAGCGCACTACGTAGGTTCATTAGTGATTCTGCGCGCCTGGTATCGTAGTAGCTTACCGCAGGTGGTGTTCTTTCTCATAACTTCCGATCATGTAGAGATGAGATTATTATCATCATCATCGTCCCAGCGTTCAGCCCCGGTTGCATCCGCGGTCTTTTTGGTTGGAGCCCCGGGCTTCGCTTTCCTACTCATTCTCCTACATTTCACGCGATTTTTAGCATCCTGTGGTAAGAGATTGTTGACACGCATTTCATCTGTTACAACGTCAAGCCAACACTAATTTGGTCTACCTCGCTTATTTCGGCCCGGCGGATGCACCATGGCAACACAATTATAACCCACGTAACAAGCCGTTTTCGTAAGACGTGGCCGTACCAGCGCAGGCGACCCTCCTGCAGTTTGTCTGCTATATCACGGACACGAAGACTGTCACGGATGCGGGAGTTCCTGATGCAGTCTTTCCGCGTAATTCCACACATCCACCACAGCGTATTCATCTTCGTAACATGCAGCTCTTGCTTGTGTCGCTCAAGCATAGACCACGCCTCACTGCCATACAGAAGAACAGGTCTAATAATGAGAGATGAGATTATAAAAACCCTTCCAATATCGTTCGATATCAATCAACGAAGCCGTGCCCTTGATATGTATATACCCTTTCTGCTACCCGTTGTATAGTTCTGCTAGATTTACCAACCTTTTATAGACACTTCTATTTCTAGGAGACGTTAATGAAATGCGTAGAAGCTTTTACCGCTCCTAACGGTCAACTGGGTGTGACCGCTATCATATTTCTCTCCTTCAAATCGTGAGGTTGGCAAACTCATCTCTCAAAATAATAATGTTTTCGCTTGCTGAAAACTTCTAAAAACATGTGATGACTAACGAGTGCACTAACAGACGTACGGACAAACATACGGATATATTAACACTGAAAAATGTGTTCCATTTCCGAATTCCCCGACATGTGACGAATTACAAAGTCTATATTTGAATCGCGAAGTGACATTTCTCATATGCCTGAGTGGAACTGTAAACAGATATTGCTTTTATTGTAGTAATGAAGTGATTCACGCCATTTAGGTACAGAATTAATTATGGGCATATGCTGGTACTTGCTGGTACCACCTACCATCAGCTTTTTATCCTTATCACATAAGTGAAATATCATATGGCGCCAATAGATGCGTCAGATTTGATTGGAGTTATATCAAGTTTAATAAATCGGGTGATTATATCTATACTAATATATAAAGCTGAAGAGTTTGTTTGTTTATTTGAACGTGCTAATCTCAGGAACTACTGGTGCGATTTGAAATATTCATTTCCTCATTCCAGGAAGGCTTTAGGCTATATAACATAACGCTTGGACCAATAGGAGCGGAGCATATTGAAACCTACGCGGGTGAACCGCGTAGCGCAGCTAGTTCCATATATGTTTTTTTTTATGGGACAAAACCCGCCACACTTTTCCCACCCACTGCAACTCCTGAAAGCCAGAATCAACAGTGGTGACCGCCAGAAAAACGCCGAGCAATGAAGCTTGCCGAGTCCCGGAGAAACGATTCAACTGTCTTGGGTCCCGCAACGAAATTAATCAGAAAATAATAGCGGAGGAGTAAGAAAAAATATATATTTTCCACTTCCTTCCATAACAAGTAGGAGACAGAACCGAACTAGGCCAATCGGCACAAAGGGACATTACTGCAACTGGGAGAAGCTCAGATTGCCAAACACCACGGAATAAAATTTGATCAATTTAGTGGGTCCTAAGTAGGTATGTGCTATTACAAATGATTCCAATAATAGGTATGGCAAAAGCGCCTGAACGCACGGAAATTGGTTCTAGTTTCTACAAGGTCCGTATAATAAACGATTCCGGATGTAACTTGTACACTATCCAACATAATATTGCGTTCATTCTGCCAAAGAACACACTCCCACAAGATGTGATGTGCGGACTGTTCAAATTCACAGTTCGATGTAGAACACTGACACAAAGGCGAAGGATCCATATATGTATACTTAAACTAGTTGACCCGCAAGTTAATTGCATAGGACACTATCAGTAGCAAGTGGATGCATTTTGACAGTTAAACAACATTCATCGCGTTATTTACGTTGCTGAGCGGTAACATTTTTCGAACACATGGACCAATGGATTAGCAATATGCTATTTTGTTCTGATCAAACAGCCAAAGTTTAAATCTCCCAAATAACACATTATTCAACACATAATTTATATAACCGACCGGCATTATTAGACTTCCAGCAGCATTCTCCAAGTGAAACTTGCCAAGTCCTCTGTCATCGTTAATTAAAGGACCGCGGGGATAAAAAAGAAAAAAGAACAGTGGTCGCGAATGTAACTGATACGTTATCTTAGCCGGAACAGTTCAAGTAGTTAACCCCAGCTCCGATATACGCTTGACCGAAATATTTCAGCGAATCAAGTTCTGTGTTGCCACGTACAGATTAAAAATGATACCTATTTTATAAATACTGAATTTAATTATAAGAATGAATAGTATTTAACCTCTTTATCTTTTGCGAATTGGATTTTACCTACAATATCAAACTAATAGTATTAAAACCGGCCAAGTGCTTGTCGAACTCACGCACAAAGGGTTCCGTACCATTGATTTATGAAATTAAATTAAAGGATTTAAGTTATTTTTATGAAAGATTACGCGGTAATGAGCCGTTTACAATTTACGAGGTATAAAAAAAAAACTACTTACTAGATCTCGTTCAAAACAATTTTCGTTGGTAGTTTTTATAGTAATGTACATCATATGTTCTTTTTAGATTTTTCTTTTTCTTATTTTAGAAGTTAGAGACCAGAGGGGGGGGGGGGGGGAGACCAACTTTTTCAGTTTGGAAGCGTCTGTCACGCAAACTATTCGGTTTAGAAAAAAATATTTTAGAAACCTCGATATCATTTTTGAAGACCTATCCATAGATACCCACACGTATATGTTTGATGAAAAAAAATTTTTTTGAGTTTCAGTTCTAAGTATGGGAGCCTCCAATATTTATTATTATTTTTTTATTATTGCATCAAAATCTTAATGCAATTCACAGAATACATCTACCTACCAAGTTTCAACAGTATACCTAGCTCTCATAGTTTCGGAAAAAAATGGCTGTGACATACGGACGGACAGAGGGGCAGACAGACATGACGAATCTATAAGGGTTCCGTTTTTTGCCATTTGGCTACGGAACCCTAAAAAGGCGAAAGTTTGTAAGTCTGTATACGTTTGTTACTTCTGCACGCAAAAACCACTGAACGGATTTAGATGAAATTTAAAGATTGAGAGTACATAGAAGGATTGAGCGTAATCACTGCGCTTGCTCAATATGGGATGGTGATTTCAGACTGTCAGCTCATTCAGACAATCCAGGTTTCCTCGAGGTGTTTTCCTTCACCTTTTAATCAGTCAGTGCGTCGTGGTGGTCTAGTGGTTGAAACACCAGCCTCTCAAGTATGAGTGTGCGAGGTCGAATCCAGGTCAGGCAAATACCAATGTAACTTTTCTGAGTTATATGTACCTTCTAGGTATATCTTGGACACCAATGACTGATACATCATACAATTTATTAATTTTCAATATGCAATATTACAAAAAGAAAAAAAACTAAGTAACAAACTAAAAGTTAACAAATTACCGCTTCGCTCTCTAAACTCCCAAAAAAAATGGCAAAAAAAAAGAGTAGCCACACTACATTCGTAAGTTCACCACACCCATTCAAATACAAGTCAAGCATCTATCAAAAGATTTCATAGAAGCACCATGGGGTCCGATAAGCCAGTAGACTGCTCTTATTGTACTGTATCTCGTGTCAAAGGTAACGGTTCGGTCGAGATACATATCTTTAGACAATGAGCTGACATTCAAGTAGGAAGATTTCGGCAATGGAAAGATCGAAATCGTCGATACTTTTAAAATCTTTCATTTCTTCACGGACAGTTCTCTGTCCGCACAACTTAAACGATTAGGTCTAAAAGCGTGAATTTTTGTACAAAAGTTCTTTTTATAACGAAGCTGTGAGTATTAGGGAATGTTGAAATTTCATCCCCTAAAGGCTTTAAAAGGAGATTAAGTTTTTACAGAAGCTCGAGATGTTTGCAAACAATAATCTCATTGTGAAGACAGTATCAAAGCATAGGTACCAAATTTCCAAATACCCTGTTGTGACGCATCAAGACTTCACCCGCGTTGATCTTAAACCCGCAGGAATATGGTGATAAAAAGTTTCCTATGTCCTAATCCAGGCCATGGGCCAGATTTCATAGAAATCCGTTGATACGTTTTTTTGAATAGGCCGTACGAGGGTCCAATGAGGATTAGCCTATAAATGACTCATATATTATATATTCATAACTACGTGAACTATAGAAGAGAAGACATGGTAATTATATTATCATAATTGGCTAAGAGAGTTTAAATAAAAATTACAAAGGGCAATGAAGAGCTATGCTTGGGGTTTCACTGCGTGATCAAATCAGAAATCAGGAGATCCGCAGAGGAACGGGATCAACCGACGTAGCTCGAAGAATTGCAACATATGCCACTTAGGCAGTGGGCCGGGCACATTGCGTAGGACCGATGCCCGATGGGGCCGACGAGTTCTCGAGTGGCGACCACGCACCGGAAGACGCAGCGTGTGTAGGCCCCGACAAGGTGGACTGACGACCTGGTGAAAGTCGTGGGAAACCGCTGAATGCGGGAGGCGCAGGACCGGTCGTTGTGGAGATCCTTGAGGGAGACCTATGTCCAGCCGTGGACGTCTTGCGGCTAAAATGATAATTAATTTAATTAAAAAATAGGTCACTTCAATTATGTGGAGATTAGTGGCAATTCATACTTATCATTCTACTGCCCTTGTCGATGCAAGATATCTTGTCCTTCTATAAATCTCTATTAGTAACCAGTATCCAACCGTCATCCATCTTTTATTTGGTCTCTCCCTTCTTTTATAGCCATCGACATATTTTATACTTAAATTTTTCCTGACAAATTTTTCAGCATTTCTCCGTAATACATGCTAAACCATGACAACCGCCTTCTTCCCCTTCCACTTAGTTACCGGTGCCACATTCAAGCTTTCTCGTAGTCATACATTCCTAATAGGGATGTATCCAAGGTATGAAAATCAAAAAAAATAATTAGTCCGTCTTATAGATAATAAAAAAAATTAAGACCCGTATTTTTCATTTTGTCGAAATTACCAATAACTACTAAGATATAGCGTATTAAAATTACGGAGTGGGGGCTAATTACGGCACGCCGTTGTATATTTTGCACCATGGCGTGACGTCATGCGACATTTCAAATCAATATATCTTCCTAAGTATTTGAATGAGAGAAAAAATAAAAAATACGTGTTCAATATTTTTTATAAATCTATCTGATGGACATTAAATTATTTTTAGGATACAACCCAATTGATCAAGCAGCACTCTAATTCCATAACACTCCGTTACTATTAGTTGCAATCATTTTGAAGCTTATTGCTATTCCATTGCTCCCTATGTTCGAAAATGTGTCTGCTCAACAACGTAAATAACGCAATGAATGTTGTTGAATTGTCAAAATGAAACCCATTACTATTGGTAATGTGTTACGCAATTACCCTGCAGGATTCAAGATCATATAGCGTTCTTATCTCTCAAAAACACTAAGCGAGTCTGGACCACAAATATAAAGTAATTATAAACATATGTATGATTACATCATTCAAATAGACATCCAATCTAAATTTCGCGCTTGACCTGGATAATATCTTTGAGACTAGGTCCGGTTGGTAACAAACGATATACAATGTACTGTGGAGTTCCTTACAATTCGCACACAAAACAACAAACAAAATCAGTTACAGCTCACCGATACAAAAAGAATGAAAACTTGAACTAAAGAGGACGTATCAAACTTTGATGCTATTTTTATACTAGTATTGCCAGTCATACCTGACGGAAAATATACCACAGTCTTGTACTACCGACATTAAATGTAACCCATGTGTTAATTATAGCTTATAAACTATTATGCCAAATCTCATCCAACTCCGTTTAGCCATTTTATCGCCAATACAAAACATACACCCAGACCTGTTAAACGAATATTTAATGGAGCGTTTTTGACTGCGTTACCATTTTATTTTTTTGTTTTATCATAACACAGAGTGGTGCTGACAATACGACAATAAATTAAACATCGTGTTCCTCAACACATTCTCAATGAGCCCATAAAAAAAAAACATATAAATATATCCATTAGTTTAGTCATAGGAAATCATTTTTCATTTTTCACATTTTCTACATGATGTACATGTCAATAAGGAAGTGCTTACAGGTTAATGACCGCCGCATCCTGCGGTACTAAACTTTAATAATAATGGCGCCAAAAAGTAAGTCGATACAGGACTGCGCTGTCGCCCGCTGATCGGAGGTCATTGAACCAATATTTTAAAGGATGTTCTATTGTATGTGTAGTAAAGTGATCGGTGATCCTACTTGCTTAATAAACGATTTCATTTCATTTCATTTCATTTCTATTCCATTTGCAATTTTATGCGATTTAATTTGTTTGAAATCTTCATTTTTTTATTTTTGGTGCTAGATTTCTTTTTATGGTTTAGGAATACTCCCATGAACCAGCATAGTCCGTGTTTTCATTTATTGTTGTATTGTCAGCACTACTCTGTATATTAGAACTCGTACATTATTTTGGTAAAAACAAGGAATTTACTTTTTTTTTTTAATCCAACACTCTGCTTCAGAAAACCCAATAATAGCTGCATGCCATTACGATTAATTAGTTTAATTAAATTGTTTACCCTCCTTACACTTTTCATACTGACTAAACATCATACGGAACCAGTGCATCTTAACAGAATGCATATCTGACCACCGGGCGTCAACCAGCTAATCTATCGAGTTTAAGTATCAACATTGCCCAAAAAACTGTAATTAAAATGCATTGATAGTTCCAGCACATGCTGACCCCGATATCTTGACACTTAAGGATAAACTGTTGCTGATAAAATGACCCGCCAAAGTATTTGGAAAATTGCCTACAAAGTTCCCCACGTCTGGGTCACAGGCCTCGTTTATACCGCGTTCATCGAGAGACTGGAACAATTTGCCAGCGGCGGTGTTTTCGTCGGACTACAATTTGAGTGTCTTCAAGGCTAGAGTGAATAGGCTCTTAATAAACTAGTGCACTTTACCATCAACGATTGCATCACTGCAGCATCAAGCAGGATTGCGGTCAAGCGCTAGTTTATAAAAAAGAAAAAAGTGGGTTACTCTACCAGACGAGCCCAGAGCTGGTAGATTTCACATATCTTCGAATGATTAGTTCTAAAGCACGCCAATTTCCTTACAATGTCTTTCTTAACCATTTTGAGAACAGTAAGATGAAATTATTAGGAAAAAGTAAAGCGTTGGCTCGGTTTGAGGACTACTACCAGTGGGCCACCACTGCTTTGAGACGTATTTGGAAACAGACAATAATGCGCAATTTGGTTTGAATAGAATTAAGCTGGGTGTATGTGCCGCACGGCAAAGAATCTACGGGCCGAATTCACGACCCAGTACCACTGAATCTCAAGCTATATAGCGACCTGGAGTTTACAGCCACTTCTTCCTAGTTATGGTACTAGCAAATGGTGAATAGAGGCTTACGTAATTTAGACCATTATTTTTTAAAAAAGTAACAGTGACTTTTCTCGTCGGCACTTCTTTATAACACAGCACATCAAGCTAATACAAGTGTCACTTTTCTTTGTTACATCTTTAACTTAATGGCTATAGCATTAAGGCTCAAGGTTGATTAGGAATATCTGACAGTTTTGGGTAGTTTGACTTACTGTCGTCCGTACATAGCTTCTGAAGTTTCACGAGTTCCCATGTGATTGTTTCTTGGCAGCTTTTGACAAGAATAGCAGTGCCTAAGCAGGGAAAATATATAGCCTAGAAAAAAGGCTGGCAGCAAATCTGATTACCCAGGTTTTGGGAGGCGTATTGTTACGATACACAGATAGGAACAATGCGTAGAAATAACTTTTAATCAATCAGCCAATAACACCTTAAACTCTTCCAAATATCCATTTGATTACATTTCAATTGATTTCATGACGAAGCCTCGCCACCCCGTTCACTTTTTAAACTTCAAGGTAAAAAGCAATTTCAGAAAACGCGGAAACATTTTATAAATAATAAGCAGAATGGAGGGGGAAGAAGAAAATTTTATCAACAATAAGACTCGAGTGAAATTACTGTCTCACAAAAATTGTTTAAGAGCTTTCCTTTCAACCTAAATGTTTTGTAATTTAATTTAAAAACAAGTGTTATACATTATACGGATGGATAGAAGTGTCTTTCTTCGTGTTCTAAATAATATTAATAATCGTGAAATAGGCTAAGAGTTTTAGAAATAATAATGTAATTAAAAAAGCTTGTTATAAAGAATTTTTTTTTTTTTTTAATAATTATAAACTAGCGCTTGACCGCAATCCCGCCTGATGGTAAGCAGTGATGCGATCGTTGATGGTAAAGCGTGCTAGTTTACTAAGAGCCTATTCACTCAGAAAAACCGAGCGAATTCGAAGGAAGACGGCAGTTGAGCGAGGTGATGCAATGTTAAACCCAACAACACGACCAACGATGCTGCGCCAAAGGGAGATTGATGTGAAGACCCTCCACGACCAAACTCCCAACACAACAACATTAGGCGCATCGTACTCGGCACACATCGCAACACAACTGCTCAGACCCGTCCTCCGTACGGCTTCACCAGACATCATGCCGGAACACGACAAATCGCTTGGCGGCAAGACTTTGTCTGGTGGGTGGTAACTTCTGCCGGCGGCTGATGTTATGGCCTACCACCGAGTAAAATTTCCATATAAACCAGTAGGAAAGGGCCTTAATTTGGATATATTGCCGTCCCTT
Source organism: Sesamia inferens (assembly GCA_037179545.1). Lineage (NCBI taxonomy): Eukaryota > Metazoa > Arthropoda > Insecta > Lepidoptera > Noctuidae > Sesamia > Sesamia inferens. The sequence continues at coordinate 4,811,373 of CM073939.1, read as the reverse complement.
CTTCTTCAGCCTACATAGGTCCACCGCTGGGCAAAGGCCTCCACCAAGGCTTTCATTACATTGGGGGCTTTGCCATAATCCCCACGTTTGGCAGGCGGATTGGGGATCGCAGTAGTTTTATATTCCACAGGGGAAACGCTGCTGCCCGCTTCCCTGTTGAGAGTTCCCTGAGTCGCCTCTTACAACACCAACGGAAGGATATGGGTTGGTACTATTCTAAGTCCGCTACCACACGGGGCACGGGGGCATTTAGTTAAAACAAAATGATAAATCTACCAAATGTTTCGTTCGGATAAAGAGAAGAAGGGGCTGACACGGTGTATAAGCTAAGAAATCACTTGTTTATCTAATAACATAATTTCCAGCCTACCCATCGGAACAATGACCTCGCAAACAACACTGATTGCACAATCAGGCCCTGATGAGCCGATAGATTTTATTCTAAACATTTACAAGTACGACCCAAATGTAATGCATGTAATTTGTTATATAAAACTGAATTAGCAACAAGTAAATATGCAGTAGGCATTTGTTTTGGACTATATTCATAATAATATACTTACGTAATATAAAGATGGAGGCACGGGTAATTTTGGAGACAAAAACTCAAACTCAGCATTTATATCAATTAAAGATGATGAAGATGTTATTACATCGTGGCCACAAAGACCGATGTCTGGTAGTTGTTAGCATAGTAGGTCGTATAGAGAAGTATGAACAAAAAAACTACACAGATCCGGAATTTGAATCAAAACATGTATTACATCGTTTATGTAGAACAATCATCAAAATGGTTACATGTACGGACGACAACAGTTCAAGCTAGCCGAAACTGTCAAATATTCCCAATCAACCTTGAGCCTTAATGCTTTAAAGATAAAGTTGAAAATCTAATAAGGAAATCTGACAGATTGTAGTAGCTTGATGTGCTGTGCTCTGTACCTAATGAAAAAACGCCGCGTTAAGTTTGACAATAAAAAGGCTGGCATCTGTGGTGGTACGAACGTACTGTTAAATTTTAAGGTTATCCTTGTTAAACAATATATTGCCTAGCAAATTAATACTTTGAATTTGAACATAAGTCGAAGCTGTAATACTTATGGAAAAACTAGCAAACGGAATTTGACTAAACCTGATTACTTCCCACAAGATCAAGATAAATAAGAAACATTTTAAAGCATCAACCCATTGCTTCAAATATTCCAAAAATATATCTACTCAACAACATAAATACCGTGATGAATATTGTTGAACTGTCAAAATTAAACTCATTACTTATGAATGTGTTAAGCTATTACCCCACTTGCGTAATAGTTGCTTAATATTCATACGTATGTAAACCTATAAGGATTTATTTCATTCAAGACCCGAGCAAAGCCATTACACTGAGTAAATTACTCGTATTCATAATTAATTGTATTGTCTTAACAACATCGTATAATAACTACTCTAGCATATGGCGCTATTCAGTATCGAAAAACTATAGCAATACAAAAATCATTAATTGTACACACTTTTATGATGCTTCTGCGTCGCATATCATCAACGTCGTATGTTGTTATTAAAAAAAAAATATATCGACTTTGTGAGATGATTGTGGTACTCATATCAACTACTAGCGGCCGCCAGCGACTTCGTTCCCGTGGAGTTAGTTATGCTCCGCTCCTATTGGTCGCAGCGTGATGTTATATAGCCTAAAGCCTTCCTGGATTAATGGTCTATGCAACGCAAAAAGAATTTTTCAAATCGGAACAGTAGTTCCTGAGATTAGCGCGTTCATACAAACAAACTCTTCAGCTTTAAAATTGAATGATTAACAACAGATTGTTTAGGTACATTATTTTTTGTATTGTGACAATCGGGCTAGAATTTCATAATTTTCCTAAGACAGATCATATAACATATACACACGCCTTAAAAAAATGCCTAGCCAAAAACAAAAAATAAAAATGTGTCAAATAATTTCGCCATTGTTTGTTTACGCGCCAGAATTTGCCTACATTATGAAATATAATGTAATTGGTATCAATGTCGATTTGGCCCACAAAACGAATGTGCGCGCATCATATGACGCGAGGTGTATTACCTGGCACGTGTTCGTGCATTCTGCTGTGTTCGAATTTTGAAAACCTGCGTACCTGGAAAAAAAGAAAATTAAATTAGTCCGTTGTTTCGTTTATAAATGATGCTGATTGAATAAAAATGGCGGGTTTGAACAGCTGTTCTGTACACGATTTGAGTTATAGAACTCGGGGAGAATCAGTCATTCAACATTAATTTGGATCGCGATCAGTGATCAGAATCAATTTCAGTTCAGTTCATTTCTCGATAATTCTTGACAGTTACAGCTTTATTTGGGAAATGCGCTAACAGACATTTTTAGAGTAACACGCTATGCGCGTATAACTGTAGTTGTGTTATCCATAACGTCATTTGTTCGAAAAATTGTCTGCTTAGTAAAGAAAATAATGCAATGAATGTTGTTGAACTGTCAAAGTGAAAGCTATTGCTACCGTTGTGTTGGCTTTAAATAAATTTCTTTTTAATAAACTTGTAGTATATTACGTTTTATATGCTCACACATATTTGCTTTGCCATTTGATTTCTTAGAAGATTTGAACACGTTAATATTTTTATAGTAAACTAGCAGCGCCGCGCGGTTTTACGCGCGTAGGTTTCGATATGCTCCGCTCCTATTGGTCGTAGCGTGATATTATGTAGCCTAAAGCCTGGATTAATGGGCTATCCAACGCAAAAAGAGTTTGTCAAACGGACCAGTAGTTTCTGAGATTAGCGCGTTCAAACAAACAAACTCCTTCCTTCTAGCGCGTACGGAAATGATATTAAGTATATACTTTATTGCTAGAAATAGTTTTTTTTTGCTTATTTATAATTCACTTCACCTTAGTTTTCACACTGTAATTTATACAAAAAAGACAAGGATATTAAATATAATATACATATATGTAGGTAGGTATGAGAATGGCCAATGCATTAGTAAATATAATATGAGCGCGTCAGTAAGAGTGCATATTTATGGTAGCTAGATCAAAATTTCTAGAATAGGCCATTAAAAAGCGAAATACCTACGTTAAATAGCAGAAATTAAATGTGTCAAATGTGGAGTGAAAGCAGAACAAATCATGTTTTACAATTGATTAAGCTTGTTTTACAATTTTTGTGATTATTTCAATGACATATGGTTTGTAGAACATAATTTTGGAGAGTCGGAAGTCGTGGTGGCCTAGTGGTTAAAACACCAGCCTCTCAAGTATGTGTGAGCGGGTTCGATTCCAAGTCAGGCAAGTACCAATGACTGATTATAAGGTGAAGGAAAACATCTTGAGGAAAACTGGACTTTAAGTCTGAAATAGCCAACCCACATTGAGCAATCGTGGTCATTAAGCTCAATCCTTCTCTGTATGAGAGGAGACCTGTGCCCAGCAGTGGGACGATAAAAACGTTAAAACGTTGATTATGACGATTATGAGATATAGTAGTTTTAGTGAACGCAGCAAAATCGCCCAGGAGCTCCATGAAGCTGCGCGTATCTCCGCAAATGAGAGGTAATAAATAGCTGTCGGTATAAATTACCTAAATATTAAATCTTTAACATAGCTTAGCTAATTGTTACATTTTATATCCAGCTAACAATCATTAACGTCACATAATAATGTCAAAGTGGGTCCATTAAGGAAAGAAGCATGAAGCAATAAAAAGAACGAGCTAGAAAGACAAGTATGCAAATAAAGCGGACAACAATTATCATAAATTAAGTATTTAATTTTTAGTGTTAATCGTTCAAGGACGAGAGGATGATTGATTAAGATCGGTGAACGTCCAACGAAACGTGATGGACAGGTTTATTATTTTTACTACGAAAACCTTCAAATATCATAGCTAGTTTTAAGCTAGATGGAGAGCCGATCTTCGAAAGTACAGGAAACATGTATGTTACATTTCAGTCGTATTGCCTACTAATATAAACGCGACAGTTTTTGAAGGTGGATAGATACATGGATTTATGTGTTTTACTGGTCCACGTAAAAACTACAGAACGGATTTGAATAAAAATTGGTATATCTACGGGTTGTCGGTTTTGTACCAGGATTAACACAAAGGAAACTTAAATCGAAACATATGCGGTAAAACCGCGGGGCGCTGTTAAAATAATATCAAAATTCCTAAAAACTAGGAAAATATACAAATAATTAACATTAAACAAAAATAAAACAAAGTATATTTACATAACAATCCTTTAAACTGTTCTACAATGGAGCAATGGCACTTTAAAACAATCCTTTAGTAAACTACAAAGTTATAGAGTAAACAACAAAATTAACATTGAAACCTTAAGTCACTTAACGAGAAGTTGTAAAAGGAGGATTTTTACTTAACAAAGTGTACATCTCACGAGAAAAAAGGAAGAAAATACATTCACTTAGCGCGGACTTAAAAGATGCGCAATACACCTAGGGCTAATTCTACTAATTTTAAGAACGTTTACAGTCTGATCTCAATGTCAATGTCAAAAAATACTTCAAATTTCCCTACATTATAGGCTACAAAGAAATGTCAAAAACTTGTCAAAGTTTATGACATTTCTTTGTGGCCGAGATGAGACTATGATTAGATTTTAAACGTTTTAAATTATGAGAATTGGCCCTCAAAAGGTCGATTCTCGTAAAGATTACGAGAATTGCCCCTTAGATAAAAACAAGTGAAAATCAAATAATAAGTGTAAAGACTGATTTACAGGTAGCAATTAATTGCCTATAGCTTTAATTAAGTTGAAGCAACAATAAAAGTTGCATTGTCTAAACACCAGTTAGACGATGCAAGTCATTTGTTGCAAAACTTTTATTGTATGCCATAGGCAATAAAATTGCACCATGTAAATCAATCTTAAAGTCTGATGCAAGAAATTAGCATGAATGTGTGCCTTACGGCTGCGAAAAAAAAGCTGAAATGGGCAGCAAAAATGCCAAACAACTGGGAGAATATTAACCGTTTTCCATATCTACGTTTGTATCCAAGCAAGTTTTAACTAAACGTACGCCATCGCTTCTTGTTCTGGGACAACACTAGGAAATGAAGGGCGGTCGTTTTGGAGGACTGAATGTATCTTTAACGTACGTAGTGCTGATTCTCAGCCAAATTTAGGGAAGTTACCACCCACCAGACAAAGCCTTGCCGCCAAGCGATTTGTCGTGTTCCGGCATGATGTCTGGTGAAACCGTACGGAGGACGGGTCTGAGCAGTTGTGTTGCCATGTGTGCCGGGTACGATGCGCCAAATGTTGTTGTGTTGGGAGTTTGGTCGTGGAGAGTCTTCAGATCAATCTCCCTTTGGCGCAGCATCGTTGGTCGTGTTGCTGGGTTTAACATTGCATCACCTCGCTCAACTGCCGTCTTCCTTCCTATTCGCTCAATCTGAGTGAATATGTTTTTAATAAACTAGCGCGTTTTACTATCAACGATCGCATCACTGCTTACCATCAGGCGGAATTGCGGTCAAGCGCTAGTTTAGAATTATTAAAAATAAAAATACAATAAGTCACAACCTAATAACCTGTTTTCAGTTAAAGACAGATTGCTACTGATGGTCACCAGTATAATCATAACTTCCAGTGTAATATGACCATACAAATCGCTACTGATATTGCTGGACGTTAAAACGAAAGATAGACAGATGTATCTACCTTCCGTATGCGAAAACTGGATATGAAAGGTTCACAATCACCCCATCTATGAAATGACCGCGGTGAACATACCATTAAACTAGACAAATTAATCGTTTCGTGTTTTATATGTTGCCAGGAGCCAATACATGTTTGACCTATCATACTTCGAGTATAAAAAAACTAAAAACCTTGACCATCTACGTAAAAGGCACTCAGTTCAATGACCTCACGAAGTAGAAAATCGCACTTAGATTATTTACACATAATAATAATAAATGGCATTATGATATTACCTAATGTCTCATTGTGGTAATTACTGTAATATATGCAAAGTATTTGAATAAGACTTTGGTTGACAACAATATGTTAAAATTGTGTTGCTACGTACTACTTGGAAATAATGGCGCCGATTAAATTGTTCACACACTAAACTAAGTTTAAGTTAAGTGCATCATTTCTTTTCCATTTCGTTAAGAAAAGGATAAAAGATAACATTTTAGTATGCAGATGACAGCACAGTTGTGGAGAGATACCTGCCGGATGCTCGGGCTAGTAGGAAATCAATCCGGTCCGAAAGAGAGGCCATGGTAGAGCGAACGAGTGTTGCACTTCAGGCAGTCTCCGAATGGGGCAATGCCAATCTTGTAGCATTCAATGCCGCCAAAACGCAGGCGTGTCTTTTCACCGCCAAAAGGAGCCCGTTCACCTTGGCTCCTACTTTTCGGAATGTGTCCTTGGAGTGTACCGACCGCCTTCAGCTTTTGGGTGTTGAGATTTCCTCGAACCTAAACTTTGGGCGGTTCATTGAGTCCAAGGCCAAGGTGGCTGCCAGAAAACTTGGTGTAATCGCAAAGGTCCGGCAGTACTTCACACCAGGGCAGCTTCTAATGTTGTACAAAGCACAGGTCCGTTCGTGTGTGGAGTACTGCAGCCACATCTGGGCTGGTGTTTGCCGAGAGGCGGTCTCCACTCGAGGTCTCGTTTACCCCAACGGTTGTCGGCCCTGCGGCATATGTGACTAGCCCATTGCCTCTCAGCTATGTCGACTAGATTTTAGTTTAATCCTGTCAAATTAAGATACTCCATAGACAGTTTAGATGCGATTATAAACATGGCGACTAAAAATACGCCAGTTTACATCAGGAGCGCACTAATTTAACAGGTCTAAACTGACAGTTTACAGTTTCCCACGAGACCGAAACTTATGCAGGCGAAACCGCGGGGCACAGCTAGACCCGCATAAATCTCACAGCAAAAACTTAAGTGGTTAAGTGAACTTGAAGAATGCGGTTATTATGGTGATTGCTGTGGATTGACACTGTTGGGAGGTCAGTTCACCTACATATGTTTGCATGGTGATATATAAAGCAAATGGCGTACCCAGGGAATAGGATGACTCGATGATTGGTGATAGGCCATAACATCGGCCGCCGGCAGAAGTTACCACCCACCAGACAAAGTCTTGCCGCCAAGCGGACGGGTTTGAGCAGTTGTGTTGCGATGTGTGCCGGGTTCGATGCGCCAAATGTTGTTGTGTTGGGAGTTTGGTCGTGGAGGGTCTTTTAAATCAATCTTCCTTTGGCGCAGCATCGTCGGTCGTGTTGTTGGGTTTAACATTGCATCACCTCGCTCAACTGCCGTCTTCCTTCCTATTCGCTCAGTTTTTCTGTGTGAATAGAATCTTAATAAACTAGCGCGCTTTGCCATCAACGATCGCATCACTGCTTACTATCAGGCGAGATTGCGGTCAAGCGCTAGTTTATAATTATTAAAAAAAAAACCCAACCAGTGACAGTCCCAACCGTGGACGTGGTGAAGAGTTAGTGGCCTGAAAGTCAGTTTCATTTTTAATAATTATAATCTAGTGCTAAAAAAAAAGCGCGCTAGTTTATTAAGAGCCTAATCACTAAAAACACTGAATGAATAAGAACGAAGACGGCAGTTAAGCGAGGTGATGCAATGTTAAACTCAACAACACGACCGATGGTGCCCCAGAGGGAGATTGATCTGGAGACCCTGCACGACCAAACTCCCGACACACCAACGTTACATTTGGCACATCGTACCCGGCACACATCGCAACACAACTGCTCTGGCCCGTCCTCCGTACGGCTTCACCAGACATCATGCCGGAACACGACGCAACGTTTGGCGGCAAGACTTTGTCTGGTGGGAGGTACTCTCACTCATCCATCATTTTAGTTTCTCATTCAATGCCTTAAAAACATGCGAGTGATTACTATCAGCTGATGCATGGTAGTTAAGTTTCAATTAACAATATCCATAGCATGTCTCTGTTAAACATAGGCCAACCTCTTCCAAGCCAAATGAAGCAATGTACGTAATTATAGTGCCATTAGCCGACAAAGCGTTGTAACACAGCCAGTTAGTGCACAAAAAAACAATAACACCTTTGAAATCAATCAAAAACAAATAAAGTAAGTATCTCACGGCCATAAACTGACAGAGATAATAACATATTCCTTATATAATTGTTCAATTTAATTCTGCTACGAACTGAACACAGCCAGCATAACTTGATTCCCAGTAGAGGCGCTGCTCGTCAAGGGAACTGTCAGAACAAACGTCAAAATCGGTAGAATAAATATTTTAGTTCCATTTTTCGTCGCGTGTCAAGGCATAGTGGGGAATGTACACGTTCGGTTTTAAATCTGTATTTCGTAGCCAATGCCAAGGTTAGAGTCGATGACCGAGGCGGAGGCGACGGTCGCCAGGCGAGTGTAGGAGCGGGGATAAGTCTCTGTTTATGTTTTGAAGGTGAAGTGCTGTTGTCTTCACTTTTGGTACGGTTTGATAAAACCGCACTATTGTGCACTTGTTCACCCGAAGGTAGATGAAATGGATTAAACGTCGTATAAAGTAATTCATACGAGTTTAATATAAATTACTCATAGTAGGTATGTGTATAATTAGGAAACCATCCTGTATTTCAAAATATGACAGCTTCTATATACACAAGCAAAAAAAAAAAATTATTGATGATTTGATTTTTTGCACAAATAAATTAATATATTCAATTTAAACAAACCTTTATATTGTTTACATTTTTGGCGAATATTTCGCAATACATATAATAGTGACCGACAGCCTCCATGGCGTAGCGGTAGCGAACGCGGCCGTTGCGCAAGGAGGCGCGGGTTCGATCCCCGCACAGTGCAAATATTTGTATGCATGAATATGAATATTTGCACTGGTCTGGTCGTGCCTCGGAAAGCACGTTAAGCCGTTGGTCCCGGTTGCCATACGAACATCTAGTGGCAGTCGTTACGGGTTGTAGGAGCCCTCAAAAGTCTAACAATTGGTCTAGCTGCAAAGCTTAGATATCTCCTTCGGGTTGTGGAGGTCAGACGGCAGTCGCTTCACGGAAAATATCGAAGTTTAGCCAATATCAGTAGTTAAGACTGGTAAAGCGGACCCCAGACTCCAAAGCTGAAAAAACTACGGATGCGACTGGGATTAACGCTGAGCTGATGATGATGACATATAATAGTGACCAAAGTAATTTAAGTATATTTTCAGTACACAATTGAATCTACTTATTAGCAGAATATTTATACTAGAATATACTTTAGAAGAATTTAATGAAAAAAGCTATGAGGTTAAACAAAAGACCATCTGAGCCTACAATCTAACACAGGCGCTCATACGCTAATCAACTTAAACAAAGACTATCCGAGGCTCGAAACTAACTTGGCCACTCAGACGCTAATCCGTCTTTATCACTCACCTCAGTGTGTTTGCTCTCAACCGAACTCAAAGAAGTACAGTCGAAGAAGAAATATAGTAAGAACTGGATAACATTTTGTTGAATTAATAGAAAACAAACATTTCATACATTAAATTACATTCAAAAATATCCAACAGTGGCTTAGTAAAGTTCAACTATATTCGACGATCTGATTACTTATCTCCATTGGTGACTGTACATACCCATGCGACTCGGCCGACATATGATGAGAGCACATTCATTATGCAATTATAAGGGACCACATGCCTCGAAGGAATTCAAAGGTAACAGGGATTTGTATGGAAAAAGCTCCAAAGTGAGGATTTTTAGGTATTAACTATTTATCGGTTACTCAGTTATATAAAATAACAAAAACATACCATAAAAACAAAATACATACTGTTATTTAATTATACTATTTTTTTATTTTTTTATTTCCTTTAAAGCTAGAAGCGCTTCCATCCACTCCCCTATGGAGAAAAAAAAAATGATCTGTCCGACATGGTCCATAATTGATTCTATTTTTTAATATATCAACTATTGTGAAATGCAATAAATTATTTTGTATTGCGTTATAAATATGAGAGGCTTATTGTAGTTGGACCTCGTGGAACTGGTCACCGATAAGGTGGACTGATCAAATCAAGTCGGCAGTGTGGGACCTGTAAGTGAATGCTCCAAACTGTCGTCCAACAGGGATATATGGAGAGAGATCGTGTGGCGTGCGACATCAACGTCTCGAATTCAGTCATAGTGACCACGACCGTTCTGTCAAGTAAGAAAAGAAGAAGATTGTAGTTGGCAGTGATGAAATGCGTTTGAACTTTGAAATATGCGAGTTAAATCGATTCAAAGATACCCATTATCATCTGTCTAACTTTTTTCCAAATACGTTGGGGTCATCATCCAGTCTAACCACATGCAGCTGATTACCAACATTGTACATGGAGCGACCGCTTATCTGACCTCCATGACTGGAATGCATATTCTAAGTAAAAAATTCTAATATGTATGCATGTATTCTGCGGGTGAAACTGCAGAACTAATTATACTGTTTTGAAAAAGAAGAACTTATTCATGATGATCATAACTCCACAACAAATGCATCTAAGAAACTGCGCTTAATAAATAACAAATACAATACTAATCAACTAATTATAATTTGTAAAGACAATATAGCGAACAAGGAAACAGCATGTGAACCATAACATAGGAATGATAACTATAAATAAACAATTTATGTACATCAATTAAACTAATAATGTGCTTTTAATACAATCAAGCTGCTCTGTTTTCCTGTATACAGTACTAACATACTTCATTAATAGTACCATTTTGCCGCCAAAAGAACCATACATTCGCCTCGATTTGTTCTAATACCCTGATGGTACCCACGGGTAGTAATAAAAGTCTGACACGCCCTTCCGTTCAGTCCAGAACAGGAGAGGTGATTGGATGATTTTCCATCTAACACAAAAACTCTTCCTTTTCATTGGTGCATTGTTAAATTTCCTCCAAATGCATTGAAAAGCATACAACCATTTCTAAATCTGTAGGTGAAAACTAAAGGACCTTAAGTCAGATTTTATAAATTATTCAGTAAAGCACATTAAATATGTCCATGCCCGAAGTTAGATATTAAATTCGACCGTGTATAAAAAGTAAATAGTGTATCTTTGCAGAATAAAAATTATGATTATAGAGTTTATTAAGCTAATAAATTTATATAATCGATTTTTTTTTAATAATTATAAACTAGCGCTTGACCGCAATCCCGCCTGATGGTAAGCAGTGATGCGATCGTTGATGGTAAAGCGTGCTAGTTTATTAAGAGTGAATAGGTCACTCAGAAAAACTGAGCGAATATGAAGGAAGACGGCAGTTGAGCGAGGTAATGCAATGTTAAACCCAACAACACGACCAACGATGCTGCGCCAAAGGGAGATTGATCTGAAGACCCTCCACGAGCAAACTCCCAACACAACAACATTAGGCGCATCGTACCCGGCACACATCGCAACACAACTGCTCAGACCCGTCCTCCGTACGGCTTCACCAGGCATCATGCCGGACATAATGTTGTTTATAATTTTATATCTACGGAATTAGTGACTGTGGGACTTAATGTCTTTTACCATTTGATCAATGCGGGTGTACTGAATAAGAATGTTTGAAAAAAGAAAAATGGCAAAAAATGGACTTAGGTCCTTTAGCTTTCACCTACAGAAATATTATACATATAACTGTTTTGCAGATACAACGTGCAATGTAACGCAGTATTACAGGCGTCAAATTGACACAACAACGCCATTGCGTTCAGTATTTACGGAACATAGAGTACACAGAGAAATTTGCTGAAAACAGAATCTCTGTTTTCAGCAAATTTCTCTGTTGTTTCTTAACTGAAGTTGCTCAAAAGCTGCTGAAGTCATTATAGACAGACCATATTCGCAATAGCACACTGCGCTCTAAAACACAAATTACTAACGTTCCTCACAAAGCTGCTTAGTTGAGAGTGGGCTGGGACTGGTCTGGCCACGTCTGCCGTTTGCCTAATAATCTTTAGGCCAAATAAACCACTACAATAATTGCATTGTAGTGGTTATTTTTTTCTAAGTTATATGTACTTCCTAAGTATATCTTTGTCACTAATGACTGATAACAAGGTGAAGGAAAACATCTTGAGGAAACCTGGACTTTAAGTCTGACATCGCTAACCCGCATTGAGCAGGCGTGGTGATTACGCTCAATCCTTCTCTGTATGAGAGGAGACCTGTGCTCAGCAGTATGACGATAAAATGGTTGATGATGAGTGGTTTATTTGTATTTAGTATTGACTAGAAGTAGGCGGCACGACCTGGGCAAAAGAACCGACCAGTGGTCTACTTAACCTCTGGATCGAAAGAGCTAGACGACATAGGAGAGGCGTTAGCCCAGCAGTGGGATGATGCAATCGAACAGTAAGTTTACCAGGGTTCATTGATATATTTATGTAAATAAATATCAACAGATAGACAGGGGCAAGTAACACAGGTCAATCAGGTTAAGGTACTCTTGCTGCGGCTGTTCCGGGAATGGATAACCATCCTTACATACCAACACCCCTGCGTGCGTCCGTTGTAGGTAGTCAGAAACCCGTAGTTCTAGGGGTATCGTATTACCCAGTAACTGGGTTGTGGAGGTATCTTTTATACATGCCAATAAACCATTAAGAGTAGATATTCTGCCAGAAAAACGTCTTGAGGAAACCTGGACTTTAGGTCTGAAATCGCCAACCAGCATTGAGCAAGCGTGGTGATTACGCTCAATCCTCCTCTGTATGAGAGGTGACCTGTGCCCAGCAGTGGAACGATAAAAAGTCGATAATTGAATGATTGAATGAATTCTGCCTCTCTCCGAGCTCTTTTACTGTTCAACTTATACGTATTAAGTAGGTATACATAGACATTGTATTAAGGTTTCGCAGGTCCGGGTTCGAAGTAACGGTACTTTTTTTTCTATGACCACTAACAGCTATAATAACATTGCTTCTCATAATTTGAAAGTTGAAACTGATTAAAAGATAAACTAGAAGTAGATTGGTAGTTGCAAAAAAAACTGACCAAGTGCGAATCTTTATTACGCTTTTGGATGTTCCGTAATGCACTAAACTTTAACTTCCATCTTTTCTTTGAACTTCAATCCACGTTTGCTCTGAAAATTTTATAGCCTGTGTTATGATGACGATTTTTGGCTAATTATTTTGCTTACCGATTATGTTCAGTATGTATAATTTTGGATATCTATACAGGGTGTATCTGACATCGTAACGCAAACTTCGCGAAAAGGCTAAACCGCATGCCACTAATAAAATTATGATAGTCATTTACGAGTATGTCGTTCATGAACGGTTACAGTGTATGAAAAAAGTGTCGGCTCGGCCTTTGAACGTTGCAAGCGTGCCGCCGTGCGGGTTTGTAGGTATGACGTTGATCCCTGATGTGAACTCTATTAAACCAGCTGATAAGATAATTTTTTGAGTATTGTTTTCATTGCGTTTTTTTGTGTAATTAGCGAATTAATTAATTTTTACTTTAAAATCTTATTGGGTTATAAAAGTATAGCAATTATGAACGGTTTAAAGTGAAAAAAACTACATATATTTTTTTTAGAATCATGAAAAAGCCGACGAAAAATTCCACCACTGGGGGTTCAGAATCATGTACTAGATCCATGGTACTCGTTGGTGCGTCGATGTCAGATACACCCTTTATATGTATCTATTTTTGTGTATTGTATTTATAATATTTGCACCAACGGCTCCCCATCCCATTCTGTTTCAGGAGACTCCCATTTCTGGTTCAGGAGAATCTCTGTCCATTCTTTGGTTGCTTGGAGGAGATTGCATTAGCGATAAGGCCTTGTATATTTTGTTGTGCTGGATGTATTTAATCAATGTATGTTTTTGGTGTACAATAAATTAGATATAAATAAATAAATAAATGTATAAGCAATGTTTTCAGGTTTTAACAGAAATTTAAGGTGTATTTTTATACCCCATAACTCCAGGGTTTATATTCCACAAAAATAATACAATAAGTCCTCGAGTATGTAGTGAAAAATGCATCGTTTGGAAGATATGTGCTTACTGCTTAGGTATCTAAATTTTAATCTATTACTAATATAAAAAGCTGAAGCTGCCCAGGAACTACTGGTCCGATTTGAAAAAATTGCGTTGGACAGCCCATTCATCGCGGAAGGCTTTAGGCTAAATAACATCACGCTGCAACCAATAAGAGCAGGACATATAAAAAAAATGCGGGTAAAACCGCGTGGTGCAGCTAAAATATAAGTTAACTGATTGATTTTCAGGCAAACATTGAAGCTAATATAATGCGACATTATCATAATTCCACATAAGGGTGTTTTACATTCATAGTCGTGTTGTAGTCGAATTATTTTACATAAAAAATTAAAACAAAAAATCATAATATGCATGCTTTATCTTTGATATGGTCTCATTCAAACCCAGCAGGAGGCAACAAGAACCTACGCCTAAAATAAATCTAAATTTTTCCCATAATTTACTTTTTGGGTTCGTTATTAGTGGTCATCTCAGTATTTCCAAATCAAATGCCGAAATCTGACACACGGTGACATAAAATTATTCTTTACTACATATTATAAAACAAAGTCGCTTTCTCTATGTCCCTTTGTATGATTAAATCTTTAAAATTACGCAACAGATTCTGATGCGATTTTTTAATAGATAGTGACTAAAGCGGAAGATATATTTGGAAAGGACAAATAACTATAGAAAAGTTACATTGGTATGACTGAAGCTGAAGGAAAACATCTTGAGGAAACCTGGACTTCAAGTCTGAAATCGTCAACCTGCATTGAGCAAGCGTGGTGATTACGCTCAATCCTTCTCTGTATGAGAGGAGACCTGTGCCCAGCAGTGGGACGATAAAAAAAAAAGGTTGATGATGATGAAAGAGGAAGGTTTATATGTAAAATAATATTTAATAAATAGTGGAGAAATACTGTTATTTTTGAGGTTTCTAATATGATGTCGTAAATAATTACATTTTTTCCGCGTTTGCAGTGAAACATTGGCTGAACTATACGAGATTTATGAAAATAATGTACTAATTATTGTACACATTGAAAAGGTCTACAGAAAAGTCTACGATGGCATATGTCTATCTCTTGTGGATATCCCACAATATCAGTTTTTTATCATTTCCTTTTTAAGAAAAATACTGCCTAATATTCGAAGCGATTTTAACCGATACAGCATTAATCCTTATCCAATTTAATACCTTAAACACATTGTTGATTTAATATAGATCCATATCGCCCTTTACAACATATGATTTAAATGAATATTTTCGAAAAAAAATTTTTTTTTAATAATTATAAACTAGCGCTTGACCGCAATCCCGCCTGATGGTAAGCAGTGATTTAATCGTTGATGGTAAAGCGCGCTAGTTTGTCAAGAGCCTATTCACTAAAAAAAACCTGAGTGAATAGGAAGGAAGATGGCAGTTGAGCGAGGTGATGCAATGTTAAACCCAACAACACGACTAGATGCTATGCCAGAAGGAGATTGCTCTGGAGACCCTCCACGATCAAACTCCCGTCACAACAACATTTGGCGCATCGTACCCGAAACACGTCGCAACACAACGGCTCAACTGCAGACTTAAAAAAATGAGGGGCTCGCGTTTGCAGCGGTACCCGTTGGCCGGAGCTGGGCGGGAGCGGCTGGCCGCTGGTTTTTAAACAACGTTCACAGTTTCTCTGTAGTGTATGTAGTTTCAGCATTGCACCCGTGCGAAGCCGGGGCGGGTCGCTAATATCAGTATAAACTGACTTCTCATTGCATGAATAGCCTTTACATTGCGAGGTCAGCTAAAACTGGATATGACACTGTCATTTTCATTATCATAAAGATAAACTCTTTATTTGACTTCAAATGTCACGGTTTCGTAAAATAATCGTACAATAAAGTAATATGACCTTAGACAGAAGTATTGTTGAATTTTTTATACACAGGTATCAGTGGTGTCTGCCAGGGCCGGCCCTGGCGTACAGGCAAGTGAAGAAACAGGGGTGGGTTTTAGTCAGTAAAAGTCTGACACGCCGTACCGCTCCACCCAGGGCGGGTGAGATCATTTCAAGATTACCCATCCAAGAAACAGCACCAGTGGCGTTCAATAATTCATCTACGGTGCAGATGAATGGAATTTGTGCATGGCAAATGTGACCCCATTTGCAGTGCCAATCGAATGTAAACATCTCACTGTAAAAAACAGGTGAAGTGAGCTTGTGGGATCAGCTGTCATTTAGTGTTAAACGTAGCATTAATTAAAATGAGAACTCACTCCACGGTGAGATGACAGGCATGGCACTCGCACTCGGATGGATCAGCAATCGCCTACTTAGACTTACTCCCCCTTATTCATAAACGCTGCTTAAAGTTAACTAATGATTAGCGATTCTTTAACCATACATTTAGGAGTTTTTGACCTTTTAACCTTGATGAATAAACAACAGTGTTTAAAGGATTTATTCATAAACGATGATTAAAGTTAAGTGACGTGCAAACGTCTAAAATGTATGTTTAAAAAAATCGCTAATCACTAGTTAACTTTAAGCAGCGATAATGAATAAGGGGGACGTGTCTGCAGCGGCTACTTGGGTACACAATGGCTTGAGAAAAAATCGATAGAAAATCAGTTGAGTGGTTTATTTATTACGTCCAGTTTCAGATTATCACAAGTAAATACAGGTATTGAAAAGAGAATAACCGCAATTACAGGTAGCCTTGGCACCACAATCTATGATTGGTCGCCACGTAATGCAACAATGTGTTAATGATTGCAATTTCCACGCCGACTAGAGTAGGAACGAAACATTGGTGCAGTGAAACAAATGCTTATCGTGCGCCGCGAATCGGGATAACTTAGTTGCTAAGGTGATAAGGTTCTATGTTATACATATTATGAGTTTGATTTACGCATTCAGTCCTTCAAGTGACCCATTGTACGTGGGCCATGCCGGCTGTCGGTGGCCGATAGGCTACTTATTCCAACCAGCCTACCTCAGGCCAAGTTGATTAAGTCTCCAGGGCTGCTAAGAAAATATATTTAAAATCTGGGTGTCTGGCTTCCGCCTTAAGCAAAACGATTTCATCTGCCTCCATGGAAGACCTGCACAAGGGACTGTCCGTTTTGTCAAGAAGTGTTCTGGTTATAAGGTTTTAACGGCCTTATTTATGAAAGAGAACTGTCTTAGATAATCTGTAACACAATATCCAGCTCCCTTTCCCATGAACGAAACGAAATTAACACGTGATAAGTTCGTAGTTTCGAAGGAAGAAATCATTCGGAGGCCATACTGAATCACCCTTTTTTTTTTTTCAGGATGAGAAATCATCAAATGACTCCACTCGCTCTGGGTGAGCAGAAGAGCGTGTCAGACTTTTGTTGACTAAAGTCCAACCATGTTCCTTCACTTATCTATGCGCCAGGGACCACGGCGTGTCTTTCGAAACATCCACGGCCCTGGTAGTGCTTAGCTAGCAACTAGCCCAGGGTGCAGAAATGTAAATATGTACAACTCTCGCTCTCTGTTTCCATATTCCCCAAACGCCAGCGCAAACGTAACATAACATCATGCCTGCAATACCCAGAAGGGGATAGGCGGAGCGGTAACAATAGTCCATCCACATTTCGCCAGATATTTATTTACCTATTAACCGATTAAAATACATTCAAAATAGACCGATGCAAGTTTTTTACAGTGAACCAAAATCATCAGCAATTAATATCCTAATTTAGATACTTATAACAACTTAAGTAGGTACTTGAATAAAAGTAACAAGAAAAAAATTACATTACAACGGGTACAGGTGAAATATCATTTAATATTAACAAGTGCGAGGGCAGCGGTGACTCGGCCGTGACTTAAAACTTGTAGGTCGTAGGTTCGAACCAGGTCAGGTGCTTTATTTTGTGTAAATTAAGTAGTGTCCGACCGAAATTTCGGTTTCGGTTTCGGTTTCGGCCGAGTTTCGGCCAAAAATCAAGTTTCGGTGGCAGTTTCGGTTTCGGCCAAAATAGGCCGAAACTTTTGCCGAAACCGAAACTTATTTCGAACGTTTCCGCACGATCGCGTTCGTCTAACTTCGTTTCCCGCGGCAAGATCTCAAAATTGTTTCTGGTCATCCATAACACAAGGGAAAACCTTAATTTGGGTTCCAGGACAATGTATGTGATGTTGTCTCAATTTATATTTAAAAAAAAAACCAATACATAGTATTTAATGAAACAGTAACTAATTAATAATGTGGTAACTAAAAAATATAATCTAGCTGCAATGCTTCGATATCGCCTTCGGGTTGTGGAGGTCAGACGGCAGTCGCTTCACGGAAAATGTCGAAGTTTCGCCAAAATTAGCAGTTAAGCTGGTAAAGCGGACCTCAGACTCCAGAGCTGGAAAAAGGCTTTGGATGCGACTGGGATTAACGCTGAGATGATGATGATTAAAATTTTGCTATGAAAACTTAATTTGTCAAAATAATAAAAATGTTATTAATAGATATATTTTTTTATGATATGTTAAATAAATGATTACAACAAACTTAATATACTGTGTTGCCATTAATGCAAAATAATAGGTACCTAAAATTCTCCAAATTTCAGTATTTTAAGAAATTTTATACTTAGATACGTGAGTTTCGGTTTCGGTTTCGGTTTCGGCCGAAACTGAAGCCCTGGCCGAAGATTCGGTTTCAGTTTCAGTTTCGGCAGAAAAACCAGTTTCGGTCGGACACTAAAATTAAGCCGTACGGAGGACGGGTCTGAGCAGTTGTGTTGCGATGTGTGCTGGGTACGATGCGCCAAGTGTTGTTGTGTCGTGAGTTTGGTCGTGGAGGGTCTCCACATCAATCTCCCTCTGGCGCAGCATCGTCGGTCGTGTGTTGTTGGATTTAATATTGCACCACCTCGCTCAACTGCCGTTTTCCTTCCTATTCACTAAGTTTTTTTTAAGTGTATGGCTTTATTAAACCAGCGCGCTTTACCATCAATGATTGCATCACTGCTTACCATCAGGCGGGATTGCAGTCAAGCGCTAGTTTATAATTATTAAAAAAAAAAAAATTTTACTTCTCTCAAAACGGTGAAGGAAAACAACTTTAGGAAATAGGCACGTCCTAGAGACTGAACTTCGAAGACGTAACATCTACCAGCACGCACTGAGACCGCGTGTTAGATTACGAGCCACTTCCTCTCACAGAGAAGACGCCTGTGTCTTCAGAAATCGGAAGAGCAAAATTCCTGGAGAAAAATTGAAAATGTCGGGAATTTCAGACTGTTGTCGGGATAAATAAATATTAAAAAATAAAATAAAATACTTAACTACAATAATATACAATACATAAATACATTGTTAAATTACTACAACAATTTAAGTCTGTCCCATAGCGGTACATGTGTTTGGCATGGCTCCTTACTGAGCTCACTAATTTAGATTCTTTAGAAATATTAAGAAAAATTTAAAATTCAAATGAATTTGAATTTTCAATTGAATTTTAATCATAGTTGAGTCTAATCACTACTAACCCAGCTTTAATAAATCTTTTTTAGTATAAAAAATATTTTATAAGCACTTTCTCAGAAGTTGTTTGTCTGGAGATTTTTGTCGGAAGTACCTATGGGGACTATTTGAAATGTCGGGAGAATCCAGACGAATCTCGACCGTCTGACAACCCTACCTGTATCCCAGCAGTGGGAACATAATAGGCCGATTATGTTATGTGAGTGCACCACAGCAACCAATCCAGCCGTGTATAGTTTTTTTTTTTTTTTTACGGACAAATCACACAGATTGAGCTAGCCCCAAAGTAAGTTCGAGACTTGTGTTATGGGATACTAACTCAACGATACTATATTTTATAATAGATACATATATAGATAAACATCCAAGACCCAGGCCAATCTGGAAAAGATCGTTTTCTATCATGACCTGGCCGGGGATAGAACCCGGGGCCTCCACGTCGCAGGCAGGCGTGTTGACCGCTGCGCCACGGAGACCGACTAATTTGATATAAGATTGTTTGATATAAGATTGTTTCTAAAAGTACCGTATAACAATGATGTATGTTATTGTTGTTAGGCGTATAGTCGTGGTGGTCTAGTGGCTAAAACACCAGTGTAACTACCATGAGTTTACATTACGAAACTCGATCGTCGATATCGAGCGCGTTTGACTCAACGATTGGCCCGCTTCAAGGTTGTAAGAAGTCTCAACCAATAAGAGCGCCAAACGCGGTCGATATCAACGAATCAACGATCGAGTCTCGTAATGAAAACTCATGGTAGCTACACAGGTCTCTGGGTCTGATCAGGCAAGTACCAATTAAACTTTTCTCAGTTATAAGTACTTTCTGAGTATATCTTGGGCACCAATGACTGATTAAAAGGTGAAGGAAAATATCTTGAGAAAACCTGGTCTTTCAAGTCTGAAATCGCCAACCCGCATTGAGCAAGCGTGGTAATTACGCTCAATCCTACCCTGTATGAGAGGAGACCTGTGCCCAGCAGTGGGACGATAAAAGGTTGATGATCTTTCCCCTTAGTATTCCATCTAAAAGTTGTCTGTAAAAGATCGATCATAGCGAAAAGACCGCCCATTGTGTCACACCCTTTGTAAAATCCACCGCATGCCACTAATAAAATTATGATAGTCATTTATATCGTTAATGAGCGGTTACAGAAATAACAGTGTTTAAAAAATGTGTCGGCTCGGCCTTTGAACGTTGCAAGCGTGCCGCCGCGCGGGTTTGTGGGTATGACGTTGACCCCTGATGAGAACTCTATTAAATAGGACAGTTTTTCGAGTTTTGTCCACATTGCCCTTTTTGTGTAGTTAGCGAATTACTTTTTTTTTTAATTAAAATCTTATTGGGTTATGAAAGTATAGCAATTATGAACGGTTTAAAGTGAAAAAAAAACGCATATTACTATTTTTAAATCAGGAAAAAACCAACGAAAAATTCCACGTATTGGGGGTTCAGAATCATGTACTGGATCCATGGTACTCGTTTGTGCGTCGATGTCAGAGACACCCCTTATGTTGTACATAATAAAGAGTTTTCTATTCTATAATAATATTTATAACTAAATAACTATATATATAACATGAAGCAATGGATTAGCTATTACAGTGCGCCTTACGCTTATACATATACGCATGCCGGACGCGGGTACTACGCAGTTACAAATCAGTTGGTTCAAAGACCGTATTAAAAAAAAAATGTCAATAGTTTTGTCTTTGTATTTATTTGAAGCCGCCAAAAAGGAATGACGCATTGAAGACACATTATAAACTCAACAAGCACAATTTCTGCACCCAAAATGGAAGTTGCGAAAAAATCGAAAGGAAAAATATCGAATAAAAATTCATATCAGACGTTGTATGTACAAACTAGGACCGGATGTTACGCAACCGGTAGTGGGTATACATATTATACTATAATTGAATGTATAGATCTATACACTATGTAGGTACAGACGAGAGTACATCTACTACAACTTGTCAAATTTCTTTATTAGATTTTGAATCTTACTTCTAAAGCATTAAGGCTGAAGATTGATTATGAATATTTGATAGTTTCGGATACCTTGACCTGTTGTCGTCCGAGTATCATTCCCTTATGTATTCAATGGTCGTTTCCGTCGCCCTTAAGCTTTCGGGGAATGTAACCCTGTACAGTGAAGCAAAAAAATTAAAATGGTTTTTGATTAGATAGTTTTTAACTTGTAAGATTATTTATTTCCATATTGTGTAAACTTTTTTAGTGACATTAAGCGCTTTTGTCGGAATGGGAAAAGCATTGAATTCGTGTGAGCGTGAGCGACTCTTTTTTTGAAACAGTAACAGTGCGGCCAGGCGTTACAATACCACATAATAAGTCGAAAGGACAAGAAATGTCAAACGAACGAAATTGCAGTCAGCAGCGAAGCGCAGTAGTATATTTGTATTGAACAAACTGAAAAACATCTGGACGGGTTTCAAAAACTCTTATATAAAGAGAAAGCTACATTATCACTTAGTAACATCCTATTAATATTACAAACTTGAAAGTTTGTACGCATGTGCGAAGAGGCCAATTAGCGACCCAGATTTGATTTAAAACAGTCTCCAAAGCCTGGAGCACAGGCGAAGAGTAGCCAGCCTGTTGGAGTTCTATAGGATGCATTTTGGTGAGTGTGCGAAGGAAGTGAATGACCTAATTGCCCTATCTTCATTCCATCATCGGACGACCCCTCGTACGGAGAGTATCCACTATCCACCCACACGTTGTTGACACCACTACGATCGGGACGAAACGTTTCGGCGGTGTTTCCGTGTGGATACAATTTAAGTGTCTTCAAGGCTAGAATGAAAAGTCCCTTAATAAACTAGCGCGCTTTACCATCAAGGATTGTATCACTGCTTACCATCAGGCGGGATTGTAGTCAAGCAATAGTTTATAATTATAAAAAAAAAGTTGTGTTTGATTGTTACTCCGTTACTCAAAAACTACTGACCGGATTTGGGTGTATGGGACACAGATAGCTGTTTATAACCAGGATTAACATACCTATATATAGAATAATTTTATCTATATATAGTAAATTACCAAGTTACCGCGGGATCAAAACTTATGCACATAAAACCCAAAGCACAGCTATATTTATTACTAGAGCAAAAACCGGGCATAGAATAGGGATGTTTCATGAGTAAAAAAAATGATTCTATTTAGTCCGTCATTCAGATTATAGAAAAGTATTGGATACGTATATTTTGTTTTATTAAATCAATAAAAATTGACAAATATAAAAAGCATCAAAGATCAGGAGTGGTGGCTAGTGACGTCACTGCTCGCTAAAAGGGTAGCGTGCAGAGACGTCACACGAGTTTTTAACGCACTGTGTCGTCTTCATTTTTTGTTTATATGAAAAAAGAAAAAATACGTGTCTAGTACTTTTTGGAAATCTGACTGACGGAATAATTAGTTTTTTTTAGCCAACTAACCTATAGTACCAACTCCCATATCCACGCGTGTGTGTCGTAAGAGCCGACTAAAAGAACTTTCACCAGGGAAGCGGGCAGCAGCGCTTCTCCTGTAGAATAACAAATTACTGCGATCCTCCCTGCAGCCTGCCAAGTGTGGGTATTATGGCAATGCCGCCAATAGAGTAAAAGCCTTGGGGGAGAACTTTGTCCAGCAGTGGACCTCTATAGGCTCCGAAGAAGAAGAAAAATTAGAGAGCCTTAGAAAAATTAGAGAGCCTTAGAAAAATTAGAGAGCCTTAGAAAAATTAGAGAGCCTTAGAAAAATTAGAGAGCCTTAGAAAAATTAGAGAGCCTTAGAAAAATTAGAGAGCCTTAGAAAAATTAGAGAGCCTTAGAAAAATTAGAGAGCCTTAGAAAAATTAGAGAGCCTTAGAAAAATTAGAGAGCCTTAGAAAAATTAGAGAGCCTTAGAAAAATTAGAGAGCCTTAGAAAAATTAGAGAGCCTTAGAAAAATTAGAGAGCCTTAGAAAAATTAGAGAGCCTTAGAAAACCCTACTTAAACCTATCTAAGGTGTAAAAAAAAATTGGCTGTCTGTAGAACTCCGTCTACTGCCGATATTTGAACGTGATAACGTCTATTACATGGTAATTTTTTCTGGGTGCAATGAAATTATTTAAAATAAAGTAATGTATAACATTTATATTTTTATTTAATAGTTTAAATTTTCTAAAAAATAAAAAAAAAACAAAAAGAAAAAGAAAAAGAAAAAGAAAAATTAAAAAGGAAAAATTAAAAAGGATAAAAAACGTCCGTTGCCGTCAGGAATCGATCCGCGGCACCTCTTGAGTGAGTCGATATTAATCCGAGCGTTTCACCACTCGGCTATCAATGCTTTAATCATGTATGTGAAAAACTGCTACTAATTGTTTACAACCGTGCTTTTAGGTAAATAATATTGCACTCTAAAGCTACAAGGCTAAGGTTAGTTTTAGTAGGCGTGGACTCCGTGTAGCGTCAGATTCGGCCGTTACGCAGTTTTCGCGAATGACTCCCAGCATACCGATTTAATAGACGTTATCACGTCAAAATAGTCATAAAATATCTTTCACCTTCACTTTCCGCTTTATTGATGACAAAACAAAAAATAAAAATGTTCTACAATTTCATAAGCGTCGAAGGTCCGAATATTGGGTTGAAATAAAAGCTGCTGCTATCGCATACAATGAAATACTCTTTTTTTATACTTTTCTCTTTTAAAGACTCCGTGCCCAAAGGGTAAAGTCGTGGTGGCCTAGTGGTGAAAACACCAGCCTCTCAAGTATGAGTGTGCGGGCTCCAGGTCAGGCAAGTATCAATGTAACTTTTCTAAAGTTACATGTACTTTCTGAGTATATCTTGGACACCAATGACTGATTAAAAGGTGAAGGAAAACACCTTGAGGAAACCTGGACTTTCAAGTCTGAAATCGGCAATCCGCATTGAGCAAGCGTGGTGATTACGCTCAATCCTTCTCTGCATTAGAGGAGACTTGTGCCCAACAGTGGGACGATACAAAAGTTCATGATGATGATGATGACTCAAAGGATGCTCTCCGTCCCCAGGGCAAGCTTTCTCTTAATTAAATTGACTCCTTTTGCACCAGTGGATCTATAAAACTACACGAATTTCTCTCCACCGACATGTTCCTATACATGTATGTACATATTAATAGGTCTACAGATACACATCTAGCAAGGGTCAACAAACGATTATAATCCCGACCATAATTGAGCGAATTACAAGTCATTGTTCATGTGATGTCCATGCTAAACAGATCCATGTGTTGAGCACACACCTTAAATAGTTCTCTGTGATAGTTTGCACGTGTTTAAGGTGGAGTCCCATTAGCGCGACATGAATTAATTGTCGCAGATTGTGATCTGATTTTTAATTATACTCCATCGGTTTAGGTACTTGACTAAAGGTAAACAAAATGTTACTGGTATTAATAACGCTAACTAGTCACGTGGTTTTTTTTTGTTTTGTTTATTTATTTATTCATTATGGCACTCCAACGATTAGTTCACATAAACATAATATATATAGAAATTAGTCTTGAATACAAAGTTCTACAGTGAATTTATCAATTATAGGTGTGCACAGCACTTACACATGTAGTTAACCTAATTTAACCGATTAAAACAAATAATATTAATAATAATGAAATCAAATGAGTTATTCGAGAATTATTTTTTAAATGTACAGACAAATGAACAAAATAAATTAAATTAAAATTGTTTTAAATGTCAAATTTTGAAAACACAAACAAATGAGAAAAATAAATTAAAATTAAAATAAATTAAATTAAAATAATAAACATTGATTAAAAAGTTGAGACAAGGTCAGAACTAACATAAGTGACGGAATTGAGACAAAAGTCAACCATCAGCAATTTGTATGTGTCGCAAAAGATGCTTGCGAAATTGAACCAGGGTGTTAGAAAAGATGTCGATGGCGTCGGTGCAAGAGTGGATTTCATTATACGTCTTCATCAAACGGTACAATGGTGCTGAACGCCCGAGGTTAGTTCGAATTATAGTTGGTGTTGGTATAAAGACATCTAATTTACGATCGGGCCTGGGTCGGCTACTACGGGGAACAGACACATTTATGCCTTCCAAAAGTCTTGGAACATGTATTTGACCATTTATAATTTTGAAGAGCATGATTAGGTCCGTCAGTTTTCTGCGGTTTTCAAGAGATATCATGTTGAAGTGACTCAATCTTTCAGGGTAACGGGATGTGTTTGGGTAGGTGATAGATTTATAACGCAGGTACCTAGTGAAACCTTTTTGGATGCGTTCGACTCGATTGATATGAACCCGGTAGATAGGATTCCACACCTGCGATGTATAATCGAGAACACTTCTAACGAGCGTGAAGTAGAGGAGTTTGAGGGTGTGAGTAGAACTAAAATCGTGGCAGACACGCTTCAGAAATCCCAGCATCTTAGTTGCCTTTTTGACAACATTTTCTATATGTGGCGTGAAAGTTAGCTGACTGTCCAGGCAGACTCCCAGATCGCGAATTACGTTAACCTTCTGCAGTGTCTTACCATTCAGTGAATATGAGGAGGGAAAGGTATTTCTTTTTTTTTTGTGAAGTTTATTTTTAATTAACTAAATAAACCGATGGGGTACAGGCTCATATTTTGAGTGGGACTACTTTCTGTTCTATACGAAAAAGCTCATGGAATAGATTTATCATCATCTCAGCGTTAATGCCAGTCGCATCCGAAGCTTTGTCAGCTTTGGAGTCTGGGGTCCGTTTTACCAGTCTAACTGCTGATTTTGGCTAAACTTCGACAACCCGAAGGAGATATGGAAGCATTGCAGTAAGACCAATTGTCGGACTTAGGGCTCCAACAACCCGTAATGACTGCCATTAGAGGTTCATATGTCAACTGGGACCAAAGACTTAACGTGCATTCCGAGGCACGACCAGACCAGTGCAAATATTCATATTCATGGATACAAATATTAGCACTGCGCTGGGATCGAACCCGCGCCTCCTTGCCACACACTAGGAATTTCTCCTGTATTGTGGGTCTGTTTACAAACACAAAAATCACATACACAAACAGGCAGCTGGTAATGATGGTAGTCTTATGGGTGACTGTTAACTTAAACATATGATTGATGACACCGTGCCTCGGAAAGCGCGTTAAGCCGTTGATTCCGGTTGCCATTGGTGGCTCTTTAACAGACGTTACAGTTTGTCACAAGCTCAAAAATCTGACAACTAGCCTTACCAAAGAGATATTACCCAATTACTAGGCTGTGTAGGTCAAGGAAGCAGTCGATCCACGTTGAATATGGGTATTTGATTGCATCCGATTACACTCGAAGTAGACTCCAACAAAATTAAGAAAATGCTAGGCTGATGATAAAGGTGGACTACTACTTTACGTGTCTTCAAGATTAAGAGTGAATAGGCTCTTAATAAACTAGCGCGCTTTACTATCGACCGGGGGAACGGGGTCCGTCAGTGGAGACTGGTAATCCCTTTATAGCTGCCATTGGGCTTAATTCATTTTCTATCTTTTAATTAATATTTATATTTATACATTGTGCTCACATGATAGAAGTAACAGAAATATGTAAAGAAGAAATGTAACCCATACAATGATTTTAAAAGAGTGTCAATCGAGTTTCTTGCACGTTCTTCTCCATAGAGTCTACGCTTTGGAACGTGCAATTTAGCTTCACTTTTCTTGGACTGACCGACATTGATTATTCAAAAGCACCAAAGGATGGTTAATTTGAAATAAACAATTTTGATTTGATTTGATTTGGTGTACAAATAAGTTTCCGCCGTTTAACAAATCATGTCCTCACTAAGAGGTTTCGTTGAAATTGTTAGATGTAAAATGTGATATCGTAAGTTCGTACATCTGATAAATACATACTATAGTAATATTGAATTAGAATTACAGAATTATTGACTCCGCTTCAGTATCAAATATTTATGAATACAAAGAACGTGTACATCACACTCGTCTCCACATAGTAGGCAACTCGTTCATGGGTTAATTATACAAGGAGCTTCCCATGGACATTCGAAACTTACCCATTAAACGATTTAAAAACTATGTAAAAGCCAAACTTTGCAAAAAGGGGTATTATAAAATCACAGATTATTTAGAAGACAAAAAAGCTCGGGACTGAGCTGCTCGCTCTGTTAAGCATTGTTATTAAGCAATATGCGTAATTATAAGGTAAATTATTGTAAACATTCTCATTTTTAATGTCTGGACTTGAAAAAAGACGATGATCCCTGAGTTTGTTTCGGCTATTTCTTCTCAGAGGTAGTCATGAAATGCCGGCTTCATCTAGTTAAAAAAAAAAAAACATGACGTATAAAAGTGATCGGTGATCCTACTTGCTTAATAAACGATTTCATTTCATTTCGTAGTTTGAGACCGAAATCATACGAAGACATGGAATTGGAAGCATTATTGGAAAAAAATAGACGAGAGAGAAAAAACGTGCCCATTACTCCAGATATGACAAAAATTTTCTCCTACATGATAATGCTCGTTAAAATGTTCAAAAACCGGCAGAAACTTATTAAACTCCCGATACAACAACATTTGGCGCATCGTACCCGGCACACATCGCAACACAACTGCTCAGACCCGTCCTCCGTACGGCTTCACCAGACATCATGGAAGCATGATGATGAATGTATATCTTTGAGCTGATTTTTCCAACGCCAGATAATTATTATACCCGAGGAATAATTTTAATTTTCGACAGTTCTTCCATACAAAATTAATCAGACATCAATTTCATTCCACGAGTAACAAAAAACGTTAAAATGAAAAATCAACCCCCAATTAAATTACATAGTGAATTATTGTGATTATGTGCTCAATATTTTATATGGGTGATTGGGGTCAAGCGCTTTGTACTTTAAAGAAAAACGTTTCGATAGAAAAATTGTTCAACTTGATAAGTTTGTCTAATAATTGCCAGTCCATCATATAATTAAAATATGAATAGTAAACTTAGTTTAAAATGCTTGTTAAAAGTACGTTACTCTTCAGAATTTGTTATTTATATGGTTCTATAAATAATAAGAATACGTTATTAAAAAAATACCGAAAAAAATATCTTCGTAGGATTACAAACCGTATTCTAATGATTATAGTACTTTATAGCCTACAAAAACAATAGAAAGCACTAAAATATTCTATCAATATTGACTCTTTCAACATTAAATTTTATATTTGTTTCAGAGTTGTAGTTATTTACATACTTATTTGAAAATAATTCACGTAATATTTGTTTCAGCGATTCAGATGAATTTTATGTTGCCCTCTGATTATTTCCTTTCCTGTTTTATATATTTGCACTTATTATTATTTTAAAATTTTTAAAACATTATTATGTTAATACTCTCACATTGAAATATATTAGTTTCTGATACTTTAAAATTTACCGAGAGTTTTCGATCAGTTGTTAATTTTCAAGATCGCTCTTGCATCTCAAAATCACATTCTTTAATTAATGTAACTTTTCTGCAAAAATGGATCAAAATTCTTCAGTTTACATTTGGTCAAAGAAAACCTATCTTTAATCTATCTGAGATGGAGTACAATACATTTTAAACTCACTTCGCTTGAACTTGTATCCTACATAATGCTTCCGCTCCATCGTCTCAAAGAACCGAGGACCTCCAATTCGGATTCGATCGGATTTACTCTAAAAACATCTACTATGAGTCTGAACCTTTTAAACTATAAAAAAAAAAAAAAACATTAAAAAGATCAAATCTAAAATACATAAAATTTAATATAATTTCAATTCTGATATAAACAAAAACTTGATTCCAACTACTTACATTAACAAAATTGAACATCACAAAATCTTGAACTCCCAATCGTATCTGACAACATCGATAATAGACTGATAGGAATGGAAACTTTCAATCCGTATATTTTATGAGATAATTTCCCACCAAATATGGGAAAAGATAACAATCTTTTATTACGAACCTAAAGGAAATCTCTAAAATTTTGAACCCTAAATCCATAAAATTAATCTCTATGGGTAATAATAAAGTAGATAGATGGGTTGAATTACACGCCATCATTAGGTTCCTAAATCCGAACCAGTTGCTTAATTATGTCAGTTTAATCATGTCATTATCGATATTGCAATAGTATAATCATTATTTAAAAGGTTGTCTAGAAGAGACGAAAAATGAAAATTAGTCTCTTCTAACCTGTTATGTATAACTAAGCTTTTACTTCTGTACATGTTCATATTTAATCGGCTTATAATGTTCCCACTGTTGGGACACAGGCCTTCTCTCGGTGAGAGGGAGTGGGCCGTAATCTACCATGCTGGCCCAGTGCGGGTTGGTAGATGTCATGATGGTTCGAAATTTTTGGCTCTAGGACTTGCCGGTTTCCTCACGATGCTTTCGTTCATCGTTTTGAGAGCAAGTTCTGTATAATCTAGCGTCAATAATATATCCTCGTATTTTATTCGTTACCTTTTAATTTAACATGATTTACACTTATAAGAAAGTAAAAAAAGAAAATACAAACTTTTCAATTTAGGTAATCAAAAGCTTAGCACCACAAATCCAAAAAAAAAATATTATAAAGCCGTGAAAATAAATGAGGGCGCTGCGGTCGTGCATATAGCAACTCTGTTGACTTGTCTGAATTCATTTTGATACTAGCACATTATTTTGTACTAGAAGCAAAACTGGTTAAAATGAAAACACAAATCTATGGTCTCCGGCGTTTACATAAAATGAGTAAAACAAAAAAAAAAAACATACATATTTATTATTATAATTTTTGATGTCTTTTTACCAATGAAAAGTATTCCAAAACATAATAATCGCTTTCATCATCTGATTCCAAATATTCTTCGTTAAAAAGTATTTTCATTGTCAGCAGCGTCACTAACAACGTCTCCGCTACTGCTATCCATCAGTCTGCTACCTTCGCTTAGGCGAATAACTGACTCATCTAAATCTGTATATATATCTATATCATCAATATAGGGTTCACTCTCGCATTTTCCTGAAATTATAAAAATAATAATATGTAATTTCTATCAGAAGATGGATAACACTAATTTTAATTCCCAACATGATATAATTCATTTTTAAAATCAGTGGTAAATTAAATCACCTAAAGTATCAATATTTGCAAATCATACACAAACATCTAACCCATAAATGCGCAATGTAAATAATCCTCATTTTAGTCTTAAAATCGTTTACTTAGTAACTTTGAAAGTTCTAGTAGATAAAAACAAACAGTAACATGATGACATACCTGTTTTAGCAACTGTTCAAGCATAAATATCATCCATATTTGATAAAATTTCTTCAGCTTGGTGTACTAAAAAACATTGATGATAAACTTTAAAAATAATTACCCGAGCTTCACTCCGGTTTGTTTTTCTCATATTTAACACATTTCTTTGATGTTTTGTTTAAATAGAATTGAAAATTAATACAAATTTCAATAAATAACAAGTCAGAAACGAAATCGATGACTGCAGATGACATTCGAAGTACTTGTATTTACAAAGATTTAGTGTTGCACTACTTTTAAAAGTGTTAGTTTCAGAAAGATCCATTTTCACGACTTTATGAACAAGCTATACCTACTCAAAATTTTTTTTTAATTCCCTCATAAAAAGCCACATTATACTAAAGCAGCAGGTTATGCGACATCTGTCCATATAATTTGTCTATTTCGTATGTACTTCGCCAAACCGGCTTCAAAAACGTCTCAAATTAAATGCCAACTCTGAAAACAACTTTTAATTTCAGTTGTCCCCGTTGCGTGGCACACATTATGCTAATTCATAACGCTTCCGGTTGGGGAATCCTTATTAATATTATAAATCGGAAAGTGAGTTTGTTTGTTTGTTTCGCTTTCACACCGTAACTACTGAACTGATTGCTTTGAAATTTGGCAGTCGTAAAGTTATAAGTTAAATAATAGGGCACTTTTTATCCCGGAAAACGACGATATTCCCGAGGGAAAAGAAAAGTATTGTAAGCTTCATACCAATTCGGTGATAAATGGTTCAGTAAATCAGTATATAGTTTAAAACAAGATATTATACAGGGTGTATTTGACATCGTGTATCTGACATCGTAACGCCAACTTCGCGAAAAGGCTACACCGCATGCCACTAATAAAATTATGATAGTAATTTATGTCGTTAATGAACGGTTACAGAAATAACAGTGTTAAAAAAAAGTGTCGGCGCGGCCTTTGTACGTTGCAAGCGTGCCGCCATGCGTGTTTGTGGGTATGACGTTGACCCCTAATGCGAACTCTATTAAATCAGCTGATAGGATAGTTTTTCTAGTATTGTTCACATTGGGCATTTTGTGTAATTAACGAATTAATTATTTTTTACTATAAAATCTTATTGGGTTATAAAAGTATAGCAATTATGAACGGTCTAAAGTGAAAAAACCTGCATATTATTTTTTTTTAATCGAGAAAAAGCCGACGCAAAATTCCACCACTGGGGGTTCAGAATCATGTACCTACTGGATCCATGGTACTCGTTTGTGCGTCGATGTCAGATACACCCTTTATATTTCAAACGAATATGCACATGTAAACTTAGAAGCTAAATGATACGATAATTAATCTCCGAACATGAGGAATCTAAAAAGCGCGACATAACGAAATTCCACGTGGGCGAAGCCGCAGGCGGAGAGCTAGTCCTACATATTTGGGTTCCGTACAATGTTTTGATTGTGATACATGTTAGTATTGCCAGACCAGTTCATTGCAAAATCGACTTATCAGTGTACAGGTAGGGTTTCCCTTGAGGAATGTGTCCCTAAATTGTTTTGGCATGATTTCATGTTTATAGTTTTGATTGATAGGGCTGTTGTGTGCTATTTTCTCTTCTTGTTGAAGTTACATGTCAACCTATTTTTAGCATTATGTATCACATATTGAGTAGCTAAGTAGAAACGCGAAAACATTCTTGAACTCAGAAATAGAACGATTGTTGCTATAAAAACTCATTTGTCTAATTCTAGCTAGAATTGAAGTTGGGTATTGTCCGGTTACTTCATTATATTGCGTCCCTATATTAATAACACGGAAATAGTTCTTTGGGATGCCAAAGAACTTTACGAATTTTGGATATACCCAAAATAGCACCAAAATGCTCATTTTTGGAACATGCTAGGGTAATAATTAAAATTATTTATTTAGGTTGTTCATTCGTAAAATTCATTAATATTAAACTCGACCATAATAAAAAATACATGGGAAAATACAAATTTCATAAAATCGATTACACATTAATCGATAATTACGCTGAATTATATCCGCTTAGCAACAACCCCTTTGGAAGTTAATCAATCGTACACAAACTATACGAAAACTTAGCATAATAACTCAATTATAAACGTAATTAAAAGTTAACGAGTTTATTAATAGGTACTGTCAACTAATCCAAAGCGAAAGAATATTAAATTAGTCAACTCTAATCATAAATTCTACACTAAAACGTACAGTCTACGACGTATTTTGTTAATTCCGTTCGGTAAACATTTAAATTGTTTAAATAATTTTTAATTTATTAATACATAGATATTATAAATTCCAAAGTGAGTTTGTTTACATGTGAAGCGCTTTCACGCTAAAATAGCTGATAGATTAGGATGAAATTTGGCAGACAGATAACCAGGACCTGGGAACCAGAAAAAAGTCTCCGGCAACAGCTAATTTGAATATATATTATCTATAAAGACTTTGGAAGAGATCGCATTCGTTAATGTTAATTATGCGGAGGAGATATAAGTACATATAAATGAATATAGAACTACATTCTAGGAGAAGAAGTTCTAGAATGGTTTGTTTAGGCGACATCCACGACAAAACGTATGTTTGACGGAACCCGACAGCCCTAAAGTTAAATCAAGAATCATCATCAGCCTCTACTCGTCCACTGCACGGCCTCTTCCATGGCACGCCAACAAGCTCGATCATGAGCAATTCTCTGCCAGCCACTACCAGCCACCTTTTTGATGTTGTCGCTCCATCTCGCCCAAGAGAGTCCTACGCTACGTTTGCCGAGACGCGGTCTCCACTCGAGGACTAGTTTACCCCAACGGTTGTCGGCTCTGCGGCATATGTGACGAGCCCATTGCCACTTCAGCTTGCTAAGCGTTTCAGCTATGTCGGTGACTTTGGTCCTCTGTCGGATCACCTCGTTTCTGATACGGTCCTACAACAAAACCCGCTCCATAGTTCGCTGAACGGCTTTAAACTTATGGACTAGTCTGACCATTAGTGTCCAGCTCTCGGCTCCGTAAGTCATGACGGGTAGGACGCACTGGTTGAAGATTTTAGTCTTCAAACATTGGGGTATGGGCGACGAAAATACCCGACAAAGTTTACCAAATGCTGGATCCTTCTATTTGCCTCCTTCTCGAAGTTATTTTTCCCTAATTGCAACGTTTACCCGAGGTATACATATTCTGCAACAACTTCGAACGGCATTCTGTTCACGGCAACCGGTCCAGGAGTGACCCGTTCATGGAACATAATTTTGGTCTTGTCTAAGTTCATCCGGAGACCGATGCGTTGGGAGGATTCAGCTAAGTTGATCAGTATTTGTTCCAGCTCTTGGTGCGTTTCCGCCATGACGACGATATCGTCCGCAAATCGCAAATGTGAGATGTACCTACTCGTCATTGATGTTAATGCCAATCCAGCGTCTTAAACATATCCTCGAGGGCATTGGAGAACAATTTGGGGGAAATAACGTCCCCGACGAACGTAAATCAATATTCAAGGATATCGTCATCATAACCTACTACTACCTAGGTTCAACCTAGTTAGTTTACTTTAGAACCTTAACCCAAACAAACCAATTATCAAATTCTGTTGAATATTCAATTTGGCAACCTTGTACGATAGTTAGTACAATCCAATAGGTAGGAAGATGTCTACACCCTAATTGCGATCCACATTTTCCTAATCCTAATAATCTATATGTTCGAAAAATTTGTCTGCTCAGCAACGCAAATAACGCAATGAATGAATGTTGTTGAACTGTCAAAAATTAAAGCTATTACATACCCACTAGAATTTACTAGGGAACAAAAATTTGCGGGAACTCTGTCTAATATAGTATACAGTTAGATGAAAATACCTGTAAAAAGAAAATTAAACGAAAAACACGGTAAAATCTCACGGTAACCACGACAGTTAAATTTCCATCATTTATTTTCATAGTCTATCAGAAAATTTATTGTGATTAATTGCGGTAAAAGATAGTAAAACTACCGCAAAGAAGAGTAGTTACAATTAAACTATTACAAGCTCAATGATGATTTTAATGTGCTTCTCTCATACATATCGACAAAGACAGATTTATACGATGCCATTGAATTTTTCTGTGGCATAACATATTAAATTGAAGACAAGTTAACTGTGCACTTCGCTGGAATGCGACCCTTCTCCCGCTTCCCCGCGCGGCGCCCCACATTCGCCGTAACCGCTGAGTAGCGTTAGCATCTTTGTTACAATTGTCTAAATACAGTTTAAATCCCCTGTTGTTATTACTGTTTCTATGGAGTTTTTGCTATGTTAAGTTATTTTTTAAGTTTGTTTTTGTTTTTTACATTTTCGACGCGTTAGTGAAGCCTGTTGGTTGCACCAAGATTATATTTTAGTCCATATGTATCAATTTATTTGCAAAATCAAAACGATCTTATAAAAACATAAAAAAAATAATTTTTTTTTAACATAATTAACCTTCCGAATGACGTCACAGAACGAGGTGCAAAGTTAACTCGCGCAAGTTGTAGATCTTCAATTTATTTATCCATAAATTGCTGCAAGATTAAGTAGTATAAGCATAAAGTTTAACTACAATCTGTGTTAGTCGATGCAAGTCAATTGTTGTTTTAGATTAGATGTATATATAATATACCTATCTATATTAATCTATAGTAATATACAATATGTAACAAAAACCCTGTTGTTCCTTCAACTTACGTTTTAAGAATCGGCATACACAAAATAAAAGCAAGTAATTTATAAAAACTGTTCAACAAAAATAATTAAAATAAATGTTTAATTATTAATATTTATAATCTGTAACTGACTTCTTAGCTCTGCAATTCTGCATGAAGAAACTAGACATAAGTAGAACGTTC
The DNA here is from genome assembly GCA_037179545.1 of Sesamia inferens. Classification (NCBI taxonomy): domain Eukaryota; kingdom Metazoa; phylum Arthropoda; class Insecta; order Lepidoptera; family Noctuidae; genus Sesamia; species Sesamia inferens. Next base: position 4,775,672 of record CM073939.1, on the reverse strand, counting down.
CCGCCAATTTATTTAACTTATAAAATCAGATATTCTAAGAAAAAATTAGAATTTGTCGGTTTTAATAGGTACTTGATTGTGACCCCTCGACTAGACAATGATTACTGTTTTCTAATTATGACTTCATTAATGATGTGCTTGTAGGTAAAATTATATGTCCCTGAAAGGAACAACAGGGTTTTTGTTACATAGTGTATAAAGCTGAAGAATTTGTTTGTTTGAACGCGCTAATTTCAGAAACTTATGGTCCGATTTTAAAAATTCTTTTTGCGTTGGATAGCCCGTTAATCCAGGAAGGCTTTTGGCTATATAACATCATGCTGCGACCAATAGGAGCGGGGCATATTAGAAAAAACGAGGGTGAAAACGCGTGGCGCAGCTAGTTTATTATACATATACTAGGCAAGAATGTCGTTTGAGTATACCTTAACGGTTTAATACCAATCATTCCAGCAAAATGTTTATCTAGCTTTAATTGTAATTGTTTATATTTTACTGCAAATAGTGTTAATGTGATTAGCTTTTATGGTTTCAGTAGAGTTTTAATGATTTATAGATAAAATACTGTTATATTATAACAGTGACAAGGAGGAAGATTTCTAATTCAGTAGCAAGTTAGAGAATGTAGATGCATGCTTTTTATTTTAATAATTTAAAACAAAATCTACGGACGATCTTAAAACAATATTTAACGGATCAGACGCAAATAATTAAAGATAAACTATTAATAGCTTTACTAGCAACCGGTTTGCGACTGTCGTACCCTGAGAACCGAACCTTAACTGCCTTGAAAAGAGATCGCCAAAAAAGCGCGCGTTAATCGCAAGCACGACTTTTTCATCGCAATTAGATTTAATTCATCGACAGTCGTGATCTGAACTTAATCGTTACAACACACGCATATATAATAATATAAAATGTATTATTTTTATAGCAATTTATTGAATTCATTACGATAATTATTATTAAAATTTTATGCGACTCTCTACTGCAGTTTTTCTCGAATATCCGGATAAAAACTGTTCTGTATGTTAATCCTGGTTACAAATCATCTGTGTGCCTAATTTCATCGAAATCCGTTCAGTAGTTTTGGCGTGAAAGAGTAACAAATATACATACATCTATAGAAACATTCACGTTTACAATATTATGATGATGCAGTCAAAACTATAAAAACAGATAAAGATTTAAATGTTATAAAAATATAGTAATTAAGATAATATTAACATCTAAACAATGTCTATCCACTTATTACAGAACAAGGATTTTGTTTGCCAAATTTAAGCCACCTATAAAGGGTGTATCTGACATCGACGCACAAACGAGTACCATGCATCCAGTACATGATTCTGAACCCCCCACAGGTGGAATTATACGTCGGTTTTTTCTTGATTGAAAAAAAAAATAATATGCAGTTTTTTCACTTTAAACCGTTCATAATTTTATACTTTTATAAACTAATAAGATTTTAAAGTAAAAATTAATTAATTCGCTAATTTCACAAAAAAGCGCAATGAAAATAAAACTCTAAAAACTATCTTATCAGCTGTTTTAATAGAGTTCACATCAGGGATCAACGTCATACCTACAAACCCGCACGGCGGCACGCTTGCAACGTTCAAAGGCCGAGCCGACACATTTTTTTAACCACTGTTATTTCTGTAACCGCTCATTAACGATATAAATGACTATAATAATTTTATTAGTGGCATGCGGTGTAGCCTTCTCGCGAAGTTTGCGTTACGATGTCAGATACACTCTGTATAGCGATAAGACCGCCCATAGTATCACCCTTTGTAAAATAGTTTTATTTATGTTTTTGTAATCTATATGGTGTACATAATAAAGAGTATTATATTCTTTTCTTTTAATAATTAAAAACTAGCGCTTGACCGCAATCCCGCCTGATGGTAAGCAGTGATGCGATCGTTGATGGTAAAGCGCGCTAGTTTATTAAGAGCCTATTCACTTAGAAAAACTGAGCGAATAGGAAGGAAGACAGTTGAGCGAGGTGATGCAATGTTAAACCCAACAACACGACCAACGATGCTGCGCCAAAGGGAGATTGAGAGAACTCCCAACACAACAACATTAGGCGCATCGTACCCGGCACACATCGAAACACAACTGCTCAGACCCGTCCTCCGTACGGCTTTCTATTCTATTCTATTATGAATCTAGCCGTTATAGAAACGCAGTTCTCTATATAAAAATAACAGCTTAGTTCGGTACTAAAAGGTTACTTTCGTATTAAGAACATTGTCTAAATCAAAATATAGTTCGAAATACAAACACTGACTCAAAGATTTAGACAGTTACGATTTCATTCTATAATAATAGGGTATATGTCTATTTCAAACATAAAAAATACAGACGCATAAAGATACATAAGTAGCAATTTATTAACTAAAGAGCTTCACCATGAAATCAAAATATTATAATGTAAAAGAATTTACAACTCCTTCATTTAACTTTTATTGTAGCTCTCTATCTTATGAATCCTCCCTTTACTTGCTGCGCCCCGCGGTTACACCCCCAATAATTTTCGATCCCGTGGGAACATCGAGACCAAAGGTATCCTATGTAAAAATCCAAAGTATCAGCAACGTCCATACCTAATTTCGTCGTAATTGGTTGAGCCGTTTGAGCGTGAAGAGGTAACAAACATACAAACAGACAGTCACAAACTTTCGCCTTTATAATAATAATCATGTGATAGTTATCTACAGTTGAATATCGATAAATTATAAAGTCACAATTGGCCTTATTGTAAAAAAAATCCGACCGTGTAGGTAAGTAAATACCAAAGTACTTAATTTTAAACTTATGTCATTCAAATTTCGAATACCTTCCAAAAAAAAACAAAACTACATTTCATCATGGCCACCTGTTACGACATAAAAACGCGGGAAAACATTGATATACAATCGAAAAACGTGCATTACGATTGAAATTCAGAGGGTAGTTCCACCCTATTACGTATTCAGTCCTACCCTTAATATGCGGATTCTTGAGGGGCGAGAGAATTCCTTATTCTGGGATGTCCGCTGTCGCTATACCGCTTACCGAAAAGCGAATGAGCCGAAAAGTGACGTTGACTAATTTCGATTTGTTTTATTACCGCATTGATGTAGGTGTTGGTAATGATAGGTTTATACAGCCAGTTACAGTCAGCAAAAAAAAAAACGATTTACAGTTTTGTTTTCGAAAACTATTTTATTAAAATAGAACCTTATGTAACACTTCATTAAAGAACAGCACTCTCGATTCTTTCTCTCTCTTCTATTATAAAATGCCAAAAGTTCATTACCCAATCATATCTTGTTGATTGACTTTCGTAGCTGACCGTACAATAAACATCAGAGGAGGAATTCCTCAGTCAAAATTTAAAAAAATACCATCAATTTTCATATATTCTAGACAAGTCTTTTTTTTTTTTCATTGATTGTCATGATATTGCAACTCGAATTTGAACCTTTTTGTAAGAACGAAAAATATTATATTTTTTTTTTTCAAATTTAATTGAGGAATTTACCGTGACAGGTAATTAATTTAGAAATTAAAAAGTAAAATGGTTAGTACCTGGGTAACGCTTTATTATAAAAAAAAAAAAAAATTATATCCAATTCAAGAAAATCCAAGCATGAAAGTTTTGGTGGTATTATTGATTATGAAGTGTTAAGTGATCACTCATGAGATGACTATGATTAGTTCTGATGGACGTCTGCCCCCCACGACAGAATCCCTAGTTTACCTTAATGGACACAGGTGAATGATGAACAGATTCCCTTCAACTTTCTTTAGAAAAAGACGTTCACTTTTCCATCTTCTATAAAACTACATTACAATGCCATTACACAATATAATAAAAACGCTTTACCTAAAAAGGCCCCAAAACGGGCCGTATAAAAATCCTAATGGCCGAACTACATACGTAGATTTTTTTTTTGTCTCGGATCGTTGGCCGAGCAAACACACGTATAAGCAATAAGTAAGTACTAATAATATTATTAAAAAAAAAAACTGACCAAACTATTGTCGGCCTTCAATTCGGACAGATCATTCACCTGTGCTGATTATAACTGCGGAAGACTCGGACAGAAATACCACTTTACACAATAATGTTACACAACAAAGTTTAAAGAAACTTTCTTCATCTATTGTTCATCATCATCAACCTTTTTATCGTCCCACTGCTGGGCACAGGTCTCCTCTCATTCAGAGAAGGATTGATCGTAATCATCACGCTTGCTCAATGCGGGTTGGCGATTTCAGACTTTAAGTTCAGGTTTCCTCAAGATGTTTTCCTTCACCTTTTAATCAGTCATTGGTGTCCAAGATATACTCAGAAAGTACATATAACTTTAGAAAAGTTACATTGGTACTTGCCTGACCCGGAATCGAACCCACACACCCATACTTGAGAGGCTGGTGTTTTAACAACTAGGCCACCTTATAAAGAAATGTCTGTCATCTATTAAAGAGATTTGACCTTTTCCACGACTGCATCTATTCTAATTCACATGTACTGATGAACGCACATCAAAGTACTAAAATCTGTCAAATCTCTTTATTAGATCTTCAACTTTATGTCTAAAGTATTAAGGCTCAAGGTTGATTGGGAATATTTGACAGTTTCGGGTAGCTTGACCTGCTGTCGTGGTGCAAGGCGGTAAGCCCACTGCTATTCTTCTTCTTCCTCCATTGCTGGACAAAAGCCTCCCTCAAGGCTTTCAATGCCTTTGGGGGGGGGGGGGGGGGGGTGTTGCCATAATCCCCACGATTGGCAAGCGGGTTGGGGATCCACAACAGAAGCGCTGCTGTCCGTTTCCCTGGTGAGAGTTCCCTTAGTCGCCTCTTACGATACCCACGGGAGAATATGGGTTGACACTATTCTAAGCTCGGTACCAAACTCTGTCAGCCTAATTGCACACTATCAATCAAAATCTGAACCATTTTCAAACATACTGCTAATCCATTACTGCAAATATTCTAAAATTTTCCTGCTCAAAAACCGTAAATAACGCAATGATTGTTGTTTATCCGTCAATATGACGATAAGCAACACCAAAATCCGAGAGCTGAGAATTCCGTCACAGAAAACCCCAAACATTTTTCCGACAATAATATCAAATCGTTTTTTTGAACAAGGCAGTCAATTTGGGTTTAAACCTTCTCAATGAGTACACATGAAAACATACAAAGTCGACAGCAAAGAGAAAGAAAAAATATTTCTATTGTTTCCAGTCTGTTAAATTTGGCAACGGGATTAGTGATCATAATTTGTGATTACCACATAATAGGACACTGTACATCCCTTAAACATAATCCCTGCGTCAATTCTGACGCATTTTTCTGGAAACCCAAGAGGCTACAAACAAAATTGGTGGCAAGAAAACATAAACACCGTGCAAGGGCGTGCAATCGATTTCGTCTGAGATTACGTTTGAGCGGTGGCTATGCGTAAGCTTGAACAAATCTTTCACTTATTTTGACTGGCAAAGTGAATCTGTCTACGTCTGCCTGGCGTCTGTGCGTGTTATGGCGGTCATTTTCAAGGTTAAATTGTCAAATCGAATGTGTTGTTTTTGAGGTAACTTTACTTGATAAATTGAGAATGACATACGAACAAATACTAGTAAGAATAAATACAAGATGAATCCGCCTACTGAAAATAATAAATAAGATGACTTCTAAAAAAAAGTATGTAAGCTGACAATGATGATTAACTTAATACTAAAACAAAGGCGCCGATTTCTTTGTTCACAAACTAAACTAAACTAAAATTCAGTGCATCTTTTTCTTTCTATTTGATTAAGAAAAAGACAGAAGCTTAATATTATTTTAGTCCTGTCAAATCAGTCATCGTCTGACGTAAATTTGTATAATAGGGATGTTTCCTGGATAAAAAAAAATATTCTATTTAGTCCGTCATTCAGATTATAGAAAAATATTGGATACGTATATTTTGATTTATAAAATCAATAAAAATTGACAAATATAAAAGGAATCAAAGATCAGTAGTGGTGGCTGGTCACATCACTGCTCGCTAAAAAGTGTAGCGTGCAGTGACGTCACACGAGTTTCCAACGCACTGTATCGTCTTCATTTTTTGTTTATATGAAAAAAGAAAAAATAGGTATCTAGTATTTCTTGGAAATCTGACTGACGGACTAATTAGTTTTTTTTAGTCAAATACCCTATTATGTTTAGTTGCTATATTTTTAAAATCACGTCTAAACTATCTAGCCTTATCTTCATTTGACAGGATACAACTAATATTTTATCTTCTCTCCCTTTCTTAATGAAATGGAAAGAAAAAGAAGTATTGAAGTTAAATTTAGTTTTAGTTTGTAAACTAGGGAATCGGGGTCATTGTTTTTAATAGACTACAAGCTGATTTAGACTAGTTTGCGGTATATTAAAGAGATGTTTGAGAGTGCAGGGTAAAATGTATAAGAAACTTTTAGTCAGTAAAAATCTGACACGTCCTTCCGCTCTGTCCAGAGCGGGAGAGGTCCCAAACAAAAAAGGGGGTCAAATGTATCGTATGCTAAAAATATGGCCTAGTTTGTGTGTTTTATTTTTCTTATATTTATCTTCTGTTGAACTTGCTCTTGCATTAGTGCATGCAATTAAGTGAGCCTTCTGCAAATGTGCAGTTATACCTCAACGCGTGACGATTGGCAAACGGAGCCGCATTCTAAGAACGATCCTAGATGGATGATCAGGCGTTTTTGTGCAGACCTGAGTTATTAGTCACCTATCTAGGTTTTGTTTACAAATAAATCAAAAACTTGCGATGCTTCGCCACGGGGTTTAATCTAATCATCTTTTTTTTTTTTTTTTTTTTTTAATTGTGCCGTCTCTTTTCTTCTTGCATGGCAAGAATCATTGTTTGCTTTTTTATTTTCTTTTCCGCCAATTCTATTTTTTTTCGCGCTTACTTATTTTTTAGCGGCATTGGCCTTGTCAATATTTTTTTTTTCGGGGTCGCTTTTTTCCCACGTCTTGTCTTTTCTTTCTTAGTTTTCTTTTCTTAGTCTTTTTTAAAAAATCATTTTTACAATTTCTTATACTAGTCTATCTACTTAATTTATCTTATCCTACTTCTATATATTTCAATTTTCAAACAATTCCTGCCGACGGCACAGTGCTTGGCTGTGCTGCCCTTGTCCGGTTTCTTTCTATACTAATTTTAGCCACTTTGAGGCAAAACCGCTCCAGGTACGGCCTGGAGTGTTTGTCCGCCATGAGGTCGGCTATAGATGATTCCGTCAATTTTATACCAGTACTTACTTCCAGGTCGTACCTGTCGCGGTTGTGCCTCGGGCATTCAAATAATAGGTGCTGAACCGTTTCAGATGCCTGTGTGTCACACACACAGGCTGGACTATCTTTCAATTTAAACTTGTGCAGGTACGCGGCGAAGCCGCCGTGACCAGTCAAAATTTGCGCCCAGATAGACGTCCTGTCGAGGCACTTCAGGACCTTGCGCGCGCGCACCACATCGGGGAAGAACATTTGCGTGACCCCAGCCGTGGCCCCGCCGGTGTACCTCCCGTTCCAGACAGCTACTGTGCCCTCCCTCAAACGTCGCTTGACGTATGAGACTGGACACCTATCATACGCTGGGGCGACCCTGGACTGGGCCGCCGCCTGCCTAGCCAGTTCGTCGGCGCGCTCATTGCCGGGGATCCCGACATGAGCTTTCACCCAAAAGAACCGGAGGACTTTACCACTCCCCTCTTGCTCCCTGATATTCTTACGAATATGGGTAGCAAGGGGATGGTGCGTTTCCGGGTTTCGGATCAAGTCGAGCGAGGATCGAGAGTCGCTGAGCACCGCCGCGCAGTCGAAGCCTCTCAGGACAACCAGGTCCGTAGCCCTGGCTATCGCGAGCAGCTCCGCCTGAAAGACGGTACACATCGGCTCCAACCTCATTCGCTTGGTCCGAATCTCGGACCCATCCCGCCAGTAAGAATATGCCGCCCCGACCCCCTCATCCGATTTACTACCGTCTGTGTAAATCAGATGAGCGGGGAGCTGTAGCTGAGCCACAGTTTCGGGGAGCATATTCTCCAGACACTGATAGTCAACATCTGGCTCACTGGCGGGGTGAGGGGCCTCCGTAAAGGCCCTACGCTCCTCCAGTTCGCGGGATTCCAGCTCATCTATCGGACGTCCCCGTTTGCACTCAAACAGCCGGGCGACCTCCAACACTCGAAGATCGAGCGGGAGGAGACCCGACAGCGTGAGTGCTGCATTGAGCGACACCGTACGATGTGACTTGGCGATCTTCTGTGCAAAGCCCCTCTGGACGGTAGCAAAGGTTCTTTGCACAGAGATCTTCTCGGCGGCTTTCGCCCAGGAGCTCGCGCCGTACAGGATCGTCGGTTCGACGACTGCGGTGTATATCGTCCTGATGATCTCCGGACACAAGCCCCAATCCACCCGAGCCATCGCCGACAGTTTCCTATACATCTAATCATCTTTATAACAATGTAGAATACAGTTGCATTTTCTTAATCACAGCCGCGCCTTGATAGGAAATGGAATTTAAAGTGTACTTAAATGGTGTAGTGCATGCTGAGCTTTTCATTAGTAATTAGGCTCTTAGACTTATGTTAGCAATGTAAGCATGGGTACACATCGAGCAATACTTAACCAGTATAAGCTGACTTTTGATTGTACAAAAAGCTTCTACAATGTGAGGTCAGCCAAAACTGGGAATTTATAGCTTGATATAGCTTGATGTGAAACAGTGTGTACAAATCGTTAAGTAAAAGTGCACTCACTGTTAGAAAGTTTAATAATATAAATACATTTTGGCTTTCAGTGGCTTGACGCCTGACAGCTCGGATCAACATTTCTCGGAGCTCTCATTAGCCGGTTGGATAAGGGTCTTATTCAGGAGACGGTACTCCTCGATACGGGTCGCATTATGGGAAGGTTTTGATCACTGGAGCTTCAACTACTGTGTGACTCCGGACGACTATTTTTAATATTTTTTTAAGTAAGTGTCTATTTGGATGAAATATATAAAATTAGGAATAATTGGACTCCAACGACACTTAACTCTTTTAACACGTTACTGCTTCTAGTAGTATACTGCTTTCTAGTAGTGATACGTCAGCGAAAACATACCAAAAAAAACTCTGTAATCGCCACGCAACTTTGTAATCTCCTCTATTCATCATAAAATATTACAAAATCTCCACGGAACGCTGATAAACAACAATACACCATACAAAATCCACTGCATAGAAAATAAGAAAATAGATACGTATTACCCGGTATTTTCATACAAGGGCTTCCCCTATCCTTCGGTGAAAAACATCCGAAATGTGTCTCCCCTGGCATTCGAAACCGAAGATGGTGGGCAAGGGAGTAACATAATTAAACACGTTGGCTATCTATACTAATCTATACTAATCTATACTAATATATAAAGCTGAAGAGTTTGTTTGTTTGTTTGTTTGAACGCGATAATCTCAGGAACTACAGGCACGATTTGAAAAATTCTTTTGCCTTGAATAGCCCATTGATCCAAGAAGGCTTTAGGCTATATAACATCACGCTGCGACCAATAGGAGCGGAGCATAACTAACTCCACGCGAACGAAGTCGCTGGCGGCCGCTAGTACACAAATAAAATTGAACTATTAACGTGCTAAATGAAAGTATATTCCGGGCATCTTTTTCTTTTCATTTCATTATGAAAAGGACAGAAGACAAAGATTAGTCCTGTCAAATTAATCAGCGCTTGACGTAAATCTACGGTTTTTTCAGGCGCCATGTTTTTAATCACACATCATAAAATGGCGCCGATTCCAATGTTCACAGATTAAATTTAAGTCTAGAACATTTGATTCTTTACATTTTCTTAAGAACAGAACAGAAGATAAATATTAATTTAGTCCTGTCAGCCAGCCAGTCGAAACGCATGAATGGGTCAACTTATTGGTATACCTTTGCCTAATCCATCCAGAATTTTAGACGGTATGTTATTTATAAACTAAAGATTAACTGATATTATAATCAGTTAATCTTTATAGTTTATAAATTCAAGTTTAATTTTAGAATAGACGATGGAGTTTTCTCTTTAAAAATGAAGCAACAACGATTTTGCTTTAAGGCATATTTTTTGCAATTTTTTTTACGTATTATTGCTAGTTAGTTAGAAACCTACGTAAGCTGTTAGCTGCAATTTATATTACTTATATCAAATATATTAGTATTATCTGAAGTGCATGAACGTTAGAAGGGTATTTTGACACCTAAGTGACATTAACAGGGCATTGTCACAGAATTTTTCAAATGGTGTCATTAGTTCCGACTTTGGCCGCCCACCACGGACACAACACCTTCGGTAGATTCTCAGTAAAGACAAGTGACGGAAAATAAAAACCCTTCTTCTATCTGATATAGCTGTATATACTTTGCCACATCTCAACTTTTAAGTATTACAGCTGTCCACAAAATATCATGTTAAACTTGCACACATCTTTCACTCCCTGGACATGGCCTCTCCAAGATCAAACTGATGCCTACCTTCACCTAAGCGATCAAAAAGGTTGGTGACCCAGGTTAGAACCAGTTCTAAGTGGTTCAAGACATCATATGGTGAGTTCAACATGCTTTTAGTTACGCAAAAAGTTCGTTAACAAAAAGTGCGACTTGAAACTGCTTAGCACTAATTTTTTTTTGATTTCAAAATGGGTTAGCTGATTTTTTTTATTTTTTTTTGGCCCGTTAGATGCTTTTAGATTTTCTCTGTGCAGCTATTTTCAGAGTCAAAATACACATTATGTTTTATTGTTCGCTTTTCAAAATCCCTAACTAAGGAGAGGTTTTTTGGATCATTTCTGACAGTTTGAAATATTTTCTATACTACTATTTTAATGTCAAATAACCAGATATATTCTTCAAGTAAAAGTTGTTTATAAATAGAAAAATAAACATAACACAAATAAGAGATTATTCAGTACTTATAAAACATTTATAATACAGCGAATAATCAGTAAACATATTATTCATGTTCTTAATAAAAAGTAAATTTGAAAGAAATGGAAATGTTCGTACTAAATATTTACATAATAAAGGTTCCATTTTACATAAGAAACAATCCAACAGCCAATGCTTTAAGCTTCAATAATCTCACAAAAACAAATCCTTTGCCTAACAAGAAAACCGCATCCATAATTGAAAACCATTAATAATATTCACCTGTCGCCATTTTTTGTTTTAAACGGTAGAAGATGTTATAAACTCTTATAGAAAAATGTCTTGATTAACTTCTTGCTAGTAAGCAAATGACAGGCCATTTTATTTAGATCGTATGCGAAGAAAGTATACTTCATTATTATATGCCTAGCCCATGCCACATGAGAACAACGGCTTCATACTGACGTTACCCGAATTATAAATCTCGCACTCCAGAGTTTACCGTGCAACTAACATTTGAATACAACTTGCCAATTTCAAGCATTGGGCAAGTGCCCGCCAGACTTAACACACGTCGGGAGGTTTTTTTTTTTAATAATTATAAACTAGCGCTTGACCGCAAACCCGCCTGATGGTAAGCAGTGATGCAATCGTTGATGGTAAAGCGCGCTAGTTTATTAAGAGCCTATTCACTCAGAAAAACTGAGCAAATAGGAAGGAAGACGGCAGTTGAGCGAGGTAATGTAATGTTAAACCCAACAACACGACCAACGATGCTGCGCCAAAGGGAGATTGATCTGAAGAGCCTCCACGACCAAACTCCCAACATACAACATTAGGCGCATCGTACCCGGCACACATCGCAACACAACTACTCAGACCCGTCCTCCGTACGGCTTCACCAGACATAATGCCGGAACACGACAAATCGCTTGGCGGCAAGACTTTCCTATGGAGGATCCTCGCTTTTCTATGGAGGATGAGTGAACTTTACACCCCGTTCCTCATGCCTCCAAATTGAGATTTGGTAACAGTCTACCAGTAATTTACACGGCTCTTTTACCTTACCTCCACATTTCCACAACCCAGTTAATAGGTAACGCGGTAACCCGCCTTCTGTTTACCTGTAACAACCAGCACAATCTTAGAAGGAGAGCCAAGACCAACGACTTAATGGCTCATTTATTTCTCTTTATCTTAAAATTAAAACAAATATGGATTAATTGATAATTCCTAAACAATTAACTTTTTATTGAATGCCGTCGCGGCTACTTCAAGACAGATTGATATAAATACAACAACGTTTATTGAAAGCAACAAGAAATGTGTGCCGTTTTTAGCCCTGCATATTGTTTACATTTCTGACAATACGAATAAAAATGCGGTATAATAATAACCGTAAATTTTTTGCAGCTTGCAACTTTGCTTGCACCTTTTTAGTTTCAAAGTAAAACATAATTTCATATCGTCAGGTGCGAAATAATCAAATTATAAACGTTAAATATTAATAGTATGCGAATTCACTACGATTTTTTATCAAAAGAAAATCAATTATACAGTGTGCGCTTCATGTTGTTGCACGTGATAAAAGTACGGCCTGTATATGGAAAATTGAAAATAGCTCTATTTCTAAATGCATAAAGCCTTATTTTCAATGCGAAGAAAATCTTGCTGATGCAACAACGAAAATGGAGCTCTGTATACTAGGTAGAAGGGTGTGTTCTCATTCGTAGACAGTCTGACTTGAGACTGTATGTATGCTCAAGTAAAATGTTCGGTATTTTAATAATGTGTAAACTAAAGGGGGAAATGTATAAAACATGTGTAGTGTAAGTATTCGATTCTGTCTAATGGTGTAATGCTTTTTGCGAGAAATCCGCCATGTCTATTATTGGTATCTGCGCGGGTCCGTTACTTCGATTTGTAAGATATTTTAAGTATGTGGTTGCAATCGTTTTGCTTACGAGTTGTAGTTATGGTAATGCCAAATTTCTTTCAAGAGTGGTGAAGAGATTCATTATGGTGGGTGCTTTGGATGATCCGAACAATCTCAGAAAAAAAAAGATTAAAATTATTTACCTATTTAACTATAAATAAAATACGTACAGAAACACAAATAGATAGGCTAATAAAACACAACATTTAAACTGTAAAAGGCACTTTTAAGAACGTCTGAAGACTCGCTATTTTGTAAACTATGTTGACTGTACACTGAATACCTAAAATAATATTGCGACATACCTAGACGCCAAAAATGTAAACAAAGATTGAGTTTATGAAAAAACAACTTTAGTTCATATGCAATAAAGTTTAGTTAACGCTATAACTTCAAATATTTTAATAACTATTTCAATAGTGCCGTTCAGTGTAATCAAAATAAAATTGTTTTTTTTTTTTTTATAATTTTAAACTAGAGCTTGACCGCAATCCTTCCCGATGGCAAGCAGAGATGCAATCCTTCAGTTAAAATTTACATAAACATTTATCTATTCTTTATTTTAATGGTTGTAGCAGCAAAATAAATAATTTCAGCGTTAACTGTTCGTCTGCGAAAAGGCTAATATGCGATGTATTTTTTTATTCCTACGGTCGGCTCAGTTGTTAAGCGATTGACTACCGCGCTGCGTGTCGCGGGTTCGTTTCCGTCACGGAACAAATACTTGTCTCATGTATAAGTAGTTGTTCCCTGGCTGTTTGTGTATGTGAATTTGAATGTTTTTAAGCGCATCCACGATTCAGGAGTCGAACGGAACAGACAGAAGGAGAAGGAGTCAGGAGAACAGAAAGAAACATGGCGTTAGAAACTGTGGCCCTGGCCGACAGGCAAATGAAGGAACAATAAAAGTCTGACACGCCCTCCCGCTCCGGAGCTGGAGAGGTCATTTGATAACTTCCCAACATTGCCATCTTCTTAGCGTTATCCTAGATAATAAAGCAGTTTTATAAAGCACGCCACGCAATTGAATGACTTCACCTTGCTGAGACACTCAATGAATATAATATAATGTACATATGTATGGACCACAGCAGGTCAAGCTACCCGAACTGTCAAATATTCCCAATCAACCTTGAGCCTTAATACTTTAAAGATAAAGTTGAAAATGTTATAAAGAAATTCCACAGATTGTAGTAGCTTGTGCTTGTGCTGTCATCTGTACAACCACACTACGTTGAGTAGCAGCTGTAAATTTACATATCATATCACTGTGACGTACTTGTCAAAATTGTAAACAAATAATATGAGTTCATGGAAAAATAACTTTAATTCTTACATAATAAGGTTTAGTTTAAGCTAAAACGTTAAACATTTTTATAACTTTTCAATAGTGCTATTCAGTCTTAAATCAACTTAATTAGGTACCATTAAAATAAAGTTGATGTCTGTTTAACTTGAAATAACGTCGTTTGAAATGTAAGTAAAATTTAAATATAGGCAACTTAGAATTATGTAGATACATTGTAAATTATCATTGCCATTGCATAAGCCCATTCATTTATAACAGCACAACCTTGCAAGTCCTTCCCACAGGCACTGTAATTTATTCCAAATCGTTATACAAAATTCTCCCATAACGCATTTCAGTATCCATTGACGTCTCACCTTCAAGTTTAAAGGCCGTCTTCTACTCGAAAGGCCCAATGGATACTAAAGTACGCAACAATATTTAGTTGGCACATGTCAAGGTGACAATTCACTGTCGTATTTGATGATACCTCTATTGTATTGTGAAATGTTAACAATGGCTGAAGGGTTTACGGTAATGACCCTAAAACAAAAGTAATGATTAACATTATTTTGTGTGGACATGTTTCTGGATATTGCACAAGTATTAGGTACAAAAGACACCACATCAAACTACTAAAATCTGTCAAATTTCTCTATTAGATTTTTAACTTTATTGTTAAAGCATTAAGGCATCAGGTTGATTGCCAATATTTAGACAACCTCCAACCAAGGAGGCGCGATTTCGATCCCCGCGCCGTGCAAATATTTGTGTGCATGTATATGAATATATGCACTTGTCTGGTCGTGCCTCGTAAAGCATGTTAAGCCGTTGGTCCTGGTTGCCATATGAACATCTAATGGCAGTCGTTAGGTGGAGCCCTCTAAAGTCCAACATTGGTCTAGCTGCAATTCTAGTCTCTAGTGGTCTAGTTGTGGAGGTCAGACAGCAGTCGCTTCACGGAAACATCGAAGTATAGCCAAAATCAGCAGTTAGACTGGTAAAGCGGACCCCAGACTCCAAAGCTGAAAGCTACGAATGCGGCTGGGATTAACGCTGAGATGATGATGATGGTTGATTCGGAATACTTGACAGTCTCGGGTAGCTTGACCTGCTGTCGCCCGTACATGGTCGAGGAGTACCTTAGCTTTTCTTTCGATCGAGTCGCTGTTATTAGTTAACAGCGACTCGATCGAAAGAAAAGCTACGCTTGCCGTCCTAGATGGATGGCCAGAATAAAAGATCTACAGATATTTTTCAATTTAAAAGCTATTATTATACTTGCAGCTTAGAAAAACCCACACTTGTTAGGAATATTCTCACTTCTTACCCATATTGACCGAACACAATAAAGGAGGTGGGTTGATAAGAGCCATTTTTCGCATCATACACTTGAAAAATAGTTTCGGTCTCCGCCATTTTGTAAATGTATTTGTAATCTTGAAGATACCTATGTATTTTCTTATTTTTTTTTTTAATAATTATAAACTAGCGCTTGACCGCAATCCCGCCTGATGGTAAGCAGTGATGCGATCGTTGATGGTAAAGCGCACTAGTTTATTAATGCCTATACACTCAGAAAAACTGAGCGAATAGGAAGGAAGAGGGCAGTTGAGCGAGGGGATGCAATGTTAAACCCAACAACACGACCAACGATGCTGCGCCAAAGGGAGATTGATCTGAAGACCCTCCACGACCAAACTCCCAACACAACAACATTAGGCGCATCGTACCCGGCACACATCACAACACAACTGCTCAGACCCGTCCTCCGTACGGCTTCACCAGACATCATGCCGGAACACGACAAATCGCTTGGCGGCAAGGCTGTCTGGTGGGTGGTAACTTCTGCCGGCGGCCGATGTTATGACCTACCACCGAACAAATAATATAAGATAGACGTGATAAATAAAATAGTAATTCAAAGAAATTATTGCCCAAAAAGACAGTGTTTTGGGTTTTTTATACATTTTAGTTGGTTTTTCAGTTTTCGAATTATTATTATTATATTAAGAAGCGTTGTATGAAGGCTGAAACAAAACTTTCCTAAATACGCTTTTTTGAAAAGTAGCTCTGCCACTAAACAGCAAAAAAGAAATTAGAGACCTTATATTCTCAGAGAGAGTTGTATAGTGTGTTGTATATTGTGTAAAACGTCCAAATCTTCCCACTCTCATAATGATGGATGACAAAACTGTTGAACAAAAACGAAAACCTACCGCCCACATCATTGAGCCACTCAAATTCGAAGCGGTATCATTCATTCATCCGTTTGCTGGAGCCAACCGAAGCAAGCGCCTTTTATGCTAAGAGTACGCGAAGTTTCACGATGTAGGAGTAACATGGAGCAATCGCATTTATTTTGTCTGTGTAATTGTGTTATGCACACCCCATTTGATACTAATTTGATTCGGCGCCCTACAGGACTGAATGAGTGGGTCGTAACTAGAATTAATCTTGGAGTTTTCTGTTATACTTACTCCATATACATATGTCAGAGGTTGCCTCACATGGTATTTATATAATGTCGATATGAAGGTGACATTTTTGACTTTAGCTACATTTATTTCAGCCGATTTTACGCCTTACTTAAATAGGTAAAGGGTATCCGTGGTTTTAATGCTTTAACATTTCTCTTCACTTTTTGGCAGGGCGACTCTGAATGTGTTACTGACTAGTTCGTTCCCAAGTATGTTGGAATCAGCTTCTAGTCTAAAAGATGCGGTTGAATACCGCTATTTAACATGAAGCGATCTCCATAACAGAGTTGCTGAGCAGTTGTCAAACTTTTGAGCTTCGATTAAAAACGAAGATTGCCAACTTTCATCCTCTTGATCAGTTGCTAGTCTCAAAACCAAAGAACTGATAGACGGGTGTTTAATGTTTAAATGAGATTTATGTTATGACGTGCGCAAATCAGTTGATTGTATTCTATCAAGACATGTGTCGACGTTGAGTGATTTGGGGGTTTTTGGAGTGTCCGCCTTGTGTGGTCAAGTTTAACATTCTTGTTTTTTTATAGCTTAGTAAAGGTTCTACGCAGTGTAAAATCAATCAAAAATCACGACTTGACCCCTTTATTGCTATAATTGTCACGGTTGGTACACCAACACCGGTTGAAACACCATTGTTATTTTTTTATCAAATCCTGTAGTAGCAATTTTGACCACAAAATGACTTGAAATGTTGACAATTCTCTAAGGTAAACACAACAAAATTTTTATAAATTATTTATCACCATTCGACTGTCCCTAATTTGTTTATTTGGTATTTCAACTTGTGATTTTCTTCCATCTATACTAATATATAAAGCTGAAGAGTTTGTTTGTTTGTTTGAACGTGCTAATCTCAGGAACTACTGGTCCGATTTGACAAAATATTTTTGCTTTAGATAACCCATTAATCCAGGAAGGCTTTAGGCTTTATAATATCACGCTGTGGCCAATAGGAGCAAAGCATAAGAAAAAGGAGGTGGGTAAAGTTCATAGTTTTTTTTGCCTATCGACCAATTCATAATATTTATTTCATTTCATAATACTAATACCTAATAAAAATTAAAATGCTAGGTTTCTTCGAAAAATCTCTTTATTAAGTACAGAAAACAGGAAAAAACTTAACTACAGTAAACCATTTGTACCAAATGTTTTTGATTATATTTCTACCTCATTTTCATTAGTTGAATCGTCACTGGACCATCCAGTAGCAGCATCTTGAAGTGTATCAGCATATCCAAGACTTGGTGTTTTTGTCTGAGTTTGATTATGGCGCCAGTACCCCAAGTACCACAGCACAGATGCAACATGCGCACAGCATCCGACAACTCTCGCACCGACTTTGCATTGACAGTACCATTCGATGTTTGCATTATGACTTATACTTGTTCGTATCCATATGTTATATACTTTTGTACTTGTGTGTCGAGATCTCAATTGGAGTCTGACAACTGAGCTATCTTCTCGATGTACATAAAGAGAGTACATTCCCGTTTCGCTAAGGTGTTCGTGGGTATAAGATCGGCTCTGCTTAAGCTGATATATCCCAAGAGTTAAATGTCGTAGCTCCTCCCATGTTATTCGTGGGAAGTCTGTAAGATTAGAGTCACTAAGCGGAGTCCATATCGCTCTTTTTCTTGTCCATCCATTTTCTTCAACCGTTCGTTGTAAGTTGTTAGGCTTCTTCACTAAATCTAGCATCCGTTGAGCAATCACATTGTCGTCCTCAACATTGTGAATTCTCGCTGGGTGGAAAGCATTTAGAATAGCACATACGATCTTAACATAATCTCCAATGAACGGTATTTGAACATTCGGCATTACATTACCCAATGCTCTCCAGTTTTTAACCTGGCCGTTGACTGCCTCAACTACCCAACGAATCTTTGTCACCAAACGTGTTTCATTTGCATCTTCTGTAGAAAACTGTACTTGTTTGTCCAGAAATGCAGGCATTTTGGGTACTAAGTCCATTTCTTCTAGAAGCTGTAAACAATCGCGAAAACCTCTATCAACGATAATAACATCATTAGATTTGAGCCATTCTCGAATTTTATTGACATCTTTTTTCAATATATGCGTAAAAATATTAGCATCGTTGTTTTTAGAATCTGCGAAGTAGGGCCCAAAAATATCCAAAATGTATCCTGTTGTTGTCACCAACATCATGGGCTTAACTAATGGCCTTCCTTTATGTAAAGAATAACATCGCCTTTGAAAAGAATAATTACTGCTCTTTTGAATGAAGATGTAGGTGCCATCAGCGACAAGAACAACAGTATCATCATGATTATCCGAGACAAATAATTTTTTCGCTAATGGTCGTGTATGTTCTTCAATAATTTTCGTTCTAGTAATATGCTGCATTCCAAGATGTAACGGAACGAAATTGTTTATCAGTGCTTGTCGGACTGAATGTACAGAAAACGAAACTAATCTTTTTTTTAAATTAAATAACACGGAGAGAACACCGTTTGAAAGACCGGTTCTAAGCTTCACAAGTAATATAGCTAAACAAGTGCGGGTTGATCTGTATTTTGACGAATGAATATTTGATTTCACTGATTCAAAAATCTCGTCAAAGTTTTCAATCGTTAACCCCATTAATGTATTATAATCGGAAACTGTGAGCTGTCCTGGCGTATCAAAGTCAAGCCCTTTCTTTTTAGCGACGTTTCTAATATCTTGTAAAAGATTTTCAATATCTTTTTCACTCAAACTAGTGTTATTACTTATTGGGTTTAAACTTCCAAGAGCTGAATCGGTGAATATTTTTTCAGAAAGATGATCTTTGCAGCATCGTCTCCCTGTCGTTATATACGTTCCCGTTTCTATAAATGTTTGTGTTCGAGCAGTACGGGGAACTGTCACAAGGTTTTTTTTCACAATTACATATTATGCAACGCGTATTTGAATTATGGCACCGAGGTAATGACAAAACTACTTTGCGTTTCTCTGCTACTGTACTCGTGGACGGTATTGCACTATCGAGAATATTTGAAGAAGACGTAGAAAACATGTTAATCTCTCGACTTGCGTATCTTCGACATGCAGAACACAATTTTGCATTTTTTTGTAAATCGAAATTTTTATGTCGTTTAAGAACTGATATGATTTTTTTATCAGCAACAACGCGATAATCACTTTTAGTTTTCAACCACTTTTTACAAGAATCACACTGATTTCCAGGCATATTTTTATTTATAAAATACTCGAAACACATACAAAGCTACGTAGTAGAATGCTCACAAGACAAATGAAATATTTGTAATACAATTAAACGGCGCACGTGAGTTAGAGACATGTTCAAACACGCACGCGACGTATAGTCCGGCTCGCGGACAATCTATTTTGTTTTATATTACATAGATGCGCTCAACGCACCAAAAGAAATGAATGTTAGTTTAGAAGCCTATTCGTTGTAGTATTTGAGATACTAAAAAAATAGTGGTGCACCAAGCGCATAATAGATTTTTTTTTAATGATAGATGGAAAAAGTGTTAAAAATGGCGAAAATTCGACGAATATGATAAGTTTGATGGCCTTTTTATGTGATCTGCAATTTTTTTTTCCTATTATTTTAGAATAAATGTAAAGGCCGATACCTAAATTTCATATGAATATAATTAAATGGAGAGAATAAAAACTTTGAATTTTCATCATTATGATGGGCAAAAATTAATCTAATCTTTACCCACGTCCTTTAAAATGTATTCTGTATATTTTGGAGTTAATCTAAAATGGCCAAATAACTAACTCAAGGCGGCCGCTAGTATTCTATATTAGTCGACATCTCGGTCGATATTCCCTTTCTAACCATAAAGCTATGATTCGCATAGTTCATGTCCATCCATCGAAATATTTGCAAATATCGAATGTACTTTTCTCTACATAATCTGATCATAATTCGCTAGTTCTGGTTGTCATATAAATATCACTACATTGACCGCTATGCGACCACAGAGTTCGCTCGCACGTGCGATTCACGACCAAAATGAACATTATTGTACATTACCCATAAATGTGGGTGGAATGTTCAATTTTTGCGTGGGACGTTCGCGGCCCGATTTATCAGAATGCGAGTGAAAAGCATTTGCTGCGAACTTTTGCTTCGTAGACATTTTGTGACTAGAATTGTTGGATATTGCTATCTATTGCTACTTTAATGATTTGTTTTCTGATAGATTAGTTGAAAAGGTTAGGGCTCCTGCCACAAAAACTGTGTTAAACGTGTGTCTCTAGAATCATTGTTACGTCAAAGTGCTTATTTATAAAAATGTCGGTTTCAAAAGATGTTTACCCTAAACAACTGCTAAACACTGTTTTGTGGTAGTAACTTAGGTGTAGATAATTATGTATTTAGGACAGAATCGTCTACACCTTCCAGAGTGTTTTTATAAGGTAATTACGAGCGAACAAACTTCGTTAACAAATTATTTCTAACGATTTAATTTCTTTCGGAGAGCAAAAATAAGGAAAAGTCAAGTTTTGTGGCAAATACTAGATATTAGGCACAAACGAAGTGGCTTCTGTTTGTAGAGCTGTTTTTAAAAGGGCTACGACAACATTAATTTTGCCCCATTTCGTGGAAACCATCTTTTAGAGTTGCCAGTTAATCCTTGTTTGATAAATTCTTTCATACGATCAGTACTATCGCAACTATCACGAATGAGGGAACATATCGTCACAGTAATTGGCAACATTCGCGTATATTTTTAATAAACACACAGAATCAAAATGGCCCTTTACTAAAACATTACTTTTTATACCAGGACAAAATAATCATGTTAGGGTTAAGAATACTATCGTTACTGGTTCCCTTTTTGTCGGTAGGAGTTCTGTGCGATGCGCCTATTTCCTGGGTGTTAGGGGCGGTTCGTGAAATCGTAAACATGCAAACTTTTTCGACCGCCAGAGTTAATAATGCGGTTGGCAAACGGAAGGGTTAAGTCAAGTGGTTTCGTAGCACGATAAAACAGTTTTAATAAATAAAACTTTACTTTTAACCTCATTTGCTCTATACTCGAAGCAATGCATTTTGAGTTTCAAGTTCACTTCTAAGGGTCTTGTAGAGACATATGATATAGTATTTTTTTTTAACTAATACATAATACCAAGTGATAAGATAAGTGAGTGATATACTTCTAGTGATGCGTTTAAGATACTGGTCGGGCAACACCATTTTATAATGGTAATGGTGTTGCGAACATCCCTGAAGAATTATTGTTTCAGGGATGTTCGCAGATGCGCATGTAGATTGCTTTTACACAACAATGCGAAAAGGTGTTCTTCCCTGCTGGGTAATTGCATCACATACTATCAGTAGCAATTTTCATTTTGACATTTCAACAACATTCAGTGCGTTATTTACGTTGTTGAGCAGACACATTATTCAAACAATATTTTTATTGATTAGCAATAAACTTCAAAATGATTCCAATTGATGATAATAGTGTTTCTTAAGCATGGTTGCGAATCGCCTGGACTGTGTATGACGTGGGACACTGTTCTCGCGATGGTGACCAACCGCCATTTTTAGGGTTCCGTACCTAAAAGGTTAAACGGAACCCTATTCGTGAGACTTCGCTGTCCGTCTGTCACCATGCTCCAACAGTGTCCTGAGTATGATTGCTGGGCGTCTGCACTGCTCATACGTGAATCGTTGTTGTGCCGTATCTCATGGGGTGAAGCAGCGGTAACTCGTGTGAGTTGTTTGTTTGTATATTGTAGTGTAATTTAAATTGTGAAATGTTACTAACATAGTTTTAAGTATTACTAACATTATTGAGTCATGGTTACTTGAATAAAGAATTTATTATTATTATTATTAAAGAATCGTACGGAACCCTTCGTGCGCGATTCCAACTCACACTTGGCCCGTTTTTTTATATTGTTTTTCTGGTTTTTCTTTACTAACATAGTTGTAATTTTTCCAAATAATCTTGTTGATCTTTGTTACATGATTAACGAAAATTCTATTCTATTCTGTAACAATACAATAGCTTAGCCACTGTTTAATTTTTACGACTTGCTCATAATGCAACTAATTATCATACAAAACATAATAACTACATTATTTATTAGTTTCACCATACCTGCAACGTTGATGATATCTAAGCAAACATGCAATACATAAAAATATATAAAATTCATGCATCTATTTGTAATGTCAAAATAACAAGAATTTAATACTAAAATAATTATTCATTTAAAAAAAAGTTGTCTATGTTTTAGCCGAAATGGCAACACTGATTTTGACGGGACTTTCTCTGGCTGTTGATATTTGAAAGGGATAACTATGGCTAGTTTTGGTTTACAAAGACAAATATGTTTTCCGAAATTCTCAGGTGCAGCTAGAACAAGATCTTCTGCTTCTCAGCCTATTAAGGTCCACTGCTGGACAGAGACCTCCCCCAAGACTTTCCATGATGACCGGTTTTGTGCTGCCGGCAACCATCGGCTTCCCGCGACCTTCACCAGGTCATCGGTTCAACTTGTTGGGAGCCTTCTTACGCTGCGTATAGAACGGTAGAACAAGATATCTACTCAAAATTCTAGTTAAATGTTTGCAAATCATCGAATACTTTGCAGGCGGAAAATGCAGTTGGAAAAATCCTTAAAGCTTCAAAGTGTGTACGTGTAACGCATATGGATGGTCAATTTTGTCACATTTAGTAATAAATTATGTACATAATAAAACGATGAAGGAAAACATCGTCAGGAAACCACCATGTTGTAGAACCAATAAAAATCTGAAGACGTCACCGACACGTATTCGCTGTTTTAGGTTCTACGCCATCCACAAATCACACTCGGTATCCTAGTGCCTAAGCCCTGTGTCCCATCATCCTCATCCTCAACCTTTTTTTATCGTCCCACAGCTGGGCACAGGTCTCCTTTTAAACAAAGAAGAATAGAGCGTAGTCACCAGGCTTACTCAGTGCGGGTTGGTGATTTCAGACTTGAAAGTCCAGGTTTCCTCAAGATGTTTTCCTTCACCTTTTGTGAATTGTGTCATTGGTGTCCAAGATATAGTTAGCAGTGAGAATGTTATATGTGTATCAAATGGGTCCTTATTGGTACCATCATCATCATCTCAGCGTCGTGTGTTACGTGATTTTATCTAACGTCCTCTGTGTAGCAATACGCCTTCACTAATTCGTATATTGTTATTGAGTTCCAGGTTCCTGGTTCCATCCACTCAGAAAAACTGAGCGAATAGGAAGGAAGACGGCAGTTGAACGAGGTGATGCAATGTTAAACCCAACAACACGAACAACGATGCTGCGCCAAAGGGAGATATTTCAGAAGGGAAAACATGCTTCACACGATACGCAATATGTACATATGGAGCAATGGATTAGCAATATTAAATTAAAGAAATTGAGAGTAATAGTCAGCTACGGTGTAGGAGCTCATAGTCAGCCCATACGACAACTAAAAACGTAGTTTGATTCCGTGTGCGCAACGTTCAAAACTAGGTTTCAAACTGATGTTATTTCAACTTAAACAAATATCAATATAATTTCAATGTTAAATTAAGCTGATTTTAGAGTCAGTAGCACTCTTGAAAGGTTATAAAAATGTTTGAAATTGTAACGAAAATTGAACTTTATTATATTTGGTATATACGTATATCAGCGAGAAATCGCATGTCACGGTCGCGCTCGCTACTCACCAACAAGTGTTAAGTAGCTAGCTCGACTCGCTTCCCGTTATTCGTCTAGCTGGTACAGGTGGCCGAGGCAGACAGATCAATTTTTTTTTTTAATAGTTATAAACTAGCACTTGACCGCATTCCCGCCTGATGGTAAGCAGTGATGCGATCGTTGATGGTAAAGCGCGCTAGTTTATTAAGAGCCTATTCACTCAGAAAAACTGAGCGAATAGGAAGGAAGACGGCAGTTGAGCGAGGTGATGCAATGTTAAACCCAACAACACGACCAACGATGCTGCGCCAAAGGGAGATTGATCTGAAGACCCTCCACGACCAAACTCCCAACACAACAACATTAGGCGCATCGTACCCGGCACACATCGCAACACAACTGCTCAGACCCGTCCTCCGAACGGCTTCACCAGACATCATGCCGGAACACGACAAATCGCTTGGCGGCAAGGCTTTGTCTGGTGGGTGGTAACTTCTGCCGGCGGCCGATGTTATGGCCTACCACCGAGTAAAGTTTAAATTTTAGTAAAAAAAATTTGCAGTATTTTTATTTTAGTAGAGTGGGACACGTTTCATGACCATGGCCTCTTGACGCAATCAATTATTTACTTCCATAGGTTCGGTTCGATGCAACCAAAGCATCATTTTAATATTTTCACCACAATTTTTTTAGATGGAAAATTATCTAGCATCCTCTCCCGCTCTTATCAGGGCGGAAGGGCGTGTCTGACTTTTACTGACTAAATCCCGCCCGTGTTCCGTAATTTGCCTGTGCGCCTCTTTCAAATAACCCGCAGCCCGGCAGCCATCATCACGACGTACTAACATCGCCTTAAGGCGCACATGAAACAACGCGTCGTCCTCCCTGGCCCAGTCCTTACCGACAATGGGTAATACGAGCAGTGGGTAGCTCACTACCCGCAAGCCCGCGCCTATGGGGGCCGGGAGTTGGATATTGTGTCGAGGCGTCTCCTGGGGCGACTAGGGATGTGAGGGCGCAGAGATTGCCTCCCCCTCACGTAGTCCGCTTCCTCCTCGGCCTGCCATGCACTGTCGCTCAGGAGAGATCATCGCCGCCGATCGTCACGAGGACACCTCCACCGTGTCCCCATGGCGTTCCACACAGTGGTGACGCCCTGGCGTTTTCTCCCGCCTTAGCGAAGACCACGTGGTATCCTTGAAGTCGAACCCGGACGGTCATGACCTTCTCGGACGCGAACAGTCCGCGGGCTGGTCGCCGTTCCAAGAACTGTGCCCACACCGATGCACCGTAAAGGACCATGGACCATCCTTGTTTGACTGCTAGAAAATGTCTAAATCATTTTTGTGTGCGAAATGATGAAGCCGATGACCGAAATTATCAAAACGAACTCTTCTATCAAGGACCTTTAGTGTCGGTTGCAAAATGGCAAGCACGTAACCTAACGGCAGTCAACTCCAGAGTCACAGTATAATAAAGTGCCACAGATCAATGGCTAGATATCAATTAAAATAGACAGTTGTTTATGAGCTGCATAATGAGGTTATCAACCTATACTCCATGTTGTGGAGCGCATACACTAGACGATTCGCACGCAGCGACTACTCTTTCCTAGTGGCCTGGCAACGAAGCTATGAGCCGGTCCGAAAGTAGTTGGTGCGTTAAAGCCCTATGTTTCGGACGGGTATATACAAACATATAGGGAGAGTAGAGGAGGGACACTTGATAAATCTTGTTGTCATTCATTCTTAAGGCGACTCCCAACATTAGTTTGGGAGTCGCGTTAACTGACGGGGAAGTAGGAAGCACCCGTAATTATGGCCGTAAAGAAAACACGGCAAACGACGAATGAAAAACGACTTCTCATCCAGCGTGAAGTCCCGCAACAATGAAGAGATTAAAAATATACAAACAGAAAAAGAAAAGAAAAAGTTAATGACCTAGATTTATGACTAAACGACTAGCTAGCTCTGCATCCTAATAAGAATGAAGTCGTAAACATAGTTTTTATCATAGGTTTAAAAAACTGGCTAAACTGTAGCCACATAGCGTAATAGGTACAATGTCAGGCTATCGCAGACAGGCGCCGTAGATGTTCTAGAAGAACATTTCTACGCAAACTAAGCGCGGACCGGCGCGTCTTGGCTCTAGTAGCAAATTACCTTTATGGTAATTTTTCTACTAGACCCGCGTCGCGCCTGTTTGCGGAAGTCATTGCACTATCTAACAACACATGTAACGATAGTCAAATTAAATGTTTTATTAATTTTGAAAAGGAATCATGTTAATGCCACCCATACGTTGTTAACACCACTACGATCCGGGTGGAGTTTCGCTTCCTCTTTTATACCGCAATTTGTCAGCGGCGGTGTTTCTGTCGGACTACAATTTAATGTCTGCAAAGCTAGAGTGAATAGGCTCTTAATAAACTAGCCCGTTTTACCATCAACGATTGCGTCACTGCTTACCATCCGGGATTGCGGACAAGCACTAGTTTATAATTAAAAAAAAAAAAAACTTGTGTGAATGTAGAACAGCGTCTACCGTATTGCATTGAAATATGTATAACTATCTGCTTCCCGTTTCAACCGTATAATTTTCGATCCCGTCCAAAAGTGCGGATAAACCCTAAAACGGTCCCTTTGCTGGTACACGGGTTTCTTTTCTGTAGACTATAATCCACCACAAGGGCCCAGTGTACATTACTGGATTTCACATATTTTCGAATTCAAACGCGAGCTCTTTAATCAAATACACACATCATCTGCTAGTCTATACCCTACCATATTAGGGTCAGTTTCTGGTCTAACCGGTTGCAGCTGAATAGCAGAATATTACACGGACCTATCTTACCTTCAAGCCCAGCCACTGGGTAATACGGTGCCAAATTTTTTTTAAAATCTAATCCAATGTCTTCTCCTAGGCGGTGCTGGAAGGCAGAATGTCTAAAACCCACCCGTGTTCCCGGGACTATGGTATTTCTTTCGATCCATCGGAAGACGCAGCGTAGGGAGGTCCCCAACAAGGTGGACCGATGACCTGGTGAAGGTCGCGGGAAGCCGATGGAAGCTGGCAGCACAAGACCGGTCATCGTGGAAAGTCTTGGGGAAGCCTTTGTCCAGCAGTGGACATCTATAGGCTGAAGAAAAAGAGGAAGAACCCGCTGCCTTGACAGACAAGATATCCCCGGGAAGCTATAGCTAGTAGCTTGAATGGCGTTTGTACTTTTATACAACCACTATTACTCGTATACGTCAATTATATTTCAAAAACGAGACGAGGTTAACGTTTCCTATTGGACTACACCGAGAAAAAAGGCTAAAACAAACTCAGAGGTACAGTAACTAGTTCTGATATTATCTTTATCTGATCATCTGAAGATCATGTAGATTGCTTTTTAAAATGGTCTTTTGAGGAAAGAACAAACCAACACAGAACATAGAAGGTCATTGATTGTACGAAAACCAAGAAAGGAAATTTGGTTAGGCCGTGTAAATTACTGAAACTGTTAGATCTTATCTTTCTACAGGGTGGCGCAATAGAACGTGCATTTTTAAAATAATTATTAAAAAATAAATACAAAAGGTATAGTTAAAATAAAACTAAGCAATTATTAAGTGATAACTGAAGTTTATTTTTTTAAAAATAACATCATCTAAATGATGACCCTCTCTACGTTGGCACTCCTCTAACCGCAAACGGAAATTACCGAAAACTTTCTTAAGTAGTGCTAGTGTGATTGCTGCCATTTCACCACGAATATTCTCCTTGAGCTGACTGATGTTTCTCGGATTATTGGTGTAGACTTTGTGTTTGAGGTATCCCCACAAAAAAAAGTCAGGAGGCGTCAAGTCTGGACTGCGCGGAGGCCATGGGATATCACCTCTTTTCGAAATCAGTTTGCCAGGGAACATCTGCTTCACAACCGCCATAGAGTCATTTGATGTGTGACTGGTAGCTTCGTCTTGTTGGAACCAAGTCCTAGAGTTCTTTATTCTTGAATTTTCAAGTTCTGGGGCCAAAAAACCTTCCAACATCGCAACATAGCGTTCGGTATCAACAGTGATGTTTTCCCCCCGTACGTTTTCAAAAAAATAAGGACCAATTATTCCTTTGGCAGAGATTGCGGCCCAAACTGTCACTTTAGGGCTATGTAACGGTTTTTGATGTTTGAGTCTGGGATTCTCACTATTCCAATAACGACAATTTTGGCGGTTTACGAACCCATTCATATGAAAATGTGCCTCATCAGAGAAAAGGATGTTTTCAAAATTTGAAAACCGATTGAGCATTTCATTAGCAAATGTGAGCCGTGCTATGAAGTCAAAGTCTTTCAATTCTTGAGTTAATTGCATCTTGTATGGATGCAATTTAAGATCCAAGTTTAAAATTCGTTGCAAACTTCGTCGCGATATGTTTAGGACAGACGATCTCTTGCGAGTAGACATTTGTGGATCTTCTCGTACCGACTGCTTAACACTCTCAATATTGTCTTCGGTCCTAGATGTGCGTGGACGACCTTTTGCGTGTGGTTTAAACGTCGATCCAGTCTCTTCAAACCGCTTTATCCAGATTTTAATTAAATTAGCACTCGGAGCCTCCCTAATTTGCCGTACACCATACTCAGAACAAAATAGTCGCCTGACAACTACGTACGAACGAGAGTTTTCGTAAAATGCGCGCACGCAAAATGCGCGACGCTTCCCGTCGAAGTGACTCATAGTGACTAAAACTTCATGAACCGCGCTACCCAATGATATCGGTCTCCCCTCGCCCACGCCCCTTCTACCCCACAAAAAAAGATGATGCAATATGCACGTTCTATTGCGCCACACTGTACATTAACATCTTTATAATGAAATAAGTGATAGACATAATTTATTTTAATACCAGAAATGAAGATAAAGTTAAAACATATTTTATGCATTATCTCTACCTTTCTGTCTTACTTCTTCTTTCGCTGGCCTGCTCGAACTAATTACTTAAGAAATAAGCAGCCTTGGTACTCAAATTATAATTTTATCATAACCCTGTGTATTTTACTATGTGTACCCACATCAATTCCAACAAGCGATTCGTAGTGTTCCGGCGTGATGTCTGGTGAAGCCGTACGGAGGACGGGACTGAGCAGTTGTGTTGTGAAGCTTGTCGGGTACGATGCGCCAAATGATGTTGTGTCGGGAGTTTGATCATGGTCCATCCAGATCAATTTCCCTCTTGCGTAGCATCATTGACCGTGTTGTTGGGTTTATAAATTTGCATCACCTCGCTCAACTGCCGTCTTTCTTCCTATTCACTAAGTTTTTTAAGTGAATGGGTTTAATAAACTAGCGCGCTTTACCATCAACGATTGGATCACTGCTTACCATTAGGCGGGATTGCAGTCAAGCGCTAGTTTATAATTATTAAAAAAAAAATAGATCAATCAGTTTTAAAATTTTTAAAGTACGTCTTTTATGTTTAAACTAAATAAAAGTGTAAAAACCCGTACTAAAAAATTGTTTCAATATTTTTTCCTGACAAATTCCTGTAATCAAATATTCTAAGTTTACGATACCTATATCACTTTCAAAAATCTATGCACGACAGCGAGGCCCAAAGGCTTACTGTGCTTTCAGAGGCACGAAGGGGTAACTGCCCTCTATTAGTATCTTTCTTCTTATTAAAACTGAATTGAATTTAAAAAAATCGAATTAGCCAAAACAATTCTGTACACGTGATATCACCATCTACATGACTTAACATGTGTATTTCCCGTCGGTTTATGCAGACGTGTATCTACCTCTAGTACAAGGGTACTATAGGTATCTACCTTCCTGTATCTGAGGTATATCTACATCATCATCATCTCAGCGTTAATTCCTGTCGCATCCGAAGCTTTTTCAGCTTTGGAGTCGAGAGTCCGCCTTACCAATCTAACTGCTGATTTTTGGCTAAACCTCGATATTTTCCGTGAAGCGATTGCCGTCGGAGCTCCACAACCCGAAGGCGATATCGAAGCATTGCAGTTATAACAATTGTTGGACTTTTGAGGGCTCCAACAACCCGTAACGATTGCCATTAGAAGCATTAGGTATCTACCTATCTGTATCTGAGCTATATCTGCACCTCTGCATATATCAACGGGACAAATAACGGACATTTCGCCAGTTATGTTCCAATCCCATATTTAGAAGCGAGAGAGTTGCCGTCAACCGGCCACCAAATACTAAGAAATGGTAAGATGGATGGATGGAATGGTAAGATGTGGGGTAAAATGACGACTACATTATTTATATGTGAAGACGGTGTACCTAGAATAAAATAATACCACACTAACTAAAATTAGAAAAATGAAGCAATAACAGATAAACCAGGAAACCTGGGTCCCCTACTGATTGACATTGATATAACTGGCATAATTCATCAAATTTACCCATCAATTCTATCCAGCTGTTCTTAACAAATACAGTGTCATAGCCATGAATACTATCTATCTATCTTTCACCACACACGGTGAAGCCAATAAATGTTTCAAGTGAATATAGCAGACGAAGACATGCAGCTGTATATGGGAAGATCATAAAACGAAGAATGTGGCTTTACTGGCCATGGTTGGCACTGGCACTGGTTCGTTGGCGAGTAGGGTACCTATTCAGATCATCAATGAGGCAGGTCTTAAGTCAAAAAGTAATTCTAATTTCAGTTGCGATTTAATGAGACTGATAGATCGAAATAAAAGAAAGAAATATATTTTACACGCACAGGAAATACAAATAGTAAAAAAAGAACATTAAATTTAACAAAATCATGAAGGCGATAAAATAAAAAACGAAGATTAAAAACTTTAAAGTTTATCTAACAGACAATAATACAGAAAGAAAGCCATACCTTTAAGTATGTAAATTCCAATAATACCATTATATTTATTTATATATATACAGGACGGATATAAATATTGACACTTATAAGAATACAATGAATAAAGACGAAGCAAAAGTTTTCATGAAACAGTTAGTAGAAGACATGTTTAAAGATCTACAGATACGATAACAAAAACCAGTGTATCTATTGCTTTACATCCGGTTCAAGTTATAATTGATAAGTAAAAAGTTAGTATAGCCAGATCACGAAAATAAGCAAGCCAATATTCCGAAAATCACAACCCCTTTCCAAGGCAAACTAAGAAAACGTAAAACAACCAACGAATACTATATAAAATACTACAACGAATAAAAGTTATGAAATCCCCCACCTTTCAACCATTCAGCCTAAACCTCAACAGCCGTTTTAGCACAAAACATCGCATTTTCGGGAAGCTTCGTTCTGAATTATAACGGTCAACCTTGAAAATTTCGAGCGTGCCCAACCCAGTTGCCTAGCGTGTAATCGGCTGACGTCAAAACCTAGGTTGTGCCAACGACCCGACAAGGCCAAACCGTCCGTTTACAACGCCATAGAGGTTTTGTTGAAGCTGTTGTGACGCGGTTTTTTTTTTTCAATTTCAATGTCGGCTCAAGTGGTTGCAAACCTCCATGGTGGTTGGTGGTAAAACTATTTTCCTGTAAGACTATCAGGGAACATAATGTTATGAAACAAAAGAAAAACTTGCGCAATGGTTCAAGTTCAAGGTTTTGTCGTGTTCAAGGCTTTGATGGCTCTTTAATTATTGTATATTTAAAAGTCGACACAGATTAACCCTCCAGATAACAGCCAGAAGTAGGCTGATTATGCGAACAGATACAAAATACTATTTTCGACTAAGTTCAAAAAAGATTTATATAAATTTCTGATTCACACACTAAGTTCACCAGTTCAATAATAATAACCAAAAAATGAAGGATATACCTTGTTAGTTTGTCGTTGATGGAACACAATCTGTCAATTATTAATAATTAAATCTTCCCACGTCGCAGTTAGTTCCACTTCGTCTTGTCTGCTGACACCGTGGCAGAGAGAGCGTAAAGATAAGATTGCTGTTCTTTAACAACTATATTATTTACTTTCCTAGTGAATTGTCAAATGAGGCTTTTTGATATATCAAGTATGGAGGTAATCATCGTAAGGCGCGTTGTGGCTCACACGCGCCTCAAAGATGTCAGCACATTGTGACGGGGTCCACGAGACCGATGCCTGGGTCAGGGTTGCGGGTCGGTCAAAAACCGCGGCCCTGGCACACAGGCATGCGAAAGAACACTGTTGGGTTTTAGTCAGTAAAATTCTGAATCGTCTGACCGCCCAGCGCGAAAGAGGTCTTTTTATGATTTTCCATTCACATCCAAAATAAAAGGTGCATTCATTGCCACTCACTCCGGCGCACCGTACTTTTGGTATCTGTAGTTATAAAAATATAATGAGGTATATTATCAGTTGATCATTCATCTGTCAAGTTAGGGTAGGGATGTTATAAAGGGTTTTTCAATAAGGGCGGGTAGATTTTGAAACGAAATTAAACAAGCTGCGTATGAGGTATCAACAATTTTTTTTTTTTATTTAAAAGGCACATATATGCCATTAAGTATGGAAGATGACATCATTCAAATGCCCGCCTCGGCTTCTCACAGTGGCACGGATCCGAGTGGTCCAATTTTCAATAACTCTTCCGCATAGATCCGCCTGAATTTGAGCGATGGCATGTGTTATGTTCGCCTTTAGGGCATCGGTGGATTGTGGTTTATTTGCATAGACCTGCGACTTCAAAAAACCCCACAAGAAAAAGTCTAGCGGGGTTAAATCGCATGACCTTGGTGGCCAATTCACATCACCCCTGCGAGAGATAACCTTAGTCTCAAATCGCTCATGCAGAATGTCAATCGTGGCGTCCGCTGTGTGGCACGTAGCGCCATCCTGCTGGAACCACATGTCGTCTAGGTCCATATGGTTCAACGTGAGCCATAAAAAATTGGATATCATCGTTCTGTAGCGCTCGCCGTTGACAGTGACCGCCTCACCAACGTCGTTTTCGAAAAAATACGGACCAATGACGCCGCCGGCCCAAAATCCACACCAAACCGTAACTTTTTGAGGATGCATTACCACCTGGTGAACCTCGTGTGGGTTTGTGTTGTTCCATATACGGCAATTTTGTTTGTTAACAAAGCCATTCATCCAAAAATGCGCCTCGTCGCTAAAGATGATTTTTTGCCCGAAATAGGGATCATCTTCCAAACGATTCGAGGCCCAGGCAGCGAACAAACGACGTTGTCTATGGTCATGAATTTTGAGCTCCTGGGTCAGTTGAATCTTATATGGGTGTAACCCTAAGTCCCGTCGCAAAATTCGCCAAGTTGAAGTTTGCGAAAGGCTGAGTTCTTGTGCACGGCGAGGAATCGACTGCCTCGGGTTCTGCTGTACACTTTGACGGACCGCCGCGATGTTCTCGGCTGATCTTGCGTTTCTTGAACGTACAGGTGTGGGTTGATCGATTAACGAACCGGTTGTTTCAAATTTTGCCACCAAACGCTGAAGAGTCGACTGTGAAGGGCCACCACGTCTACCGTAAAATGGGCGCAATGCACGCAACGTTTGCACTAACGAACACTCATTTTGATAATAAAGTTTTATCATTTGTACGCGCTGTTCAATCGTGTAACCTGCCATGGTGATTTGGCATAAGCAACTGAATAATAAGCAAAAGATTTGACAAGTGTCACCAAAACAAAATGGCCGCCACGGGCCGCCAAAATCTACCCGCCCTTATTGAAAAACCCTTTAGTTTAAAGAAAAACCTGGTGTAAGTGTCTATAATTGTATACCGTACGAAAATTCTCAAGTAAAAGTAGAAGCAAGAATATACGTCCAGTTTTGAAAAAGCAAAAATTAAATTACGTTCTTGTAGTGAATAGTTCTCATTGATTTATGAAGCCATTACGAACTGAATTTTACAACATTGTGCAATTAAATCTATACCCATTTTTTTTCTACCTCTGTATACATTTGTAAGGTATTATTTCTTTCTACTGATGACCTTCTCCTTTGGATTTCACCTCGCCACACAACAGAGGTTGCCTTCCGATGTTTCCTTTAATTTATTATTTTACTGTACTTGTACTAAGAGACTGTCAAGAAACGTATGTCAGACTGCCCTACCCGTATAATATTGGGCCAGTGATTAAATATAATTGGTTATGACCATGAATTCATTTATAGATGAATTTGTTACTAATTTTCGTTAGTTACGTTTGTGTAATTCTGAGCCATGAAATGTCAGATGAAAGCTATCTAAGTAATTCCTAAAAGTAATAGGTATGTAAATAAGAATCAACAACAAAGTAATTTAGGTGTAGAAATACTAAGTTGAATAATGGCAGAAGTTGTTATTAGGGCTATAAAATACAGAGCAATGAAAATTGTGTAATACTCATGGAAGACGGTGAACCTTTCGAACGTGGATCCATGCGAGAAACAATAGCTTTTTAAATGTTTGTGTGATCAAGGCATTCATCCGGTTAAGTAAATTATTATTTATCACGAAAGAGTGAAAACATCCAATGTATCATTATTTATTTATTCGTTTAAATGTCATTATCCCCTTGATATTATGTCTGTTTGAAAATTCGAGATAAAGTAACGCCACATTATTACACAAGCCTCTAAATCAGTCGTGATTCGAATCCTAAAGCAGTTCATGGACGTAACCAACCACATACCACTAATTCTATTGTAATTTTATAGCTATGCAAATCTGGAAACTGGTCTCCTTAAATACACCTCAAGTGGATTCGACAATGAAGACATACACACTGTATGTCTTCATCATTCTTATTGTCGTCACTTAAATCAGAAGAGAGAATAAATAAAACCTATTATTTTTTTGTTGTATAGGAGCGTGGGAATTCTCAGAAGGGAAGAAAGGACAACGCCCAAAATTAGTTGAAGTCGGGCTGTGAATAACGAAGAAGATTAACTATCACCAATACGCGGTCACTATCAGATTGTTACAAACAAGTTGTATTCGAATCCTCTGATAGAAAAGGCAGATTCACCTTTGAGCTTACTACTGTTATAGTCACAGGTAGTCTACTTTCTAAATCAGTCTATATAGTCTGAAAAATTCGAAATTTTGGAGTACATATATTCTACACCGGATTTGTAACTTTTAAAAACAGATCTGGAGTTGACAGTTGTCAAAATGCGCTGATATTCATATGTCGAACCCCAAAATACAATAATATTAAATCGGTAGCCAATACGAAGTAAATATCCCCGTTACTTCGGCTGTATACACATACCATGGCTATAGAGCCATGGTGTATGTAGAATGTAGATACCATGGCTCCATAGATACCATGCATAAGAGGACCTCCATGAAAAAATCAAACGTGCCTTCTCTCTTCTTCTTCCTCTAAAGTTTTTGTTTAAACCTGGCCCTACACTAGGAATTTCTCCTGTATCGTGGTTGCGTTTACAAACACAAAACTCACATACACAAACAGCCAGAAAGAAAGTAATCCAAATTGAAAACGATCAAATAAACCTATTTATCAAATTACTTCGTTTTCAACAACTATTCAGAACTTCATTCACCCTTCAAGGGGAATTCAAATATACACGAAACGATAACGCGATTGAATTTTAAATGTTATAGCTGTTTAAATCAATGAAACAGGTCTGATTAACAAAAACGAAATGTTACTACGCATTAGAACAAGAAGGATTGTTTCCTTATTGTCGAATTGATTAGCACTACGACATAATCATTTTATTGCCATAGTGTACCTACCCGTTTGTCTGTATTGTTTAGTTTTAGTTTCTTGCCAATTCATAAAAGCAACGTAAGTAGATATTTCATCCTGGGTGATGAAAAGGAAGTGCGATGAAACTGTGTAAAAATACAATTGACACTACTTTTTAGTTATAACGTAATATATCTCTTAAAGTATTAAGTTACATTTAAATTACTTATTAGTCTACTAGGCTAGGGTGTAATCAATTACTAAGAAATTTAGTTCTTATTAAAAAGGAAAAAATATGCCAGGTGATAAAATAGTTGTGCATTGCTTTTGTGAAGAGACAAAATAGAATATACATATGACCTGGTGAAGGTCGCAGGAAGCCGATGGATGCCGACAGCACAAGACCGGTCATCGTGGAAAGCCTTGGGGGAGGCCTTGTCCAGCAGTGGACCTCTATAGGCTGAAGAAGAAAAAGATACATATGATATGCATATCTGGAAAAAAAAAAATTTCTTCCAGTAGCTACAACAATATTAACTATAACATAATCACACATTAGAAGGGAAAATGGTGACTCAAAGCAGTTGAAGAATCAACAACCCTAACCAACCCACTAATACATGACTAAAGCACTGTTAAACCAGCTAATACCAACAACCAGACCAAACTGTCCAGCCAACCACAATAGCCTAAAAACCAACAAAACAATGGTCCAACTACGATACACCCACACAAACACCATAATTTTGTTTACAATCCCCATGTGAGAAACGATGACCTATCAAGGCCGCTATGTCACGGCCCAGCCATCACAATAGCAGGTCGGGGAAGTCGAACATTTTCACTTTCATACAAATACCTACATAGTTGTAACTAAGCGTAGAATTCCAGTTTAAAGTGTATAAGCCGACTAGCCCATTATGGCGTTCGCGAACGATTTTAGAATTTAGAACGGATTTTGTTGTGACTGTCAGCTTGGTGGTGACGGATTTAAAAGCTTTGACTTTGTAGGAGAAAATTTCCATGATATCTTTGAAAATTCAGACGATCTTTTTAAATATAATACATGACTAAAAATTGGATGTGAAATAACAAAGTAAGATCAACTACACGAAAGGTATGCTCAAGAAGCAATAAGCAATTTTCAACCTTCTGCTGGTGCATTCACGGACTGTCATTATCTTGGAAAATGTTGACACATAGTGCAAAAATGAAGTTGTAAAGAAAAATTAACACTTAAAGTCCTTACACGGTACATATAAAGTTATGAAAACTGAATATCTTATTATGTATGTATAAAATATATTATGTGACAGATGCCCCGAATCTGGGCTTCGCTTTAAGTCTGACACAGGACGCGTGTCATTAGTCTCAAGAACACAATTAATGAATAGAGAGGATTGAAATTCCTGGCGTAAGTGTTAATTTAGTGGTTACGTTATATGGAAGGAACGAGAAGAATTTGTATTAGATATAGTATTATAGGAGGTTTGTATTATAGGATACAGTCCATAATAGTACAACAAAACTAGGATTTACGAATATGGTACAGAAAACAAAACTTTAAAACACAATTTATATTTAGCAACAAAAATATCCATACAAGAGCTGTTAATAGACACGCAAACAAAAACAAGACACAAGTAAACGCAATATTTCCATATATATCATACAGCAAATATAAATCAAATCTTACTACTAGACTTCCCACACAATTTTTAGGAACTTTATTGCTGTCATCTTACACACGCTTAGAAAACTACTCATACACATTCCGAGGGCCAGAGATAAAAACCAATACTACCCGAAAAAGAGGCTATAAGGAAAAATGACCCAAGATTTGGTACAATTTGCTGGGACATCAAGTTATAATGTTTTTTATTGGTGAATGTGCGTTTTACATATGTATAAGTTGCGGAAAATATTTTTTTGTTCCGTGAAAGTTTTAATATTAAAGATTAGAGTGGGCCTGTAATGTCGTTAGGAGATATACAGACTTACGTATATATCTACAGCGTTAAATATATGGATATGTTTTATTCAAAAGGCAAAAATTCCATAATATTACACAGGGAAATTTATTTGAAACTATTTTGCAAAAATAATTTGACTCGAGAATCGAATCGGTGAAAGTTATCACAATCAAGCTTGCTTTCATTTTGATCTTTTAGATGGTCAGTAGATTACAAAACTAACTAATATCAGTAGTTTCCTGTTGTTGAGTTATTTTCTCCTTGACATTAACGTAGGTTGATTTAGAATCATATATTTCTCCTCGGCTTATGGCCCGAAAGCGCTTCTTCTTTCTAAGGGAATTTCTTGGCGACTAGTCGACACTTCAAGTAACCAGCGTAATTGTGTAATACAGTACCAGACTTAGTAATGGGTTTCATTTTGACAGTTCAACAACATTCATTGCGGTATTTACGCTGTTGAACAGGCACGTTTTTGAACATATGGAGCAATGGATTAGCAACATGCTTCGAAATGATTCCAAGTGATAGTATTAATGAATTGCGCAATTAGGGTGCCGAAGGCCGAGTTGTTTTGTGGCCAAATAAATAGTAGTGCCATTTAAAAATACTGCCCGTCTTCTGGGTACATTTCCGGATAACAGCGATGAGAACCAGTACTTTTTTCGAGGCCTTTATTTTTATCATAACATAAAAGGATACTATATAATAAGTCATATACATAATTTAGTATCTAGTGTAGTTTATTGTGTAAAAAAATTGAAGAGTTACATTACATTTCCATAACGTCTAATGACATTCTCATTACCCACAATAGCTACTGCATCCATGAGATTGTTCCCAAGCTAAATGTGTAATTAAATCCACAAGTGCAATTGAAAACAATAAATATTACGCTAAATTAGCTTGCAGGTAATTAAAATAATTTATAATCTGAATATTTACTCAAACTATTGTTCTTACATAGACATCGTACAGTAGATAATTTAAAGAAAACTATAGAAGGCCGGTCTCGTTACATCATGTAAAATACAATACTTTACATAATTGAATATAACCAAATACACAATGATTTTGATGGTCGTGGACAGCGGATTATAACCCCACAAATTACACAGTATTATTTCTGAACTGAAGATTACGACGCTAATTAAAAGATAATGCTGCCGAGGCTAAGAAACTTATGTTACAAGATTATTCAAAGCACAAAGGCATAAAAGACCAATCGACCTTCCGGGTTTATCCAGTCGAAACGGAAAATAAGAAACTAAACAGTCGCTAGAAAACACCGTTTACACGTGTCAAAACAGAGTCCAGAGCACTCGAATGACCTCATAATGTCGTCGTCCTAACATTGGCAAAAAAAACTGTGTACATAAATAAAATAGTACGTTTAAAAACAAGGAAAAACTTAGTGAATTGCCTAACTGTGAAACTGAAGATTATAAATAAAGCAACAAAGATTTGGTTTAGAATTTCAGTGATGGAAAAAAAACGCACGTCCAGGTGCATTATAGTTATTTTCAAAAATGTTAGCGATTGTATGTATTCATTGTTGCAAAAATAGTTGGAATCGATGCTGGGCCGTTAACATTAGCAATCAATTGCTTTTTTTTCGGTCTGACACGTTCACGGTCCAAATGCTCTAAATAATCGTCTGTGTTTAACAAACTATTTAAGAAGCTGGATTTTGGAACTGTTTGGTGGGTAGTTTTTACACTTGTTAGACGCATGGTAGCATATTCCTTGTTCTTAGATCTATATGAAGCAATCTCTCATCTTTGGCGCGCTTGAACTCTCGTAAGCTGTTGTATCATGTTATCATATGAACCTCTTCAAAAAGATATTAAAATACAAATATTTGATAGAATAGAGACTGACAAAAATACTCTAAATTATTTCCAACATACTCGTAGATACGGTGTGTACCATTTAAATATTTACAGGAGTAAAAACATACAGACACAGCGAAGGAAAAATGTATAATAATGCATGAATTACTTTGTGTATGTACATTCATTGATTTTTTTTTAAACTGTTCCGAAGCATTTTCAATAATGACAAGTATTTATTATTGTGCGATAATATATGCACATTTATCATTACTTCATTACTATGCAGACATGTTATTCTTCAAGATTTCTCAACTATTTTTTTATCTAATCAGACTCTTAATAAATAAATCTTATTTTAATAGACTTGAAAGTAGAGAGTAATTAATGATCCATTCAAATAACAATAGAAATCTTATGAAACGCCATTTCTAATCTAAGTGCCGTAATATAAATATAAACAAAACAATAACGTGTTGGTAGTTATTGTGGCCCAAACACAGTACCTTGAGGAACCCATCAAGATATTGTGATTAACTTCTTCCTACACCCAAAAGGCACCGATGGATAGTGACGTATGAAAAGCAGCAACAGAAGAAGTGATAAAATAATTTACGTGTGTTAGTAATTACGTTTCAATTAGCGGAATCAACGTCTTGTGGGTTAAGTCGTGTTTATTATGAGACTTCATTCATCGTATCTTTGCGTTCACTTAACGTGGGAATGGAGACTCAAACTCTATCTAATAAATACCAACGCCACGCAATTTATTGATTTTCCTGTTGTAGACGGAATAATTTATCATAATGTTTAAGAAGGACTGCGGAATATTACGTTAGCACATATATGTAGGTAACGTGTATTTATACTGTGAGAAAAGTTCTCGCGAAAATACGTGTTTCCTTGAAAAAAACTTTCGGAAAACTCAATATCAATTATTGTTTATTAAAGTCAATATATATTGTTTCTGGTACTACTAAATTTAACAACGAAACAACATACACAGCTGAATTAACAATCACAAATATATGTTCATTAACTATCCGGATCATCGAATACTTACTTGTAAAAAAAATGTTTTCGCCGAATTGAATTGAGCAAAGAAAAATATTTAAAAGAGCAGTAAATATGGTCGAATCTCCATTCGTTATTTTAATTAATATGACCATATTTAATATTACTAATTACTATTAACATTAAAAATGAAACGAAATTGCTAGCTGAATTGATCATCAATTACATATTTCCCAAGGCACTCCATCAAGACAAAACGCGGCGAGACAGATTATATTTGTTTATAGATAAAAAAAAACGTCATAGCCGAATTGCAAGAGCAAGAGCACTAAAGTGTAGAACATGGCAAGATCATTGGCTCGCGAGTGCGGCGCGGCGACGTTGAATAGTATAATCTAATAGAACCGGCGGCCTCGGTGGGTCAGTGGCACATGATGTCATATCGCGAAAC
The DNA here is from genome assembly GCA_037179545.1 of Sesamia inferens. Taxonomy (NCBI): domain Eukaryota; kingdom Metazoa; phylum Arthropoda; class Insecta; order Lepidoptera; family Noctuidae; genus Sesamia; species Sesamia inferens. The sequence continues at coordinate 4,734,437 of CM073939.1, read as the reverse complement.
ATTCCGCCTAGAGACTACTTCGGGGGGCCTTCGGACTCACCTGTACGTGGTGTGTTTTAGTTCGCCCGCGTACCACGTTTTGCGCAGTCTTTGTCTAGTGTTTGATGTTAAACAGTCTGCTGTAAGCGTTGAAGGTCGCGTTCAACAGGACGATACAAAGAATTTGATCAAATCTCATATTACCAGTTATGGGCGTATGAGAGACTGAGTTTACCCCAAAATAAACATGTAAATCGCGGTATTAATTTTTTCGTTATGGCTCTGAAATGAGGCGCGCTATAGGACCATTTCAGCTGTTTTTGCGTGTTATATTACAGTTAATTGATGTAAAGCCTTTCAGTGTTGCTAGACCACGGATCACTTGAGTCAATAGAGCCAGACTTTCTGCAAATATTTGTCACTATTTTAACAAACTGTATTTTTGGATATTTATAATTTTAGACGCCACTTTCAACAAAAATGTTTAATCATTATATTTTTCAACTGCGGGCGCTAAACAAAAGAGATGGGAATAATTCAGCCCAGAACGGACAGAGACTGAACAGTATTTAAAATAAAACTTATAATATGTATTTGAATTTCCTTTACAGACTTGTGTAAAGAAATGAAAGGCTTTCATTTCTATACACAATTAGTACATTTTTATTGATCGAAACGAGACACATTTTAGGTAATAGAAAACAAGGAAAATAAATTTTATGCACATTTATTGATGACGGAAGTAAAAGAAATATCACATTTTATTTATCGACTTATGTAAGTAACAGGTAGAGTCATCTAACAAATAATTAAATTATTAGTGCAGGACACATTATTGTATTATTAAATTAAGGTGATTTAAAAGATTTTTAGACATATTTTTGTGATATTTACGATGTGTGTATTTTATTATTATAACTAAACGTATAATACGTCAGCGAAAACTCAATATCAACTATTGTTTATTAAACTCAATATACCTATTATATTGTTTATAGTACTACTTATTGTATTACTGAAATAAGGTGATTTAAGAGATATTTAGACAAATTTATGTGATATTTACGTATACCTATGCATACCTAATAATTATATATTTAACACCATATTTAGACAGCCCAATATATGTGTTCTATTATTGTGACGCGCCTGAATGACTTACAACATGTAAATTAATTAACGCTTTTCCTGAAAACAGTTTGTTCAGAATCGTTTACTGAATTATTTTATATCATTTTGAATATAGGTAATTACCATCCCAAAAATAATCAAAACTACGGAAATTATTGTCATATCAACCCTGTTGTTTGTACAGACTTAAAATCGCAGTTTTACTTGTATTTATACAAATTTAATCATTCAATACAACATTTTTTTTTTCTTTTTAATAATTATAAACTAGCGCTTGACCGCAATCCCGCCTGATGGTAAGCAGTGATGCGATCGTTGATGGTAAAGCGCGCTAGTTTATTAAGAGCCTATTCACTCAGAAAAACTGAGCGAATAGGAAGGAAGACGGCAGTTGAGCGAGGTGATGAAATGTTAAACCCAACAACACGACCAACGATGCTGCGCCAAAGGGAGATTGATCTGAAGACCCTCCACGATCAAACTCCCAATACAGCAACATTTGGCGCATCGTACCCGGCACACATCGCAACACAACTGCTCAGACCCGTCCTCCGTACGTATCATAAAGAAAAAAAAACCTTATTCCATGAACGTTAGGGTCTTCGTTCTCCAAGAATCGGTATAACTAATTTAATAAATAACAATGCATATATATGTTAAATTAAAAATTATGTGTATGTATTATGATTATAACATAGTATTCGAATTGGGGTGTCTGAGGATGTGTATTAATTATATTACATGTTGTACAAACGTGGACAAAGCAAGAGGAGTAAGTGGGTAAGTCTTTAATAGTTTCCTCCTAACAATGGCAAAAAAGTACAAGTGTTACGGGTTTTATGTCAATTGTCATGGCGAACGTCAAGACGTCTTTTATTTTCATTTGCAAATTGATAATCTAAGTCATTCCTGTGTATATTTTTGTGGCTTCTATGTTGAACATTTTCTTGTTGTACCTTGTGATATTTTAAGACGACCTTTAACTTTGTTTCTGGATATCTGTTGTTAAATAACTGTTTTCTAGATTAGCTCCGTCTTTCAAGGAATTTAATGTATCATTTCGATTTGGCGCCTTGCATTTTGGACCACTAGTGTTGCCCTATTCTGATGGATAACCAGCGCTGCACCAATTAGGTATGGTATACCAACGTTTCGCTTAAGGAGGTAATTGTTGGATTCAAATGAAATTCAATCTGTTATTACTCTGTGATTGATAACCATTATTTTACCATCAAAACAACACATTCCTACTATTTCTAATCGTCAAATTATCATACCAGAATTTTCAACTAAAATGTCTTGCACTAGAGTTCTGTTAGTAATAAAATACATTGTGTGATTTAATTAGTGTCCATGCTAGGCCATGTTTGTATTGGAGCGTTATCCTTCTCCTTTAGATAGTTCTAACTAGAGTGCATGGGAACCTTTATCCACAAACTTTCATTATTTTAGAAGTTATTGTTTCCAAACACAAGCCGCTGTCGGTAACAGCGAAAGAGAAAGATGATATATTCAGTCCATTTCTTAGAAAAAAGTTCTTTAGTTATTTAAGAGAAGAAAAAGTGACGAGAAATGAGAGAGTAAAAAGTGACGAGACTAAGACTGCCTAAAAATATTCTCCTTAGAACTGCCACACCAATCCAGTACTGTATCTTTGTATGAATGTCCAATACCTAAAACATAAAAATCCACGTCAAATAAGAGAACCATGCCTTAAAGAAAATATTGTCGATCTTAATTACACGCTCAAAACAGTCATCGATTAGAACTAGGCGCCATTAGCCAAATTTAAAGACTATTAATCACACTGTGGCCGCGAATATGGCCACCTAATTATGATAATCCATTGCTTACTGGGCAACTGACCTTATACCGTACAATATAATTAAAGTTTCAATTGTATTAAGAGATGCTACCATTTGTAACTCGGTATTGCGTACTTTGCTGGAATGACAATACAATCTGTTATTTAAATAAATAAATTAAAATGTAATTAACTTTGTGTGTATGGTTATCCGTCTAATATATTTTAGGAATTAAGTTTTTCCTCCAGACTTTGTACCCTTACTAAGTTTGTTTCATTTAGCTTAAACTAGTAATCTATTATACAGCAGTTTTAGAAATGAATTATTTGATGAATAGGTTATAATTATAAAGCTACTCAGTTGTTAATTAAATGGAATAGTTAATTCTGTGACTATCAAATATTTGTCTTTTCTATGTTAAAATTCGGCTTCGAGTTTATCTTGTTTTTAAATATAATTATAAATTAGTGCTTCACCGCAATCCCGCCTGATGGTAAGCAGTGATGCAATAGTTGATGGAAAAGCTAGTTTATTAGGAGCCTATTCACTCTAGACGGAAACACCAGCGTTGTCAACTGTTCCAGTCGCTCGACGTACGCGGTTTAAAGACGAGACGCATGCCTCTCCACGAAATCCAAAGTTGCTAGGTGGCATTTTGCAGCACCAGCCCAAATGTGGATGCAGTACTCCACACACGAACACCTCAACCGAAAGTAATACATGTGAAGAAACTGGCAGACCTAAAAATTCGATGAAATGTGACGTCCACCAACCTCAACTGGGGCCCGCGTGGTTCGGTTCACTCCTGCTCCAAGAGAGGACTGTGTTCCAGCAGCAATAATATTATAGACTAATTACGATGGTAGAGAAACCACGTGAATTACTTATTCTGTATAAATCGCGTGATATAATCAAATCAAACCGAAAATATTATACAACCAATTATACAATGTAACAACAAAGTGTAAAGGTCCAAAGTTTCAAGGCGAACAAAGTATGGTGTAACTATACAACACTAGATTCCTTCGGACCCATTGTTTTAAATTATAAACACATGACAGAATTACAAAACGCTTAGGTAATTAATTAGAAAACTTAACAAAGTGTAACAATGGATACAAACATACTTGAAAATGTTATGAGCTTGAATTAACCATAGGAAAATTATTGAATATTTTGGAACTACTATCCAAAAAATGGCCCATGAATTATTTTTGAATAAATTAGCATTATAGGGTCCAAAATTAACCACCAAAACTTAGAGAAATGTAACGAGTATTGCCATATAAACACGATGTTATTTTTTGTGGTTCTGAAGTGGCTTTTAATGCAATCCTAAATAATAATACAATCCTACTACCCTATCCTACTAATATTATAATCGTGAATGTTTGTTAGTATTTGAACTTAAATACCATTGAACGGATTTCGATGAAATCCAAATTTCTTATTTTGTGGAGAGGCGTACGAAGAGGTTAATTGGTTACTCAGATTTATTTCCAAACAGTCTCCAAAGTGTAACCAGCCTCTCGGTGTTCTATAGGATGGAGATTCAGTAGAGAGAGATTCAGTCAGGAGAGTGCTACCATGATTTTGCAAGTAACATAGTATTGTATAATGTAAAAACACTTTTTAAGTTTGTGAATGTGAGGCACCATGGACTATGGTTTGTTTTTTTTTATATATAACTTGTTTGACATTACGAGCATGGCAGTTGAGTGTTTGTCATGTTCACTCAAATGTCTTGCTGATAGTGGCGCGTGTTGTTGGGTCATTTGGTTCCCTTCAAAATGGTTTAGCTAGGTGGGGCTGATACGCGCGTCATGCTCGTGAAGAGAGCCGTCAGTGGAGACTGGTCATCTCTTAGCTGTCAGTGGGCTTAATTCATTTTTTATCTTTTAATTATTTTTTATATTTAGACATTGTTCTCACATGATAGAAGCAACAGAAATATGTAACGAAGAAATGTAACCCATACCATGATTTTAAAAGAGTGTGCATGGAGTTTCTTGCACGTTCTTCTCCATAGAGATCTACGCTTTGGAACGTGCAATTTAGCTAACCTTTTCTTGTACTGACCGACTTTGACTATTCAAAAGCACCAACGGATGATTAATTTGAAATAAACAATTTTGATTTTGATTTATTTTGGAGAGGGAATTGCATGAATTAATTCCCCATCTCCGTTCCATCATCGGACAACTCGTCGTACAAGTACCCATCCTTACGTTGTTGGCACTACTACGATCCGTACGAAGATGCTTCGCCTTGTGTTTTATATCGCGTACATCGAGCGACTGCAAGATTCAAATACAGAAATTAAAAAATTACAAAATAAAAAATTTGACTTCGACAAAAAAAAAATACAAATACAAAAACATTTGCGTGTTTTAGGTTCAACGAACGCTGGGTGTGTTCTTACTCAAGATGTGGGTTGAGAAAATCTGTTTTCTTTACTTTTGTCGTGTTAAAATACCGATATTACTGATACCAATCGCCGTCTGTGAAGTTTTCAGAATAAAAAGGTGAATTTAAACTGATATTTTACGTGACTGCACTAAATGCGGGCGGTGAGCCCGAAAAAATCATCAAATAATTTTCTTTTTTGTTTTGTCGCTTTAATACAAGATGTTTTAATTTTCTTTTTCATTTTCTCGGCGGTTGGGCTACCACCCCCCAGACAAACTCTTGCCGCCAAGCGATTCGTCGTGTTCCGGCATGATGTCCGGTGAAAGCGTACGGAGGACGGGTCTGAGCAGTTGTGTTGCGATGTGTGCCGGGTACGATGCGCCAAATGTTGTTGTGTCGGAAGTTTGGTCGTGGGGGATCTCCAGATCAATCTCCTTCTGTTGATGGGTTTAACATTGCATCACCTCGCTCAACTGCCGTCTTCATTCCTATTCACTCAGTTTTTTTGAGAGGCTCTTAATAAACAATTATAGTTTCCATCTGACTACAATTTAAGTGTCTTCAAGGCTGGAGTGATAGTGATCTTAAAAAACTAGCGCGCTTTACCATCAACGATTGCATCACTGCATACCACTAGGCAGGATTACGTTCAAGCACCCGTTTATAATTAAATATAAAAACGAAAAAAAAAAATTTTATATACCTGAGTTAGTGATATGAATGAGAGAATATCAAAAAATCAATTGGCATATGATTTATTTTTCAATGATCATATTTCACACAAAAAAAATCGACAAAGACACGAATATTGCTGTAACATGACAAATGACAACATCGCATAAAATAAGCTTTAAAGATGAATGTGAAAAAAAATTATGATTGGCTTGCATGAAATTCCTTATATTTATAAATAAAACTTAGATACCTACACACATACTTTTGATCCTCAAAACTATGTACGTATTTTTGAACCACATATTCTAAGGATTTCTTATATTATTTTAATGTATAGATATAGAGTTATGGAATATCAAAAATATCATAGGATATCGATAATTCGATACAAATCACGTATGCCTTACGAGTTTCGCTAAGTAATTTGATTCGATGCCGTATATATGGACTACTAGCCCAGTTACAATCTAGACGAACAAAAAAACGTGGGTAAGCAGACTAACGGTTTAAATGCCACGGATCAGTACCCATACCCATCCGCGTGATGTCAAAAGTGCAAATTATTATATTGTGGTTGTGACAAACCGTGTTTAACGGTAAATAAAAAATTGGTCCTTCTGAATCTATTTCAGCTAAAATATTAAGTGAAAGCAGAATACGTAATAAGTCTTGCCGCCAATCGATTCGTCTTGTTCCGGCATGATGTCTAGCCGTACGGAGGACGGGTCTGAGCAGTTGTGTTGCGATGTGTGCCGGGTACAAAGCGCCAAATGTTTGTGTGTGGAGGGTCTCTAGATCAATCTCCGTCGGGCGCAGCATCGTTGCTCGTATTGTTGGGTTTAACATTGCATCACCTCGCTCAACTGCGGTCTTCTTTCATATTCACTGCTTTTTTTTGTGATAAACTAGCTCGCTTTGCCATCAACGATTGCACCACTGCTTACCATCAGGCAGGATTGCGATTAAACAGTAGTGTATAATAATTATAAAAAAAATCAATATACTTTTCATTCATATCGGATTTCAAAAATATAACACTAACAGTATTTCGAGGGGCTTGGCTTGGCCAATTAACGAATCATGCAGAATCCGCACGACTGAATCGATCAGGTTAACGTAAAGCTATGCATGCCAGATTTGGTCCATGGACGAGTGACTTTAAATATTAAACTAGTTCTTGATCGCAACCCCGCCTGATAGTAAGCAGTGATGCAATCGTTGATGGTAAAGCGCGCTTTACCATCAACGATCGCATCACTGCTTACCAACAGGTGGGACTGCGGTCAAGTGCTAGTTTATAATTAATAAAAAAAGGGATATCATATCAGTCATATTATCCAGGACCTGGGTTGCGAAGGTTTGAAAGGCAATAAAATATTGACTGTAAAATATTGGTATTCAGATGAATCCGGTAAGATTGGAAGCCAACTCAGCATAGTTGATGACTAAAGATGAAAAGAGACAAAAGAGAATAGGCTAGACAGATGATGACTAATACATAGTAATTCGTATGGAGCTCGTGTCTACGGACCAATGATCTCAACCCACTTCAACCTCAATTAATGGACTTTCCTGGTTCTTTGACGGAGCTACACCAAGACTCTTAAGAGTACTTAGAGGTGATTAGCAACCAACCACAATAAATACTATGTGGTCTGTAACGGACGATGAGGAAAACGAGCATAAAAAGTGGTCAAGTGCGGGTCTGAATTGCGCACGAAAGGTTATCATAATACAAATCCGTTCGTGTGTGCAGTACTGCAGCCACATTTGGGCTGGTACTGAAAACTTATGGCAACTTCAGAGTCATGCGAAGAGGCTCATGGGCGGCTCAGATTTAGTTCAAAACGGTCTCCAAAGCCTGGAGCACAGGCGAGTAGCCAGCCAGTCGGTGTTCTATAGGATGTACTTTGGAGAGTTTGCGAGGAATTGCATAACTTGATACCCCCATCTCCGTTCCATCATCGGACGACCTATCGTACGTCCCTATCCTTACGTTGTTGAAACTACCACTATCGGGACCAAACGTTTCGTCTCATCTTTTAAGCCGCGCATACTGAGGGACTGGAACAATTTGCTAGCGGCAGTGTTTCCATCTGACTACAATTTAAGTGTCTTCAAGGCTACAGTGTATAGGCTCTTAATAAACTAGCGCCCTTTATCATCAACGTTTGCATCACTGCTTACCATCAGGCGGGATTGTGGTAAAGCACTAGTTTATATTACCTAAAAAAAACATCTGCGGTCTATTGTAATATAGGTACAAGCTTTAACAAAAACACCAACCTATTGTTGTATATAAAATCATCAAAGTGTTAAAAAATCAAAAAGCAGAACTGTATAAAAGGAGGATCTTCCCTATGTGAATTCCTCCAATGCTTATGCAATTGAAAAACTCGCACTACAAACGGGAATACAATTCCATAAATCTGCTTCATTTATCCACTCAAACCATGACTAAACCATACATCTACTAATTATTTCTTGTTTATATGAAATAAACCCGCGGGATGCGAGCAGCATAAAACTGGTCGAAGTGGCGGTGCTTAGCAAAAGCCTACATCAATGAAAGTCTAAAAAAATTATGGATGGCAGGTCCTATCCTATTGTCCATTTTGTGATTCATACAATACTTAAAACATCGAGAACTACTAAGTTCCGACGGGAATCCCCATTTTTAAATCACTATTGTCTTATTTGTCTAATCGAGATATAACTATTAGCTCACCTATCAATCACTTCTTGCCTAGTGAATGCATGGAAGGCCCGATATTACTCTCCTTTTTTTGTGTCTCCCTCAGCTTCTTCTCAACTACCCGCAAGATAACCTGTATGCCGCGGAAAAAACTCGGACATTAAACTGCTGGTCCTGGACCTGATCTCTTTCTGGTTGTGTCGGATTGCCATCGCACTTTGAGAGTAACAGAAAAGGCTACAACTCGGTATGTGAACACACTAAACTTATGCATAATATCTTCACGCCGAAATTTGGTCTCCGTTGGACCTGGAGGACTATTCATCACATTACTTATTACATTTTACATCATAGGGAATTAGACAGTACCGATTCCAGCAAGCACTATCGCTTTAAAATGTCGTCCTTATAACAGGGCATAACACAAACTTCAATATTTAAGTCATCTCTGCACTATCACAATGTCATATCTCCATTAAGGATGACAGCATGGCAATTCTATGAACAGAACACTTGTCGTACGCATACATTTGACATGTTATTTATAGAAGTTACACCATGCTGTGGCATAGTTGGCTATGCAACTTGTTATGCTACGTTTATATTGTTATGAGGTTATCACAGCGATCACAAATGCAGAGATCGAGTAAGGAATGGTGAAGTATTTAATAACATAGCCTTAAGTGTTATGATACAGGTATTCTCTCGGAGAGAAGGAGCGGGTCGGCATCTAACAAGCCAGCCCAACGTGAGTGAGTGGTTGACGTCATTATATCTTCGAATTTTTCATTCTAGGAGATACTGGAACGAGGCGTCTGGGAGGCAACCGCCTTGGCGCTTATTACGCCGAAACACGCCTACCTATCGAGGTAGGTGGACCTTCCGGGTCGCGGGCGCAGAGAGCGGGGACTCTGCCTGCCCAATAAGTGACCCCAGGGCCCAGGGAAGACGGTGGCACAGGGAAGGCTAGGGAAGGCCCTCTTAGAGTCTCCCCAAGGATGTGCCCTACAGTCGTTGCGCAGAGGTTCCGGAATCGATCTTTTAAGAGGAACCGGGGGCACCCCTATGTGCAGATAGTGATCACCCGGGTAGTTTTAATGACATAAAAATCCCATACTTCACAACCCCATTCCCTGGAGGACGGGTGGCTTTTGAAGGTTTCACCCGAAAATAAGGAAAATCATGCCAGTTTTCCTCACAAAGTTTTCCGTCACCGTTATAAGACCAGTGGTAATAAGATATATTTTACAAAGTAACGTGCCTCTCTCAAAGCTTAGTAACTAACTAATCTAAAGTAAGTAATACTTAAAAAGTTAACTGTTCATTCTTATATGTATACATCTGAAAAAGCAATGATTAGATGCGATTATTGAGTCTACTAAAATTATCTTGATTGCAAAAAAATTGAGCCAACTTGCAATTCCTGCGATCAATGCTTATTTGTTGTGGTCCAAGCAATCCAAACAAATAAGCAGATAACAGACAACATCTTTTGATGAGCTTTGGTGAGATTGTATTAATTAAAAGCAAGGTCTTTTGTTACTACATATTTAGTTCGTAATTATTAATTACACATTACGCCAGTCTAAAAACACCTTTATATAATAAGATCAATGAAAACTTTCGTAGAACACGCTTCATTAAAACTACAAAAAAAAAGTTAAAACAGCTGAAGAGTCCTCCATATCTACGCAAGATGAATCAGCACGTCACACAGTTCTTTGACATCTTTCACCGTCACAATAACCCCAGTACATGTGTACCTACGTCAAACGGAGTCATTTTATCTACACTTGAGTTCAGTACAACTGAGAAATACGAGTAAATCATTAGGTCATTAAAACTATACAACCGACTGTTGCCCTGTTTGAATGAGTTGACAAAAACGATGGGGCAAATTAGCAAGCCAAACACTGGAGACTTAATAAATATAGATATAAAACGTTAATTTATCTTTATGCGAAACCTGAACACAGTTTGTTCAGAATAAGCAACTGAGTCAATTCCAATAATTATATTACATCATGTTATGTTTTTCCCAAATATGTTTAAAAAATGATGCATTATGGTTACCCAGCGAACGACACAGTTCACATCGGATCATATTGTCTTAGGCCACCGCCGCGCCGCGCCACTGTAGGCGCGAGCGGGTGAGCAGCGCGTTGACCATATTTTTGTAGGGACACTCAGGTAACATAACAACCTCATAACTTTGAAATTATTCATGATAGCTTATTGAAATTTTGTACATAAATTCTTTACATAAAAATACTGGATACGTGTTTCAGGTTTCAGGATACTAAAAAAATAACAGTGTATAAACGCTATGAAATGTATTTAAAAAGGAATTGATGTTTATTTAAGGTGCGTTAGTAGGGTCTAGGGCTGCTGGTAGTGTTCTTACTTCGTTTATACTTGTAGTCAACCACCTAGCCTTTTAGCTAAACCGAGGCCCAACTAATGTCTTGAATGTTATTCAAAAATTTATGATCTAGGTTGGAACTATAACCAATCACGCGCAAGCCGTATTGTTCGCAGTAACGAAGCCAGAGCACTTCGACCAAATGGGTTAGATTAGAACTGTGAACAATGAAAGGTGTTTTTCTTTTTACATTAATCGTGAGTCGGTCGCATTATTTTATATGAAAAAGAAATTAAAAACAAGAAAATAAGATAATTGAAAAATAATTCATGAGCCTGTTGATTCTTTGTAAGTTATTCATACGAGTACCTTAAGTTATGGGATAACAATTAAACACCCCGTAGGTATATAGATTTAGGATATTTTTAAGTGGCATTTTAATAAATAAAAAACCAAGTAGATATAGTAAAAATATGGAGAATGCCATTTAGAATTCAGTCGTAAACTAAGTTAAACTTAGCACTTTTTAAGTATATGTTAAGTTAAACTTAAATAAGCTAAGCGAATCCCATGAAATATATTACTGAATTTGAATATAAAGATTTAAGTGGCAAAATAAAAAACAGAAAAAGAACATGTTTACTTCGTAAAACTTTGAAGATTTTCGACGAATCGTAAAACTTACTTATTTGCAAATTCCATCTTCAAATCAAAGGTGTACAAAATTGGTTGGCAATAAGCATATCGAAACTCTCAACAGGCGATTGCCAGCCTCAGGAAATTTAGCAGAATCGCGTTAATAATTCGTAATGGTCAATATTAAGTACTAAAAAACGTCGTGTGTCGGTCATTGATGTAAAAATGTAGACGTTCTCAATAGCCATTCAGTCAAGGGTCCGTCCACAAGAACTACAAGTCGCGGCAACAAAATTCGGATAAGGTATGTTTGCAAGTGGTTCCACTTCATCGGTTTAATTAGTTATTTAAAGGTAAACATAAAAACCACGTGACTTAGGTGACCGACTAAACGTAATAGCAGTCACTTAAGTTGCAAAATTAAAGAGTACAACAGTGACATATCTTGACAACTGAATATAACTGCAGGGTAGTTGCGTAAAACACTATCAGTAGCAATGTATTTCATTTTGACAGTTCAACAACATTCATTGCGTTATTTACGTTGCTGAGCAGACACATTTTAGATCACATGGAGCAAAGGATTAGGAATATGCTTCGAAATGATTCTAACTGATAGCCATTAGAGTATACGTTTAGTCGGTTAACTAAGTCACGTGGTTGTTGCTGTAACTTTTGCAGTGGCGTCTTATCTGTGTTGTAGCTAGTAGTTGCGATGTGGCTAGGTTGTGGGTATTCTTTAAAGACAGAGAGAGCGTTGTGGTTGCATTATGGCGACGTCGGCATGTTGTGGTTGGTCATCCACACAGTTATATTGTAGTAGGGATATTACGGAGCTTCGACTCCGACTTCGTTAAGTCGGAACTTCCGATTATTATCGTACCTTCGGTTCCGATACTTTTAAATCAGAGGTTCTAATCGTAGGTTAAAGTATCATCAATTATTTTTACACTTGCTGTTAGTTTACTACGCACACGACACGTTCATAGGTTATAGACATTTGTTTTGATTTTTTACTACTTTTGGGGTCAACTCATTTGATTTAATTTGTTTCAAAGCTTTTCTTCATTTACTGTAATATAATATGCTACTTTGGGATTTAACTTAATTTTTTGTCATTTGCACATGCCAAATTTCTTTTCATTGTTGGTGTTTAATTTTAAGTGTTATAAAAACATAAATGAAAGAATTGACTGAATATTGTTTTTTGTTTAAAAATAAAAAATCTCTCTCCTACCACTACTGCTAACACTGCCTAGAACTCCGGTTCCGACTCCGATAAATCAAATTTAAAAACTCCCGACTCCGGTTTCGGTTCTGATATAATCCTTAATCCTTAATTTATTTGAAGCATCCATAAGCAAGTCCGGTTAAGCAGTCGACAACCTCAAAGGTGCGAGAAGCTTTAAAAAAATCAATAGTATTGGCGTCGTGGTATGGTTGTGCGGTTGTTCGTGTGATCGGACCCTAAGAAATTCATGAAACAGCTAAAATAGAACATTCCACAGAGACCGTAGACTCTATGGTGTTAAAATGTATCTGTCTACTACGTCACCTGTTCCAATATAATTAGCAAGTCGAGTTGTGTCAACTTGCCTCCACCGAATGCCAACATTTTTTCCAAGATCTCCAAGATGGCATGATTTTAAATTTAGAATGAGATAAAACAGACTGGAAGTTACAGGTAACCGGGTTTATAAGAGTGGAGGAACTTTTGTACCTAGGACCACGTAGATACGTAGAATGAAATCTAAAACTAGCAGTTGACAGAGGAGAAGAGTCACTGTTACAGAATAATTATAAATTTCCACATCCCAAACATAATTGTAGAAAAAAAAAGTGTAATTATTGTCATAGATAGTACAAACTAAAGTATTTCCGTCAAGTAAATTAGAATTATCAGCGTTACAGTAAAAAAAAAAAAACAATCTATTGTCAGACATCATCAGTATTTCTATTAAGAATCCAATCTAGTTAATAGTAATAATTTAAGTCTTGATAAATTACAAAGGGCACTTAGCATTTGCCAGTAATTGGTAAACTGCAGTTAGATTTAAGACACAATATTTTTTATGTTCTTATCTGCAAAATATCTATAACAACTGTTGGTGAGCCTTACAATAAATAAATATTAATTATATTAAAAACAAATAAGAAAACTAACCAATTTTACGCGTCCCCGAAAAGTAACCCGTCTCTCGCAGAGTTCGGCACATGAGCGAAATTGGCAACGAGTTGAAACTAACGGTAATTTTCCTAATTTTGACCGTTCCTAGGAAAAAAGGGCGCGTGACAACGTTACCAAATCGCTTGCCTACGCGCCTATATGCGCATCTCTTTTCCCAATAGCATGCTTTTTTTCGAACTCGTGGAATGCATTAATTTGGCACACCTATTCGATTTCATCCTACATTCATGATACCTCGACCTTAGAAGCATTAGGTCGATGTATATCTCGACCTTAGAAGCAATAGGTCGTAAACGTAGGTCGTCGTACCTACACATACGACCTAATGCTTCTAAGGTCGAGATATGTCAACATAAATAAGTGAAAATGTAACATCTGGATTGTATATATTAGAAATTCCATTGTTAGGGTTCCGGTCTAAACAGGTAAAACGGGAAGAGATCTATGCATTCTAGAAATTTATAAAACGTGTCAGATTTGTCTGTTTATGGTGTTTGCAACTGGGTCGGTCAGATAGGCAGTAGCTCCATCTTTACTAATATTATAAATCGGAAAGAGAGTTTGTTAGTTTGTTCCGCTTTCACGCCGTAACTACAGAACCGATTGCTTTGAAATTTTGCAGACGTAAAGTTAGAAGTCCGGATTAAATAGTAGGGTACTTTTCATCACGGAAAAATTTGATAATCCTGGTGGAAATCTAAAAAGCGCTATATAAACGAATGCCACGCGGGCGAAACCGGCGGCAGAAAGATAGTGTATTCACCTCAAGACAGATTCACGGCAATCTCCCAGAGAGGCGCTCCAATTTAGCTTACCCGAAATAATCTCTGCTAAATCGGAAAGTTTATAAAATCTTTTCTAATAATAAAACTATAAAGTGACTAACAGAACGTATTCCCTCTTTTTTGGACAAAGGCGCGTTTGGCACCGATCAACATTGTCCACTCTGGCCCATGCACAATAATAGCCAGACTCTACAAATATCGAAAGTATACATAAGACTAGACATGGCTCAGCTCATTGACCAGACGAGTGTTAAAATTAATTTTGAATTGGAGAAATATATCAATCTAGAAAGCAATGTAGATAAGACCACCAGACCCACAAATGTCAAATATTATGAAAAAAACAGTTACATAGTTAATAAATTGCTTCATATTTTAGAAAATTTGTAATAATGAATGTAGATGAACTGTCAAAATTAAAGACATTCCTACTGTTAGTGTGTTAAGTAAATATATCGCTGGTCACAATACAAGAAAGATCAAAAATTTAAAAACTTTCTAGAAATTTCTAGTTAGAACATTCTAGCTGTACCTGTTACTGTTTCTTGGGCTAACCTAATAATGTCCGTGGAAATTTTTAATTAGCCGTTTTTCCCTAACTCTCTTCAATCTGTATATATGCTAGCTGTAAGATTCCTTAAAATGCAAAAATAAAATAATAAATAAAGCATAATTACTAAAGTCTAAAAGCAAAAGTTGTAACTCAGAACATTTTTAGAAAATAGTACTCATACGTTGAATAGATCCTCGATGCTAAAAATAGAATCGTAAAGCATCTCGTCTCAGTGTCCAATTCCCCAAGTTCAGACGACCAATGATAAATCATAACCTCAAACAAGGCTAATCAAAACATTATACCCAATCGACGCTTTAATTCACAAATGAAAACGCGACATCTGAATCTCATTTGCACTGAAACAAATTACAATCTTTCTCTATTACAGTCATGGCCACAATTAATCATATCCAATCATTGTAATTTACACTACAGCTGTTACATTTTATAAATATAAAAGCAGAGTGCAGTACATTGAATACGCAGATGAGATGAATCATGAGACTGGATCTGTCAAGTATGGGCGTACGCATGATGTCACGACAAAAAACTATCTTCGGAGCATACGGAACGGCTTCCCAAAAGTACGACGCAGATAGACTGGTCATTTACATACATATGGTTAAAGTTTCAATTGGTGACGTCAAAACGTTAAAATTACATAACGTAGGTTCGCAAAAAAAATCCGCAATGGCGCCTGAATACGTTCATAAGAATAGGTTTTATTGTAGGAACAGCTGTTTTCGTAGAGGTCTCTTCTATCCTGAATTTTTCTTCGTTGTATATTTATAGATAGATCGAGTTTAACGATAAAATTTTCTTTTACCTCGTTGGTTTTCTCAGGCTTTTTCGTAGTCCAGTTCGATGACAGAATATTGAATACATATTTAAGATAGAAAAGCGCAATTTGGGAGTGGCTTTTATGGAATATAGAGTCGACAATAAGAATTTGGAATTAACGTAGATTCAAAGAATACGATTCAATGAATTGTTTACATCGTTTCGTGTGATTGGTACATTAATAATACAATTAACCAGAACTACGTAAGTACTTATATACAATTTTAAGCGATGGAAAACTTAACTTTTTCCTTAGTTGGCTTTCGTGATGAAAACGGTTATTCAACCGAAGCGGAAATCACGTGTGAGCAAAAAGGGTAATTAAAATGACACGGTTAATAAATAGAATTTTATTAAAGAATAACGAGAAAAACCTTCATACCGGGACACACTCATACATAAAAAGCCTGAGTAGCTACCAAGGTTAACACCTTCCAAGGTACCCAAACCTTCGAAGGCCACTGACATATACACATACGGCCACGATCACGTGTGTTTACACGATTATCTCAACCTCAAGTCTCATCAACTGAAATACTTTGCCGAAAATCCTACCAGACAATCTATGTGCAATCTGATACGTATACTATCTTCACCGCAGGCACGAAAAGGGGTCAAAATACAACATCAGAAATAGAATACCTTGGGATTATACTACGCAGGTTATTTCACGCGAGCGAACAACCCGACATTAACTATGTTGAGATAGATATCGTACATATTACGTCTCGCGTCTGAAGAGATTAAGGGTGGCTACCATTTAAGGAATTTTTCAGTGGAACCTCCCCAAAAGCTAGAACTTTCTCTGTGTTTCGTTATAAATAATCGATCGTATATTTAGGAATAACAATTTTAAGACTTAACTTAATTAACATTGACGTCACTATATAGGATTTAGGACTGGTTGCTATTAAAATTCATAATTAAAATAGATAGAAGTCTTTTTGACATTTGCAGAATTTCGGCGCAATTTTTCACAACCTAATCCTGTCCTACATCCTATTAGTTCATATTTCAGTGGAGTATTTTCTTTTCGTCCAAAAAGGCCCTACAAGCTTCGCAGGATTCGTTCAATTGGTCAGTTCTTAACTTGGTAAGTCTATGGAGGCACCGCAGGGTGGCGGAAAATACCGCGGCGGTGGCCTTGGACGAGACGTCGAACTCTCTGCGGAATGCAAACACGAACAAGCGGACATCTTGCCGAAAATTGTGTGTATGTGGCGAATTCGCAGATGTACCTTGCCTCTAAGTAAGCGAAGGTGTAAATGGTCCGCCAAGTTTTCCTGTTTTTGTTTGAATTTCGGAATTAGGTTAAAGCCGGATGTTATGTCATTTGAATTTGTGTACGCAGTTAAAAAGTAAAAACTGGTGACTTTAAGTGTAGTTTTGGGGAATCTAATAATAATATGACGACTGCTAAATTGATTCCACGTTACAAATTTAGATTCGCCATAAAACTCTTGTCCTTGAGTCGAGTATTAAAACCCGTTGGATATAAACGCGTGACTCTGATTCATTCCATTAATCAACCCGAAAATAAATTAAGTACACGGAAAAATACAAAGATTTTTACTCTGCACATCTATGTGGCAAATTAGATCGAAATTGTTGTGTAATTAATTAGCAGTGACCTTTAATTCGAAATATTGCCGCTACCAAATTACCGATAAGAATAGCGATCAATGTGACCTAAACATACCCTCGGGCAAATCAGTGAGATCATTCTGAAAATGCTAGAAACAATTTCTGCGTAAACCAAGCCTTTAATCTGGACCAATTAAGGCCAGCTTGGCAATATAAGGTAACCTTTAATTAACATTGCTGGAATTCCAATAAGACCATAATATGAGAGACTCTCAACGCAGTCTTCATTTACCATGATAAAGAATACTAAGGCTGAAGGGATTGTAATTAGTTACAAAAATATTTCCGGATACTAAAAGCAGGTTTTTAATTCAAATTGTTATATGGCGAACAGAATGCGTGCAGTTGAGGATAATCCCCGGATTACGGCACACCCTAATTAAAAATAATCACTTTTGTTGCAACAAAAAACTGCAAATATTTTTACTTTAATTTATGTGCCTTTGAAATTGGAGGGATATAAAAGAAATTGTTACAGTCAGTCTGATAAGAATCAAATAAGTACCCTATGCAGCATACAATGTAGTTTTTAGTACACTGGCTCGTTAGTCAAGTGATCTAAAGCACTAAATCATGAGGACTCGAGTTCGATGCCTTGTTCGGGCAGTGTTATTGGGATTTTCTTTCGACAATTTCTCAGTAGCAAACGAGTTTGGAATTGTGCCTGATTGATGGAAATGGGTTACTTGCTCATTACATAAGACTAAAAAAAACATTACTGGCAAAAAGTAGGTGTACTGTAGTACACCTTTGCCCAACTCTTTGAGAGAACAAGGAGTTATGTTATAAATACAAAGAGTACACACATTTTACAAGTTAAACTACTGTAGTTACACAACGGTGGCAAGACACTGCTAATGTGACAATTTTGTGTCTAGGTGTATATTAGGAAGTAATCCACGTTTGTTTAAACATTGCCTCGAGAAGCTATTGGCCCCAAATGTAACTAAATATGAGGCACGTGTTAGCAGTGCACCACGAACCAAAAATTGATGGAACATCTGTTATAATTCTCGCCGTTTTAGGTAGCTTTTATCTACCGTTCGTTGCATTATCTTGTAATGTGTGAATAAGTATTCACACTTATTTGCGTTTATTCCTGCATTCCATTGCTGTTAGGCGAGGTTCTGATTATTTTCCACGATCATCATCATAATCATCATCGACCTTTATATCGTCCCACTGCTGGGCACAGGTCTCCTCTCATACAGAGAAGGATTGAGCGTAATCACCACGCTAGCTCAATGCGGTTTGGCGATTTCAGACTTATAAAGTCCAGGTTTCCTCAAGATGTTTTCCTTCACATTCGGTCACTGGTGTCCAAGATATACTTAGAAAGTACATATAACTTTAGAAAAGTTACATCGGTACTTGCCTGACCTGGAATCGAACCCACGCACTCATACTTGAGAGGCTGGTGTTTTAACCACTAGGCCACCACGACATCTTCCACGATACCAGGACTCATTACTCGTCCACAATCAGTTCTCAATCAGTATAGTTCCCAACGCAGAGATGTCACTAAGTCGTTGAAACTTAGAGTTAAAGTTGAGGTCTGTGTTTAAGTCCTGGAGGTTAATTGCGTATCACATTATCAGTAGCAATGGGTTTCATTTTGACAGTTCAACAACTTTCATTGCGTTATTTACGTTGTTGAGCAGATACATTTTCGAACATAGGGAGCGATGGTATAAAAAAAATAAGACCCGTTTTTTTATTTTGTTGTAATTACCAAAAACTACTGAGGTATAGCATATTAAAGTTACGGGGTGGGGGTTAATTACGTCACTCCTTGGTATATTTTGTACCACGGCGTGACGTCATGCGACATTTCAAATCAATATGGGTATCTTCCGTAGTATTTGAATGAAATAAAAAATACGTGTTCAATATTTTTTATAAATCTATCTGATGGACATTACATTATTTTTAGGATACAACCCAATTAGGGGGCTGATTGAGGATTAATAATAAGTCCCGGTGTGGTGAAAGATAATTTCAGAACAACACATAATCTTATCTATCCTAAACTGCTTATTTTGACCTGCAGTAATGAATGCAAGTAAGTGTGAGACGTTAAGTACTAGACAGATTGAATTTAGAAGAAACCAAATTGGTTGTCGATTATTACAAGCATTATCTTAGAAATCGGTATTTCAATTCACCATCAACCCATGACTCATACCATAAATCAATATTAACGCAACACGAGTTCCTTATTAAAACTAATAAGTTTTACGAATATGCTTAGCTCTGCCAATACAGGGAAATCTTAGAGTTCAGAGGTTATATGACCAACTTAAGTAACAAAAATATGCAACTACTGTTAGACTTGAAAAGTGAATAACACAACATAAATTTTATTGGGGAAAATTAATAGTTACTAATAATTATTTTAATTGAAATATAATACTTACGAGAATTTATAAAAAAAAAATATAATATCTTTTATTTTCTTTATTTCATATTGAATATTGTAAAAGTAAACTAATGAAATGTTCATTTTTCCCACTTTAGTAAAACTCCAAAACTAAAAATTTAGTCCATATTTAATATCTGAAATATTTACACATACTACAATGACAACGACCTGAACGAAGGTTACTCAACGCAGTTTTAACTCAATGAAGAAAAATCCGTATGCAAGGCAGGTCTACTATATCCAATTACTTATCTAAAATCTTTGCATATACTGTGGCGACAGCGACCTGAGCGAAGGCTACACGGCAGTCCAGTTATGTAAGTCAGTGCACAAACCCGAGTATTAGTATTATGCGGGTGTTCCCTTGCACTGTTAAAAATTTCACGACATACATTCGTCTGGGATTTTTCACCCCTATTGTATAAAAAAGAAATGTACGTACGACAGCAGGTCAAGCTGCCGAAGCTGTCACATATTACCAATCAGCATTATTAGTGCTTAGTGATAAAGTTGAAAATCTAATAAAGAAATCTGACAATTGTAGTAGCTTATATGCTGTCGTCTGTACATATAAAAGTCACGTAAGTTCAAAAAGGAACAGTTCGAAGATTTAGTCGGTAACATAAATGGATATTACATCCGTATGATTCTGACTCTGAATTAAAAGAGGATTACCTAATATAATTGCAATTTAAATATTTAACTAGCCGTGCGTCCAATGGGATTTTCCATCAGCAAAAATGATGATTTTCCAAACGAGGTTCCATCCCCTATATCAGAAATCCTGCTCTCTTTCATTGTTTATAAAACTCAACATTTCATGCTCCACCCGATTATACTGTCTGTGGCTTGTTTATCAGGGAATTAACATTAAAAAAAACACACAGTTGTTTTTTGCATTCGTTTACGCAAGGTAGGTACTAACATTGCATAGTAACGTTATTAATTCTGTAAAATTATTATACATAGGATGATTATAATTTATTAGCGTCTGGGGTTAACAAACCCTGCGTCTAGCGTGGTGGTGATGTTAGCTAATAATTACCACCATTTTGAGAATGGCTAGGCAATACCTACGCCAGTAGGATGCGGCAAGCTTGGCAGGTTTTCTTCACCAAATTCTAACAGTATCATAAAGCAAATCTTTAAGCACACTACAGATTTTTCCTTTACTGCTCTTCTCAAGCCAAACGAGAGATAAAATTAATCCGAATTATATTTAATCGTTATTAAACGAAGAGATTGTGGTATGAAGTATGAATGCAAACCCAACAATGGACCAAAAAGGAGGGTGCAGAATGTTTCCCGTGAGGTCGATACCCATTTAAGCCCATTGACCCATTGTGCTCAAACCCACTGTTACTCAGATAGGGCTCATTTATCTTAATTTAGGTATTATTTAATGGGAGTGCAAGCGGCCTTTATAGCGTCTACCAACTTTAGAACGACGGTAAGACGTACCTATTGGTATGGCGAGCATTGGATGTTTTTCGAAATAACTGGATATTGAACTAACCTAACAACTACCTGTATTTGTTACCGGCCATACAAAAATTTATTCCGTGCGGGAACCCGCTCGATCTACCGCTCAACCACTATGCCAACCGTGTCAAATTTAGAAAACATATTTTTAAATCTCTCTGTTGGACTAAACATACCCGAAAATCTATCAATGGAATCAGTTTCACAATCCAAAATATCTTTTGGGCATGGTTTAAGTTCTTTAGGATAAGTTCTAGCGGCCTCAGTTGACTAAAGAGCCGTAGGTAAAACCTAATATTACCTACATATATGTTAGAACATAGAAATGACAGAATGTGAAACCGTTTTGCGACTGCCGCACTCGGTGGTCATCCATCATTTGCTTGTAATAAACTTGTACAATTTTAACCGTTTTTTTTCCTCGTTATAAATAGAACAGCCAATTAGGTAATACAAATCACTTTCAGTTTTTATTCCATCACCGGAAACCAGTAGTAGTCCAGAAAGCAGTAAGTAGTCGCTTTTTAAAATTACAACCCTATTACAGCTTCGTCGCAGTCATAATAAAAGTAGCCCGTAGTTAGAGAAAAGCATAATCAGTTCAGTGCCTAGAGGCAGGCCTAAGTACGAACGACAGCAGTCCAAGCTACCCCAAACTGTCAGATATTCCCAATCAACCTTGACCCGTAATGCTTTAGAGATAAAGTCGATGTCGTCTGTACCGATCATTACTTGGCAAATTTGTGCGGCGTCAGTTTCCATGTATGGACAGTTTGCAAACTACCGGAGTTCACGTTGGCATTTTTAAAAGCGACGTATGTAATTTGGGCTTGAAGTTACAATATCTGGTTGGGTAAATGGAGCAAAGAAATTAAGTAACTTTAAGTGAGCGTTTTTGTGGAGAAGGTTTGCAAGGTTGCCTGAAGAGATCGCAGAAGGAAAAAGGTCGCCCATTGTATATTTTTAGATCGATCAATTGATATAAGGAAATAAAAATAAGAGGGCATACGTTTAAAAGGAGGGTAGGACAGAAAGACAACAGAACAAAGGCAGAAATCATGTAATCTTAAGACCACAAATTTCTTTATATTTTTGAAATTGGTGAGATTGCGGCTATCTTTTTTAACGGTTCTAACTACAGACATTGGCCTTCAATAGAGTACTGTGTTGTCTTGTCCTGCCCAATAGTCCGAATGACTTTTACTTAAATAATGACAGAAAATGAGGACATGCACTGAACTGAACCATCTGAAATAAAGATCGAACAATTGTGTCAATAGAATACTGTTTATTATGTACACCATATAGATTACAGAAAATAAATATAAAGAAAACTATCTATATAAGTCTAAGAAAGGTATCTTCAAAACTTTAATGAATTTCTTCAAAGGTATTAGATTCTATCTGGATTTAGGTACCAACATTCTAACACAGTACATGAGTAATTTCAGTCCAAATCGAAGTCCATCAAAAGATCAGCCTACAAAAAAAAACTCGTATATAAAAACTACTTCAGCAACAAAAGAAAATAAAGTCTGCAGAATTGCCAACCGCTAACCTCCACTAACCGTCAGGCTGCCATCAATCGGCCATTCGCAAATTAATACAGCCTCAGGCAAACCATTCCACATCTGTCCACAAATCAAAATCTTTTTTATTAATAGCAATATTAAAATAAGAGGATAGTGACCGCTCAATGATTCATAGACTACGCCCCGTTTTTAGAGACTTTTTTTTACCCGTTTGTGTTCTGAACCTAGCCGTATTGGACCGAAATAATTACATGCAATTTTGAAGCTTACGTTGAGCTCACACGAAATGTATTTTGTATTGTTTTCTTTTTGTAACTAGTGTTTATGCAGATGTCCAGGTGTAATTAGTATGAGGTTACCGGGTCACGGGGACGTCCATGTGACCCGGTACGGACGTCGGACGGCCACCGACGAAAATAGTTCGGAACTTTGAAGTTTACCCTACTCTTGGCTAATTAGCTTTTCGGACGGGCGACAACACAGAGATAGAAGTAAATTCAGCTGTCAAAAATCGTGTTGTCGTTCATAATTAATTAGGGCTTCCAACTAATCTTACTAATTAGTACAGTCAATATGTCGAAAAAAAAGCCGTGTGCTCCGAAAAATGACAAACCGGAATTTGACTTGATGAATCGTTAGAGGGGCGAGTAATAAACTTAATGTTAGATTTCCGAAGTCCCTCCTCCTGCTGTTTTTGAGAAAATCCAAAAATATTTTGAAATTGATTTATCTCAGCAACTATAAGGGCTAGCGACCTTTTTTTTTTTTTAAACTGTTAAGGACACTTAGGACTACATTTTCTTTCATTGAAGTGACATCGTCCGACTTAAACTGCAAAAGCTAGATGGCGCTAAAGTTTGAAAAAATTGGTTTTTTGCCATTTTCATTATGAAATAACAATTTTTTTACAATAATGTAAATGAGAAAGTTGTTTGTCACAAAATTAGCTACAACTTTTGTTTAAAACATTTTTTCGTAAAACTCACCGTTTCCGAGCTGAAGCTTGTTGAAGTGTACAAATCGTACATTATGTGCCTTGCTGTAGGGTGTTTGTCACACAATTCATGGATAGATCAATGAATTGAAATGTTTACATAATTTTCAATTTTTAATAATTTTTAAATGTTTTTTTTTTTTTTTTTTTTTTTTTTTTTTTTTTTTTTTTTTTTTTTTTTTTTTACGCTTCTTAGAGCATCTGGCAGATGTTAGAAACCGGTCCATTGTCCAAACTATGCCCACGTATTCGGTGAAAGTGACAAAAGAACCGTTGTTCTGCTCACTGCACTTCTTCACCTATATAGCTCGGAAACGGTAAGTTTTACGAAAAAATGTTTTAAACAAAAGTTGTAGCTAATTTTGTGACAAACAACTTTCTCATTTACATTATTGTAAAAAAATTGTTATTTCATAATGAAAATGGCAAAAAACCAATTTTTTCAAACTTTAGCGCCATCTAGCTTTTGCAGTTTAAGTCGGACGATGTCACTTCAATGAAAGAAAATGTAGTCCTAAGTGTCCTTAACAGTTTAAAAAAAAAAAAAGGTCGCTAGCCCTTATAGTTGCTGAGATAAATCAATTTCAAAATTTTTTGGATTTTCTCAAAAACAGCAGGAGGAGGGACTTCGGAAATCTAACATTAAGTTTATTACTCGCCCCTCTAACGATTCATCAAGTCAAATTCCGGTTTGTCATTTTTCGGAGCTCAAATTGCAGATTGACTGTACTAAATATTCTATTTATTTTTTTTAATTTTACCCCACGATACATTTACATCCAATTAAACTCAGATACACAAACAGCCAAACCCGGAACCACTAAGTACCTGTAAGGCACATAAATATTTACTCCGTATGGGAATCGAACCCGTGGATGGCGTAGCAGTCGATCGCTCAGTCGCTGTGCGAACCTGGTGCCAAACATGTCCATAGTTGATATGCACGTAACTTCGGCTGAAACTGCGGATGTAGTGCTGCTATGTGTGTAATAGAGTACAGAGTAAGTAACGGTACAGTCAACTATCATATTTTCGAGTTCAGAGATTGTTTCGTGTGTGTGTTTCACTTAGAGATCAACATATCAACGTAACAGAGACACAGACACCAATAGGTCAATCTACTAAAGTTAAACCGTAATACTTTCGAGATAAAGTTGAAAATCTATTAAGTAAAACAATTTCTTCAAAATCTTTGACGGCACGGTCATCGCAGTGGTTAAGCCGTTGACTGCTGCGCTGCGTGTCGCGGGTTTGATTCTCGTAACAAATATATGTATGACCTACAAGTAGTTGTTCCGGGTCTGGATGTTTTTGTATGTGAAATTTATATGCTTGTAAACTCACCACGGCAAAAGAGAAATTCCTAGTGTGGGGCAAAGTTTTTCTTTACAAAAAAAAAATATATTGACAGATTGTGGTTGATGTGCTTACCGAGCAAATTAATTGAAATAACAATTTTCTTGCAAATAGTATTCAGTAATATGTTATCAAAAAAGACATTTAAAAAAAATGTAACCTATAGTTACTATTTTTAACAATCAAGTCTAACTACGCATCAAAAAAGGCCTTAAGCTAACACATGTTTCTATCTGTAACTATACTAATTAGAACTCTATTTACTCAATTAGATAACGGCCCTGATTCCCTAGTTCACAAGCTAAATTAGATTCAATTTCAGTGCAAGGTGCACTCTTTCTATTCCACTAAGAAAAGGACAGAAGATAAAAAGACATATACACGGGATTAATACCGTGACACCCACAATAGGGTATTTGACTAAAAAAAACTAGTCAGATTTCTAAGAAACTAGCGCTTGACCGCAATCCCGCCTGATGGTAAGCAGTGATGCGATCGTTGATGGTAAAGCGTGCTAGTTTATTAAGAGTGAATAGGTCACTCAGAAAAACTGAGCGAATAGGAAGGAAGACGGCAGTTGAGCGAGGTAATGCAATGTTAAACCCAACAACACGACCAACGATGCTGCGCCAAAGGGAGATTGATCTGAAGACCCTCTACGACCAAACTCCTAACACAACAACATTAGGCGCATCGTACCCGGCACACATCGCAATACAACTGCTCAGACCCGTCGTCCGTACGGCTTCACCAGACATCATGCCGGAACACGACAAATCGCTTGGCGGCAAGGCTTTGTCTGGTGGGTGGTAACTGTGGGCAGTGCGTTGAAAACTCGTGTGACGTCAAAGCACGCTACACTTTTTAGCGACCAGTGACGTCACCAGCCACCACTCCTGATCCTTGATGCCTTTTTATATTTGTATTGATTTGATAAAATAAAAAATACGTGTCTAGTATTTTATGGAAATCTGACTGATGGACTAATTAGTTTTTTTTAATCAAATACCCCATTCTCCAGTTACGTTCTACGTTAGAAAGTTTGGTTACTATTCTTACTTCTTCATGTGGAGCATGCGCATGTGTTTATAATAGGCGGCGAGCCCATTTCAACTAACTGGACACAAATCCAGACCTTAGGCTTCTATCAGGATTCCAGTTGGAAAAATATCCAATAACATTGCCAATGGCCCTGATTCCAGATTTAGTCTGTTCATAAACTCAACAAAAATTAACTTCAGTGTATTTTTTTCTGTCCGTTTTATTATGAAAAGTATACAGATAAATATTACTTCAATCAAATAAGTCAAGACCTGACGTAAATTAACATAAGTTGCCATGTTTTAATCACATCTAAACTGTCTATGAATTATCTTAAGTTCATCATAATCAACCTTTCTTTTATCATTCCACTGTTGGGCATAGGTCTCCTCTCATACAGAGAAGGATTGAGCGTAACCACCACCCTTGCTCAATACGGGTTGGCGATATCAGGCTTAAAATTCAGGTTTCCTCAAGATTTTTTCATTCAATGGTCATTGGTGTCCAAGATATATTTAGAAAGTACATATAACTTAGGAAAGTTACATTGGTACTAGGCTGACCTGGAATCGAACCCGCACACTCATACGGCTGGGGTTTTAACCACTAGGCCACCACAACTAGTAAGATTCTAATTGGAAAAACTCAATAACATTGCCAACGGTCTTGATTCCCTGGTCTTGATTCCCGGTTTAGTCTGTTCACAAACTAATTTAAGGTCAGTACATCTTCTTTCTATTTAATTATGAAAAGTACATAGATAAATATTACTTTAGTCAAATAAGTCAACACCTGGCAGAAATTGGCATATTATTAGTTGACAGTTGCCATGTTTTTAGTCACATTTAAACTGTCTCCTCTCATGATACAGAGAAAGATTGAGCGTAATTACCACGCTTGCTCAATATGGGTTGATGATTTCAGACTTAAAGTCCAGGATTCCTCAAGATGTTTTCCTTCAACTTGTAATCAGTCATCAATATCATTATTTATCTTAATTTGCAAGATTAAACTGAAATTTTATCTCATGACAATTTCTTAAAGAAATAGAAACACATTAACTGTACAGTTGCCGAAACCAGACCGTGTTATGTACCTAACCCCTTGACTGTTACACCAGTGTCTTAAGTGTGGTAAACATGGAAAAGTAAAGTAACAATAACTCTCTTAATAAAGTGTATAGACTACCTACTGCCAGTGACTGTCTGCATGAAACTTTTAGTACCCATGAACCACACCATCGCAATGCATCACCTGCTAGTGCTATTACTTCATTTTCGCTTAGCATTCTCTCTAATCTTTAGCCATTAGCCCGGGTATCGTTCCTGGATATTTGACAGTCATGACTGACAACCAGTCTTGCCAAGAGTTCACAACCCAATCACGGGCAAATGATGATGATTCCTTCTAACAAGATTTTAATTAGCGTATAAGTTTTCCACAACATATTCAGCTATAAAAGACATACGTTTTTTTTTTTGTAAATCCAGCAGGGTCCACAGAAAAGCAAGTTCAAACAAACAAACAAAAAGCAAGCAAATTTATAGCTTAAACATGCTCAGAACTCAATTTTCTAGAATTCCTTAAAGAGATTCCAATAAGAAATTTTCATTAAACTCCTACTTATTTATATCTGTAATGATACCTAAATTGAATTCTAATTAAAATTATTATGTTGTAAAGCAAGAACTGACCATGTGCGCCAAGCAAGGCCCTAATAGCGTACATACAAAGAGATATAACACTTGACCCGTTTACATGTTCAGATCAA
The DNA here is from genome assembly GCA_037179545.1 of Sesamia inferens. NCBI lineage: Eukaryota > Metazoa > Arthropoda > Insecta > Lepidoptera > Noctuidae > Sesamia > Sesamia inferens. The sequence goes on along the minus strand of CM073939.1, from coordinate 4,706,134 downwards.
TAAGAAAACAAGGAAAGGGTGTTTCATATTGCTAAAGTAGAAAATCCATCATAAAGCAGTCCCGAATACCTTTAAAATGAGATTGATGCTTTCAAATTACCAAGATGCGTGTAATTGTTCATGTTTTGACATAAAATTGAACCAATCAGAGACAAACAGAGAAGTGCAAATTGAAATATCGATTTTTAGGTTATAAAGTATTTCATCGTAAAAAAACGAATTAGATTGGTCAAATCAAGAAAATTATTAATACTACAGGTTTTTTATGATACATTTTTGGAGCGATGTGATATTTTACGCCTTTTCTATGTGCCAGCTTTAAGAAATAGAACTGATACTTTAAGGTTACAATTTGACAGTTTTTGCTAACAAACCTGCATAGAATCTGCGCTGATGATCTCCGTCGCGAACTTTTGTGCTAATTCCACTCCTAACTTAGTCTTTCCTGTACCCGTAGCACCTAAAATTATCACCATAGGAATTTTAGAAGACATCACTACACGAAGAGCCATTTTTCCAACGGCTCGCGCGAACTTCACTATTGTTTTGACATCTGTCACCTTCTTGCTCCGCCTAGTTTGAGGCAAAGAAATAATATTTAGAGCCAACCTAATAATATTACAATTGTTATTTATTGGAACATTCGGAAACTATTTGTAGTTATGCATTATTTGTTTACATTTTCACTTATTCATAGTTTATCTACACAAGACAAGCCTTTCTTATTATGCATAACAGAAACGAGGACAAACCAACATACATAGACACAGCCATGGGCGTACCCAGCTTCTGGCCAAGAGGGGGCAAGTTAGGCCTAGAGGAAGGCAAGTCAGGCCTAGGGGGGCAAGTCAAGTTTTTAAAGTGTGTAATCTGCGCTGTAGTCGCACGCAGTTTTTTGGCAATCTCATCGAATACTTTGTTAGTGTCTACTGCGTGGTTTATTTAAAAGTTAGAGATAACTCCTCGTTTATACTTTGTTTAGTAATTAGGGGAGTTTATATATGTTCTGCGAGATTTCCAGAGGGGGAGGGGGGGGGGGCAGTTGCCTTCCCCTGCCCACACCTGGGTACGCCCATGGACACAGCCAGATTGTTCTGAATATAATATATTCAGTTGTTATCGCAATATGTATTAGATCCATAATAGAAAGTCCAGGTTGTTTCTATATTGTGTATATACCGGGATTTTGGAAATAGGTTAGGCCGTTAGGGCTTTGACATCAAATGCCGGTGACACTATTTAGTAGAATAATTATCATTTCTCGTTCAGTGCAGTTTCTATTCAGTTTTAACAGGAATTGATAACCATAATTTTATTCTTTAAATGATTTCTTTGGGTTGCATAGGCATCAGACTCAAAGATTCAAAGAGAGATTACTCTTTACTAACCTAAATAGGTAGGAAACTAATTTCACAACTAAAAAGTATGTACGTAGGCAGTAAAGCAGGTGAGCGCCTACTTACTTTTTGAGCAATTAACTATAAAATATGTGTGAAATAACCTCCTTGTTTCACACATATTTTTTATAATTACTATTTATGCTACACTGATAACATAGGAACATACATATGTAGATGAAATCTGAATTCTTCTTTATAATTAATCTTTTACTAAATAACTATGTTTGGCCAGATACCTACCTCCTGTGGAGATAATCGTGTGATCCATTACAGTTCAACTTTGAATTTAATTGATATGGAAACTCTTTGGAACTTGGAATTCGAACGTGTAGTATCATAGTAATCGATAGCTTATCTATTCTCCATTAATTTATTCTAATTTATTTGTAACTTGTTCGTTGGTACCTACCAACTACCTAAGTAACAGAAAGTTCTTTTTTTGATCGTAGGTCTATCTACCCTTAAGTTGTTTATAAGATTTCTTGTACCTACATAGTTTAAGAAAGACCATATTGATGATCTTTCAATTTTCTCCAAATCGATGTAAGAAAATACCTAAGTACTTACTTATTTTTTATTTACAGGATTGCATTATAGTTTTTTATATTTAATTCACAACAATGCCAAAATGATTACAATAGGCATTAAATAAAAAGACTAACTGTATATTATATTAATGGCCGCCAGCGACTTCGTTCGTGTGGAGTTAGTTATGCTCCGCTAAAAGCCTTCCTAGATTAATGGGCTATCCAACGCAGAAAGATTTTTTCAAATCGGACTCGTAGTTCCTGAGATTAGCGCGTTCAAACAAACAAACAAACTCTTCAGCTTTTTAAATTAGTATAGTTAGAATATTGATAAATAAAAAAAAACCAAAAGGATATTTAGGTGTTGAAGTACCTACTCGTACGCATTGCCGTTATCTGGAGACATGCTCAGTAGACTGACAGCATTGTAAAGTCAATTCTTTGGCCAAAGAACGACCCAGCACTCTGATCATGTGTATTTATAGGTACGTAATTTTTAAGTCTATTTTTCAATATAACTTATTTTACCGTCGAATCGCCTGTTTCACTAGTAAATTTTTTCTTACCCAGCCAGTTATAAGTACTCCCATCTTCTGTGGCATGTCTGTACTCAACTAAGTACCCTAGCTGTCTCTGATCAGTGTTCTTAATGTTACATATTCGTCAGTTATGGTTTCAAATAAGTCGGCCGTCTCATTTCAAAACCTAAAACAAAATTTTACAGGAGCCGCATAAACGTATTATAGGTCAAACTTGAAAACTACTCATGTTTGACTTGGCTGTCCAAGTTCAGAAAGTTACTGGGTTTTAAACTGTTATGCTTATGAGGGAGTGAAAAGTGCACTTACTGATGCTTAAATGATCTGCTTTTAAGTGATTTTCTAATGTTGGTTTTTATGTATTTAGTGGAGACTCGCAAGATTATGCAATAAAATAATTAAGTGTCCCTTACTAGTTTTTGAAATAGGAGATCTGAAATTGTTCTGACAACTATGTAGTTCAGTGTTTTACAAACTTTGTTAAGACACTGCCGCCCGCCTTCATATTGAAAAATATTTCGTGACATCCTTCCCTCCGTTGCTTCTACTGGAATGGAATTTTAGTCTGCTAGTTTGGGTTCCTTTTCGTTGACCATGAAAATCATACCCACAATCAACAACCGAGACTTTGAAGTGGTACGGCGACTCCCATGTTGAAAAACACCGATGGAGATCGCAGAATTTCAGTCTGATTAATTATTTATAATAATATTTTTCATCAGTTGTGTTCAGAATTTAATGTGTGCATCAATATTACTTTGTACTATTCTTCAGAGTGTATGTGTTGAATTTAATAAATCATCAGATTATTCAGCTGTTCCTTTATTTGTGTTCCTAATCAAATATTTAGGCAAGTGATTCAGAAAACATTCAACGAATCAATCCGATACAAATAAACCGGTAGGTAGGTCTATTTATTTGAATCACTGTGGTTTAGGTAGGTAATATGCGGATGAAAAAATCAAAACTCAATTATGTATTTTTTTTTTAGTCAGACCAGGTAGGGCTGTGGAAACCCAAACGTACCCCACAGGTACATAATCACAGAATCTATACTATAAAATACAATGATTTTATTTATCGCAAATTACAGTGAATAAGTATAAAAATCACATTAATTAGCCGACTGTTCCCAAGCTCTCTCTGGATCCGACATAAGCGTTTAATATGTATAGTCAATGCAATACAATGTATCAGTGTATCCATACACATAGAGGAACAAAACCAAAAAAAAACTATCTCTATGTTACAATAGTATCCAAAAAATTAGTCACATAAGTACAAAGGTCCTTAGACATAAGGGCGCCGCTTCACAGATTGCAGAGGGCAATATTAATATTAGGCGGAATCTATGTTGCCCCCTGCACTCCCTGTAGCGGCGCACGCGCACCGTCGCCGGCGCGACTCAGCACGCCGGCGGCCAGACCGGCCACGGCTAGATGTTACAAACGTACGGGATACTATACAAAGAATAAAAGGAAATCTTCTATATATAACAGGACTTATAATTTTAAAACCCGACCTTAACTATGTACAGTTGAACCTAAAGTTATCATCATAATTCAATCCTTTTTCCTTTTTGGCAGTGGTGGAAATGTGCCTTGTCACAATATTATTTATAATTATGTGCTTCGTACTTACGACGTTCACTTTCTGTCTTCTGAATTTATAAAGCTGTCATTTCTTACCATTAAACATTTACCTACTGACTTTTTCTTATGTGTCTAATTACACTGGTCATTATCACCAAAGCAACCGATTACATTTTGGATAACTAAAAACCATTATTATCTTTATTTATTTATTTATGTCAAAGTATGAATAACAAAAAAAAATAAATGCAGGTACAACATTCGAGGATCCCTATCTCTCCAGTAAAGAAACTAAACAATTACTAGGAAAAAAAAACACGTTAGTAAAAAAAGATTGACAAAAGTAATAATATACTTAGTATTACCATTACATCCATAATATTATGTACAATTAAACAGCTAGTGGAAGATAAGATAACATCTTTAATATCAATAACTTTTTTCTCGTGTATGTACACTACTTTCTAATCGTAGACATTCTTCACAAAAAATATGTCTTGCAAACTAATTCGAGTATAAACCTAATATTTATAATAATATACAACGAACATAGCAAGGCACATTCCTCACACAATTAAAGCCATCAAACACTCACGAAATGCTGACCATGTGCTTGATATAACATCAACCTTCTGCAAACCTGAGCAGCAGAATAAAGGACCACGGCTCCACTATCACCGGCCCGGCTCAAAACCATGCTCTTTACTTTTTTAATAACCTTTATTTTTCTGATCAGGTTCAATTATTTAATTAACACGAACTATTGCGAGTACTTTACTAACTTACTTGCATTAATTAAAAAAATATTATAACGAAAAAAAAAATGCACAATTTACTATTAGTAGGTACTATGAGGAACTATGTCTTGGTTATTTTTTATATCGGTCCAATTTCCGGACCATCATATGGTAAGTATACTAAAGACTTGATGTTATTATCAAAATACACAGTCTATTATCTTCTTATCAATGACTGTAACTGAGATTATACAATTTACATGAAAACTTGTATTCTTTAACTTTAATGTCATAACATAAATCATACGAAAATGGTCTGTTTTAATTGTAATCCCAACATGTGAATGAATTAATTCCAATATTCTATACGATTTAACATTAACAATAATGTTTAGATATAATTATAATAAGGTACGATGATCCTAAATGAAGGGAAAAAGTACCTTCGGGTAACATGCGCTTGCGACAGTTCTGTTCGCGCGTACAAATGATTTGTCCACAAGAGTTTTAGCAAATTTTTGTAAAATATTTAAAATATATGTTTGTAGAGTTATTATACAAATTTTGAAATGTACCGTCGTTTAAAAGCTTGTGAACTAACACAAATCAGGAAAACGGTTTCGATTTAATTTTACCATTACAAGTAAAAAAAAAAAAAAAAAACATACTAAGACCCGTTAGTAACAAAAAATTGAAATAAAAAGAAACTTTTATTTATCTTTAAGAAAAAAAAAAAAAGGAAACCGATATCGTCACAAGCGCATGCTAATCGTACGGTGGAATTTCAGATGATAAAATTGCATACACATTAATCATAAAATTTTTATGGAGTCATCATCATCACCGTCTTATATGGAAGTTGTATGTGAATCATTTTACTTTATTATTGTATAAAACTAGATCGATTCAAACTGGCCCAAAATCTATTAAACGATTCCAAATTATCGACAATTGGTACCGAGTTATTGGGCATCCCTAATATAAAAAAAAAAAAAACAATAAGTGTTACAAATTTACAAAATAACAAAAAATAAAGTAATGAAAGCGGTCTATCCTAAAATGCAATTTACTTAAAGCAGTTAAAATAATAGTTTACTTAAAGCAATTAAAAGTAATAATAAATGTATCACTTATCTAACCCCTACTCACGCGAGTCAAAGGTTACAATTGAAAAATCCTGCAAATCGGGCCGAAAACATATATAGTGGCCATACATCTGCTCAAAGTTACGGACCACTTTTGTTTTTTAAACTTTAACTTCTTTAAGTTTTTACTACCTGTATTTACAGCACTGACAAATTCATGCTTCTTTAAAAAATGTGACTTCGCAATACTTAACTACATAATGGAAGGTCCAGTAAAAAATCTTCATATCAACGTCTCGAAACAATATTTTAACAAATATCATATCATTTTCGATCTGTTAACACGGAGTAAATCTGTAATGTGCTATTTCAACTATGTATACTGAATTGATAAATTCAAAAAACATTAAAGAGGTATAACCAGTCTACTAGTTCACGAAGCAGTCTGTAACTTGTAAGATATTTTACTGAAGACCTAGGATTTGTCGTTAACAACAGTTTTATGGCTCACTTTGGCACTGCAAAATATCGTTTTGAGCAAAACAAACCTACGGTTATTGTACCATAACTATATTACTCTCTAGAAATTGCCAGAAACAGAGTAAGCCGTAAAAGCTGAACTGTCATTGAAATATAACATACTCCCGATTACCGACTCGACTGAAGACATCGTTTAAAGTTTGCAATCACAACGACGAGGAGGTACTATTGGACGGGGGCTCCAATGTGCCACCACGTCTTAAATAAGGGCTCTAACGTTCACTAAAGCGTTCAGAAACGACTTACATAATAAAAAATATCAGTCCATAAGTGTCCAGTCGAGTAGACTATAGTTCCTCGTTCGGAACATATTTATTACCAGTTAGGTAGTGCAGCGCGTTCAGTACGCCGCGCGGTAACGCGCCGCCAGCATCGTGCGGAGCTTTTTCAACTTTGTCACAAGTTGGTTTTGTTTCTTCTTCAGCTTATCCCTCTCAAGGTCTTCTTGGTTAAGTTTTCTGCACAGCGCGGCCGCTTCTCTTAGTATCACCACTTTCGGCGCGCGCTCCTTGTCTCTCGTGGCCGGAATTTGCTTTTTGAGCTCGTCAAAGAGGTTTTTGAGACCTATGCGTCGGAGTCTCTCCATGTCGTTGTGTATGGAGCGGCGTTCTATCTCGGGTGACTCGGCTTCTGAGTCTGTGTCAGTGTTGGATCGGCGGCCGCGACGACCAGGTCCGCGAGGCCGCCGGCGGGACGCGGCCGCTATACTGGGGGGCGGCACCAGGCGTTTTCTGGCGGCCGGACGCGGCGAGCGGGGAGTGATGGCAGTCTCCACCGTCCGCTGTATTTGCCGGCGCTCCAAGGCTGATGGCACGCGCGGCAGCGATTCCGTACGGACGTGCGTTGGCGTCGTGGGCAGTGGTTGCTGGTTGCCCAAGGAGACCACGTCGATTTCCTCTTCTGCAACAACGGAGAATTCGGTTTAACATAATGTAACATATTTAAGAAAACTAATCATAAGAATCTATTTTCAGAGCACCGTCCTCATTTCTCGCATACTTTCATTCATACCGTTCATTACGCCCATATCACCATAAAAGGTGTGTGTCGATTGTATACGATCGCAGGGGGGCTAGATCTAGTCGGGGAGATGCGACTGCAGTGGTCAGGTGCGCGGGAGGGTGAGAGGGCGGCCGTACGCGGGGGGGAGGACGTCGACCCCGGCGTACTACCGCAGCGTCTGCCGCCATCGATCCAGACGCCTGACGTCACAGCGCGCCATTCGCGCCAAAACGAGAGCGCGTGCGCGGCGCGCTGCCGCAACGTCCGCACTCAATGGAGTCCAGATTACCGAGCGGTGGACACGCTTTCCGGCCTCCGTCGCTACCATTTAACAGAGCATCGATCGAAATTAACTGTCACGTGAGAGTTGCACGATAACGACGGCCGACCGGCTTACACGTTCCTAACTGACATACCAGCTGGACCGGTTCGGTCACGAGTTAAAAGCTGCACTATCGATCATTACATGTATTTGGTTATTCTAATGTAAGAGACGTACGGGGTTGCATAGCGTCTATTTAGAACGCCTCAATACGGATCGTCTTTGATTTAATGTACCTGTCTTTTCTAGAACCGCAACCATAGGGCAATACGGCTCCCAAATGAACAGGATAATCCACTATTGCTAACTTAGTTATAGGTACGTATGTATATTTCTATTGAAGCGCGATTAATGCCGTTGCGGAAACGGCCTAAATTCCGCCCGGTGCAGCAATGCAGCGTTACTCGTGCTGAGAGTGCATTGTCGACTTCTATGAATGAGCTATGTAGGTGCGGGCGTCCATTTCACGATCGCATTGCATCTAAGTGCGGATGTGGACGCTAGTCCGTCTCGTATTTACGCCGTAGTGCATGTTTCGCGGAATCCGTTCGCCCGCACTATCCGGTTACACCAACAAATAATTATGTCAGCGGTTCATTGTGATTAAAGGTTACCGGCTCCGCGCTTAACGCGTTGCTTGTAGTCCTATTTACGTACCTAACAAGGACGAGAGTTTCCGTTTAAATCTGCAGTGCTAAAGCACTAGAAATAGAAACAAGTTACGTGGGCAGCTGGCCGATTGGATTACGAAACGGCGAGTCAGGGACGCGGCTAAATGGGTTCATTAAATTGCGCAGTTTTCGCGAAAAAAAAAAAGCGCGTCGGACACATTTATCGAACATCGTGACGATAAATTTATACACGAACGCGATCTTTTTACTACATTTCCGCATAGTTATGCGAGCGCTTATCGCTTACGTGTGGATCTAATTCTAGGATCGGCGCCTGTCGTCAAACACGCCTCGCTTACGTCTAAATCTAGGCGTGGGTAAGACTGCTGGCGCTATATCGGACCACATAGACACACCCTGCCTATTAGGACGCAATATACTTGTATGATTGATAAGGGTATAAGCTTTCGTGGGCTATTCCTGAAAGACGTTCATTGCATTTAAGGGAAGATAAATCAAAATTAGTGAGTGTAAAATACAGATTAAGAGTTTGTGTGTAATCGAGAGACAATACCGGAAAGGAAATGACGTTGACATTAATTAGGCTTAGGCGGCTATTGTGCGGGAGTCAATTTTCACATGACTATTTTCTCCGTGGCGCCAACGCGATTAACGGTCGCCGAGAGAGTATTTGTTTCAGGTCTGCGTGTAAGGCGATACGGCCGGTATTGTCGCGGTGCGCCGCCCGCCGGATCCGGTCTAGTGCATATCTATTATATCTCCATCACTCGAGACGCGATTCTCAGATCCGCCGCCGTTCCAATTTTATACCAGAGATAATCCGCTTTTTATTGTTCGCCCGACCGACCGGTATCCGAGTGGTGGGGTAAAAAATCACCAGCTCTCTCTTATACTTGCCTATACATATATTTCGATGTATAGATACAACCAGACATCAAACTTTAATAAAAAATTTGCTGAACTTTCGATGATAAACAATGATTGAGCATTGTTAGCTATTTGCTGCGAGCCTGATTCTGATTAGTCACAAATTCTAGGTATCCTAAGCCTGAACGTGAGAAAACAATGAGTCATAGACTTAAAAGACTAAGTTATTAATCGTCGGTGATCTTAGTAGACAGTTATGTTAAACCGATATAACGTTTCACCGACCATAAGCGTTGGAAACATTTTCCCTGCAACTTTGTCAGCTACACATTTCTTCTCAGTTAATTCTCAATCATTTGTCAAGTTTGGACTTGAATGATAAATCGAAGAAGGGAAAACAGAAAGCATCCGTTTATTAAGTTCTAGCGGGAAATATGTGAAGTTATTAACATTATTAATGTCAAGTTTTCAAGGGTTGTGTTGGTAATTTGTCACAATAAACAAGTGTCTAGTCTACGTTAGAAAAAGGAATGCAATCCACAATGGTGTCGTCAAGTATGACCTGGTGAGTGGCGAAGCGGGGCCACGCTCCGCTGGCCACGACTTGAGGCCAAGTTCACTGGCATTTGAGCACGATAATTAAAAATTATCGTGACGCGCACGGCGCACGCCATCTTATACACAGCCTGCTCGTAATGCCGGCCTAATTAAAAAATAAATAAAACCTTTTTTCAAGTAATGGTATGATGGAAGCTATGGACTTGTAAACTTTTTTTATTATTATTTATAGCCTTGGTATCATAGGCAGTCGCGAATTTCGATAGTAGATGTGTTATCATAAATTTTTCAATTTGCTTAATTCGAAGATATTTTCGTCTCTGCGATAAATGATAATTCCCACAGAGTGTAACGACCTTGGAGTTTCATAATGAAGTATTATTTTAATTTTTAATGGCATTAACGGAGACGTTTTCAAATCAGCCTGTATATGTTATGTCTCTGTACGATTAACGTAAGGTAGATGATAAATAATTGGAAGTACGAAGTCATGACAGTTTATTAACAATTCGATTTCTCATGTTATTGCGTCGCTTTTAAATTCTCACTGAACTTGTAAACTTAACTACAAACTTCATGCTTATCAGACGTAAATAAATGACGCTAATATTTTCACCAAGAATAATAAACAACAAAACAAACAAAAATAACTCATTAAAGTATACTACAAGAACCTACAAAACAAAAATAGTACGCTACTATCACTGATAAGCTCCCGATACGACGTAGGTATCAAATAATCGCGTAGGCATCAATATATAAACAGATAGGCACTATTTCTGTATTGTTGCGCAACTAAGAAAACTCGGTCATCTGGTTTACTGGTAACCACTTGTAGTTGGTTAAAATAGACTGTTCGTAATTTATCGTATGGCGCTAGCGCATCGATCCACCATGAACGGTGACCTTGAACATAGTTCGTACCGCCGGAAGTTCATGGACGGTACATATGTGTACAAAAATGTGACGCAACCGTTTTTTTATTACCCAATTAATGAGACATATGTGTTTGGAGTCTCATTAACATTGAACATGCGAATTCCTAAATCGAATTAAAGTGTATGACTGAACTGTGGGCGTGAATCTGCGATTAAAAACTTTTTGGATGATGAAAGAGGTTTCATTTTATCAACTCTTTGAAGAGTGACGGGATCAAGTATTTGTAATTTAATGCCTATAGGAACGCTATATAACCACTAGTCTTTAAGGATACAATATACATAATCGACAATGCTTAACGATCTAAATAAGTACATACGTATAAAAGATGTTTTAACACATTCTAACTACAATATCTCATCAAAAACAATATAGAGGACACTTCCTTGGCGTTAAACATTCAAATGGGCAGTTTATTACGTCATTGTAAGTAGTTAGAGTTGCTGGGCAGCCACCACGCCCATTCGCGCGACCGAATAAGAAACCGGATCGTACTAATTATTACTAGATGTGCCAGGGCTTAAACTGACACGACGCTAGCTGTGGTGTCTTGTGGTCGCCAACTCACCTGTCTCCCTGACACCCTTAAAATGCCAGCAAGTTTAATTATAATGACTCTGGTTTCCATTATTAAGATCGAGAGGCTATGTAATCATAACGAATTTGGCAAAGCGCGCCAATACTGAGCAACAGAATCTTAAGAATTCTTTAATAATTGATACTGTGCGTTATCTATCACGTGTGCCGCGGAGACTGTCACGTGTTATCAGCTTAATTTAGGGGTCATTTTCGCGTATCGATAAGCGCTCGCGATTTTGTGCCCGTGGCGCAGCGGTCTATGCGAGTTGGAAACCGGACTTCGTACACGCTCGACTAAGCAAATATATCTACAACATTCCTCATTTAAATATTTCGCGTTGTTACGAGATCAAACAGTCATAAAAAAGTTATCTTGTTGCGATGTCGTTTATCAGTCGTCAGCGTGGCTTTAGTTTCTTTTTTCGTGATAAGACAATACAAATTTATGTTAGGGTGTCACGTAATAAGTACTATTGTTATCGGCATTGATAATACGGCGGTCGCGCTGAGGCCAAGATGGCGGCACGATCGCGATGTAAGCGTATCATTCATACCGATTGTTTAAATATCTAAGTGCATATTCTGTGGCGATAAGACTCAAGGTCCTTTCCACTACGTATGTACATGCATACCGATCAAGCTATGAAATTACTTTATCGCTGCCTGATAGTGCCTATATATTAAAAAACAAATTTCGTTACACTGCCCAACTGGCCTAGTGATGCGTTTCGCATCCAAATATTAACCAAAAATATGTGTCATGATCGCTGAAGCGTAAAAAAGCCACTTTATTTGTTTATTTACCTTATTAAATAGCTGTTAATGTATTTGTAATCGAAGTAGGTAGTAGTTTGAACTTGAATCCCTAAATCTGTTATCACGAGTGCTATACATGTTGATGTTAACGCGCTGGAAGTAACTATGTTGCTTTCGATTGCATATTTATTGGCAATCAAAATGGAACATTACAAAGGCATTTATTTATGACGTTTGTGTTCAAGTACATGTCACTGCAGTTGATTTAACATCGGTACAGAACAGAGCATACAAGCAAGTATTTAAGCTAAGTTACTGAGATGAAATGTGGGCCAGGCCCGGTCACTAGGCGGCGGCGGCGCAAGGCTACGTTAGACTAAATATTTGCTAAACTACCAGTCACACTATTTAGGACAGCGTAGTATCAACTATCACTTGCCAGTCTGTGGACATGCCGACAAAACTAGATCATTCGTTTAAAACTATTTTATAGACATTCACGAAATTCTTCTCTACTTCGACCGAAGAGTATGCAAATTCGCGCGCTAATTCTATTTTAAAATAGGTAATCAATGATAGGATAGTCTGTTGTGTTAGCCCGGAATGCAGACTGAGTTAACTGAACTCTGAAGAAAGCTGATGGTCAGCGAAGGTACAGTTGTATGCCGACCAATTAAAACAGCATAAAGAACGTGAAGGTACCAATATATAGATGCCTTTAACATATACCTATGTATTAACAGCGCCAATTGCTTTACTACGCGTTCGAGGCCTTTTGAATTATTATTATTACGCTTGGCGACATGAATAATGTTTCTTATAAGACTATGGAAAAATGGTAACGCAGTTTTGTATGTGAACTAATTTCTGACCGATAAGAATGAATGGCTTGAAATGAGAATGGGCAGAATTTTGACAGATCTTCATAATGGCGCCTATCTCTTGCCTACTAGAACTTACTACTTGCAGACTGTCATTTTGATAGTATTATATTTAAGCCTAAATGGCAGTAAAGTTCCCCTATGAAGTTGTGACATTAAATGTCGTTATAAAAATACATCTATGTACACAGCCTCTTAGAAACTAGTACGCAGCCTTGGCTTACTGATTGATAGTAAAATGTTTAGGGCGGCGAACAAACCGGATCTTTATGTCCTAAATGCAATCATCTGTCTGATTGCATTAGGTTTATGCATTAGGTCAAAAATACAACACTGTTTAAACTTTGCTATGTTAACAAGATATAGCTAGATAAAATTGAAAGATAAAAGTGAATTGATTGAGAATTGGAAACAGTAAACGAAGAAATAACCATATACAATTATTATACATTCATATTTCATGTGTTCAAAAATGGAATGTATTATGTGGGCATTTTAAAATAAAATTATTACAACTTTTTGTTAGGAACTAAATTGGCGCGAAAATGTGACAACTACGGGCGTACGATTAGCTAGCTGCGTGGCGTACGGAGCGATAAAACGCGCATGCGTCGTAAATTCTTCGCGCCTGCCGCGCTCTTCATAATACAGTTTTTGTCGACTTTAACGAAAGCAGAATAAAGTTTTTATTTATTTATTTTATTCTTTTTTTGTGGCCAATAGGTACATAATTACATTTAGTAAGTAGGATACTCAAATAATATGTTATTTATCTGATGGAGGTGCTTGCAGACTGATGTCCGATCACGATTATTGAAACGCTGTCTATCAAATTGTCGTCCGGCCAAGCTGGACATGGGAGTACGGTGTTTCAAACCGGTCCAGCGAGTGAAGCAAGCTCCACTTCAATGAGATTCCATTTCATTCCACTGCATTCTTACACAAGTAACGGACTAGACACGGGTGCCGAGTGCGAGGCAGCCGCGTACCTCGCGTAATTCATTTTGTACTTGTACTTCACTAGGTTTTAATTAATTTACGATTTTCGACAGCATAATATTTGTTTTGAACTAAAAGCTGCGCAACAAGTTAAAATGTAAACAACGTTCGCGCCTACTAGAATAAAACACATGCCCATCGCGACCTTAGCCAAGCTATCGACAATAATTTTATTAGTACAATGTATAATAAACATTACACTATCTAATAGCCCAACACAATCGGTTGTGTCTATGTAAGGTGCGACCTCAGTGCGGTTACGTGAATAATTTAGTTACAAATCAATAATTTAATAAAAACACAATTTAGAGCAATAACTAATAAAATAATTCTAAGCGGATCTAAATCCTATCAGTGAAAGTAGCGTTTCAAATTATTTTCTTATTCGTGTCAATGATCTTGATTATAAAAAGCAATAATATACGACCAGATGAAATAAACAAACTTGTACGAGTTCGTCATTTTAATGAATACGGGAGGATGATAACCCTGCCGCCGCCTGCGGGAAGCGCCGGTTGCAATTGGAGGATGCATCAAGGTCGGAGCGTCTCGGTCGATGTACTTATGACCTTAGTTCTGTCTAAGCCCGTGAGACATCGCGAGACCTTTTACTTAGTTTGCATACAACTTTAATTCACATTTTAATTAATGTCAATACTGGGAGATGTGAAGCCTGGTAGCAACTTTGCGCAATCTGACATTAAGGAAGGTTGAGGCGTTCAAGGTCGCAATAGGCGAAGGTTCCGGAAGAGCGGAAAAGCGGGAGCGTCTAGACGCGGCGGGGGACGCGGGATTGCGGTCGATATGCGCAGTTTCCCGCGCTCGCAGTCAGCGCCTGCGTCCTCACGACATTCCCGGCCTAAACCGACTTGACAAATACTTAGAGAAACCTCTTATGACTAAGTAAGTAATCCGTTTTTTGAGGCCTAAATCTGATGTGCGCATTAAAATGAAGTACATACATACGTACTCTGTATTTATTTTCGTAAAATATATTATAGAACTTTTAATTAAAATTAATGCACAGTTCAAATATAGCATGTTGTACTTATTGGATGGAGTCGCTTAAAATAGCACAGAAAATAAATATTAAATATTCGTCGTAACTTGGATAAAAAAAAAACTAAAACTTAAGGTCACGATCGTAGCCGGTATCCGCGGCTTCTCAATCAGCCAGAAACCCAAATATCATCCATTTGAATTTCAAATCAAAGCGACAACACTTTACAAAGACATTTAAACGAACGTTTTCAGATTTAACTTCAGTGCTGACAATTTATATTTGTGGTTTCCCCGAAATTCTGCACGAGTTTCACGTAGCTTAGAAGTGACGAAAATAAAGATAGCAAAGGAGTAAACCAATACAAGATAAATAGATAGTAAAGAGTACTGACCTGATTCACATGAGTCAGAGGGTGTTTGCACGCCGAGGTAATCCAAGTGTCGCCTGTCCAGTGTGTATGAATGGTCGGCTGCGACCACTGCAGAGTCTCTTAAGAGGCGAAGGGCTGTGCCAGCAACATCGACAGAGTGACGAAACTGAGGTGGTTCATCGCCGTCTATTGATGGTGGTGTTTCCGGTCTAGTCGGAGACATATCACGTCGAAGTAGACTTTGTCCGGGTGTAGTTGGTGTTGTAATTGGATCGGACGGTACAAACGTATTGCCTGGATGTATAAGATCGTCACAATTGCCAGCCCACATACAATCATGGTGTACGATGTTTTCTGTATGTGTTTCCTCCTCTTGTGGTGGCTCGGCTATTCTCCAGTCTTCTTCATTACTCTGCGTGGAGCCCGAAGAGTTGGCGGGAGGCTCTTCATCGAATCTCTCTGCTTCATATTGAATTTGAGTCCAAAATTCGGACGTTTGCGTCAACGTTAAGGATTCCTCGTCCAAGTTTTCCCAGAAGTTTTCGAATTGAACGAAAGATTCGAACGGTGGCGACATTTTTAATTCTATATTCCTAAAAACTAACTACTTTTAAAGCTAAGTCGAACTCGTCGATATCACAGGACCCTCTTATCACAGGGAAGATGCGCGCGGTGGGTACAACGCACGCAGTCTGTAACAATGAATAATAAACTAGTATCAATATTAACAATAACTATAAATTTATGAGCTTCAAACTTTAGCAAAGTTTAACTTAACTTTCCTACGCGCTTAAAACTTTTAGTAAAGTTTAATAAACTTTGCTAAAGTTTTAAGCGACTTCAAATTAAATTAAGAAGTTGCACAGCCAATTTTAGCAATTGGCTATGCAACTTCTTAATTTAATTAATTAATAGCAAGCACGAAATGATTTAAATGTAATGATTATGTAAAAAATATTTCATAATGAAATAGCTAAGAAAGTACCTCTTAGTATTTATTATATTCCGATAAACTGCACTAAGTCCACTAATAACTAAAGTATCACACTGTATGTTAACAAAAATATTGTTCTTTAAAAATAATTAAAATGTTTATACATTGATGGGTAAATGTTGTAGTATCGTATTTCGGTAAACTCTACTAAGTCCACCAATTACGCATCGCAGTATCGCACTGAATTTATCAAAAAATATTATTATACAAAAATAATTAAAAATTTTATGCACTGAAGGGTAACTAACCCCTTTATTATTTACAAACATTCGCAAATCGAAACGGCATAACGACTCGAGCTAACTTTCGGTAAGGAGAGGAAGTGTCCACCGCGGTGCCAGGAACCAGACTGAAGTAGGGATACAAGACCGGACAATTTTAAACAGTACATTGGCCTTGGGGCCCTATCCCACTTTTAAAGAAATACAATTAGTCATTGTCCTGCTTGCCACCCCCGCCATTTTTTTCCTCCGGTTCTCTTTACCTGAAATAGTCAATAGAGCGGGCGCATCACTAATCCCATTTTTTGCGCTCGTCGTATCAGGTAAAGATTTCCGTGAAACTGTTTTTGTTTACAAGCGCAAAATGGCGCGAAATGGGTGTTTACTAATAATAATGCAAATGAACGAGTCGTTTCACGCAGCCTTCAGTGCAATGCGCGTCATACCTCTACCTGAGTTTTGATTACTAGTGATTCAACAATTTTATTATCTAAGTCTTATGGAAATGGACATACCTAGTGTCATATAAAAAAAAAAAATTGGCGTAGGCAACTTAAAAATTAAAATACTTAGCGTTATTATTATTCTAGGAAAGGTAAGTAGGTAGTTAAACACCTAAAAGATAAACTATGTATATTGTTTTTTTGTGATGTAATCTTGCAATATTGCAAATACTGGGTTTTAATTATTATGATTACATATTTTCATTTTTGCATGTTAAATAGAGGATTAAAGAAAGTTTCAGAATTAAATATTTATACAAGTCCAATAATAAATATAGCTTGTTAGGTAGTTGCAATAACTAGTTTCCGAGCTTTTTAGATATATTTTTTAATTTTACACTTTTCATCTTCACAACTACTTACTAAATTAGTTAATATTTATTTGAAAGTTACATTATAGAAAATAAAATAATAAACTTATTTCATGCCTCGCAATGTAGTTATGAAATGCTTAAAAATGTTTATAATTGCATTTCATAAATATTACACAACTAAAGCAATCTGTCAAAATTACATTATCAGTACCTAGTTTTGTTATCTAAGTACAATTATGTATTATAGAAGAACAATAAATTAACACTTATATTCTTCATTCAAAAGATATTTCTAATTAATTTTTAAAGCGACTTTAGTATTTTTTATTTGTAAACAGTGATTTTATGATAAATGTCACTCAAACAATACTAGCAACAGAAATCTGATATTATCAATGGCGAGTTTTAAATTAATTTATCAAACATATTTCGTCTCGCACAGACAGAGTACGTAATTACCTACCTTCAAAGAAGTACTTTTTTAGTTCGAAAAAAGGTTCTCGGAAAACTACCATTCACAAGTACCCGCTTACTTACATTCTTAGTAAGTTTGCCTCAACATTAGGGTAAAGAATTTGGGCGCTGCCAATTCGCAGAAAAACTCATTAAACCTATAGTATAGGATGGAGTTAGCCGGCAACGCCCCAAGCGTACCTACAAGTATTTAGTACCCACACTTAAATTCGAAAATTATTGCAATAGTGGACACTCAATGCAATCTTAATTATTATAATCAATCAAATACTCACCAAAAAGTTTTGTGCAAAACGCAATCCGGCAGTGGCCGGGGTATTACACAATTTTACACAAGATTCTTCAGAATCTTCGACAAAGTTTTTTCCGTACACACTGCGTAACACTCACTGAGAATATGCGATCGGTTATACAGTGTAAATTATTAAATACGATACTTCTTCCGAGACCTCCGATTGAGTTTGTCAAACACTGAAACATTATTCGGGAGCCGGCCGATTCTAAAGAGAGCCGCGCGTGCGATTCGATGGGCGCCGTGGACACGACTACAAGCTAGAAGAACGTATCGTACGAACCGCGCTGCGAGTCACGACTAGCGGTCGTCGACGGTCGCCGGCGTTCGCGAGCGGCGCGGAGACGCGGCACCCCCCGCTCCCCGCCGCGTCCCGGCTAATTCGATGTCATTCACGAAATTCTCTGAAAATACGCATATATCCTAGCTGGATATTGTTTAAACGCGAGCTAAACCTATTGAAGAATATAGATGACAACAATTTCTGCATAAATGTGTTGAATTTAAAAACAAATTTTGCAAAAGAATTTCAGTAACCGCGATTGTCTAGAGGGGTGGAGGGGTCGCTCGAAGAAGGAAATCAACGCAGCGGCAGCGGCATTCAAAGAACACGAAAGTAGGTATGTGTGTGTGGTAGTGTTTTGCGAATGTGTGCTTGGCGCGTCGAGTTGAATATCGAGGAGGCAAACGAAACACCGGCTAGATACGCTTATACCTCGCTCGCCTCAGTCAGCACTCGGCTGCCGGCCTCACTGCGAGGAGATTGTGTCGCTTTGTTTTTTAGCAGCTGCAAACATCGAAGCCAGACGGTCAACATTCCAGAGGCGGCGGATTATGGCGCGAAGCAGAAATACCTGAGCGATTCTGATGAATTGCTGCGTATTATTTACTGGACGTCTACACAGCAAACAATTAGCGTTTGTGAGGTACCGCAGCTGTAACTACAGGTGCAGGATCTTAACCGAGATGAAGGTCTTAACCCCAGATCGCTGTATTAACGAGCTTTTTTATGGGTTTCGTTTCTAGATTTCTGAGAAAATATAAATATTATGATCGCGTAGGTATGCAGACGCTGCCATAAAACTTGGAATCAGTTTAACACCAACAACTAGTCGGTACCTAGGCAGGCTACTTACCAAACAACATTTTCCAAACAAATTGGAAAAGTGTACATAGGTACCTATACCTACCTACTAATAATAATAAGCCCCTTGGTGTAAACGATTACCAATTAGCGTTGCTTACAAGGGTAATGACAGATAACACTAATTATATTAAAAGAAATTAATTACCTATGCAATCAAATAATATCTATACTGACCTAAGTAGGTACTTTAAGCACGTTTAGGTAATTATAAAAAAAATATAGATAATATAAGAACAAAAAAAAACGTTGTTTGTATAGTTGGCACAATGCTGCCAATTTAATTCATACCTATCAAGCACCTGAATATATACGGAGGTATGGCTAAGTAAATTAAAATTGCAATTATCATATTTCGACATAGCAACAAAATGGATTGTCATAATTGTTATTGGCGTGACGTATGTCAAAATGGCCTACGTTCGAAAATTCAAAATTTAAAATAAAAGAGGGTTCCGATCCACTGACAGGAACTGTGAATACTCAATACATTTTGTTGTTCGCATTGTTATTATACGTAAGGTTCTGAACAAATAGGTAATCCCGCAGAACCAACCCCATGTTCCCGCAACGGAGTTCATCGAACCCACATTCCTGATGATGGCGATGCATTCCCGTAGAAACAAAAATCCGCATCGACTTTGCAATCCTTACGACTAATAAAAGTCATTCTTTCTCTTTCGTTCATCAATACCACTATAGAATGCTGTGGGATTTTAATTCCGTTGGCTTTTATAGCTAACTAGTTTATATTTCTCGATCGACTCATCCGTCAATGAGAAATTGCTGTTCTCAATAACTTATACATATATCCACGTACAATTAAGTAATAAATATAATACTGAAGTGAACGGATGTGCAATTAATAAATTAATTGAAATTCAATGTTAAAAGATTCATAAATGTAATACTTATTGAGAACAGCTTTTTGTAATTATAGGTTTTATAAATATTAAACGCTTTTATCGTCAATCTTGAACGCGCACTGCATACAGATTTTGCCACCGTTACTAAAAGAATCTTACCTACTTATTAACTTTGATTAGACTGACTTCTTCAATAACTTCAAGAAAAAAAAAAAAAAACTTTGAATAAATTAGATCAAGTTCGCTACAATAACTGTAACCCTTTACAACCCTTCAATTAATTTCACATTCATTCATCCCTTTTCGCGTAAAAAATAGAAGAAATAGGAAGTATAAAATGTGTACCTCCGAACACACATAAGCTAGGGTTGTCAAACAATGCCACTTAACCCACAATTTTTCAATTTTCCCCGCATAAATGAAAGAATATTCTAATGTGTGCTCTATGGTCTTTGGAATAGATTTTAACATTTTTAACCCTTTGTACGCGGAATTTGAAAGGGGTAACATCAAAACCCGATATAATCCGGGCCTCAGTCAAACTCATTTGTCTACGGTCGGTAACTGTCACGTTTTTACGACATGTCACTTCATTATTTTGACAAGTGAAACTGTTTCACTGATCAAAGTGCGCGGCAGGTCAGATTGAAACGTTTTATTTAACTTGCAGTCAGGTATTTCTGAACATGTGAGGGTTCAATTTAATTATGCGTATCGTGCTGTTTTAGTATTACGTATGAATGTCGAATACTTATTGTAACTGTTTGCGACAATTTTTTGCGAAAGTTTTCTAAAGGTTTTCATTCAAATTAAATATTAGTAGAAACTTATACGAAAATTGAAATACAAAATTAATGCCTAATAGCGGTAATTAGTTTATTATTCATTACAATGCACTAAGTATTATCGCACGGACTGTTTAATTGAAATCAATTAGGATAATTGCATGGCATAGTAGTTATATTTCTACATGCAATATTAATATATTAGAGAATTTTTGGACCCGGTTCGCATTTTCTGAATGTCCACTCTGGAGCCCTGACCTTGGACTCTGTTTCCAATACCGCTGGGATACTATCTTTAATGTTTTTTTTTAATCTTTTGTTTATAAAAATGTAACTTATAGGTATTTAAATTAAATAAAGGACATTAATATTAAACTATAAAATACGATGACTAATTATTGGACTTCAAAAAGTAACAGACTTCAAAAAGGTGTGAAAAAATTCAAATAAAAATATGCCTTCACATCTTATTAAAAATATAAAGTCCTTAATACAATAGATATGTCATCCCTAATAAACGGTTTCATGCGTTGTGCGTACGCGCAGGGTGGCTATTTGTCACAACAGGAAGAGAGCTTATCCTCATTATGTAAGAAAGTGTCGTTAATCCCTTTTTTATTTGGTTAAACATCATCCCTAATGCATATTCGTGATGTGCAGCCATCGCTCAACCGTTAGTGGGAAGTTTTATTTTTGTTACGATTGGCCGACAGTAATAAAATGTGAACATATAAAATTATTACGTCGTTTGAGTAGCGCACTTAAGTAATGATCGGGATTCTGACAAAGATAATATGTCAATTGGTAGAAACAAAAAATATTGAAGTTTTTCGATGGTAGGCCATAACATCAGCTGCCGGCAGAAGTTATCATACAAAATCTTGCCGCCAAGAGATTCGTCGTGTTGCGGCATGATGTCTGGTGAAGCCGTACGGAGGACGGGTCTGAGCAGTTGTGTTGCGATGTGTGCCGGGTACGATTCGCCAAATGTTGTTGTGTTGGGAGTTTTGTCGTGGAGGGTCTCCAGATCAATCTCCCTCTGGCGCAGCATCGTTGGTCGTGTTAATGGGTTTAATGTTCCATCACCTCGCTCAACTACCGTCTTTATTCCTATTCTTCAGTTGTTTTTGAGGGAATAGGCTCTTAATAAACTAGCGTCCTTTAGGTACCATCAACGATTGCATCACTGCTTGCCATCAGGCGGGATAGCAGTCAAGTACTAGTTTATAATTATATAGAAAAAAAATGTCGAAAAAAATACTCGAGAATCGAAAAGTTTTTCGAATGATTTATGTTAAAAAGAAAAAAAAAAAGAATTGCATTCGTGGGACTGGCCGACAGCAGCGAAAACTAAAATCATGAAAAAACAAAAAGCGATTACGGTGTCGAATCGGTCGCTCTCGCGCGAATTCAATTCTTTCTCCTATCCAACAAAAGAGCTCAAAGACACTAAATACCTAAGTTTTCACTTCAAATAACAATTATCGAAAGACAAGAATATCTTATGGAGGCATTTTGCTACAGCAAAATGGTAAGTACTAAAAACTATATATTTCAAGAAGTACGCTCACAGATTCGTACTTACTAAGTAGGTACTCCCTAATTCGAACCACTTTTTTCATTATGATTGCCAGTTAACATCTACACGTATGTAAACCTCACGAAATTGTTACTTGGAAGAGTTTTAAATCAAATACATATTTCCGTTTTAAACCCTTCAAGTTTCGGGACATACAAAAATACACCTTGCACATATTCCCACGACAACACCATGGGACGATAAATATCTTAAATTACAAATATCGGTGCCTCTATAAAACGACACGTTCACAGCTGTAATTCTGTACAATGAGGTAAACTATGTCGGAAAAATAACACTGGTTTTATTTAGAATATTGTATTCGAAAATCGAAATGTAAACTAGACTGTTTAAAAATACATCATGGAATTTAAAGAGTATTCAGTCATAGACAAAATTTTTAAATTTCGAAGAAGTTGACGAAATTTTTAACGACAAACGGAGACCTTTAAGTTTAAGACCATAAGCTCCTTTACCTGTTTAGTATTGGATTTTTTACTATTGTAATTTTAAAAGAAAAGATTATTCTTTATTGTTTAAACAATAACCGTAACTACAGATTTGTAAAATTTTACAAGGGGTTGAAGCAAGGGCGGCCTTCTCGGTAAAAGCGACCTTTAAAAGACAATCGCGTTGTTCTTACGAACAGTATTGTCAGTAATTGCAGGTACCTGGACTTTACCAAATGAGGTAAGTAGGTAAGTTTAAAAAGGATACTAAACAAATTGTTTCTCTAACAAAGAAATACTTAACGTAGTACAAAGATACGGGTTTGTTAATTTTGTAAATCGACGAAGTTATACTCTGTACTATTTTGAAGTTTTAGTGTAGGAATATTACTATCTACGCGTCATGGGTACCTACTTAATTGAATTTACTTAACATTCATTACAAATAATGATGACATTATCATTATCTGGTAATGAATGTTAAGTTAATTACCTATTTATTAATTAGTACATATTAGCAATAAGTGTCATGAACAGGACACAAAAAAGGAGGTTATTAATTTTCAGATTAAGAAGTTAAATACTTAAGTACAGACACTAGTAGGTCAAGCTAGAATCTGTCAATTGTTCTCGATTTTTGAAAATTTGTTACGGCTTGCAGTTTTTCCCGCATAAGTTTCGATTTGGTGACAATACCGGGATAAAATAGTTTCTATATGTTAATTCTGGTTATAAATTATCTGTGTGACAAATTGAAAGAAAAGTGAAAGAGTAACTAACGTGCATCCAAATTTTCAAGGTTATAAATATTAGTAGGAAATGGATCTATCAAAGAAAGTTACATTGTAGTAGCTTGATGTGCGCACATAGAAATGTATGATTTTTTAAAAATAATTATAAACTAGTGCTTGACTGCAATCCCGCCTGATGGGAAGTAGTGATGCAATCGTTGATGGTAAAGCGCGCTAGTTTAATAAGCTTATTCACTTAAAAAAATTAGTGAATAGGAAGGAAGACGTCAGTTGAGCGGGGTGATGCAAAGTCAAACTCCTAACACAACAACATTTGGCGCATCGTACCCGGCATAAATCGCAATACAACTGCTCAGACCTGTCCTCCGTAAGGCTTCATCAGACATCTTGCCTGCATGAACACGACAAATCGCTTAGTGGTAAGACTTTGTCTGATGGGTGGTTACTTCTGCCGGCAGCCGATATTAATCATTGCATACATTTTGATAAAAATTGAGATTTTTTAATATTCCTGTAGGTCTAATAATTATGAGTTTCCAAAATTTCATCTTCGTTGGCAACTGTAATGACCAGGGAGATTGTAAATACTTTTTTTGCAGAAACTTTAGGCCTACCCGAACGAGACACTTACAATGTAACCAATTCCACGGATTATTAACTCTCTTTTGTGCTATTTTTTACATAAACCTGGAGTTTGGTTTTAACAAAGCCAACAGACATTAGAAACCCATACTTTTGTGTAGTAACAAAAACGAAAACGGTCAAAGATTCTTCCTTTTGTTTTTTGTTCTAATATTTCTGAATTGTCTTTGCACCCTACTGCTGCAGAGACAAGTTATTATTTTAAATTTTCAATAACCGGTATGAACTGACTTATTGGGGGGCAATTCCGAACGTGGTCTTTTTTTTATAATTAAAAACTAGTGCTTGACCGCGATCCCGCCTGATGGTAAGCAGTGATGCTATCGTTGATATCAAAGCGCAGTAGTTTATTAAGAGCCCATTCACTCGAGCCTTATAAATTGGAGTCAGACAGTAAGACCGCCGCAGGGAAATTGTTCCAGTCCTTCGATATGTAATAGACTATGTCTGATCAATCTGTCAAAGATACCTCTAGTTTTCCTATATTTTGACAAGTTTTTGATATTTATTTGTCAGCGAGATGGGACTGAGATTAGAATTTAAAGAACAACACCTACGGTGGGTAGCCCAGCGTTTTTAACCAAGCATATGCTAGGCGAAAAGTTAAGAACTGAGTTGGTGCAGCATGATGAGAAAACACCATAAATATATTTAAAGTTTCCCTTGAACAGGAGACCAGTATCGGATTTAAAAAAAAAAGTCAGAAATTAAATCGCCTTCAGTCTTACGTTTTGGTATGATCGTGTGCGTTTCAGCACATAATTACTTTAATATTAATTAAAACTGTTACTAAAAACACTATTACGACCAATTTTTTTTTTTTTTTTTTAATAATTATATCGTTGATGGTAAAGCGCGCTAGTTTATTAAGAGCCTATTCACTGAGAAAAACTGAGTGAATAGGAAGGAAGACGGCAGTCGAGCGAGGTGATGCAATGTTAAACCCAACAACACGACCAACGATGCTGCGCCCAAGGGAGATTGATCTGAAGACCCTCCACGACCAAACTCCCAACACAACACCATTAGGCGCATCGTACCCGGCACACATTGCAACACAACTGCTCAGACCCGTCCTCCGTACGGCTTCACCAGACCACCAATAATTTGCTCCATGTGTCGGAAAATGTGTCTTCTCAACAAAATAAATAACGTAAAGAATGTTATTAAACTAAAAACTAAATTCATTGCTACATTAAAATGACAACCAGGGCGAATAAAAGTTGTTCTGTGCAATAGCGTTACATGTCCCGATATTGAGTATAAATAAATACCGGACAGATTCATGAAGCCCTTTGAAACATATGACAAAGTGAGTCATTGAATACACATAAATATCTGACGGATTCGTGATGTCTTTTGGAAAATATATGAGGTAATTTCAATCATTCACAAAAGAAGAAAATTGCCGCGATTCCTTTGTTCCCAAACTAAACTAAATTTAAGTTCATTTCATCTCTTTCTTTCTATTTCATTAAGAAAAGGACATAAGATAAATATTAGTGTAGCCTTGTCAAATTAGTCCGCGCCTGATGTAAACCGACGTATTTTTAATCGGTCGCCATGTTTCTAATAGCTTCTAAATTGTTTATGGAGTTAGTCCTCCATAGACATTTTAGAAGCGATTTAGATACGACGATCTTCTATCCCATTCTTAATGAAGTGAAAAGTTTCTGAACAAAAGAATGGCATCAATAGTTAAAAACCAAAACCAATCATTATCCAATACCAATAATTTTGAATACAAACAAAATACCAATAATTTGAAATTAAAGCTTTAAAATTTTTGTGAAGATTGTTCGGCTAACAGAATTGCGAAAATATTAAATGATGATTTTTTACGTAGCAAAATTAAAAATCGACGGAGAACATAATAAACAAAATTGATTTATTTAAAATTTTCTATTCTTTAAAAACATTCCCCATCTTGTCTCAATTCAACGAGCAATCAAAATTTAAAAAAATATTGAGAGATATCCGTCAATTGTTTGATAAAGCAAGTATAGCATATACAACATAATAAAAGCAAGCATATACAAGATAATTAAAGGAAAGTAATACTTACAGATATCGACGAAAACACTAATTTTCTAATTTTCACTCATTTTTCACTAATTTAAAAGTAAAATTGTAACTAGAATCCTCTGCACACGATATTGTTAATAGTCCACTCAAATTGTTAATGACACTTCGTGTTATGGAGTTTCGTTTAAATATTAGCCAACCCCCCCCCCCCCCCCCCCCCCTCACACCCCCAACACTTCTGCTTTGGTCAACAGCTGCGAGTTCACAAAAAAAAATCATGTATATTTCTAACCGATTTCTAAAATGTTAACAATATCCATTATTGTGTGTAAACAAAAAGTGCATCATTAGATAACATTCTGTGAAGTAATGACACACAACAATGTAAAGTAAAGGGCCCATTTTTATGATCATAAAACTATTATTTTAAGATAGTAACCGTTTTTGAGTACATAATACCCGTATATCTAAACGTCTTTAGAACTACTTAAATTTAAATTTCGAAAATTCTAGAAATAGGAAAAATAAATTGAAGGAGTTGCGATAACAAATCCGATGGAAAGATGCAGGCTATTAAGAACTTCGAAGAAATAACGAAAATGTTTTGTAACAATGTAATATATTTACATTGTTACAAAATTTTTAACTGATATTGAATTAATATCATATTAAATATAATAAACAAAGCTGATTTATTCAAAATATCTTATTTTTTTTAAAACTGTGCTCATCTCGTAAGCTTATATTGTATTCATTATTAAACTATAAGTAATTCATTTCTTGATCTAATTTTAATTAATTTTTAAGCATGTACATTTTACTTTACCGCGTCATTACTTCGAAGACGAAAATCTTCATTAACAACACAATTAGACGAGGTAATAACACAGGCTGAGTTTTTGTATGATCATACCAAAATGGATCTAGTAGCTGGATAAGCCATGGTAAGACTGATCATTAGACTTTTTGAGCTTATTACCTGTAAAGACTCCCAAAGATCTTTGAATGAATCACAGCAACGGCTTAGCATTCCGAGGCACAGAGGGTTCTCCATATCTATTAAATGGTTACCCATCCACGATCCCAGGTGGGCCACAGTAGACGTGGTTGCTATTTCATGTAACTAGTTACAATAACCAGCGACGCGATGTGTAACTGAATAACTGGTTACGAGTCAAATTAAAAAGTAATTATTTTTGTAAATGCGTATAGCCGTATCGTGCATCACACCGGCGGCGCGCGTCGCTGGTTATTGTAACTAGTTACGTGAAATAACGACCACGTTTAGTTTCGTTTCGCGTGTAAATGTATAATTGGTGGTTATATTTAACAATCACAGTAGCTGAATTAAAATAACTAGATACAAAAATAACCTGTTTTATAACAGGTGACGCCGATCAAGTAACTGGTTACGTTACGTTTCTTGAAAAAGGCGTTATGACCCACACCTAGGCCATAGTAAGCGTAGCTTACCGCGATCAAACCCATTGTAGGACACTGCACAAGAGTAGAGACACAATAGAAATTATATTGTTATCACGTCTCGGGCCGGAAAGTATTATTTTTATTATTAAAACTTACTCATCTTTTTTATCATAGATATCCTTTATTCTTATTAACTTAAAACTACTAGTGATTAGCAACTGTTTAACCATACATTTTTGACCGTTGCACGTCACTTAACTTTAATCATTGTTTATGATAAAAGTTAAGTGCCACCTTAAACACTATGGTCGCTAATCACTAGTTAACATTAAACAACGTTTATGAATAGAGGGGATCATCTCCCGGCTCAACCGGGCTTGCAACCTATCAAACCCTACAGATGGTATTATTTAGGCATAAGCAAACAAATTAAGTGTTTAATTAACTACGAAAATAAGTGTTTGATAAAAAATACCCATAGGAAACCATGAATTACTGTCGTTAAGGAAAACCATGATTTCGTTGACGGGAATCGGTATAATTAAAACATTCCGAATGTCTATAATAAGCATATTGTAGTCATTATTTTTGGTAGTGTTAGGTAATCACTTTTCAAGTTGTAATGAGAGGAATAAGAATTATTTTAAAAGATTACTGGAAGTAGATACATTAGGGAATTGGCAAGCTGATTATTGAATATTGATCATAATTTCATTGTTGTTGTTCAATGGAATGGAAGTTTTGGGAATTAATAAGGAAAACAATCATTTAGACAATAACATTCGTATGTATGATTAGAAAATATTTAGGTACGGTTAAAAAACTTAACAGCCTCCGTGGCGTAGCGGTAGCGAACTTACATCATCCAATTCACAAAATATTCATATTAATTTTTAGCAATATATTATGTTTTTTTTTTCGACATTAATTATTTTCTAAACATGCGGTCTTAGGTTGATTCACACGAATTTACTCGCCCGGAACAGGCGAATCGTGACTTTTTAAATATTATAATATTTAAATCTTTTCCTAAAATTACAAGCTGACACTAAAATAACAAAATTATATTCTAGCTTAGCCAAAATTATACAAAAACTAAAATATATCGTCTAAATGTTCGTTCACATCGATTGGTAATGTAGGTAGCCCAAGAGACTGGAGGCATTGCTACGTTTATTGACAAGCCTCTGGTCAAGAAAAGAGCTAACCTTTGAGGTCTTCGGAAGTGTCAAACAGTAATTTTGAAATTTTTACTCTTCTCACTGCCAAAGTCAATAATCGTCATATTGTGCGTGTCGGCCATAACGAAAAAAATAATCGTGCGAAATGGACGGATGTTAAGCTGTTAAGGAAATATTATTGTTTAAAAATTTATTGTATTCAAAACACAAGCTTAGACAAAACTAAGTGCACATTTCGGTACAAAACCCTAAAGTTCCCTTAAATAACCAAATCCTGCTTTCAAATAGGGTACACACAATAGCCAACTAGTTTATTGTCTAAAAATTCTTAGAACAACCTAAAGCAATAGAACAAACAATAAGTAAAATTATTCAGACGATAACTATTTTTCCTTTCTATAATTGCTGCCCATGAAAATTGAATGAAGACATAAATTACACACAAAAGATAAAGTACAGCAAATTAAAAATGTTTTCGAAAAAAAAAAAATTCGAAAAAAAAAACAGGCACAATAAAAGTATTTATGGTACCAACAATGTCTAGCCAGAAGAAATGACAGACCTTTTGGCGGCGACTCTGTATCAGTATTTTTACTAGCGATTCACTGCGGGTTCACCTGTATAAGTATCAATCCCGTAGGAACATCGGGATAAAAAGTATCCTATGTCTTATTCCTGGTTAAAAACTATCTGTGTGCCAAATTTCGTCAAAATCCGTGTGAAATGAAATGAAATCGTTTATTAAGCAAGTAGGATCACTGATCATTTTTATAGGTTGTTTTTTTTTTTTTTTTTTTTTAACTAGATGAAGCCGGCATTTCCTAACTGACTACCTCTGAGAAGAAATAGCCGAAACTAACTCAGGGATCATCGTCTTTTTTCAAGTCCAGACATTAAAAATTAAGATGTTTACAATAATTTACGTTATAATTACGAATATTGCTTAATAACAATGCCTTAACAGAGCGAGCAGCTCAGTCCCAAGCTTTTTTGTCTTCTAAATAATCTGTGAATTTTATAATACCCCTTTTTGCAAAGTTTGGCCTTTATATAGCTTTTATGTCGTTTAATGGGTAAGTTTCGAATGTCCACGGGAAGCTTGTTGTAAAAGTGTTCCAAGTTCCCCAGAGAAGAATCCCATAAGTCATAAGACTATGAAAATAACTAAAATAAACAATTCTGGCTGTATCGACATCAGCTATCGGTCTAATTTTTTTAACAGCAAAGGCGGCAGAGCTGAGTTTACCAGACAGCTTCTCAATGTGAGGACCCCATCGTGTCGTAGTTTTTTCGTGTAAGAGCGAACATCATATCCGTCTCTCTCTATACTCACAAACTTTCGCATTTATATACATGATATTAGCAGGATTAACCATATGTAGAGCGGCGTTCCGTTATACGACTTATTTTTTAATCAGTCACAAAAAATAATTCAATAATATTATAAATCGCAAAGTTAGTCTAGCTATTTGTTCTAAGCATATCTTGGACACCAATGACTGATTAAAAGGTGAAGGAAAACATCTTGAGGAAACCTAATCGCCAACCCGCATTGAGCCAGCGTGGTAATCACCCACTCTCAATCCTTCTCTGTATGAGAGGAGACCTGTGCCCAGCAGTGGGACGGTAAAAAGGTTGATGATGACGATGAAAGTTAGTCAATAATCTGTAACTACAAAACCAACGTAATATAAAAAATCCAATACATTGTTATAAATTATTGCTTTCCATTTAATAATATTTCATGCAGTTGAAACATAAAAAAAGAAAAATAATTTATATGTATGTAAAACACAACAAAACAAAAACATTAATATTAATTAAAACTAAATTATGAATAAATCAAAACTAAAAAGAAAGAAAATACAGACTAACTACAAATACAAAAACATAAAAAAAACCTCAGCAATATAAAAAAAATAACCCTGGGATCACCTAACTAGCTAGTTAATGAGAGGCAAAAATATACCTACTCATAGGTTAAAATTAATAGGTAGGTATGCGTTATCTGAAAAGATATTATTGTGATATTATTTTGAAATTTACGTAGGTACCTATTATTAGCAAACGATTTCCTAAGAACAGTGTTGGAATTTTAGTCAATTACCTAAATAGGCATAATAATTGGATGTTATCGAACCTCGTTATAAATACTTTTATTGCCGTCATCGGCATTAATGCAGTCCACTGAATGACATACATACGTCATACCTTAATATAAATTGAGTTAGTTAACACAAATTTCAGTGGTAGTCACACGGGCTCAGTTCAGGTTGGAAGATGTAAACTGTCTTTGACCTGTTTGCTTCTAGGACACGCCGGTTTCCTCACCATGTTTTCCTTCACAGTTTTTTGAGAGCATGAATGATGGTGATGAATTTACACAAAGTGTAGCGCCTGACGGGCTTCGAATCTACGACCTTACAACTTGTAAGCCGATATCACTAGGCCATCAATACTCTCCATGTAACCGGGAAAATATAATTATTTGCAAGGCCTTGATCTCACAGATGGACGCGACACGACCTTGTGCGTTTCCGCCCTTATCACTACTACGCCCTTTTTTCGATAATATGAGTAAACGTCACCAGCTATGACAGCGACGACGTCTTGTTATATGAATAATTAATTTGCCATTCTTTTTTTTTTCGTTTATGGCTTCGCAGGGCTTGTGCATTTAGCCAATGTCACGTAATGAATTGTTCAATGTCGAAAAAGACGGCCGTGTGACCCGTCTAACGATGGAGGTTTGAGACAAAGTCATGATGTGCCCACTATGCTGCGATATTTCACTGTTCTTCATGAATTATTTACTGAATGCACTTTTTACTAGATAAATCACGCACTTTTATTTAGTAAACAACACTATAAATAATTTTAAAAGTCCAATGAAAAATCAGCGTGACATTCAGCTTGACTTCCCGCCAAAAACCCCACGTGCATCTTGTCATTCTTATTTTGATTATCTTTTGGTTACATAATAATCAACATTCCGTTCGTTATTTTAAATTTTAGTAAATAGATAGCAGGAATACTTTATCAAATAATTTAATTTAATTAATTTATTAGTGTGATTTTTGGTAAGTACATTTTACAATGTGATCTTAATATCTAATAA
Organism: Sesamia inferens; assembly: GCA_037179545.1. NCBI lineage: Eukaryota > Metazoa > Arthropoda > Insecta > Lepidoptera > Noctuidae > Sesamia > Sesamia inferens. Next base: position 4,674,042 of record CM073939.1, on the reverse strand, counting down.
ATTAGTTCCTCAAAAAATCTACCATAAAGGCATACACTCTTTAACAGCACTTAAAATCATAAAAAAAATTGGCTGTCTGTAGAACTCCGTCTACTGCCGATATTTGAACGTGATAACGTCTATTACATGGTAAATTTTTCTGGGTGCAATGAAATTATTTAAAATAAAGTAATGTATAACATTTATATGTTTATTTAATAGTTTGTTTAAATTTTCTAAAAAATAAAAAAAAAGCAAAAAGAAAAAGAAAAAAGAAAAAGAAAAATTAAAAAGGAAAAATTTAAAAATTAAAAAGCATAAAAAACGTCCGTTGCCGCCAGGAATCGATCCGCGGCACCTCTTGAGTGAGTCGATATTAATCCGAGCGTTTCACCACTCGGCTACCAATGCTTTAATCATGTATACGAAAAACTGCTACTAATTGTTTACAACCGTGCTTTTAGGTAAATAATATTGCACTCTAAAGCTACAAGGTTAAGGTTAGTTTTAGTAGGCGTGGACTCCGTGTAGCGTCAGATTCGGCCGTTACGCAGTTTTCGCGAATGACTCCCAGCATACCGATTTAATAGACGTTATCACGTCAAAAGGATTATCAATATATTAAAATGATGAATAATGTAATGAATTTCGAATATAATGCTATGTCAAATTTTTATAAATATTAATGTCAAATAACTTACAATGTCAAAATACAGTACAATGTCAAAATTAAATAGATGTTAAATAACTCAGGCATATAATACAATTTCAGAATTAAATAGGTGGCAATGTCAAGTTATTTATGTCAAAGAAATAGTACTTATAATGTCAAAATTAAATGAGTATCATTGTCAATTAATTTACAATTTATCATTAAAGAATTCCTGAATTGTATAATAGCATTTCTTCAATAATAGATGCCTTAATTTGTTTTTAAATAGAATAATAATTTTTTGGGTAATAAATTTAAATTTTTCCGTGTGTTTCTACTTCTTCCCTTCGTCTTACCCGGTAACTGGGTTGTGGTGTCAGATAGGGAGTCTTCTTTTCTTCTTTCTTTATTTTTTGGCTTCGCACGGTTTGTGCATTTAGCCAATGTCAAGTAATTATGAATTATTCATGTAGAAAAAGACTGCAGCGTGACCAGTCTTACGTGTGAGGTTAGGGGCAAAGTCATGATGTGGCCACTATGCTGCGATATTTCACTGTTCTTTATAAACTATTTACTAAATGCACTTTTTACTACATAAATCACGCACTTTTATTTAGTAAACAACACTATAAATAATTTTAAAAGTCCAATGAATAACGAGCGTGACACTCAGCTTGACTTTCCCGCCAAAACTCAGATAGGGAGTCGTTTGAAGTAAATGTTAGTATTCATTAGCTTCTATCATCAATACTGGAAACCGACCCTAGACTCGACCGACCCGACGGAAACATTGGCAGAAAAGAAAAAAAAAATTGTTTATTCCGACAAACAAAACGCACATTACATAAATACGTAGCTAACTCTTCTTCTTTTTCTTCTCAGCCCATAGAGGTCCACCGATGGACAAAGGCTTTCCTTTTTTTTTTTTATTAAAATATCATTAAATATAATGCAATCGTTGATGGTAAAGCGCACTAGTTTATTAAGAGCCTATTCACTCTAGCCTTGAAGACACTCAAATTGTAGTCCGACGGAAACACCGCCTCCGGCAGATTGTTCCAGTCCCTCGATGTAAGTACGCGGTATAAAGGACGAGGCGAAACGCTTCGTCCGGATCGTAGAGGTGTTAACAACATAAGGGTGGAAACTCGCCGTACGACGGGTCGTCCGATGGTGGAACGGAGATGGGGGAATTAAATCGTGCAATTGACGGCTAACTCTAAATTATGTTTATTTTTTCAATATAGATGTGATAAGGTTCGACATTGATTGTTTTAACATTGTACCTAAGCGGGCGACGCCATCAAAAAGGTGGCTGGTAGCGGCTGGCGGAGAACTGCTCAGGATCGAGCTTGTGGGCGTGCCATGAAAGAGGCCAATGTCCAGGTGTGGACGAGTAGATGCTGATGATGATTGTACCTAAAGTGTTTAAATATTTACCCTAAAATTAAGCTATTAAGTTCAATATTGTTCGTAAATCATTATTTGTAAATAACGATCGGAATCTTTGGCAGTAACAGGAAAAGTCTTAAATACGCAGAAAAAATTATAAAGGGTGTTTTTTTTTTAAATAATTATAAACTAGCGCTTGACCGCAATCCGCCTGATGGTAAGCAGTGATGCGATCGTTGATGGTAAAGCGCGCTAGTTTATTAAGAGCCTATACACTCAGAAAAACTGAGCGAATAGGAAGAAAGACGGCAGTTGAGCGAAGTGATGCAATGTTAAACCCAACAACACGACCAACGACGCTGCTCCAATGGGAGATTGATCTGAAGACCCTCCACGACCAAACTCCCAACACAACAACATTAGGCGCATCGTACCCGGCACACATCGCAACACAACTGCTCAGACCCGTCCTCCGTACGGCTTCACCAGACATGATGCCGGAACACGACAAATCGCTTGGCGGCAAGGCTTTGTCTGGTGGGTGGTAACTTCTGCCGGCGGCCGATCTTATGGCCTAACACCGAGAAAAGTGTATCTGAAATCGACGCACAAACGAATACCATGGATCCAGTACATGATTCTGAACCCCCTAGTGGTGGAATTTATCGTCGGCTTTTTCATGATTTAAAAAAATATGAATGTAGTTTTTTTCACTTTAGACCGTTCATAATTGCTGTACTTTTATAACCCAATAAGATTTTAAAGTAAAAATTAATTAATTCTCTAATTACACAAAAAAGCGCAATGAAAACAAAACTGGAAAACTACCTTATCAGTTGATTTAATAGAGTTCACATCAGGGATCAACGTCATACCTACAAAACCGCACGGCGGCACGCTTGCAACGTTCAAAGGCCGAACCAACAAGTTTTTTTAAACACTGTGAATTCTGTAACAGTTCATTAACGACATAAATGACTATCATAATTTTATTACTGGCATATGGTCTAGCCTTTTCGCGATGTTTGCGTTACGATGTCAGATACACCCGTTATATTACGAATACATACTGTTATATCTGCTTAATAGTATTTAATGTATCGACTATGTAATCAGGTTAATCGTTTTTCTGAAAAACCCACCTTATCAACAAACCGCGGCAATTAGAATATTTTATTGATAAAACAACAATAAGTTGTGGTGGCCTAGTGGTTAAAACACCAGCCTCTTAAATATGAGTGTGCGGGTTCGATTCCAGATCAGGCAAGCACCAATGTAACTTTTCTAAGTTAAATGTACTTTCTAATCTTGGACACCAATGACTGATTACTGACTTTAAGTCTGAAATCGCCAACTCGCATTGAGCAAGCGTGGTAATTGCGCTCAATCCTTCTCTGTATGTATGAGAGGAGGCCTGTGCCCAGCAGTGGGACGATAAAAAGGTTGATGATGATGACTGACAAAACAACAATGAACAGAGTGGCTACATTGATAGCGACTTTAATTAAACACGGTTTCTCATTGTATTTTTGCAAATAATAATTTGTACACAATTTTCTAAAATCTTAAAACAAGCTGTGCTTAAAGAACTAAGAACTGTGGACGGGGCACATTGCTCGTAGAACCGATGGCCAATGGGTCAGCACGGTTCTGGAGTGGCGGCCACGTACTGAAAGATGCAGCGTGGGGAGGCCCCCAACAAGGTGGACCGATGACCTGGTGTAAGTCGCAGGAAGCCGTTGGGTGCGGGCAGCACGAAGCAAGAAGAAGATGATTCAATCAAAACGTACATTCTCGTTCGAAGGGCCACGATTTCTACTTAAGTGTAAAGTTAATGCCGCCATTGTAGCTCCGCGTTTTATATTTCGTTAGTTTAAACTTAATCTAAAGCATGATCTGCCAGCCTTTTCCGTACTTAGTCTTCCAATGTAATGGAATGTAGTAAAATGGTACTATTTAATACGAAACGACTGCCTATCTGTTCTCAAAAAAACCTAGTTAGGTACCGGTTAATACGATGTGTGTGGGTTTATACAATTAACGTAAAAAATATAGGTAGGGGAGAGCAGGTAGGATTCGTACACTTTTTATTCTAAGCCTTATAAAAGAAAAACGAATAGTAATTGCAAAACGATTTTAATTCCCTTGTATAGCTACATTATCAGGCTTCATATGTAGTGTTGTTAAATTTTCATATAAGTCATTACAGCCGAGATATAACGACTTTACCAAAAAATGGAATTCGTACGAAAGCTCCCCATACGCGGGGTAGCTTCGTACACAGCATGGGGATGATTCATACGTAGCGAGGAGCCTCCGTACACAGTAATAAAAACTAGACTTTCCTGAAAATTAAACATTTATTGAGAACTTCAAAGAAACAAAACATCTTTATAAACTAGATTTCTAATAATTAAGTTAACAAGTTTTAATTACAATCAATAGGTTAGTCTTATTGTACACTAGCGGCCGCCAGCGACTTCGTTCGCGTGGAGTTAGTTATGCTCCGCTCCTATTCGTCGCAGCGTGATGTTATATAGCCTAAACCCTTCCTGGATTAATGGGCTATCTAACGCAAAAAGAATTTTCCAAATCGGTTCCAAGTAGTTTCTGAGATTAGCGCATTCAAACAAACAAACAGAGATTTTTTTGTTTGGGAGGGGAAATCAATCAAATGACCTCTCCAGCTCTGGGCGTAGCGGAAGGGCGTAGCGGAAGACTTTTACTGACGAAAACCCACCCGTATTCCTTCATTTGCATGCATGCAAATGAAGGAATACGAACGGAATGCATGCAATCAAATGCATTTTTTTTAACCAACCCGCAACCCTGACTCAGGAGGCATCGTTCTTCGTGGACCCGTGGAACGCGCCGTTGACTCGAGGCCTGTTCATTACCGGGCGGCGAGCTGCCTACTACTCACCGCCCGCAAACCCATGCCTAAAGGAGCCAGGAGTTCGATATTGTCTACCGACCAGAGCGGCACCTGCGGCGGCTAGAGGCGTGAGGGCGCTGGGATTCCCACTTCCGCACGCGCTCCACCTCCTCTTTTGCTAGCATCGCTGCTTCGCACAAGAAGGTGGTGGCCTGCCATGCACTCTCGCTCCGGACCATGGCCTGGACCAGGGATTAACACGAAGCTGTTTTTTTTACGTTTTCTGTCATAACCGTGAATTTCTTTTCAGCATCAGATCCTTTAGGCAACTCGTCGACAGGAGAACAAGAACTTTCTCTTAAACCTGTTAAATCATCATTATCTTCACTATCAGTCTCAATCAATTTCTTTTGTCTCGTTGGGTTTTCTTTTGTATTCTTATCCAATCCCTTCTCTGACACCAGCTTTAAAGCTCGTTTCATTTCTTTAGCCCTCTGTTTTACTTCTTGCTTATGCTTTGGTTTTTTCTATATCTTTCAGTCTATCTTCTAGATTTTCCGGGTGTTTTTCCTTTTTTGGACTTCTATCCACTTTTAGGTATGGATGAATAATTTCTGGCAAATCAGCCGGGAGCAAAGACGACGACGTAGGCCCTGATATCGATGGCTGATCGTTCTGGTCCCCTTTTTTATATAACTATATTCGCGGCATAGTTCTGAAATTATACAATTATGAGAGTATTAGCAACAAAACATAATAAATTTCATACCACTTCTTGGTTGTTTAGGTTCCTACATACGTCGGGGTGGATTCGTACAGTATGAATCCACCCCACCTGCAACTGTACGAAAGTACCCCATCCTTATTTTTTTTAAATTTATACCAAAATAAAAATCGTCCTTTTGATAATCCCCAAACTCACGTTGAAAAAGCAAACTACAACATTGATTCATCATGCACAATAAATAACTTTTACAGTTTAATCATTACTTGAGGAATTAAACAATTTTAAATAGGTATCCAAAAATTACTTACGTCGAGCGAAAACACGTATCAACTTGCTGCGGTGAACACAATGGCTGCACCGACTCCCCGCTCCACGGCAAGTCTATGCCTATGAGTGGCCATTGCGCACAGAGACACAAAACGCTCCGCCGTATTTGGTATTGGAGATATGACTACCGTACGAATGCTCCTGTTGTACGAATCCTACCTGCTCTCCCCTACAGACAATTCTAGGCTGATAATGTTACGTAGGTATATACTTCATTTTTGTAAACCATAATAATACATAGCAAAATAAATAATGGATTTTTTCTGTTATGGATAACTTTCCTTGTTGTTTCAAGGAAAAACTGTTATAAACATTAAATGTATTTCGAGGTTGGTTCTCATCGTTCATTAGATGTTTATGTATGGATCGTTTAATAATTAATCTTCTAATCTAGAGGATTTCAGAAGAATATGTTTGTCATTTCTCGGGACAGTGGGCCCGTCCCGACATTTGAAAGGGTTACGAGGGCTCGAAGTCAACTCGCAGAAGCCCGTTAAATGTTTTAGGAGGATAATGTATGTTATTATAAAATAAGAAACGTGACATTATAAAACAAATTTGTTCAAATAGTAGCCCACTGGTATCGGGAGCAGGGTCCAAGCTCCCGGTGGTCAGGGCTCCAGATAGATTAACCGCCTGATTTTGATTCACAATTTAGTCACATTAATAACTAACTAAGTAATGGGCTGCTTTTACATAATTCGTTATAAATATGACAGTTACAATTATTAGTAATGAATATGAAAATTAGTTAATTAATAGTTAATTTGTTTATACATATTTTTATAATTATGTCATTTTTTAAACATGCCATTATGAACGACAAAAAATTACGAAATATTTTTAACTTAGTCGGAGAAAATTCGAAATTTAAAAATTGTTGGATCAACTTTTTTAAATGATAAAGCAGCGCAGCTATTGTAAAAAAATGCAGCTAATTTAATGCTAAAATAATACTTTTAAAGTATCGGATACATGTTGAAACATTTTTTTTTTTGGCGATTGGCCCGCTTTTGTTTGTCCATTATCACTAATTTGATATAGTGTGCTTTTATCTTTCTAAATGGAACAATAAAATCGTGAACGACCACGGCATCACAATAACAGTCAGGGATGTAAAATTATTGAAAATATTGAAGAGGAGTTTAATTTTCCATCAACGATAATCTTATTCATATAATAACCAGATTTGGTTAAAACCAATAGTCAAAGCCTAGAGTACAGGTGTAGGATAGCCAGTCTTTCGGTGTGCTGTAGGATGCATTTTGGAGAGTGTACACGGGAATTACATGACTTAATTCTACCATGTGGTACTGGGCAACCCGTGTGTTACCGGGCTTAGAATAATACCAACCCATTTCCTCCCGTGGGTGTCGTAAGAGCTAAGGAAACTCTCACCAGGGAAGCGGGCAGCAGCGCTTCTCCTGCGGAATATCAAATTACTGCGATCTCCAACCCGCCTGCCAAGCGTAAAGGATTATGGCAAAACCCAATGCAATGAAAGTCTTTTGGGAGGGCTTTAGTCCTTTAGTCCTTTAGTCTATGCTGAAGAAGAAGAAGAATTCTTCGATCCGGACTAAGCGCTTCGCTTCGTCTTTTCTACGTATTTCCATACATTTTATGAAGATATCTAGGAAAATATCGATACGTTAGACGTTATAAATGCACCCTAATTGCGTAAAATCTAAATAATTTTGAAGGGTATTGCAAATTCATTGCTTTGTATGTTCAAAAAATTTGTTTGCTCAACGCCGTAAATAACGCAATGAATGTTGTAGAACTGTCAAAATTAAAGTCATTGCTTTTCAAATTACCGATGCGATGTCAGTTGCATAAGTAATAACTATTAGTTTAAACTATCTACCAGTTCACTTACATGATCGATAAGGAGCTACAATATTTGTTTAAGACGGAAATCTAAGGCGCACCCAAACAGGCTTGAGGCTTTACTTACTGAGCAAATAAGTAGGTTATATTATTATTAAGTAGATAGATATCTTCATACCACGTATGTAGCCCACAGCTGGGACACAGGTTTCGTCTCGATGTGAAGGAGTGGCCATGCACCAAAGAGACCCAGTGCGGGATGGTTACTTCATAGTCATACCAACGAACGATTAACTATTGCATAAGCTTTTCTTAATGACAGAAAGAAAATACTGAACATAATTTACGTTTGGTTTCTAAATCGGCGCCAATTACAGTCGCGATTAGTTGGTTGATTTCAATCAAGAAATTTAATTAAGTTTGGTTGGTCTTAATAAAAAAGATCAAGCCCAGTTCTAAATTCAAAAAGTATGAAGCATATAAATCCAGATATCCCACAAAAGCATACGTTAGCGGATTTGCGAATTCGCAAAAATCCATAGATAAGAAGTACGGTATCACAGATTAAACACACTCAACTTGAGTCAATTTATATACTTAGTTACGTAATGCTACACGTCATACATTGGCCGTTATAGTACGTCAACACTTCTTTTTAAATTCCTGCCTATGTTTATTTAAGATGGTTGCCGGCAAATACTGTAAAAATGTTTAGTTTATTTCCTGGTTTATTAATTTTGAATGCAGTCCATAGAGTTTGCTGTAGTGTGAAGTTGACAAGACTCGTTTCACTGTTTTACTTGCCTCCAGACGCAGTATTTTGTGTGACATGACCAGAGATCGCAGGAGACAAAAAGTCTGGTAGGAAAACTGAGGAGTCTCCTAGTTGTGGGACTCAAAATAATATAAAAAAAGCAGTTCTCATGTCAGAACAGAGAAAAATATTTCAAATACTAGTAATAGATATAAGTAAAGTAGTCTTAATAAAATATTTGGGTAAAAGTAACTCATCATCATCATCCCAGCGTTAACCCCCGTCGCATCCGAAGCTTTTTCAGCTTTGGACTCTGGGGTTCGCTTTACTAGTCTAACTACTGATTTTGGCTAAACTACGATATTTTTTTAGTTTGGATAAAAGTATATATTATAATACTACACTGTTAAACTTCCTAAATTATTTAAATATACGCGAAAACGGAATCCGTTACGTGACTTCGAAATATGCGACGCCGAATAATGCAGTAGGGAAACTTTCCAAAGACGAATTATCTCCCTTAACAAACCTATAAAAATATAACCCTACTGCTTAATAGTAGGCTTAGATATAATCGTAACAAAAGGTAAGTCCTCATATGCCAAAATGGAATCATACATGAGTATAGGATTAAACTGTTAAGTCACTCTAGCAGTATTTCCTTGACGACTATCTTCGCATACTTGTGTTTATCAACGATACATTTTATATGTTACAATCATATGGCACACGATAAGTCGGCCCAATTACAGAATCTTTCCTGTCGATAATTTATTATTGATAAAATATTACTCGTAATTTATAGGTAATTGGGTTAAGTAAGATAGCGGCTGTTATACGATAAGGCTATTCTTGAAGGATTTATCTGTTTATTTAAAAATAATGTAGTATTAAGGCCTGCCTTACTTAAAAAACTTTAGTTTAAGGGGGAAGCATAACGCAAAAGGAAATAACACCAAAAAGAAAAAGGACCGTACGCAAAACAACCGTCGCTCAGTCTAATGCTTTTCTATGCAAAACATAGCGCTCAATTTTAGTGATACCCAGTACGTATACTGGCCCAGGATCCCTTATTCACAAATTAAATTAAATTTAAGTATAAGTATCTTTATACTTTAAGAAAAGGACAGAAGATAAAATGTTAGTATACACCTGTGGAATTAATCCACGCTTGATATAAGTCGACGTATTTTTGGTCGCCATGCTTATAAACACGTCTAAACTATCTATGGAATATCTTAATTTGACAGGATTAAACTAAAATGTTATCTTCTATCCTTTTCTTAATGAAATTTAAAAAAAAGGTGCATTTAGCTTAAAATTAGTTTAGTTTGAGAATAAGACAATCGGCGCCATTATATCTTCAACTCGCAATCAAAAGAATGTCGCCTCATACAGCCGGATACAAACTTTATGACTGATCGGAATCTGCTGCGTAGTGTCAAATTCACCTATCAGCGGGGTGAGGGGCGAGGTACTGCGCAACGATTAGCGTACTTCAGGGCCGCCATAAATTATGAATCGGGCTATGAAATAATTGGACAATTTTAATTTTCATAATCTTTTTGGATAATTCAACGTTTCCCCGTCGCTTTATTTAAAAGCTGATTTATGATATCTTGTCTTTTCTTCGAAATAAAAATATTATACCTGCATACCTAATTGCGTAACACATCATTACTATTTTTATTTTATTTTTTATAGGAGTTTTTGGCTTGGTTGCTAAGACCTTTGAGCCATTTCTTCGTTATTCTTGTTTTAAACTTGTCCTAACTTAACTTAACCAATCTCCGTTTCCCGCGTGAGCCGACTAGGAGAGGTTTGGGTTAAGTCATGATGTGACCACTATACTACAATATTTCAATGTTCTTTATAAATTAATCGCTGAATGCACTTTTTACTACATACATCACGCGATTTATTAAGTAAACAACACTATCAATAATTTTAAAAGTCCAATGAAAAATTAGGGTGACACTCAGCTTGACTTTCCCGCCAAAACTAAACACTATTACTATCAGTTAATCATCTTGAAGCATATTGCTATTCCATTGCTCCATATGTTCGAACATGTAATGCTCAACATGCTCAACAACGTAAATAACGCAATGAATCTTGTTGAACTGTCAAAATGAAACCTATTGCTTCTAGTAATGTGTTACTCAATTACCACGCTGTTCCTTATCTATCTGGCCTAATTATTAAGGGAAAATGATAGGTAGTATTCAGGTTTCTGTACACAAAGGGTCACTATTAGTAAGAATCCACTGTTTGTCTGTCTGTTTACAGGCTGTATCATATAAACAGAACGGACACATTTATTCTTCCCAGCGAAAAACTTGGACGTGGTGGGCTGGTTTTGGGGGATTCTCTTATGTAATTCTGACTTTCAAAAAGAGCTGATTCTCAGCCTAATTTAATTAAACTACTTTTATTTTTAATATGCGTTGTTTAAAAAACCCCTAATTATTAGGAAAAACTTTTTGAAGTGAAACTTCTTTAGGCACGCTTGACTTGGGAGTAAACTGACGAAAGCGTTACGAAAAATGTTACGAAAAATGATCGGGCAAGGCGAACGGAAGCAAAGTATAGTCCTATTTCGTCTGTACTACAACCAAGGAGTTGGCTCATGTAAATATTGCATGACATGTCGAGTATCAAGTTGTGAGTTCGCATCTCGCCGAAGGCAATATATATTTTTTGGATCTTTTTAAGATTTGTTAACAATTGATTACCTAAGAGCACAAATAATTTATAAATTTCGTTCTGTTCTGGCTTTTATATTGTTTTATATATTTTTGCTGAACATTTCTGATATAATTGAAAGTATAGAAGAAGATATCGTCACAATACGATAATTGGACACAAAGTACAAATTGCTTTCGAGCCTCATAAGCTCAATTATTAAGCTAAGTACCTTGATTGATTAAGGACTATGAATTTCTTCGAGAACATGACGCTGCGAACACCCCCCGACCCCTCTCATTGATTACCTCACCCCCCCGAGGATTATCTCGGGAACCAGAGGTCGTGGACTACCCGAGTTTGGGGTCCCCTGAATCAGGAGGAAGAGCCCGACCTTTTGGCCGCGAGGGAATCCACTGCCCCCTCTCCCCCTCCCCCCTCCCTCCCCCGCAACCCCACGAAATCTACCCCCCCCCGCCCCTTTAGTTAACTCACCCCCCGTGGATTATCTCGGAAACCAGAGGTCGTGGACTACCCGAGTTTGGGGTCCCCTGAATCAGGAGGAGGAGCCCGACCTTTTGGCCCTGAGGGAATCCACTGCCCCCTCTCCCCCTCCCTCCCCCGCAACCCCACGAAACCTATCCCCCCCCCGACCCCCTTTAGTTACCTCACCCCCCCGTGGATTATCTCGGGAACCAGAGGTCGTGGACTACCCGAGTTTGGGGTCCCCTGATTCAGGAGGAAGAGCCCGACCTTTTGGCCCCGAGGAATCCACTTTTTTTTTTTTTTTTTTTAATTGGAGGTCTATGCAAAAATATTAATTTATAAATGAAAGCATGAAATAAATTTAAATATTTATAGAAAATTAATATATGTATATGTGTATACATGTATATATTGTACACACACATATATATATATATATACATACAGATGGTGCGAAAGAAGTTTCACTTCAGTCGTGTGGTCATAAGCACACTCGTTTTTTTCTTTTTCTTTTTTTTTTAAAAGACGTTGCTCTACACCAGGAATTACTCCTGTATCGTGGGTGCGTTTACAAACACTTAACAAACAGCCAGACCCGGAACAACTACCTGTAGGCCATACAAATATTTGATCCGTGCGGGAATCGAACCCCGCGACACGCGGCTCGGCAGTCGATCGCCCAACCATTGCACCAACCATGTCGTCAGAAAATATAGCCAACAAAAAAAACGCCTTACTATCATAGATTGTTTAGGCAAGTTTTATTGAAGAAGGTGAAAGATTAGTCATAAAAGCTTGATGACCTGGCTCTCTGACTCACTTATCTAACCAAGACATTAGTAAGTCAATTCTCGTTTCAACTCACATCTAGTCTCATCACAACAAATCTTAAGTTTCTAGACATCAAATAATTATCTCCCGTTCAAGACGAATGTACTTAAAACCTAAATTAAACGCAAAGTGTCATGGCGCAACAGTATTTTGATAATACAATAAGGACTTGAATACACTAAATAAAAACTCTTTGTTGATTCTCTAGCGGCAGAGATAACAAACATTTGTGTTGTGTCCACTTGTGTACACTGAGTGTTATGTGAGCCACAGATTAAGGAAATACGTAAGAGAAATGTCATAGACATTATGTTTTGTTTACTTTGATGTGATACCAGGAGACTAAACATGTAAGTTGAGTACATTGATTCGAACGAACGATTGATTTCTGGAAGTTATGTTTGACTCGTCACGGTTCCACTTCGGATCTTTATATTAGTAAACTTGACATATACAAATATCTAACCCATTTCTTTCAGCTTTTTTTGTATTAATACAATATAGGTAATTGTTGCTTCTAAGATGCTGCCAATTTATTTATTTATTTAACCATTTATTACAGGCATCAAGGCCCATACAAACTTATACAATACTACATTAACATAAAAACATAAAACACTTTTAAATACATAAAGGGTGTATCTGACATCGACGTACAAACGAGTACCATGGATCCAGTACATGATTCTGAACCCCCCAGTGGTGGGATTTTTCGTCGGCTTTTTCTTGATTTAAAAAAAAAAAAACATATGTATTTCTTTTCACTTTAGACCGTTCATAATTGCTATACTTTTATAACCCAATAAAATTTTAAAGTAAAACTTAATTAATTAGCTAATTACATAAAAAAGCGCAATGAAAACAATACTCAAAAACTACCTTATCAGCTGATTTAATAGAGTTCACATCAAAGATCAACGTCATACGTACAAACCCGTACGGCGGCACGCTTGCAACGTTCAAAGGCAGAGCCAACACTTTTTTAAACATTGTGAATTCTGTTACCGTTCATTAACGACATAAATGACTATAATAATTTTATTAGTGGCATGCAGTTTAGCCTTTTCGCGAAGTTTGCGATACGATGTCAGATACACCCTGTTTAATTAACTACATCTAACGGACACGAAATGTCGGTGTCGTGTTTCGCTGACTGGCGTCACGTAGCTGGCCACGACTCCGGCGGTACACAACACCATTCGGTCAGAACTCTTCTTTGAGTAACTTCTCGAGATGATGTGTCGGAACGCGCACCACGAACGACTTGAAATTCGTGTTGTAACGTGACTCCAACCTCTTGACCCTCAAAGTGCAGTTGGTCTCGACGCGCAGATACTCTACGTCCTCCTCAATCTCCGTGGAGTGGTGCAGTCGGGATGCATAGAGCAGCGTCGTCGGTACTGCTGGACGCAGCAGCAAGTTGGGTCCTGTCAGAGCAGTACCGCACTGATTCCAAGGAGGCTTATGCTTTCTCTTTTCTACTTTAATGAATCTATCCTTGTTGCACGTGTCCTTTACTGGACCCTGCCTTTTCAGAACCTGCTTTGGTTTTGACAGCTTTTTTTTAAATTAATAACCTCATGCATAGACAAGCACTCCTGTCTAAGTACCACTCTATGTCTACAAAGTTCTACAAAGTCCATTTCTTAAGACATCAACACACGTCTTTATTAAAGGTATGTTGTTGACGCAGTTGCCTCGACAACTGGGTTATGTTCATTCATCCGCTCACTCGTTCACTGCTTCCGCATGCATCTGCTTTGTGAGCACTGGTTCGCAGTCAGGAATGCAGGATAATTTGCGACGCGTTTAGAATAATGATGGTGGCGCAAAAGTTCTGTTTGAAGGTTGAACTCCAAAGAATGGGGATGTTTCCTGGGTAAAAAAATAATATTCTATTTAGTCCGTCATTCAGATTATAGAAAAATATTGGATACGTATATTTTGTTTTATCAAATCAATAAAAATTGACAAATATAAAATGCGTCAATGATCAGGAGTGGTGGCTGGTGATGTCACTGCTCGCTAAAAAGTGTAGAGTGCAGTGAGGTCACACGAGTTTTCAACGCACTGTATATCCTTCATGTTTTGTTTATATTAAAAACGGAAAAAATACGTGTCTAGTATTTTTTGGAAATCTGACTGACGGACTAATTAGTTTTTTTAGTCAACTACCCTATTGCTGTTATCTGGTCATCACAATTCTTTCAGACAAAAGCTATTTCATCATGCAGGGTTCCTGCGATAGTATACATGATTTCCAGTCTACTGAGATTCAGCTTCTATCTGAACAAATACATAATTTCTTCCAAAAATCAGATGTCAGCTCTAAACCTAATTATCTAGAGTGCTAGCTGTTACCCAAAGTATGTACCAGAGAGTGACAAACTGGCACTAGACAGGTAAGTGCATTAGTACTAACATCGATCGTTAGTTGAACAACGGGAATAGATGAGATAAATTTTTGATGGGAGTCAGCGAATGCTAAGCGAATCTGAGCTTTATTGACGTAGAAAATGGAAGTGACTTTTGTGAATGTGAAGTGTTTTTGGCTGAAATTATTGGAAATTATTGGTTTAGCTGGGTTAATTTTGACCATCCATGCTCATTGCTTAATAACTCGCTTGAAATACAGAATTCCCTAGTTCAGACGTAAGACGTAAAGAATTTTGAATAAATATTATTATTATTATATTTTAAAATGTTTTTCCAAGACGCTTAGGTACCGGGCCTTTAGAAGGCGGACGAGGGGTCAAAGCCTTCTTAGACAGTTTGATGATGGGAAGGCAGCGATCAACTGTTATGCCGGTTGGTAAGTACTATTGCAGAACATGGAAATGATATACATATTAGGATATAAGTATGGTTATTATGAATTAGTTACTTTAAACTTTACGGGAGAGCTATGTCCCCCGACTGATTAACGTTATACATATAACGTATTACAATGTATATGGATAAATTGCCGGTGGGTGACTTGCGGATTCAAAAATGAGCTCCTGAGAATGTAATTTTTCGCCAAAAAGGCTTGTTGCACTAGGCATAATAAGCATTGATGACAATACTTCCTCTAATGTTGGCGACCTCTGAACCTAGCATTGTAAAACATATCTTAATAAATTTTAAACTTCGAAGGTCGATACCAAGCGGGTGTTCTAACCATTGGGCCGTTTCGACGTAATGAGAAAACAATGTTGTTGTCCAAAAAGTTTGTGGTTTAGTAAATTACTTAGTTAATGACGTGGGTAACGTTTGACCCAGACTTCCTAATTCCAGTAAATGATTGTATTGTCACCTATTAAAATTAAATTAAGTTAAATTTATTTCAGATCCGTATGACAGATAATTAAGCAATTATTACAGATATATATTTGATTAAATTAACATTTGAAACAATGCCAGAAAATAAGTTATAATAAAATCAATTCAAATTCATTCAAAAGCTAAAATAAATATTAGATAATTAAAAATTAAATATAAATTAAATTACTCGCTTAATAAAGGATCTCTACTCGCTTAATAGAATTACATATCTAGCCGGTTTCATTTGCTTTGTATACATATACGTCTATGTCCTGCTGAATGCGGGAGGCGCAGGATCGGTCCTCGTGGAGATGATATTGATACTTCTATGTTTATCTACCAAAGGGTAGACGAATAGAGGCATTTGTAATTCTTATTATTACGTAACAAATAAACCTAACCCCAAATTTTTCTTCTTAGATTATTAGGCATAAATTTAACTAAAAAAAACCACTTTTATTTGCAATTCCGGCATAACATATACACATTAACGGTCAGTATATTTCTGCTGGCGACAAATACGAAATTTCTGTGATTCCCTCGCGACGTTCGTGGGTGTGGACACGGTGCCAACTAGGCCATAATGTCTTTAATACCGTCTACCACAACACACAAATATTCGCTAAAGATGCTATCCATTGCTTCGGTGACAAGCCTGATGAATATTTTACCAGTACAAACTTTGCCATGAATATCGAAACAAGAGATGAGACGGTGGAATTTTTTCCCCATCGCGTTCTAATTTTAGAAGTTCCGATTGTTTTGTCTGTTCGGAATTGTGTAATAGTCGTTAAACGTTTCCTAGTTTATGAATATAGGGCGGCGCGGCCGTCTAATTGTTTCGTAATAAAGGTATGGATACAAAGATTTGTGTTTTGACAGATCTGAATACAGATTATTTCGTAAGCATGAACTGATAGATTTAAAATGCATTAGCGGGAGTTATGGGAGCGATATACACAGTTGTGAGTCTTCTCATGTTAATTATTTACCTTTTTAGTTAGAATAGTTATGTTTGTAAAATTAATTAGCCTATCGTTACGGGCGTACCCAGCTTCTGGCCTATCCGACCCATAAGGATAATAAAGGTTAGGTAAACACATGACCAAATATAATATAAAATTTTACGTAATCATCATAGTACCAATACAAATGAATTTTGAAATAATCTTTTTTTCCCGGGAATTAATTCCAACTTCCCCGAAATTTGTTAATTTTTAAAAAAGTGACAACACCAGTATTATTATGAGCGAATAGCGATGCGACCACATGCCGCGTGCCCTGCCCCCCGCCGGCCACGGAAGGGTGCTTATCGCACATTTATTAAGTTACCTCTTTTTGAGAAATAATATTTATTTTTTTAGGGGGATTTTTTTTAAGTTTAGCCCGGTTTTGTATCCATTAGTAGAATCAGTTATCGATACCTAACAACACCTTCACGGGTCGGACAGGGTTTTCTTAGGTTCATAGATGTTCTACGAGATTTCCAGAGAAGGTGGCTGCCCCCCAAGATACGCGCATGCCTATCCTCGGTTGCGTTTCATTTTGAAAATTAAGTACTCTGACATCATCTATAGCTTCGTTTACTATTTTCAACTAGGAACCCAATTTCTTGGTGATAAATGGTGCACTGATGAAAATAGGTTTTTCGTATGCTGCATCATCCTGTCGTTTGCCTTTCGTATCTAATCAGTCAGCATTTGAATTATTATTATAATCTGCACAGTAAAAAAAAAACTTTATCTTGACCCAGCTCACTTCAGTTAAGCTGATGATTTTGACCTTTGCAAGGTGTTATAACCAACTAAAGTCACCAAGAAGATTAAAACTTCTCGAAATGATGTATTGTAGCCATGGTAATGATTTACGCAAGGGCTGTCAAAGTAGGTACAGTACAGCCGTACTGGTACAGTCACCAAAGCAGACAAGTAACAAGGATCGTCGGATTATAGTTAGTTCTTATTTTGAGGCACACTTTGCTGCTATTTTTTACCCAAGGGCTTAAGGGGTTTTTTTATTTGGCTTTTTTATTTTATTTAATTATTTGGTTTTTTATTTAATAGTTTTTATTGTTTTTTTGTTGCTACCCGATGTGTGTTTATGCTAGATGTATTGTATTGTGTTTCAAGTCTGTGCTGAATAAATGTATTTTCTTTCTTTCTTTTCTTTCTTTCTATCTTAAGCACTATGCTGAGATAGGAGCCTTTTGGCTTCGTTATGGATAATCTAAATCTATTTATTGTTACTTTTGTATGTACACCCTGTTTTTATTTTTAACTAGCTTTCCGCCAGCGGCTTCGCCCGCGTGGAGTTCGGATCGCGCTTTTTAGATTTCCCTCGGGAATATCAAATTTTTCTGGGACAAAATACCCTATTATTTAATCCGGGCTTCTACTTTACGTCTATAAAATTTTAAAGCAATCGGTTTAGTAGTTACGACGTGAACGCGGAACAAACAAACAAACTTTCCGATTTGTAATATTAGTAAGGATTTATTAGTACTTTAAATTTTCCTGTATGAGTCCCAATAAATATTTTTCTTTCTTTATTTTTATGTTTAGTAAGAAACCGATGGATTTACTAAAAGGAAATGAAATTAAAAAAACTAAAAATCTGCAATTTGTTTTCTACCACTTAAATTAAATTATATTCAAAAACATTCATCAACAAACAATTCAAACTGCTTTCCATCTCAGCAATTTGTCATTGACACCACTAATTTTCTTAGTACATACGACAGCACATGAAGCTACTAGAAACTGTCAGATTTCTTTTTAAGATTTTCAACTTTATCTCTAAAGCATTAAGGCTCAATGTTGACTGGGAAAAGAAACCGTGGTCCTGCCCGTCGCACAGGAAGTGAAGAAACACGAGTGGGTTTTAGTCAGAAAAAGTCTGACACACGCTCTGGGCGGAACGGCCCTTCCGTTCCGCCCAGAGCGTGTGTCAGACTTTTTGATGCCATTTGATGATTTCTCATCTCAATAAAAAAAAGGCTGATTGGGAATTTTTCACAGTTTCGGGGAGCTTGATCTGCTGTCGTCCGTACACAGAACAATATTCCCGCATTTTTTCCCTTCAACCTCATTGCCTGGTGCATCCAATCAGCATTAAGGAGTGAAGGACAAATAAAACGCAAGATGTTTTTCCATTCACCCGTCAGAATACTTTTGCTCTCTCTCCGTAACCCTGGTTTGTGAACATCATTAAGTAACCCAAAACCGACCGGAGAGCTTATCGGCAAGTCTATAGCGGTAAGTGAACATCTGGTGGAGACTCCCATTTATTCCAGCACACCAGGAGTGCATCGACTGAAGCCCCCCTGTAAGTCCTACCTCTTCATTATTTGGGAGTGTTTGCTTGTGGTTTCTTTCCGTATTTCAGTTTAAATATACCAAACGTGCGCTTATTTTTACAGTCTATAAAGGGTGTATCTGACATCGACGCACAAACGAGTACCATGGATCCAGTACATGATTCTGAACCCCCCAGTGGTGGAATTTTTCGTGGGCTTTTTCATGATAAAAAAAATATATGTAGTTTTTTTTACTTTAGACTGTTCATAATTGCTATACTTTTATAACCCAATAAGATTATAAAATAACGATTAATTAATTCGCTAATTACACAAAAAAGCGCAATGAAAACAAAACTCGAAAAACTATCTTATCAGCTGATTTAATAGAGTTCACATCAGGGATCAACGTCATACCTAGAAACCCGCATGGCGGCACGCTTGCAACGTTCAAAGGCCGATCCGACACTTTTTTAAAACATTGTTATTTCTGTAACCGTTCATTAACGACATAAATGACTATCATAATTTTATTAGTGGCATGCGGTCTAGCCTTTTCGCGAAGTTTGCGTTACGATGTCAGATACACCCTGTATATCGAGAGAATATAAACCAAAATAACTAGTGTTCAGCTAGATTCGGTAAGATTTTGCGCCAGTCTCAAAATAGGATGTTAAAGGGTGTAGGGAAATTATGAGTACTTACCTAAAGCGCGTTTTCGCATTTCTGTTGTACGGTTGAGCGTACCAGAGGCTGAAGTATAAATATCTAGTAACGAGTGTACTGAAGGGCAGCTCTTGACGTTTCAATATTGCCGGATCGCGTGCGCGCGCGCACATTGCACTTGAGTTAGGGTGAGTGTACATTGGTGTACAAATATTAAAAAAATAGTGCGATGCTTCAATATATCTTACTTACAAGAGTGGTAACCATGATTATTAACATGTTTGACAGTGAAAAGTATACGAACCCAAACAAACTATATTCATTGTTCCAATAATTTTTACACCGTGTTACATTTTTTTCCCCAAATATGTAAGTATATTTAAAAAAATATGCAGTGTGGTTACCGAGCGCACAACGCCGTTCACAGCGGATTATTGTGTCGCGTTGACCATATTATTGTAGGGACAACCAGGCAACATAAAAAGCTCATAACTTTGTGATTATTTATGATAGCTTTTTGAAATTTTGTACATAAATTCTTTTCATAAAAATAATGGACCAATGTTACGGATTTCGCATTTATAAACAAAAAATAACGTCTATGTAGTATTTTTTTATAAATTATTGTTTGGACAGGCAAGTATATTTTGAAAATAAGCAAAAACAATTTCGCATGTCCTATTGTCCTATGTCGGAAGGAGGCGCGGGTTCGACCCCCGCGCAGTGCAAATATTTGTATGGATGAATATGAATATTTGCACTGGTCTGGTCGTGCCTCGGAAAGCACGTTAAGACGTTGGTCCCGGTTGCCATACATACGGTCTAGCTGCAATGCTTCGATATCGCCTTCAGGTTGTGGAGGTCAGACGGCAGTCGCTTCACGGTAATTGTCGAAGTTTCACCAAAATCACCAGTTAGACTGGTAAAGTGGACCCCAGACTCCAGAGTTGGAAAAGGCTGCGGATGCGACTCGGATTAACGCCGAGATGATGATGATGATGATCATTTCAGCCGAAAGAGGTCCACTACTGGACATAGGCCTCCCCGAAGAATCTCCATGACCTGTCATTTTTTTTTTTGTTGTATTATGATTTTTTGTAGCCCTATGTTCTCGGCCTTACATTGCGACAGTGGCGCCAACATCAAAAAACCAACGAGCTAACAAACAGCTCAGAAACGTGGAAGTTATCATTAATCGTATTATTACACCGTGACCGCGGCTTAATTAAGATTATATCTGAAGATACACAGAGAAATTATGTACATGAACAATCTGGATTGCTTGCAACTAACTTTTACCTTATTATACTTCTTTATGTTCCGTAAATAAGGGTAGGTAGCTCCTCCCTGCTGTCGAAATGAAGACATGATAAGAGAAAGGGTAAACAGCCTAGTATAATGATCTCACAGCGGGAACCCAGACCTACTTATTGTCTGTCTAGCCTTCCAGCCTAACTGGATTCCTTTGATTACCAGTATTTACTAGATATACGGTAAATAATTTAGTGTTCTGTGTTAGTTTCTTTACATATCTAGTCACTACATACATATTATAAAATAAAGTCACTTTCTCTTTCCCTATGCCCCTTTGCATGATAAAATCTTTAATACTTTTCAACGGATTTTGATGCAGTTTTTTTAATAGATAGAGTGATTATAGATGAAGGTTTACATGTATAATAACATCCATTAAATTTTTGGAGAAACACTATTATTATTTTTGAGGTTTCTAATGTGATGTCGTAAATAATTAAATTTTTTTCACGTTTGCTGGGAAATGCAGGCTGAACCCTGCGAGATTTATCAAAATAATGTACTAAATATTGTACACATTGAAATGGTCTACAAAATTGTGTACGATGGCATATGTCTATCTCTTATGGATATCCCACAATAACATTTTTTTGTCATTTTGCTTTTTATGACAAATTATACCGGCTAAATTTCGAAGCAATACAGCATTAATCCTCATCTAATTTAATACCTTAAATATTGTTGATTTAATATAGATCTATATCGCCCTTTACAGCATATGATTTAAATGAATACTTTCGAAGATATTACTGATTTAAAAATTGCGGGGCGTCGCCTTCGCGGTTGTACATGGCACGGCGTTCGCGGCAGTTTTTTATACAACGTTCACAGTTTTTCTGTAGTGTATTATTATGCAGTATCAGCATTGCACACATGCGAAGCCGAGGCGGGTCGCTAGTATTAAAGTCAAATGTGTTTTCATGGGTGAATCCAGCTTCTGGTCTAGAGGGGGTCAAGTCAGGGCTAGGGTCGAATCATCCCCGGCTATTTTGTCTTACAAACTACACAACCATATCTATGTACATGAAACATTAGGTGTTTGTAGTCTAAATAGACGCCAGTGATCCTGTATAAGTCTGTGTGTTTTTTTAACTGAAGAGTGAGTTGTGCTGCTGTGGAGTTTGTTCAGCAAGAGTCTTCTCAGCGAAAACATCAGAAATTGGCGAAGGGCAGGCCTTTTGAAGGGACTGTCTTATACAATATTAACGTTCAGAAGTACTGAATCTCAGCCTAATTTGAATAAATGACTTCTGATTTTGATTTTGACAGAAGATTTTGTAGAATGGAATTATTTGCATAGTGGAAATTAGTCAGCGTCTAACGTAAATTGGTGTATAGTATTTACATATATGTAGTAGCCATGTTTTTGTCACGTCCAATTTGTCTATGGAGTGTCTTAATTTGACAGTGGTAAACTAAAATCTTCGAAAAAAAGATGCACAGATTTTTATTTTTTTATAACTATAAACTAATGCTTCACCGCAATCCTGCTTGATGGTAAGCAGTGATGCAATGGTTGATGGTAAAGCTCGCTAGTTTATTAAGAACTTATTCACTCAAGAAATTGAGTAATTAGAAAGGAATACGGCAGTTGAGCGAGGTGATGCAATGTTAAACCCAACAATGCTGCGTCTGAGGGAGATTGATCTGAAGACCCTCCACTACCAAACTCCCGACACAA
Organism: Sesamia inferens; assembly: GCA_037179545.1. NCBI lineage: Eukaryota > Metazoa > Arthropoda > Insecta > Lepidoptera > Noctuidae > Sesamia > Sesamia inferens. The sequence continues at coordinate 4,651,248 of CM073939.1, read as the reverse complement.
CAACATTTGGCGCATCGTACCCGGCACACATCGCAACAAAACTGCTGAGACCCGTCCTCCGTACGGCTTCACCAGACATCATGCCGGAACACGAACTTCAATTTAGTTTAGTTTGTGAATAAGGTAATCGACGCCAAGAAGCTAAACATGCATGGTAATTACGTAACAAACTGTTAGTAGCAATGGGTAACACCTGACTTTGACAGTTCAACAACATTCATTGCGTTGTTTACGTAATAGAGCGGATACATTATTCGAACATATGGAGCAGTGTATTAGCAATTTGCTTAAAATTTCAATTGATAGTAATGGTGTTTTATGCAATTAGCATGCTGGTTAAATTGTAAAATGATCCTAACATGATTTGAAATCACAAATTATAAGAAACGAGATGATACAAGAGACAAATATAGAAACCAGTCTTGAAAGCTGAATATTTTCTATTATTTTCACATAGATTACTTCAAGAATTTCAAAAAGCGTGCCGTGTTGTTCAGTTTTGAGTGTTAACTTGTATTTGACAAAAAATAAATAAATATATACGGAAAAATTACGCAAATTGAGCTCGCCCCAAAGTAAGTTCGAAACTTGTGTTATGGGATACTAACTCAATGATACTATATTTATAATAGATATATATACAATATGTAAAGAAAACTCCGTCCGACCCATAAGGATAATAAAGGTTAGGTAAACAATGACCAAATATGATATAAAATTTTACGTAATTTTGAAATAATCTTTTTTCCCGCGAATTATTTCCAACGTGCCCGAAATTTGGTAATTTTTAAAAAAGTGGCAACACCATTTTGACGGTATTATTATAAGCGATGCGATCACGTGCCAAGTGCCCTGCGCCCCGTCGCCCGGGTATGGATTGCCTAACGCACGTGTATTAAGTTACCTCTTTTTGCGAAATAATATTTATTTTTTTAGGGGGATTTTTTTTTTAAGTTTAGCCCGGCTTTGTGGGCATTAGTAGAATTAGTTACCGATACCTAACAATACCTTCACGGATCGGACAGGGTTTTCTTTACATACTGTATAGATAAACATCCAAGACCCAGGGCAAACAGTAAAAGATCGTTTTTTATCATGACCAGTAGGCCTAGTATGAGTGTTCATTACGAAACTCGTTCGATCGTATCGAGCGCGTTTGACTCAGCGATTGGCCCGCTTCAAGGTCGTAAGAACTCTCACCCAATGAGAGCGCCAAACGCGCTCGATACGATCGAACGAGTTTCGTATTGAAAACTCATACTAGGCCTACAGGCCGGGGATCGAACATTGCCCAAAGTAAGAATACATGTTTCTTCGAATTATCTTTAAAGTACCTACGTATAACTTGGACCAATTTAGATTACTTTTTAACGGGAGTTTTGTAATTTAATAACTATCTTTGACAAAGTAACACATAATATTTATAATAAAGTAGTAGCGCTTTGCGGTTTCAATCGCATAAGTTTCAAAGTATGCCCACGGGATACTGGTATAAAATGTATCCTATGTGTTAATACTGGCTACAAACTAACTGTATGCCTAACTTTATTGGAGTTCGTGCTGTGGTTTTTGTTTGAAAGTGTAACAAACATCCATCCAGGGGCTCTGGTCTGCTATTTATTTATTTACTTTATTTATTCATCCATTTCAATGATCAAAGCCCATACAAACACAAACAATACATTATTCAAATAAAGTCCAGAAATACAAATATACAAAACGTAAACATAATATATACATATTTGTACATTGTAAAAAGAGAAAATAAATATTCAATTAGGCCTGCCCCTGCAATAGTGTCAGAATCGTCGATTAGTGATCTCATAATGGTAGATTTTGACAAGTTTCGTAATTTACTAACAAAATGGCGTCATTATGACTTTCCAGTGGTCTAACAACTACCACTAACTAGGGAATTATCACTTCATTCCATCTTAATAACCGATTAATTGAGTAGTCGTTTTTAGAAAATACTTTTCTACTAACGGGACTTTTAATAATGGCAATACGGCAATGTCATTCTATCACCATTCCATTACGAGAAGACTGAGCTATCATTTTGAATTAAGCAGATTCGGAACTTTTAGCACAATGACAATGGAATCGTGTTGGAATGACAAATACTAATAAACTTTCGCGTTTATAATATTAGTAGGACTAGCTGCGTCCAGCGGAAGTTTCTCGTAGTATCCTGTAGGAATATCAGGATAAAAATATGTTATTTGTTACTCCTGTTTATGAACCATTTGTGTGTCAACACGACAAACAGACACACACACACACACACGTACACGCACATGCGCACGCGCACATATACTCTATCTTGCCTTTATAATATTATTGTGATTAGTAAAATTATGTTAGTAAACTTAATAATTATTATTAATGGGAAGGTTAGGCTCCTATATGGAGGCAATTTGGATAAGGGGATAAAAATAAAACACAGTTCGAGAAAGGAAAACTAACATCTTGAATAAATACAATTCTTGTTTAAATCTGCTTAACGAAAGATGGTTTAGAGTATATAGTGCTTCTGTTGAAACACTGAAACTCAGCTGTAAAGTTCGAACAAAAATAATTTGCAAGCTTGACCTAAATTCTAGCGCAGTTATTCAACTTTTAGCCTGATTGTGTCAAAACGTAATATTAGCGATAACTTCTTCTCGTATATCTTATCATTTATCGATGCATTGATAACGTCTCTACAATACCTACTTCGAGATAACGATATTAAACATTGGAATAAATGCATAATTCGTAAAAATTCCTTGATTTTTTAAATATTATTTTGTTTGTTTTAAAATGTTTTATATTCATTTTAAAGCGATGTTTTTGGATAAATTTTATGAAACCAAAACTTAGACTAGGCGACCCGTGCGAGTTATTTTCAATTGTAATTTTTCGAACTACCACTGAAATGTGAGTAATTTGTATATTTTTCCAGTGTAGCGGTCCAGAAAAGCTTTAAAATGATGCCTCATTTATGTATAAAGGAAGTTATGACGTACCGAAAAAAAAAATCACATGTGATAATTTCGGCGTTATTAACATCATGTACATATGTTTTTTTCCGACTATGGAATCCACCCAGGATTCCATAGTTGGAAAAAAACGACTGAATGCATTTCGAATAACAGATATTGAGAAAATACTATTAGCCCAGTCAAATTAGGGTTTCACCTCGGAATGAAAGATAATAAGCTGCAAATTGGTATGAACCTTTGTTTTGTCATTCTAAATGTTGTCTCAAAAGTCACAATCGTTATCGTGTCCGCGTCTCAAGATATTCAAGGTCAAAGGTCACAAAAATCGGTTTTTCGCGAATATCTGGCTTCCTATCGGTTAAATGAGATTTGCATTTATAATAAAAGTTGTAGGCTATAAAATTCCCTACAACTTTTGTCTAAACTTTTTTTTCATACGACCAACCGTTTTGAAGTTAGAGCGCGAAGAGTGCACATCGTACAGTCATATACGGCCTAATGCAAGGTCAAGCGTGAGTTATGGTTATCAGTACTTTATAAAGTCAATTATTTACTTTTTAGGGTTAGGGAAGGACTTAGAACCTCAAGAATGGGGCTGGATGCTTGAAAATGAAATCCTGGAGCCCATACGAACGTTATTACCTCCAGCACCAGCCGAACTACTAAACGTAATATTTTCCAATTGCAAAAATGGTTGTGGTTCCCGCTGTGGATGCAGAAAATCAGGGCTACAATGTTCTTTAGCTTGCGGCCAGTGCAACGGACAAGCTTGTCTCAACGCTTCACTGTATCCAAGTAATCCCGATGAAGAAAATACATATGATCCCGATATTCTGGAAGGTTTGGAGATGAACATGACAGATAATGAGGATGATGACAATGAATCGAACATTTTTGAGCGACAAGAAGAAGAAGACCACGAAGAAGAAGAATATAATTAGCTTCCATTTCCAATTTCATTACAATTAAAATCAACAAAGATACTTTTGATATTTGAACTCACATTTTGATAAATGTATATTATGCCGTATTTAATAATAAATAAAAATATGTGTAAAATATATACTCTTACTATCATTTTAACTTAAAATAAAACTAAAATATATAATCCAGAATTAATAATATTTTATACTTAAATAGTTAAATATGAATAATTATATATAAATAATCAAGTTACTTACTTTAATTAAATATAAATAATTAATAGTTAGTACATAAATAATGGGCACTGTTTAATAATTATAATTTCCAAGTAAATAATTGACTTTATAACGTACTGATAACCATAACTCACGCTTGACCTTGCATTAGGCCGTATATGACTGTACGATGTGCACTCTTCGCGCTCTAACTTCAAAACGGTTGGTCGTATGAAAAAAAAGTTTAGACAAAATTTGTAGGGAATTTTATAGCCTACAACTTTTATTATAAATGCAAATCTCATTTAACCGATAGGAAGCCAGATATTCGCGAAAAACCGATTTTTGTGACCTTTGACCTTGAATATCTTGAGACGCGGACACGATAACGATTGTGACTTTTGAGACAACATTTAGAATGACAAAACAAAGGTTCATACCAATTTGCAGCTTATTATCTTTCATTCCGAGGTTGACCCCTTTTTTTACCTAATTTGACTGGGCTATATCGGTTCGCCTGGATTTCGAAATGAAATCCACATACATAGTAATGTTAAATAGATAGAAAAAGGCCTCTTTCTAAACATCTTATAACAGATGACAGAACCATGATAAAGAACATATACATGAAGATTTTAAAAAGGTGATACAATGGTCGGACTAAAATCAAAAGTCAAATAAGGTTTAGAATCAAACCTTATTGAACGTCAATGTTATATTAAGCTCTTCGCCACTTACTAGTGCTTTCGCAGGGAAGAAGTGGCGGAATAAACTCCCTAGCAGCAAAACTGTTTGTTCAGTTAAAAAACACATGATTTTTTTAAAAATATTATGCATTTAAAATAGCCAACAGGACAAAACTCAGAACATTGAATTAAATTATTTACCATATATCAGCTAGCCGCTCGATTACCAGCAAAGCAAAAAAAAAATACATTAAATATAGAAATTTTATTTTATTTTTACAGTTTAAGGAAACTTACAGCTAGTAAACCTATATAAAGGTAGAAGACAGTTAATGAAAGACGGCCAATTAAAAGTTTCCACAAACAATATCAGGTTAGCACAAGAAACAGTAACAGGTACAGCACCGGACAGGAAAGTGAAATCAAGAACAAGTAAGCTTTCGGAGAGTAATTAGTAAATACCGAAAATGTGTTACAAAGAAAAGAAACGAAGTTATAACAAAGAATAAATCTAAGTAAGTAAAAACTTATTACCTAAATATTAGCCTCTAGGCATAAGGCAAAATTTCCTAGAGGCTAATATTTAAGTAATAAGTTTTTATATTTAGGTCATAACTTTTAAAATTTAGGTCCTTGCGGGTTGGTTAAACAAGAAACCGTGGCCCTGGCCGTCGCACAGGGAAGTGAAGAAACACGGGTGGATTTTAGTCAGTAAAAGTCTGACACACCCTACCGCTCCGTCCAGAGCTGGAGAAGTCATTTGATGATTTCCCATCCCAACAAGGGGTATGACAGCACACATTTATGCATTGTAAAAAATAAAACTATACATTTATATAAAGCTGAAGAGTTTGTTTGTTTGAACGCACTAATCTCACGAACTACTGGTCCAATTTGAAATATTCTTTTTGCGTTGGATAGCCCATCAATCCAGGAAGGCTTTAGGCTATATAACATCACGCTGCGACAAATAGGGGCGGAGCATAACTAACTCCACGCGAAAGAAGTCGCTGGCGGCCGCTAGTAATTATTATTATGTAATTATATGAACTTGCATGTCTTATCAAACGACCTTTAGTGATGTAAATCTATTCAGTAAAATACAGCCATATTGAAATGTAGGTTTAATGAGACAAAAGAATTAATGATTTACTTAATGTTAAAGTATTGTTTGAGCAAGTGATATTGATCGCAGTTCAAATATTTGACCGAGTGTGTAGTTGTGAGTAGATGTTAAAATTATATTTTATTTCTGGGTGACCGGGTTACTCGTTGGTCCTCGGTTGGTTAATGATTAGGTTTGCAACAATTCAACAGCGAATTTAACCGCGTTATATTGTGAAGTTAGAATATTATTTTAGTCAAATTAGTTATTAATCCGCCAACCCGTATTGAGCAAGCGTGGTGATTACGCTCAATCGTTCTCCGTATGAGAAGAGACCTGTGCCCAGCAGTGGGACGATAAAAGGTTGATGATGATGAGTTATTAATACCGGGTACACCAGACTTAGAATAGTACCAACCCGTGGGTGTCGTAAGAGGCGACTAAGGGAAATCTCACCAGGGAAGCGGGTAGCAGCTCTTCTCCTGTGGAATATCAAATATTACTGCGATCCCCAACCCGTCTGCCATGCGTGGGGATTATGGCAAACCCCTCCAATGTAATGGCAAACCTTGGGGTGCTCTTTTTCCAGCAGTGTACCTCTACAGGTTGAAGAAGAAGTTATTATAAAGGGGACGGATTTAGATATTAAAGTTGTTAAACGAATACAAATGACGTCATTATTTCCTTGTTTCTACCGCTTGTCTAAAATTGCTTTGTCTAAATTTTATACCTTTAACCGACTTCAAAATAGGACGAGGAGGATACTTTAAATAACATACCTCTCTGGTAAAGTGACTCTAGTAGTATTTATTTTATTTTAGTAAAGTATGTATCTTTATTGGTTGGAATAATTTTGAAACATTTCCTCCGTAAAGCCACAAATGCCCCTCGTTGTAATGAGACCCTCCACCTTGAGCAGTTCATGAAACGTTTTTCCAAACACTTCTTTGACACTGCTGCCGAGCACTGTAATCCCTTGATAGCAGCGGCTGCTAACTATACCCCCTCCACCACCTCCAAGCTTCGCCATCCACATGCCCTCACAGATCCCGATGACCCCATAACCCTTCTCCAAGGCCAATAGGGCCACTAGCACAATACAGAAAAGACCGACCTGCCGACCTCGCCGCCGAGGTCCATCGCGACGCGTTTAACGTAGTAATCCCCCCTCCCCGTCCCTTGTCCGATGAAGGCCAGCCCGCGCCGCAGCTGAGCCAGTAAATATAAATTCTCAACTATTACCTCTGAGTTTGTTTCGGACATTTCTTCTCAGAGCTAGTACTAGGAAACGCAGCGGTCATCAAACCGAATTAAAATAAAACTTCGATCCAGCCGTCCCTTGCTTTTCTCTCCAGCGATGCCCTAAGCCGAGGTTCGTACCCCACAGGGGGTGCCCTTAGTGTGTAGTCGCTTAGTTTTTAGTTGCCCTGGCCGGAGGCTTTAAATTCATTTAAGGCAGCCACAGGATAGTCCGGTTAAGTAGTCACGACATCTCGAGGTCAACTACGAGATGCCATAGTCAAAAGCAAAAAAAAAAAAATTGAAGCATATTGCTAATCCGTAAATATTATTATGAATGTTGTTGAACTGCCAAACTGAAACCCATTGCTACTGACAGTGGGTTACGCAATTATTCTCGACCTTCGAAGCATTAGGTAGTATGTATAGGTCCGATGACTTACTGCTTCTAAGGTCGAGCTATAGATATGACCTCCTGCTTCTAAGGTCGAGCTATAGATACGACCTCCTGCTTCTAAGGTCGAGCTATAGATACGACCTACTGCTTCTAAGCTCGAGCTATAGATACGAACTCCTGCTTCTAAGGTCGAGCTATAGATACGACCTACTGCTTCTAAGCTCGAGCTATAGATACGAACTCCTGCTTCTAAGGTCGAGCTATAGATACGACCTCCTGCTTCTAAGGTCGAGCTATAGATACGACCTACTGCTTCTAAGGTCGAGCTATAGATACGACCTACTACTTCTAAAGTCGAGCTATAGATACGACCTACTGCTTCGAAGATTGAGCTATAGATACGACCTACTGCTTCTAAGATCGAGCTATAGATACGACCTACTGCTTCTAAGGGTCTACACATACGACCTAATGTTTCTAAGATCGAGAATTGTCTTGCAGATTTATTAATCTACAGGTTTATGTAATGTGTTGTTTTTAACGTTGCTTTCTTTAAATCACGAAAAAATCGCATTAGAAAGTTTTAGTCATTAAGTTTATTATTATACAGTAAGATTTTTTAGTCACCGTCCAAATTTTTTCCAGGCATTAGGTGTCATTCACTAATCCCATTTTTGAAAAAAAAATTGATTTTCATGTTATATTATTTTCTCACAACAATTATCCGCTCTGCGTGGACACTGATTTAAAACGATTGTGTTCAATGAACCTTGGCGGAGCGTGGGGCGGGCTGGCCGATGGCACGGGGCGATGTCAACAAATATCAACATTTTATACTTTTGTTTTTTATTAGATTTTGATAACTTTGTGGTGTTATATCTTAATATTTTTGTATTGAGTGATGCTAAAATAAAAAAACACGTATTCAATGATTTTCGCCAAAGAATAATATATCGAAATTTGGACGGTTCTTAAAAACTCATTCTGTATGTATAGTAAATGTAATATACATGTAATACCTAATAAACTTAATGGCTGATTAGATAGTACCCCCAATTACGAACGTTACTTAAACTGTCAAATACGTAATCAGCTTATATTGTTCCCACTGTTGGGACACAAACCTCTTCTTGGTAAAAGGGCCGTAATCCAGCACGCTGGCCCAGTGCGAGTTGAATCTTGAAACTTAAGGCTTTAATTATAAAGTTGAAAATCTATAAAAAAAAACTTCTATGTCTACAATGTGTACCTCATAGAAACCCTATTGCTATTTTTAAGCACTAAATATAATGGTATAAAATCAGTATCTTCTTCTTATGAACCTATAGAGGTCCGCTGCTGGAAAAAGGCCTCCCCAATGCCTTGGAGGGGTTTGCCATAATCCCCACGCTTGGCAGGTGCGTTGGGATCGCAGTAATTTGACATTCCACAGGAGAAGCGCTGCTGCCCGCTTCCCTGGCGAGATTTCCCTTAGTCGCCTCTTACGACACCTACGGAATGACATGGGATGGTATTATTCTAAACCCGGTACTGCACGGCAAGGAGAATCAGTATCATAGATACAATTTAAAATAAAATACTTGATAGATAACAATTGATACAAATTTTCGGTTTCATGTGTCTTTAATTCAAATCATAACAAATATGTGTCACCGCACTTCATAGGTCAATAACTTTCCACGTTATTTACCAATATCAAGATAATGTGTTGCTTTTATTTTGAAAATTGAAGATATTAGTTTTCTTTTCTATTATGAATGTATGAAAAATGTCATAACTTCCGAGGCTGTGGAGACAGGATTAAAAATCTCTTTCAATATTGTTTTATATGACTCCAAGAAACCATATCATTTGTATGTATGTATATCTTCCATTTTTATATACCCTTAGAGTGAATATACTAGAGTATAGCCACAACTGGATTGCATTTCTAAACTTTCACGCCTGTCTTAACCCACATCATTTCTATTTATAATTCTAAAACAGTGAGTTATCATGTATTATTAATTTAATAACAACTCGATTCAATTTCTCTAGATTCAGTTCTTTATTTTAAACTTTATTTTAAAAATATTGAATAGTTTTGTGCTGCCATCCCTGGATGACAGGCTAATCAGAAGGCTGAGAGGCCTGGATAGGAAAGGCCTGTGACTGATGACGGGGATCATCACGGACCACTGCTCGCTGAACAAGCATCTCCATACAATAGGCATAACAGACAGTCCTCTGTGCAGAGCCTGCATAGAGGCTGAAGAGACAGTTGCGCATGTACTCTTCGAGTGTACAGGCGTTACCCAAATCAGAAATAACACCATAGGATCACCAAGATCTTACATAGATTTTCTCAACAGGCCAGGAGACCTAATGTGCTTCTGGAAGGAGGTGGGCTGGCTGGAATAACCGCCAAAGGCCGACATGGCTCACGCACAATGGTCCGCTCGAGGGACTGAGTGCCGAAACCAGACCCGTAACATAGAACATAGTGCTGTCCAATTTATGTTGTCTGTATTTATTACCTCGTCTTTTAGGCCCGAACATCGAAGAACCGGAACAATTTGCTTGAGGCTAGAGTGAAAAAAGCCTCGAGTGAATAGACTCATAATAAACTAGTACGCTTTACAATGAACGATTGCATCACTGCTTACCATCAGGCGGAAACGCGGTCCAGCACTAGTTTATAAATTTAAAAAAAATATTCCCAAAAATACACACATAAGATATTAATAATTAAGCATTTTTAGCCATTAAATATTATGACCAGCTCACTGTAGCTTGTGAGACATTGCAGGGATATATGTATAGACTGCCCAGAGCTCCTGGTGTTTTCTGCCGACTATTTGTGCCTGACAAATACATCGGCCACCGTCAGAGCCTCAAGCACAATCTTTTTGCACAACTCCCACCAAAAACTGTAGCCAGATCTGAATCGTAATATAAGGCCCCGGTCGGTCGTAATATATAAGGGTGTTGAATGTCAAGCCGGGCAGGCCTCCACCCTATGCTCCACCATGATCTCAAGGCGATCCACACAATGGTAACCGATATCCGGAACAGGAACCTCCCGAAACAACCGTGTCCGGTGAGGAGCTGCGTCAGGCGGAAGTTGAGGCCACCGTGGCGCCTCTCTGGTCCACTCATCAAAGAGGGGACTTACCTGAATGTGGCGTGACAGTGGCTAAATGGAGTAAGATTATGCGTGTATGTCCAGTGTTCTGTGAATGAAAGTATACGATCCAGTCCACTGTTCCATGTTAGTTTTTAATTTATGTTTATGTCTCCCTGTTAATTAATGTAATTGGTATTGTAACGTTTTAATTAAATAAAATAATAATTAAAAAGCAACTGGGTTTTCATCCGCGTGCATGACGGAAACCGAATTGAATTTCTTGGGCTTTATTTTTTTGTGCGAAATCCTAATAGACATTTTTACAAAATAAAAGTAGATTATCTTACTGCTTACTTACTTTGTTTTATCCAGATTTCAAGATCTAGATTATATGTAAAACATAACATAACTATAATCTCTATTTGCTTTGCATTTTATTCAAACAGTGCAAAAATATGTAATAACAACACACATTATTTTACTGTTCCTATAAAATTGTAATAAATTAAATATGTGACAGCAAAAAGCTTTTAGTGAACAACTCGTCAACGAATTACAAACACAACACCTATTTTATTGGTTCCTATTGGCTTAACGTGAGAATTTTTGACAGATCAAATTAGCAAACAGCATTTTTAAACAAGCACGAGCTACAAAGATACGAACATTGTCTATTTTGACACCTATATCCAAGAGGTGTTAGACCACAAATATTTTTCCAACACATACGAATTGAAGTAACATTTGCTTGAGAATATAATCAATGATCAATCCACCTCTGACGTCATGGAGGAACTAAAATATCTATAATGGTGGTAATCCAGACGATATTCAGAATGGTGGCGATAAAGACGATATTAGTTTGATAATATCGTTAATATAATGACGTAATAAAAGGAACTAGTAAAAAGGGTACATCCTATTTATATTCCATATACCGTGACAAGCGCACGCGCACAATGCACCGTCTTTACACTTGTTAGATAAGAAGTTACAGAAGATCAGCTTATCAATATTGATTTAATCAATACGCTCCTAATGATTAAATCAATTTTAATAAGCTGATCATCTTGAAGACGAAATAGAACAGTTTCTGACTTATGTAAAGGACAGAACGGACAAACTGAACTGGCGCATGTAAAGGTGATTTAAAAATATTGTTCTCAGTCTAACATCTATGTGTGCGTGAACTAGTTATATCTTGGTGTTGCTATGGACCTTCTGTATTTATTCCCCGGTATATGTTCTGTGGTGGTTGCATTCCTGCGTCCGGAGCTGACTCGCTGAGTTTGTTGACATTGCGCGCGCCGGCGGAAAGGATGGATGCGCACGGAATACGCGCTGCGCAGACGTCGCCCAGACGAACGTAAGCGCCATTTTCAAACGCCCATTCCTGCCAGGGCTGACGCGAAAATGGGTCAGTTTATTGCACCATTTGAAAATAGTTTGTCGTGACCATTGATGTCTGGGTTTCGTGTTACGACGAATTTTTTTTCTGGAATGACTTGTGACTTGTGACGAAACTCGTTAAATCCATTTTATTATTATTAAAAAGGGGTTAATTGTTTCGTTTTTTTATATTTATAAACTAGTGCTTGATCGCAATTCCGCCTGATGGTAAGTAGTGATGCAAATGTAGGTGGTAAAGCGCGCTAGTTTATTAAGAGCTTATTCACTCAAAAAAACTGAGTGAATAGGAAGGCAGACGGCAGTTGAGCGAGGTGATGCAATGTTAAACCCAACAACACGACCAACGATGTTGCGCCAGAGGGAGATTGGTCTGCAGACCCTCCACGACCAAACTCCCGACACAACAACATTCAACACAACTGCTCCTCAGTACGGTTTCACCAGATATCATGCCGGAACACGACGAACCGCTTGGCGGCAGGACTTTGTCTGGGGGTCATAATAGGAGTCTGCATTAAAATGAGGCTTAAAATAAGCCTTAACTTATAGGTCAGTGTGTATTATTTATTGCACGAGCGAAAGAGTTAGGTTATTCATGTCACAGTTAACTGATTTCACAAGCCATTTAGTCAATCCCCTAGACGTGTAACTAAACAATCGCCCTGAATTTTAGTCTAGGTTGGAACGCGATTGCAGTAACTAAGCCAGGACTCTGACTAAATATGTTAGAACTGTGATCAACATCTTGCGAGCCGAAAGAGTGAAACGAGGCGAGCACTAGTTCCAAAGGCTAGGCGATTGACTAAACGACTAATTAAACCGCTTTACTGCGACACATACGTTGATAAGTACAGTAGCGACAACACATATTATCTAATTGGTAAATTAGATAGTTTATCGCATTGTCTTAGATAATAATAAAAAATGTATATAACTTTGTCTAAGATAAAAAAGAACTGTTATAGTATTACCTTGTACTTATCTATAGTGACAATAAAACATTTTGAACAAAAGAAGTAAAGTTTTACGTGAGTTCTACGGCATAGACTTTTGATAAGGAACAAGTATAGACATTATCTACTCGTATGATTAACGACGATCAGGTGATAAGGAGGGCCCCCAATAGGTAATAAAAAACGTCAATTTAGACATCTAGAACGAATAGCATTATACAATGTTAAATTGAAATATCATGAAATAATATATCTAATATACTTAATAATAAACCCCAGAATTAACTATAAGGCAAATATGAACAGCCGTAAGCAGCCAATATTATATTCATGACCTACAAACATGGTTGGCACTAAGCTTAAAAGACCACAGATTTGCTTCCAAAATTTTATCCACTAGCTTGCGTTCGTGGCTTCGTCTGCGTAGTATGTCGATAAAAAGTTAGTAAAGTTAAAGTAGCATATGTTTTTAGCTCAAACTATCCCCATAAGAGATTTCATCAAACCAGTTCCAACCGAATCGGATTTTAGTGGGTTTTTGTTATAAAAGTAAAAAGTTAGTCAAAGAAAACGTAATCGAGAAAGGATTAGAAGCTACTAATGTCGCCATAGTATCCAATAAGATTAGAAGATTACCTAAATTTCTATAAACAACTCGGCAGTCTGTATCGAGAACAAAAATAATGACGCGCCAATCATCTTACGAGCCAATCTGCCAATTAGTAACAATTATAACTATCTTTTACCAACTGATCTAGGAATATAAAGCAAACAGAGTGTATCAACCTTTTATCTTTTATCTTTGACGCCAGTGTTCATCAGCTGAGCGGAATTGGGTTAGTAAGGTATGAGTGGCGAGGTGGCGATGTCACTTATCAAGATTATTCATCCATATAAAAGTACGCAGTTTCTAGGTGATGGTTTACATAACTTTACTGAAATCTTTGTTAAAATTGAAGATATGTTACTCAATGGAGAAGACTGTCACCGAGCAGTGGCACTGTATGGGTTTACCAAAATGGGCAATTTTAGTAAAGAAATAAAAGTGTTGTTTGTTTTTGACAGTCAGATGACTAGCGTTTTTTTTTGTTGGGTTGGAAAATCGTCAAATGACTTGGTAGGGCGTGTCAGATTTTTACTGACTAAAACCCATCCGTGTTTCTTCACTTGAGTGTGCGATGGCCCGGGCCACGATTTCTAATTTTATATTTTAATACTGGTTTTAGATTGACTTTAGAAGTAAAGTAGCAGCCAAACATGGTAATGGGAACACAGTTGCAATAAAGAGCCTGTAATAAACATATAGTTAGAATAAAAGAAAATATATTTATTCGTACGGACGAAAGCAGTGCAACCTACCCGAAATTATCAAAATTCTAAATCAACCTTGAGTCTTAATGCTCTAAAGATAAAGTTGAAAATCTAATAAAGAAAGACAGATTGTTGTAGCTTGATGTGCTTTGTCGGTACAAAGCAGAAGAGACATCACTGAAATCTTAAAGAAACTTGATGTTAGTAGATGTACAAAATAACTGACATGAATGACTTGAAGAGACTGGGAACACAAAATCTCTAAAAACATACTACTGGAATTCTCACTAAACAAACAACAGCATTTTTATCGTAGCAAAAACCGTTCAGAAACTGACAACCCTGAATCATCTCCAAGATGGGTCGTTCAGTTATCAAATACAAATTGCCTTGAAACAATGTCACTGTGTACGCTTGTCAAATTCAGCTGATAACACAGAATGCTATCTGGCATTGAATAAATAATGTTTTACTACTGAACATTAGTTTTAGCAGAATTAGGGGTTTTTTGGCCAGAAGACATTAGCGAGAGTTATTGCCTCTAAGCATATCTACATATGTTTGGAATTCCTGCTTTATTATGCGTGATATTACATCAGAGACTGAAATATTAAGTACTATTAAAAGCCGTTCAGTTAAATATGACAAGTCACACAAATTGATACTTTAAAGAATTATTGAATGTTTGTTAGTTTCAATATTTTCACTCCTCGAAGAGTGGACACCTATGTCCCAGACGTGGGGATAGTGTAGTCTGATTACCTTAAACTGGTTCATAATGATGAAGCTCGTGATATAAACTAGCAAAATTGGTGAAAAGTGATACAAAATGAATTATACTTAAAAAAAAATAGTTCTTTGCGTACGAATGATATTGTAATATTGTGAATTATTTCGTAATGTAATCATTAAGAATTTTTTTTTTCCATATACTTACTTGACGACGTCAGCGACGGCGGAGCGATAGGGTCTGGCCATTCAAATGCACACACACTTTGGTTTGACACTTTGGTTGCAGAAAATGATTATCTATAATTAAAAAACAAAGAACGTATTCTTTGTCTGCTAGCCCTAAAATCAAAACACTACATTTAAACTTCAGGTCACAACGGCTCGATTCAAGTACCATCACAATTCTGGTCATCATCTCGATATTTGGACAATGGTTTTGATTCGGCACACGTAGAGGAAGTTCGGCGATGTCTGCTTTATATGTGTATTGAGTGAATGAACTTATTTGTCGGACAATTGTTTGAATGCATTCATTTTAGGACCCATGAATGGACGGCGCCAAATCCGTTATAAAATTGTCTGGAAATTAACTTTGGGAAGCCTGTCATAATAAACTGAGGCTTGTTGAATAATGACGAATTGATCACCGACCGGTCCATGTCCCATTTTGATAAGCCGGACGACCCAAAGAAGGTGGATGGGACTGGAAAAAACTCGATGCGAGAGGCAGGGGACGGGGTGTAATGGCGAAGCTTAGGAGAGGCAAATTTCCAGCAGTAGAATGTATTGCCGTAATGAATTGGATCGATAGCGGAGAAACCTATCTAGTGATTGACGATAACAGTATTGTTGACAACCTGAAAGAAATAGAAGGAGGTGGCCAACTTAAGGATGGTAACAATAATGTCCTAAATGTATTACCTAGAGTGACGAAAGTAGAAGAGTCAGTTATTAAAATTGGCAGAATGATAACAGTACGAACAAAACCTTAAGACAACTCACAATAAACTATAATAAAAGCTGTAAAACGTTTTAAATATCGCGATGTTTCACGCACAAGATTGTGTAATGAGCAGACTGCTGTGTAAACACACAGACACCGGCCTCTCGCACCTATCATGATTATATGTAAATGTAGCACATGTTGCCACGAATATATTAATTTGTCTTTTAACGGTCCACACACTTCATTTAGAGCTGTTTTTGTTGTTTTAGCTATCTTTTATTTCGATTTGGAGACTCGTTCTAAACGCGAGCTGCTCTTGTTGTAATTTATTTATTTAAACTTTTCACACAAAAGGGCGGACTAAAAATTTTTGCCATATATTTTGCAAAAATATCAATTATATTTTAATGGTAATTAAGTTGAATATAGAGTGGCTCTTGAAAAAGTTATAAAAATGGTAGACTTTTTAACGACAAATGAACTTCATTATATAGGAGTTAAAGTTATATTTGTTTACGTAACCAGATTTTAAGACTATGGACTATTCGGTAACTCGTCATCTATCTGAATTCTTTGTGAAAATACTAACAAAAAGATTGCTATATCAGCTAACATTCACGACGATCCTCAAACAGGAAAGGCAAAAAAATATATAGAAGTACAAATATATGATAACTTTTGGCACTACTACTTCCTTTTTCGGTAAGAACAAGGCAATCAGATAAGATTTGACAGTTACGTAGACAGGGCGCTTCGGAACACGTGTTAGATAGTGGAAAATCACATAGGATTTATTACTATGAACTACTGTATTTCAGCATCTGCCTTGCTTTTTCCCAAATCTCTTTGATGTCGACTTCTATTCTACCTGGATCCAGATTAATACCAGTATTTTAGATGGAGCGATTGCCTATACTTTACAACCCAGCAACTGGGTAAAACGATCCTTAGTACCACTGGTTGCTAGATCTTCGGGCTTCTGACGAACCTTCTTCTTCTCCTGCCTATAGAGGTCTTCCAAGGCTTTCCACATTGCGGGGGTTTGCCATAATCCCCACGCTTGGCAGAAGGGTCGGGGATCGCAATAATTTGATATTCCGCAGGAGAAGCGCTGGTGCTCGCTTCCTTGCTGAGATTTCCCTTAAGCGCCCTTTACGACATCCATAGGAGAATATGGGAACAAATCATAACGACTAGATTTAAACATAACTTACGATTTTTGGGAGTACTACATAAATTTCTGTCCTCAGCCTTACTCTCCAGAAATTACAGGCGTTTTTTTATGATTGTCAAGGGCTCTTACAATGAAGACAAGATAACGGAAGAAACAATAACACGATATCACCACAAAACTTCCTATTGACACTGGAATGGCAGCAAATACAGGCTACTGAGATAACTAAACGTAGTACTCAAATAATCATGTACCATCCGATGGAATCTACTGTCATCGAGGCCACAGAGAAGGTTGTTCTTAGATTTGTGGACATTTGTTATTAGCAACTAAGAACCTTAGGGTCGTAGCAGCGCAGTTAACACATCAACAATTCTCTGTTTGTCGGAGTTAACTGGTTAATTTCCGTTCAGTCAACCGCCTGGCTTTTAAGTGGTGCTCGTTTTGCTCTGTCGGCATGCATTTGATCACAGTTTCATCAGGGTGCCCTGGTTTAGTTACTGTGACCAATTCGTCTAGTACGTGATTGGTGCAGTTTTAACGTTCGCTATAATTTATTGCTAACATTAGAACTGATTCCAGAATATCATTTAGGCTGCTGCTGAATAGCTGAACGGCCAACGTTTGGTTAAAAGACTAGGTGGTTAATTAAATGGCTAATTATACCAGATGGCTGCGACATGTACAAACCATGACACGGTACTTAATGTAATATTGAATTGTTTTTTTTTTATTGGTCGCGTTAAGATGATGTTCTGAAGTTGATTGGACGGGTAATATGGAAGATCTTACGAATCTTACGAATTTAAGTATCTGTCTATTTTAACAGTCGCTGTTTCGTTTCATCGACTTTAAAATCATAATGATAAAGTACTTCAAAACTTCTTTATAAGGAAATCATTCAATATTTCTTTGTTTTTTTTTAATTACTTACCGTCACCTAAGTAAGTATATTAGTGACTCTCACCCAAGAACCAACAGGCACACCCAACTTTAGGATATAGCCAGTTTATTTAATTGGTGCAATTACTGACAGCCCTGGCATGGCAACAATTATGTCACCTCGCGTGACGTCATCACAATTAAAGGGTGCTATTATTATAATTTGGACTTCCATAACACCGGTATGAGATACATGGAGTTACAAGGGATATCCTGTGAAATGGACAAACGAGACAGCGAGAACTTCGCAATAGTATGTAATTTGTAACCGTAGTCAATTGTTCAACACGCTGTTGTTCCAAACTACCTAGTTTTTATCTAAAACTCATTTTTCTTATTTTTTAGAAGGCGAGATAAATAATCTAGCTTTCAAAAAATAAAAATAATAGTTTAAAAATGTTTTTTTGTATAAATTTTACAGATATGATAGATATTGATGTCTAAAAACAATAGAAAACAAATTTTGTCAACACATAATTTAGATAACAACATAACCAACTGTTGTTGCCGCTATTGATACCCATCACAGCTGGTGAAGTTTTGCTAGCTAGTAGTAGGTAGTAGTCACTAAACAATCTAGCAGCTTTGGTTTGCTATCTAACAGCTTTGGATGCAGGGGAGAGGCGTGCGGCTAATCGGTGATTCATATTTCGTTAAGGCCAATATCTACAAAGCCTGGATCAGGATTCAGGGTAGTCAGGCTTTCGGCTCTAGGATGCAATTTGGAGAATGTGTGCAGCAATTACATAAGTTAATTCCGCCATTACCATTTCATCATCTGACAATCCGTCCAAGCAAGTAGGCATCCACCGGTTTTTTTTGGTCCGCTCTGGGCGGAGCGGAAGGGGGTGTTAGACTTATACTGACTAAAACCCACCCGTGTTCCTTCACATGCCTGTGCTCCAGGGCCACGGATTATCTTTCAACCAACCCGCAACCCTGTCACAGGCAGCGGTCGACGCGCCGTCGACCCGGGCCTGGTCCTTACCGGGTGGCGAGCTGCCCAGTGCTCTCCGCCGGCAAGCTCTCGCCTACGGTGGCTGGGAGTTCGATGTTGTCTCCCGATCAGGGCATCTCCTGCGGCGGTTGAGGCGTGAAGGCGCTGAGATTCTCGCTGCTTGAAACAGCTGTTTCCGGTGAGGACCTGCGTCAGGCGAAAGGTGAGGACGCCGTGGCGCTTCTCCTCTAGCCATTCCTCAAAGAGGCGACTTACCACTGCTATTTTGCCTAGCACTAGATTGCGACATCACCAACCTCCATATCGACGGCGACACGTTCAGACGTCGTACTGGTTGCCGCATCAGGGACCGCGCCCACATCGGCCAAGTAGGTATCCACAATTAACTTGTTAACCATTACGATCTGGATGAAGCGTTTCGCTTCGTCGACATTGCATCACTGCTCCCCATGCGGCGGGATGATGGCGGAGTCGCAGTCAAGCACTAGTTTAAATAATTTAAAAAAAAACAGTATTATAGTGTATGTGAGAAGCCATAATAAAGATAATTCAATAAGATAAGGCGGCTTACATATTTATTCTATTACGCATTTTATAATAAACTTATACTTACGTAATCTGAAATACGTACGTTCTAAGTCAGCTGTCAAAAAACTGTTAACCTGTACGGTAATTACGTAACACACTATCAATAGCAATGTATTTCATTTTGACAGTTCAACAACATTCATTGCGTTATTTACGTTGTTGAGCAGACACATTCTTCGAACATATGGTGCAATTGATTAGAAATATGCTTCAAAATGACTTCCATCGGTAGTAATAGTGTATTACTCAATTAGTGTGCTGGACCTGGGCAAGGTACGTTGATAGAAGTGAGCCTTCTGGTCTTCCCCATGCTGTGTACCACACTCGTAAAATGCAGCGGCGATACAACTTTATAGTTAGGTACCGATGTGAGCTGCTATACATTGTAAACGAGTACCCGTTAGTATGTATGTACTAGTAGGTAAGTAATTTAATGATCATTGATATTATAATAGGTAACTGTCTTCTTAAATAAATGATAATGAATGAGATTACTATTTGTTATTGCGTGCTTAAGTTCTTTTGCTACTAGATATATTTGCGCGCGACGCACTTCGATATGAGATTCTGGCCGTGTGTAATTCTGACCGAATATAAAAGCATTGTCTTTGGGACAAATAAGGCTCAAGTAACTGTCCAATTGTTTATTTGCAAACATCGTATCATAACATATATGAAGGCGTAGTGAGTAAATGTCAAGATGGTGGCTCACAGGAGAAGTAAAGAAAAAACTAACAGCGTAGACTTTTATCAATATGTGATCAGGGCAGGAAAGGTGCTCTTCTGCCCCCCATGAACGGGTCCAGGGGCGAGGGACATGGGGAAGTCCCCGCCCCCTATTTGATGGACCCCGCGGCCCCACGCGGGCTCGTGATAGAACAGACACTGATGGGGTGGTTATAGTCAGTAAAAGTCTGACAGAGCCCGTCGCCCACCCAGGGCGGCGGACACCCTATGAGGAATTCCACCCCGGAAAAAAAAGGTAAGGTGAAAAGGACCTGACATAAACAAAGACTCGAAGCATTTATTTCAAACTCGACAAAGATTACTTCCAACTAGTCACGATCATGGAAATATCGACATAATAAGTTACTGCGTTATTGGATTTTTTTTAAATTTTATATTCTAGCTGGTAAGTAGTGAAGCAATCGTTGATGGTATAGGCACGGTAGTTTGTTAAGGACCTATTCGCTCTAAGCTTGAAGTCATTTCAACTGTAGTTTAAAGGCGAGGCGAACTATCTATGAGCCTTTAATCCAAATACGTGGAGTGGTTTTGCGTGAAAGAGGAACAAAGATATTTTCATGCATCCTCATAAACTTTCGCCATTATAAGGTTAGTAGGATAAGATTATTAAGTAAATTAAAACTGTTCCACTTACATTCTTTTGTGTCTAAAGCTGTGGCGACATCAGAATTTGCTTTGGTTGCCTGCATGTGAGGACGGTGTAGAATATCAGAAGCGTAAAATCTTCATCTTCTTCTTCTTCAGCTTATAGAGGTCCACTGCTGCACAAGGCCTCCCCCAAGGCTTTCCACGATGACCGGTCTTGTGCTGTCGCATCCATCGCCTTCCTGCGACCTTCACCAGGCCATCGATCCACCTTGTTGGGGGCCTCCCTTCGTCTTCCGTTACGTGGCCCCTACTCCAGAACCTTACTGCCCCATCAGCCATCGGTTCTACGAGCAATGTGCCACGACCACTTAATTTTAGCGACTCGAAGACCTATGTCGGTGACTTTGGTTCTTCTGCGGATCTTCTTATTTCAAATTCGATCGCGCAGAGAAACTAGGAGCTTAGCTCGTTTCATCAATCTTTTGTGACTTTGAGCCTTCGTATGAGGCCCATTGTGAGTGACCACGTTTCAGTTCCGTATGTCATCACTGGCAACACACACTGGTCAAGGACTTTAGTCTTGAGACACTGTGGTATCTTGGACGACGAGAATATATAGCGTAGCTTCTCGAAGCTGCCCAGCCGAGCTGCATTCGACGAGACACCTCTTTTTCGAAGTTGGACCTACTTAGTTGGACTGTTTGTTCCAGGTATATATATACACGTCAACAACTTCGAGTACAGAGCAACCAACTAGAACTGGAGTTCGACATGATCTTCGTCTTATCCATCTTCATCTTTGGACCCACTTGTTGGGACGCTCTGCTGAGGTCATTGAGCATTTTACCCAAGTCTTCTGTCTCCGCCATGACCACGATATCATCCGCAAAACGGAGGTTAGTGATGTACTCGCAAGTCCAAGCCAAGTCCTTTCCAGTCCAGGAGCTTGAAAACATCTTCCAACGCTGCAGTGAACAGTTTGGGAGATATTACATATCCTTGTCTCACTCCGCGCTGCAGTTCGATAGGTTTCGAGTTCTGATCCTGGAGACGGACTGACATGGTGGCGTTTTTGTACAAACACTTTAACACCTCAATGTATCGATAGTCAATTTGGCACCGCTGGAGAGACAGTAGCACCGCCCAAGTTTCGATCGAATCGAAGCGTAAAGCAAGCCGTGGCAACTAAGGGACGATCAGTCTACGTCATCATGAAAAGTTAGGCCTCCAGTGAGTTTTTTTTTTAATTCCTAGCATCAAATCAAGTGGAATGGCTCATTTCATCGAAGTTTTCATTGTAAAGTGTTTACAAAATACACCGGCAGATCCATAATAAGCCCGTTTCGGTTTTCCAACGCCAAGGGGATACGTGGTGATGGGCAGGTTATACTAGTTCTAAGTAGTAAAAGTAAAAAAGTCCATGTGATAAAAGTACTAAGATCGCTCTTGGCGATAAGACCGCCCATTGTGTCACCCTTTGTAAAATCTTTATATTTATGTTCTGTAATCTATACGGTGTACATAATAATTAATTTTGTTGTGATTTTTTTAATGGTCCCATAGAGGTATTATAGTTTAAAGTTAAACGCGCCTCTATGTGTGATCCCAAATAAGTTTGCCATTAATTGCAGTCAGAAATGAAATAGTACCAAGTCTGTCTAGCAAAAAAAAAAAAAAATCGATAACCTTTTGTCAGATAACTTTGACAAATCATCTTTAGCTTGCAAAAGGACCACATTTCGAAAAAGCTTTTACCTGAATTGCAATTTTGTGTACAAAAAGATTTGCTGTACTGTAGTGTAAGCGAGAGAGACAAATGTGTTAGAGTGAGACAAAGAACGACACTGTTCCAACTGCATTAGAGTGAGTACACTACAGTCATTTTATTTATGGAGAAAGTGAGACAGATAGTGACGCCACTGATAATTATTAATAGTCTATTGAATGTTAGTTGGGAGTGGACAATGGCCTCGATTCCCTTGTTCGCAAACTAAACTAAATTTAAGTGCACTGAGCA
The DNA here is from genome assembly GCA_037179545.1 of Sesamia inferens. Taxonomy (NCBI): domain Eukaryota; kingdom Metazoa; phylum Arthropoda; class Insecta; order Lepidoptera; family Noctuidae; genus Sesamia; species Sesamia inferens. The sequence continues at coordinate 4,628,226 of CM073939.1, read as the reverse complement.
TCTTTTTTTTTATATTTCATTAAGAAAAGGACAGAAGATAAAATGTTAGTTTAGACCTGTCAAATTAGTCCGCGCCTGACGTAATTTGATGTATTTTTGGTCGCCATGTTTATAATCGCGTCTAAACTGTCTATGGAATATCTTAATTTGACAAGATTAAACTAAAATTTTATCTTCGATGCTTTTCTTAATGAAATAAAAAGAAAAAGAAAAAATAAAATGATACACTTAACTTAAGATTAGTTTGTGAACAAAAGAATCAGGGCCATTAACTAAATATGTGGTCTAGACTGTTGATTTTAAAACTTTATCAAAAGTACTCATTTTATTACTTAACACTCATTGTGATAAGTAAGGTGAAGTGAATTCCGGACATCGGATGATATTTCAAAGCGAAACAAATTTTGAATTTTTAACGTGGGCCCGCCAATCATGGTTCATAAATTCATAAGGTATACAGTCAAAACACGTCACAAGAACACAAGTGTGGCGTGATTATGATACGATGAACGATTAACACGAACGGAGAAGGGTGAGGAGGTGGAAGCGCCTCTCCTCTGCTCCGCAGAAGTAAATAGGAGAAATTTGATTTGTTAAGGTTTTTATTTTAGTTTTTACTTAAATTGTAGAAATTCCTGGTGGCTTAGGATTCCACCCTCATTCCGGAAAAAGCACTATATTACCGGACTTGTCCGGAAAATTCCGGACGTCTGGCAACCCTTGCTTAGAGTGAGTCAGTAGTGTCAATCCCTAGCATTAGTTGAATGACAACTTAGTTCACCTATCATGTATGTTATCGCGATGGGATCTTTACTGAATCGCACTGCTAGTATAAACCAGCACCCTAATTGCTTAACACATTATGTGTTACTATCAGTTGGAAACATTTTGAAGCATATGGCTAGTCCATTGTTTATTAAGTTCGAAAAATGTGTCTGCTTAACAACGTAAATAACGCAATGAATGTTGTTGAACTGTCAAAATGAAAATGACAGATAGTTTGTTACGTAATTACCTTGCAGCTTTCAGGCATGTGCCCGCTTGACGTTTAGTTTCGGGATATTCTGTACAAGTAAACCCTTTATTTACCAGTCAACCATAGGTGGTGAAGAGATAAGATGGTAGGCGCTTTCGTTTGAAAAAAAAATGTAAAGAAAGATAAAAAAAAACCTCTTAATACTATTAAAAATAATATTTAAATAAGCTAAATATACATACATACTATTACCAAAATATATACTTATAATATATACATACAAAACTAAAATTTGGGAGAGACGTGTAGCAATAACTCTACCCTAATTGTTGCGAAAATAACTCTGCAATTTCCGCTTAAATGCAAACCGACTGGCCGCCATCCTGATATCAAGAGGAAGCGCATTCCACAGAAGAATGGATTGAATATGAAATGAAGAATGAACAAAGTCAGACGTATGCGAAGGACAAAGTAAGAGGGGATTGTTAGAAGAACGCAGATTTTTAGTGTGAGAAAAACATAAATATTGGAACCCTTTCCCCGTGGGCTAGACAGAAACGATAGAATAATTAACAGCCGTTCTTGTCCCACTGCTCGACGAATGTAAATACACTTTCAAGGTTTTCAGTAAAATATAAAAGCGTCTAACCCTACAAATTTCATAAAGTACCTATATTTTGAAAAAGAAAAAAATACGAGTGTGCTTATGACCACACGACTGAAGTGAAACTTCTTTCGCTCCATCTGTATGTAAGTATATATATATGTGTGTACAATATATACATGTATACACATATACATATATTAATTTTCTATAAATATTTAAATTTATTTCATGGGTTCATTGGTAAATTAATATTTTTGCATAGATCTTCTATTTTTATTGAAAAAAAAAAAACTCGTTGTAGACCTTGTAGTACCAAGTTCGCGCCACGGGCTCCTCTGTGCTTATATCCCCCACTTAACGTCCGTTCGCCTTGTCCGATCACTTTTCGTAACGCTTACGTCACGCGTTCGCCAGCTTACTCCCCTAGTCAAGCGTGCGTAAAGAAGTTTCACTTCAAAAAAACATGACGTGTAAATGTGATCACTGACTACTACACTACACTGAGACTAACTAACTAACTGACTGACACTACTACGACTACAGTGAGTACTTGCTTCTTCTTCTCAGTCTATAGAGGTCCACTGGTGGACAAAGACCTCCCCAAGGCTTTGCATAATGATCAGTCTTGTGCTGTCCGCATCCATCGGCTTCTCGCGACCTTCACCAGGTCATCGTTCCGCTTTGTTAGGGGCCTGCCTACGCTGCGTCTTCCGTCTTCCACGTACGTGGCCGCCACTCCAGAACCTTACTGCCCCATCGGCCATGGGTTCTACGAGCAATGTGTCCCTCCACTTCCACTTAATTTAAGCGACTCGAAGAGATTGAATTCAGAAACAATTACTGCGTCGGACAATCTGATCAACGTATTCCTACAACGTATTTTGTTTTTTTATGATACAATGTTGACTTTTTCTAAACTTTTTTCTGAATTCAATTATGCAATAAAACAAAAGTGCCTTTTTTTCGAGATACGACAAAATCGCTTTCCAGTGTCGATATATTATAATAAAACCTACAAAATCAAAAGACTTTTTCGTGGTGTCCTTCACAAGTAAAAATATTTACCGCTAACCGAAGCGAGTACGAGAAAGTCAAACGTGAAGGTAAGCGCGAAGAGACAAAGACGGATTACGAACAAAATGCGAAGTTTTTGTAACTCTACTTATAAATTTTAATATACATACAAATCAATTCAAGTTCCCACCTTTGTGATCTTGGACAAAACCTAAACTGTAAGCGGTTTTGACCCTGATTAGCCAATAGAGACAGTATGTCACTTGGATAGCCTTCGAGAGGGGCCGTGGGAGCAGGTGCCGGCGCATGGGAATCGCCAAAACCCATTGTTTTTGCTCCTAACTTAGATTTGGTTGAACAAACACTAGTATTATTGATAAATTTAGACAGTGAAGTTAGTATATTGGGTTTGATATTTGTTGTTTTTTTTATTATGGCATCTCGTAGTTGACCTTGAGAGGTCTTGACTACTTAACCGGACTGTCCTGTGGCTGCCTTAAATGAATTTAAAGCCTCCGGCCAGGGCAACTAAAAACTTAGCGACTACGCGCTAAGGGCACCCCCTGTGGGGTACGATCCTCGACTTAGGGCGTCGCTGGATATTTGTTGATGAATAAGAAGAACTGAACTGAATACAGTTAATTGAAATGAATACAGTCCTTTGGCTCGTTAAGGGTAGACCTATAAGTATATTATTAACTATTGTTAAATACCGAACACCGCGAGGGTACCCAGTACTTAAAAGTTGACCTTTATTTGTAGACAAGTAGGGTTGACGTAATCAAAATAAAACAACTACTGTATACTGTTCTATAGATGCGCTTATATTTCGTAAAATTCCAAAGGACCCAACCAAATCGTTGTCATACAACGCTTGCGACTTCTATTTCGACGTCAACGCCATCTAGTTGCATTTTGTGTAAACTTTTAAACTTGATGAACGACTTTGATTAAGCATGATCATTAACATATCGCCCACCAAGGACATTATTGACGGAATGTCCTTCTAGAAATGGTTATGGGTCTGAATTAACTGTTAACAATTTGACAACTTATTTGTGATCTACATATTAATAATATTGAAAAATAAATCCGTACTTAGTAAATTTTAAAGCTACTTAAATAATTATTATATAATGCTTAAAATGTAAAAAATCAACAATGGTAAAAAAAGGTTCTTAAAAATCTAACAATAAATTGATCTAAACAGATAAAAATCATGTAAATAAACAAAAGTAAAAATACTCTATACATTAAAAGTTGGTAAAATTTGATCTAAGTACATATATAAAATTCATGAATCGGTCACCTGCAAAATGCAAAGTTTAGAGGTTGGCCTTTTAATAACAGAACTCTTAGTAGGTACGTAATGTGACCACACGAGTGATATTATGATCTCCGGGATGCTTATCAATTATGCGACCTAACAACCAACGACTTGGCAGCATGTCGTCCTTTGCAAAGCATTACATTTGTGTTCTTTAAATTAGAAGTTGTACTAGGCGTTTCTCTAGCACCAACGACACCCGACAAGATCCACCCTAATGCAATGTTCTGGGCCATCAGTGTACCAGATGGATTCTTCAATAAACCTGTCTTTATAATGCAGCTATAAACATCAGCACCCAACAGAATATCGACTTTGTTTGGTGTCTTGAACTCAGGATCAGCTAAATATACGTTATTGATACCTAACCAGTCGAAAGTGTCTGGATGAAGACTTCGCTCAGGCAGGTAAGAGGTGATTTTCTTTAACACATAAGCATTTAATGAATACTTGAAGCTTGGGTTGACACGAGATTTAACCGTTAATTGTACCATGTACTATGCCATGGTTGACCTATGATTTCCTAATCCAGACACATGTCGTTGAATTGGTACCTTTTTTAGGTTAAGATGCTGTACTGCGACCTCTGTTATGAAACAAGGCTGTGAACCTTGATCGTCCAAGGCTCGTGCTGTTTGGTATTCACCAGTCTTTGACGAATCTTTTATCAGCGCAGTGGCTAATAAAACCTCTCTGGGCTTAGCTACTTTCCCTGTAGACAAGCAAGAGACTATCTGAGTAGCACTAGTTGAAAGAATCGCATTCTCAGTAGTAGGCTTTGCTACAGACTCTTTATTGTCTAAATGTAGCAAGGAATGGTGGCGCTTTTGACATATTTTGCAACTTGTATTTTTCTTGCAGTTGCATACTGTATGATTACTGCCTAAACAGTTGGAGCACATTTTGTTCTTAGCAACGAAATCCCATCTATGCTCGAGAGATTGTTTAGCAAACCCTTTGCAGAAACAAAGCTTATGAACCTCTGTGCAGTATTCGCATTTCATTCGTGATGACGAGACTGTTGCTAACAATGATCTAAGTGTATTATTGATCTGGCGTTCTGGACTTTTTTTTTAGTCATATGCACTCAAGTGTGCGAAAACGTTGTTCTAAAAATATTTTTAATTGTTTAAAAGTAGGAAAATCATTGTTGGAATCGTTAATGCTGACACTTAATTCCCAATGCTTGCGCGTTTCCGGATCTAATTTAAATGTCACTATGTGTATGATAATAACATCCCATGTACTCACATTTATACCTAAGTTTGTGAGAGCCCTTAAACAGTCACTGGTGGTATCTGAAATCTCCTTTAGTGATGTCGCTGATTCAACCTGGATACGTTTAATACTAAATAATCGTTTCAAAATGCAGTTGGCGAGATATCTTTTATTACTGTATCGCCTGTCTAATAGCTCCCAGCACTCACTGTAATTGGCATCAGTTATTGGAGTATTCCGTATCAATTGCTCAGCCTCACCAGTTAGATGACTTTTTAAATAGTGCAGCTTTGGCACATTATCTAACAACTTATTCTTATGAACTAATGATACAAAAAGATCATGAAAGGTCGTCCATTCTTCATATTTGCCAGAAAACATTGGGATAGTAATCTTAGGCAATTTGACCTGTGAATGGGCAGACGTACTACTAAAAGAACCATCCCCATGAGGTACTGGTTCACTTGCAACTTTAATTTTATTAATTGTTGTTTTCATTAAACTTTTGTAAGTTATATACGTGTCTTCGGTCGTGTCATAAATATCAACAACCTTTTGTTCTATATCATCAAATTTGGAGTTATGGTAAATTTTAGTGTTAGTATCTTTAAAAGAATTCCAATCTTTTTCTAATAATTCTTGTCTAGTCTCAATATATTCGACAGTTAACCTTTCTTTGGGACACTTTTTAAAATTAACTAATCCTTTATTGATAGCATTTTGGAATCCTTTTAACACATTCATCAATCCTTCCATATTTGAGCTGATTAATAATTTTAATAATTAACAAATAAAACTGTAAATATGTAAACAACTTGTGTGATTGTATAAGTTAATATGACTCGATCAAATAATGAGTATAGATGTATAAAAATCAACAAGTGTAAACAATCAAAGTTCTACTATAAAGCAAACTAAATATATCTAAGTAAAATGGTTCAATAATATTCTAAGTTCTATTTAGTCGCCCAAAATTTTTCAAGTGTTTTAAATTACTTATAATCTGGCGGAAGTCGGGCATAGGTTCCCCGTTCCGTCGTTTTTTAAGAAACTATTCTAAGTCCTAAGCTAAACATGCACAAATAAGTCAATTTCTAATAGCTAAACAAAATTTTTCTAAGTCTAATAAATAGTTGATAATCTTATCTACTTAAAATTGTACAAGTCCAAAATTCTTCTACAACCTTCAAAGTTAAAAGCTTGGAATAAATAAAGTTCAAAATGGCTTGACTTTTAACTGGTCTGTTTATAATAATAAATGTACTCACAATTTGCACTTCACTCACACTACACGATGAATGATGTATGTGGCGGCCTCTGGTGGCGACACGATAAACTAGATATGACGTCAGGCTTCTGATGTCACGTTGACCTACTGTGTGACGTACTTCTGACGACCACACGTTGAACTGTAGGCCTAGTATGAGTTTTCAATACGAAACTCGTTCGATCGCATCGAGCGCGTTTGGCGCTCTCATTGGTTGAGAGTTCTTACGACCTTGAAGCGGGCCAATCGCTGAGTCAAACGCGCTCGATATCGGCGAACGAGTTTCGTAATGAAAACTCATACTAGGCCTACAGGATGGGTGACGCTACGGTCACCACTTATCTTCCGCTGCTACTGAACTCCCCAACCGTGCTGGACAAAGCTGTCGCTGCCTATGCGAGGAGCCGGGTACTCTTGCCGCAGCGATCCACTGCGAGTACCACGGGAAGAGCGGACCCAAAGCTGGGGCCGCTAATTCAAAAATGTGGAAAAGTTATCCGCGCTCGATGGACCAATGTTAAATACCGAACGCGAAGGTACCCAGTACTTAAAAGTTGGGGTTGACGTAATCAAAATAAAACAACTACTGTATACTGTTCTATAGATGCGCTTATATTTCGTAAAATTCCAAAGGACCCAACCAAATCGTTGTCATACAACGCTTGCGACTTCTATTTCGACGTCAACGCCATCTAGTTGCATTTTGTGTAAACTTTTAAACTTTATGAACGACTTTGATTAAGGGGAAAGTCAAGCTGAGTGTCACGCTCGTTTTTCATTGGACTTTTAAAATTATTTATAGTGTTGTTTACTAAATAAAAGTGCGTCATTTATGTAGTAAAAAGTGCATTTAGTAAATAGTTTATAAAGAACAATGAAATATCGCAGCATAGTGGCCACATCATGACTTAGCCCCAAACCTCACACGTAAGACTGGTCACGCTGCAGCCTTTTTCTTCATGAATAATTCATAATTACTTGACATTGGCTAAATGCACAGACCGTGCGAAGCCAAAAAATAAAGAAAGAAGACTTTGATTAAGCATGATCATTAACACCTATGTACCATAAATTAGTAACCAAGTCAAAACTGTACAGCATTAAACGAAATTTGTGGTTTTTTTTAATCTTAATAATAAGGCATTGGTCGTATTAATTTTTGTGACTGTGACCGACGCGTGATAGTCTTGAACCAAACATATAGGTACCTAGGTAGTTTATAAAAATTTTGTCCATTTGTCTGGATATATGTTCCGGATTAGCTACAAAAGTGCTGATACACCATAATGGTCCACCAAGATATACCATAATGGTCAGAAGGGCATTGTCGTTATTTAAAACGTTCAACATCTAGTCACATCTCAAAATCTCTTCTCAGCGACAATCTCAATCTAAAAACTTGTCAAAAATGTATCGAACTTTGAAGCATTTTTGACAAATCGCGACTAAGGTCAGATAAAATGCTCTAAAATTACTAAAATGGCATCTGGGAATAAAATAGATATTACGTACTATTTTATTAGGTATGTTATATCACATTTTTATAAGGTCACATATCTAACGACCTCCACGCGAAAGACGCGGACAGAAGCAAATCAAGAAGTAAATCAGCCATTTTGAGAGTCAACATTTTATTTTGCAATGTTTTTTTAAGTTACCACCAGAAAATCTACCAGCCTTATGATGACGTGCCCAAGTAGTTACATCTACCCTCTTAGCTACCTGAAACATACATTGCTGGAAGTAAAACCGTATTATCAAAGGCAGCTAATAAAAAAATAATAAAATCCTCCTTAGTTATACATTGTAAAAATTTTGGGGATATCAGTTTGTAGCTCCTTTATTGTAACTACCAAATTCTTAATAAACATAAAGGTATTGAAATTGCTTTACGTTATCTTAAGTAGATGTAAAACTTATGAAAGTCTTGGATTTAACAATGGTGGATATGCCTTAAAGTACACAAGTGCTTTCGCCAAAAAGTAATAGGTAATGGCTCATAAAATTTGTCAATAAATGTCAGTTGTAGCATAAAAGTAACAATAGTATACACTAAAAGTAACGGTTGATGCACTGACTGCACTTTTAGCGTAGTGGTCAAGCTGATGACTGCTAACCTGCGTGTCGCAGGTTGGATTCCCGCTCGGAACATATATTTGTATGACCTACAAGTACTTGTTCCGGGGCTGGCTGTTTGTGTATGTGAGTTTATATATTTGTAAACGCACTCACGGCACACGAGAAATTTCTAGTGTAGGGCAACTTCTTTTTTTAAAACCAATGTCTGTCATTTTGACCGTTCAACAACATATACAATATGTAAAGCAAACCCTGTCCGACCCGTGAAGGTATTGTTAGGTATCAATAACTGATTCTACTAATGGATACAAAACCGGGCTAAACTTTAAAAAAAAATCCCCCTAAAAAATAAATATTATTTCGCAAAATGAGGTAACTTTTATAAATGTGCGTTAAGCACTCTTCCGCGGGCGGCGGGCGGCAGGGCACGCGGCACGTGGTCGCATCGCTATTCGCTCATAATAATACCAATGTTGTCACTTTTTTAAAAATTACCAAATTTCTGGGAAGTTGGAATTAATTCGCGGGAAAAAAAGATTATTTCAAAATTCATTTGCATTGGTACTATGATGATTACGTAAAATTTTATATTATATTTGGTCATGTGTTTACCTAACCTTTATTATCCTTATGGGTCGGACAGGGTTTTCTTAACATACTGTAGATATTGGAATTACTCAAGTTGTTAAGCATACAAATTTTTCGAACGTACACTTTGTACGTTGATATGAATTATTTTGAAAGAAACGTAGCCAAAAGATTTTAAGGTTTAACAGGTTTTCTATCTGACATTGATTAAATCCTCTGCTTAGCAATAGGTATTATTAATATTAATAACCGTTATCAGTAATGGTAGGCTCGTTATCTGGCTTAGGTAGCGCCATAGTGACCATGAACTAACTGCGTAACGCGTATACCTAAATGCCTATCATTCGGCAGATAGCTGTCAATCGATATCTTTATTTACTTTGTAAGATATACACACTGAAATGCTTCTTCAGTAAATTATTTATTTCCCGATCATTAAATTTTTGCAAATGATTATAATCTATGCCACATGTATTTTTTTTATATTCTATGTATGTAAATCTAATAATATACAATCATAAACTGTTTCAGTAAGTAGTTGACTATAAATCTAATCGTCATTATCACGGTGGCTACTGTAAAAACAGGCACCTTTTATTAATTTGTTTGTATTGCAGTGTAGACCTGTCAAATTAGTCCGCTGGTCCGCTCCTGAGGTAAATTGGCGTATTTTTAGTCGCCACGTTTATAATAGCATCTAAACTGTATAGGGAGTATCTTAATATGACAAGTTTCAACTAAAATGTTTTCTTCTATCCTTTTCTTAATGAAATAAAAAGCAAACGATACACTTAACTTAAAATTAGTTCATGAACAAGAGAGTCGGTAATGTGAAACCATCAGTCATGACTTCTCTACGGCACAGAGCTGTTGTTCTCTTATTTGATTTTATATTCGTTCATATCTTCTATTGTGCCTTTTAATAACAAAGTCCATAGCCTACAGCAGAAGACGAAAATCTTTTCTTCAATGAAGTCTTGGTATTCCTGCCTGTCAACTAGTTTTTTCTCAACTATGTAAGGGGCAACTTCTGCCTGTCTGACCGGATGCAAATGAACAACAGTATTTTACTTGAAACAACCACCTCTCTGACCTCCACAATCCAGTTACTGAGTAACCTATTCTCCTTTTCTGAACTGAAACACGAATACTATCAATTTGAAAAATAACAGCCCCCGGGTTGTAGCGGTAGCGAACGCGGCCGCTGCGCAAGGAGGCGCGGTTTCGATCCCCGCGCAGTGAAAATATTTGTATACATGAATGAATATTTTCACTGGTCTGGTCGGGCCTCGGAAAGCACGTTAAGCCATTGGTTCTGGTTGCCATACAAACATCTACTGGCAGTCGTTCCGGGTTGTTAGAGCCCTCAAAAGTCCAACAATTGGTCTAACTGCAATACTTCGATATCGCCTTCGGGTTGTGGAGGTCAGACGGCAGTCGCTTCACGGAAAATATCGAAGTTTAGCCAAAATCAGCAGTTAGACTGGTAAAGCGGACCTCAGACTTCAAAGCTGAAAAGCTTCGGATGCGACTGGGATTAACGCTTAGATGATGAAGATAACGAATACTATTCATTTGTGTTATTACTAATTTGAATAATTTTGAAGCATACTGCTAGTCCATTGTTCCATTTGTTGAAAAAAATTGTCTGCTTAACAAAGTAGATACCAGAATTATAAACTGTAGAAATGAAACCAATTCTACTGATTCTGTGTATACAATTACTTCACTGATTCACCATCGGTATATTTTTCGAAGCAATGATTTGACGCATCCACAATTTACAATTCTAAGATCAACGAAAAATTTAAAACATACAATTTAAAGAATACCATTTCAAATTAGTCATTAAGCGGGCTGCACACTCGAAACGTGTCCACACAACGATTATTGATATCCATTTTACGCCCAACGTAAAGTTTGAAGGTCGCCTAATTAATTGCATTACCAGCGGCTGATGTGGGGTCAACGTTCTAAGTAATGGTTTAGTGTCAAATTAGGATTTTGTTTATTATTATTGTCTTAGTTTTAGTACTGGTTTTATATAGAATGCCAGCCAATGATCTTAGAATGGATTTTTTGTTCCCAGCTAAGAATAGTCTACCCTCTGTTAAGGGCGAATAAATTCTGATGCTAAAACAGACTGATAATGGTTTTAAAACAAATTGAGTAATATTCAAGGAAATTAATTGCTTAGCAAATTCAGTACAGACGTCAGCAGTTCAAACTACACGAAATTGTAAAATTTTCCCAGTCCACTTTGAACCTTCATGCTGCAGAGCTAAAGTTGAAAATCTATTAAAGAAATCTGAAAGTTTATAGACATTGTCCGTATATTGAAATCACAACTGCCATTCTTAGAAAGCTGTCGAAAATCTTTATTGATATTAAATCTGTAGGGTTTGTTTGAACGAAACTTTCAAATTCGGATTTGTAAGTTCTTTTTGTCTTTGATACCCCAATAGGGTATTTGACTAAAAAAAACTAATTAGTCCGTCAGTCAGATTTCCAAAAAATACTAGACACGTATTTATTACTATAAACAAAAAATTAAGACGACACAGTGCGTTGAAAACTCGTGTGACGTCACTGCACGCTACACTTTTTAGCGAGCAGTGACGTCACCAGCCACCACTCCTGATCTTTGATGCCTTTTATATTTGTTATTTTTTATTGGTTTGATAAAACAAAATATACGTATCCAATATTGTTCTATAATCTGAAAGACGGACAAAATAGAATTATTTTTTTTTACCCAGGAAACATCTCTATTCTTGAGGAAGATTATTGCCTACACAACATCATGCTTGCCTTTGAAACCGTACCTGTACCTTTGAAAACCGAGTAAAGACTAAAAAAAAGTCAGAGATATCTCTCTGCCTTTTTTTTAGTCTTTACTCGGTTAAGGCTAAGCAGGCTAAGCGAAAAATTGTCGGGCCGAAAATAGTGGCAAATATATTGTAACACGGCAGATACGTTCTGCCGTGTTACAATATATTTGCCACTATTTTCGGCAATCTATTTTATACACATTCTTTTAATTTTGAAGCATATTTCTAGTCCATTGGTTTACAAGTTCAACGGCGACCGGGACCAACGGCTTAACGTGCTTTCCGAGGCACGACCAGACCAGTGCAAATATTCATATTCACGCATACAAATTACACTGCTCTCAGTATTCGGTTTATTTAAAAAAAATGGTTGTCTGTAAAGTCGGTTTTACGGGCGAAGATTTTACGTGACAACGTCTTTTTCTCGGTAGAATATTTATTGATATGAATATAATTAAATTGCACAATAGGAACAAGGAATTGAATGAAAATAAGAATTGCACAAATTTTAACTATAGAAATATATTTTTTAGTTCGGTGACTCATCGTAACGTTACCGAGCGTTACACTTTTTCATAAGTGACTCCCAGCCGCAACCTAATTTAAAACGTTGTCACGTCAATAAATGCTTTGAATTTTCATTTTTTTTAAATTCTTTTTGTACTTAACAAATTAACAATGTTGCACATTGTTCAGCGAATGGCCTTCGTTACAAATAACAATGACAAGCAGAAATGTTCCGACTCCACGATTGAGTTGGCAAAATTGTTTGTTTATATATTAAACAACAATTTTGCCAACTGAATCGTGCCCAAGTATACATAAACTTGGGCGTACTATCACAGACAATATGATACCGCTCACCTAGCTATATTATATATCATATAATATTGTATATATCGTATAGCTCATATCTGCAATAAATGTGAAACTGAGTTTATTACATATCTTTATATTTATTAGCGTTTATACTAGAACTTCAAACCCGTTGAACATTGCGGTTGGTAACTAGAATAGACATGAATCTAGAAAAAAAACTAAAATTAACCCATAAATTAATTTTAAAAATTTATTCAATCTTTTATCCTTGTTTAAGATATTGATAAATTACTAGGTTTGCGATGTACTTATTGAATCTTTTAAAAAAATTGAGGCATGTATATGCGAATAGGTCGATACCGGAGTAAAAGATCAGACATTCCGTATAAAGTAAGTGAAGCGATAAGTATTAAAATATAGAAGTTAATAAACTTTTGTATGTTAAGGTTACTCAATCTTTCGAATCGATATACATTGAAATAATATATCAGACTACGACTGTGTGCTATTACAAAAACAAAAAATCGTGCAAAACTTCATGTAATTTTTTTTCAAAATAAATCATATGAGCCCAAACTAGGTTCACCAAATAGTCATTGAAGAGTTATACTAACTACATATTGTCTCTATCATCAGATCAACTACAAGACATCATATTTTAGTTTTTTCAAACGAAATAGGTACATACATAAAATATATGTATGTAAAATTTCATTTCAAGAGTAAGTTAAAAGTTAAAATTGACTTCTGAGAAGACATTTGTCATCCAGCACCCTGCACTGGGTCCTTTCACAGTAAATATGCCTGTGTCTTATCAGTGGGATTTCTATAGGAGGCCGACGAACAACATGAGTCTGTATGTAAGAACACAAAGACAGCATTTTCGTACAAACCCTTACAAATCCCAGAGATTGTGTTACATTTTTTGTTAGTTAGTTACAAGTGACGCTTAACAATGGTCACCAGAAAAACGGCCGTTAAAATCGCAAAAACTTAACTAAACAAAAGACAGTCTCCGGACAAGAACAATCTTTTCGAACAAAGAAGACAAATACAGAAATTCCAATGTTAAACTAACAATTCATCCCACAAATATGGCAGTTTTGTACGCAAATGGCAAATCACAAAGACTTAAAGTTCGCAGCTAAAATATCATCATGGAACATTTTACCAAATGCCCCAACAAAGAGGGTTAACTGAGAATGCCAATTTATTAAGAGCCTATTCACTCAAAAAAACAAAAAAAAAAAAAAAAACTGAGTGAATAGGAAGTAAGACGGCAGTTGAGCGAGGTGATGTAGTGTTAATCCCAACAACACGGTCAACGATGCTGCGCCACGCGCCAGAGGGAGATTAATCTGGAGACCCTACACGACCAAACTCCCAACACAACAACATTTGGAGCATCGTGCCCGGTATACATCGCAACACAACTGCTCAGACCCGTCCTCCGTACGGTTTCACCAGACGTCATGCCGGAACACGTCGAATTGCTTGGCGGCAAGACTTTGTTATGGCCTACTATAATATTTAATGATCTTTTGAAGAAAACTATAACTTAAATGAAAGCTGGCTATTCTACAATGTGTGATAGAGGGTTATCGCTGTACTTAAGCGCAAAATACAATAGCTGGTATAGACTTGATATCAAATTTTCCGTTACTAAATGCAAATCATAACAATCGTGTGACTGCACTACCTCGGTCAATAACTTTCCACGTTTTATCTCAATATCACCATAGAGAAATTTATTTATTTCAATTTTAAAAGTTGGGTTTCATATACGTAGGTAGGTACCAATTTTTTTTTTATAATTATAAACTTGACTAATTATGAACTTTTGCGTTTGACCGCAAACCCGCCTGATGGTAAGCAGTGATGCGAGCGTTGATGGTAAAGCGCGCTAGTTTATTAAGAGCCTATTCACTCAGAAAAACTCAGCGAATAGGAAGGGAGACGACACGACCAACGATGCTGCGCCAAAGGGAGATTGATCTGAAGACCCTCTACGACCAAACTCCCGACACAACAACATTTGGCGCATCGTACCCGGCACACATCGCAAAACAACTGCTCAGACCCGTCCTCCGTATTTCAAAATAGTACATATTAAAAATCCTACCAATATCGTGTTAGGTTTAAGTTTTAATATAATTAAATTTTGTAAATTATTTGAGACTTTTTGCAACTGACTTCCGGTATTAAAAATGCTGACTCTGAGTAGTCGACGGAAGTCATTGCAAACTGGAGTAAAATAATATTTAATGTTTATTTCCGGAAGTTGCTAAGCGCGCCAACTGGTGACAGTTTTTAAGTGTAAAAATTATATAAAAGGCATGGCGGTGAACTTAAAAAGTTGGTTTAGTGTAAAATAAAAGTAAGAACGTTACGCCCCTCGTTTTCTTTGCTCCAATCCTCTCTGGTTTCTTATAATCGTTTGATATAATCAGTGATATATGTATAAAAAGTAATCATCCGGGATACATAGAAGAATTTCTGTTACACGTTGTTTGCTGGGATAGAAAATATAAAAAGTCACTGACTGACTGATGTGCTAATATATTTTTTAATATTTTAAAGTATATAAACATTATTAGCTATATGTATAATTGTATATGCCAAGAGAAAGGAAGTTGTAGCCTTTATTATTCTCATAAATAGTTGTCTTTCAAATAGTTTATTAATTATAACTAGAGAACTTTTTTCTAATCTAACCATCAAAATGTTGCATTCCCTTGCAGTATATTTACAGTAACTTAACAATGACGAATCACTTTTCTAGAAGAAAGCGCGCAATGTATGTTGATTAGTGCGAATCAATCGTATTTGTAACTTCGCATGTGAATCTCATATTATGAACCGATTACAAGAATATTATTTGTAGTATATTAAAAGCTGAGAAGACAATACATCTGAAGCCTGAATACAACTTTATGCTTGAAGCAAAATGCACTGTTAGAACTTAAGTTTTATTAGTGAAACCGAGACGGAAACATATAGCGAAACTCTTCAGAGCACGTCTCCATTAATTGAAGTTTCAATTCGTAAATAAATTAAGTATAGGTATACTTTCACTCATTGACAGCCTCCGTGGCGTAGCAGTACAAGGCGGCGTGGGATCGTACCCCAAGCAGGGCAAATATTTGTATGCATGAATATGAATATTTGCACTGGTTAGGTCGTGGCTCGGAAAACACGTTAAGCCGTTGGTCCCGGTTGCCATACGAACATCTAATGGCAGTCGTTACGGGTTGTTGGAGCCCTCAAAAGTCCAACAATTGGTCTATCTGCAATGTTTCGATATCACCTTCGGGTTGTGGAAGTCAGACGGCAGTCGCTTCACGGAGAATTTCGAAGTTTAGCCAAAATAAGCAGTTAGAACGGTAAAGCGGACCCCAGACTCCAAAGGGGAAAAGGCTTCGACTGGGAGTAACGCTGAGATGATGATGATGACTTTCAGTCATTCACATATATTAAGACGACGTACCTGCGATAAATATTATTAGCTTGACTTTTAACGACATCGCTTTTGTAAAAGGTTTCAGACACACCTCGGCGAGCTTCAGTTACAGGAAATGAGTTTGTTCAGGCTTTAGTTTCTCTTACCCCATCTTCACCCACATTTTCACGCAGTCCCCCCTGATTGTAAGCAGTGATGCAATCATTGTTTACCATCATTGATTGCAAGGCTAGAGTGAATAGGCTCTTGATAAACATCAAGAGCCTATTCACTCTAGCCTTGAAGACACAAATTGTAGTCAGCCGGAAAGACCGCCGCTGGCAAATTGTTTCAGTCCTGTTCCATTACAGTACAATGGCCTAATTTTAATATTAAAACTTTGACACAAACTAAGAATTGTTTCTGCATCATGAGTGGGTTTACAAACATTTAAAATACACCAACAGCCAGCTGATTGTGTATCTTGAGTTTGAATACGGAAAGCGGTGGCTACGTATAGTTATTTGTTCAGGATCAGTGTAGCTGCCATGAGTTTTCATTACGAGACTCGACCGTCGATATCCAGTGCGTTTGGCGCTCTCATTGGTTGAGAGTTCTTACAACCTCAAACGCGCTCGATACCGACAATCGAGTCTCGTAATGTAAACTCATGGAAGCTACACTGGACCCAGAACAGCTGCCTGTGCTTAGCCTGCTCCAAACGTGTCGTCACAATAATTACTCAAAGCATATTTACCTAGCTGCGTCCCGCGGTTTCACGTGCATGAGTTTTGATTCCGTAGGAATATCGGACTAAAAAGTATCTTATGTTAATAAATAATAATAAATAATTTTTATTTCGGACATAAAAATCCACAGAGGGTTAGTAACATACAAAGAAAACAAAAACTTATTGCCTAGTGTTAGTAATTATTAAAGTGTGCACAAATTTTTGAATTATTGGAGAGCCGAAGCTACAGTTTTCAGGATGCTGTTCCGACTGTCCCTCACTCTTCTCAGCAACGACGCAGTATTTTTTCGTATGATTGCATGAAAACCGTCGGTACGGGCTTGCGCAAACATTTCCGACGCACTACAGTAACGAGGTAGTCTCAACAACATCCTGATAGCATTATTATATTGGACACGCAGGACGTCCAGCGATCTTTTAGTACAATTGACCCACAGACTGCCCGCGCACAGACTTTGACAATAAGCCTTGAACAGTGTTATTTTTACTTGGTCTGTACACCTGGCAAATCTACGGGACAACATATTACTCCGGACCGCAAGTGCCCTGCGCTCCCTTTCAATATCTGCATCGTCCTTGAGATCAGCGGTAAGAAGATGCCCTAGGTATTTAAAAGTTGTAACCCTACTTCTTTTTTAATTGATGACCCGTTCAGCAGTAACTCCGGTTCGGTTTTCTGTGTGTCGAATTTCATACAAATCGTTTCAGTACTTTTTGCCTAAAAGAGGATACATAGGTATATCCTCACAAACTTTAGCTTTTAAGTATAATATTATTAGGATGAAAGTTATAGCCTAGTAGGATATGTCAGAATAGTGCATTG
Organism: Sesamia inferens; assembly: GCA_037179545.1. NCBI lineage: Eukaryota > Metazoa > Arthropoda > Insecta > Lepidoptera > Noctuidae > Sesamia > Sesamia inferens. The sequence continues at coordinate 4,610,487 of CM073939.1, read as the reverse complement.
TAAAAATCAATTGAAATAGGGCTCTTGTCTGTGCAAAATTGTGCGTTATCCCACTACTGGGCAAACGTTTATCCCCAGATTTTATACTTGTCTTTGTGCTGTACCTACACCGTATCGGTTAGAAATGAGTCCAAATCGTTAGCCAAACCTTGCTTGGTGGCGACGCCCGTTTTCAGGCAACCACTGTGACAACTTGGGACCATCTCTCTGGATACATCCCATAGGTGTAATCCGCCCAGTTAGACTGCAGCCTCCCTGAATAATCGCCATCATCAGCGATACTTGTCTTGGACTGTGTTGCCTTTTTAAATACTATACAGGAAAAAATTGTGCGATTTTAAAAAGTTTCCGAAAAGAATTCTGTCGTTTCCCATGGCTGCAATCCTGTTAATATTAAACATAAACATGGTGGTGCCATAACGAGGAATTTAAAATAATTTGTGCAAAAATCGCACCTCGACGTCAATGCGGTAGAACCACTTTGAAGGGGAATACAGAATGTCCACATCATTATCTCGAAGTATACTCTAATGTGGTGAAGATCATTGCTGCTCCGATGATATGTCACGAAGGAAAAGTGCCACAAGCTCTTTGCAAAGGGATTTATTCCCGCTTGTCCGCCCATTACCGTTGTCGGATAATAAATATTAAAAAAAAATACCTTTATTTTTATATAAATTATAAGCTAGCGCTTGACCGCAATCCCGCCTGATAGGTAGTAAGCAGTGCGCTAGTTTATGAGCCTATTCACTCTAGCTTTGAAGACACTCAAATTGTAGTGTGACGGAAACACCGTCGCTGGCAAATTGTACGTATCTTAGTGGTGTTAACCACGTAAGGGTAGAAGGTTGCCGTGCGACGGGTCGGCCGATGGTGGAACGGAGATGGGGGAATTAAATCACGCAATTATTTATTGTTGCCAGTTAATTATTACATTCGTTTATGCGCTACTGTTGCCCAAACTAAGCCAAAGCTTGTGTTTTGGGTAACAGCGTTCAGCCGCAGGAAGTATCCCATCATAAATACGAAAACATATTATAGATTTATGTGTCGCTACAGTAGGCTTTATGTACGAATTTTTCATTTAAATCCATTTCTTACTTAAACAATTAAACAAATGTGTGATATCAACAAAAAACAAGATTATTCAAAGTCAAACTGAGCGTCATATTCCAGTGACAGCGTTCGGTCGACGCGGATATATATAGTAAATGCATGTATGAATGATTACCTATACATTTTATGTTTATAGTAAATAAATAAATATAAATATATACGGACAAATCACACAGAATGAGCTAGCCCCAAAGTAAGTTTGAGACTTGTGTTATGGGATACTAACTCAACGATACTATATTTTATAATAGATACATATATAGATAAAAATCCAAAACCCAGGCCAATCAGGAAAAGATCATTTTCTATCATGACCTGGCCGGGGATCGAACCCGGGGCCTCCACGTCGCAGGCAGGCGTGTTGACTTCGGCAGTTCTATATTACAATATATATGTTTTTTATATTGATACATATCACTGGTTCGGCGCCGTCATCTCATATTCACTGACGTGACTTCAGGATAATAAAATCGAGCAAAGTTCTGCCAAGGACCTTCTAATTCTATCTTTCTGATATTACTGACGCTAATAATTTAGTTTTTTGCAGTATTTGAAAATTTTCAAAATGTGGAAGAAATGGTGAGCTGGTCGATTTCAAATGCTTTTGATTCCTGCGTTCGTAGTAACTAATTGAGTTTTAAGGAGCCCGCTTTTCTGGACCTTCTGATTCTACCTTCATCGTGGTGATACAAACCATGGTGATTGTTTTTATGGAAGTCGGCTAAGGATTCTTGTTACTGGCAAGCGATTATTTTTAAGTTAAAGATCGATCTTCGAGAAATGTCGAATACTTTGTATTTATCTGTTTCCACTGAGTCACTACGATGTCTTCACCTTCCTTCGTTATCAGCTGTTGTATTTTTTATATTAATACATTTTTAATTAAAATTCTGTATTAAATTTATTACAGTGGTGCAGATTAGTTTTTGTTTGTGTTATAATTATTGTTTGTTTTATTTTTTTATTTGCCTTGTGTTATCTACGCAAATGAATGTAGGTATTGCAAGAGTTGCGAGTGCGTATAAAATATAATCTTTATTTAAAATGTATATAATTTTGATTTTTCTTTTAAAAAATAATCAGATTATTAATTACAATCTAGTATTTATAGACTAAGTTACGAAGTTAAGTGTTTTTTTAAAAAGTGATAATTTAATTAGTTTACACGGAGGAATAGATGATTTTACTTAAACAAATTCATTCCACTTTTTTCATGTGTTAAAGTTATGTGTTGCCACTTTTCACTACACTAACCCAAAAGGTGTTGGCTTAATTAAAGGTTATTACATATTTTTAAAGCGTTTAAAATTATTATATAGTTTAATAAAACGTTTAGTCCATGTTAAGCAAGCAATAATGCAGTAATCAATAACTATAGAAATACAAATAGCATTGCTAGTAACAATACTTATTTAAAATTTGCTAATATTACTTCAAGCAATCATTAAACCGACAACAGTTTTTCTCACCCTACCTTCGGTAGGTATGCAACGAATATACCCCCTAGAAGGAGGTACATGGACCTATTATCACCTCTACAGCCAAGAAAACCTTGTCAAAGCATTCCGAAGACACTTTACTGTATAACTTATTTTGAAAGATCTTCTATAGATGGATTTAAAGGAATATACCTTTTTTTATTAAGAAATGGAAGTAAGTGCATACGCAGTGGAGCTTTGAAGTGAATTAGTGGGCAGGAAGTAACATAAACTTGTTCTAAACTGATCAGGATGAGAGAATGATTTTAATACTTGCATATTAAGAACACACACACAAAAATAACACACATGAGAATGATATTTGGAAACCACCTTAATACTTGCTTATTAAGGTGATTTAAAAAATCTTTGTCTTTTTTCCGGTAAATTCTAATTTGAACCTAATCAGAATTTGCAAACAAAGAAGATCATGTTAAAAAAAAATTTAAGAATTTTTTTTTATGTTTAGTAAACAAAAATATGACAAAGTATATTTCTTCTAGAAACCATTCTAACGAACTCAACTAGTTTTTTTTAAATTAACATATCGTATTACTACGTCTAATCTAATCATTAAAAGAAAGGTATTTTTTGCTATATAATTATATGCGTATTACTTTTCAGGCAACCAGACATTTCATCAGTCCCTGAAAAATCTACCTGCAAACTTTGAAAAAAAACTGTCCGTTTAAAGAGGGTCAAAATCACGTTCAAAGGAGTCTGTTACAAACCAACAAGCACGCGAACATATAGGTGAAGCTTATAAAAGCGTATTAAAAATATAATTGACTTGTATAAGTGTTGATACAAAAATAACTTACACTTAATAGATTATTTATCATTGAACCTCCAAACAATAAGTCACAAATACGTCATAAAACAACAACGACGAACAATATAATCAACATAACAGCCACAAGATATTAATAAAAAAGCCATACATTTTGTTCGACCAGATCACGTATGGCATGTCATTGCACCACAGATGCCAGCGCAGGCAGGACGTGAATCAGGAGGAAATCCGCCATCTCCTGCCCATGAATATTCGATCAGCCATTGTTACAAACTATTCGCAATGTCCAAATCTGGACAATGATTTCTCGATATAAGATGTAATCGATATTGTTATATAGTTATCGATCTTTCTTGATTTGTGGTGGAAGAGTTTTTGGAAGTTGGTCCTTTGTAATCGTGCCATGTGTTAAAATATAACTACAAAGTTATTTTCTGTTCATGCGAAACCCGAAACATGTGTCCAGTATTTTTAATTAAAGAATCTATGTACAAAATTTCAAAAAGATATCATGAAAAACCACAAAGTTATGAGCTTGTTATCTTACTTGGTTGTCCCAACAAAAATATAGGCATCGCCCTGCTCGCCCGCCCGTGCCTGAGGGGGGGGGGGGGGGGTGTTGTCTCACCGTGCTCGTGCGCTTGGCGCTTGGTAAGCACACTGCAACAATATCTAAATGTATTTGGGAAAAATATAACATGGTGTTAAAATTATTGGAATCGATTCAGTTGCTTATTCTGAAACAACCACGATACTCAGGTTTCGTATAAAGTAAAAAAAATACTTATGAGCGAGGAAGTAATAGACCATGATTCGATGTTCGGATCAATGGAGATTGGGGCAAGTCAAGTTTACATTATAGGTTTTCAATATTCTACGAATAAACCGGTAAAGATTGGCGTAAATTCCCTTGTTCATAAACTAAACTATATTTGACAGACAAATGTATTTTAGTTTATTTAATCCTGTAAAAACCGTCCGCGTATGATTAAAATATGGGTAATAAAAAGTCAATTTAAACCAGGCGCTAATTAATTTGACAGGATTAAAACCTAGTACAATATTTATTTTCTGTCCTTTTTTAATGAAATAGAAAGAACATGCAATGTACTTAAATATAGTATAGTTTCTGATCAAGCAATTCAGCGCCATTATTTAAAATTGATACTAATCTTATGGATTCCTGTCTGAAATAAAAGTTTTATATTTTACTAGCTACGCCACACGGTTTCACCCGCGTTTTTTTTATATTCCCCGTTCCTATTGGTCGCAGCGTGATGCTATATAGCCTAAAGCCTTCCTGGATTAATGGGCTATCCAACGCAAAAATATTTTTTCAAATCGGACTAGTAGTTCCTGAGATTAGCGTGTTCAAACAAACAAACTCTTCAGCTTTATATATTAGTACTAGCTGACCCGGCCACGCGTTGCTGTGGCTAAAGTTTTTGTTATATTACATTATACAGGCTGGCGCAATAGAACGTGCATTTTTAAAATAATTATTAAAAAATAAATACAAAAGGTATAGTTTAAATAAAACTAAGCAATTATTAAGTGATAACTGAAGTTAATTTTTTAAAAATAACATTATCTAAATGATGACCCTCTCTACGTTGGCACTCCCCTAACCGCAAACGGAAATTACCGAAAACTTTCTTAAGTAGTGCTGGTGTGATTGCTGCCATTTCACCACGAATATTCTCCTTGAGCTGACTGATGTTTCTCGGATTATTGGTGTAGACTTTGTTTGGGGTATCCCCACAAAAAAAAGTCAGGAGGCGTCAAGTCTGGACTGCGCGGAGGCCATGGGATATCACCTCTTTTCGAAATCAGTTTGCCAGAGAACATCTGCTTCACAACCGCCATGGAGTCATTTGATGTATGACTGGTAGCTCCGTCTTGTTGGAACCAAGTCCTAGAGTTCTTTATTCTTGAATTTTCAAGTTCTGGGGCCAAAAAACCTTCCAACATCGCAACATAGCGTTCGGTATTAACAGTGATGTTTTGCCCCCGTGCGTTTTCAAAAAAATAAGGACCAATTATTCCTTTGGCAGAGATTGCGGCCCAAACTGTCACTTTAGGGCTATGTAACGGTTTTTGATGTTTGAGTCTGGGATTCTCACTATTCCAATAACGACAATTTTGGCGGTTTACGAACCCATTCATATGAAAATCAAAGGTCCGGCAGTACTTCACACCAGGGCAGCTTCTAATGTTGTACAAAGCACAGGTCCGTTCGTGTGTGGAGTACTGCAGCCACATTTGGGCTGGTGCTGCTAAGTGTCACCTGGCCACTTTGGATTCAGTGGAGAGGCGTGCGAAGAGGCTGATTGGTGACCCTGATTTAACTCGAGTTGGTCTCCAAAGCCTAGAGCACAGGCGTAGAGTAGCCAGCCTTTCGGTGTTCTATAGGATACATTCTGGGGAGTGTGCGAGGGAATTGCACGATTTAATTCCCCCATCTCCGTTCCACCATCGGACGACCCGTCGTACGGCGAGTTTCCACCCACCTCTACGATCCGGACGAAGCGTTTCGCCTCCTCCTTTATACCGCGTACATCGAGGGACTGGAACAATCTGCCGGCGGCGGTGTTTCCGTCGGACTACAATTTGAGTGTCTTCAAGGCTAGAGTGAATAGGCTCTTAATAAACTAGTGCGCTTTACCATCAACAATTGCGTCACTGCTTACCATCAGGCAGGATTGCGGTCAAGCGCTGGTTTATACTTTAATAAAAAAAAAAAAAAAAAAAATGTGCCTCATCAGAGAAAAGGATGTTTTCAAAATTTGAACACCGATTGAGCATTTCATTAGCAAATGTGAGCCGTGCTATGAAGTCAGAGTCTTTCAATTCTTGAGTTAATTGCAGCTTGTATGGATGCAATTTAAGATCCAAGTTTAAAATTCGTTGCAAACTTCGTCGCGATATGTTTAGGACAGACGATCTCTTGCGAGTAGACATTTGTGGATCTTCTCGTACCGACTGCTTAACACTCTCAATATTGTCTTCGGTCCTAGATGTGCGTGGACGACCTTTTGCGTGTGGTTTAAACGTCGATCCAGTCTCTTCAAACCGCTTTATCCAGATTTTAATTAAATTAGCACTCGGAGCCTCCCTAATTTGCCGTACACCATACTCAGAACAAAATAGTCGCCTGACAACTACGTACGAACGAGAGTTTTCGTAAAATGCGCGCACGCAAAATGCGCGACGCTTCCCGTCGAAGTGACTCATAGTGACTAAAACTTCATGAACCGCGCTACCCAACGATATCGGTCTCCCCTCGCCCACGCCCCTTCTACCCCGCAAAAAAAGATGATGCAATATGCACGTTCTATTGCGCCACCCTGTAGTAAACAATCTAAGAGGAACAATAAGAGAACATCAGTCACGGAGTCCACTATACATTTTCACACAGATGGTATTTGTAAAAAAATATGGTGATCTCCTTATTTGACTTTCTACTACTATAACCCTTTAGTACAATGAAATTATTTACGAACAAAGACGAAAATTTTGGTGTTGGTATGTATACAAATTCACTGGTTTGAGATTTGAAGGGGAAGTACGTTGAACACAATTAATTAAAATGTTCTTACACTTGATATTAAGCAGAAATCAATAGGTACAAAATAAAAATTTATCAGATTTATTATTTCCATTTCATTTTATAACAAATATAAGTATATTACAGTATAATACAGTAAATAACATGTGACGCTTAATCTCATGAATGAGGTAGGCAAGGCAGACAGTCTTAAACTTTTAAACATTAATATCTATTTTTTTGAATTATAAATACTTTCAATTTCAATTTAATTTAACACCAATCTGTGCACAACGTTTTTGGTTATCCTGTCTTTAGCTAACACAAATAGATTCGACGGTTTCCCAACACGTGAACACGCAACATATAGTGGCCCATGAGAAAAACATGGATTTTCCAAATCTAAACCACAAATGGACATTCTTTGACCTTGAGATTTATTTATAGACATGGCGAAAGCTAAACGAATTGGAAACTGTAGCCTTTTGAAGGGTATGGTAGAATCTGATGGTATCATCGGAATACGTGGCAGCAGGACCACTTTTCCTTTAAACTTCCCAGCCAAAATGCTTGCTTCAAGAATGTTTCCGGTGATCTTTTTGATGACCAAACGCGTACCGTTACATAATTGAGGTGGATTCAAATTACGGAGGAGAATAATAGCGGAACCAATTTTTAATCGAAGATTATGTGGTGGCATTCCAGGGATATCTAATGAATTTAAAAATTCAATCGGAAAATTTACACTTTCATTTTCATCAACAACAGTATCGATTGATTTAAAAGACATCAGATTGCCTGGTAACAACTGCTTTATCTGGAAGTTAATTTCGTCAAAATCAACGTTTTTGGCAGCCAAAATCGCCCGTTGACTAAGTCATTCATGATTCAAATAATTATTCTGTTAAAAAGTGGAAATAATTGAATTATACGGTATTTCGTTCACTACAAAATAAATTTAATTAATTTTATAGCGTCAACAACACGTGGTAATTATGCTGTTAAAATGTAGCTTATATTATGACACGTTCGTAGATTTACCATAGCAGCGCCATCTATTGATTACTTACTCAACGCAGTCGTAAGGTATCGACATCTGTTAGAATCATTTGGAGTTAACAGATAATTGTGACTGTCAAATAATAACAGACAAATAATTAGCAATAAATTAAAATTGCGACTATAATTTGAGATTTAAACTATCCTATCTCTGAAGTTGGATCGAACTGCACACGGTGTGCGAATTTTATTATAATCGGTTAAGTCAGGGGCGTGCACAGAGATTTTGTTGAGGGTATGCATACATATACCTACTACCCAAATCTCTGTGCTTATATAGGTATGGTAAAACTTAAAAAACGCAACGTACACGTAGTTTCAATTTAACACAGTCGCGTACTTTTTCGCATGTCAACATTGAATTGATGTTTGTGCGTGGCTACAATGAACATCTAAAGAACAAGTCAAATAAATGATATACGTGGGTTGTGGGGTGTTAGGTATTTTTTTTTTTGCCCAAATGAATACAATGAAATCATCATCATCATCTCAGGGTTAAAAACAGTCGCATCCAAAGCTTTGGAATCTGGGGTCCGCTTTTCCAGTCTAATTGCTGATTTTGGTGAAATTTCGACATTTTCCGTGAAGCGACTGCCGATTAACCTCCACAACGCTAAGGCAATATCCAAGCATTGCAGTTAGACCAATTGTTAGACTTTTGTGGGCTCCAACAACCCGTAACGTCTGCCACTAGATGTTCGTATGGCAACTGAAACCAACGGCTTAACGTGCTTCCCGAGGCACGACCAGACCAGTGCACATATTCATATTCATGCATACAAATATTTACACTGCGCGAGGATCGAACCCGCGCCTCCTTACGCAGCGGCCGCGTTCGCTACCGCTACGCCATGGAGGCTGTCAAAATAAAAAGAAATGGTATTACTAACTCAACTGTAGATCAGTAATAATTTATTTCTCAGAAAACTAAAAAAAAATATTTTACTATCTATAAATTAAATCAACGCGCCTATCTATTTTTAAATAACTCTGTAAAAATTAAATATATATAAGATCGTTTTGAAATCGCTGAAAGTTCTTTTAAAATGGGAATATAAACAAATCTATGAGTCTGCTTTGGCCCTGTGTGTTTCATAAATATGCTTAATGCACTACTCATTGGACTCATAACTATTAAATTTTGCTAATTTGTAAACTTCAGGAAAATTATTACAATATAAAGTATAGTATTGAAATTCAAAAGCAAGTAGGTTGAAAAACTTAAGGTCTTTAAAGTGTTTGTAACGACGAACTGTCAATGCCGTGTTTTAAAATAATATACCTACACGAGAAACAAAACAATTTATTTGTGTGTACACACTTATAATTATCATAATACTTTTTATAAAGACAACCTTTCTTTTGTGTTAAACCAAAAACTTTAAAATAAATGAATATTCAAATCTTAAGCTTAGCTTAAAACAACCAATATAGGTACATATTTAACCAAATACACCAATAACGAAACAACATAAGCTGCTAAAATAAAAAGGTATTTGAACGAACAACAATCATGCTATATTTCTGAACTTCTTAAATTCGTCCCATTATTAGAAGCTGTGCTTATCCTGGCCTTTAAACCTAATGAAATTACACGCTCACCTACGCAACAGTTTACGCACACAAGAAAGTAATTTCATTCACAGACACGAATGAAAGAGGCACATTTTGTAATTGCTTACGCCGCTACGCGAAGTGGCGCGGGCGTCGCGACGAAGGCGAGTTGCGCGGTCTGCATTGTTTGTAATATGTGTAGTTAGCACTAGCCCCAATAGATGGCAGTGTTATCACTAACTGATTAACAAAGTCTTTCAGTTTTAAGTTTGTAGTATATAAATTATTTTACTGTAGTATATAATAAATTATTATATATTTTTTTAGAAAACTATTAGGGTATGCACTGCTTATTTGCCTCTAGGGAGCGCACGCGCCTGTGTGTGCCGGGTACGATGCGCCTAATGTTGTTGTGTTGGGAGTTTGGTCGTGGAGGGTCTTCAGATCAATCTCCCTTTGGCGCAGCATCGTTGGTCGTGTTGTTGGGTTTAACATTGCATCACCTCGCTTAGCTGCCGTCTTCCTTCATATTCGCTCAGTTTTTCTGAGTGAATGGGCTCTTAATAAACTAGCGCGCTTTACCATCAACGATCGCATCACTGCTTATCATCAAGCGGGATTGCGGTCAAGCGCTAGTTTATAATTATTAAAAAAAAAATGATGATGATGATGATAGGGTTTCTTAAACATTCACCAGCATGCACTGAAGAATGAGAAAAACAGTTTTTCCATCCCACAAAACTTCTCAATGAACGCTAAATTCTATGAACGCTAAACTCTAGCCGTCATTACGTCACCATAGTGACGGATGAGGCTGGTGACAGACTGTTTCGCTAGCCGCTTCTACAAATAACCTCGTTTAGAGCGACAACCCATTACATGTGTTAAACTATGGATGTACATACCTACTGATAACAATAGGATTTCAGGCCAACCTTAAAATAAATATGATAGGTAGTTATGAAGCAGAAACATTCTTTTTTTTAAAAAAAAAAAAGTCTATTAGATTGCTTATTCTAATAGTAATTTTGAATAAGCCGATAATTCCTGTCTCTATGCAATGTTCATTGTGAAGTTATGTCGATAAAAAAGACGTAGATACTTAAAGAAAAAATGATATCGAAAATTAATGATGACTTATCGAATATTTCAAATGGATTAAATGACATGTGTAGGTTATAATTATAAACTTTTTTTTTTACGGGCAAATCACACAGATTGAGCTAGCCCCAAACTAAGTTCGAGACTTGTGTTATGGGATACTAACTCAACGATACCATATTTTATAATAGATACATGTATAGATAAACATCCAAGACCCAGGCCAATCAGGAAAAGATCGTTTTCCATCATGACCTGGCCAGGGATCGAACCCGGGGCCTCCACGTCGCAGGCAGGTGTGTTGACCGCTGCGCCACGGAGGACGACAAAATTCTTACTATCTATTCTTATTCCGACAAAACTTCAATACTAGTGTAGCGGTACCTACAACGCCACGTGCGAACAACGCGTCATACTGACGTCATGCAAATCCTACATCTCGCAAGCAGAGTTTTCTGTGCAACTAACACGCATACAAATTTATGACATCAACCGGCGGGTAAAGTGGCCCGTCAGACAAACCCAGTCTGGTCGGAGGATCCTCCCTTTTGTATGGAGGATGAGTGAGCTATATACCTCCATCGCTACACTAGCATGATTATGCGTTCTCACAGCTGGGATACTGCCCTCCTCTTTCGAGGGGAGTGGACTGTAATCTACCACTCGAGTCCAGTGCGTGTTGTTAGATGTTACGTGTTGTGGTCCCCGGACATGCCGGTTCCCTTAAGGTGAAATAACTAAAGCGATTGCCTGGGTTTGAACCGTCGACGTGACGCCTACGATGACGAAGTCGGTGGGTCGCTAGCACTGGGATATCTTTTTTTTTTATATAAATTATAAACCAGCGCTTGACCGCAATCCCGCCTGATGGTAAGCAGTGATGCGATCGTTGATGGTAAAGCGCGCTAGTTTATTAAGAGCCTATTCACTCTAGCCTTGTAGACACTCAAATTGTAGTGTGACGGAAACACTGTCGCTGGCAAATTGTTCCAGTCCCTCGATGTACGCGGTATAAAAGAGGAAGCAAAACGCTTCGTCCGGATCGCAGTGGTGTCAACAACGTAAGGGTAGAAACTCGCCGCACGACGGGTCGTCCGATGATGGAACGGAGATGGGGGAATTAAATCATGCAATTCCCTTGCACACTCACCAGAATGCATCCTATAGAAGACCGAAAGGCTGGCTACTCTACGCCTGTGCACCAGGCTTTGGAGACCGTTTCGAGTTAAGTCTGGGTCTCCAATCAGCCTCTTCGCACGCCTCACCACCTAATCCAAAGTGGCAAGGTGACATTTCGCAGCACCAGCCCAAATGTGGTTGCAGTACTCCACACACGAGCGGAACTGTGCTTTGTACAACATTAGAAGCTGCCCTGGTGTGAAGTACCGCCGGACCTTCGTGATGACGCCTAGTTTTCTGGCAGCCACCCTGGCCTTGGACTAATCACTATATCACTGTTCATAACGCAATTAGTTGCTAAGCCAGTATTGGTCAAAGGCATGACTGATCCTGTTCTCTTCGAAGAGCTTTTGTACTATTTACTGGTCCAAAATGAAGTCATTTCTGACTGAAGTACTTACTTGTCCAAGAAGTGTTGTAAATATATTATTGCTACAAGAATTCGATTAAATTCTACGAGAAAATAAGTGAATTCCATGGCGAATATCGCGCTAATCCTAAACTGCGTGTATGCAATTCATAATTAACCTTGTGACAGCATGAAATGAGACGAAGGGGCCAATAAACTCCTAAAAATTAATACTTAAAGTATGTTGTGTTGCCATTCTCGTCACGTTTTCGTTGCAAAAATTTGTTTAGCGTCCGGAAACGACATTTTTTCTCTCACTCCTTCGAACATGATGCAGCCGACGCATACAGCTACTGGTTTGATTCATGAATTAAAAATATCACATAGTTACATAGGCGGCAAATGATGCCGGGCGTTTGCCAAAGTGTTCCAGAAGAAATATTTTTATGACAACGCCTATAAAACGCGCGTTTTGTCAGCCGTCTTAGTGTAAATATCTTTTAGTTTTACACTATTTTGTTATTTGTACTCTTCTTCAATCAAAACCAGGATTTTCACGAGTCCACTAAATTGTATATCTCATCTAAAGCTGCTTTTAGAGAAACCGAAAATAATTTTTGATTTGACTTGATACATTTCACGTTTTGCGTACACACATTATGTATAACAATATAAATAATTTTGAACGATATTTCTAATCCATTGCTCCATGTGTTCGACAAATGTATCAACTCAACAACGTAAATAACGCAATGAATGTTGTTGAACTGCCAAAATGAACGCCAATTCTACTGATAGTGCGTTAGTATATGTATGATTGTTCGGTTGGTAAATATTAAAGACTTTAGATAATTAGACTGGTTTATTACACTTGTAGAATTATATTATTGGAAACGACCTCTTCTAGGTCAGATCCTAAGTTACAATGACAAGACAATAGACTATATTCATAGACACTAATACATAGAGATGGTATTAGTTACTCGACTACAGAGTAGTGATGTATGATACAACATCCCCCCTGTTTAAGTTTAAATTAACCCTTGACAAACAATATTATAGAAACCTGACTTAGTTACAATTTAGACAATGACTTAAGACTATGGTTAGGTCTTAATCTAGGATACAATGTTCTACTTAATCTATTTCATCAATTAGCCTTCTGGTTGGCTTTACAACTCTTCCAGAACGAGTTACATGTTGACTGACTGAGGATTGAGATGAGAGCTCTTGAGGTCTAGACTCCTGCCTGTTACCTTCCTCTCTCCCCTGCGACGAATTGGATAGCATGGAGAAAATGCAGGTCTCTATGCGGATCTCTGAAGTGTAATAAACCAGTCTAATTATCTAAAGTCTTTAATATTTACCAACCGAACAATCATACATGGTGTCAGAAGTGGGATTATAATGAGCTAAAACTGGTGAATTTGTAATTTCATCGATTAAACTCTTAAGACATTGACTATGATTTTCATCCCAAGTCCAGACTGAATCTTTCTTCAAAAGATTTCTTAAAATTTGAGTTTTTTGAGACAAATTGCTAATAAAGGGACCTAAATAATTGATCATACCTAATATTCTTTGCAATTCTTTGACATTTTTTGGTGTGGGCATATTGACAATTGCTTTTACTTTCTCTTCATCAACCCTAGCACCATCTTTACTATAAACATACCCTAAAAAACAGACTTCTGATACTAAAAATTTACATTTAGACTTATTGAACTTTAAATTGACTTCACGTGCTCGTTGCATGACTTTATGTACTCTCTCATTATGTACTGACTCGTTTGGTCCATATACCAAAATATCATCGATGAATATTAGAACTCCTTCTAAATCACCGAACAAATTCATCATGACTCTTTGAAAAATTTCAGACGATGCATTAATACCAAAAGGTAACCTTAAATATTTATATCTACCGAAAGGTGTTTGAAATGTACATAAATCAGAACTATATTCATCTAGTTTAAGCATCCAAAATCCTGAAAATGCATCTAAATGAGAAAAACAAACAGCTCCTGCTAGTTGAGATCTGATCTCATCTATTGACTTAAGTGGATAAATTTCCCTTATAATATTCTTATTCAAATTTCTAGGATCTAAACAAATTCGTAACTGACCCGTGCTTTTGACTGTTATCACTATACTGTTCACCCATTCTGTAGGTTTAAAAACCTTTTCAATGACCTGCATTTTCTCCATGCGATCCAATTCATCGCGCAGTTTGTTCAGTAAAGCGAAGGGTACTCTTCTCGGAGCATCCACGCATGGCACTGCTTCAGGTTTGAGTTTCAGGCGACAGACTTGAGGTAGACATCCAAGACCCTGAAATACATCATTGTATTGTGTAAGAATTTGTTCACTAAAATTTTGTTGAGACACAGAGAAAACTCTTTGAATTATACCTAATTTTTCACAAGTTGGTAGACCTAAAACATTCGGACAAACTAAATCTGCGACTATAAACACTATATTTACACTAATAGTGCTATTATTTAAAGATAAACTACATTTTACATTGACTTTGCCCATAATGGGTATTGATATACCACCAAACCCACTAACGTTTATTTGACATTTCTCAAGTGACATTTGACTTTGACATTTCAAAGATTGAAAAGTTTTCTTTGACATAATATTGATATCAGCTCCTGAATCAATAATGCAATTAATTTGTGTATGACCAACTAAAATGTTTATGTTCCATGACTGTTTAGAATAGTATTTGTTTTCTTTTGACTCGACTGTATTGACCTGTTTACTATGTGTTGACTTTGCTGTAATAATTCTACAAGTGTTTGTTGTGTGAGATTCCTCAGACTTGTGTCTGTACTCATCATTAAGATATGAATCTCGGCTAAGACTTTTTGACTTTTTTGACTTGACTGTGAATCTCTCAGACCTATCAGTCACCAGCCTTTTTTCATCACTGAGGCATTTTTTATTAGACCTCTCAGATATGGCATTATCACCACTTTCATCACAGAAATATGACACAGGATATTTTTTATGACAAGATGAGTCTTCATGAGATCTCTTAGACATTGACTGCGACTGGCCTATGTGCGACCTGACTGTTGATTGTAACTTAGTATCTGACTGGGTGTATGACAACCTGCTATGTCTGTAATGATTTTGATTGTGATGACTTTGTGACTTTAAATGACAATTATATTGACTATACTTATGACTATGACTGAAGTTATGACAATTTAAAATTCCAACAAAATTATCTTGACTACCAGTTGAACTAAAAGACTCTAAATGACTGACTTTTTTATTATTGGAGTAACAAAATTTTGCAAAATGACCATAAGAGTTACATGACCTGCATTTAGCTCCCTGCGCTGGACATTTGTAGCGGTGGTGTTGTCCACAGCGGCTACACGTCTTCGAGCGCTTCTCAGGACTGGGACTTGACTTTGACCTCCCTGCGCTGGATCCCTGCTGACTGACTGGTGAAGCTCGCCGTCGCTGACGCTCCGCTCGACCACGGCTCCTCCGACGCAGATGCATGACTTTTTCAGACTCTTGACTAGTGGACCTCTTGACAATTTGGTCTGCATCCTGCTGTGCGACGATGAGTGTCCTAGCTAGCTCTCGCATCCTCTGATATGTCAGATCAGGTTCCTGCAGCAGTCTCTGACGTACATGTGCTAAGTCCAAACTCAAGTTGGCGATAAAAATATCTCTGATAAGAGATTCTCTGAGCGTTCCAAATTCGCAATCTTGGCTCTTATTTTCGAGATCGGTTAAGAAATCCTCGATGCTTTCCGATTTCTGTTGACGTGTGGTAAAAAACATGTAACGATACATGGTAATATTTTTTCTGGGTTGAAAAAATTCGTCGAATTTGGCTTTGACGTCATGTAATGTGCTTTCTCCAATATTTATGTTGAATGTGTTGAAAATATTTAAGCATTTTTCACCAATGTGATGTAATAAAATGGCGATCTTGCGTTTCTCACCGGACTTGTCCAAACCTGTTGCCAACAAGTATAATTCGAACTGTTGCCACCAGCGCTTCCAGGTTTCGTAGTTGTTGTTTGTTGCATCTGACGATATTTTAAGCGCCTTCAAGCCACTGTTCATTGCAGCTCCGGTGTCATGGCCGCCACCGACGCCATCCGACTTTTGCATTTTATGAATTTTCTTTCTTCGTATTGGGTTTTTTCACTCTTCTGACACCATGTATGATTGTTCGGTTGGTAAATATTAAAGACTTTAGATAATTAGACTGGTTTATTACACTTGTAGAATTATATTATTGGAAACGACCTCTTCTAGGTCAGATCCTAAGTTACAATGACAAGACAATAGGCTATATTCATAGACACTAATACATAGAGATGGTATTAGTTACTCGACTACAGAGTAGTGATGTATGATACAACAGTATAGTTGCGATAGTGCGTTAAAAGTGAAGTAGATCTACTTATAGTTACATCGTCAGTCTAAATGACGGTCGTCAAGTGTCTAAAATAAAAGAAGTGTGATAATAAATAGCTTTCGGGTTTAACGCCCTGAAGACGCTGGTCTGTAGGGCGGGCGTGACCCATGCTTGCGGATACGACGGCTGCCAAACGATCATCACACAACAGACGTATACTAGACCTACATATAACATTGATGTATAGCCAGAATAAACGGAGACAGCTTTTTTTTACTAATTATAATTTTCATTTCTATATTTAAATTATATTATAATTTTCAACTAGTGCTTGACCGCAGTCCCGCCTGATGGTAAGCAGTGATGCAATCCTTGAAGGAGCCTATTCACTAAAAAAAAAAACTGAGTGAATAGGAAGGAAGACGGCAGTTGAGTGAGGTGATGCAATGTTTAACCCAACGATGCTGCGCCAGAGGGAGATTGATCTGGAGACCTTCTACGACCAAACTCCCGACACAACAATATTTGGCGCATCGTACCCGGCACACATCGCAACACAACTGCTCAGACCCGTCCTCCGTATGGCTTCACCAGACATTATCGGAACACGAAGAATCGATTGGCGGCAAGACTTTGTCTGGTGGATGGTAACTTCTGCCGGCAGCCGATGTTGTGGCCTACCACCGAGTATAGCGCTCTATGAATAGTCGGCTCTATCAGGAATAAGATTATAGATAAGATTCTGCAATCAAACTGTAAATGTCAAGTATGACATAGACAATTATCTATTACTAGCTGACCCGGCAAACGTTGTTTTGCCATATAAATAATAAAAAAAAATTAGGGGTGGACTACCCCTAACATTTAGGGGGATGAAAAATAGATGTTGGCCGATTCTCATAGATACCGGATAAGCACAAAAAATTTCATCAAAATCGGTCGAGCCGTTTCGGAGGAGTTTAAGTTCGAACACCGTGACACGAGAATTTTATATATTACAAGATGTTTGTCATTGATTTTCTCTCTTTGACAGAGGGATTTGAGTTCCCAGAACAACTAAAATTTTGTACCAATATCACAAAGCTGTTTTGTATGTTTGTTTGTTGAGCTTTCAAGCTTAAAGGGCTCACATGATTTTTTTTTTAATAATTATATTATAAACTAGCGCTTGACCGCACTGATCGTAAGCAGTGATGCGATCGTTGATGGTAAAGCGCGCTAGTTTATTAAGAGCCTATTCACTCAGAAAAACTGAGTGAATAGGAAGGAAGACGGCAGTTGAGCGAGGTGATGCAATGTTAAACCCAACAACACGACCAACGATGCTGCGCCAAAGGGAGATTGATCTGAAGACCCTCCACGACCAAACTCCCAACACAACAACATTAGGCGCATCGTACCCGGCACACATCACAACACAACTGCTCAGACCCGTCCTCCGTACGGCTTCACCAGACATTATGCCGGAACACGACACATCGCTTGGCGGCAAGGCACCGATAGACCATGAAATGGATTAGAACATAAACATTTTATCGCGGTATTTCCTTCGGCTTTGGGACTTATACGGGCGAAACCGAGGAGCAACTGGTAAAGTAAACAGAATATCGTGTTTTCTTATACAGACAGCACATCAGTAAGTCAGCAACTCAGCACATCAAGATACAACAATCTGTCGAATGACTTTAATAAATTTTCAACTTAATCCCTAAAGTTTTAAGGTTGATTGAGAAAAATTTACAGTTTCGGGTAACTTTACCGACAGAGTAATTGCGGAACATACTATCAGTAGCAATGGGTTTTACTTTACCAGTTCCAAAACATTCATTGCGTTATTTACGTTGTTGATCTAACACATTTTTCAAAGATATGGAGCAATGGATTAACGATAAGCTTTAAAATGACTCCAATTGATAGTAATAGAGTGACTTGCACATGACCTTTTTACATCATATTTTAATCAAATACATCTTCTTCTTCTTCAGACTATAGAGGTCCACTGCTGGATAAAGCCTCCCGAGACTTTCCAAGAGATCCATCGGCTCTCCGCGACCTTCACCAGGTCATCGGTCCACCTTGTTGGAGGCCTCCCTACTCTACGTCTTCTTGTACGTGGCCGCCACTTCAGAACCTTACTGCCTTATCAGCCATCAGTTCTACGAGTAATGTACCCCAAATACCTTTGTATACAATGTAATTTTTTGTTTATACGGAACCTGAATATATGTAGTTTGTTCAGAATAAGCAACTGAATCGATTCCAATAATTTTTAAACCATGTTATATTTTTTCCCAAATATATTTAGAAATTGTTACAGAGTGGTTATCGAGAGGTAACGATAGATCATAATACTTGCGCGCGCACCACAGCTGACGCCAGAGGTTAACGCGCTCGTCCGGCCGAGCGTAGTTTTGATCATATTTTTGTTGGTACAACCAAGTAGAATAGCAAGCTCGTATCATTGTGGTATTTCATTATATCTTTTTGAAATTTTGTACATAGATTCTTTACTTAAAATTAGTAATTTATATATAGCAATAGTTATTTATTTATATTTAGCTTTATATATATAAAGCTGAAGAGTTTGTTTGTTTGTTTGAACGCGCCAATCTCAGGAACTACGGGTCCGATTTGAAAAATTCTTTTGCGTTGGATAGCCCATTAATCCAGGAAGGTTTTAGGCTATATAACATCACGCTGCGACCAATGGGAGCGGAGCATGATTAACTCCACGCGAACGAAGTCGCTGGCGGCCGCTAGCATACATATAAAGCTTAAGAGTTTGTTTGTTTGTTTGAACGCTGCGACCAATAGGAGCAAGGCATATAAAAAAATAACGTGTTGTATATATGTAGTAATTGCTTAATTATCTGTAATATCTATCTAGTTATCTGAAAGAAATGAAATTTAATTTTAATTTAATAACCAATTTCGAAGAGAGAACGTTCATTTACGATTAAAATGTAGAATTTCTGCATTTTAATACTAACAAAATGACGTCATGATAGTGCAGTGATTGCCAACATTTGCGATGCATTCTGTTCGCCGACGGTTTTCCGCGAACGATAAAACGGACTCGCGTCAACAAGATGTTTGTTACCTTCGATTTTTTCGATTCTACGAACGATAGTGAATGCTCGATATAATTGCTGTTTCATCGATTCACGATTCGATAATGTTTTGTGGAATTGCGATAGGTGTGTTGATATTTCTATGTTGGTTTTCCTCCATCGTGTTGGCGCCAATTTGTTTACCGTTGATGCAGTTTTTCATATGAATGAATAAGGCACGTATATGGAAATACGTTACTTGTTCAATGTATTTTTAACTTTGATGCAAAACGATGGGGTGTTATAATTATAAGTTTAATGTCTCTGTGTACGTGTGTGTCTGTTTGTGGTATCGTAGTTCCAGAACTGATGAACCGATTCTGATTTTGTTGTTTTATTTATAACCATCACAAATTGAAAGAAACAAAACTTCGAGTACATTTTACATCTTCCTACTGTACTGGGCCCGCGTGGTAGATTATGGCCCATTGCCTTTCACCGAAGGTGGCCTGTGACCCAGAAGTGGGAACATAGGCTGATTATGTTATGTATTTCATATAAGAATCTGTGATAAAGAATAAATAGTAAGTTTCTTCACACATTGACAATCTTGAGAATCCTTGGCTCTTTAGCAGCTCTCCCATGTATCATGCCTGCAACTGACCAAAAAGTCTTGACCGTTCGATGACAAGAAATATGTCAAATCTAATATAGATTGCCATTAGTTCCATATTCCCCCACATGCCAACATAAGCTGGTTGCTCAGTAATTCATGATTTTCTGTCATGTTCCTACAGATTGCGCCGAACAACTTGGCTGGCAGCCAATTTGATGCTGCAACACTAATGTGCATTAGTTAATTATTGCATTCTAATTATAATAAGTACGTTTACATTTTCTCTAAGTATTTGTTGACACTGAAAATTGTTCAACCTTCATACATCTTTAGGTAGTTGTAATAAAATCAGAAAAATTTCAGTTTTTAGGGTTCCGGAGCTAAATTAATAAATAATCTGCCTCACAATACTCTCCGCAATATTATGGTATAATAACATAAGTCATACAGACAGCCTCCGTGGCGTAGCGGTCGTTGCACGCGGTGTGCAAATACGAATTTGTATGCATGAATATGAATATTTGCACTAGTCTGGTCGTGCCTCGGAAAGCATGTTAAGCCGTTGTTCCCGGTTGCCATACGAACATCTAATGGCAGTCGTTACTGGTAGTTGGAGCCCTCAAAAGTCCAACAATTGATCTAACTGTAATGCGTCGTTATCACCTTCGGGTTGTGGAGGTCAGACGGCAGTCTTTTCAAGGAAAATATCGAAGTTTAGCCAAAATCAGCAGTTAGACTGGTAAAGCGGACCCCAGACTCCAAAGCTGAAACCTACGGATGCGACTTGGATTAACGCTGAGATGATGATGGTAATAAATAACATAACTCATACAAAAGGAGAAAGAAACACCTGACCCTTTTCATTACATCAAAATCCCTTGCGTTTGAACGCACCCGCTAACACATACCTCATTGATAAGTGATCACTGCCGGCACGTGTGCACATATCTAGGAAATCACGATAACGCTCGCGGCTCTGCGGCGCCGGCGCAGCTGATAAGGCTAATATACGCGCGCTAATCTTGTATTAATACATCATTAGATTATTTCTACTAATCTTATGCTGTATTTATACAACAATAACTCCGTTTAGATTACCATAAGCTCAAACACTTGTTCAACGTGTCTCTAATGTCAGTGTTACATCAAAGCCCATGTAAGCACACGACATGGGCTTCATGCCATGAAGATATGTATACAGAGTGGTGCACTTGAACACTTTTTATGCACTTGACCTCTCTATATACATATCTTCTTCCGAACGCTCGGGGAATACGACCGTTGCCGAACAGTGACGAAGATTTCTATGCGCATTATCACTTTGGGAGACCTGTACTATCATTTAAGAATCTGAACGAATTAAATGATTTTGTCACAAAAGGATGAGAACGAAAGAAAAGGAAAAGGAAAGAGAGTTTATATGAATGAGACGAAATAAATCAACCGAGACTTAATATTGGCGGAACCTGTTGTGCATGTAGACTATGAAACAAATCTTCAATTTACTGCTGGATTAATAGAACCTTGGCTGTAAGCTGACGTATCATATTAGATACGGTATCACTGGCCTCGCTAAATGAAGGAAGAACTTCAACAACGCTTCGAAGATATCAGTCATATAGGCTCGATAATTTTGTGTTTTTGTTTATATAAAAAAGATATATTATTGGTTTATCATTCACGTGACCAGATGACTTACAGATTTTTAGTTCTGCTGATGCCCAATGAGCTACTGTTTTTACATGCTTTTTATTAGCTTCACTTGTATGTTTGCTTGTTTGTTTATCCGTCTGTAAATCAAAATTTTTTCGACCTTACCTTACATTAATTTGTGCAGGCAAAGTATTTTTTAGTTTAGATTTAGATTTAGTTACTTGGGTAACTCATCATTACGAATTTTAGCACTTGCTATTCTGTCTGTTGGAGATCAAGAAAACTTTGGTAAAAACAAATGAGCACCACTTAAGCGTTCGTGTTATCCGTATCTTCTTCTTCAGCCTATGGACGTCCACTGCTGGACAAGGGCCTCCCCCAAGGCCCACCACGCTGACCGGTCCTGTGCTGCCCGCATCCATCGGCTTCCCGCGACCTTCACCAGGTCATCGGTCCACCTTGTTGGGGGCCTCCCTACGCTGCGTCTTCCAGTACGTGGCCGCCACTCCAGAACCTTACTATAAAAACCTTATTTTTAAACCTTATTTTAAAAAAGAATATCGAACTAAAAAGTTGAAAATAAATATAGTTTAAAAAACGAAAAAAAACACGCTTTTAAAGAAAAAAGCGTGAAGCGCTTTGTGCCATAATTTTCGTATATTAAGCGCCTCACGCTTTTTTCTCATTTTACTAAAATTGTTTATATACTATTGTCAAAAATTAAATTTTAAAATTACTTTTAACTTTTTTGTTTGATATTTTCTTTAGTTTGTTATTGTATATTTGTGTATATACAAAGATTATATGTATACACAAGGGCACGACACACACACACACACGTACACACTCAAATATACACACTTATACAAACACTCACATATTCACACACTTGCACTCTCACACACACTCGCACACACATACACACTCACGCACATAATTAGTCCATTCTACTTTAATATTTTTTGTCTTAAATTATCGTGTTTCTTTTTTTCCTTCTACGAATGTAACATATTGTTGAGATGGGCGTTGATAGCTGCGCCAAAGTTTTAACTTTTGTAGTTATCTTCGTTTCCTTATGCAAATTTGTGTCCAGAAACTAATTCCAAATAAAAATTAATAAACGGTTTCTATTACTATCAGTTGGAATAAATACGAAGCATATACTTCTTCTTCAGCCTATGGATGTCCACTGCTGGACAAAGGCCTCCCCAAGGCTTTCCACGATGACCGGTCTTGTGTTGCCCGCGTCCATCGGCTTCCCGCGACCTTCACCAGGTGATCGGTCCACCTTGTTGGGGGCCTCCCTACGCTGCGTCTTCCAGTACGTGGCCGCCACTCCAGAACCTTACTGCCCCATCGGCCGTCGGTTCTACGAGCAATGTGCCCCGCCCACTGCCACTTAAGTTTAGCGGCTCGCAGAGCTAGTGGTGACTTTGGTTCTTCTGCGGATCTCCTCATTTCTGATTCGATCACACAGAGAAACTCCGAGCATAGGTCTTTCCATTGCCCTTTGTGTGACTCTGAGCCTTCGTATGAGGCCCATTGTGAGCGACCACGTTTCGTTCCGTAAGTCATCACTGGCAACACACACGAAGAATATTGCTAATCCATTACTTTATATGTTCGATAAATGTGTCTGCTTAACAACGTGTATAACACAATGAATGTTGTTGAACTGTCAAAATGAAATCCATTGCTACTGATAGTGTGTTATGTAATTAGTCAGCTGGTCAGGTTACGTTGCTTACCTCATACGGGATGTAACAACAAAATATGGAGTACATACGGTATTGTGTTAAAATTTTCTTTTGCCGTAAGTATAGTCCATTCGCGATTTTAATGCTATCAGTGTAAACAAGTATGAGTTTGCAAAATACTTTAATTGCAATGCAATGGCTGTGCACCTGTGAGCACTACTTCTTAGATGTTCATATAGTTTATTGACATCTTAGGGTTTGTGTTCAGTTCAAAAAGACTTTTTTTTATAAAACGTTTGCCCCACACTAGGAATTATTCCTGTATCGTAGGTAAATTTACAAACATATAAACTCACATACAGAAACAGCCAGACCAGGAACAACTACCTCTAGGCCATACAAATATTTGTTCCGTGCGTGAATCGAACCCGTGTAATTTTTTTTTTTTAATAATTATAAACTAACGCTTGACTGCAATGCCGCCTGATGGTAAGCAGTGATGCAATCGTTGATGGTAAAGCACGCTAGTTTATTAAACCCATTCACTTAAAACGGCAGTTGAGCGAGGTGGTGCAATGTTAAACCCAACAACACGACCAACGATGCTGCGCCAGAGGGAGATTGATCTGGAGACCCTCCACAACCAAACTCCCGACACAGCAGCACTTGGCGCATCGTATGCGGCACACATCGCAACACAGCTGCTCAGACTCGTCCTCCGTACGGCTTCACCAGACATCATGCCGGAACACGACGAATCGCTTGGCGACAAGACTTTGTCTGGTGGGTGGTAACTTCTGCCGGCAGCCGATGTGGCTTACCACCGAGAAACTGAACAAATATGCACTTTTTTTATTAATTATAAACTAGCGCTTGACCGCAATCCCGCCTGATGGTAAGCAGTGACGCAATCGATGTTGATAAAGCGCACTAGTTTATTAAGATCCTATTCACTCTAGCACTCGCACTATCACCAAAATGAATCCGAAAGGCTGGCTACTCTACGCCTGTGCTCTAGGCTTTGGAGACAGTTTCACATTTTTTTCTATACATATTTGTCTGTTGCGTCTCAGTCGAGGTCTTGACTTATTCAAGAATTATCTTTAAAACGCTCAAAATATTTACTCAAACTGTTACTCAATAGTTTCATAATAGAAACTATGAAAGTTTACATTCCAGAAAAGCTCGACACAGATTTTTAGTTTTGAGTGATAACTTCACAAATATTTGTCAAACATTATCCTACATAATAGCAAAGTGGGTTAATCACATTTCATGATAAGAAAGACTCGGTGTAACCACTGCCTATTGTAATATCAACTTTAGTATAAAACAATAAGGTATTTTTTTATTTAGTGGGTGGTATCTCTTTATTTATATAAGAAATAGTGGTAAAATAAATAAACTAATTGAGGATTAGTAATGTGTGTGATATTAAGGTAACTGCGAAAGAGGTGATTATATGCACTGTAAGACAATTCTCGACCTTAGAAACATTAGGTCGTATGTGTAGTTTGTCGGACCTATACATACGACCTAATTCTTCTAAGTTTAAGCTATACATATGACCTAATGCTTCTAAGTTTAAGCTATACATACGACCTAATGGTTCTAAGTTTAAGCTATACATATGACCTAATGCTTCTAAGTTTAAGCTATACATACGACCTAATGGTTCTAAGTTTAAGCTATACATACGACCTAATGATTCTAAGTTTAAGCTATACATACGACCTAATGATTCTAAGTTTAAGCTTTGCATACGACCTAATGGTTCTAAGTTTAAGCTATAGATACGGCCTAATGATTCTAAGTTTAAGTTATACATACGACCTAATGGTTCTAAGGTCGACAATTGTAGACCTACATGTATACAGTTTAAGGTGAAGGCATAGTTAAAAAAAAGAAACTCAATTTTTCTTACATTTTTTGCAACTTTCATGTCACCTAGATCAAAATTTTGACCGGCACGTAATTTTTTTTTTTTTATACAATTATAAACTAGCGCTTGACCGCAATCCCGCCTGATGTTAAGCAGTGACGCAGTCGTTGATGGTAAAGCACTCAAATTGTAGTCCGACGGAAACACCGCCGCTGGCAAACTGTTCCAGTCCCTCGATGTACGCGGTATAATTCGTATTTACAGACAGGCACGCAGTGACAGCCTCCGTAGCGTAGCGGTGGCGAACGCGGCCGCTGCACAAGGAGGCTCGGGTTCGATCCCCGCGCAAATATTTGTATGCACGAATATGAATATATGCACCGGTCTGGTCGTGCCTCGGCAAGCACGCTAAGCCGTTGGTCCCAGTTGCCATACGAACATCTAATGGCAGTCGTTACGGGTTGTTGGCGTCCCCAAAAAGTTCAACAATTGGTCTAGCTGCAATGCTTCGATATCGCCTTCGGGTTGTGGAGCTCAGACGGCAGTCGCTTCATGGAGAATATCGAAGTTTAGCCAAAATCAGCAGTTAGACTGGTAAAGCGGACCCCAGATTCCAAAGCTGTAAAAGCTTCAGACGCAACTGGGATTAACGCTGAGATGATGATGACGTATTTACAGATTTCTGTCTTAATTAGATTTGAACCATAATAACAAATCAGGACACTGTTTGTTCACCTTGAGTGGAAACTGTGGGATTGAAGCTGTATTTATTTTGGCAATGCGAAATGTTTTGAACCTTATGGACACTTAATTTAGCTTTCTTAATAGACGTCGGCAAGAAGGCTGCGAAAGTCATGCCTAATGCCCATGTTGTACCGACTCCTGTAAAGATTGGAGACTCTGTTCTCGAAGTTGTTGACAGCTACGTGTACCTGGGACAAACTATCCAGTTAGGAAGGTCCAACTTCGAGAAAGAGGTAAATATTCGAATCCAACTCGGCTGGGCTGCTTTCGGGAAGCTACGTAGAATCTTCTCGTCCGAAATACCGCAGTGTCTCAAGACAAAAGTCTTCGACCGGTGTGTGTTGCCAGTGATGACTTATGGAATTGAGACGTGGTCGCTAACAATGGGCCTTATAAGAAGGCTCAAAGTCGCTCAAAGGGCAATGGAGAGGGCTATGCTTGGGGTTTCACTGCGCGATCGAATCAGGAATGAGGAGATCCGCAGAAGAACGAGAGTAACCGACATAGCCCGAAGAATTGCAACACGGAAGTGGCAATGGGCTGGACACATTGCCCGTAGGACCGATGCCCGATGGGGCCGACGGGTTCTCGAGTGGCGACCACGCACCGGAAGACGTAGCGTGGGTAGGCCCCCGACAAGGTGGACCGACGACCTGGTGAAGGTCGCGGGAAACCGCTGGATGCGGGAGGCGCAGGACCGGTCGTCGTGGAGAACCTTGGGGGAGGCCTATGTCCAGCAGTGGACGTCTTTCGGCTGAAATGATGATGATGATGAGAAGGCTGCTAGGCTCAAATGGAACTTGACACATCAGCCGCATGCAAGATGACCGCTGGGCAAAGGTATCTCTTCACATCTCTAAAGTTAGTCTTCCCTCTGAACTGGGATTGTTCCCAGGCTAATAAGTTTTATCGAATGGCTATTACTTCGATTTATAACGGCTATTAGCTAAGTAAAGAACCAATGATTAGCCGTTAAAATATCACCAAGGAACTTCGTAAAGAACCCATTACAACCTGAGCGTGTCAAGCACGTAATAAATTTCCCCTTAATGTCTAATTTAAAAGAAAATAGCCGACATGTCAAATAATAAATAAGGCGTAATTTTTAATGATAAGTCTACCATTTCCTGAATCATGACCTCCAAAAAACCGGTGATAAGTGATAACCCATATCAACAAAATAATTATAACTGTAAAGAAATATATAATTTATGTAATAGTTCAGCTGTCTGATTCGTGCGCAAAATATGTGAGATAAAAGACGGATTGTACATTTCTTTATTAGATTTTCATTTTTATTGCTTAAGTATTTTGGCTCAATGTTGATTGAGAATATTTGACAGTTTCGGATTATTTGACCTGCTGTCGTTCGTTCGAGGAGTTCGTAGATAAACTACTACACATTGATATAATATCAATGGTACTACTAGTTACTTGTGTAGGACCGTTTTATGGTTAATTATCTCTAATCACAGCTTAAGATTTTAGGGATTCTTACACTCTAATCATCAATGGTGATGGGGCGCGGTAAGAGGGTTCCTAATAGGATTTGGGGAGGTCTATTCCCAGCAGAGGGAAAGCTAGAGGACTCCTAGAATA
This sequence comes from Sesamia inferens, assembly GCA_037179545.1. Lineage (NCBI taxonomy): Eukaryota > Metazoa > Arthropoda > Insecta > Lepidoptera > Noctuidae > Sesamia > Sesamia inferens. Next base: position 4,582,674 of record CM073939.1, on the reverse strand, counting down.
GAGCACTAGAACGCGGTGAAGGGCGGATGTTTCATGGGACTGTCTTATGTTATTTTGACATACAAAAAGCGCTGATTCTCAGCCTAATTTGAGTACTACTAATTACTTTTAATTATCACCTAATTACTTTTAATTTTGATTTAGAGAGTCATGAGTAAATAAAGTTCTTTGGCGGTTAATGTCGTGTAGTCTATTTCGCAAAAACTCTTCAAAATTTTGCAAAATCTCGTAGCCCATTCACGATAAGCCAGAGTTCAGAAATAAAATGATACCTAAATGTCGGGTAAGCCAACATTTTAGATCTGCTACTATTTGGGAACGGTTTCTATCTATATATAGATCTACCTAACTATTAATATTAATTTTGTGCAAAACGCTGGTGAAATCGTCAATAAATTACATAAAAGCGGAAAGTGATTGAGGAACAGATTACGTTAATTTTATATATTTCATAACCATATTACTGCAGTTTTCATTACTATTGCGCCCATAAAACGCCAACAGTCGCGTGCGCCGACCAGTTTGATTCAAATGGACTAATATCCAAGCATTATGTACCATCAGCTTTGTGTTAAACACCCCTTACATGTACGTACTATGGAATAATGTCACAGGGTTTTATAGCTAGTGATGTTAATCGAATCAAAAGCGTCGACATTACTCTCAATAGTTTTGTCCACACGCACCACGTATTTTAGGATACAATCTTAGATAACCTCAAACACTCAGGTGGGACTGTCGGATAGAAGCTGTATTTATTTTGGCAATGCGAAATGTTTTGAGCCTTATGGATATTTAATTTAGCTTTCTTAATAGTCGCTAAGAAGACTGCTAGGCCCAAATGGAAGCTTAAAAGCAAATCTTCTTGTCCAATAGACACTATTCGGAACTTGAAGAAGATTTTTACTGTTTGATGTTGTAGCTCATGGAGACAATTTTCACTATCATACAATCAAGTACAAATGTCATCGTAATGTGATCGAAATATCGATAATAATATCGATATTTGATTTAGCGGAGTGTCATAGCGGACAATTTTAACGGGCCTTTAGGGAGATAATACAGTATTGTAGAGAACAAATGTATCTGTAGACACAGATGCAGTCACTCTTCCTTCACTTTCACGATTGGAAATAGATGAGGATCCAAAGGCATAGGGGTTTTCCACCAACTTCCACCCTGTTACCAAGAAATTCCTAATAGAAACTCTAATAACACCCAGAAATTATCGATACCTACTGCTCAGCGATCAATAATTTTTTCACATCCTTATTTATAGCAAGTAGTAAACGCTGTAAAGGACGGCTCACACGCAATGCGTGACGTAAGACCGTGACACTGATCCCTGAGGAAAGGCGAGAGCACAAAATTTGATTTACTATCTTACCTTTGAAGATCAAACCCTTTTAAATATGGAACGTTTCATGGCGGAGATTTTTAGTTCGTTCCAGTTTTGAATTTTGCTTGGTTAATCGTTAAATTGATTGTTTTTTTTAATCTCCATGACAATGGACACTTCGAAATTGTGCCCAGTATTTTTCAAAGTATCTTTATAGTTCAGTAAGTAGTGTATGAGAAACTAGAAAGTAATTAATTTTCTCAAAATATCAAACAAATTTAGATATTTTTTATTTGTTTGAAATAATAATAAAAAAAAACATCAAAAGTCATTTATTCAAATTAGGCTGAGAATTAGCACTTTTTGAACGTCAATATAAGACAGTCCCCCAAAACGCCCACCCATCGATACTTCCTAATGCAAATCAGGCTTAGAATAAGCACATATCGAACGTTAAAATTACACGAGGCAGTCTTCCAAAACGAGCGTTTTTCCCAGTGAAAGCAATAGGAAGATATAGTGGTAGTGCTAAGAGATGCTACTTATCTAACAGTATTGTTGTTTTCCGTATTGTTGTAACTATGCCGAAATTTCTATTAAGTATATCGACACGGTGCTTCCAATATATTTATAATGGTGTTTGTTATTTTCACTTTAATAATAATAAAATAAAGACTATTGCGTTTCTTTGTAAAACGAAAAAAGAAAAACTTTTAAAACTTAAACATTCCAAAACTTTATTTTTCGTTCTTGTTACTTACGGAAAAGCATCGACTTCATAGCATGGAAGATCAACTGACAGGCCTCTCATTGTCTAAGCGTGGCATGTAGCCTCTTTTGATAACGCGGCAAACCAACTTAAGAAGAGCGTTAGAAATATACTACTTAGTCTTGTAATTTCCTTTATATATTTTATCATATGACACACATTTTGTTCCGTTTCTGCAAAAACAATAACAACAAAGTTAAATAAAGTTAATGATTATAATGAACCATCATGAGCTTGCAAAATTCATATCATACACGCAGGGCAAGAATAATCAAATGAGAACTATGAATTCAGTATATATGATCATAGAGCCAGTGCCTATGTTTTTTTTTTAACATATTCTAATTTTAAAAGTAGACAGACTAATAGTTGTAACTGGTGAGAATTAAAATGTTGACTTACTCAACATTTTTATACGTATTATTTTATTTCATAAATCTGACTTATCGTGAACCGGCTACACGATTTTGGAAAAGTTTAAAGATTTTTATGCGCAATAGTTTGCGTAAAAGATAAACATTCAAAAAAAAACGACGTTTCATAAATAAAAAAAAAAAAAAAACTAACCGTCGCGACATTATCTACCTTAGATTTTTTGACAGAAGAAAAAATCTTAAAGTCTAAATCAAAACCAAAAGTTATAATTTATTCAAATTAGGCCGAAAATCAGCATTTTCCAAACGTCAAAATTACATAGGATAGATCCCGAAAACGCCCGTCCTTCACCATTTCCCAGTGCTTTCGCTGGGAAGGCGAAATCGCGTAACAAACTCTCGAGCAGATGGGTTATGACTTTCACATCGAAAGTTCTTTAATATAACGGGTAGAATAACCTCTCCACATATCGTTAACGTTTATGCTTTAACAAGACCAAACCTCATGATAAATCATTTTTCTTTAACTATCCAACCCGGACGAACAGTCTGAATGAACAACAGTACACATTTTAATTGACAAACTAACGTCATAGTGAAACTAACTGAATGGAAGAGCGGCAGCTTTGTGCAGCTTCGGGCAGCTAAATAAGTTATTTGTACTGTCTAGCCTAAGTTGGGGCCAAGTAAAGTGATACTTGAACAACTTGAGTCTTCCGAGAGATTGTTAAGTTAAACTTTGATGTGTTTGTGTTTGCCTTGTGATTTTAGAGAGGAAACTCATGTTTCTGATATAGTTTAACTTTGAATTAATACTGTCATAACTTTGCTAAAAATTTAAGAAATTATTATGTGGACTCAAATGATTGATTTACGTTTATTCTGTTTTACGTTTTTTCTCTCTTTAGCATATAATGTCGAATAACAACAGAAAAATAAAATTAATAAACAAATAATGTAGATATATTGCCCACTTAAGACTAAAATATAAACAATATAAATAGAAATTAAAATTAGATCACAATAAAAGGTATAATTTCTAAAAAAAATAGGCACTGATTAACAAAATGATCAGTGTGGAGGACATTGTGGGCTGATTATTTTGTTTGTATTTATACTGTTTATGGTTTTGTCTTTAGAGATCTCATTTCCACACAGGCTTCCGTCTCTATGAGAGGGATTGAGCTGTTATCCATCACGCAGGCTCAGTGCGGATTGGAAGATGTCACATGTCTACGATGCCGGTTTCTTCATCTTGTTTTCCTTCACCGTTTTGAGAGCAGTGCTGATAAAATAATTTAAATAAAGGACCGGCTTGGGATTGAACCCACGACCTTACAATAGGGATGTCTCCTGTTTAAAAAATAAATTGATTCTATTTATGATGAATGACGGACTCATTCAGATTATAGAAAAATATTGGATACGTATATTTTGTTTTATCAAATCAATAAAGATTGACAAATATAAAAGGCATCAAACATCAGGAGTGGTGGCTGATGACGTCACTGCTAGCTGAAAAGTGTAGCATTCAACGCACTGTGTCGTCTTCATTTTTTGTTTATATGAAAAAAGAAAAAATACGTGTCTAGTATTTTTTGGAAATCTGACTGACGGACTTATTAGTTTTTTTTAGTCAACTACCCTATTCGTTAATCGCGGTTAATACCACCGGGCTACCAATACACCTCCTTTTAAAAAATATTTTTGATTCAAATATTGAAATCTTTCATAAAATTTCTTCTTACTTCTCTACCATCTTAAACAAACATCTAACTTAAAACAAGCATCAATAAAACTGGCTCAAACAAGGCGCAACCACAAGTTATTAGTCAGACAATTAAGCCATACTTGCACCGGATGGTTGCATAACTTGGATGTGGGTAGTCGCACAAACACACCACCGAAACAAACAGGACAACGAGCAAAACGACGCACGCGCATCTGCATGTTTGCACTAAATTAGCGATGACGCCTGCGCTGTTTTCCCACACATTACAACTGGGGACGGTCTGCAGAGAAGATGTTTGAATGTTAAAATTAATTTTGTTATCTGTTTTTTATTTATTTTTTTTATAAAAAACATGCGTAGGTACGTAATATGTTTTTTTTTTTTGTATTTGTCAAGTTTAGTCCGTAGTAAGTAGTAAAAATTACAAGTCTGAATGATTAAAAACTTGTGTCATAAAAAAACACCATCAATAGAGCTTAGTAGAAGTTTGTATAAATGTCAAGTTTGTGTAAATGTGTGTTTAATTAGGAATTCAAGGACAATTCATTTTTGAAATAACTGTTATGACTCCATAATACTAATTATCATGTCATCTACATCCAGATAATACTCGAAGTAGTTGTATACTTCGAGCATTAATTGATTAATTACGATTGATTGGAAGGGTTACAACTCAAAATAAAATACTCTAAGAATTGGGTTGTACCTATCCTAAAAAAAAATTTAATGTCCATCAGATAGATATATAAAAATATTGAACACATATTTTTTCATTAATTCCAATATTTTGGAAGATATTGATTTGAAATGTCGCATGACGTCACGCCGTGGTACATAATACACCACGGAACGTGACGTAATTAGCACCCAATCCGTACCTTTAATTCGCCATATCTCAGTAGTTTTTAGTAATTTCGACAAAATAAAAAATACGGGTCTTAATTTTTTTTATTATCTTTAAGACGGACTAATTATTTTTTTGATTTTCATACCTTGGATGCATCCCTATTGAGACCGAATTTTCGGTCTCATATGTTTCCTAAATTCAAATCATAAGTCATAACAAACATGTCACCGCCCTACGTATGGCCCCAATTGCCTTGTTCGCAAACTAAACTAAACTAACTCAAAACGATCTCCAAAGCCTGGAGAGCACAGGCGTAGAGTAGCCAGCCTCTCGGTGTTCTATAGGATGCATTTGTGGAGAGTGTGCGAGGGAAATTCATCATTTAATTCCCCCATCTCCGTTCTATCATCGGACGACCCGTTGTACGGCGAGTTTCCACCCTTACGTTGCTAACACCACCACGATCAGGACGAAGCGTTTCACCTGCTCTTTTACTATACCGCATACATCGAGAGACTGAAACAATTTGCCAGCGACGTTGTTTCCGTCAAACTACAATTTAAGTGTCTTCAAGGCTAGAGTGAAAAGGCTCTTAATAAACTAGTGCCCTTTACCATCAACGATTGCATCACTGCTTACCATCAGGCGGGATTGCGATCAAGCTCAAGTTTAAAATTTATAAAAAAAAAACCCGAACCTCTCAAGTATTGTGGAATATATTTAAGATTTAGTCGCTTAACCTAAATATTACAGAACAACCAACTTCTAAAGAAACGTAGTCTAAAAATATTAGCAGTGGTTTTGTCACTTTTGAGAATGCATTCTTGACACACTAGGCGAGCGCTCAAAAAGTGTTTCTTTTTTATTATTTGTTGATATTTTCCTGAAAGACGAACGCGCTTTTAATTATTTTGTAGAAGTAACATGCGTGTGGGCATCTATCTTCCTAATTCACATAGTAATTTTTAAATATCGTTAACTAAAAAAAAAATGTGAAACCATTATTGTTCAGAAAAACATTACAATATTTAAATAGCACTAGCCTCCACACTAAGATTCCTTGTGTTGTGGCCTATAAGTAAAAATATTTTTTAATTCATTAAAAAAAAGAAAGATTCCAAATCCAAATGAAATCTAATTTTAGTTCTAGCTACCTTTGAGTCAGTATTTGTACTTCGCTCTCTATTTAGAATTATTGCAAAGTTCTAAATACGAAAATGATATCTTAGTACCGAACTAAGCTGTCACTTTTGAATTTAGAACTGCATTTCTATAACGGTTAGTAAAAAAAATCCTTGTATTATATAATAAGAGGGTGAGGGATTTATTCTTCTTCTCAGTGTGTTGTTACTAGTTAGAGACTGTCCAAATGGCTTGGAATTGTGTCCCATCGTTTGTGGAACAGCACCACATTTGCAATCAACGGCGGAGTCGTTTATGAATTTCTATCTGAACACGTTTTTAAATTTAAAAATTAAGAGACGTTTAAGTTTCGAAAATGTATGGTCAAACCACACCATAAAATAGATTATTCTAGAAAAGATATGCTGCCACTAGCCAGAGACACCGTACATAAACTTAAGTCCGGTAATAAATCAATTACTGGGATGCGACAAATTAATCGCACACTTAATTTGCTGTCGCATCCTCCACAGGATGCTATTCCTTCTCACTTAGTTGTGGCAAATAAAAGTATTGCTGTCTATCCGGATAATGAATGGGCCTCATTTGCCGACCGGCCGGTAAGCTGCAATCACACACACATTTTGTTATAACTACCACTTACGAAAATGGTTTTCTTAAGTTTTTTGAGGTCTGTCATTGAGTATTTTGCGTTTGAGTGAAACTTCTTGGAACAGAGTTTGTTGATTTCGGAATGTTTGTAAGAAGGTTGTGTTTTTGAGGTTACTTTGGCGGTCAGCAGTTTCGATTCGCACTTTGAATCAATTGTTTGTATGGTTTCGTATTTATGGGAATAAATACAGCAGCATAATATATGTATACAATTCTAATTTCCATAATCAATTTTTGCTAGTTAGTAATATATTGCTAGTTCTAGTTCACCTTGCACTGCTTTTAAGGCCACTTTATTTGGTATTTTATTAAAAGTAGCAATAGCTTTCATTTTGACAGTTTTACAACATTTATTGCGTTATTAACGTCGTTATGCACACTCATATTTGGAACATATGAGGCAATGGATGAGCAATATACGTCAAAATTAAAGTGTGTTAACTAATTAGGGTGCTGAACCCGAATGTAGTGTCACCTAATGCCAAAAAAGCCCTATTCTAAATATCTGCGGTCACTACCCTTTTCTGACACCCATAAACTGCTCGCACATGATAGATCTAAAGATAGAGCAAACATAGAAGAGCCTTGAAGAACACCTAGGATATTAACCTCCTTCGCCAAATCACAAGAAGGGGTAATGGCCTGTCAAGCGTCATGATTAGGCCTGTAAATGACGTATGTGAAGACATTGGGTAAGATAATACATACAGGCGTTAATTATGTGAAACCGAGGCAAGGAGATAAAAAATCGTCACGTTTTTAGGCACTTAACATACGGCCAGCGATCGACGAGAAGCGAGTCGGGCTAGCAACTATAAACGAGTTGGCGAGCAGCTAGTGCGTGACGGCGATATGTGAATATGTTACTTTAAAAACCTATTTCTATCATTTTGAGAACAAAATCCCATGCAGATGACGACTACAGCTGCGTCCGTAGGTAATACAAAAGAGGATCCTTTTTAGGTGAATTAATTGTGTGTGTCGCCCCGCGAGTCCTTCTCCTAGCGAAGCCCTAAGCAAAAGTCCGTACCCTATTTCTTCCTCTTATTCATCTTTAGAGGTTTACCTCTGGCCAAAAGCCTCCCCAAAGCTTTCCACAATGACCGGTGTTGTGCTGCCCGCATCCATCGGCTTCCCGCGACCTTCAACCTTATCCCACAAGAGCGTATAGTCGCTTAGTTTTCAAGTTTTTGAAGCCCAGGCTGCTACCAGCTGTCCTGCGAAGTTCGACGCTCCACCTAGCTCGAAGGCTTTCCACTTTACTGTAATCAATTGGCGATATCCACACTTTCCACTTAAGAAAACGTATTCCTCAACTGTCATCGGTTCTACGGCTAATATGGTCGGCCTATTGCCACTCCAGTTTGTTAATTCTGTGAGCTATGTCGGCAACTTTGGTTTTCTGCTGGATCATCTGGTTGAGATATTAACAAACAGGGAGATGCCATTCCCAAATAATGTGCCTCGGCCAGAGCTGAGTGAGTACTTTCTTTGTTAGCTCATGTCACTGCGACATACAAGTACGGAGTACTCGTTGTGAACAGTCAGCGATCAATTTTATTGATGTAGATAAGAACTTTTATATGGGAGAATTTTTCGGTTAAGAAATAACACCCATAAAATATAAATAAGCTATACTAGCCACGGTTCATCATCGTCATCATCAACCTTCTTATCGCCCCACTGCTGGGCACAGGTCTCCTCTCATACAGAGACGGATTGAGCGTAATCACCACGCTTGCTCAATGCAGGTTGGCGATTTTAGACTTAAAGTAATAGTTTCCTCAAGATGTTTACCTTCACCTTATATTCAGTCATTGGTGTCCAAGATATACTTAGAAAGTACATATAACTTTAGAAAAGTTACATTGGTACTCGCCTGACCTGGAATCGAACCCGCACACTCAGACTTGAGAGGCTGATGTTTAAACCACTAAGCCACCAAGACAACAACCACGGTTGTTCTGTGGATTTATCACCGTCACATACCAAGACCCCTCCATTCATCGAAAAACATTATTAAGCCGTTGGTGCCGACTTTCATATGTACATCTCTGACAGTGTTTACAGGCAGTCAGCAGCCCAAAAGTTTGACAACCAGTCTTAGCAAAGGATATTATATTGGTCAGGACCAGGCCTGAATCGACGGCCCGCCTCAAAGAGATGTACATCGTGACGGGGTCCACGAAGACCGATGCCTCCTAGGTCAGGGTTGCGGGTTGTTTAAAAAGAAACCGTGGCCCTGGCATACAGGCAAATGAAGAAACACGGGTGGATTTTAGTCAGTAAAAATCTGACACGCCCTTCCGCTCCACCCAGACCGGGAGAGGTCATTTGATGATTTCCCATCCCAAAAAAGGGGTATCGTATTGACCAGAACCATCCGGTTAGACTGGATGCCTACCTTAATATAGGTAGTTAGGAAAAGGCTGGGCAGATCATATTCGTAAGCGAGAAAATTGGCGACAGCTTTAAAGGCGTTACACGTCGGCAGTGGAACGGTGACTTAATGCGTGAAGAAAATTCTGGCTATTTATAGGTTGTGAGCTGTGTTCACGAAGTTCCTTCCGCTTTGAAGAAGTATTAGAATTACCCGTCGTGGGAAAAGATTGTTTAGTTAACAAGGATGAGAGACAAAACAATTAAACGGGATAAAATATAATAAAAATATATTAGTGTTTGAAAGGAGAGAATAGAAAGTAAGAATCACTTGTAGATGAAGAATGAAGAAAATTTTCAATTGAACTACTTTATATTTACCCCATCATCATCATCAACAACCTTTTATCGTCCCACTGCTGGGCACAGGTCTCCGCTCATACAGAGAAGGATTAAGCGTAATCACCACGCTTGCTCAATGCGGGTTGGCGATTTCAGACTTAAAGTCCAGGTTTCCTAAAGATGTTTAGATGTTACCTACATGTTTTAATCAGCAAATAATCTTAAAATAATGGTATATAGAAGTGTATAAGTATACTGTAGCGCTGAAAAAGTAACGAATTTTATACTGACATCCCAATTACCAGTTTTAACGCAAGTGACCCAATTACTCAGACTTCTAGGCATAGTTAAAAACTCTAAATAAAAACTAAAACTAAATCGTTGATCGTTTTCATTCATAAAGCGGTACATAATATATATTATCTAAGAATATTTTATTACAAAACGTCTACGATCAATCAGGCTGCCAACGTTCTCAAATATCACCATTCAACATCCAGTTGGAATAAAAATAAATGGACAAGTGTGAGCGGTTCGCTGAACGATGACTTCCGTAGCGAATAGCATCAAATAAACATACCTACACACACATCTTGACATATTGTCAAGAAAACCCTGTCCGACCCACAAGGATAATAAAGGTTAGATAAACACATGACCAAATATAATATAAAATTTTACGTAATCGTCATAGTAACGATACTAATGAATTTTGAAATAATATTTTTTTTTCCGCGATTTTATTCCAACTTCCCCAAAATTTGATAATTTATTAAAAAGTGACAACACCATTTTTGACGGTATTGTAATGAGCGAATAGCGATAAGAACGCGTTCCGGGTGCCCTACCCCCCTTCGCCCGCGCATGTATTGTCTACCGCACATGTATTAAGTCACCTCATTTTGCGAAATAAAATTTATTTTTTAGGGGGTTTTTTTTTTAAGTTTAGCCCGGTTTTGTATGCATTACTAGAATCAGTTATCGATACCTAACAACACCTTCACGGGTCGGACAGGGTTTTCTTTATATATTGTTATATAATATATTTTTAATAATAATGTGAACTAGCGCTTCATTGCGATCCCGCTTAATATAAGTAACCGTGATCCAATCTTTGATGGTAAAGCGCCTTATGAGCCTTTACACTCTAGCCTTGAAGACATTTTAATTATAATCGGAATGGAAGACCGCTGCAGACAAATTATTCCAGTCCCTCGATGTACGCGGTATAAATGACGAGGCGAAACGCTTCGTCCGGATCGTAGTGGTGTCAATAACGTAAAGGTGGAACTCGTATGAAGGGTTGCCGGTCGATGATGGAATGGTGATGGCGGAATCTATACTAATCCATACTAATAGATTTCCATCCCGGAAAAAAAAAAGCTAGCCCATTAATCCAGGAAGGTTTTAGGCTATATAACATCACACTTCGATCAATAGGAGCGGAGCATGACTAACTCCACGCGAACGAAGTCGCTGGCGGCCACTAGTTAAGTCATATAATTTCTGCATACAGTCTCCAAAATGCATCCAATATAATACCAACAGGCTAGCTATGCCTCTACTCCAGGCTTTGTAGATTAGTCTTAACCAAATCTGGGTCACCAATTATCCTCTTCACACCCCTCTCCACCGAGTCTAAAGCTGCTAGATGGTATTTTGCAACATCAGATCATATTTGGCTTTAGACTCCACAGACCACACACGATCGGATCTGAGCTTTGTATATAACATACAAAGCTGTCCCGGTGTGAAGTACCACCGGAGTCCGGACCTTTGCAAGAACGCCAAGTTAATCATTCTATCAATAGGTTTATGAATATTGCTTCCATTCCTGGTTATACAGGGTGTATCTGACATCGTAACGCAAACTTCGCGAAAAGGCTACACCGCATGCCACTAACAAAATTATGATAGTCATTTATGTCGTAAATGAGCGGTTACATAATTCACAGTGTTTAAAAAAAAGTGTCGGCTCGGCCTTTGAACGTTGCAAGCGTGCCACCGTGCGTGTTTGTAGGTATGACGTTGACCCCTGATACGAACTTTATTAAATCAGCTGATTGGATAGTTTTTCTAGTGTTGTTCACGTTGCGCTTTTTTGTGTAATTAACGAATTAGTTAATTAATTTTTACTTTAAAATCTTATTGGGTTACTAAAGTATAGCAATTATGAATGGTCTAAAGTGAAAAAACTGCATATTATTCTTTTAAAATCGGGAAAAAGCCGACGCAAAATTCCACCACCGGGAGGTTCAGAATCATGTACTGGATCCATGGTACTCGTTTGTGCGTCGATGTCAGATACACCCTTTATATTATATTTAATTAAATTTTTATGTTCAGAAAGTGTGACTTTCTTCTCAAGTAGGTAAGTGTTGAAAAGAAATTCCACAACGTAATCGATTTTTTGAACTTGCATTTATAAGTTGATGCCATTTTGCTATTCACCTGAACACTTTAGCCATGATATACGACTTGTATAGTATATGATATCGTAAAATGTTTGTTGATCACACACAGTAGTTGGAGCAGTGATAACCGATTGTTAAAGGTTTAATACGAATTTAAAGTATTCCAACCCAGACAGGTAAGTGTGGAAGTCGTGGTGGCCAAGCGGTTAATACACCAGCATCTCAAGTATGAGTGTGCGGGTTCGACCCCAGGTCAGGCAAATACCAATGTAACTTTTCTAAAGTTATATGTACTTTCTAAGTATATCTTGGACACCAATGACTGATTAAAAGGTGAAGGAAAACATCTTGAGAAAACCTGGATTTTAAGTCTGAAATCGCCAACCCGCATTGAGTAAGCGTGGTGATTACACTCAATCCTTCTCTGTATGAGAGGAGACCTGTGCCCAGCAGTGGGACGATAAAAAGGTTGATGATGAACCCTGACAGGTATTTTACTTGGAGAAAAAAAATCATCACCGTTGCTCTCAAAACGGTGGTTGAAAAAATTGACGTGAGCAAACCATGTCCTAGAACCGAATATTCCAAGACGTGGGACATCTGCCAAGGTGCACTAGGCTGCGTGGTAGAAGCTTGCCCAGCCGCTCTTAAAAAGAAGAGGCCTCAACAGTGGGCCCATTATATGCTTGTTATGCTTTCAACAATGGAAGATAAGATCACATATAATTGTATGGGGGCTATATTATTAACTTCTTGTTAGTTTTCTCAAGTGACATTCTCTTGTCATTAAATAACAGCTGTTTTCATGAACTCTGCGTAACCCTAAAAGCAACATGAAAGGAACATCACGTAACATCGACTCAAACGGATGCCAAATAGTTCTTTTTCCATTTCCAGGTCAACGAACCAACGGAACTAGGAAAGCCGGCGACTTCGCTCGTTTTAAAACTGTGGCGAAAGCTAATACTTTGCTGTCGAAATAGATGCTGGCTTTCCAAGTGTTTAAAGATTTATTTTTTTTTGTTTTGTGTTGTAGTTTTTTGGTGTGTTTGGAATTTCGGATGCTTTTCTATGTCTGATGGTAACGGTAATGTTAGTAGAAAGTCTTTTTGAGGCTAGGTGCCGTTTTATGATGGTTCATGATTGTGGGTCCAGTGAGAGATAGAGCTGACTTTTTCTTTTTTTAATATATATATAAACTAGCTCTTGACCGCAATCCCGCCTGATGGTAAGCAGTGATGCGATCGTTGATGGTAAAACGCGCTAGTTTATTAAGAGCTATTCACTCAAAACTGAGCGAATAGGAAGGAAGACGGCAGTTGAGCAAGGTGATGCAATGTTAAACCCTACAACACGACCAACGATGCTGCGCCAAAGGAAGATTGATCTGAAGACCCTCCACGACCAAACTCGCAACACAACAACATTAGGCGCATCATACCCGGCACACATCGCAACACAACTGCTCAGACCCGTCCTCCGTACGGCTTCACCAGACATCATGCCGGAACACGACAAATCGCTTGGCGGCAAGGCTTTGTCTGGTGGGTGGTAACTTCTGCCGGCGGCCGATGTTATGGCCTACCACCGACTGATAAGTCAGCTCCGAAGAAAGGAGATGGAAAAGGGATCACATCACATCACATCCCTTTTTCGCTCTGTTCCGCACTCTCATAATCAGCCTTTATTGTTCCCACTCCTGGGACCAGGCTTCCTCTAGATAGGAGTGGGCCGTAATCTACCACGTGCGCCCAGTGCGGGTTGGTAGAAGTCACACATTTTCGAAGTTTTGCCTCTAGGACATGCCGGTTTCCTAACTATGTTTTCCTTCACCGTTTTTGAGATTAGTCTGTCAGGTGGGGCACTGTTTTATACATCCGAGAATCGTTGTTTAATACAGAACCATCTAGTGAGAAGTTCATTGAGATCTTTGATACATATCATAAATAAAAACTCGTTTAAATTGTACATGTCGATGAGGCCACCATGGTTGCCTGAACGCTTAACGTCAAAAATTTTTAGGCAACTTTGCTGGCCCGGACGCTTGAGTGGTTAATGGTGATGAAATAATTTACCTGATGGGGTTCGAACCTATGACCTACAACTAGGATACTACTGTTCTTACACACCACCTCTCTTGTTCCGGACTCTCTGCTACATTATAGGGGAAATAAAAGTTACTAGTTATTTGTGATCCTGATAGGATTTTTGATGATATCTACTTTCTAGTACGCAGCCTGCCTGTATAAGCTGACTTCTGATCATATGAAAAACCTATGTAATATGAGGTCATCTAAAACTGGATACCTATATATAGCTGTGTTGTTGTGTGCACCTACTATGTATCTAAGTACATACTCAGAATACCAAGCTTTATTACGTTGATTTCAGTGTCTAGCACTAATGAAAAAAAATATATATAAAAAAAAAGAATTTAAGTAATTTTTCCATATTTTTTTTTGTCTATTCCTTTTTCGAATATTTTGCAATATTATTTTAGACCAGCGCCCTCTAGCCATGGGGGCAGGCAGAAACCACAGAACAACACTTTCCTTGCATATTCTTTGCGTCTACCTTTATGGCGAATTTCACTGAACTTTTACACCTAGAACAAAACTATAGACTAAAACTGTCAGACGTCAATTTGATTCCATAGACAAGAGATAGTACTTTGATAAAATTAAGATCGACAAACGTATTGCGCGATTTATTTACAGTATCTACTCAACTAGTTTAAATGAATTTAATAATACAATGATATATGTTGAAACATGACAGTGTTGATAATATTAAATGTTATTGCGTCACTTGTTCAGTATTTAAGAATAGTCATAAACTCTAAATTAAACTCTTTATACTACCGTGAACTCGTCTGGATTTTGAGCCAAAACTAACTTTAGAATCGCCAAAAATTTGTTAATGTCGCTGTGTTTGAAACAGAATTGTATTTCTCGTAATTTTTAGAACAATCACAACATTCTGATCTCAGTTTCAATGTATTAAAAATAAATCAATCTAATTTTCCTACATCTTGACAAGTTTTTGATATAGGTACAGTATGTTAAGAAAACCCTGTCCGACCCATAAGGATAATAAAGGTTAGGTAAACACATGACCAAATATAATATAAAATTTTACGTAATCATCATAGTACCAATACAAATGAATTTTGAAATAATCTTTTTTTCCCGCGAATTAATTCCAATTTCCCAGAAATTTGATAATTTTTAAAAAAAGTGACAACACCGGTATTATTATGAGCGAATAGCGATGCGACCCCGTGCCGCCGCGTGCCCTGCCGTCCGCCGCCCGCGGAAGGGAGCTTAACGCACATTTATTAAGTTACCTCTTTTTTTTTGCGAAATAATATATATTTTTTTAGGGGGATTTTTTTGTAAGTTTAGCCCGGTTTTGTATGCATTAGTAGAATCAGTTATCGATACCTAACAACACCTTCACGAGTCGGACAGGGTTTTCTTAACATACTGTATGTTTGTCGCCGAGACGTGAACCGAGACGAGAACTAGCTCCTTCACCCCTCTTTCTATTGGTATGTTAATTACATCAGCATTTATTTAAATCATTAAACAGATGCTGATTCAAATTACATGACACTAATATTGTGTATGGAGCGACTGTCTATTTGAACTCCATAACAGACAATACAAATTGTAAATAATTTTCTTAAAATTGTATAAATAGTAAATACGGGCTTATTTTTGTATATATAACATTGAAAGTTGTTTAAATTTAAGTTATGATAATTTAAATGTAGAATCCTAATACATGATTTTAATAAATAACGCTTGTTAAATAAACTATCTTGTATTTCTCGGTCGAGATTTGGTTTGTATTTTGTGAAGTTCTTAGTTATCAGACTTTTGGGCTTCTATTTTTTTTTAAACAGTATCTCACTAGGGATTTCTCATGTATCAAAGGTACGTTTAAAAACATATAAACTCACATAAACAAACAGCCAGACTCGGAACAACTACCTGTAGGTCAAATAAATATTTGTTCCGTGCGGGAATCGAACCCGCGATAACAGTCGATGACGTAGTCACTGCGCCAAATTCTAATTCTCCGTTCTACCCCACCCCCATTGATACCATCAGTATTAATACCAGTATCCTAGTAAACGATACAATATCCAGTAGTTTAAATAAAAGCTTTTGCTTTTGTTTCCTCTGCTAGGAACTGTCGTCGATCTCATGATCTGAGTTTTTTTCCGGATGAGAGGCTTCTGGTTGTCAGTTTGACGCTACTGGAAATAAAGGTGTTAAGTTAGTACTGTCATCACTACATCGTTGGTATGGACAGAGCGCTGTTTCCATTTTTGGTTGATACTTTTAAATTATAAATATCGCACGGATGGCTCACCAGTTATCTTTACACTGTTCGAGCTCGTATCAGCTTCATTCATGAAGATATTAATAATATTACAGCTTTATTAAATTTCACAATTAATCAAGTGATATACAATAAATTCATTTGTGCAAGATATTGTTATTTTGATTGTTTTAATTTAGATAGTGTGCACCCCCTTAGGGTAAAAGCCTCCTCCAGAGAATTTAACTTTGTGTCTGGCGGTGGACTTCCAGTCTCTTCCTGCGGCGGCCACAATTTCATCCTACCACTGAGCGCTCGGACGACCAGTACGTTTCTACCGTATAGTATCGTATGGTTTTCTCGGTGGTAGGTCATAACATCGGCTGCCGGCAAAAGTTACCACCCACCAGAGAAAATCTTGCCGCCAAGCGATTCGTCGTGGTCCGGCATGATGTCTGGTGAAGCCGTACGGAGGACGGGTCTGAGGAATTGTGTTGCGATGTGTGCCGGGTACGATACGCCGAATGTTGTTGTGTTGGTAGTTTGGTCTTGGAGGGTCTTCAGATCAATCTCCCTTTGGCGCAGCATCGTTGGTCGTGTTGTTGGGTTAACATTGCGTCACCTCGCTCAACCACCGTCTTCGTTCCTATTCACTCAGTTTTTTTGAGTGAATAGGCTCTTGCATTGATCAGGCGTCAGGCGCCATCAGGCGGGATTGCGGTCAAGCACTAGTTTATTTGGAATTGCACACTCCACGTTACTTACGTTTTCACGGTGGCATGGATACAGAATCACACTACAAGTCTTGCCTGTTCAAACACACGATTTGAACCAGGCAAAAAAAAATTCTGACTGACCAACTTTTTGTGGACTAAAGTGTGTGTAATTCGTTTAGTTGAAACGACGCTAAGAGTTTGCTCTTGTAAATGAAATAGAAATATTTATTTCAGATATAAGCAAAGTCTATAATAAGCAAGGCAAGATTGTTAGTAACATCAATATTGCTTTTTCTTCTTCTTCTTCTTAGCCTGTATAGGTCCACTGTTGCACAAAGGCTTCCCCCAAAGCTCTCATTCCATTGGGGGGGCATTGCCATAATCCTCACGCTTGGCAGGTGGGTTGGGGAACGCAGTAATGTATAATTCCACAGGAGAAGCGCTGCTGCTCGCTTTCCTGGTAATCTTATAACTACGTTATTAAAAAGTAAAGAAAAAAGAATGCACCAGACAGATAAAGGTGCTCCATCCCAGCTCGGTATGCTCATCGGTCTTTTTTCTGGTGAGATGGGAAATCATCAAATGACAGCTCCCGCTCTGTGCGGAGCGGAAGAGTTTGTCAGATTTTACTGACTGAAACCCACTTGTGTTCCTTCACTTGCCTATGCGCCAGGGCCACGGCATCACTTTCAAACAATCCGCTGCCCCGGGAGGCATCGGTCTTCTCTGACCCCGTCACGATGTGCTGATATCTATTTGAGGCACGCGTGGATCACAACGCGCCGTTGACCCGGGTCTGGTCCTTACTGGGTGGCGAGTTGCCCACTACTCGTCGCATTGGTCTGGCAATACATGGAGTTCAGTAAACCTATTGAGCAAAACAGTAGCGCTTCTCTTGCCAATCATCCATAGAATGCTATTCGGGTTCCCCTATACGCGTCATACCACCGACGCAATGTTTTTTACGCATAATTGCGCAGAAGTCACCTACTCTAGCGTTAGCAATCTCCGCAATACCGAAGGAACCAAAACAGAGCTCTGAACACATTATTAAACTGGATACGCAAGGCAATGCAGGCTTTCTGTGGAAAGTATGCTTACAGGCTACTCTTGAAGAAAGTCTGGCAAAATGCTTTGAGTGTGGTTATCTACTATCACAGGACCAGTACACCGAGCGAACCGATGTGCCAAGATACAATGCCCTGCGTTGCTTCTAAATGTCTAATTCGTCACATAAAGTTTCAGTTAGCATGTGTCCCAGATTTACATATAAACAGACCTAAAGGTACCATTAAGTAATATGGTTGCTATGAAGATATTTTTTTGAGTTATCAAATACTTTATCATTACCATCATGTCAGCCAAAAGACGTCCACTGTTGGACACAGTTGTACCCCAAGCATCGCCACTACGATCGGTGTTATTATTCTCGCATCCAGAGCACTTCTGCGGCATATTAATTGTATATCGTATGTATTCTATTCACCTTTCAAAACTAACGTGACCTCCTAGATTAAAAGATACCTCTTTTGACTTTACATATTTAAGTCCAGAGGTATCCTTCTGGACTAAAATATGTAAAGTGTAACTGTATATACGACTCAATAACTTCGCTATCACGTCGTGTGTACCTACTCTGGGTGTTACCAGGAACTATTATGTATTGCGTGAAAGTAGTGTGTGCTTTAATTATCTTGTATCGTGAAACACTTATTTGCATACATAAAGGTTGGTTAGAATGGGGTTGTGAGGAATTGGTTCCTGGGTCGAGACATTTCATTTTGAAGTGAAACCCTTTTAGCAACATTGATGAGTAAAAAGTATGACGTGTAAAAGTGATCGGTGATCCTACTTGCTTAATAAACGATTTCATTTCATTTCATTTCATTTCATTTCAGTACTTTTACTGAATGGGAAAAAAGCAATGAATTCGCGTGAGCGTGGCCGACCCAAGACCGTGATAGTTTTTGTTTTTTTATTTTTACTTTTTGTGTATTCTGTGTTTTTTATTGATTTCAGTCTTCACTTTCACGTGCCCACACAGTTAGTGCAGTGGCTGAGCGTTCGACTGCTGCACTGCCTGTCGCGGGTTCTATTCCCGCACGGAACAAATATTTGTATGGCCTACAGGTAGTTGTTCCGGGTCTGGCTGTTTGTGTATGTAATCTGAACGCATCCACGATACAAGAGTAAATCCTAGTGTGGGGGCAATGTAACAAAAAAAAAAAAAAACTTCTGTCTTCAGTCCCACAATCGTTTATGAAGCAAGTTATTCTCGTTCTTCTGCGGATCTCCTCATTCCTGATTCGATCGTGCAGTGAAACCCCAAGCATAGCCCTTTCCATTACCCTTTGAGTGACCTTGAGCTGTCTTATATGGCTCATTGTTAGCGGCCACGTCTCAGTTGCTTATCACTGGCAACACACACTGGTCAAAGACTTTTGTCTTGATACACTGCTGTATTTATCACCGCATCGGATGACGCAGCGTTGGTACCCGACAAGGAGGACTGGCGACTTGGCGAAGATCGCGGAAAATCGCTGAATGCGGGAGGCGCAGGACCGGTCGTCGTGGATATACTTGGGAGTATATCCAGCAGTGGACGTGTTTCGGCTGAAATGATGATGATGAAGCAAGGCAGGTTGTGTCGTGTCTGCGCGCTTGTGTAGGAGAAAATACAGTTTTA
The DNA here is from genome assembly GCA_037179545.1 of Sesamia inferens. Lineage (NCBI taxonomy): Eukaryota > Metazoa > Arthropoda > Insecta > Lepidoptera > Noctuidae > Sesamia > Sesamia inferens. Next base: position 4,562,953 of record CM073939.1, on the reverse strand, counting down.
TTAAATGTTTAAGCCGTTCGATATAATGTCAAAAGTCACTTTTGAAGAGTAACCGTAGATAAACATACCTACAATATTTTGTTGTATTTTTCTACGAAAAATTCTAGATTTTTCTACACGAAAAATAGGCAGAATCTTTTAAATATTTTTTCCGTGTATAAAAGTAAGCATGGTATCACTAATTTGGTTTCTCTGTGACTTTCACTGTTTTGCTTCCCTTAACCATACTGTTTTCTTTCCTTATCCTCAAGATAAATTTTATCTAAAGTAAACGCGCCAGAGGTCAAATCTCAATTGGTACAGACAGTGACACATTGCGCTATATATTTCCACTATTAGCTGACCTCGTACTGTATAGTATCTCCTACAACCAGAAGTCAGCTTATACTGGTTACATACGTATAGCTGTATGTACTAGCCTTGGGTACAAGTAAACACAAACACGTCAAAACCGTAATCAATAAGTTCAAAAGGGCGTACTCAAAACATTTGATAAACGATCTCACGCCATTCAAATTGAGTTTTTACGGGTGATATATTGAATAATTAACACACCACCGGTGATTAAGTGTAGCGGTGATTAATTATCTGACGGTCATTGACACTTAAACTCATTTATAACGATTTGTTATTGATTTTATTTATAAGTTTTATAACGTAATAACACCTATTACGGTTAAGATAGGTAGCTAAAGGTAAACAAAACAACCACGTGCGTGACTAAGGTAACCGGCTAAACAAAATAACAGTCGCTTCCCTTATTCTTCTATTTAGCAACGTTTTAATTTGAATTGTAATAAGTACATGATAATTATCACTTGCCGCCAAGCGATTCGTCGTGTTCCGGCATGATGTCTGGTGAAGCCGTACGGAGGACGGGTCTGAGCAGCTGTGTTGCGATGTGTGCCGGGTACGATGCACCAAATGTTGTTGTATCGGGACTTTGGTCGTGGAGGGTCTCCAGATCAATCTCCCTCTGGCGCAATATCGTTGGTCGTGTTGTTGGGTTTAACATTGTATCACCTCGCTCAACTACCCTCTTCCTTCTTATTTACTCATATTTTTTAGTAAATAGGCATAATAAACTAGCGCGCTTTACCATGAACGATTGCAGGATTGCAGTCAAGCACTAGTTTATAATTATTAAAAAAAATATAGGCGTAACGTAGTTTGTGGTCTATTCATTAGTAAGTAATTAAGTTAGTAATATAAATATTTGATATGTTGGCCAAGGATAAGACTGAACATTTGTACTTTATAACCACTAATGTTTTATTATTTACCTTCAACGATAGCGATAAGACTCAATATTTTTATGTTCGTACAAAAGTTCAAGGGGGTTTTATAGATATTATTTCTGCTAAGCACTTGCAAGGTATATTTGTTGTATCTGTAGTTGTCATCTACATCTCAGCGATAAACCCAGTCGCATCCGAAGCTTTTATCAGCTTTGTGGGTCTGGGGTCCGCTTTACCAGTCTAACTGCTGATTTTGGCTAACCTTCGATATTTTCCGTGCGACCGCCGACTGCCGTCAATTGTTGAACTTATGAGGGCTCCAACAACCCGTAACGACTGCTACTAGATGTTCTTATGACAACCGGGACCAAAGGCTTAACGTGCTTTCCGAGGCACGACCAGACCATTGCAAATACTCATATACATGCACACAAATATTTGCACTGCGCGGGGATCACACCCGAGCTTCCTTGCGTAGCGGCCGCATTCGCTACCGCTATGCCACGGAGGCTTGTCACGTAGTGTAGTATCTGTAGTAGTCGGGATATTTATTTAACATCACGGAGGATTCTTAGGAGGCGAGCAAAAAAGGAAAAATTCTGAAAAACGTCCGAAATAAAGAAATTTCACGCGACCCCAGTCGCGGACAGAAACTAGTATCCGCAGCTATTTAACTGCATCACAAATACAGTCTCCGTAAGTAGGTACCTAAATCCAAGTTTACACCTGCAGCATCAGCAAACAACAATAGCTAGACTTTTGGCAATACTAACACCAAACTAGGTAATAAAGATGACGTCACGAGGTTCACTTCTAAGAAACTGACGGCCTGGTGCCAATTGGCAACTGGCTGGAATACGTTGACCACTTTCTACTGGCTGACTAGCTAACGCACCGAGTTACGAGGAACGGTTAGTAAGTCACGTGTTGGAGTATTTATTTATAGTGGTTGAAGACCCAGTTTGGGTAATTAGTGGTAATGATTGAATGAACTGGAAAGTTTTAAAACTACAAATTAAAAAAAAAACGGACAAGTACGAGTCGGACTAGCACACGAAGAGTCCCATACCTATGTATATATTTATAACGATACAAACAAAAAAACGGTTATCTGTAATATCGGTTCACTGACGATAGTCGAACGTGACGACGCCATGAGAAAATACTGATGGAATGGTTAACTTATTGTTATAGTTTTGTCAATTATAGCATAACCTACAATCGTTGCACTAGGGGACCGATGCTATTTATTTTAATGACGAAAGCCCAAATATTCGACAATATATAACTGAACATATAACAATTGACACCACATTCACTTTTCACTGCACTTCATACTTGACAAAAACATGTAAATGTTTTATTGTATAGCAGCTATAATCTACGTGGACGCGTCGCTCACTCAAGTTGGAAAGAGACAGATGTCGAACGCTGCCGAACGCGGAGGCCGATTGTGCCTCTTTGTCGCTCGTTCCGCGCTCTTGCTTGCACTTAAAGCCTTATATGGAACGCCTCAGAGCGGGGTAACGCCGCACGAGTCATATTTATTCGTGCGTGCAGCCGGCTCCATAGACTTATAAGACGTTGTCACGTCAAAAATCTATAATTTTTAGGATATTTTTTGGGTAGGCAATCTACTCACTAAAAACTTCCGGTGTTTACTTTCCCTTTCGAACCACACGCCGCCCTGACAGACAGACCTGGGACATAGACGTCATCATCATCATCATTATCATCTCAGCGTTTATCCCGGTTGCATCCGCTGCTTTCGCGTTGGAGCGCAGGGTCCGCTTTCCTGTACATTCCCCTCCATTACCTCCACGCGATCTTTAGCCTCCTGTGGTGAGAGATTGTTGACACGCATGTCATCTTTTACAACGCGAAGCCAGCACCTCTTTGGTCTACCCCGTTTGTTCCGTCCCGGCGGAGGCGCCATGGTAAGACATTTGTTACATAGACGTCCTCTCTTCTTAATCCACCACTGGCATGACTCATGGGGGTTGATCAAAGAATTTTTGGGAACAGAATTATATAATAAATTGTTTACACAAATCGATCAAGTCAAACCAGCCAACAGCCAATGATGTAGTTACAAGTTTCAAGTCCGTCATTACCTCGTTAGGTAGGTCAGTGTGGCAAAGTGGTAACTATCGCAATTATTGTCCACCGAACTATGAACCGATAACGAGCTGGATTTAACTGCTAGCAAAGGGACCAGAAGGTTTATAACTTTACAAAGTAAAATTACGTTTTAAAATCTGGTCGTTTTACTTCGTTCCATCATCGGACGTCTCATTGTACAGCGAGAATTCTCCCTTATGTTGTTGACACCATTACGATCATAACGAAGCGTTAGGCATCACTTTTTTCAGGGACTTGAACAATTTGCCAGCGACGGTGTTTCCGCCTGACTAGAATTTACCATCTAGCGCTAGCGCGGTTTACCATCAACGACTCCATCACTGCTAACCATCAGGCCGGATTGTGGTCAAGCATTAGTTTATAGTAATAAAAAAATGTAGAATGAAATAGACAATTGTTTATCAGATACACTGTAAATATTACAAATACAATCGCCACTCTGGTGATTAAGTTATCACAATAAATAGTACAACGGTTATTACAAGTCGTTATCAGTCTCATAAAATAAACAAATACACAATTTTGTTAGACTGGAAAGAAAACGGAATATTTTGAACCAAATAAACAGCGTAGGTATTTGGTACGAAATATTAGCCCTATGCTACAAAGGCATACGCGCGGACCGATGGTATCAACAATTTAACACAAACTTTATCGCATTATTATAACAAAATATTAAACTTAATTACTGGTTATTTGGTTAAAATAATCACAAGTTAAGATTAATATTGTTAAATACTAAAACCAAAAAGGCCCTGCGATTAGAATGTTATTTTGTGCGTGTTTAACAAAAGTTGTAATATGTGGTTTCAATTCATATGGCAACTTAAACCTAATTAACCAGCAAACTGTATACCTAAACGTAGAAATAAATTTGATTTAATAAAGGAACTAAAAATGAATGTTTATTCTGCACAAAAAAGACCTATATTACTTTTTTCTTAAATTATAGACATAGGTATTATAAAAGTGTCAAAACCTTTCTTAGTTAAGAATTAAATAAAAAAGACCAATAAAGACAGTTGTAAAAAAGGACAGAACAGAAGGATAGTGACAGTGAGGTCTTCGATTACGACGAAGACTTACTATTCACTTTTCAGTCAATAGTAAGTCTTGATCATTTGGTGCAAGTCCATCGAAGACCTCACTATCAGTATTTTCCTGTCCTGTCCTTTTTTACAACGGTCTTTACTGGTCTTCTATTTTAGTTTCAATCGACTGCAAAAAGGATCTCTTTATATCTTGGGAATCTTTTTTATATCTTGCTATCTGATGTTTGCATCTGGTGTATTATATGTATATCGAAGTCAGTGGTCGCGGAGCGGCAGGGACGTCAACATCTTGCTGTGGTGGTAAAGACTCCATTTCGTAGGTGACTTTTTTTTTATTATTTTATAAACCAGCGCTTGACCGCAATCCCGCCTGATGGTAAGCAGTGACGCAATCATTGACGGTAAAGCGTACTAGTTTATTAAGAGCCTATTCACTCTAGCCTTGAAGACACTCAAATTGTAGTCCGACGGAAACACCGCCGCCGGCAGATTGTTCCAGTCCCTCGATGTACGCGGTATAAAGGAGGAGGCGAAACGCTTCGTCCGGATCATAGAGGTGTTAACAACATAAGGGTGGAAACTCGCCGTACGACGGGTCGTCCGATGGTGGAACGGAGATGGGGGAATTAAATCGTGCAATTCCCTCGCACACTCTCCAAAATGTATCCTATAGAACACCGAAAGGCTGGCTACTCTACGCCTGTGCTCTAGGCTTTGGAGACCAACTCGAGTTAAATCAGGTTCACCAATCAGCCTCTTTGCACGCCTCTCCATTGAATCCAAAGTGGCCAGGTGATACTTAGCAGCACCAGCCCAAATGTGGCTGCAGTACTCCACACACGAACGGACCTGTGCTTTGTACAACATTAGAAGCTGCACTGGTGTGAAGTACTGCCGGACCTTTATAACGCCAAGTTTTCTGGCAGCCACCTTGGCCTTGGACTCAATGAACCGCCAAAAGTTTAGGTTCGAGGAAATCTCAACACCCAAAAGCTGAAGGCGGTCGGTACACTCCAAGGATACATTCCGAAAAGTAGGAGCCAAGGTGAACGGGCTCCTTTTGGCGGTGAAAAGACACGCCTGCGTTTTGGCGGCATTGAATGCTACAAGATTGGCATTGCCCCATTCGGAGACTACCTGAAGTGCAACACTCGTTCGCTCTACCATGGCCTCTCTTTCGGACTGGATTGATTCCCTACTAGCCCGAGCATCCGGCAGATATCTCTTCACAACTGTGCTGTCATCTGCATACCCATAGATACCGGGCATCAGCAGATCGTTAATATGCAGCAGAAACAGAGTTGCAGAGAGAACAAACCCCTGAGGAACACCGGCATTAGTCGACATGGGCTCAGATGAGCATCCGTTGACAACAACTCTTTTGAATTAAAGCACGAAGTGTAAATATACCCTCCAATCTTGACAATAACAATTTAAACAGGCAAACCGACAGTTTCGCCTCGGAGAAGTGCCGTGGTCCGCGTCTCAATCCGAAGTGACCCCGTTCGACCGTCCCCACTTTCCAAAACGACTCTGTCCACGTGCCGCTATTACAAAATAACGTCACAGCATTTGCCCCACTACTGCGTAAATCAAATGAGCAACCTTCATCAAAATGATACCGACTATCCACGACATGTATTTTAGTGTGTACTAAATAAGTGTATTAATTTTCTTGTTTTCATTCCTGTGTCAGAGCAGGACAGTGCATGAGGTGGTCGTTTGTCCAGTTAAATAGGTTTGATAACTTCATTGTGCCATAGCTCAAAACTAATCATCTATTGTTTGCCACCCGAATACTTCACTGACTCACCTGAAGCTTGCCGACGAAGATGTTTCCAGTAACTTTAGGGCTTTCTACTTCCCTGACAACGTATGGTATGTTATCTGGTCCGCAGAATGCTTTTACATGGAGCATAAGTAGTTACGCTCTGTATGAGGGGAGACCTGTGCCCAGCAATGGGACGATAAAAAAAAAGGTTGATCATGATAAGTAGTTATGTAATAGTTCCCTCCATCCGAAAACATGCTAACGTATCTGAATGCAGGGCGCTTAAAAAGAAAGAGTCAGTTAGATCAGGAAGCCTTCTTAGCTAGCACCAAGAATGCTTCCTAATCTAAGTGACCCTTCTTTCTCCATATTTTATAGTGTTCAGGTAAACTTACCTCGATCAGTTTGAATCAGTCGACCACGAAATCTCGTTTCGTTTTCGACATCAACTCTCGAATCTGACAACTTCGATACCTAAGGGTTTCATAAGCATACCTAATTAGTGCTTAATGTACTAGAGCCTGGAGTTTGAAACGTAATGAGATATTGTCTTAGAATTACTTCACTTTAAAGTTTGAATAGGTTTTCTTAAGAGAAGTAGTTACATTCGAAATGAGATGAGAGGGCTAGTTCAGGTAATATATACGCGGCAGACTTTTGTACTCATCCTAGGTCTACTGTGTGTGTATTGCCTGCTATTTTTAGGATGGTTTCCAGCTTACTTGGTTTCTTTTCAGTTTACTCGGTGGTAGGCCATAACATCGGCTGCCGGCAGAAGTTATCACCCACCAGACAAAGTCTTGCCGCCAAACGATCAATCGTGTTCCGGCATGATGTCTGGTGAAGCCGTACGGAGGAAAACACAACAACATTTAACGCATAGCTGCACAGACTTGCAGCGATGCGTCAAATGTTGTTGTGTCGGGAGTTTGGTCGTGGAGGGTCTCCAGATCAATATCCCTTTGACGTAGCATCGTTAGTAGTGTTGTTGGGTTTAACATTGCATTACCTCCTTTACCATCAACCAATGCATTACTGCTTATCATCAGGCGGGATTGCAGACTAATATTATAAAAAAAGCTCATCTATCCATATATTTAATCCTTGTTGAAGGATTGGCCCACAGTCACGGTAGATAGGGAAAGTTGAAAGAGGGAAGTTCTTTGCCTTGCAGTGCGACAAAACAGGCTTATAATAATAATAATATGCTCGATCCAGCTATCGAAAACGGCAATATCACATTGTACTGGGATCCATCATCATCACTGATAGGACTATTGTTGCCATTAAGCTTGATATAGTGATGGTGGATCGATCAGAGCGGCGTGCAATAATTGACATCACCATCCCGCATGACGAGAACCTCGTGAAAGCCGAGAAAGATAAACAAATCAAATATCTTGATTTAGCTCGCGAGGTTGTTGACGTGTGGAATGTGGATTCAGCAATCATTATACCGATAGTCGTGACAGCCAATGGCTTAATAGCCCAGAGTCTCGACCAACACCTCAGGATGCTCTGGTTAGGAAGCTGGATCAAGGGCTTGATTCAGAAAATGGTACTTCTGGACACGGTTCTCATTGTCAGGCAGTTCCTCTCTCTGGAGCCTGTTACCGATAATGGTGAACTACTATTTATTTATATTTCTATATATTATTATTTAAAAATTTAATTTATATGTATGTATATAAAATAAAATAAAGAGAAAAATATACACATACATATCATATACCAAGACATGCCATCGTCTATCGTCTCCACCCCATTCAGAATACGATTAGTCTTAACAGTTCACGACCGATCGTAAAACAAAACCAACGTGATTAAGCCGAACATCCGATTTAGGGATGGGCGTATATTATCACCTACCGTCTATTACCAGACAAGCTTGATCCCTATCCCCTTCACCAGCTGTCCAATCTAAAGATCATAGAAAACTAGTCCAAGAGATCTTTGACCAAGATATTTGACAGTTGAATCAAATGAAAATAGTGCTTATAATGATGACATTAAGAGTTCAGTAAGTAACATTAAGATTTTAGGCCAATTCTCGTGTTAAATCTCACGTTTAGCTTGGGGCGTTCGTCGCCTATCTGTCAAATAGACTAGTTATGTCTTACAGTTAAATATTAGAGAAAAAGTGGACGTTAATAAATAGAATGTTTGAATTCAATGACGTCATTTAGATTAATTGGATTCTATGCTCTTTGGTGCGCTGCAAAAAGTTTTTATTCCACACCATGGTGGTCTTAACTATGAATAGACGTGTTGTTTTTCAGTTTCTAGGAATGGAACGGAGCGCTATTCATAGCCCTGATTTTTTGACAGTTGTCGACGTACCACTGCCGGTGGGTTTCGTAAGCGACGATTAGGGTATCATGTCAACGAAAAGGCAGACCACCTGTGTACTATAACGACCACGCAACCGTCTGAAATATGGTTCCAGTTTTACCGTCGCGTCAGAACGATATTTTCTCTTACATGCCAATTATTTCAATGAATAATCATGGATATATATACAATCATGAAGATATACAGTATGTTAAGAAAACCCTGTCCGACCCGTGAAGGTGTTGTTAGGTATCGATAACTGATTCTAGTAATGGATACAAAACCGGGCTAAACTTAAAAAAAGCTCCTAAAAAAATAAATATTATTTCGCAAAAAAGAGGTAACTTAATAAATGTGTGATAAGCACCCTTCCGCGGGCGGCGGGCGGCAGGGCACACGGCACGTGGTCGCATCGCTATTCGCTCATAATAATACCGGTGTTGTAACTTTTTTAAAAATTACCAAATTTCGGGGAAGTTGGAATTAATTCGCGGAAAAAAAAGATTATTTCAAAATTCATTTGTATTGGTACGATGATGATTACGTAAAATTTTATATTATATTTGGTCATGTGTTTATCTAACCTTTATTATCCTTATGGGTCGGACAGGGTTTTCTTAACATACTGTATAAAATATTTTAAAGCATTTTGAAGAAGTAGGTACTAATTTCTTCTTAGCCATTCTTTTTCATACAAAACTACATGCACAACTAGATTGAATAATTTCTATTTTCTGTAAGTTTTAAATTTAAATATGCCTTTTGTGTGCCTAACAATTCTAGTACGGAAAAGTTGTCAGAAATTCAAAACATATTATCATGATAAAAGTATTAGTGTCTAGGTATTAAAGTTTGGTGATATTCGTCCTAATTGAAATAAATGATTTGACTTTGAAATATATTAAAAACACGCAAGTGAAGACAGAAAATCTACATTGTTTTTAACCCCTAAGATGTTTTCCCAGAGGAAAATAAAATAATCTGCGTTAGCGATTTATTCGCCAAATATGTAAACAAATTTAATTAGTTATTTGAAAAATAACTTCAATTTCACAATCAATTTCAGTTTAGAATATAACTTCAAACATGTTTATAATTTTTTACAAAAATATTTTTCACTCTGACATCAACTTAATTACCATTAAATTAAAGAAAAAGAAAATTAAGGAAAACTGATGATTTTCGCGACGAATGAATTCAAATTTTAAATTATCATTCATTCTTTTATTGTAATTCTGCTGGTGTCCTTCTTGACGCAATGTCGTGCATGCGGCATCCCAAACATCTGTCACTTTCTTATTTCATTATTATTTATAGTTATTTGTGTATTGGTATTCTAGATTACCTTTTTTAAAGTAAACAAGATGTCTTTTTTGAGTTTTTGATGTAGAAAGTCCGGAAATAATCGGTTTAAGTTAAATAATATAATAATTTGACTATGTTATTCATAAAATGTGACAGTTTATAAATACTGTGCTATAAATTCTCCCTCTGTAGCTGTAATTTTTCATTGGTAACCCCACCTTAGAGTTGAAAAAAAAATGCTGCCGGGTCCCAGGGGGACTGGCGATGGCGCACGAAGTGTTCCGTCCCACAACGCAAGAAGCCCCCATTAATTTATATTAAAGTTTTTTTTTTCGTACAATAGATACTCTCTCTGAGAAAATATCAACGATCTCTATAACACGGTTCCTGAGAAATGCGCGTGCGAGAGAGGTTTGGAAAAAATGGCAAAAAATCAAAACATATTTGATATGAGATAATGTTGAAACATATGATATATGAATAGCCTCCTCCGTGGCATAGCGGTAGCAAACCGGCCGCTGCGCAAGCAGGCGTGTGTTCGATCCCCGCGCAGTGCTAATTTTTGTATGCATGAATATGAATATTTGCACAGGTCTGGTCGTGACTCGGAAAGCATGTTAAGCCGTTGGTCCCGGTTGCCATACGAACATCTAGTGGCAGTCGTTACGGGTTGTTGGAGCCCTCAAAAGTCCAACAATGGGTCTAACTGCAATGCTTCGATATCGCCTTCGGGTTCGGGAGTTAGACGACAGTCGCTTCACGGAAAATATCGAAGTTTAGCCAAAATCAGTAGTTAGACTGGTAAAGCGGACGCCTGACTGATGACTCCAAATCTGAAAAAGCTTCGGATGCCACTGGGATTAACGCTGAGAAAATGGTGGTGATGTTAAAACATATGATATTTCATTTTTATTTTTTCTTAGTATAATACTCAAGGGGAATGGTACTGATAGCCGAAATACAGGCTATGCCTAGTTCGGCTACAGATGATAAACTCTGTGTTTTAATTGAAATTGTATCCACATTGTCATGTTTTAATACTAAGTTTAAATAACATATTATTTTTATTTACGAAACCTTAAAATGAAGCCACAAAAGTGCAAGTATAAGTTTAATATTCATTGTTTAATTGACAAAAAAGATAGTGATAAATATTTAAATATTGAGGTGCTCACTTCCCACGTAAAACCAGATAATTTACATCAAACCTGAATATATTTCGACCAATGATTGACACGCGACATGAAAATTATGGGCCATTTTTATTTTTACAAAAATCAGCATAATTGAATGTTAAATTGCTTAATCGACACTTTTGTGTAAGTGCAAATTACTTTAAAAATTAAGGAAATGAGCGTGCGTACGGTATTTTTGATGGCGACCAATTACCCCGGGCAATAGTTATGCTCCACGAATTATAACGAAACACGGAAAGGGCATTTTCCTCTGATGTTTTCAAACTTCACCGAAAATGCTTGATATGAATTTATTTTAAAGCAAAATCTTCTTTAGTTACATCGCTGTGTATTTGAAAGTAGATGAAACATAAAAGCTACAGCAAAATTTGACACTATGTTAAAGAAAAAAAAATTAAGGTTTCACTTGTACAATGTGTGAATTGCTTAATTATGCTTTTTCCCTTGTGGGCTTAGAATAGTACCATTCCATATCCTCCCGTGGGTGTCGTTAGAGGCGACTAAGGGAACTCTCAACAGGGAAGCGGGCAGCAGCGCGTCTACTGTGGAATATAAAACTACTGCGGTCCCCAACCCGCCTGCCAAGTTTGGGGATTATGGCAATTCCCCCCAATGTAATGAAAGCCTTGGGGGAGGCCTTTGTCCAACAGTGGACCTCTATAGGCTGAAGACGAAGAAAAAGATGCTTTTATATTGTAATGCCTATGTGTCGTATATTTGCCTATGTATGTATATTTTTTTTATAAGAATTTTGCCCACACTAGGAATTTCTACAATATTGTGGGTTCGTTTACAAATCAAATCAAATCAAAATTGTTTATTTCAAATTAACCATCCGTTGGTGCTTTTGAATAGTCAAAGTCGGTCAGGTCCAAGAAAAGTGAAGCTAAATTGCACGTTCTAAAGCGTAGATCTCTATGGAGAAAAACATGCAAGAAACTCCATGGACACTCTTTCAAAATCATAGTATGGGTTACGATTACAAACATCTAAACTCACATACACAAAAAGATATACATATTTGTTCCGTGCGGGAATCGAAACTGCGACAAACAGCGCAGTAGTCGATCGGTCAGCTCAGCGACATCAACCGTGTCGTCGAAATTAAATTATATTATTAATTGTCAGTTTTGATGACGTCAAACGAAAAGTACGTTAATCTTTGCTCTCGGATGTCAATCGTGGATCATTGACATTGGTTACAGGTAGACAGAAGTCGGAAATTCTGACAACCTTTGTTACCAAGGGATATTGAATTACTCAGTAACGTTGCGGAAATCGGATAGGCAGATACTTTATGAAAAATAAAAAAAATACGAGTGTGCTTATGACCACACGACTGAAGTGAAACTTCTTTCGCTCCATCTGTATATATATATATATATATATATATATGTGTACAATATATACATGTATACACATATACATATATTAATTTTCTATAAATATTTAAATTTATTTCATGGTTTCATTGGTAAATTAATATTTTTGCATAGATCTTCTATTTTTATTGAAAAAAAAAAATCCTTGTAGACCTTGTAGTACCAAGCTCGCGCCACGGGCGCCTCTGTGCTTATATCCCCCACTTAACTTCCGTTCGCCTTGCCCGATCACTTTTCGTAACGCTTACGTCACGCGTTCGCCAGCTTACTCCCCAAGTCAAGCGTGCGTAAAGAAGTTTCACTTAAAAAACTTCAGGGTAATTGCGAAACACACTATCAGTAACAATGGGTTTCATTTTGACAGTTCAACAACATTCATTGCGTTATTTACGTTGTTGAGCAGACATACTTTCGAACATATGGAGCAATGAACTAGCAATAGGCTTAAAAATTATTCCCATTGATAGTACTTAATAGTGTGTTACGCAATTAGGGTGCTGGTATACAGCATCCGGTCAGATTGGAAGCCAACCCCAATATAATTGTAAAAAGACTAGGAAATTTGCGGATTTGATGAAAACCAAAAGGAAAGTTTGTATGTATGTTAGTTACTCTTTCACGCAACAATTACTGAACGGATATGGATGAAATTTCTCGAGATCTCTCGGTGATAGTGGTAATTGAAGTTACCACCCACCAGAAAAAATCTTGCCGCCAAGCGATTCGACCCGGCATGATGTCTGGTGAAGCTGTACGGAGGACGGGTCTGAGCAGTTTATTGCGATGTGTGCCGGGTACGATGCACCAAATGTTGTTGTGTCGGGAGTTTGGTCGTGGAAGGTCTCCAAATCAATCTCCCTCTGGCGCAGCATCGTTGGTCGTGTTGTTGGGTTTAACATTGCATCACATCCCTCAACTGCCGTCTTCCTTCCTATTTACTCATTTTTTTTGAGGGCCTCTTAATTAGAACGCTTTACCATCAACGATTGCATCACTGCTTACCATCCGGCGATATTGCGGTCACACACACGCAATATACCGTCCGAAAATTTAATCTCTCGCTAAGTCAGGTAGTTTAATATCAGGATTAACCTATAAGATAGTTTTTGTCTGAAAATTCCCACGGGATCGAACCTATATAATACCTATAGAAATAATGCGGGTGAAACCACGGGCACAGTCAGTATAAAATGAAAATGCCCAAACAGTGATTTAAAAAGTATTATCCTTCGCTTACGTAATAAATTATTCTTAATAAATAATAAGTCAATGATTTGCTACTAGGTTCATGGGAGGACATTGTTATTTTGTACTAATGAGTAACACATAATATAATGTGGGTTGGTACGTAGGTAGATGTAGTCAACGTAAAGTAATGCAACATTATTTAGATCAATAAGTTTTTTTTTAACAATTATAAACTAGCGCTAGACCGTAATCCCGCCTGATGGTAAGCAGTGGTGTGATCGTTGATGGTAAAGCGCGCTAGTTTATTAAGAGCCTATCCACTCAGAAAAACTGAGCAAATAGGAAGAAAGACGGCAGTTGAGCGAGGTGATGCAATGTTAAACCCAACAACACGACCAACGATGCTGCGCCAAAGGGAGATTGATCTGAAGACCCTCCAGGACCAAACTCCCAACACAACAACATTAAGCGCATCGTACCCGGCACACATCGCAACACAACTGCTCAGATGCGTCCTCCGTACGGCTTCACCAGACATCATGCCGGAACACGACAAATCGCTTGGCGGCAAGGCTTTGTCCTGTGGGTGGTAACTTCTGTCGGCGGCCGATGTTATGGCCTATCACCGAGAAAGAAGAAGAAGAAGAAGTACCTGAGGCTAGAGACCCTCTCGGTGGCGATCTCTCCGTCCGTCCCTGAAACAGGCCATGGTCCGAGAGTGTATGGCAGGCCGTCACCTCCTTCTGGGAAGCAGTGATTCTGGCAGAGGATGAGGTGGACCGCGTAAGGGAGCGCAAATCCCAGCGCCCTCACGCCTCTGTCCGCCGCATCGAATTCCCAGCCACCGTAAGCGCGGGCCTGTGGACGGCGATCAGAGACCAGTAGGCCTAGTATGAGTTTTCATTACGAAACTCGTTGGCCGATATCGAGCGCGTTTGACTCAGCGATTGGCTCGCTTCAAGGTCGTAAGAACTCTCAACCAATGAGAGCGCCAAACGCGCTCGATACGATCGAACGAGTTTCGTATTGAAAACTCATACTAGGCCTACAGGCCCGGGTCGACAGCCGTTGTGTTTCACGCGCGCTTCAAATAATTGTCAGCATATTGTGACAGGGTCCATGTACACTGATGTCTCCTGGTCAGGGTTGGTTAAAACAGGCAAGTGAAGGAACACGGGTGGGTTTTAGTCAGTAAAAGTCTGACATTGACATTCCGCTCCACCCAGAGCGGTCGGTAAGAGAGGTTTTGATGATTTCGCATCCAGAAAAAAACAAAAAAAGGCTAAACCCCCGCCGTGCCTCGGAAAACACGTTAAGCCGAAGGTCCCGGTTGTCATTTGTACCTACTTAGTTCTTTGACAGTCGTTATGGGTTGCATTGTCTTTAGAAGACTTAAAAGTATCCTATATCCTATTCCAAGTCATGTCTACATATATGCCAAATTTCATTCAAATTCCTTCAGCCGTTTTAATATGACAGCATACCAAACCAACCTACAAAAAATGAAATCTTCCTATACCTGCCAAAAGTACCTACATGTTTCTAATTATACTTACATTTACATATGAAATGAAATGACATCACTAACTCTATAAATAAACTTATTATAATAATCTTTTAATAAAACAAACACGGTCTTACAAAGTTTCGAATTTGCCAACGAACTGTGTTAATTAAAAAAAAAAAAAACTTAACCACATTCCACTCCAGTCTGTAATCGGACAAGGTTGTCTGAATCGATTTTTTCGACTCGAAGGAGAAATAAATCTCCTTAATCAAGTTGAAAAAGTCTTTTTACTTAGACTTTATTAATTACTCGTTTTAATATCACAAGACATACATTAATTAAGTCGATCGAGTGGTTTTTTTTCTTATAAATCGATAATCGGGTCTACTTATTGGGCGGAAGAAATTATCTTAAGGACTTATTACTTTAATTGCGAGTAATTTAGGTAAAGAATTATCTGAAGTAGTTACTATGCCTTCGAATAGTTGTTTAATATTATTTAATTGTGGATAAAGGCAACCAAAGAGTCAAATATCCATTGAAATAAATCACAATCACAATGCATAACATACCACGACTTCTGCCGAACATTCTATTAATCTTGTATGCTGTGTGTATCATGTCATATACAATATCTATAGAAATCCCTGTCCGATCCGTGAACGTAAAGTTTAGTATCGATAACTGATTCTACTAATGCCTACAAAACCGGCCTAAACTTAAAAAAAAAAATCTGAAAAGGAGGTAACTTAATACATGTGCCATAGGCAATACACTCATAATAATACTGTCGAAAATGGTGTTGTCACACCACAATTGCTCAGTCAAACCCGTCCTCCGTACAGCTTCACCAGACATCATGCCGGAACACGACGAATCGCTTAGCGGCAAGACTTCGTCTGGTGTGTGGTTACTTTTGCCGGCAGCCGATATTATGGCATTTTCATTGAACATTAAATCCAGTACATCGGTCATCTTTTCGTTGTCCATCTTCGGACGGACTACGTTGCATCAATTCTTACAAAGAGATATCTTTACCTACCAAATAACTAGGTAAGTACTGCATTACTTATTTAAGGAAAAACAACGTATATAACAGTACATAAGAACACCACATACCAAAGTGTACTCGCGATAAAATCAGGCGATTTTCCGTACGCCTGCGCCCGCGTCCGCTCCGCCACCCGTCCAATTACGACGAACTACTCATTATTTTAAGAAAACATTATCTACTTAACATAAAAATTTGAGTCGAAAACGCTATGCAATTACGTGCACCGCGAAATTGCGACATGTATAATGTAGGTGGCGGTGACACGGAGCTGTGGTGCTGGATGTGGTAAATACTGCCCAAATCTGTGTGAGTCTTAAAAGGTTATGATTTTCTCACAGTCCTGTCCTGAAAACCGATCGTTCTGGCGTTATAGGATAAAGGGGGCAGTTAGATAGAGGAATTTTCAGATTTTCAGGTATCTATACCGTTCGAGGAGAAACCAAGACACACTACACTGTCACGCCCTTTATACCTGGGGTTTTTATTTAGGTAATAAGTTTTTACTTATTTACATTACCATTTTATTTTTGCTTTGCTGAAATTTTAGCGTGACTAGCTGGCATATGATAAATAATTTCATTGTTGTTGTGTTTTCTTGTGTTCATTGCTGCATACAGTAAGTATGTTAAGAAAACCCTGTCCGACCCATAAGGATAATAAAGGTTAGGTAAACACATGACCAAATATAATATAAAATTTTACGTACATAATTATTATAGTACCAATACAAATGAATTTTGAAATAATCTTTTTTCCCGCGAATTATTTCCAACTTCCCCGAAATTTGGTAATTTTTAAAAAAGTGACAACACCGGTATTATTATGAGCGAATAGCGATGCGACCGCGTGCCGCGTGCCCTGCCGTCCGCCGCCCGCGGAAGGGTGATTAACGCACATTTATTAAGTTACCTCTTTTTTGCGAAATATTATTTATTTTTTAGGTGGATTTTTTTTAAGTTTAGCTCGGTTTTGTATCCATTAGTAGAGTCAGTTATTGATACCTAACAACACCTTCACGGGTTGGACAGGGTTTTCTTAACATACTGTATAGCATTGTATAAAGCCATGTGTTTTTTTTTTAATGAACAGGACAGCAGTGCTGCTGGGAGTTTGTTCCGCTACTTCTTCTTCCCAGCGAAAGCACTAGGAAATGACAAAGAGTGGGCGTTTTGGGGAGACTATGTTATCTAATATTGACGTTCAAAAAGTGCTGCTTCAGCTCTTCACATATTTCAGAAACACATTTATTTTGTCTCTTTAAAAAAACAAACGAACTTTAAAAACTCCCCACATATTTTTGAACCCTCTAACAAAGTGGCTGATCACTTCAACACATGGTAGATCTTCGTCGGGATGCCAGCCCGACCCCCACTGCCTGCCGAAACTTGCACGAAGCGCTGTAAAAAGAACAAGACGCGCTCCAGATCAAATGAGATGGACCCCGGGGCAGCAGAGTAGGGTAACACAGATACTGCACCGCAATTTTATAGTTAACCGCCACGGCTTCGCACTGGTGGTACTAAATACACTACAGAAAAACTGTGAACGTTGTATAAAATACATAGCGACCCACCGCTCCGCCGCGTACCGCGTTAAAAGCGACGCCCAGTAATTTTTAAATCTGTAATATCTTCGAAAATATTCATTTAAATCTTATGCTGTAAAGGGCGATATAGATCTATATTAAATCAACAATGTATTTATGGTATTAAGTATCCATAAGAGACAGACATGTACCATTTTTTTGTAGACCTTTTCAATGTGTACAATATTTAGTAAGTACTTATTTTGATAAATCTCACTGGGTTCAGCCTGCGTTTCACTGCAAAACATTACATTAGAAATCTCAAAAATAATAGTATTTCTCCACCATTTAATGGATATTATTATACATATAAACCTTCCTCTTTTATCACTCTATCCATTAAAAAAACTGCATCAAAATCCATTGCGTAGTTTTAAAGCTTTAATCATACAAAGGGACATAGGGAAAGAGAAAGTGACTTTGTTTTATAATATATAGTGACAATACAGACATTAATAAAAAAAATGGATATCTCGCAGAAAAGAAACAGATTACTAAACAAAGTAAGAGAGATAAACCACGCAGTAGAGACTGACAAAATGTACGGTGTAATTGCCAGAAAGCCGCGTGCGATCACTCAAAAAATTTGACTTACCCACCCTAGGCCTGACTTGCCACACCCTAGGCCTGACTTGCCCCCTCCTAGGCCAGAAGCTAGGTGCGCCCATGTATGTAGGTATAACGGTTTCGTATGCACGCGCAGTCTTCGACTATTAAATCTTCCGACCCGTCTCTGACCCAAACTACTCTATGGTTACATTGCTTTTTAATAACGTGTTTAATGCAAAAGAAATTTACGTTCGAAATCAGTGGCGAGGCAGTCCTTCGCACCGAAGTCGCCCATTGATGCAAAATCGAGAACAGGTTCCGAAACCGATCCCATATGAACACATACCTACTTATTACCCCTTTTGACGGCGACAGGTGAAATTTTAATACCGAATTTTATTTTATTTCAGGGTTGGCAATTATCGATATCGGAATTTTTAAAAGATTTCGTACAAATTCGCGTTTTCTTCGCACGTAAATTCCAATTTGCGCGATGTAGAAATGACTTTTCAATACCTAAAGATTGCATTCATATAAGATGTTGACCGTACTCGTACAATAATATTCACTATATTATTGATATTTCTGTAACTATTATTGTTTTGGCACGATGTTATCAAATTTTTCGCTTAAGAAAATTTCGACTTGAACGAAACTTTCGATTTGTACGATGTATAAAAGTGAATTTAACGCCATAAATTAAGCATTTAATGTTTACTGTCGTTACTTGCATTTTAAGATCTTATAAATTATATTAACATTTCAATATTTCAGTGTAAATTTTAATAAAATGAACCATTTCAAAAACCATTTCGACGAAAATACGATCGGAATTAATTTACAAATGACTTTTACGACACCCTTCCTTTATTTTCCTCTGTTTTTTAACCTTTTCTTAGTCTTCCACCTTCAATAAATTAAAGTCCATATCACAACAATATAGGACAATGAGGAAACGCTCTTATGTCACCATACGAGTGTAGTCTGCGCGTACGCAACGACTAGTTTCTCACGCGTACCTCTACCCGCTGCGGTTTGTGACCGCGCTCCCTGCAGGTCATACAATCCACTCGATTTACTATTAGTAATCGAGTATTAGTAATCGATATTATATAAACTTTTGTGTAAACAAACTGTTATTGGACTCTTCTCTTTTCGTGACGCACTAGATATTATCCTCCTTATTCATAAACGCTGCTTAAAGTTAACTAGTGATTAGCGATTTTTTAAACATACATCTTAGACGCTTGCAGGTCACTTAACTTTAAAAATCGATTATGAATAAACCCCTTAAACACTGTGGTTTTTATTCATAAAGGATGATTTAAGTTAAGTGATGTTAAAAGGTCAAAAATGTATGGTTAAAGAATCGCTAATCACTCGTTAACTCATGCCGTCATATAAACCTCAATAACAATAAAAACTATCTCAAGAACCTTGGCTAACAGCAAGTTGGTGGCGATGTTTTGCGGGCCTCACTTTCTCTATTTCGCAAATGTCTCCCAACTAGCTATCTGTACTTTGAATTATTGTGGGGTAATCCCGTACGTAGGCATCCAGTTCGTATGCTCATCTTCGCCTGTGTCAGCCGCGATGTTGCTGGATGTTTTCCGACACCATAATGATGTATACCTATCGTGGCTTTATGGTAACCAAAAATAGGTTTGAAGGCTTTTTTCAGACATACAGTTAAATCTACTGAATATGTATGTTGGAGACAGCGACGGCAGAGCGGTAGGGTCGACAGCATCTTAGTGTGGAGGTACAGGTTCCATTTTACAGGTGAGTTTTGAATTGAAGCACGATGTGTAGATACCCTCCAATCTTCATAATAACAATTTGAATAGGCAAACCGACAGTTTCGGTTCGGAGAAGTGCCTTGGTCCGCGTCTCGATGCAAAGTGACCGTTCGACGAACCCCACTATCCAAAGCGACTCTGTCCATGTGCCGCCATCACACAATAACGTCACAAGCGTTTGCCCCTCTACTACGTAAATCAAATCAGCAACCTCTATTAAAATTATATCGACGATCTCCGACATGTAGATAAACTTTGATAAGAATAGAATAGCAACTAGAATCAAGAAATTCTTCTGTCAACTCATCATATCTCAGTCCAGTACGAATGAAGGCCTTTTTTGGGTTGCGCCGTAATTCCGGGTTCCGTATCCAGTTCCCACGCTAGTAAAAAAACGGAAATTCCCTCTTCCCCCTATATGTCGTAGATTCGAACCCATCAAGAGCTTTTCTTTGTGTAAATTATTTCATAACCATTGTTCTCAAAACGGTGTAGGAAAACATCGTGAGGAAACCTGCATCTGGAACCAAAACTTCGAAGACACGTGACATCTACCAACCCGCACTGAGCCCGCGTGGTAGATTACGGCCTACTCCCTCTCACTGAGAGGAGACCTGTGTCCCAACAGTGGGAACATTATATGATTATGTATAAATGGAATGTAATTTCAAAAAAATATACAGGGTGTATCTGACATCGTAACGCAAACTTCGCGAAAAGGCTAGACCGCATGCCACTAATAAAATTATGATAGTCATTTATGTCGTTAATGAACGGTTACAGAAATAACATTGTTTAAAAAAAGTGTCGGCTCGACCTTTGAACGTTGCAAGCGTGCCGCCGTGCGGGTTTGTAGGTATGACGTTGATCCCTGATGTGAACCCTATTAAATCAGCTGAAAAGATAGGTTTTGGAGTTTTGTTTTCATTGAGTAATTTTATTGAGTAATCTTATTGGGTTATAAAAGTATAGCAATTATGAACGATCTAAATTCTAAAATGAAAAAAACTGCATATATTTTTTTTAAATCGTGAAAAAGCCGACGAAAAATTCCACCACTGGGGGGTTCAGAATCATGTACTGGATCCATGGTACTCGTTTGTGCGTCGATGTCAGATATATTCTTTATATAATGTGGAACAGGAACCCGTATAACACTTAGTTGATATTTTAACGAAATATGTCGGACAGTATACGGTAAAAGTTTTCCCCCTAGTTAGAAGTATACCTGATTTCCATAAATATGATTCCATGTGTTTCCTTATACCAGCATAGTTTATTATCCGACCAGCATAAAACTTGACAGCCCGTAGACGAGGCATTGCATATTAAGGGCCTATATTAACACCTAGAATAATTAATTAACATTTAGTGAGATTTGAGGACTCTGGAAAGTTATCAAGCTTTTCAATACAAGTTTGTAAATTTTGTACTAAAATAGAATGGAAAGTTGACATTTACCTGTAGCTATCTGACCCCCTCATTATGATCATTATTCTTTAAGCACCAATGTGCAAAGCTAATCATCGTAAAATTTTCTCTCACAAATAAACTCTATGTATTTACGAGTAGAGAATGTCTCCGTTTTGCTGTCCATAAACTAAACTAAATTTCAGTTTTGTACGTCTTTTTCTACTTCATTAAGACAAGAACAGAAGATAATAAATTATCATGTTAGTTTAATCCTGTCAAACTAGTCCGCGCCAGACGTAAATTAACAAAAAGAAGGGACTTTTTGTAGACGTTTTTAATCGCGTCTAAACTGTCTATTGAGTATCTTAATTTGAGCAATGTTCCACAAGAATATAGTTAACGGATTTAAACCTAGTCAAAATTAGAACCATAACATTTTAAAATAACAGTCCAATAAATATTTGGGCCGAAGAATTTTAATCTTCACAGAACAAACTCGTACGCAGTCAGGTCCATCCCTCCTGCAATAAAACCTTCTTAAAACACGTTATTGTGTTGCTGACGACGTTTTAATGTTGAACTCATAATTATATCATATATATTCTCCGTTGAAGGTACCCGGACAATTTAGTAAACGCTCTGGGTGGTACTGTGGTAGCCGACTATGGCCATACTGGTCAAACGGTGGAATGTAAAGAAAACAATCTGCAAAGGTAAAAAGTATTCTTTTATTAATCGTTAGGTGATAAGCATCTTGCCAATTGAACAAGTAAAAATTTGTGGAACAGGGTTTATAATAGTAATTAATCACGAAAACCTGCATAAAAGTGTACTGGCCACCTTTCAGCTTATTAATTTCTGATATTAATCCAAGCAGACAGAGAGACGCGGCCTGCACAGCATTTACCGTGCGTACGCGACGATTAAAAACGCCCGCCTCTTTTGGGCAATTTAAAAGTAAATTGTAAGTGAAGTTTATTAAATAATTCCTTTCTCCTTAAGGGCATTCAAATACCACATCACCATAAAGCAAAATCAAAAGCGACTCAGATTTCTCGGAACGCAAACAGGTCGGAAGACATATACTATCAGAGGGTATAACGCAAAAATGTTAAGGAACTTGCAAAAATCTGGCTGTACTGCCTAACCCTCGCCGTCCCACGATCAAGGGCTTTTTTGGGCAAATAATTCTGAACCAGTTCCCGAGCGTTGACCTCAGCCGCCGGAGGCTGTGGTATTTGGGCCGATTTCGGCTCCAAAATCGCACATCGTAACGTTGTTTTTGCCCTCACCATTATTATTATTAATTGGATCACCGACTTGTCCAATGATGGAAATCGTTAAGGAACTGCCAGGACCGAGCTGTGCGCAAGAGTTCCGTGGGGAAGGTGAAGGATTTAATGCTTATCTTTTAAATCTGAGGTGAGTTAGGATGTTGGCATACTCGTCATAAATCTATAGTTTTAATACTAGATGTGCCCAGGTCTCATTGTCTTACTACATTCCTAAATGTTTTACTGCATTCTTACTGTTTTTTCAATGGGTGTTAAATGGGACTATAATTACGGGGAACTTTTGTTATTTTTCGTACCACTTGCTCAAAAAAGTGACATTCTATGCCACAGAAAGCGAACATAACAATAGTCATTTTTAATCTGTTAAAAACAGGGAATGAAAATTGTTTTGAATTTCATTCGTCCTCTAGGGGGAGAATGTGATTTAAATTTGAAATACTTATCAAAATAAAGCATTATACATCTTTTTGAAAAAGGAATACGCATTTATTATGCAGTTATGATTATTATATAAAATTTCGAAAACCGACGTGGCCAATGTTCTGAAAATACGTTATGATGTTAAATCAAAGCGACAGTGACAGTGAATTGTCAGATTCCATCAGTACAAATGCTGCCGCAATTATAAATAATTTGCTTCCAATAAAATCTAAGGAAAATTGTTTAAAAACTTATGAAGAATTTTCAACGTGGAGAAGTGCGAAAGGCCTATCAATTTCAGAATCAGTACTTCTTATCTATTTTGATTATTTATCCAAGACGAAGAATCCGAATACACTTTGGTGCATATATTCAAAACTGAAAGCTACAATAAGCATCAAACACAGCATTGAAATAAATAGATTCACGAAATTACTGGCTTTTTTAAAAAGAAGTCTGAAGTTTTTAAATGTAACTTTCTCTATCAATAATTGGACCAATGTTTCCAATGTTAACTTTTACTTTTAATTGTCATTATTTTTAATAAATGCTTATCTCATATTATTATTGTGTTAATTTTTACGCAAATAGTACAAAAAGTAGAGTATTTTTCTCGGTCAAAAAGCTGTCTTACTCTTGGGTGAACTTAAATTTCTCGCTACACTCAGTACTCGTCTTTAATCCCTAGCTTCGCTCGTGATTTAAGTTTTTAACACCCTCGCTACGCTCGAGAGTAAACCTCGAGCCCTTCGTTACGCTTGCAATTTAAATCATCACCCGCGACAGAAGACACTGCTTTATACCCTTGGTTAATAATCTACTGTTTCTTCTTTCAAAAATCACATTATTGCATCGGTCATGCAGAATCACCTAGAATGCTGTTGATTAGCAGCATTTTGAAAGTAGTCGCTGATAGGATCGACTCCAAAATAATGGAGTGTTTCATGCGGGTCCTAGTTAGACAGTAAGGAGTGTCTGGCTGAGCTCGCAAAAAATTAAATATCGTCTTACTTTTTATTACTACTAACATAGGCTTAAGATTTTTGTAGTACTAACCGAATATACCCACTGTCCTAAATAAATTATTATTATTATTGTTTTACGTTTTTTCTCTTTGTCACGTCTTTCATAAGTCGCCATTTTCTGTCATCAGAAACTACCACAAATCAACGACCGTTATACGTAGGTTACTAAAAATACCTTTTATTATTTCTGATTATTAAAAAATCTACAATTAAGAGTTTTATTATTTAAAAACAGTCGCAATAGTAAAACCTTTAGCTTCAGAAAGATATGTAAGTATATCATCCCATATATTTCCGGATTTCTGTCAATATGGGACCCTAAAAACGCATTCGGATTTATAGCTCGAATAAATCAAAAATCTCCGGTCGTATATCACCGGCAGTGCTTTCAATGTCCTCCTCGATATATCCGGATAAACTTGTCAATTTGTTCACTGCCGAAACGTGTTGGCCAATAGAGATATGGCCACAACATACGTTATAAGTTGATTTAATTTTGTCGGGTTATAAATCTGGAGTACTACCGTAGTGGGACAGCGCCACAGTGTAGGTTTATCAGTAACACAAGACAGATATTCGGAGGATTTTTACAGGATCTGCTATAAAGAGCGACTATGAATTGTTAAATGGTTGTTTTAATATTGCAGGGACATTCCGGGATGTGTAAACTGAGACTGTTATCACAAACCATAGCCTCAAAGAGAATCAGATATTGATTACCATAGGAAAGTACTATTAAGATATGGTGGATTATGCAAGGAATTCTTTCAAGTTTGCATGTAAGAGGCTAGTATTATTCCCGATTTCCACACCAGTTCCCAACTCCAGATGACTTCAGCTCACTGGTATCGCCCACTCTGTGGCGGCGTTGTATTTCCACGAAGGCGGCGGCATTCAGTCGTCGTTTCGTTTATATTAGCTTAATGAGTCCGGCCTGAAGGCAACTTTTTACTCGCTTTTGCCCTGTAATAAAGAGTTACCACAGTGTTCACATGCAACATATTATAATTATTTTTTGTTATACAACAGTTATACACTTTGCACGATTAACCAATTACATTATTTAGGTATCGGTTTAGTAATACCGTTTTCATTTATTCCGTTTCATTAGCGGTTGGTTTGTGATGAATGCGGTTTCGATCCGTTTTTGGCTGCTGCTAATTCATAATTGAACGTTGCTACAGTTTTAATATTAATCACAGATTTTAATTTGTTTTTGTGGTGTGTTATTTAATAACTGATGACCACATCATTTTAAATATAATACTTGAAATAACTTAATAGATTTAAAACTGAAATGGTTCTTGCTTTATACAGTTTTATGAAGCGATCAACGTTTCCGGGGAGTCTTAAACTTAAAAGAAAGACCTAGTGTCAAACAGGTAAAAAAATACGTACCTAAAATGGCATAATTCTCAATAAAATCAAAGTACATTATACAAGAAAAACTCGAAATACCGGTCAGGATGTACTGTCAAAATATTTTAATCGAAGTAACACATCAGTTGCTCGTATGGACTGCCCCCTACCCGGCCGCAGGTACTCCATTAGTCCTGTATTATTACGTTCGACGAAAAAGCTGTCCAGATTTTTTGTCAGAAAAAAATATCGGAGCGAAAAAACTCTTTGAATGATCCGACATTCGTAATACTAACAGAGATGCAGGTCCCGCTTGCGAACTATAATTTGCTAATAAGCTCTCAGAAGAGCCCTGAAGAGTCTGCAAGGTAATTAGCAGTTACAGTTTGCTTTGAAATTGCTGTGAAAGACGAAAAAATTAAAAAGTTGGTGCTCTGA
This sequence comes from Sesamia inferens, assembly GCA_037179545.1. Lineage (NCBI taxonomy): Eukaryota > Metazoa > Arthropoda > Insecta > Lepidoptera > Noctuidae > Sesamia > Sesamia inferens. Next base: position 4,536,904 of record CM073939.1, on the reverse strand, counting down.
ATTCGGAATTACTTTTTGGGGAGATAATGATGCGTGGAGATGATTTACTGTGATAAATGCGCATATATATTGTGCATTTTTGACGTAGGCGAAGAGTTTAGCGGTTAAACATTTCAGGATATGCAAGCAAATTGAGGGAGAGCTTGTCAAAGCTACGAAAAAGCTCTCTCGAGTGGACGCATAGACTTGCCGAGAAAATGCGTTAAACGTAAATACAACTCACTAATTTTCACTTAAGCCTCTGACCATAGTATAGAAAATTTTTGATGGTAATATTTTTTGTTAAATAATTCTAAACTAGTGCTTGACCGCAATATCGCCTGATGGTAAGCAGCGATGCAATCGTTGATGGTAAAGCGCGCTTGTTTATTAAGAGCCTATTCACTGAAAAATTGAGTGAATAGGAAGGAAGACGGTGGTTGAGCGAGGTGACGCATTTTTAACCTAACAACACGACCAACGATGCTGCGCCAAAGGGAGATTGATCTGGAGACCATCCACGACCAAACTCCCAACACAACAACATTCGGCGCATCGTACCCGGCACACATCGCAACACAACTGCTCAGACCCGTCCTCCGTACGGCTTTACCAGACATTATGAAAAACAGTTAAATTATTTCATCACCACTGCTCTCAAAACGGTGAAGGAAAATCATTGTGAGGAAACCGGCATGTCCTAGAGCAAAAACAAAAAATATAAGACATGTGACATCTACCAACCCGCACTGGGCCAGCATGGTAGATTACGGCCCACTCCACCTCTCATCGAGAGGAGGCCTGCGTCCCAACAGTGGGAACATTGTAGGCTGATAATGATTCGTTAAACATGCGTTTACACACAAATAATAGAACAATAATTTGTTTTTAGGGTTCCGTACCTAAAAGGTAAAACGGAACCCTATTCATGAGACTTCGCTGTCCGTCTGTCCGCCCGTCCGTCTGTCACCAGGCTGTATCTCATGAACAGTAATAACTAGACAGTTGAAATTTTTTGAGATTATGTATTTCTCATGCCGCTACAAATGCTAGAAATAAAAGAAAATAAATATTTAAGGGGGACTCCCATACAACAAACGTGATTTGTTTGCCGTTTTTAAAGATAATGAATGGTACGGAAACATTCGTGCGCGTGTCCGACTCGCACTTGGCCGGTTTTATAGGTTCCTGATACCATGTATATAAAGTGCAACGGAGAGCGGTATACAAAGTGGTGATGACAATACGACAATAAATTAAACATCGTGTACCTCAACACATTCTCAGTCGACCCATAAAAACCATATAAATATGTCCATTAGTTTAGTCGCAAGAAATTATTTTTAATTTTCCACATTTTCTACATGATGTACATGTTGATAAGGAAACGCTCACAGGTTAATGACCGCCGCATCCTGCGGTACCAAACTTTAACAATAATGTCGCGAAAAAAGCAAGTCGATACAGGATCGCGCTGTGGCCGATCGGAGGTCAGTGAACCAATATTTTTAAAGAATGTTCTATTATGTTTACAATTTTATGCGATTTAGTTTGTTTGAAATTTTCATTTTTTTATTTTTAATGCAAGGTTTTTTTCTGTGGTTTAGGATTATTCCTATGAACCAGCATTGTTCGTGTTTTCATTTATTGTCGTATTGCCAGCACCACTCTGTACATACATACGTAGGTACCAAGGGCACGGATTCTTTGGATGATCAAACGATATTGGAAGGGTTTTTAAATCTATCTCTACATGTTCGGAAATTAAGAGAATTTTTATTACATTGATACCAGAAACCGAGCTTTTCAAATTGAAATAAACACATCACTTTATTAACATATGAAGTAGAAAGTTATTGACCTACGTAGTGCGGTGACACGTTTGTTATAATTTCAGTTAAAGAAAAATAAGAACGAACATTTGTTCTCAATCTTTGGACTATAATACTTTATTTTAACTAAGTACAATATTTTTTTTCTCGGTGGTAGGCCATCACTTCGGCTGCCGGCCGAAGTTACCAACCACTAGACAACGTGACAATGTTTGATGAAGCCGTACGGAGGACTGGTCTGAGCAGTTGTGTTGCGATGTGTTTCGGGTACGATGCGCCAAATGTTGTTGTGACGGGAGTTTGATCGTGGAGGGTCTCCAGAGCAATCTCCTTCTGGCGCAGTATCGTTAGTCGTGTTGTTGAGTTTAACATTGCATCACCTCGCTCAACTGCCATCCTCCTTCCTATTCACTCAGTTTTTTTTTGTGAATTGGCTCTTGATAAACTAGCGTGCTTTACCATCAACGATTGCACCACTGCTTACCATCAGGCGGGGTTGCGATCATGCACAAGTTTATAATTATATTTAAAAAAAAAATTGAGTTGAAGCTATGTATATTCTGTACCAGCTGTTGTGTTCAGTGCTTAAGGGTAGCAATAAGGTTTCTATTACATATTATATATGGGATTTATTTTGAGTTAGAAAACAAAGTAGGTATATAATAGGGAAACCAGATTGAAGACACGTAGGTTCTAAATTATAATGTCGAATCCCAAATTCTTTGAATTAATAAACGTGGGATTATTCCGATGTGTCATTTCGAAGAATTGTTTTAGAACAGAGGTCTTATGTATACTACACCATGACTAAATACCGCGTATTCTACCTTAGCGTGGACACTCTACACAAAACCTGAATAATTGGCACAAGTTTTATTTCTAATATAATAGCAAAGCTTGGAATAACCCTAATTTTCGTATATGCCGTAAAATATAAATGGCAATTTAAGACATTGCCAGTACCTACTATCAAACTATAGTCTCATTAAACCATGCCACCAATATAATAGGTCAATAATATGGGGATATTCCTTTGTTCAGTAGTGGGATGATGCAGGTTATAATAACGCTGCCTTACCAAATCCCCCTTAAATACCCCGTGAGATAGTGAAGGACCTACCTACCAGTAACACACAGTACACAATTAAAATTTCGTCACAAAAGAAATTTGGAATCCGCAACCCGGAAACGGATTCCGGATTCCAAAGCTGCCTGAATTCGATCCAACGAAACCAGTTCTAGAATTACTAACGGTCTGTCTAGATTCTACACAATATCTATATCTTTCTGATCAGCACTGCCTTTCACAGATTTAAAAAAAACCCACTTCCTTAAGCATACTAATGTCAACCTTATATTAAGCACGGTACAGTTCACATCGACTGCTTTTATAACTTGGTTGGTTATACCCCTCATACATTTCGTCAATCTCAGAGACAAGTATTGATTAATATAGTTGAAGGCGGTATGTTTAGATCTCTCTGAAACATTATCAATTATATATTTTGATTTAATGTTTTAGGCTGAGTAAAGGTCATCTGGAGTAGCAGCCTTTGGTAGAAGATGTTGACTGATGATCCTTGAACTTGGATGAACTGCTGAGAGAATCCAGAGTATTCTATCTAGAATGAGTTGCGTTATTAAGATCACTAAGAAAGCTGTATTATATAAATAAACTAGCTGACCGGCAAACGTTGTTTTGCTATATAAATAATAGATTAAATTACTAAAATGGCTATTAAAAAATAAGGGTTGATCGTAGAAGGGTGAAAATTGGGGATTGTATGTATTTTTGTATGTTGTATCATAAAAAAATAGAAATTAAAAATTTTGTCTAAAAAATAAAAAAAAATTTAGGGGACTACCCCTAACATTTAGGGGGATGAAAAATAGATGTTGGCCGATTCTCATAGATACCGGATAATCACAAAAAAATTCATCAAAATCGGTCGAGCCGTTTCGGAGGAGTTTAAGTTCGAACACCGTGACACGAGAATTTTATATATTAGATAAATATAAATATATACGGACAAGTCACACAGATACATACAACTTATTTTTTTTTATATTTCGTAAGCATAACTCTAGCGTTTGTATTCTAAGTAATATCTGATAGTAGATGTGGTCCAAAACTACATAGTTTCATAGTTATAAATTATGTATATTAGGTATTTAAGTTTCAATAATTTACGAGTAAGTAATTAATGTTCACGCAATCCAATCGTCAAACCTTTATATATTTTAAAACTACTAAAATGAGACATTATCATATTTCACGTTAAATTGTTTTTTTTTTTTAGCATTAAACTAATCCTAGTTTCACGTTTGACAGCCTCCGTGGCGTAGCGGTAGCGAACGCGGCCGCTGCGCAAGGAGGCGCGGGTTCGATCCCCGCGCAGTGCAAATATTTGTATGCATGAATATGAATATTTGCACTGGTCTGGTCGTGCCTCGGAAAGCACGTTAAGCCGTTGGTCCCGGTTGCCATACGAACATCTAGTGGTAGTCGTTACGGGTTGTTGGAGCCCTCAAAAGTCCAACAATTTGTCTAGCTGCAATGCTTCGATATCGCCTTCAGGTTGTGGAGGTCAGACGGCAGTCGCTTCACGGAAAATATCGAAGTTTCGCCAAAATTAGCAGTTAGACTGGTGAACCGGACCCCAGACTCCAGAGCTAGAAAAAGGCTTCTGTTGCGACTGGGATTAACGCTGAGATAATGATGATGATATTTCACGTTAAATTGTTTTTTTTTAGCATTTAACTAATCCTGACTCTGTCCAAAAATTTTGTAAGAAAAAAGAAAACAAAAAGAAATAATGATTTAAAAATAATTCATACGCCAGTTGATTCTTTAATATGCTCTCATTCCTCTAAACAAACACCTTGTATTTGAAACCGTACAATTTCAGAACTTCTATCACCGTAGTATCATGACTATGATGATAGAAGTTCTGATTATGTTTTTTAAAACAAGCTTAATACATATTTGATTTCATCAGCGTTACAGTTTGAAGTTGGATCACATTGATTAAATTTTAACTGTAACCCCAACCCGCCTGCGAAGCCTGGAGAGTATGGCAAACCCCCCCAATACAATGAAAGCCTTGGCGGGGGTCCTTGTCCAGTAGTGGACATCTATAGGTTAAAGAAGAAGAAGAAGATAGCTCATTTAATAATCTGCCTAGCTTTTTCTCAACTATGTTCAGGCCTTCCGGTACTTTACGTGAAACCATACAAGTAGGTACCTACCGCGGCAAGCGTAGTTTAATGATCTTACAGATGTGGCTAACTAATCGATCGACCAGGCTCTCATTATTTAACCATGCACCCCTTCAACATATATCCATAACTATGTACTTATATACAACGTGTAACATAAAGGGTATATACATACCAAGGGCATGGCATCTTTACATGATATCAAACGATATTAGAAGGGTTTTTTAATCCTATGCCTTTACGTCAGGAAGTTACGAGAAAAAACACCGCCTGTGATAGGCTACTACCATACTAGGCGCACAGAATTTTTGAAGACATTTTTCGTGATTTTGCCAAGTAATGTGACGTGTAACGAATAGTTATTAACGTATGTAGTGTGGTGCACGTTTGTTATGATTCGAATTTAAGAAACACACGGAACCGAAAGTTTTGTATAAATTTTTTGAGTATTTTATTTTGAGTTGAAAACCTTCCGATATCATTTGATATCATGTAAAGATGCCATGCCCTTGGTATGTATATACCCTTTATGTTACACGTTGTATAAGACTAATTGAAAGTGGTAACCGCTTTTCAAATGTCAATTTTTTTTAATGATATGTCATCTATATGGACAACATGTATATTTTCTTTGGGATGGGATACAAGTGACAATGTCTATTGGTTATGAATTTTGAAGGTGTGAAATACCTTGAACATCGTTAAACCTTACGACTGAGTTCCACCAACGTTAACATCTTCACGCATTGTTCTCAAGGTACCCATTAAAAACATATTTTACAGTACTCGTCAAAGTGGGACACAAGCGAAATACGTTTTATTTCCTATAATTGCAGGATTTGGTCACAATTTGCATATAAATTGGAATTTAAAAGCCCAACCTTTAGGTAAATCTTAGATTCGTTGCGGAAAATCTCGACTAATCTGAGTTATATAGAAATTACATAACCAGTTGGATCAAGGTGGCGGAAAACAATGGATGCAGAGGATTTAAGATCCTAGAATCTAGATGGAGTGGTTATGAATTTTTTTCCACATCAAATGGCTTCTGTTTAAAGAAGAATACTTTGGGTTAAGAGGCTGTCAGTTGACAGGCTGAACATTTCCAGGTCGTTATTTAATTAAGTGTCCGTTACAGCTACAGAAGATGCAGCAGGTGAAGAAGTAGAAATCACATCATGAAAATTTCACAAAAACAGTGAAACTTGTAATAAGTTGTTAAAGGTGTCAATCGACCGCCTCTTATGTCACGTTTTAGAGAACAACAAACTAAATTTAAGTTGACTTGACCGCAATCCCGCTTGATGGTAAGCAGTGATGCAATCGTTGATGGTAAAGCGTGCTAGTGTAATAAAAGCCTATTCAGTAAAAAAAAATGTGTGAATAGGAAGGAAGACGGCAGTTGAGCGAGGTGATGCAATGTTGAACCCAACATGACCAACGATGCTGCGCCAGAGGGAAATTGATCTGGAGACCCTTCACGACCAAACTCCCGATACAACAACATTTGGCGCATCGTGCCCGGCACACATTGAAACAACTGCTAAGACCCGTCCTCCGTACGGCTTCACCAAACACCATGCCGGAACACGAATTGCTTGGCAGCTAGACTTTGTCTGGTGGGTGGTAAATTCTACAAACTAAGATAACTTCATATATTATAAATGTGAGAATGTGCAGACTATAGCACATCAAACTACTACAATCTGTCAGATTTCCTTATTAGATTTTCAACTTTATCTCTAAGGCATTAAGGCTCAAGGTTGATCGGGAATATTTGACAGTTTCGGGTAGCTTGAGCTGCTGGCGTCTGTACGTACATATGTATGGATGGATGTTTATTAGTTTTTAACGCAAAAACCACTTAACGGATTTGGAAAAAATTTGGCACACAGATAGTTTGAATCCAGGAATAACACACAGGACTTTTTATCGCGATATTCCCACGGGATCGAAACTTACGAAGGTGAAACCGTAGGGCGCAGGTAGTTGTCTATATTTCTTTTTTTATAGTTATAAACTAGCGCTTGACCGCAATCTCGCCTGATGGTAAGCAGTGAAGCGATCGTTGATGGTAAAGCGCGCTAGTTTATTAAGAGCCTATTCACTCAGAAAAACTGAGCGAATAGGAAGGAAGACGGCAGTTGAGCGAGGTGATGCAATGTTAAATCCAACAACACGACCAACGATGCTGCGCCAAAGGGAGATTGATCTGAAAACCCTTCACGACCAAACTCCCAACACAACAACATTTGGCGCATCGTACCCGGCACACATCGCAACACAACTGCTCAGACCCGTCCTCTGTACGGCTTCACCAGACATCATGCCGGAACACGACAAATCACTTGGCGGCAAGACTTTGTTTGGTGGGTGGTAACTTCTGCCGGCGGCCGATGTTATGGCCTACCACCGAGATTCTGCATTCGCTTGCATTGCAGTTAATAGCTTCTGTCATGTATTTATTATGATACTTGATCTCTCATGTAAAACTTCACGCATACAGAGCAATCCTGCGTGTGCAGCGATGAACAAACCTAAAATCTTTTTTATCACAGCGGTTTATCAAGTGTGTCGATTATCGCATTTACATAACTATTTATTAATCCAATGGCATTTACGTGAATATATTGTTTCTTAGCGCTCCATTGGGCAATTGACATCTACAAGTAGTTTTCTTGCAATCGCGGAGGTCTGCCAATAAAAACACCTACTTACCCACGGAAGGTAGTAGCGTGACTTTGTATATACGGTTTCCGGTTAGCTAATCCGTATGCTAATCGGTACCTGGGCTGCCATACTTTAGCATTTTAATTTCATAGTCGGTAAGCACCCGGCAACTTTAAAGGTTAGACTGGTTTTTACATTGCGTCGGTTTTTTGAACCTAATGAATTTTCGTTATTGCATACTTAAATCAGGAAAAAAATGCTTACGAAATTAGCGTGTTCTGTCAGCGTAAAGTACCCTATCAGAACACTGTAAAGTAATTGTTTACGGGGTGTTGAATTAAATATAATTGTATAATTATACTTTACATACAATTTATTGCCGACTAAGCAATACTTTTTTATATTATTTAGAACCTTTTTTATAATATTATTGTTTTTTATATGATTTCTTTTTTTATTATAAAAATGTCATATCATTATAAGAAAGAATAAAAAAATTGCTAAGTTCGAGTCTGTTCGTTTTTATATATATTCAACGAATTAATTAATTTAAAGATTCGGACAGCAATACAATTATTCATTAAGTTATAAGTTTAATTGTTACATTGAGATTGCAATAAGTTCGTTAGCTAGGTTCATTGTATGATAAAGCTAGCTCGTCGCCCAGTAAGGACCAGGCCCTAGTCGACGGCGAGTTGTGATCCACTTGCGCCTCGATGACAGTATATAGCGACGGGTTACCTTAGGAACGATGTCCACCAGCGCCCACTCCATTGCCCTTTGTAACCGACATAGCCCAGAGAATTGCAACACTTAAGTGGCAGTGGGCCGAGCAATTTGTTTGTACAACCGATGCCCGATGTGGCCGACGGGTTCTCAAGTAGCGACCACGTATTGAAAGACGCAGCGTGGGTAGGCCCCCGACAAGGTGGACCGACGACCTGGTGAAGGTCGCGGGAAACTGCTGGATTTTGAAGGCGCAGGACCGGTCGTCGTGGAGATCCTTGGGGGAAACCTATGTCCAGCAGAGGACGTTTTTCGGCTGAGATGATGATAATGGAAAAAATATATGTGTGTAGTGCCAATAAACTGATAATAGATAAAAGAAGATGTAAGTACCTAAAAATTAATATCAAATTTTTGTTACCCACAGCACTGTAAGAAAAAACTAGTGATGCATCTACTCACTTATTTACACGTACCTTCCATTCTTCATAAGTAGGTAAGTATAACTTAATGCGTTCTTCATGAGTAATAAATGTCTTGAACTGTATCGTTCTGGACCAGCTAGATAGACTTGAAGCTCGCCTTACTAAAACAACCAAATCGTGCGTGCACCATTGATTCGTTACCTTTGATGCCAGGCCAAGAATTCGCTTGAAACTGATCAATTGAGAGCAGAAATCGTGATTTTGCATTTACGCCTTCCAGGATATGACCAGAACATTCTTACGTTAGGTTTGTTGTAGACATTAGGTATACAATTTGTGGTATCACTTGCTTACTGCCAATAAAGTTTCACGAATGATCTGTATGGAGTGTACTGTTTAAATCATGAAGATGTCAGAATAGGCTTCATTATGCGATACGATGCTATTTGTTTAAAGGGGAGGACACAAAGTCTGTGTGTGGTAAAGTTTAATTACTTTTCTTGAGTGTATACCTTTACGATTTTATACATGTTCAGTGAGAGCTGTCCAAAAGTTTGGAATTCAATTGTATTTGTCTTCAGAATTCCAACTTTGCCATCATTGGCATTGACAGAAATAATATACATATATGACAAGTACAGATCCTACACAGTGATTTTTAATCTCATGACAATAAGGTTGGGTTCCTGGAGTTGTGAAGTCTGTCAAAATAACTGTGAAAGGATTATAGTGTGGAACTCAGAACTTTTCTTTTGTGTTTTTTTTTTCTTTATTTATTTGGGGACATTTGTAATCGCAATGCGTGTCAATCTTGTCGTACCCTAAATACACATTTCTCATATTTGGCCCTTGAACGTAAAAAGACTCTTCGTAGCAGCGCTTTTTGGTCGACCCAGGATTCCCTACTTCATATCTGTTCAACCTCAAGACCCTAAACAAATCATTCCAGACTTGGGCGGAACACAGGCTATCAATAAGTGGTGTAAGTCTTCAAAAAAGACTAATTTTCTACTGATCCTAAAAGGCTGAATAGTTATATAACAAATCCCTTTGTCAAAAGAACGCTTGCCAAAATATTCATTCAAAATATCAGAATATTAATCCATCATACCATTGCGTACTTACTACCACAAATATTTCAATCATCAATTTTTTTGTCGCACGCGCCGTCGGTAGATCCGCAATTTTTATTATAGATTAGTGAAGAAGTGTCACATATTGGAAGTGTCACATATTGTACAGTACCACACACCGTGATTCGATTAAATAATAACCAACCATAGCATAAAAAACCATATAATTGTTTTATGTATGTTTCAGTACCGTTCTCGACGAAATTGACAAAGGCGGACAGAACTTCAAGCTCATGTCAGGCTGGTACTTTAAGTACCACAAAAACCCGGGGTCCTTACACTAAGCAACTACGACTAATTATTATAAGACGTTATCTTGACCTGATGTTTGACAGGAATCGATGGTATCTGCTGCACACATGACTGACTACTGATACCTGTGACATTCGCTTTACGGTTCTTTGTGTGAAGAAAAAATTATTTAATTAGGTCACAGTTGGATTTAGATCTTGTGGCGATACCTTAGTGTGACGACAGTCAGCTAAGCTCTGGGTAGTCACTAAGCTTATCTGCAAAATGTTTCCGCAAAACTTTGGTTAAGTGCGTGCGTTGTGAACTTTGGTATCCTCGCAAAAGTGCGGGCATTTTGGGGAAATGTAATTTTGGCTTGGTGAGTGTCAGTATAATTGTTAACTACATTAAGTGTGTAGGTACTTCTTAAGATACACAGTTTTCTGTTGAATTTTGTGAGTTTCTCGACGAAGACGTTTACACATATTTCTATTCATATTAATATTAATTATATATTGATGAATTAATTTCACAGCGTTACAAGTGAAATCAAATCAGTATATTTCGATAGTTATATCTATAAAAAACACAACACATTCAAAATGAAGTCACAAATACAGTCTACCAAAAAGCCACACCCTTCAAAACAAAAATCGAAGTTATTCTCTGTAGTTATTAAAATTTTCCTTTTTTAATCAAATGAAGTAATAGTGAACGATTAACCAATATATAAGTGAACTGTAATCTATAACGTTTATATTTTCTTTGAACCACTTTAAATACATTTCTAAAAGGTTTAAGCACTTTTTCTCCGTAAATATTGCTATTTTTTTGCGCGAATTCATTCTCGAATCTAGAATTATATCGGTGTAATAAGTGCTGAGGTCCAATGCTCCCGATAGCCTATTCAAATAATAGACGATTCATCACTAACAAGAAATGGACAGCAAAAAATGTAGTAGGAATAGTCCGTGCGCAATGAACTGGTTCCGTCAACTGTTCTGAGGTTTGGATAGCAACAATGTTTCGATTAAGGATCTGGTTTACTTCATATCAAATGCAGAGGTAAATGAAAAGGTATTGCCGATCCTAAGGGAAAGGGAAGGGAAGGGGAAGGAAATTTCATCGTGTAGAACAACATTTTAGGGAAACTAGTAGCGATAAGAAGATAAAAATAAAGAGGCAGGTAAAGAGAGGACAGGGGGGAGGGGCAGAGAAAAGTTTTAAAGTACCAGTTACCAGAAACCGTTTTCAACAGTAATTGCGTATTTCGCTCAGAGATCTGGAACAATCCTCGTAATTTTAAGAACATTTACAGTTTAATCTCAGTCCAAATCTGCCAAAAATATCTCTAAAATCCCTACATTTTTGACAAGTTTTTGACATTGATTGCCGCTGAGATTGCGGCTACATTTTGCACGTTTTTAATTACAGTAATCGCTCTTGACACCCGACCGAACCGCACAAACCTAAAAGAGATTTATTCAAGGTTTTAACTTCACAACTTCAAAATCGAATTCGGCAAATTCTTTACAACTCTTGTAATTCTGTATTTGTATCACGTTTTTCCTAAAAAAAAACACACAAGTTGAAACTAGCGACGGTCGCTTTTTTTCTACAAATTGTAAAGTCAACTGAAATGGGTTTCTCGGCGCTTGTAGGCAAGGAGCCAAAGTCTTGTTTTTGCCCGCGCAGTAAATTCTACATTTAAAACATGCACACGGCGACTTTTTTCACAATTTGGTCTCGCGTTTGTTTTGTATTGAAAAGAAATTGTGACTGAACAGAAAAAAGCAAAGTCGGTTTTACAAATCGCTGAAAAACATTATTTTATGAATTTGCAAGCAATTTAAACATCCCGATATTATTTGATTTGGGTTAATTTCTCTATTGAAAATGAATTCGATCACTGCTGGCAGGATTGACTGACAGAGGTGAAAACTAAAATCATTAAAAAATAAAAAAAAACACCAAAAGTAAAAAACAAAAAACGATCACGGTGTCGGATCGGTCACGCAGACGCTCACGCGAATTCAATGATTTTCCCCCATCCGATAAAAAGCTCAACATCGCTAAATGAAGTTTTTACTTCAAAAATATGACACTAACAGTTCTTAAATGCGGTTTAATTAATAAATAATTTAATGTGCTGATCGCGTTTAGTTGGTTCATTGTTGAAATTTGCGCTTACTTTAGTGTTAATTCACTAAACTAAGCGCTATTCCTAACTCATAAATAATGCTAAAAAGTCAATATTGCACTTCACAATAATTACTCACAAGTACCTACTCAAAACAAGTACATTTAAGTACCACATTTACTTAATAATCGACAGAAACACTAGACAATGATGACTTTCAATAAACACTAATTCGGTAGGATCGTCAAAAAGTTTTTCTATGCGGTTTCCGTTCGAACTGAACTCTAAAAAAGAAAATATAACTCAATGTATCGGTGTGGGAGTGTGGTTCCTTGAACTGTTCTAAATGACACATTGAACAAACGAAAATAAACACTTTATAGCACATAATTTAAGGTTGATTTTTGCGTGGCAATGGGCCGACCACCTGCGCGTCATGGGCCTGTCTTGCTAATTGCTGTTCCACTAGCGAATGCTATATAAGCTAGTCATCTAGATCTGGATTTTTTGTTTTATTATAAGATTAGATCAGAACTTTTTATTATTTTAGGCGAGTTAGCGTACCGTTTTAAATATTGTTAGGTTTCAAATAGTATGTCCTAGTCACAAGATTGTGGTTGTACCGGATTTGTTTTGTTGTGGAAAACATTCTTTCCGTTTGTAATGCAAAAAGGGTCGGAGAAGAAAATATAGGTGAAGCAAAGAGCGAGACTGACAGAAAGATTATGGAGTAGGTATATCATTTTATTTTTATAATAATAAACTAGTGCTTGACTGCAATCCACCTGACGTTAAGCATTGATGCAATTGTTGATGGTAAAGCGCGCTAGCTTATTAAGAGCCAATTAACTAAAAAAAAAAACTGAGTGAATAGGAAGGAAGACGGCAGTTGAGCGAGGTGATGCAATGTTAAACCCATCAACACGACCAACAATGTTGCGCCAGAAGAAGATTGATCTGGAGACCTTCCACGACCAAACTCCCAACACAACAACATTTGGCGCGTCGTACCCGGCACACATCGCAACACAGCTCAGACCCGTCCTCCTTAATGTAGTCGTCTTTCATAATGGAGGAGATCTGTTTGAGGCCTGAGTCTTACGTTTTGGTAGTAAAGACGCAATGACGATGATATTATTTCACCGTCATCATCATCAGGCTATATCAGTCCACTTCTGTACATAGGCCTCTCCTATTTCACGTCATTTAACTCGATTCACAGCAACTCTCATCCAGTTATTACCAGCAATCCTGCGAAGATCGTCGCTTCACCTATCCCGAGGGCGCCCCACCTTACGTTACCGATTCACAGTCTCCACTCAAGAATAGGAGCTCTACTCTGCTATTTTTATAAATTTGTCATTACAACACAATTCCATTGTCATTGTGTTTAAAAAAATCGTTATTATACATTCATCAATGGTGAGAGATTGCCGTATTGCCGTTATTATAAAACCGGTTAATAGAAATGATTTTCGAAAAAAATCAAATTGAGTATTGAATTTGATCATTTAATAATGTGGAGTGCAGTATCACTGATTGGCCACTGGAAAGTCATAATGACTCCATTATATTAGTAGATTACGAAACTTGTCAAAATTGAACAGTATGGGTTCAGTGATCGACTATTCTGACAATATTGTAACCCAGGTCTACTCCAACGGTTATCTGTTCTACGGTTATGATATTATTTACCTAAGTCTATTTTATATTACTGCCGTATTTTTTACACCTCTCGCGTAATAAAGCCATAAAAATGAAGTTGCATAACAAACCTTAACAAAATAACCAACCACAACTTTTACTTAAACAGGCTATCTCTCAATCTAGTCCAGTTTTCAGCTCCATCACGACTTGTAATCGAATATGGGAGTGGCAGCCGCGGTGCCTGTGCCCGTCCGTCAAAATTAGCCTCCGTGAAATAAGGCCGCACCGGAGTGCGCAAACTTGTCTGAATATTATGTAGGCAGATCAAGAGGTTGTGTTTGTCTGTGTGTATTCTATATTTGCTTGGAATTTGTTAGTGGATAAAAACAGGTTTTTAAATTCGAGTATGCAAAATATTGATACTAATCTATCTGCATCCGGTTAAATGGGGAACTGACCATATACCTGGGAAAAGACTAAGCAGGTGATAAGTTGGGGTGGAGATGACGGGATGAGTCCTTTGATAAAGATGGCATTGGCAGCCCTGGACATAGAGTAGTGGAAGAAGATTAGCGAAGCCTTTGCCTAGCGGAGCTAAAAAAAAACGAAATTAGTTATGAAACCATAGATTCTAGAAGCCTATCTAGTGTCTATGGTTTCGTAACTCATCTTTTTTTTTCAGGAATATGAAGTATAGATTTTGCCAATGGGCGTGTAAATGGTGGTGTGTATATCCAGAGCATTTGAAACGTATTCGTAGGTGGCCATCATCATCATCAAACTTTTACAGTCCCACTGCTGGGCACAGGCCTCCTCTCATACAGAGAAGGATTGAGCGTAATCACCACGCTTACTAAGTGCGGGTTGGCGATTTCAGACTTAAAATCCAGGTTTCCTCAAGATGTTTTCATTCACCTTCAGTCATTGGTGTCCAAGATATACTTAGAAAGTACATATAACTTTAGAAAAGTTACATTGGTACTTGCCTGACCTGGTATCGAACCCGCGCACTCATACTTGAGAGGCTGGTGTTTTAACCACTAGGCGACCACAACTATGGTGGTGGGCATATCAATGAGAAATAAATTAAATAAAACTTCTGACTGATAGTGCACGGCGCCCATTACTTTGGCTTCCCACGCCTTTCCCAATCCCTACACATGAGAAAACAAAACGGTAAACCTGATTTTGGTTTGGTAATCTGTTTATGTATTACTAGCGGCCGCCAGCGACTTCGTTCGCGTTGAGTTAGTTATGCTCCGCTCCTATTGGTTACAGCGTGATGTTATATAGCCTAAAGTCTCCCTGGATTAATGGGCTATCTAACGCAAAAATAATTTTTCAAATCGGACCAGTACTTCCTGAGATTAGCGCGTTCAAACAAACAAACTCGTCAGCTTTATATATTAGTATAGATTACCTAATTAATTATTTTTTTTAATCTACATTAACATTTTATTCGTTTCTAGTGGACATTATTTCATTCTTAAAATATATGAACTTTATTTTAATGGAAATAAAGTTGATTTCAAAATGACCTAGCAATATTGAAAACATTAAAAAAGCATATACTTATGTATACGGTCGAATTATGTAACCTCCTCCTTTTTGAAGTCGGTTAAAAAAAATAAGTTGTAAGGTATAATGTATCTTATTGTGTAAGAATTGAAAGTTATTTTCCGATAAACTAATAATTGCTTATATTTATGGTAAATTTGTCGCATTATTACGATAGTCAGTTGATAATTATGTATTTTACTTGTGCTACAAACCAATTTTTTTTTTTGGGATTATATTACTTAATGAAGTTTAGTTTTTCTGCACTTGTTCTTATTTTAATAATATTATTGAATCAATATTTACCATAAATGTGATTACGCTCAATCCTTCTCTGTATAAAAGGAGACATGTGCCCAGCAGTGGGACGTTAAAATGTTGATGATGATGATGATTATTTACTGAACGAGGATTTTTATAGTACATA
Source organism: Sesamia inferens (assembly GCA_037179545.1). Taxonomy (NCBI): domain Eukaryota; kingdom Metazoa; phylum Arthropoda; class Insecta; order Lepidoptera; family Noctuidae; genus Sesamia; species Sesamia inferens. The sequence goes on along the minus strand of CM073939.1, from coordinate 4,520,918 downwards.
GCTGATTTTCTTTTAAAACGTGTTTTTTGTGTCTGATAAAACTAAAAAAAAATTGCAATCATATTATTAAACATTTGGGCTTTTTAATGGATATATGGCTTATATCAATCGTTAATAAATTATTGTAATAAAGAAATATCTCTTTTAACTTTTTATCTAACACCTACATATTCACTTATTCGAGGTATCAAGTAAGGAAGTGCAACACTAAAAAATCTTCAGCCAATTAACGAAGTTGAGCGAGTGAAATGGCGGCAAAAACTTGTATATTATACATTTTGTCTCCTCAATTACGATGCGATACGTTCACCTTTTAAATTGGAGCAGTTCGATATATTATGGAGTTATTAGTATGTATAATTATTTATTTATACATTTATTATACACAAGTAAACATACAAATAATCCATACATAACATCCTTCTCTATATGAGAGGAGCCCTGTGCCCAGCAGTGGGACGATAAAAAGATTGATGATGACGATGAAACATACAAATAATGGTTTTGTGTGTTTAACGAATGGGCTCCTTATTTCAGAGATTTCATCCGAATATAAGGCTTCAGGTAATTATGACTGTTATTACGTGAAAATTTAATTATGTATAATAACTCAAGTCAGGTCTCCAGTTACGTCACCAATAAAACTAAAACATTACATTTTACAACAATTACACAAATTCAAAGAAATATGATCGCAAAAAAATTCGCTAAAACGCAAAACGAACGGAAACCAAGTATCAAAGACATGAAAATGAATCAAAAATCGCACTTGAACAAGCCGCGTGCGCAATACGACACTCGTACGTACAGTCGCATTGTCGAAATACTCGCCCCGGTTATTGACCCAGACCGTGGGCCTAAAAACTGGTACCTGTCGCTTTTCAGAAACTCTAAAGCACCCACGTCAAGCCGGCGTGTGAACTGTATCCACATTGTTTTCGACTGTACCTATATGGCCACCTTTATGTTACCTATATGGGTGCCTGAGACTGATTATAACGCTGAGTTCATTTATACCGTCTATAAGGTCGTGACTGTACATCATTTAAAGTGAGCTGAAGACAGATTCCAAGCGTTCCTTTTCTGATTTGCAAGCAGGCTTTTGTTGAATTATTGATATAGATTTTAGTACGGCCTGTGTCGAGACTGAAGTCACTTATAGACTATAAGACTGGTCGCGATTGTACATCATTCGAAGTAGGATAGATTCGAGAAAGTCCTTTACAGATTTGCGCGCTAGATTTCAGTATGTCATGTGGCATGGAGGTCACCTTTTTAATAATTATAAACTAGTACTTGACCGCAATCCCGCCTGATGGTAAGCAGTGATGCAATCGTTGATGCTAAAGCGCCCTAGTTTATTAAGAGCCTATTCACTCAAAAAATACTGAGTGAATAAGAAGGAAGACGGCAGTTGAGCGAGGTGATGCAATGTGGAACCCAACAACACAACTAACGATGCTGCGCCAGAGGGAGATTGATCTGAATTCACGACCAAACTCCTGACACAACAACATTTGGCGCATTGTACCCGGCACACATCGCAACACAACTGCTCAGACCCGTCCTTCGTACGGTTTCACCATACATCATGCCGGAACACAAGACTTTGTTTGGTGGGTGGTAACTTCTGCCGACAACCGATGTTATGGTCTACCACCGAAAAAAACGTATAGGAGTGCCTGAGACAAAGCTGGCCGAGACCGTGGCCTGTTATCTGATTTGCGTGCAGGTAGGCTTCTCTTAAATGATTGATCTAGATTTTAATAAGTCCTGTATATTCTGCCTTTTCATTTTGCAAAATTTTAATGCAGTTCATACATAATATCTAATATATAAAATTCTCGTGTCACGGTGTTCGACATTAAACTCCTCCGAAACGGCTCGACCGATTTTCATGAATTTTTTTGTGCTTATCCGGTATCTATGAGAATCGGCCAACATCTATTTTTCATCCCCCTAAATGTTAGGGGTAATCCACCCCTAATTTTTTTTTTATTTTTTAGACAAAATTTTTAATTTCTATTTTTTTATGATACTACATACAAAAATACATACAATCCCCAATTGTCACCCTTCTACGATCAATCCTTATTTTTTAATAGCCATTTTAGTAATTTAATCTATTAATTTATATGGCAAAACAACGTTTGCCGGTCAGCTAGTAATCTATAATATTACTAGTTGCGCCCCTGATCATCCTTCATCTTCATATAATATATATCGTCCCCGTGGTAATAGCTGGACTAAAAGTATCATACAGGGTGTATTTGACATCGTAACGCAAACTTCGCGAGAAGGCTACACCGCATGCGACTAATAAAATTATGATAGTTATTTATATCGTTAATGAGCGGTTACAGAAATAACAGTGTTTAAAAAAATGTGTCGGCTCGGCCTTTGAATGTTGCAAGCGTGCCGCCGTGCGCGTTTGTGGGCATGACGTTGACCCCTGGTGTGAACTCTATTAAATCAGCTGATAGGATAGTTTTTCGAGTTTTGTTCACATTGCGCTTTTTTGTGTAATTAGCGAATTATTTATTTTTTACTTTAAAATCTTATTGGGTTATAAAAGTATAGCAATTATGAACGATTTAAAGGAAAAAAAAAACTGCATATTATTTTTTTTTTAAATCAGGAAAAACCGACGAATAATTCCACCACGGGGGTGTTCAGAATCATGTTCTGGATCGATGGTACTCGTTTGTGCGTCGATATCAGAGACACTCTTTATATGTTTAAGCTTGGTTATAGACCATCTGTGAACCAAATTTCATGATAATTAGTCTAGCCTTTTGAACGTGAAAAAGCACGCTTTCGCTTTTATAATTATTTGCTTTGCTATGGATTTATACATATTAGGTGCCCTATTTGGTCACACATGGTTTTAATATGCACCTTCTTTAATATTTGTAATAGAACATGTTATAAAACAGTTCCGGCTGTTGTTTTTGATTCCATTGTGTTTTTGTTATAAGTAATGTTGTTTATAATTTTAAGCTCGAAAGGTTGCGCAAAGAAACCTGCTTCAGATTTTTTGTAGATTATCAGATTTGTACGTCGTAGTATTTTAATACAAGTATTCACTATGTAATCTAATTATTTATACGTAGTTACTTTATTAAAATACCTATGCATTTATAGAAGCAAGTCAAAAATGCTCATTCCAAATGTGTGTCGTAAAAGGAATGGAAAACGGGTGGGTTTTAGTCAGTAAAAGGGTGACACGGCCTTCCGCTCGGCTCAGAGCGGAAAAAGACTTTTGAGGATTTCCCATCTACGCCAAAAAAAGGTTCTATTTATTTTGACAATATATTCCTTGTTAATTAGTAGAATTATAAATGGACTAAGCAACAGAGTGACACACTGTCAGTAGCAATGAGTTTCATTTTGACAGGTCAACAAAATTCATTGCGTGGATTACGTTAATGAGAGACACATTCTTCAAAGATACGGAACAATGGATCAGCAATATTATTGTAACTGACTATAATAGTGTGTTATTAGGGTTATAGGTACACAATAAGTTGTACACAGTAAGTTGGGAAGTATATCGATACCTTATGTATGTTTTTTAAACACCACTTAAAGAGAAATTTAAAATATCGTTGTTATAATATAGTAAGCTAGTATTTTTGATTACATAGACTCCATTATACCTATTAATTAAAATACTGTAGGGTTTTAGGAGATAAAGAAAAAGCATTTTTTTTAATTATGGTATCGTTAAGTTGTTTAAATAATATAAACTACAGCTAGGCCTGAATCTGGTGATCCGGGGGTCTCATGACGGCGACAAAAAAAAGTCAATAACTTGTTGAAATGTAGGAAAATTAGAGATATTTTTTTTAAATTGAGACTGAGATCTGACTGTAAATTTTCGTTCTTAAAATTACTAAAAACTGACTTTCATCTACGTGTGAGTTAACTACAGATACAACCTCTCCTGAATGTTATTAAACTCGACATTTGTGAACGCATGCATACATTTTCTCGTGTCTGCCATTCCCACATAATTGCACCCATATATCTTGCGGGTCTGAGCAGTTGTGTTGCGATGTGTGCCGGGTACGTTGCGCCTAATGTTGTTGTGTTGGGAGTTTGGTCGTGGATCCAGATCAATCTCCCTTTGGCGCAGCATCGTTGGTCTTGTTGTTGGGTTTAACATTGCATCACCTCGCTCAACTGCCGTCTTCCTTCCTATTCGCTCAATCTGAGTGAATAGGTTCTTAATAAACTAGCGCGCTTTACCATCAACGATCGCATCACTGCTTACCATCAGGCGGGATTGCGGTCAAACGCTAGTTTATAATTATTAAAAATAAAAAAATGCTTACGCAGGTGAAGCCGCGAAGCGCAGCTAGTATTAAATAAAATTAATAACAAAGCTGTCAGGCATGGTCCTATGTATGTATTAATATTTTTCCTTCTAAGAGTCACGTGCCGGAAAACCACTAGGGATATAGGTATAATTCCGGTTAATGACCACATATACAGAAATATCGCACAAGATATGAATGTTATGAGGAAAACCTGAGGTAAAAACAATGGATGCTTAGTGAAATTTAGTTTCCTTTTAAGTGTCATTTTGTTATGTGGACAATAAATAGGCTTAGAGCCTTTTTGCTGTAAAACTCGTATTAACTGTTCTTAATTCTCACAACTTATGTGTGCCTCGTCGTGGTGGCCTAGTGGTTAAAACACCAGCCTCTCAAGTATGAGTGTACGGGTACGATTTCAGGTCAGGCAAGCACCAATGTAACTTTTCAAAATTATATGTACTTTCTAAGTATATCTTGGACACCAATGACTGATTATAAAGTGAAAGAAAACATCTTGAGGAAACCTGAACTTTAAGTCTAAAACCGCCAACCCTCATTGAGCATGCCTGGTGATTACGCTCAATCCTTCTCTGTATGAGAGGAGACCTGTGCCCAGCAGTGGGACGATAAAAAAGGTTGATGATTGATGTGAGTACGCACTCTTACATTTTTGACACCGCTACAATCCGAATGTATCGTTTCGTCTCGTCTTTTATACCGCGTACATCGAAGGACTGGAACAGTTTGCTTGCGGCGGTCTTCCCGTCTGATTAAAAATTAAATGTCTTCAAGGCTATAGTGACTCGGCTCTTAATAAATTAGTGCGCTTTGGGATTGCAACGATTGCATCTTACCATCAGGCGGGATCGCGGTCAAGCACTAGTTTATAACATTAATAATGAAAAAACATAAAAATGCTTTTATAACTAAAAAGCACGAAATAATCATTACAATATATTATCTACACTAATATTATAAAGAGGAAAACTTTGTTTGTTTGGTTGTAATGAATAGACTCAAAAACTACTGGACCATTTTCAAAAATTCTTTCACCATTCGAAAACTACATTATCCACGAGTAACATAGGCTAAATTTTATTTTGAAAAAAAGAAATAGGGTTCCGTAAGATATTTGGGTTTTTTGAACACAAGGTGTAAAAAATTAACCAGAAAAGTTACTTATTTTGCGTACGCAGCGTAAACTATAAAAGATAGAATCATAAAATGTTCTAATTAATTTTAGATCTTATAAATATCTACAAAAAGTCTGCGACACACTCTACCTATCTATGTCGAGTGAGGCACAACAACCATTTTTTTATTTAAAAATCTTGAATTTTTTTGGACTACATTTAAACACATTTATTTTAGAAATAAATGATCATCATTAAGTACAGGTTATGTAGATAATATTTAGTCTTTGAATAATTATAATTGAACGTTTGGTTTTGAAGTTTTGGCGAAATTAAAATATTATGATTTTTACACGACCCGTTGCGGGAGTTTATACCTATGCGGTCGTACGTGAAGTCTAAGATGTAATTTTTGCTCATTTTTTTTTTCAGATTTCGTTCCCTACGCAAAAGTTCTTCTCAGAGCTAATCAACAGTTCTTTGCAGGGCTAACCAACAGTTCTTTTCAGGGCTAAACAACAGTTCTTTTCAAGGCTAAACAACCGTTCATTTCAGGGCTAAACAACAGTACTTGTCTGAGCTAGAATAATACACGCTATTAAAATTTTCTTAAAAATGTCTAAGAGAGCCAGGTCTCAACTTTCTAAACATAGTTCTCAAGCACGGGGAACAAAATCGGAGAAACTCTCAGGTTCGCACACGAGAGTCGAGTGTCGAACGTTCGCAACGGCTTGCACAACAAAATCCGAGAACTTCTGAGTTACGTACACGAGAGTCGAGGCTGGAGCGTTTCCAACGTCTTCATGAACAAAATGTATGGACCTCTCAGTTGCCGAGCGTTTGCAGCGACTTAGAGCTCAGGCAGAGAGACAGCAGTTGTCCACAAATAGAGTTCGCAATCGAATTTTAACAAACAGCAACAGACTGGCTTTCAGATATGATCCGCAGATTGATTATGCACAACAAGCGTTAGTCCAAATCGGAGTCATGAATAGGATCTGCTATAACTGCTCTGCCAAGAAATGGGCGGACGGCCCTAATGGTATGTGCTGTGCTTCAGTTGAAGTTTTTCTTCCTAACCTTCAGGAGCCGCCACAACCAATAAAAAATCTTCTAACTAATAACCATCCATTATCTGGTCTTTTTTAACAAATATACGTAAATACAATAGTCTTTTTCAAATTACTTCTTTTGGCGCAAAAGAAATAAGGCTAGGTAATTTTAAAATTGAAGCACTACATGTGTCATCTCTTTGCTAGCCTTTTATCACCATCAGGGGAAAACCCACAATTCTTACAAATATATTTTATTTCGCGTTTTGCAGCGGTAACCGACATCCACGCGGGCGGAGCTGCGGGCGACCGCGATGCAGTCGCGATGACCGCGAAAACAAAGTCGCTTTTTCTGTCCCTATATCCCTATGTATGCTTAGAGAGTGACCCAAGACGAAGGTTCAAATGTATAATACATACACCCGTACGAAGCCGGGGCGGATCGCTAGTTATTTATAAAAGACTATTATGTGATTGCCCTTATAAATTAGTATTATTACACGGGTCGATCGAATATATGCTTGCCACGGTAGGTTCATGGATGGACAAATAACAAAGAATTGAAAAGCAAATAATCAATTTGGTATTACGCTAATATGTTTAATATGATAACCAAGTTGACGCCACGGAATGTTCAAATTATCATGCGCATATATATACACAGTAAAGCCACGATTAAGTTGAATATGTTTATATGTCAACAAGACGTAAGTATACGTACGGAGGACGGGTCTGAGCAGTTGTGTTTCGATATGTGCCGGGTACGATGCGCCACATGTTGTTGTGTCGAGAGTTTGGTCGTGGAGGGTCTCCAGATCAATGTCCCTCTGGCGCAACATCGTTGGTCGTGTTGTTGGGTTTAACATTGCATCACCTCGCTCAACAGCCGTCTTTCATCCGATTCACTCAGTTTTTTTTATAAGTGAATAGGCTCTTAATAAAGTAGGGTGCTTTACCCTCAACTATTACGTCACTGCTTACCACCAGGCGCGATTGCAGTCAAGCACTAGTTAATAATTATAAAAAAATACACTTTTTTGTGGATGGAAAATCTTTCTAATGACCTCTCTCGCTCTACGCGGAGGGGAAGGATATGTCAGACTTTTACTGATTAAAACCCAACCTTTCCATGCCTTGCCTGTGTGCCAAAGGCCACGGTATCTCACGGTTTTCGAACATTCCACGAAAGTACATAAGTATACGCTGGCCTCCAAAAAGTAGCTGACACTTTTCCATTTAAGCTGCATCGCTAATTATGAATTAAAATAAAAAAGTCAGGTACCTTTAAAGTTGATTATTTTTTTGTGGGTGATATGTTTAACCAAGGTAAATCGTGTCAAGTGGTCTTTCTTACATGATACCACTTCCATGCTAAGAGATTCATATCAAGACTGTCTTAGAATTCAGTACTTACAAAGTTGGTTGCCAATTTTGTCTCATGCCAAATTTTTACATAATCATTGGGCAGACTAAGGAGTTTTTTAAAAGAACTAGTACAATACAGTTCACAGACACTGCTGATTGACATTATAGGTATTTCAGGGATCAGTCACCAAAAGTCTGGCACGCCCTTCCGCTCCGTCCAGAGTGGAAGAAGACATTTGATGATTTCCCATCCCAACAAAAAAAAAAAAATAAACAATGATATCTTGGCAGTAAACTAATTTTGTAAGAAAAATTTCAGCACGTTTAGCAAATAGATGGAAAAAAGGCTAGTATAGACGATTCTAAATAGTTTTGTTGTGGTAACAATACAAAGAATTGTAAATTATTGAGGCAATAATCGTGTCAGCCTTTTCTGAAAAAGAAAGAAATCGTCAATTGTTTTTATTTGTGGATGAATCCAATGCCTTGAGGCAAGCCGGAGAGTTATTTCGGATCGACTGACGGAGCTCTTCAACTATCCAATATAGTTGTGGGAACATTGATTTTGCATTCTTCATCGTAACGCTCCTAATTGATCTTGGACAGGTTTAGCTAATGATAACCCCTATAGCATATTGCTTGCGATTTTATCAATAACAAGCAATTTTATTGATGTCAAACAAACCGGAATGATTCTATACAAGATATCAATGATGTAGAAAGTCTTGATGATCTGAAACTAGATTAGTATTGGACCAAGTCGTTTGGTCTTAATTTCGTTAGAACAAATAGTACAGAATGTAAGGTACATTGATGTGCAATCTGACACCATTAATTCAGTATACAACATAATTTTTTGTTGTTTTCGAAACCCGAAACATGTGTCCCTGTCCAGTATTTTTAAGTAAAGAATCTTTGTACAACATTTCAAAAAGATATAATGAAAAATCACAAAGTTATGAGCTTGTTATCCTACTTGGCTGTCCCAGCAAAAATATGGTCCACGCTCCACTCAGGCGGGCAAGCGGGGCGTTGATCTCTGGCGTCAGCTGTTGCGCCGGCATGCGCAATACTATGATCTACCGTGCGCGCTCGGTAATCACAGTGCAACAATTTCTAAATGTAGGTATTTGGGAAAGATATAACATGGTGTAAAATGATTGGAATCTATACAGTTGCTTATTCAGAACAAACTATATTCAGGTTTCGCATTAACAAAAAATAATGTTCTAGATACATTCTAGAAATTCACTGAGTTTTATGGAAAAGCTATAATGATTTGTCAAGCTACTAAAATGTCAGCATCAGCACGTGTTGGTGTCTCTTGATGATTGACAAAATATTTTGGTGCTGGAAGAGCATCGTCCTGTCTTCCCGAGCGCGTCACGTCGTTAGCAGAATAGGAAATGCTTTGAGTGATAATACGAAAACTGTGGAACGATTACAAGTGTTGGAATAAATAGCTTAACATTCCACTAAAATTGAGTGGTTACAAAAATGTTGAATTTGAAACTTTTAATAAGATCGAAATTGTTAATTAAAAGGCGTATCCACATTATCCTTTAATCGGCATTCTGTTCAAGTTTAGATATTTAAGCGACGTAATTACCGTGTATAATCTCTAATAATGAAACAACAATCAAGATAATTAATAAATAAAGATAATTAAGCTTAGCTTTAATAGCTTAATTATCTTTACAGCTAACCTATGAATTAATCTTTAGCTAACCTTTTTGGAGTATCAGTTACATCAAAACTGCCCATGAAATGTAAGTTTTATTCGTTCACGTTTGACACTACCCGATATCTTTAAGAGTTGAAGCCAGGGACCACGGTGTTGCTATGCAAAAGGGTATGACGTCCGACATAAGAGTGTATACATAATGTTTAATCAATCAATTAATTTAAATATTGAGGTACACACAGAACACAATACTATAGCTATATTCTAAATAACATTAGATTGTTCTGCCCACGCCACTGCGCCAGGGCCGTTATTTATTTATTTATTTATTTTATTATTTATGTACACACAATAAAATACATAAAGATACAACAAAATGAAAATCTGAGTACAAAGGTGCTGCTTATTTCTTAAGAAATTTCTTCCAGCAGACCTGCGAAAGGAGAAGTAAAACAGAAATGTAGACAATAGTGTGTAAGACCAAGGGGGAAATAAAATATGAATATGATAACTATTAAAGTAATAATATTAAATATACCTAAACGTATAAAGCAAAAATAATTATATAAGCCAAACCAATAAAACCAAAAATAAATATACTACTTAAATAAATACATAATACTAAAATATATAAATATGTATAAATAATAAACAAATTCTCACAATATAGAGGAAAGGTAATGCTCTTTTAATCGACGCTTAAAATTAGAAATAGTGTTTAAATCACGAATGTTAGGCGGGAGTGAGTTCCACAATCTTACAGCATGTACAGAGAAGGAATAGGAATAATAAATCGTTTTATGAGGATGAAATTTAAGGATGGATCTTAGGTGTGATCTACAGGGTGCGTCGCTAGAGCGCGCGTAAGAAAAACGCTCACGCAGGTAGGAAGGATAAGACGGGTTGTGTAAGATGTTGAAAAGGAGACATAAAATCCTAGTATTCCTGCGAAGGCGAATTGGGAGCCACTTGAGTTCCTTGCGAAGGTGCGCCGTTAAGGAGAAAGCCAAAGTTAAAGTTTATTAATTCTAATTAAAGTTTTACCAGTGCTTGTTACTTTTTCTTAATAATTATACACACGATATGTGCAGACTGGAATGGATTATTTAACTAAAGATATGTTCGGTTAGGCAATAACTTCGGCTGCCGGCCGAAGTTACCACCCATCAAAATTTTGTCGCCAAGCGATTCGTCGTGTTCCGGCATGATGTCTTGTGAAGCCGTACGGAAGACGGGTCTGAGCAGTTGTGTTACGATGTGTACCGGGTACGATGCGCCAAGTGTTGTGTTGGAAGTTTGGTCGTGGAGGGTCTCCAGATCAATCTCCCTCTGGCGCGGAATCGTTGTTGGTGTTGCTTGGCTTAACATTGAATCACCACGCTCATCTGCAGTCTTCCTTCTTATTCACTCAGGTTTTTTGAGTGAATAAGCTCTTAATAAATTAGCACACTTTACCATCAACGATTGCATCACTGCTTACCATCAGGCGGGATTGCGGTCAAGCACTAGTTTATAATCATTTTTTTTAAAGTTAAGGAACTAAAAATTATAAATCCACAGGCTTGACGCAGAAGCTAAACCAACCAACCTCAACTACACTTTTAAAATAGGGTAGTTGACTAAAAAAAACTAATTAGTCCGTCAGTCAGATTTCCAAAAAATACTAGACTCGTATTTTTTCTTTTTTCAAATAAACAAAAAATGAAGACGACACAGTGCGTTGAAAACTCGTATGACGTCACTGCACGCTACACTTTTTAGCGATGAGTGATGTCACCAGCCACCACTTTCATCTTTGATGCCTTTTATATTTGTCAATTTTTATTGATTTGATAAAACAAAATATACGTGTCCAATATTTTTCTATAATCTGCATGACGGACTAAATAGAATATTTTTATTTTTTACCCAGCAAACATCCCTATTAGTGACACTTTTTCTATAGATATGGGGTATATCTACTAACACTAGTGGTGTCACCTTCCATAATATCGTTTTCAATCCAGTAATACTAACGAAAATTTCACTTTATTTGCTTCAATCTAACCAAATTACATTATATTCACCCTACAGTTTAAATTCTTCTACATATAATGCCATTAATACTTATTGTTGAACAATATATCTCAAGTTGCCACTGCCAGTGGTGTTACCACGCAACTAAAGTAGCAACCACCCACGGCTGGCGTGCGGGTGAAAGAACTCTGCACTATTACACAAACTCCCGGCTTCATCTCATCTCCAGGACTTGGACAAGAAAAGGTGAAGCTGCAGAATAACCACTATGTAATCAATAGAAAAATTGCCGAGCTGGTACGGTGCGCTGGCGCAGAGAAAGTTCACTGAAACGACAATCGAGATCCAACGAAAACTTAAATTGAATAATGTTAAAGAAACTTCTAATATTTATAATAAAAAAGTGTGTTTGATTTTTTCTTAATGAATACTTTAAAGACATTAACACTAACAGAAATAAAGCTCTCATACAAGCTAAAGTCACACCACATCCGGGTTTCTAATGACAGAATGTTCTACCTTTTGATATGTACGAGTATTATCGTTATATCTTTTTCTTTATCACCTTTCCAAGTAGAACTTCTGTCTGTCCACTTCGTGTCCTCAAAGTATTTCTGGTTCAGAAGTTTTTGGAAATAATTCAGTTGTAACATTTAAACTGTAACACAGTGCCAAAAACTTTCTATTTTCATCTTAATCTTTGAGTCAGCTGCTATTTTGGTAGGAACTCATCCATCTTGCTGATCCATTGTGATCGTATGTGTATCATCAGCCTCTTATGTTAATGAAGCGATAGTCGTTCTAGGAGGTATTAGTGTCAATTGACACTACATATAGTGTAGGTTGTGTCTTTTGTGATCTAGCATCAATCATTTTTTTAGAGAGTTGATTTGAATTGTATACATTTATTGACAGTTATACTGATTTCATTTGGACTCCTTTGTCAAATAATTTGTATAGCATTTGGTACACCAGTAGACATGATCTAGATACTAATTCTATATAGAGCTTACTCTAATAAAAGGCTGGTAGTTAATTTCTCACAGTATTTGGTAATTAATTTGTGAAGGTGGATGTGGAAGTACCTCAATTACTCTATTATACTAAAAGTGATTAAGGAAGCGACATCACTTTCAACTTTAAAAAGGCAGTTAATACCTAATCATGATCTGCATAATGTCTGAATCGTAAGTTAGTATGTTTTTTATCTTCGTTTATATGAGTGTGATATGTCTGTATAGTTTGGAGCCCTGTAACACAAATATTCCTATTACAGGCTCCAGTCTCCACAACATCAATGTATTTTTGTATACACAATTAGAAATATATTATAATAATTTTTCATTTCATCTAACTAGTCCATAAGTTTAAAGCCGCTCAGCGAGCTATAGAGCGGGCTATGTTGGGCGTCTCTCTGAAGGACCGCATCAGAAATGAGGTGATCCGACAGAGGACCAAAGTCACTGACATAGCTGAGAGGATTAGCAAGCTGAAGTGGCAATGGGCTGCTCACATATGCCGCAGGGCCGACAACCGTTGGGGTAAACGAGTCCTCGAGTGGAGACCGCGTCTCGGCAAACGTAGCGTAGGACTCCCTTGGGCGAGATGGAGCGACGACATCAAAAAGGTGGCTGGTAGTGGCTGGCGGAGAACTGCTCAGGATCGAGCTTGTTGGCGTGCCATGGAGGAGGCCTATGTCCAGCAGTGGACGAGCAGAGGCTGATGATGATGATGATGATGAAGAATTTTCCATTACGTGGTGTGGAAAATATTATATTTTATAAATTATTTTTTGTTCATTAGGTGGATATAACAAAAAATAATTTATAAAATATCCATAATAGCCATCGCCTAACTTAATTAATATGTTTCATTGAGTGAATTATTGTATAGTTTTGCTGATTCTCATACTATATTCGACAGAACAGAATTATATCAAAAAATTACGAAGTAATCATTAGAAATATATAACATTTTTAATTTTATGCATGTACCTATTAATAACGATTGTAGTAACGATGTGAAAGTTTAAATAATCGATAAAGTTAAGCCCGTGCTATAATTTACAAAATTTATTAGATATTTGTACACCTCTGGGCAAAACTTACAGGATCTAATTACCTATCTGTAACACCTCACATTCTGTTTTAATTTGTTTTGTGTTTACAAATAAAACATTCTGATTATGATTAATAAAGTTAGCTACTGTTTAAAGTGTTTCTTTATTGATTGTTCACGGTTCACCAAACTTTTTCCATGAAGTTTAGATTTGCCAAAGACTCAAAACTAGAGAGCTGATTTCATTCAGCATTCCTCTTCGACTGCGTCAGACATAAAAACAACCTGACTGCACTATAAACCTCAAATATTTGCTCAGTTATAAAAACAAAATTTTAATTGTGCTTTCTCCTTTTTAAGAATAAATGATATTGCTCAGCTCCTTCTGTGGTAGCGAACTTAAGTAGTCGGAACGCATTACGATATAATAATCTATTATATTTTTATTTTATCGCTTCACTCATCATTTATAGTAATTAATGCATGGCAAACGGCAAAAAGAGCTTTCGATCACATCGAACGGTATCTCGAATTCACGCCAATCATGACTGATGCAAAACGGCCGTTTTTTAAACCGGACGCTGAGATCTATTGCTGTCTCACTTACTCACCGAAAAAGAAGACGGAGAGAGGTAGATTTTTACGAGTCGAAAGTTTTGTTCAAAACTTGAGTAAGTAAGGCACTGGAATGCAATATTCAGTTGAATATAAGTATAAAGTGGCCCGGATTGTGGCGATCCTATCGGTCAGTGCGGCGGGCCAATTATTTGATCCGACTCTGTTGCCATGGCAACGGGCGTTTGTTTCAAAGCAAACGCCAATCGATTATTCGGTCATTAAATAAGTTAGTGGCATACTTTTTTATGAAATGCTATAGTGCTATCAAGGCCTTTGATGTTAAGTACTGTTTTTTTTTTTTAACTATAGTGATGTTTTTAACTTTTTGACGATTAACGAAAGAATAAAAAACATGTACCTATGTCCAGCTAGTATTCATTCCATCAAGCTACGACCTTTTTTGTTCTCTACGTACGCTAAAACAATATAAAAAGCCACACTATCCAAATGCACATACGTGGGTAATGTACAGCAGTTATACATAGTAATGCAAATTGAATGGTTTACAATAGCAAGTGCATAGAGCTGATGAACCGAAGAGAAAGTGTGGCGGGGGTTGATAAAAAAGCTCACCCACTATGTACAGACAGAGAAAAAACGCAAAAAAATATATATTTGTCGGAGATCGTCGTTTAATTTTAATAGAAGTTGCTGATTTGATTTACGTAGTAGAGGGGCGAACGCTTGTGACGTTATTTTGTGATGGCGTCACATGGACAGAGTCGCTTTGGAAAGTGGGGTTCATCGAACGGGCACTTTGCATCGAGACGCGGACCAAGGCACATCTCCGAACCAAAACTGTCGGTTTGCCTATTCAAATTGTTATTATGAAGATTGGAGGGTATATCTACCCGTCGTGCTTCAATTCAAAAACTCACCTACGAAACGGAACCTGTACCACCACACCAAGATGCTGTTGACCCTACCGCTCTGCCGCCGCTGTCTCCGACATCAGAAGTGGGATAAAGAACTACACTGCTCACAATCTCGTTATAAATCAAGAAACTGAATAACAGTCACTTTCTGCCAATATTTTGCATAGTACTTATGTGATTACTTGTGTGGTAGTACTGGGAGTGAGGCTGGAAGTGAACGTCACGTTACGACAATTGCTGACGCAGAACAGATCGCTCTGCGTGATCGTGCGCTGCAGGAGTGCGCTGCAGGAGTCCGCTGCAGGCGTGCAAGTGCGGCTGGACGCGGCGCTATCGCGACAGTGCTGGCTGATGCTTGACGCGCGACAGTGCTGGCTGTTGCTTGGCGCGCGACGGTGCTGGCTGATGCTTGGCGCGCGACAGTGCTGGCTGTTGCTTGGCGCGTGACAGTGCTGGCTGTTGTTTGGCGCGCGACAGTGCTGGCTGTTGCTTGGCGCGTGACAGTGCTGGCTATTGCTTGGCGCGTGACAGTGCTGGCTGTTGCTTGGCGAGCGAGGTGCGCTTGCGGAGCACGCAAGTTGCGCTTGAGAAGCGCGCAAGGTGAGCTTGCGGAGTGCGCAAGGTGCGCTTGCGGAGCGCACAAGGTGCGCTTACGGAGCGCGCAAGGTGCGCTTGCGGAGTGCGCAAAGTGCGCTTACGGAGCGCGCAAGGTGCGCTTACGGAGCGCGAAAGGTGCGCTTGCGGAGCGCGCAAGGTGCGCTTGTGGAGCGCGCTTCTGGCTGCTTGGTGAATCGCATCGATGGCGTGTGGCGCTGCTGGAGCTGCTTGCGGCGCGGCCGAAGCTGCGTGCACTTTGCGGAGCGCCCAAGGTTTCGGGACTTGGGCCTCTGCTCTGCAGGCGATGAGAGGATGTCAAAATAACCGAAACGTTTGTGGTAACGTGGTGGGGTTTTGTGGGGGCTCCGAAATGTCTGGTGTGCAGCGGTTGACGGCTGCCAATGGCAGGTGTTTGTGGGAAATTGCCATGATCCGGTGAGTCGTACTATTTTTATTTTGGTTCCGTGGCCGAATGTTCTCTTGTCAAGCAATTGTAATTTCATTGGTGTATGTACACACGCGCCAGTATATATACAGTGCACAAGGTTGTGCCAGTGTATTGTGTATTGAACAATTTCTTCGCGGCATGATAATAAGAGTTATTTGTAAATTTTATTTCTTGAACTACCCGTATTCTTTGTTATAATGGACTGAGAAATTTTAAATCAGGGTTTTAAAATTATGATGTCTGGTTTGTCTTTTGATTTTTCGAAACTAAAGTTCACTGTGACCTATAGTTACGAGCTCACTTGAGCTTATGATAGTATGTGTGGCTAGACTATTAAATCTTCTCAAGAGAACAAGCGGTAACGAACATAGAAATGAGTGCTATTTACGAAAAATCTAAATTTGATAGAAGTGAGCTAAAGTAATGAAATTTAATATTGGTGAGTTGTTTGATGGCGATAATTGCGATCGTTACCTATTGAAATCGTTGATTGGAAACAGAACTTATAAGTACCCCACGATCGCATAGGTACGAAAGATTTTTCCAAGTAATGTCTGCTGAGTTAGATTTTCAAAATGTAGAAGATGGTGAGGAGGGTGCCTCCGCCAGCAAATAGAACACGCTATGTGGTCGCGCTGCACGCACTAGTCTGTAGTCGTAACTGCAACCCAGTGAGGGGTTGTTCAGAGCGCGATGGGCAGCTAGTGGTGTGGCGGGGACACTAGTAGGTATGGTCGCACTGCATGCACTAGTCTGTAGTCGTAACTGCAACTCAGTGAGGAGTTGTTCAGGGGGCGATGGGCAGCTAGTGATGTGGCGGGGACTCTGGTAGATATGGTCGCACTGCATGCACTAGTCTGTAGTCGTAACTGTAACTCAGTGAGGAGTTGTTCAGGGGGCGATGGGCAGCTAGTGATGTGGCGGGGACCAGGGTCTCGGAGGAGACTATTAGTTGTACGGTCATGTGTTGACCTGGGAGTCGTGGACTCTAGAGTTGGTCGTATCACAAGAGGTGATGACGATATGGGTGTCAACTATGAGTTGTCACTAGCTACTGTGGTTGCGAACCATGGTTTGTTTTCTTTTTGATAATTATGATTTTGATTTGATAATTATGAAGCTTGGAGGAACCTTTTGTTTTCTTTTTGAAAGTTGATAATTATGAGGCTTGAAGGAAGCTTTTAAGTTGTTAAAACAATTAAGTTTGTTTGGTTTTCTAATAGTCAATGTAACTAAACATGACGTGTGACGGTCAGGTTGGCCGAGCTCTCAAAATGCTTCCAAGTCGGTTTTCTGTGTTTTTTTTTAATTTGTTACAGACGTGCACGAGGACGTGCAACGGGAAATATCGAAATTTGGCCGGAATCGGCGGTTGGCCTGGTGAACCGGATCCCTGATTCCGGGGCTGAGGGATCTTCGAATGCGACTGGGATTGGCACTGGGATGATGATGATGATGATGCACGAGGACGTGCAAATCGTCAGGCTGGCCGTGTCGGAGATCGTCGTTTAATTTTAATAGAAGTTGCTGATTTGATTTACGTAGTAGAGGGGCGAACGCTTGTGACGTTATTTTGTGATGGCGTCACATGGACAGAGTCGCTTTGGAAAGTGGGGTTCATCGAACGGGCACTTTGCATCGAGACGCGGACCAAGGCACATCTCCGAACCAAAACTGTCGGTTTGCCTATTCAAATTGTTATTATGAAGATTGGAGGGTATATCTACCCGTCGTGCTTCAATTCAAAAACTCACCTACGAAACGGAACCTGTACCACCACACCAAGATGCTGTTGACCCTACCGCTCTGCCGCCGCTGTCTCCGACATATTCATTACGTTGCCTGTGAGTCTGTGAGACATGCCGACCGTAGCGTCAGCAGAGAAGAGAAAAAAGTATCCAAATTATTTTTGACGTGACAACGTCTTAAATTAGGTTGCGGCTGGGAGTCACTTATGAAAAAGTGTAACGCTCGGTAACGTTACGATGAGTCACCGATGTTTTAGTAAACAAAATATATTTCTATAGTTAAAATTTGTGCAATTCTTATTTTCATTCAATTCCTTGTTCCTATTGTGCAATTTAATTATATTCATATCAATAAATATTCTACCAAGAAAAAGAAGTTGTCACGTAAAATCTTCGCCCGTAAAACCGACTTTACAGGCAACAAATAAGAATTCGAGCTTTTTATTAGAAAATTAAGGAGGTTTTACGGAACTTCTCGTGGAAGATTTGGATGAGGCTCGGATCCAACCAGTGAAGCATGGCATGCAAGGCAACCCTATCTTAGTAAGGGGTGGGACAAGGTTGCCAGCAATGTCGATGATGGTGATTACAAAAGAATATAGTTATACTAGCTGCGACACGCGGTTTCACCCGCGTAATTAGTAGTAATATAAAAAATAAATAGAAACCTGTTCTCATACCTAGCGGGTGTATATAAGAAATTTCATTAAAATGGATTGAGCCGTTTTGGAGGAGTTCGAGGACAAATACTGACAGGAGAATTTTATATACAACAGTAGCGTCCCGCGGTTGTAACCACAAACCATCAATCCAGTAAAAATAGTATAAATAAAATATATCCTCTATGATGGTTATAAACTACATATATCAGTAACGTATATACAGATATCCATCCATCCCCAAAACGTTTCGCGTTTATAATATTATACATAACGTCGCGTGACTGGTTAATTTTGAACATTGTGATCTGTTTTGTGTCAGTATCAATTGTCCGTAAATTAGTCTACTATTTTTTGAAGTCGATTAATCGATCGGTATTCGGATAAATTATATTTTTTTTATTAAGAGCGGGTAACACCATAGAGCGAATGGTAACACCGACTGGAGTTGCGTTTGACATAGCGAGCGACCGTTAGCGCGGGCAGTCTTTGCTCAAGCTTCGATCGAGTGTGTGTTGGTCATGCCCAAACCCAGTGGCTCTTAGTTGTTTTAATCTGAGATTATCAGTGCAATCCCTTAATATTAAAGTGATCTAAGTGTCTGTACAGTTAAAATAATAAGAATCGAAAATCACACTATAGTTATTGTTCAACGTTTTCTCGAAATACCGCCCACAATGGATGCTCATGCGGATGAGAAGACAACTCAAGTATCCGAACCCTTTGGCCTTCCTGACGTTTTTCCCCTACATACATATTAGCAAGAAATTAGGATAATATAGTTTACTACATAAATGTGTATAAAGCAATAGACACAACTGTTCAAATTACAAGTACCCGTTTGATTGTGTTTGATACTTAATACGTCCTCCTTTTTGTTATCAAACTAGACAAGTTTATCAATCTATTGGCATTTTCTGTGCTGTGATAATTTCAACACAGTTTTAATGTCATTAGCCATTACAGTGTGTTATTTTACTATCATCTTCTTTAATAAACCTTTTTTATAGCTGATGCTAAAGCACGCTAGTTTATTAGGAGCCTACTCACTCTAGCCTTGAACACACTTAAATTTTAGTCCGACGAAAACACCGCCGCTCTCAAATCGTTCCAGTCCCTTGATGTACGCGGTATAAAAGACGAGGCGAAATGCTTCGTCCGGATCGTAGTGGTGTTAACAACGTACGGGTGGATACTCGCCGTACGACGGGTCGTCCGATGATGGAATTAAGCCATGCAATTCCCTCGCACACTCTCCAAAATGCATCGTATAGTTATCAGGCTTAGAGGGAAAACTAAAGAGAAAACTTTTTGGGTCAGGGTTGCGGGTTGGTTAAATAAGAAACCGTGGCCCTGGCCTACAGGCAAGCGAAGGAACACGGATGGGTTTTAGTCAGTAAAAGTCTGACACGCCGTCCCGCTCCGCTCTAAGTGGGAAAGGTAATTTGATGATTTCCCATCCCAAACAAAAAAAAAGGAGAAAAAATCTTTTCAACGTCATGATAATGTCAATGCAAAAACAAGATAGAATTTTCTTTACAATACGTATTATAAAACTTTTGTTTTTGACTGTCCATCTCATAGTTTGGGAATCTGGTATTTTGGAAATCTTATATTTTGAAAATTTGGTTTTCTAAAATGAAAGAGTTAAAATCAACGCTACATTAATAAGTAAACTATTCTGCTGTCCGTACAACTCGCCTGGCCAGTGGCCACTCGAGCAAAGCGCGTGCTTGTAGTCCACTACAGGAAGTTGATTTTTACGTAATTATATTTTTTGTCTCCATCAAAATACACCATCATAACTACTTATAGTATAGCTCTCGGTTTCTGCTCCGATCCAGTGTAATATATCCTAGTGTTACTTTTTATACGACTAATGTACGAGATGGCCGTGTAATCTAAATATTGTTAGAAGACCGGAAGATACAACTTTAGGAAAGAGAAGCACCTTATTTCAGCCAGCCTGTCGGTGTTCTATAGGATGCATTTCGGAGACTGCGAGGGAATTGAAAGAAAAATATGGACATGCCTTTCGGTATAGGTCATCGACATATACTGATGGACATGCCTTAGAGGTGAGAATTGTGGCACTCCGAAAAAAAGAGAGGAAGCGAAGTGTCGTCTATCTTTATCTCTCTCAAAATCATCAATCATCTATGAGGAAAGATAGATAGTGCAAAGATAGTGCTAAACCGAAAGCATAGACCATCTCTCACCCACTCTTTTCAAACCAAAAAAATACTGCAGATTAAACACGTACGGCGTTTCCATTAATATATGTATTATATCGATATTTTCTCGCCTCGTATTTTGACGAATATGTTGGCTACAATCAACCTAAGCTACTGACTAATAGCATATAGGAAAGCATATTGGGCAGGCGTATTGGACTTCTTAACTCCAAAATGCCTTTAGGAATATTCCCCATTCCATTTTTCTATATCTAAAACCTTTTAAAACATACACTGTGTCATTATTCCGGCATGACCCCGGAAGGAACATCATTTAACTTAACAATTTCCTCCTGGTCTCCTCAAAAAGAGTAAAAAAGATCAAAGTGGCTTTACGAAACCCTTATGGAGTGATTACATGAAGGTGGCTGTCTCCGGTCATCTGATAAGCTTGCTAATTACGAGGACACAAAGGAAAGGGACGCGGACGTAAAAAAATCAAAAAGTGGGAGTTTGGATGTCCTGTGAGTGCATATAAAAGATTTCTTCATCCTACCTTCATTTTAATTAGTTTCTCTCCTCCGTAGTTCTTGGAAATCATACTAAAAGAATTATGTTGCATTTTGTTTCGAGACTTCATTGACTTATCAAGAGTCCAGGTTGCATAAAAAGAAAGTTTTGCTTTTATAGCATTTTGAAATGAAAGAAAAAGTAAATCACATATTGCCTAACCAGTACAGTATAAATCTAATAAATAAGTATATGATCAAGTTTTAAAAACATAAATACACAGCATGATTACTTCATCATACATCTGCCAAAATGCGACCGTTGCCCTCGAAATAAAAAGTAAATAAAGTCAACTAACGTCAATCAAGAAAATGTTAAAATAACCACCCACTGATCAAAAGTACACAGCTATTGACACTAAATAAGAAATAGCAGAAGGTTCAGTCTTTACGTTTTTTTTAATACGTTGCCCCACCCTAGGATTTTCTTCTGTATCGTAGGTGCCTTTTTAAACATATAAACCCACATACACAAACAACCAGACCCAGAATAACTACTTGTAAGTCATATAAATATTTGTTCCGTGGGTGAGTCGAACCCGCGACAAGCAGCGCAGTAGTCAAACATTTAACAACTACGTCAAACGCGCTGTCGTCATTTGACGAGACTTTTTTTTTTAATAATTATAAACTAGCGCTTGATCGCAATCCCGCCTGATGGTAAGCACTGATGCGATCGTTGATGGTAAAGCGCACTAGTTTATTAAGAACCTATTCACTCAGATTGAGCGAATAGGAAGGAAGACGGCAGTTGAGCGAGGTGATGCAATGTTAAACCTAACAACACGACCAGCGATGCCGCGCCAAAGCGAGATTGATCTGAAGACCCTCCACGACCAAACTCCCAACACAACAACATTAGGCGCATCGTACCCGGCACACATCGCAACACAACTGCTCAGATCCTTCCTCCATACGGCTTCACCAGACATCATGCCGGAACACGACGAATCCCTTGGCAGCAAGGCTACCAATTCCAATACATACCAATACATCGGTATTTTGTGATAACTAATATACTTTTGATCAGTAGATGTGTGTCTGTCCTGATCCAATGTTTCTATTGTTATGTCTAGGTATTTCATCTATTCTTCTTATTATATTACTTTCTGTGTCCCGCGGTTTTACCCGTATACATTTCGATCCCGTAGGAATATTGGGATAAAAGTATTATATATATATATATATATATATATGTTAATTCTGGATGATAACCAATATTATGTGTGCCAAATTTCGTACGAATCTGTATAGTAGTTTTTACGTGAAGAAGTAACAAATATTAAAACACATACATTTACTCTATATATTCGCCTTATTAATATAAATGTAATTTACCAACAAAACATGTATAACTGAAATTGAATACATACCTGGAATACACTCTAACATCATCATTTATACGTTCACTGCTGATCATGAACTTCCTCCAAGGATGGTCACTTCTACCGGTCTTATGATTTTTGCATCCAGCTAATTTCCTCAGCCTTCATCAAGTCATTTTGTGGGAGCCCCTTCAACGGTAAACCTTTCAGTGTTGTCCTCTCCAGAACCTTGCAACCCCATCTACTCCCATATTCCCCCAGGCCATCTCTTCACGACCAATGTGTCTAAAACATCATTTACCTATGGATTATCAAAACCAAAATAAATGGAAAGGTACAGGTATATCATTTGGTGGATATATCCTTTAGTTTACACGCGACAACCTCAAATATTTGTATACATGAATATGAATATTTGCACTGGTCTGGTCGTGCCTCGGAAAGACAGTCCTACAATTGGTCTAAACGCAATGCTTCGATATCGTCTTCGGGTTATGGAGGTCAGATGGCAGTCGCTTCACGGAAAATATCGAAGTTTAGCCAAAATCAGCAATTAGACTGTTAAAGGCGAACCCCAGACTCCAAAGCTGAAAAAAGTTTCGGATGCGACTGGGATTAACCCTGAGATGATGATAATGATCCTTTAGCTTACCATCGCAAGTCTAGCAGCAAAACTTCTGTGCCAATCTGTTCATTGATTTCAGTGCTTGTTTCGTTCACATTTCTCAGCGCGGGCGCACCTACGCGCGCCCGACGCACACTTCCACATACTGTTACTTTCGTGGTAATTTTCCTATTAGTGACTCAATATTATAATAAATGGAGCTCGATCATGACTGTTACTAAGTCAACGGTCATCGCGTTTTATAATGATCTTAATTCTTTTATACTCGTGATGGCTTTTTTATGTACGATTGATTTATGGCCAATTAGTCGTAAATATGAAGGAAGAAAGAAAAAGAAAACATTTATTTGCGATGAACATGATTCAAAAAATTATAAAAACAAAAAGTAAGAAATAGTTGAGGGAATATGCGTCACATCCACGCAAAACGGCTGTCGCTCAGCATTATGCTGTGACCCTATGCAAAACAGAGCCCCTGGGTTTTAGAAGCAATATCATTCTTGGTGAAATACTGTTAAGCCTGGGTACAAACCGAAATAAGTTTAGTTGATAAAACTGAAATATCCGTTGTCAGTTGCGAGTTGCAAACAAACATTTGGACAAGTTCTATTTTAAACAACAGCTAATTCTTTAATATTCATAATGGTTACCGTAGCAACTGATTCTGTTTTGTATATTAATCTCTTAGGCCGAAAATTAAATAGAGAATAAATCACTCAGTAAAGTAAGTATAATAGGGTAGTAAATAATTATGACCAAAATCACAACGATAACTGTCATTCAATTATAACATTTTAGGCACGTCGGCCATTTTGTAGAAAGGAAGCGTCCCGCTGTCTGCTAAAAGCAACTGTGTTCTGTCTGACAAGATTTTTTATTATAGATTGGTCGCGTCATTTCTACTAACCGGTTTGAAGTTCAGTATTAACGATGATGAATATTCTTCAGAATGGTTTGTTGAGGCGTATGTCGAGAGGCCTACATTTTGCAAAGGAATCGTATAGGCTGAGATATCTTGTCAGATAAGTATAGAAGTAAGGCAAATCAAGAATTTATTGAATACTTATCTATTAATATAAGTAAGTTCCGTAGACAAGGTTTTGGATGGAATCTGCCTCGTCATTCCAGCAATCAATAGGCCGAACAACAAACATAGATTACCGTAATTACTGACAAATATTCCAGACGTTTTTCATAACAAGCAAATCATTTTCCCAATAAACTTTCTCTTTCACAGTACCTCCAAAAACGTTAGTAACTGGGCTAACAATTAAAACGTAAAAAATAGCGTTGAAATTCCCGATTGGTTCCAGTGCGCGGGCCGCTTAGCTTGCTCGTAGGTACCAGGGCAGCATGGCTTGCGACCGGTTGCTACGTAACGTGACTCATTCCAAGTTCTACAATGATCTGTAGGCGATCTACTCTCACCAAATTGTTGTATATATGTTATGTTTGTTGTTGGTATTTAGACTGCCAATGAATTGAGTGTATGTGGAGGTTGCCTTAAAAGGGTAGACTTTCTAGTTATGTAATGACCGTACCTACCTACGGGACCTCTCAAGTATAACATGTCTGATATGATGTTCATAACTTCTTCTTTTTAGGGTTTCGTTACTGAAAAGGAAAATACAATATCAATGTGCTGTCCGTCTGTCTGTTTGGTCGTGGAGGGTCTCCAGACCAATTTACCTCTGGCGCAGCATTGTTGGTCGTGTTGTTTGGTTTAACTTTGCATCACCTCGCTCAACTGCAGTCTTCCTCCATATTCATTCAGTATTTTGAGTGAATTGGCTCTTAATATAAACTAAAATTGACCATCAGGCAAGATTGTGGTGAACCGCTAGTTTATAATTATAAAAAAAAAAAAAATGCAATGCAATGTATTTTTCCGTTTCTTTTTTATCTTCCTTTTTAATGCTGTTAATCTACATCGCTATAATATGCATCTAGGTTCCTGACATATCAATTAAATTGACCAGGTCATGCAAAATAAAATGTCGAGAAAGACATGTCACAATCTCTCTGTTTATTTTAAATCTTTTTAAAGGTTATAAATCAATGCTCTACAAATGTCAAATTTATTGTAAGTGGTGACTGGCTGAGATTAATATTCAGACGCGAGTGTTTGGACAAGTAGAACAGAATTGTAGTCAATATGAACAAGGATAGTAACTAGAACAAACTGTGAAATAACAACCAAAATAATTTGATTAATTTTGTGGGAAATTAAGTTTGCATGGTTGATAAGAGGTCTCAGCTTTACTAAGACAGTAGAACTGAGAAAAGGTCAATCACGAAACTAAAAATGTTAAAAATCTACTCGTATCTCAGCGACAATTTATGATAAAAAGTTAGTTAATCAGAAATGCAGGGATTAAAGACATTTCTGACAGATTGACACTAACATCAGACGAAAAATTAAAATTACTAGAATTGAACGTCTGGGCTGAAGCTAAACCTTGTTTTATAATAAGACCGTACGTGTCTGTCATATGTCTGTAACATAATTAGTTCTATCAATATTTTTTGTTCTGCATTGACTCACTATACCGCTGATCATAAACGAGTACAGTCCGCCCAATATCCTTTCACCGCAAGCTATTAGCGAATGCATCTAAAATAAAAACAAATGATAGTTAATAAGATAAGAACTGAGTAAGCAATTGAAAACTGAGTAAGTAAGTAGTCATTTCACAGTCTACACTTGAAACCTCTACAGACACTGAAGGCTTCATAAATCTACTGCGTTCTGTCGGTCGACCGGTTCTAGATTCGCAGAAGGAGAGCAAGACAATATCAATGATGAAATACTGGGTCGATTTTGATATATACAGGGTGGCGCAATAGAACGTGCATTTTTAAAATAATTATTAAAAAATAAATACAAAAGGTATAGTTAAAATAAAACTAAGCAATTATTAAGTGATAACTGAAGTTTATTTTTTAAAAATAACATCATCTAAATGATGACCCTCTCTACGTTGGCACTCCTCTAACCGCAAACGGAAATTACCGAAAACTTTCTTAAGTAGTGCTGGTGTGATTGCTGCCATTTCACCACGAATATTCTCCTTGAGCTGACTGATGTTTCTCGGATTATTGGTGTAGACTTTGTGTTTGAGGTATCCCCACAAAAAAAAGTCAGGAGGCGTCAAGTCTGGACTGCGCGGAGGCCATGGGATATCACCTCTTTTCGAAATCAGTTTGCCAGGGAACATCTGCTTCACAACCGCCATGGAGTCATTTCATGTGTGACTGGTAGCTCCGTCTTGTTGGAACCAAGTCCTAGAGTTCTTTATTCTTGAATTTTCAAGTTCTGGGGCCAAAAAACCTTCCAACATCGCAACATAGCGTTCGGTATTAACAGTGATGTTTTGCCCCCGTGCGTTTTCAAAAAAATAAGGACCAATTATTCCTTTGGCAGAGATTGCGGCCCAAACTGTCACTTTAGGGCTATGTAACGGTTTTTGATGTTTGAGTCTGGGATTCTCACTATTCCAATAACGACAATTTTGGCGGTTTACGAACCCATTCATATGAAAATGTGCCTCATCAGAGAAAAGGATGTTTTCAAAATTTGAAAACCGATTGAGCATTTCATTAGCAAATGTGAGCCGTGCTATGAAGTCAGAGTCTTTCAATTCTTGAGTTAATTGCAGCTTGTATGGATGCAATTTAAGATCCAAGTTTAAAATTCGTTGCAAACTTCGTCGCGATATGTTTAGGACAGACGATCTCTTGCGAGTAGACATTTGTGGATCTTCTCGTACCGACTGCTTAACACTCTCAATATTGTCTTCGGTTCTAGATGTGCGCGGACGACCTTTTGCGTGTGGTTTAAACGTCGATCCAGTCTCTTCAAACCGCTTTATCCAGATTTTAATTAAATTAGTACTCGGAGCCTCCCTAATTTGCCGTACACCATACTCAGAACAAAATAGTCGCCTGACAACTACGTACGAACGAGAGTTTTCGTAAAATGCGCGACGCTTCCCGTCGAAGTGACTCATAGTGACTAAAACTTCATGAACCGCGCTACCCAACGATATCGGTCTCCCCTCGACCACGCCCCTTCTACCCCGCAAAAAAAGATGATGCAATATGCACGTTCTATTGCGCCACCCTGTATTTTTGTAGGTAAGTAGAATCTGGTCCAGTCATTGAAGGCAGGTCCGTTCGTGTGTGGAGTACTGCAGCCACATTTGGGCTGGCGCTGCAAAGTGTCGCCTGGCCACTTTGGATTCAGTGGAGAGGCGTGCGAAGAGGCTGATTGGTGACCCTGATTTAACTCGAGTTGGTCTCCAAAGCCTAGAGCACTGGCGTAGAGTAGCCAGCCTTTCGGTGTTCTATAGGATACATTTTGGGGAGTGTGCGAGGGAATTGCACGATTTAATTCCCACATCTCCGTTCCACCATCGGACGACCCGTCGTACGGCGAATTTCCACCCTTATGTTGTTAACACCTCTACGATCCGGACGAAGCGTTTCGCCTCCTCCTTTATACCGCGTACATCGAGGGACTGGAACAATCTGCCGGCGGCGGTGTTTCCTTCGGACTACAATTTGAGTGTCTTCAAGGCTAGAGTGAATAGGCTCTTAATAAACTAGTGCGCTTTACCATCAACGATTGCGTCACTGCTTACCATCAGGCGGGATTGCGGTCAAGCGCTGGTTTATAAATTAATAAAAAAATATATCGGTTCCTGAGACAAGAATAGGTTCCTCCTTACGATGCAACGTCAGCTTTTATATTGCGACTGCGGCGATACAGGCATTCATTTTGAGAGGGAGTGGGCTTATAATCCAAGATGCAAACAAACGCAGGTTAGTGGATATCACACGTTTTGAAATGTTAAATTCTAGGACATTCTGGTTTCCTGAAAATGTTTTCTTTGACCATTTTAAAAGCAGTGTAAATGAAGGTAAAGTGCTTGGGTTCTTAATCCCGACCAACACCTCCTGCAAACGACCCCAATGATTTCTCACAATATTAGGTGCAGTTTTGTGAATATACCTACGCAACTTTTACTGAAGAGTTCGTTGATTGTGATAGGACCACTTTTAGTGTTATTTTTTCCTTGTAATGAAAGTGAGTCAGTCATCTATGGCAGATCTGGAATTGAATATCTGGAATGATATCATATGAAGTAGGTATAGTAGTAAACGGAGCAAAGATTTTTAGAAGTTGATGATAGAAAATAAGAAGGAGGTCTTTTACTAGCTTTTGTCACTGTAGTCAAATTGGAAAGTAAACATGGAAGATAGACTACTAGATATTTCATTGACTACATGGCCGCAGGAGCCAGTAGTTCACAAATTTCTTCGCCACCCTTTCTAAGAAACTATAAAATTGTTTTTATATGAAGGGTTCGCTGTTGCAGTAGCCCTTTCTTTTAAAAAGGAGATTGAGCAATGAATCTAAGGAACTATAAAAGGTTGCTACAGCACATTTTAACCGTTACATACCAGCAGTGGGTGCTGGAACACAGACTTAATCGTCTTCTTCAGACTTAATTGTCGGTCTCCGTGGCGCAGCGGTCAACACACCTGCCTGCGACGTGGAGGCCCCGGGTTTGATCCCCGGCCAGGTCATGATGGAAAACGATCTTTTCCTGATTGGCCTGGGTCTTGGATGTTTATCTATATATGTATCTATTATATAAATATAGTATCGTTGAGTTAGTATCCCATAACACAAGTCTCGAACTTACTTTGGGGCTAGCTCAATCTGAGTGATTTGTCCGTATTTATTTATTATATTTGGATGATGATACTTTTTGGGGGACTATCTTATGAAATATTGACGTTAAAAAACTGCTGATTCTCAGCCTAATTTGAATAAATGACTTTTGATTTTGAGTAGGCCAAGTAAGGGAACCGGGCAGCAGCGCTTCTCCTGTGAAATAACAAATTACTGCGATCCCCAACCCGCCTGCCAAGCGTGGGGATTATGAAAATGCCCCCCAATGGAATGAAAACCTTGGGGGAGGCCTCTGTCCAGCAGTGGACCTCTATAGACTGAGAAGAAGAAGACTAAGACGGCAAAGTAATCCACCAAGCGAGCTCAGTGTTGGTACATGTCACATGTCTCCAAATTTTTCCTTCTAGTACTTGCCTGTTTCCTCGCGAAGTTTTCTTTTACCACTTTGAGAGTAACGGCGATGAGGTTATTTAAACAAAGTCTGCCTGGATTCCGAAGATCT
This sequence comes from Sesamia inferens, assembly GCA_037179545.1. Lineage (NCBI taxonomy): Eukaryota > Metazoa > Arthropoda > Insecta > Lepidoptera > Noctuidae > Sesamia > Sesamia inferens. The sequence continues at coordinate 4,491,447 of CM073939.1, read as the reverse complement.
ACAGCTCGTGTCCCGGCCGTTGCCACTGGCCACCACAGCTTCTCACTTTGACCTTTTAGGACTTTCGAATTACCTGTGAAATCGCCACATCTCGTACGGCCTGTAACTTTGGCGGCCCCAAGCTCAGCGTTCTGTACGCTAATCGAGGCTCATTGTTTTCCACACGCATCGATCTGAGCCCAATCAGAGCATTTCATCGACACGGACGATTAACCGAATATTCTACATTCATTTACCAAGACACAGAGTGCTAGAAGGAGCACTGATCAGGATCGTTTTTTGATAAGTGCGTAAAAATTAATGTGGTACAATCACGGGCACTAATATGAACACTTGACATATTTCAATAGTTTTTTTTTTCGTTAAATAACAAATGGAACGTTGTACCTTTAATTTTAAACTAGCGCGCTTTACCATCAACGATTACATTAATACTTATGATCAGGCGGAATTGCGATCAAGCACTAGTTTATAATTTATAAAAAAAAAGAAAAAAATTGTTGAAATACTAAATGCTAAGTTTAGAAAAACATACAACATCATTCATAAATAAAGAAGAAAATTGGTTTTGAATAAAGTTAACTGTATCCATACTTTTGCTAGTTAATGTACGGGACGACAGCAGGTTAACCTACCGAAAACTGTCAAATATTCCCAATCAACCTTAAGCCTTAATGCTTTAGTGATAAAGTTGAAATTCTAATAAAGAAATCTGACAGGTTTTAGTAGCTAGATGTGCTGTCATCTGTAGATGAATCTAAACTGCGTCGAATTTTTTGTAGGTTATAAAATTGCTCAGCTATGTATTAACTTTTCTGTGAAAGAAACAGCTGTGTTTTTTTTTTCTTAACCTCTGAAGAATTTCAATCATATATTAATAATTATTTTTTGCAATGATATATGCTTGCAAATGGTATATGCTTGCTGAATTTATTGTTACAGTTAGTGCACTAGTTATTTTTTTCTTTTATTTCTTTCAAGTTCATTATCACGTAAAAATTTAAAGTGTGTGTTCACATGTTCCCGGTGGGTGGTCGCAATATAAACGCTGATATAAATTTACTCAGTTTAAAAAGTTAGTCTCTCGAAGTACTGGATTAACCAATGGATATTTAGAGTCCGTTAATCATCTTTTACAAAACACAACAAATATCTATACTAAGACTGCATTCAAATGTCTTTAGTAGAAAAGTCATATATGGTAGAATAAAAAGTCTTAAAACTGCCCGAATCATCAAGGTTCCTATCAATCGTGTAGTGATGAAACCGAATAGAGTCGAAATGATAACCTTTTCGGGAAGCATATTAAATTGACCGTAAATTTCATTTCGACCAATCTCTTGTCCACGATAATGGATATCGAACATGTGACATCAAATCCTGTTTATATTTATAGTAAAAACAAAAAAAAAAACTGTACAGTACACTTATTACCTACTTACCAGAAAAACACCGTAAGTATTTAAACATTTTAAAATACCATTTATTTTTAATTTCTATTGTGGACGCGGGAATTTTTGGACAGCACCCTAATAGCTTAACACATCATCAATCTCAATTTTAATCATTTTGAAGGATAATCCTAATCCATTGATGCATATCTTGGAATAATTTGACTGCTAAACAACTTAAATAACGCAATTAATGTTGTCCAACTGTCAAAATAAAAGCCATAGAGTGGCAGTGACAGTAAAGTTAGCAACTAAACATATGTGAAACAGAACAATAGTAAAACATCTTTTATACTTTCTATGTTTGACATCATAAAAATAACACAATTTCTCGTGTTAAACCATTTTAAACGGTACATGTCGTACGTGGATGTCTTCTGTGACCAAACATTGACCTTAGATAGTTAAACAAATTTGAATTGTTTAATAAGACAACTCAGTAAATACTTACCGAAGGAGAGCACGATAATTAAAGCTTTGTACGCCGCCAGGAGAAAGCCTCACTTTAAACAATCAATGTCGGGGGGATCCATCCGTTGAGACAACAATGAAAAAATCTGATGTCTGCTGTTTACTATCGTAATTTCAAACTGTCTTCCCAAAAATGGTAAGTTTTCACCATCTGGCGGTGTCAATCAAGCCATATATGTGTGCAAAAAGCTGTTAGCCGTATCTAGTCGTTGCGTGTCCGTGTACAATTAGGCAGTATGTATGACTGGTGAGTCAGTTCTTGATCGATGGGAACGTGTGCTGATCCAATGTTGGCCAGTTTCATTCATGAGCTGGTCAGACAATGGGTTTTTTCCTATTAATAAGTTGCTCTGATTGTGATTGAACGGAATTGTGATTTGAATGCGATTGGAGGGTTCGGTAACTGGTTTTTTTAAAGCATCTTTTCCGAGAAAGCGTTTTAACAAGATGTTTTTTGTCTATCTAAAATTTGGAAACATTCAGGAAGCCTAAAAGTTCTACAGCATAATATTCAACATCCGAGCTCAGCGCACAACTGTATTTAGCTTAATAAAGTTTCGCAAATTAACCCATTTTCTAGTCTTAAATGTACACAAATTTTCCATTTATTAGGTACTTAGTCTACTTTGGCAGAATAGCGCTAAAAGCCTTCTAATTCAAACATTTTCAAAAAAAGTCTTAATAGATTAAGTTCTTGCAGTTTTCTCTCAAATTTCTCCTTCGATGAAAATTTTCACGATTATTTTTGAATTTATACTTACCCAGTTTAAATATGAAAGATATATTTAAGTATTTCATAACAGTGTTTATCATATTTATTTTTAATATAATAACATTTTTAAGCACAACCATATCTCGTCAGCGCAATATCATATCGCAATCCAAAATAAACACAATAATCATAAATGTGTCTCTCAAAGTACAGACACCAGCACAAGCTCCACGAATCTGTGGATTTATCCAAATTAAACTTAAACCTAATATTAAAGCGATAAGTTTTAAATCTATTAAAGAAATTTGAAAGGTAGCAAAACTAGAATAAGTACCCCAAATATCATTCATTACACATAACGCATTAACTTACAACTGCAACGAACATTATCCAAAATTTCATTTTCATCAGAATTACGGACCGATTCAGGTCCACGAACTCGATGCACCGCACTACCGCGAGATTGATTACCAATTCATCAATACACGGCAAGCAGATAACTTTTACCTGTCTTGGATATCGCTCAATTGGAAGCTATTCTTGGTTGAAGCTGCTGGAGAAATCTCGTATCTCATTTATGACGCTGATAAAGTATCTGCTGTGTGACGTCGCCTCGGGGCAGTTCGGTGACGTCAGTCATGAGATTGAACCTTCTGAGAAGTATGAAGGTTGAGACTCCTTGAAATTCATGTTCCTGGTACTTTAGTAATATCGATGAGTCAGCCAGCCTGTCATCTGTCGTACCCAAATCTTTTTTCTCGGGACTAAGCATAAAAATCTTCTAACGAAACATTTTTGCGTTATGACAAATGAGATTTAGCTAAATTCTAGCGTGGCAACACAGATAATATAAAAAAAAACAAAGTCTCGCCTAGACTGACATGCCAGACGGTAAAACCAGTTTAGGTAGACATTTCTTGGAAGTCTGAGTTCTAGACTTCTAATCCAGACTCAAGGCTGTGGTATTTGATGTGAAGGCTAAGAGCTAGATTGATCTGAGGTCAGTTCAGGCAGTTCTGGGTACTCTATTAACATATCAGCTTGTTTAAGAGCATTTACTAGTAAATATCATTAATCATAATTATAGACAAGATGTGGGCGTTTATGTTTCGAAAATGTGCAATTACTTGTAGCAATAAATTATATTAATTGCATGTATGCAAGCGCAGTGTAAGACAATCAACTTATTTACTTTGAACTGGAAATTTACTTAACATTTGTGTCACCTTCAAGTTATTTCTATTGATATAGACCTTTTATATTTTATATCAATTTTGACTTTAGACTAACTTATGTACATCCAGGAGTCAAGTCAGATAGGCTTACCAAGATGTATACATGGTGTATCTGACATCGTAACGCAAACTTCGCGAAAAGGCTAGACCGCATGCTACTAATAAAATTATGATAGTCATAGAAGTCGTTAATGAACGGTTACAGAATTCACAGTGTTAAAAAAAAGTGTCGGCTCGGCTTTTGAACGTTGCAAGCGTGCCGCCGTGCGGGTTTGTAGGTATGACGTTGATCCCTGATGTGAACTCTATGAAATCAGCTGATAAGATAGTTTTCGAGTTTTGTTTTCATTGCGCTTTTTTGTGTAATTAGCGAATTAATTAATGTTTGCCCTAAAATCTAATTAGGTTATAAAAGTCTAGCAATTATGGACGGTCTAAAGTGAAAAAAAACTACATACATGTTTTTTTAAATCATGAAAAAGCTGACGAAAAATTCCACCACTGGGGGTTCAGAATCATGTACTGGATCCATGGTACTCGTTTGTGCGTCGACGTCAGATACACCATTTATAGTCAGTAACAGATTTGTAAAAGTCAGATAAGCAGTGGCTTCATTTAAATACCATTATTTTTTTAAATACCGATATAAAGCTACATTTGGACTGGAAGCAGACCAACATATATAGTTGGAATAAGGCTAGGCTGGTTGATATTGGCCCCGACTCCCTTGTTAATTGTAACGTCAGTTCAGACCTGTCAAATTATTCTGCTTCTGACGAAAATCGACGTATTTTTGGTCGCCATGTTTATAATCGCGTCTAAACTGTCTATGGAGTACCTTAATTTAACAGAATTAAACTAAAATGTTATCTTTTATCCTTTTCGAGATGAAATAGAAAGAAAAAGATACATTTAACTTAAAATTAATTCAGTTTAGGGACAATAGAATCGGCGCCATAGTTGACTTTTTTCGTTTCCTTATCAAATACATACTCATTAAAATGACAACCGATTCTGTCCAATTTAACCGACTTATGAAGAAGGTGGTTATTTGAACTGCATTACATCCTCCTCATACCTCTCACACGTTGTCTCAGTATACCTGACACTAATAAATAACAGATCCGTTATCAGTTTCTCTATGACATATAATTTTAGCACACATTGTCTGTGTGACGGGTGCACTTTCTCTTGTACGTCTCAACGCCACACGAATGTAAAGCGTTGAAATCAATGTGGGATTGTGTGACATATGTGTAATATACATACAGTTACCAAAGAAGACCAGTAACTAGGGCGGTATAAATTATCCAGTTATTATTTCTCTCTCCTTCCCCTTAGCATTCCATCCAAAGGTTGTCTGTAAAAGATCGCTGTTAGCGATAAGACCGCCCATTGTGTCACCCTTTGTAAAATCTTTATATTTATGTTCTGTAATCTATATGGTGTACATACAATACAAAAAAGTCGTGGTGGCCTAGTGGTTAAAACACCAGCCTCTCAAGTATGAGTGCGCTGGTTCGATTCCAGGTCAGGCAAGTACCAATGTAACTTTTCTAAAGTTATATATACTTTCTAAGTATATCTTAGACACTTCTTAAGGCGTCTTAAGGCGGACTTGGAGGTAGCAACTGAGTTTGAGAATTTTTTTACTAGTATTCCAATAATAACAACAAAAACTTTGTCTTCTTCCTCCACTTCTGCCTACGCCATACTAAAAGAATGTGTTCCAGAATGTGACAAACACTTTGAATTTACGTTTGCGACTGCTAAAGACATTATAGAATCTTTTAAGGATCTTGATGTAAAAAAAACTGCCGATCATTGGGGTTTGTCAGTATATACTGTAGCTTCAATAATAGATGTTATCGCACCTTTCTTAGCAATTGTTTTTACTTCTTGTGTCACATCTGGTATATTTCCTGATTTGATGAAACTTAGCAAAGTAATTCCACTGTTCAAATCTGGTAGTACAACTGATCCCACGAATTTTCGGCCAATTTCTATATTACCAACTTTGAGCAAAATTTTTGAAAAATTAATTTTGAAACAGTTGTTGAGACATTTCAACTTATATAATTTATTGCACGTGAAACAATTTGGTTTTACAAAGGGTCGTTCAACTACCGATGCGGGCGTGGCGTTGCTAAAGAACATATTTGGGGCCTGGGAGGAATCGCAAGATGCTCTTGGTATTTTTTGTGATTTGTCCAAGGCCTTTGATTGCGTACATCATGATACTCTTATTAGGAAACTGTACCATTATGGTTTAAGGGACAGAGCTCTCGACCTTCTGACTTCTTATCTGAATAATCGAATTCAGAGGGTTGATGTTAATGGCAACAAATCTGCAGGATCTGAGGTCACCATGGGCGTTCCGCAGGGCTCAATTCTAGATCCTTTCTTGTTTTTAATTTATATTAATGACTTACCTCATCACGTGAGGGATAATCACAACATAGTATTGTTCGCGGATGACACTTCTCTTATTTTTAAAGTCAAGCGTCAGCTAGCAAATTTTGACGAAGTTAACAATGCACTTTCGAAAGTTGTCCATTGGTTTAATGTAAATAACCTTCTTTTGAATGAAAAAAAAAACTAAATTCATTAAATTTTCTACGCCAAATGTCAGGCAGTTAAGTACCAATGTTCAACTGAATGGAGTAGAGTTGATCCCTGTCGAGTCAACAGTTTTTCTTGGATTGACTATTGACTCCAAGTTACAATGGGGTCCTCACATTGAGAAGCTGTCGGGTAGACTCAGTTCTGCCGCTTATGCTGTTAAGAAAATTAGACAGATAACTGATGTGAATACAGCCAGAATTGTTTATTTTAGTTATTTTCATAGTCTTATGACTTATGGGATTCTTCTCTGGGGAACTTGTGCGGACATCAATACCATCTTTGTTTTACAGAAAAGGGCTGTTCGAGCCATTTACAACCTTGGTCCTAGAGATTCTCTTAGAGAAAAATTCAGAGAGGTGAACATTCTGACTGTAGCTTCGCAATATATATTTGAAAATCTTATGTATGTACATAAAAATATATCTAATTTTAAGAAAATAAGCGAAGTTCATAATATAAATACCAGGAACAAACACAATCTTGCTGTACATCACACTCGTCTCCACAGAGTAGGCAACTCGTTCATGGGTCAATGTATACACTTTTACAACAAGCTTCCCATGGACATTCGAAACTTACCCATTAAACGATATAAAACCTATATAAAGGCCAAACTTTGCAAAAAGGGGTATTATAAAATCTCAGATTATTTAGAGGATAGAGAGGCTTGGGACTGAGCTGCTCGCTCTGTTAAGCATTGTTATTAAGCAATATGCGTACCTAATTATAACGTAAATTATTGTAAACATTTTCATTTTTAATGTCTGGACTTTAAAAAAGACGATGATCCCTGAGTTTGTTTCGGCTATTTCTTCTCAGAGGTAGTCAGTTAGGAAATGCCGGCTTCATCTAGTTTAAAAAAAAAAAAAAAGAAAAAAAAAAACATGACGTGTAAAAGTGATCGGTGAGCCTACTTGCTTAATAAACGATTTCATTTCATTTCATTTCATTTCATTTCATTTCACTAATGCCTGAATGCGAAGGAAAACATCTTGAGGAAACCTGGACTTATACAGTATGTTAAGAAAACCCTGTCCGACCCATAAGGATAATAAAGGTTAGGTAAACACATGACCAAATATAATATAAAATTTTACGTAATCATCATAGTACCAATACAAATGAATTTTGAAATAATCTTTTTTTCCCGCGAATTAATTCCAACTTCCACAAGTATTATTATGAGCGAATAACGATGCGACCACGTGCCGCGTGCCCTGCCGCCCGCCGCCCGTGGAAGGGTTGCTTACCGCACATGTATTAAGTCACCTCTTTTTGCGAAATAATATTAATTTTTTTAGGGGGAGTTTTTTTTAAGTTTAGCCCGGTTTTGTATATATTTGGAGAATCAGTTATCGATATATAACAATACCTTCACGGATCGGACAGGGTTTTCTTTACATATTGTATATACTAAAGAGTATCTATCCAGCAGTTTCTTACTAAAGTTCAACAATATCTGACGACCGTAGTTACTCGAGAGAGAGAGGACAGCGGTTTTAAGCTGTAGGTCGAAGTTTCGAAGCCCGTCAGGCCTTTATTTTGTATAAATTATTTCATCGCCACTGCTCTCAAACCGGAGAAGGAAAACATCGTGAGGGAACGGGCATGTCCTAGAGACAAGACCTCGAAGACATGTGACCCAGTCTACATTACAGGCTGATTAATGATTACGGTCATTCGTGGTCCTCTGGTTTTTAAAGCGGTTGGTTCCGGTTTAAAAGGTGCTGTAAACTTTGTATCAAATACGGTTTAACGTACGTAGAACTTAGAGCTATCGTGTTGTGAAGGTGCAATCGTTTAGGTTACCATGGGACTGATATACTCTATGCGTAAAAATCCCTATAAACCAATAAAGAAAAAATAATCATCACCACTGCTCCCAAAACGGTGAAAACAATATTGAGGAAACCGGTATGTCCTAAAACCAAAAATTGGAAGACTTGTGACATCTACCAACGCGCCCTGAATGCGCTTGGTGGATTACGGCTCACTCCTTCTCACCAAGAGGAAGTCTGTGTCAGCAGTGGGTATATTAAAGTGTAATACACTTTCACAATCCAAACGTTTTGATGGAATTCAGACTAATGTTTTTTTATAAATTATAAACTAGCGCTTGGCCGCAATCCCGCCTAATGGTAAGCAGTGACGCAATCGTTGAAGGTAAAGGAGCCTATTCACTCTAGCCTTGAAAACACTCAAATTGTAGTCCGACGGAAACACCGCCGCTGGCAAATTGTCCCATTCCCTCGATGTACACGGTATAAAGGAGGGGGGCGAAACACTTCGTCCGGATCGTAGTGGTGGTGGCTACTCTACGCCTGTGTTCTAGGTTTTGGAGACCATCTCGAGTTAAATCAGGGTCACCAATCAGCCTCTTAACACGCCTCTCCACTGAATCCAAAGTCGCCAGGTGACACTTAGCAGCACCAGCCTAAATGTGGCTGCAGTACAAAACGGCTAAATGGATAAGGATAACATTTGACACAAGGATAGACCATGGATTAGGACATTGGAGTATATATATTTATCCCGATAGTTAATTATGCATGTGAAAAAGCGGTACGCAGCTAGTAAGTACCTAATAAATGTGCGTATGTAATTTCAATTACCGTGTAAGGCAAATTGTTTAACAATAAATTAATGTCAGTTTCTTCAATGTTTCACGATATTTGCTAACGAGCCGTAATTGTAGCCTGTAATTCTATACGAGTCAAGAACTAAATAGAGCTCTTTTGATGCAATAAATGGATTTTTATTTAAAATAAAACACGTCACATGTAGCAGGAGGCAAGACAATCGGGTGCAAACCCAGACTCCGGGCTCTTGAGTAATTCCATTCATATAGTCGCAATATAAAAGGTTAGATACATTATCATTATCCTCCAGCCACGCTCGTTCTGACGTAGACCCATCCATGGCTTTCCACTGATCGTCATCGAGGCCAACAACAGGCCCATTCAGCAATTAAACACATAAAAAAACAACTTTTTATTTTCTAGGTCTTACTTCACAAGTTTTCATTAAATAGTCAGAATTTCTTGACGAAATGATTGATGCCACTTGAGATTTTAAACTACAGTGTAATCATAACATACTTGTATGCCAGTTTGCGTCAGAGGGATGAAATAATCAAGCAACTGCTCTTCACATCACCAAAATATTTATCTTAATTGACACCATGATTGAAGGATAACCATCGGGCGAAAAGTTGTATATAATTACAGTACGAGCCGGATTCATTATGTTGAGGCTGTTTATTTCATTTTTAGTTTTTTATTGCAATACCTACACTTTTTCCTTTAAGACTGCGCTAAGAGTGTGTCCTGGATGCGTTAACAAATATTAAAACTCACATTCACAAACAGTCAGTATTTGTTCAATATACCTTGTAGAAGTATCTGCCAAGTATTGTCCTTTATCATCACTCTTCTATCTTTTAAGGATGTTGGGATTTAACTCGTAGGAGGTGAGAAGAGGCTTTGACCAGCTGACCTCAGCTTGTGAGACATTGCGGTGACGTATAGTGACTATTTGTGCCTGACAAATACATGGATCACCGTCAAAGCCGCAGGCACTATCTTTTTGCGCAACTCCCACCAAAAACGGTAGACAGAGCTGAATCCCCGGTCTGTTGTAGTCTAAAGGTGCTGAATGCCCTTCTGATGGCCAAGCCTGATCACATTCAGGGTTGGCCATCAGAAGGGCGTGTTTGCGGATGAATGGAATAATCTTATACATGTATGTTTTGTTTTCTGTGAAAGTAAGTATGCGAGAGGGTCCACCATGCCATATCAATTTTAGTAGTAGTTGTTAAGTTAATTAATGTAATTGTTTGTTTATATATTAATTAATGTAGCCTAATCCCAATTTATTTAGAGTCGGAGCAACGTGTCTTTTCTTCCATACTTCTCTATTAGCCTTCTATGTACTCACCCCTTTCTACATAATCTTGAGTTTATGTTGCTAAATCTGCAGGTAACCAGGATCCTACTGCTGGTAAAGCCATATGTATACTGTCCGTATACTACTGCAAATATCAACATAAATTTAACTGCAACTGCATGCAGACAAGTTACAATCAAGTGGAAACTGCTTGTTTGAACTATATCATACTCAATTGATATATGCATGTAATTGCCAACATTCCTCCCTTATCCTCCGAAGTCCAGCAGCAGTGCGGTCACAACAATCCTCCATCTTTTACGACAACCAGGAGCTAGTAATTTCCACACATCGGCTAATAAAAAACAGTAATATAAAAAATATTTATTTACAATAAAAACAATAACTTAATATAGACATTGACCTGAGCATTACAATGTAATCGTTAAATCGTAAGTAAATATTATCTTCGAGGAAAACACATCACGCGACTGCCCAGACCTGTGTACGATCCTTAAGGGTAGTTCTGTAGAAGAAGATATGCTTGTAAAAGCGGTTAGGCGAAAGCTATGATTCAGTTTTGACCTGCTACTGCAGTTGCACAAAGTTATTTCTCAGATTGCCTCTTTCTAACCTAAATAATAAGCCCGATATGCTGTTATCAAATTCAACAGTAGGCCTAGTATGAGTTTTCATTACGAGACTCGATCGTCGATATCGAGCGCGTTTGACTCATCGATTGGCCCGCTTCAAGGTTGTAAGAACTCTCAACCAATGGGAGCGCCAAACGCGCTCGATATCGACGATCGAGTCTCGTAATGAAAACTCATACTAGACCTACATGTGTCTAACAAAGAACGTAGTTTACGTTTGATCTTATTTTATCATCCCAGTCCGACTCTGCAAAACATAGACCTCTCTGTTTATTGTGCCAATCCCCACGTTCCTATAAACCCCATCTAAGTTCTACCGCTATGGTTAGGCCTATCATTTCGAACTTAACCACTAAATTATTTATAGCACAGATATTGATCGCCTTGCTTCTCACTGAGCCAAAACCTAACATTCCATAACTGACAGGCAACCCAATTAAGTGAGCAAATTTCGTAAGCATGAAAGTCACTGGCGGGACAACTTTTATATATCGGCATTAAACTTTCGATGGTCGTATGTAACCCGTATGCAACTGTATGAAATGTCACTCCGACTCAATCAGCCTGTTTGGCGAAATCTTTCTTAGAGGGTGTGGTTTACTTGGTGACATGTCATAACATCTATATAATAATAGTGATTCACTGGTTGTTGATGTAATAAGTGGGTTTGCTTCCTGCAATTTCACGTTCTGGCGCCTTACAAGTTGCGTTATTAGGTGTGAATGTATACTTATCCTGCTCCCTAATTGCGTAAAACACTACCACTGTCAATCTGGATCATTTTGAAAGATATTGCTAACTCGTTATCATTACGGGTTGTTGGAGCCCTCAAAAGTCCAACAATTGGTCTAACTGCAATGCTTCGATATCGCCTTCGGGTTGTGGAGGTCAGACGACAGTCGCTTCATGGAAAATATCGAAGTTTAGCCAAAATCAGCAGTTAGACTGGTAAAGCGGACCACAGACTTCAAAGCTGAAAAAGCTTCGGATGCGACTGGGCTTAACGCTAAGATGATGATTAAAATTACCCGAATTGTCCCTGTGATTTTGTCAACGATAAAGAAATAAATCTTCTGAATATACAGTCGGTGAAAAAGTACTGTAATATAGTGGCGTATATTGAAGCAACGGTGGTAAAAAAGAAACAGGATATTTAGAAAACGCGGAGCAAAGAACTTACAGCACGATTGCTAATCAGGGCACTACGCTTTTAAACCTGACCCCGGCAAAGGAAAAGAAGAACTAGAACTCTTTCACGTTATTGATCAAATTACAAATTCAATTAACATATCCCAATAACTGACACCTTAATTTAAGATGGATAAAAAGCTTAACACGTGCACTGAGATTAAGATCTACAAACGTTACTTAGCATTTACTTTGGCCAAGCGTTTTACTCTCACTGTCAAACTAAATATGCAAGATACGAGTAGAGACGAGAACATGTCTAAATCAAGCTACTAGCTAAGTAACATTTATAAATGTTGTGCTGGACCTCCGCAGCGTAATGCTCTAAAAGATTAGTCATCGTCTTCAAAGATATCCACTCGTCTCTTAAGACTAGACACCGCGGTCATCGTCCGAAGATTGGCTCGATAAGATCCGAACCAAGATAAACTCGGACAAATTAAATTTCACTCATCGTTACATTAACAGCTTCGTTAAAATTTTTCAGCCATTATCTCGTCCATCTTTTCTCTGAAACTGATTTTCGAATATTTTATAATTCTGTATCTGAAAACGAATAAATAATATTTTATGAAATTATCGTAGAGATCTGGAGCGTGAATATTTTCGGATCCTTTTTTAAAATGCTGTTATTTTTGTTTCGACAGCTAGGTTGATGGTGGATTATTTATCGGAGCCTATTGAAGAAACGTGATAATCGTTTATGAAGCAATCTTTCGCTCAGTTTGCAGTATTGTAAGTTTTGAAAAACACACGGCCTACATACTTTACAGCTGGTTTTGAAATGCTGACACACGAGTTCAAGTTGCTATTGCATTACTTTTAACTGCATTGGCATATACATGTAATAAAGTGCGTTTCGTTAGTAAGCAAATACTTTTTGCGTGCATAAATACGTGATAATATTCGCTGACAACCCAGCACCCTGATTGCGTAACACGGTATCGATCTTAATCTAAATAATTTTTAAGGATATCGCTAATCCATTGCGTCAAATGTTCGAAAAATTCGTCTACTCAACAACGTAAATAATGCAATAAATATTGTTGATGTGTCATTCCGATTGCTAATCATAGTGTGTTACTCAATTACTCTGCAGCAACTTGAAATTAACATTTCCGGCTTATTACAAACCAACGTTTATCATTAGGCACAAGTAAAAACCGCCGAGCCATATTCAAAATTCGAAATATAATCCGGCAAAGTTAAACGTTTTTATTACACAAACAAAATCCCGATTCTGAGTTGTGAATTTTTATTATATTAATAAAATTTTATGCTTGTTGGAATAAAGTTCATAATACAGTAACTGACAGGTATGGGCTGGCTCTAAAGTTAGAATTCGTTTTGTAAGAAGACGGATTGTCTCTAAATAAATAAAATGTTCGTAGTAAGATTTAAGTTGCCTCTCAATCATGTGTATTTCCGTCATAAGAGTCACTGTTGCAGCTTAATAGCTGCTGCAATGAACCATCTCCAGAATGTGTCTTAAGTCCCATAATCTCTGTTGCCCGAAATAAAACATCTACATGAGTAGAACAGTTAAGATTTTCCTTTAAAAGTTTCTCATGATAATAATAAAACTAAAAATGCGTTAAACTTGATTTTCTGCCTTCATAACTCTGGGAGAGTTATGAAGGCAGAAAAGCAAGTTCCTCCTTCATATCTTGTGAATCACATCCAATATTTGTGTTCTTGACACACTAAGAACCTTTTATTTTCCGAAGGTGGAAAATAACCAGAAACAAACATAAACCTCATTTACTATCCTCCGCTCGGGGACGCGGAGGGATGTGCTGGACTCTTAACGACTAAAAAACCACTTAAGCGTTCGTCGTCTGCCTTTCCGGATTACCGGGTCCTCCCAAATCTACAGTACACACACGAAGAACCTGCATTCTTCTAACAAACTTCTCTTACTCTGTCCTTAACTTACGTCTGACTTTGTTAATTCTTCATTTCATATTCAGTCCATTCTTCTGTGGAATGCGCTTCCTCTTAATACCGGGATGGCGACCAATCGGTTTGCATTTAAGCGGAAAAAGCAAAATTCTAATCAATTCTTATAACTTATATAAGTTATAAAAATATATTTTGGTAATAGTGTTAAGAGTTTTTTCTCTTATTATTGTTTTTTACTAGAGCACCTGCCATTTAATCTGTTCACCACCCATGGTTGAGTGGTAGAGAATGCCTAAGGCATTAAGTCCGCCTCTGTACCTACATATTTTCTTCGTGCGAAATCTTACTCTATTAAAAGAGAAGATTTACAGGGCACATAAAGAAATAAAACAGGTCAAAGTACGATGGAACCAATACCTATTCATTTAACACCTGCATTTAAGCACTTGGATAGAGAAACAATACAAATATATTATATTGTAAACGATTTGGTTAAGTGAAGCATAAATACTGGGTACATCAGCTGTGGCTGTGAGCCACTGACACACTCTATGTGACCTATTTAGTAGGTACAGAAATACTTTAGCCACTGATTTACTGACTAATGCACGAACATTTCTCGTAGCATCGTTCACCCTTCCCATGATCTCATACTAGCAATTTAAACTGTCTTTAGAAAATTTTACTATAGTAGTAAAGAAACAACTGTTCATATTGACTTTATGTCTATATTGACCTCGTGAGTGTAAAAAAAGAGGAATTCATCATTAAAGCTATACCTATAAAGTTGATTATTGTAAAGGAATTGTTTACCGAACATAAGTACTTAGCCGGTTCAGATCAGCTGAGGTCGTGTCGTCCTGATGACATTGGATTAATTGAAAAATTGACTTTATGTCCGACCTCCAAACGTGTATTCAACGTTCTCAAGACAAGCGAAATAACTGTGGGAACAGAGTCAGACGCCACATGGAACCTCAATGAAACCAACATTCATGCCGAAACGTTTATTAAAATCCGATTTAAAATCAATGGATATAAAAACAATAACTTTCTTAATTTATAATAGACTGATTCATGTAAATAACAGATTGCATAATCAAATTTTTCTAAATAAAAAAAAACTAGAAAGCAACCCCGGGTATTGCTGCCATGCATGAACTAAAACTCGAATTTAAGTGATCAGAAATTAACCTAAAATCAAGTTTTATGGAGCAAGGCGAACGACTACATAAGATTGATCTCATTATGATGATTGTATCTAATAATATTAACAAATTGTTGAAGTAAACGCAATCATTATGTAGATACATTTAAACAATCAAATAATTTAAAACATAATAATAACATGTCAGTATAGCAGGTTGTCTAACTATTTAACAAAACGTTTACAACTAAAATAATTAAAAATTAAAACAAGATTATTTGACGTCATGCATACTCGCGAGTTGATATTGTAAAAAAAAAAGGAGTCATGCGTTAGAATTGTTTAGTGTTTGTTAGTCAATATAATTCAAAACACGTATAGACAACACAAATACATAGAATTGAGAATTAAAACAATGAAAATGCGTGAACTGTGAGGATCGCGGAGGAAAACAGAAAAACGTAATGAAGATCACACAAATTGTTCCAAGTCATAAAACTTATTAACTAGAGGAGCATTTTTACATTTTCCTCCGGGATTTTACCATAACGGATGGTAAATATTCTACGGTTTCCATAACAATATTGGACTGCAAATGTTACAAATCAAGACTTCCGCTCCTAAGAATATGCGAAACTGCAATGAAGCACTATCACGTAATACAGTCGATAATAAGTATGTTACAAGCCCGGTGATGAGTGTTGACTGCAAATTTCGTAATATTCCAGATAAAACTAGGATTGTAGAATGAAATAGTTTGAACAGTATGATTGTAACATAAGGAGTCTAATATATTGGTGGACTGAAATAAACTATACGCTAGATGGAACAATGAGTTTCAGCTTCAGGCAGGTCGCGTTAGATCTGAAACAAGAATTTCAACTCATTTAGAATTTTTAAAAATAAAGCGAAGAAAAGTAACACAAATTACACAAAAAGGAAAATTAAGATTAAGAGTAGGTAAATTATTGGAGTGCAAAATGGTGGATGAAAAAATGTACACCATAAATAATAAGTACAGGACAGAAATACGAAGATAATAAAAAAATAAAAATAGAATCCTCAAGAGGATAACAAAAAAAAAGTAAAGTTTCGACGCATGTTACTTAATATCGGATTCATAATAGTAGACAAAGATCCGAAAGTCGATAATAATGAGGTCCTCTGGGACCGTATTCATAAAATCGAGAAATCTGCAACATTCGACGAAAGGAAAAAAGTCCCACGTCAATTGTAGTCAATTAAAATGAATATGCAAAACTGTAAAGTCACTGATTCGCCATCTTCAATCCACACCCTCGTGCTCCAAAAGAAAACGATGACGTGCGATATGCTATTAGATTTAATAATCCATGTTCCATTGTTATTTGCACTAACAAAAAGTTTCGCCATACAGAGAAAAGCATTGCCATTTTAAATTGGTTGTATTACGCCGTGACGAATCTAGTAATAAATCCAGGAAGGGGTGAAAAAAGATTAATATAGACCGCGTGAGTCAGCGTTTAGTTAACATTTTGGATCGATAATTGTATCTCAAAATGAGCGAATGGCCTAAGGAATATTTTGAATGGCTCATTTTATGATCACCGACACCAGTTGACATTCCTCTTAGACTTGATATGGAGTTAGTGATGCAATAAGTGGATAATTTTTCGTAACATTTGCTGATAAATAAATTTGTAGGTCAATTACATATAAATCTCGTTACGCCATTATTATATTTAGGTGTTAAACCTCTGACAGGGTCCAGTCAGTCGATCGTGGGTAATTTATAAAAATACCTTCTTTTATTCGGTGTAATTTACTAGAACATTAACGTGAAAGCTGGCCGCTTCAGATATAATTTATCGGCAAATTTTCAGAGGCAGTTGACGCCGGTTGTCACGTCTCCGCAGATGTGGGAGACATTTTATAGAGCTCTGATGATTTTGCACCCGAAATAGATGGCGGAAAGTCGTTGACACGTATGGAAAACTTTGTTCTGAACGATTTGGACACGTTTCATTCAAGACAATTTACGTAAGAGTATGAAAAAGACGTAAAAAAGGCGTTGGCCTTGTTTTGTCCACACGAAACATTATCCAACCCGTAAATCCTGATTCGAAGCTCCTATTGCATAAATTTCGGGTAAGATTTTTAACATTCCTTGTGAATTAGAAATGTTTATTTTTAGCTGATGTAATTTTTGTGATGGTGGGCCGTCATCGTCTTTTCCAGTCAGATCAAACACTTTCATCATATTCTACACAATGACCACCCACTGGCGGTGTGGCATGGTTACAGACAGTCTCGTGCGTCCTATTTTAACATAAGAACACAGGGAAGAAAAAGATCTGTAGATTTATTCTCGCATAGCAACAAGAAACGTTTATCAGAATACGTATATAGTGAAACGTTATCAATCAGAGTTTCGTCATGGCCTCGATTCCGCCCACGCCCCGTCGTAATCTTGACTATTTACCCCGTTTCTTAATCCTACATTGCCTCCAAACTAACCTGGTCCCCGCACAATATGAGTTTATACAAATCTAGGGATCACGCTAATTTGCTACTCTGACCAGCTAGACAAGACTTTTTCTTCCTTGTAATAAGTTACATGGGAAGTGTCACAGACTTTGGTTGTGATACAGAAAGCTTGGCCAGAATTTCCCTTTTCTTGATTACGGCTCCCATTGAGTTAGACTCTGATTATCACATGTGCCCTCAATCGTCGATAATATTTATAAATGGTATAGCTGTTACCACAATAAATACTTCAGATTTTATCTGTATGGTAATGTATGTATGAACCGTCACTTGAATGCTGTCTTGGCGGAGGTATGGGAATGGTATTATCATTCTTATAATCACGGTGAGGTAACTCCAACGGATGGTCAATAATAATTATTAGTGTAAATTAAGATTGTGGAGGGGACTGTTAGCGTGGCCCTATTGACTATAAAAATTATAGACATTGGCTTTATAATAGGCAGTGTAACCCGTCCTTCCTGCTTTATTAGGTTTGACTGTACCTTTCTATATCGTCGATTTGGCTGCTCCTTCCTTTAGTTACGGACTATTTTAGGGAAAGGTTATAGACAACGTCAAAAAAATTAGCCAGCGAAAGTTCACACTTAGGTACTAGATAATAGTTATGAACTTATGACACATTACATAAGAAAATAAATTACTTTGATAATAATTTGTTATTAGGTCATCGAGCGCAGTTACTCTACTCACATCTGTTTTAAAAAACAATTTTATGTATTTTTGCAGACGTGATGGGTATCGCGGTACCTATCTTAAAGTTATAAAAGACATTTTTATCAACTCATATTTTTCTAGTAACAATTCATGCGGTCGTGGACCCTGTGTTTAGAGAATTATTAGATTTGCCAGCTAATTTCATTAAACCCTATTTTTAAGATCAACAGAAAATATGCCATATGGAAATATTCCGTTCAATAAGTTCACATATAATAAATTTAAATGACTGATTATTTTTTATCAATAATTATTCTACCATATTGTTGGTCGTGGTCGCGTTCCAGTTCAATACTACTATTCTCAAGCCAGTGTATAAATAGATGCCAACAGGTCAAGCTAACCAAAGTTGTTAAATTTACCCATTCGACCTAGAGCATGAAGCATGTAGGTTCAGGCTTGATATGTTTAAAATCTGAGTATTAAACAAATTGGACAGATCGTAGTGCCTTGACATGATGGCTGGTACATTCAACGAGCCTCTTCATTGTTTATTACCTAACTAAGATACAGTCAGTTATTTCTCAAAACGTTCTTTTTCTATATTTATATAGAAATTATGAAGATGTAAATTTTATTCTTGTTTGTATATGCACGTATGTATGTAGGGGGTAATCTCTAGAACTACCGGCCAAATTTAAACAAATCTTATTGCATTTGTTAGCCTGATTCTTGAGGAGTGTTATATGCTATATAACATCGCGCTACGACGTTTAGGAGCCGAGTAAAACACTAAGCGGAAAAGAAGTAAATGCGCAGGATGTTGATGTTGGTACGAGGAACAGAATCTTACGCAAACGAAATCGCTGGCGGTAGCTGGCTGTATTACATTTGATTATGTTAACTACTGATTCTATTTCAAACTGGAGATCGTATGCCAAAATCTCCAGACAGTTTTATAGCAATTTTATATCCTCTAGCCACAGTCAGAACTTAATATACACACATCAAAAGTGTCTAGGGATCAAGCATTTTTATGCAGATTTCTTGAGATTGAGATGTGGCTTTGTAATAAATTTATGATTTTATAAATTTATATGGATCCTTTTTGGTGCATTTCATAATTTGAATCAGGAACTGTGAATCAAATTCGAGTAAAAGATGAAAATCAGCTGTCAATATTTTCCCTATAAAAACATACAACGCATTGAAGACATTATTAGTGCTACTGTTTCCCTACTACTGATTAAAACCAACGTTATTATGGAGCGGCGACGTCATTTAAGCAGGGAAGAAATGCTCAGAGCCGTGGGAATGATAGAAGCTGGTTCCCGGCAACGTACTGTGGCTTTAGCTCTGAATACAAGTCAGAGTGTTATCAGTCGACTTTGGACACGTTACCGAAGCACTGGTACCGTGGCTGAGCGCCATGGAGGACGGTATCGCTGCACCACACGGAGACAAGACCGATACATTCAAATCTTAACTCGAAGAGCTCCAACAATAACCGCCATGATGTTAGCCGTGAGGCTTCATCACTCTTCAGGGAACTTAATTAGCGACCAAACAGTCAGAAACTACTTGCATGAAGTGAACCTTCATTCCCGAAGACCGCTACGGGTACCACCTATAGCAATGCACAATCGTAGGATTCGATATCAATGGGCTCTTGAACACAGAAATTGGGCAGAAGAACAATGGCGTTTCGTGTGCTTTTCTGATGAGTCTCGTTTTGGTATGAGACCGGATACAAGACGTATACGACACTGGAGAACCCCTGGACGCCAACAGCGATTAAAATCCTGCCAGGAAGTCCATCCTTATAGTGGTGGAACCATCATGGTATGGGCGGGTATTTGGATCGGCGGAAGAACTGAGTTGATTTGGATCAGAGGCAACCTCAACGCTCAAATTTATGCTGAGACGATTGTATCAGACGTCATCGTTCCTCTACAAGTGCAAATCGGTCCCTTATTTCAGTTAATGCATGATAATGCACGACCGCACACCGCAAGAGTTGTAAGACAGAATCTCGCCGCAGCTAACATCAATGTCCTGCCCTGGCCTGCTCAGTCGCCAGACTTGAACCCGATTGAGCATGCATGGGATATGCTACAGAGAAGAGCTCTGCCGAATATGGAGGGTATCCAGTCGCAAGAAGACCTTTTTTTGTTGTTGCAACGAACATGGGCGGCCATTCCACAGCGTGATTTGGATGAACTCATTTTGAGTATGCCAAACCGATGTTCTTGTGTTGTTAGTGTTCGCGGTAGAAACACGGATTATTAATTGTTTAAGTTACCCAATAAAATTTTAGAGAAAACTGTTATTTCAGTCTTTTTTTCGAACTTTTGTGTTAGTGGTTCAAATGTCAAATATCCCTTTATTAGGAAAATGGCAAATTTCTTTATTAATGCAAAGGTGACTTGGTTTATCGTTACTGTGACAAACGAAAACACTTTATTTGATGAATCCTTAAAGAAAATTTTAATTAATATCAATCAGGAGAAAAGTTATTGCAAAAATATATGTTGATCCCTAGACACTTTTGATGTGTGTAGGTATTTATACAAAGTGAATATTATATATTTTGTAACAAATGTCTGAGCGGTTTAATAATATATGTTTAAAATAATATGTAGCTTCACAATAATTATAGTATACTACATTAATTGAATTTCAAAACCCTATTTAGTTTACTTAGAAAAAAGTTGATTAAAAATATTATCGAACTAATAACTTTTCTAAGACGTAGGTACACAAGTTATTATAACATTCAACATTTAAAATGAATAATGACTATTATAATATAATTGAAAACGTTTTCTGAGCATATACATACAGGGTGGCGCAATAGAACGTGCATATTGCATCATCTTTTTTTGCGGGGTAGAAGGGGCGTGGGCGAGGGGAGACCGATATCGTTGGGTAGCGCGGTTCATGAAGTTTTAGTCACTATGAGTCACTTCGACGGGAAGCGTCGCGCATTTTGCGTGCGCGCATTTTACGAAAACTCTCGTTCGTCCGTAGTTGTCAGGCGACTATTTTGTTCTGAGTATGGTGTACGGCAAATTAGGGAGGCTCCGAGTGCTAATTTAATTAAAATCTGGATAAAGCGGTTTGAAGAGACTGGATCGACGTTTAAACCACACGCAAAAGGTCGTCCGCGCACATCTAGAACCGAAGACAATATTGAGAGTGTTAAGCAGTCGGTACGAGAAGATCCACAAATGTCTACTCGCAAGAGATCGTCTGTCCTAAACATATCGCGACGAAGTTTGCAACGAATTTTAAACTTGGATCTTAAATTGCATCCATACAAGCTGCAATTAACTCAAGAATTGAAAGACTCTGACTTCATAGCACGGCTCACATTTGCTAATGAAATGCTCAATCGGTTTTCAAATTTTGAAAACATCCTTTTCTCTGATGAGGCACATTTTCATATGAATGGGATCGTAAACCGCCAAAATTGTCGTTATTGGAATAGTGAGAATCCCAGACTCAAACATCAAAAACCGTTACATAGCCCTAAAGTGACAGTTTGGGCCGCAATCTCTGCCAAAGGAATAATTGGTCCTTATTTTTTTGAAAACGCACGGGGGCAAAACATCACTGTTAATACCGAACGCTATGTTGCGATGTTGGAAGGTTTTTTGGCCCCAGAACTTGAAAATTCAAGAATAAAGAACTCTAGGACTTGGTTCCAACAAGACGGAGCTACCAGTCACACATCAAATGACTCCATGGCGGTTGTGAAGCAGATGTACCCTGGCAAACTGATTTCGAAAAGAGGTGATATCCCATGGCCTCCGCGCAGTCCAGACTTGACGCCTCCTGACTTTTTTTTGTGGGGATACCTCAAACACAAAGTCTACACCAATAATCCGAGAAACATCAGTCAGCTCAAGGAGAATATTCGTGGTGAAATGGCAGCAATCACACCAGCACTACTTAAGAAAGTTTTCGGTAATTTCCGTTTGCGGTTAGAGGAGTGCCAACGTAGAGAGGGTCATCATTTAGATGATGTTATTTTTAAAAAATAAACTTCAGTTATCACTTAATAATTACTTAGTTTTATTTTAAAAATGCACGTTCTATTGCGCCACCCTGTATATCGGTGTGACTGCAGTGACACAGCTACATTTGCATGAATTTCTTCAACATGACGTATTTTAGTACCTACTTAGATGAATGAATAGCGAAAAAGTTATCTTTATTTACGCCGAACAATGCGAACTTTAATCGGGACTGAACGTCTACGCGGGCAATACAAGACCGGTCATTGTGGAAAGCCTTGGGGGAGGTCTTTGTCCAGCAGTGGACCTGCAGCCTATAGAGGTAGGCTGAGAACAAGAAGAAGAACATCTATACGAATACAATCAAGCGGAAAAGTTTCTTTCTTTTTTCTTCGAACGCGCAAATCCCTGGGATTATTAGTCACACTTGAAAAATTCTTTTTAAATTTGATAGAACAATTCTTGAAGAAAGTTACATATAGTATCACGCTACGACATATAACGAGCCCAACAAAAAGGGAGAAAAGTGAGGAGCCTCGTCTTTTATACCGCGTATATTGAGGGACTGGAACAAATTGTTTAATTCAGCGACGTTGTTTCCGTCTGACTACAATTTAAGTGTCTTCAAGGCTAGAGTGAATAGGCTCTTAATAAACTAGCGCGCTTTACCATCAACGATTGCATCACTGCTTACCATCAGGCGGGATAGCGGTCAAGCTCTAGGTACTTTATAATTTATTTAAAAAAAATAGAACCATTCATTTCACGAGGACCAATCGCAAGTTAGCGAGCTAGTCGATAATATAAATTAAGAAGCTATCCACATCAATGGACTAACGAATTTATTTAATCGACGTCATTTCACAATCGTAGTCTTAATTATAATCCATAGAAACTGACCCGATGACACACATTCATATATTGAGTGGATTTCATTGTAGAAACAATAGGCGAATTTACCGTGGCAACAGACCGGCGCCGGCGCAGCTGAACAAATCGCTTACAATGCTTGTATAAAACCTTTCAGTACGTGTTCGGGCGACTGTGACGCAAATAATTCTTATTATAACAGTGTACTCCAAGGTGAATATAAAGTGTTGTATGTAGTCTTGAACAAAGATACACTTAGTATGCACCTTGATTAAAGTATCAAACTGTTTGTATCTATGAAAACGGGACTAAAGCATGATCTCTCACGGTGGCAAAAACGTTGCTATACCCTTTCTCCGCGATATTTCTCCTCACATTTCCAAAGCCCAAATCGACATCTTCATAATTTTGTGATCACGAATCAAGGAATCGAAAGAGTTCATTGTACGCACATCTTATACAAGTCTTAACAAATCGCGATAAGATAGTAGGCAATTCTCATAAGTTTAAGAACGTTCAGTCTGAACTCAGTCAAACTACTACTACGGTTTTGTGGGGTTTTTATTTAGCATGCTGTAAAATAAAAAAAAAGTCTTCCTTCCTATTCACTAAGTTTTTTAAGCGAATAGGGTTAATAAACTAGCACACTTTACCATCAATGATTGCATCACTGCTTCCATCAGGTGTGATTGCAGTCAAGCACTAGTTTATAACTTTTAAAAACAAATAAAAAGTAATAATACTTAATATATTTGTCGCCAAGATGGATTCTGAATGATTTAAATTAAGAGATTGGCCTTCTGATTAAACACCTATCAAATTTTCATAAAATGATAATATATCTGAATTCTGCCGTAGTTTATTTAATTTTTCCAAATTATCTCTGCCTGTTCGTTGCACTATGCCATCTGCGAGGTCACGTAACATCCCATTACAGATATCATATTTTACGAAAAATGTATTTAAGTATCCCTTATCAGTTTTATCTACTGCTAAAGATCAACCTTTCACGTGCTTTAGGGCTTATGTAAGATACGTGTTAAAAAAGTCTTACTTAAACGTGACTTATGCGTGTACATAAGTTTTTTTATCTGTAGTGATTACGTGTATAGTACATAACTTTGTCTTATTAAATGATTTTTTTTATGGCGGTACATTGCTCTCTGAAAACGTGAAAGTTTATATGTATGTATGTTAGTTACTGTTTCGCACAAAAACTACTGAACGGCTTAATTAATAATTAGCAAATGCTCTTCAGTCTATAGTAGTCTACTGCTGGACAAATACCTCCCCCAAGGCTTTCATTGCATTGGGGGGATTGCCATAATCTCCACGCTTGGCAGGCGGGTTGGGGTAATTTCATATTTTTCCCGCTTCTCTAGTGAGAGAAGATTTTAGTTGCCCTTAGTTGCCTCTTACGACACCCACGGGAGGATATGGGTTGGTACTATTCTATACCAGGTACCACACGGGACGAAATGCTCTTTACGTAAATACCTTGAGATAGAGGGGACACGGACCGAAGGCAAAATAGTTTAGTCTGAGATTAAGTGTGTAGCCCGTGATTGACAGCGTTTAGTCTGTCGTTGACAGTATTCAGGCTCCCGCAGACAGCCATGACGCGACGAACGACGTGATCTGGTGGAACAATTTTCATAGAATTTAATCTACTAGAGTCGTTACACTACCGCGTCGTGTCTGTCTGCTGTCTGCCGACCCTTTTATCTATGGTTGACAGAATTTAGTCTCGTCAAAACTAAAAATTAAAACAACTTAAAATTTGATATTTTTGTCTCTGTTTTGTTGCGAATGAGCGAGCCACCATTATTTTCATAGAGCGATAGTTTGAGCATAGACAAATTTCATGACCGACAGAGACAATTTTTTCATTTTCATTTTGAAATGTCATTTGGGGTTTTTTTTTTTAATAATAATGACAGTATCATTTATTTATATGCATAAACACTTGTGTACAAAAACAAAAACATGATTTTACATAAACATTTATATCATAAGACAATCCTTATGATATAAAAAAAAAACAAATTACACAAACTATATAAAACTCCGTTTTAACATAACGTGCAATTGTTAAGTATATAAAGATCTGCGGTACCTCTATTTACTTAAAAAAATATGCCGCATCATGGCCAGATGAATTGATTTTCCTTATTGTCTACAAGAAGTTGTCTTTAAAACTGAGGTTTTCTTGCCCACTTATTGGCCCTTTCATCGTGAAAACCATGAAATTGAGATCTAATGAAACTTTGAAACTATACAATAGAAAAAGCGTTACTTAAATAGAAACGATTAACGAGTGATGAAGCCGATAGTATCGATTCTGTAATCGAGTGATTCATTCGTAGTTTGCTAGACCGTAAATTCTATTTACCATTATCAATATTGACTAGTAAAATAAATATAGTTGTAATACATGAATAATTGTTTAACTGAGGCTACCGCGGCCCCTTTTATCGATGTGTTATCTATCGATAACCACATCGACAAAATTGAAGGCCAGTGAAAATTATCAATAATCGCATACGCTGGACAGCTCATTGGTCGATAAGATTAGAAGGATTTATTTTAGGATACATGTCAATTGAGGGGTTTTTATTGAGATTAGCGAATAATACTGTGTATAATCGTTGTTTAAAGTTAACTATAGTGATTAGCAATTCTTTAACTATACATTTTTGACCTTTTAACGTCACTTAACTTTAATCATCGTTTATAAATACACACCACAGTGTTTAAGGGCTTATGATACAATGATAACTTTAAACAACGTGTATGAATAAATGGGTATATTGTTAGGTAATTTTAAATATTCGTTTCAATTAGTCTGTAGTGTATCCTTCCTTAAGGACGGTTCAGATCACAGAACATCAACCTACTAAAATCTATCAGATTTCTTTATTAGAATTTTAACTTTATCTCTAAACCATTAAGGCTCAATGTTGATTAATATAAGAATATTTGACAGTTTCGAGTAGTTTGATCTGCTGTCGTCCGTATACTACATTTTAGAAGCATAATTTTAAATTGTATTCCAATCACCATATAAAAAGTTTATACAATGTTAGCCATAGATAGTGCAATCCACGAAGACGCGCCCCACTATTTCTCCTACCTGTTAAAAATATATGTGTGCAAGCTTTTATCAGTGCACATGCACACTACAATAAAAGAGACTCGTCAGGAGGGAGCGTTACTGTTCAAAGCTAAACCTCAACCAAAAGTTGGTGGGGCGCGTCTCCGTGGACTGCACTATCTGTAAAATCGGGAAAATTCTACAATTATTTTCTTTGAGCTATTTATAGATCGAATTAGTAATAAACGCCAGACAATAACTTTGTAGGTAAAATGTCATCCGGTTTCCTTTAGTTACAATAATTTAAGGAAAAGTTAATTTCGTTTATGAATACTTTATTTAGTAGAGAATCTAATTTATTATTAAATCTAAACAGAGAAAAACAATATAAGTCCGACCTTCTAATAATTGTCCAAGTTATGGAAACAATACTTTTGTAGCTAGAAGCTGATATTATTAAATCTAGAACTTGCTAACTGGATTGACCTAGAATTACCGCTACGATACGGTTAAGCGCACAAAATCAATAATTTTATTTTATTATTAAATTTCGTTACGGTCAGAGAAAATAAAATTAAATTGTAAACTAACACACGCGTCAAATATAATCAATATTCTTGAATGTGGCGTTACTAAGGTCATTGATAAAAAAACGAGTTTAAAAAATATTATTAGTATAATTGATAATATTTATAAATATAATAATTGATCTCACGTCACATCACTACTTATGCGTATTATCTACTATTATCACGATTATAAGTCGTGATATTATTATGTCACTAAATAATAAAGGGTGTACCTATTTATGTATGGTGTGTGTAATTAATTATTATTTATTATATTTACCGTTGCTGCAAGTGGTGTTCGGCGGCGTTTGGTAGGTATACCTGTAAATAGTAAAAATATTTCGATTATAAATATTGTAGTTATCTTTAATAGAATGTTTAAAGAGAGCAATTCAAACCAGACCTTAAATCTTAAGCTGGTGATTTTTTTACAGTAAACAACGGACAAATCTCATTAACGTGCAGAAAATCAGAAAATGTGCTGGAAAGTGTGGCCAAATGTCTAAAACATTAACGATCTCCGTCTGTTTGTAAACTAGGACTCATTAAACAACTTCACAAAAATCCGTCTACTCAAAATACTATGCAACATGGACCCACACAATCCCGGAGTACACACGTGATTCATCTGTAACTACCATTTTCCTCCACTAATGCAGCCCACTAAAACGTAAAAAACTATACGTCAAACTGACAAGCAAGTACTACTCCATTACTATTTTCCCATTCCCTTGCATCCGACGCGCAGCGTAATGAAAAAAAAATCAATAAAGCCGCTGCCCGACCTCAGACTGGGAAACATAAATACAATCTCCATTCACAGAGTATAAGCATAGTGCACGCACACTTGAAGCCGCTGCAGCGGATTGCAGCGATCACACGCGTCGTACACTCGCCTCCACGCACACACTCACACAATACTACGATAGTACTATAATGAGTACTATAAACGGCGCTTCATTTTCCGACCTAACTTGCAGCCTACGTATCCGAGCGCCGGTGTTCCCCACAGCGTAAAGCCAACCTTGTGACGTTTAATATCGATTCAAAATCGCGTAGCAACATCACTCCTATGAAAATTGTATTTTATATTTTACAGTCAAGTGCAAGCGGTCCAGACTCAACTTTGTGTAACATAGTTAAGGTTGAAAATGGTTTGTAACTATGTTTGTAGATAGGACGTTGGTATCCGCCGGGCGTGTAGTGAGACGTCTGCCGAGTCAGACGTTTCTATTTATAGATAGCGATTAAGTTTAGCGTTCGGTGCAGTTAATGGCTGCAGGGAGGCTCGACAGTTGTGAAGTTCTGCCATCGACTGTTGGTTTCAGTTTAATCGATTGTTTATGTAGTGGTTAGACGGCTCCTCGATGAAGTTGTATGAGTTGCTAACTCATTTTTGTTAGGTCGATTTTTTATACTGTGTGTGGCTATTTAATGGCAATGATTGAGGAAAATGCCATTTTGTTTCGATTGTTAACTTTTGACAGCGCCAGACGGTTTTTTCTCATTCACAGATTTTATTGTGAAGATTCTAGCAAGGAAAGATATTGGAACATTTAACTGTAATCAAGGTGACTCAATACTGGTACTACTTAGAACCACATCTTTACCACCCCGCACGTTTGCAGCTATCAACCGGTGTTTGTTCATTTAGAGTAATATCTACACCGTACGAGAAATGCTAACGAAGATCTGCTGATCCCACAACGTTACGATTAGAGAAATACTTGGCCCTAATTTGAAGAGGAGATAGTCCCGTTTTTTCTCTTTATGTACATGAGAATTTGCCATATGGTTCCTCGGATGTTCCTCCCGGGATGCTGGAGTACATAACCTTGCTTCATCATTATCGTCCAGCCCTTATGCTAATACATATACCTATGAGGGGTCGACACAGCAAGTCTCTTTCCTCCATAAATTTCTATTAGCCGTCATCCCAGTGTTCAGATTATTTATTTATATATAAGAAAAAGTGGAAAAAAACCTAATTTTAGTATCGTTGTTATAGCCTCTACATAGACAGAAATATAATTTGTGACAAATTCAACTGTCTAGGTACGATTTATGAAATACAGACCGTGAAGAGTTAGTAATAAATTCTTATTTTTATCCTTTGAGTACGGAATCCTAAAAGCAAATTTCACTTTGCTCCTACCGAAATCATTTTTATAGAACACATACTACATACATTATTTCTACAATGAACCTTTTGGCAAATTCGTTCTTAAAACTTTTTCATATTCACGGAAAATTACATCAGATTCATATAAATAACTTGATTGAAACGTTAAACATAGTAATCAATGACAACAGCGTAAGGTTACGAACACATCGGCCTACATTCGATAACCCGTAATCACCGAGGTTGCGCAAGCGCCGGGCGCGATGACAAAGATACGCGATCATTATCATAGAACTAACTGATATGTGCTAGTAAAAAAAATATTAGGTTAGCATAGAAAATTAAGGCTTTTATCAACACTTAGAATGAGGTTCATCATATTCCTACAGACAAACGGTTTTACGAGGCGTAGTTTTTTTATGTTTACAACATTTTTCTACCTGTAACATAAAAAAAATAATTAAAAGAAACGTCAAATGAGGAGCGCGCGCTAGTCTCCAACAGGCTACTGAAGTTGATGAGTTCTTGGCTAGTTATTACATGCCACTGGAAATTTCGACTCGCGATAAGTAGAGTGCGATAAGAGAGGCCTATTTCGAGATATAAACGTGGATATGTACAGACGACAGCACATCATCATCATCATCATCATCATCATCGACCTTTTTATCGTCCCACTGCTGGACACAGGTCTCCTCTCGTACAGAGGAGGATTGAGCAATGATTGATTGAAATGATTCCAGGTCAGGCTAGTACAGCACATCAAGTTACTACAATCTGTCAGATTTCTCTATTAGATTTTAAGGCTCAAGGTTGATTGAGAATATTTGACAGTTTCGGGCTGCTTGACCTGCTGTCCTATGTACATTCGCGGATGACTATTCGAATAGAAGAAGACCAATGAAATATCGAATGGATAATGTGAAATATGGCTAGAAAAGGAAGAATAACACCTCATACGAGAAGTTGAAGTTTCGCGCGGACGCATTAAGAATTTATGTAGTGAGATTCATGATGATAATCGAGATGAACGTAAGATATACAGGGTGGCGCAATAGAACGTGCATTTTTAAAATAATTATTAAAAAATAAATACAAAAGGTATAGTTAAAATAAAACAAAGCAATTATTAAGTGATAACTGAACTTTATTTTTTAAAAATAACATCATCTAAATGATGACCCTCTCTACGTTGGCACTCCTCTAACCGCAAACGGAAATTACCGAAAACTTTCTTAAGTAGTGCTGGTGTGATTGCTGCCATTTCACCACGAATATTCTCCTTGAGCTGACTGATGTTTCTCGGATTATTGGTGTAGACTTTGTGTTTGAGGTATCCCCACAAAAAAAAGTCAGGAGGCGTCAAGTCTGGACTGCGCGGAGGCCATGGGATATCACCTCTTTTCGAAATCAGTTTGCCAGGGAACATCTGATTCACAACCGCCATGGAGTCATTTGATGTGTGACTGGTAGCTCCGTCTTGTTGGAACCAAGTCCTAGAGTTCTTTATTCTTGAATTTTCAAGTTCTGGGGCCAAAAAACCTTCCAACATCGCAACATAGCGTTCGGTATTAACAGTGATGTTTTGCCCCCGTGCGTTTTCAAAAAAATAAGGACCAATTATTCCTTTGGCAGAGATTGCGGCCCAAACTGTCACTTTAGGGCTATGTAACGGTTTTTCATGTTTGAGTCTGGGATTCTCACTATTCCAATAACGACAATTTTGGCGGTTTACGAACCCATTCATATGAAAATGTGCCTCATCAGAGAAAAGGATGTTTTCAAAATTTGAAAACCGATTGAGCATTTCATTAGCAAATGTGAGCCGTGCTATGAAGTCAGAGTCTTTCAATTCTTGAGTTAATTGCAGCTTGTATGGATGCAATTTAAGATCCAAGTTTAAAATTCGTTGCAAACTTCGTCGCGATATGTTTAGGACAGACGATCTCTTGCGAGTAGACATTTGTGGATCTTCTCGTACCGACTGCTTAACACTCTCAATATTGTCTTCGGTCCTAGATGTGCGTGGACGACCTTTTGCGTGTGGTTTAAACGTCGATCCAGTCTCTTCAAACCGCTTTATCCAGATTTTAATTAAATTAGCACTCGGAGCCTCCCTAATTTGCCGTACACCATACTCAGAACAAAATAGTCGCCTGACAACTACGTACGAACGAGAGTTTTCGTAATTTGCGCGCACGCAAAATGCGCGACGCTTCCCGTCGAAGTGACTCATAGTGACTAAAACTTCATGAACCGCGCTACCCAACGATATCGGTCTCCCCTCGCCCACGCCCCTTCTACCCCGCAAAAAAAGATGATGCAATATGCACGTTCTATTGCGCCACCCTGTATTATGCTCTGCGCATAATATATCGCATACGATGTCCTTCTCACCACTCTGGTTTTCTTAAGTCTTCATTTCTTGTCCAAGGCGGTTTTCCTTTAGAATGATCTTCCTCAGAATATCAGGACGTTGACCAGTCGGTACACTTTTAAAATTAAAGCTCGGGAATACTTCGCAAGAAATTGGCAGATTCATCAAACATATAATTTATTCATTTTCTTTATCTATATTTTTTTTATTTCTCTCTACTGTTTATATTTTGTATGTCTGTATTTATGTATTTATTATAATATTTTATTTTTGTGTTTCCCTTTTAACTTCTCTTTTATATCTTTGCGCATACCATGTTTTGTCTCTGCATCGCCTTAAGGTAGACTGGTAGAAAATGCCTAAGGCATTATCCGCCATTGTGCAATGTTTTTCCTTGTGCATAAAGTTTTAATAAATAAACAAGAGAAACTCAAAAAGTACATCTAAGAAAGAACAGCTCGACTTGAACTGTAGTTTCCCTGAACATCCATAGGAGAACGGCGCAACATTACGTATTCATGTCAAGTCCAAAGCTCTTAAAATCGCAATAGTGCATGAATAACGATGGGTTGTTGGGCCGCCGTTTACCGACATCAGGTTTTTGCATTTCCCTCCATTAAAGCCACAAATTGTGCGGAAAGATAAGCACTTAGTTCGCACTGTTTTTATTCAATCTTTGTAAAACCGTCTATTGTATAATTTCTCACGAAAATTTATCATGGTAATGTGGGGAAAGAATTTCCTTTATCCTAGGTACCGTTTTGAGGTATCAGCTGGAATGGACCATTATCTTTGTATGTTCACTCGGCTTGAGTTGCAAGAATTGTATCTGAAGATAGCATTGGACATGTTTCTGGTAATACAAGTAACGGCTTCCATCTGATTATAATATTACATGGAATCACGTGGATCGATAGAAAAGATCCGATCGTTGTGGAAATCTATTGAAGAGCCTGTCTAGAGGTGGACGTGTTCCGGCCGCTATCAGCATAATATCATGGCGATGATATTCATGGAAACCTGCTTTTCATAGCATTAAGTTGTATTGTAAACAAAGATGGTTATCTACTATTAACTCTCACGAAATAACCTTTGTCTGCTTTAAGACACCCACGTTTACAGTCGGACTATTAATTCTGCTGTCCACAGAGCACGTTCCAATACAAATATTAAAACATTTATGTCTTCCAACACATAAGAATTTTCCGATTTACTGTAGCCTCGACAGACCGGTGGATATTAAAGTATGTATAACGGCCGTCGGTACGAGTAAAATACCTGTACCATTAAAACTAACATGAAAACTAAATTCAATTTAAATCATACACGTTGATTATACATATAAACGTTTAACTTGTTTCGCTTCAAGCAGCCGTTCTTATGGTCACGATGGTATAAAATAAGTAGAAATTGGTATATAAATATGCATAACATATAATGAATTCAATGTCCGATGCTGAACATGGAGGATATGCATGTCACTCAGAATTAAAGTTTAATATTGGAAGGGTAAGGGCTCAATCTCGAGAAAGTTACAAGATCATGTATAATATTAGATATAGTATTATTCACCGACGCAAACTCTTTCATGATTTAACAATTAGGTACAAAAAGTGGCAAGGGAAACATATATGATCATTTAGGTTTAATACTAATACCATCAGTGAGTAAATATGCAGAATTTACTAGAGTAATGATATGAAAGAGAAGTATCAAATGAAGACTTCAATCATAATAAAATAAAATAATTCAATAAAAGAACCCAATGCGTAATCTACTGAACACATTTGTAGCGGTAAAATAACACTACAAGCATTATCGTTTGACCGTAACCTAGACCCAGAAGCGGTATTGTAAACCTTTGTCCCGGTCCACAGTAAAAAAACAATATTGAAAATTGTCATTTCTATGTTCCTATCATAAATACAACTCGCCCTACTTGTTGCACTAATGATATCCGTTAGCATTGTGAATAAATATAGTACAATTGAAGAGGTACAACATGTCATTAAGTCATTGCTTCTAAATGATATATGCGAAGCCAACCAAATGAACTTGGCGACGTGTAGAAACTACATGATTATTAATGTGATTATTTGTTTGTTTTGTTAGAGTGGTCTTGTAATAAGAATGCTGAATAAATGTAAGCAAAATCATTGACATCTATAGAATTAAACTCCAAAGTCGGCGCAATGTGATGCGGTACTGTTAAAGTGATGCCTAGGCTTACTGCAAACGGACATTACTCTATTTTAAGCCCGTAGTCGCTAGTCTTAAGTCCCCGTTAGGAATGTTAATAAACAATAGTACCTAGAACGAAGAACAATATAAACCTGTTCCACAGGGAAGCGTCAAGCAGACTATGAGCGGGCAAACGTGATGAATCTTGACATGCAATCTAGAGAGCCATAACAATGTGTGAAACATGTGCATACTATATGATGTCTGGTGAAACTGCCGACGTCAACTCACGCCCTTCATAACGTCTCGGGACTTCAGCGAGAACTGTTACGTCACCGCCATCTTTAATGAGCAGTTTTTATGCAACTTTGACGCGTATACAAGGCAATCTGGATAAGGCTGATGAAAATTGTGGAAAGCTGGAGTATTGAATTATGTCAGTGATTGGCGGGCTTGAGCAGTTTGCTTGACGATGATTTTATGATATTTTGTTTAACAAGTACTTGTTAATTGGCTAGTGCACTGCCCTGAGGTCTCTGTACCGCTTGTATAGTGTTCGCAGTTGTAATGAGTTTTTCGACTTTGTAACGTTATGTATATTTTATGTTCAACGATTAACATATCGATTTGCGAAGAGTACCCATTCTCAAGTTTATTACTTTTTAGTCGTTTTCTCCATAGCTCAAAACTACAAAACGCGGCAGTAGACAGACATAAACCATAAGGAATTTTGCAAGATAATAAATTAACAGTTAGGGAACAGAGCCCGCATATGACCTTCACCATACTTCCCCAAAACATCAATAAAACCTCTACTGATGTTTGATTTTTTGTGTTTAACTTATCAACTTACTGTGTGGTCGAGTTCCCTGGAACCATATCTATTATCAAACTTCCTGATATTATAGGCAAAAATACAATGCGGTTCCTATGACCAACGGATGCTGGTTGATAACGAGCAAGAATAACATTTTGACCTTACATTATTACTCAATTAGTTAGTCTGGCCATCGACGTAGTATAACGTCATCGGAGTTGGCGGTCACCAACAAATGGTCCAAGCAGTGGTGATACCCCTTATTTGGGGAAGCTATATATGGTTTTGGCAAAAATATGGATAGCACAGTAATACATTAATTAAATTTCGCTGATCTGAATTTCTGTTTAAGTACTCGACTATAATACCGCGTTGTCTCAAGATAAAAGTCTTCGACCAGTGTGTGTTGCCAGTGATGACTTATGAAACTGAGATTTGGTCGCTAACAATGGGCCTTATAAGAAAGCGAGGTTACTCAAAGAGCAGGGGACCTCCGCCGTATGCTCCTCCGTGTCCTCAGGGCGATCCATACAATGGTGACATCCTGGCGTTTCCTCTCGCCTTATCCGGAACAAGAAACTTCCAAAACAACAGTGTCCGGTGAGGCCTGCGTCAGGCGGAAGGTGAGGACGCCGTGGCGCCTCTCTAGCCACTCGCTCAAAGAAGGGACTTACCGCCGCTAAATACGACACCCCTTGATTGAGTGTGAGACTTGGGCTTCTGAGTACCCG
Organism: Sesamia inferens; assembly: GCA_037179545.1. Taxonomy (NCBI): domain Eukaryota; kingdom Metazoa; phylum Arthropoda; class Insecta; order Lepidoptera; family Noctuidae; genus Sesamia; species Sesamia inferens. The sequence continues at coordinate 4,456,215 of CM073939.1, read as the reverse complement.
TAACGACTGTCAAAGATCTATTTATTATAGTCAGGGCTTACGGCAAAACGTGCTTACCGAGGTACGAAGTTAGGTAGTAAAGGCTCAGTATCAGTATGGTATGAGTATAATAATTGCCTGAAATAAATGATATTTAATTTAATTAAGTACTTCATTAATTATTGTTAAACCACACATAATTAATTTTTTCACCATCGCAGTAGGTTAAAGTTCAAATCAGAAAATATATCGCTAGTTATTAGTCGGGGAGTCAGCGAGACGGAATGAATGCGCAATGCGGCGCTATCGTCGTAATGTGACACTGATAAGGGCTACCGTGTATACGTCAGCTCCCCGACTAGATGCTGTATAGATTAGAACCTGTGATTTTACTCTGTAGATTATGTGGAACTTGAAGTGTCGATTTTCAGTTTGTTGCTGTTGTATTTTAATGTTTATAGTATTAACCATAGATTCCAACGGGGACCTGTTACTAAGGATTGGCTTTTGCCATTTTAACCGTAATCACTATGGGAATAGGCCCTTCGAAAACATCGCCAATGAACGAAGCAAATGAAACTTGACATTAAATACCTAACTCCTTATTAATCAATGAAAAATTATAATTATTATTACTTATTAAAAGAAACAGTGCCAACACTGCTGTTTCGACGATCATTGGCTGGTAATACAAGTGGGTTAAGATGTTATTACCTTCAAGCAATCTTCCGCGTACTAAACCTTCCGACTAATCGTTTTCCTTATAAAACAAGTTTACTTAACAAATTGCAATGTAATCTTGACATATCTGCAATGGAATGATCGATATATCTTCATTTTGAGACGGATTTGGGTAAATATGACCCTTAGGTTAATAAATCAAGCAAAATTCCTTTTGGTAAATGTCCGAATTTTTGGGAGTTTTTTGTCCATCTTTGTCGACCGAGATCTACATGTGTATATCTGTAATTTTTATGGTGTATAGACGCCACATCATGCTACACAATCCGTCAAATTTCTTTAAAATATTTTCAACTTTACAGCATAAGGTTCAAGGTTGACTGAGAAAAAAATTCAGTTTCGGGTAGTTGGACATACTGGCCTCTGTCCACAATTCAAATTAAAATCAAATTCAAATTTAGACACATTTTGGAACTTCAACTTTCTGGCACTAATCAGACTTTCTGACAATACAAAAGTGCATGTAAATACTTTAATTGAAATAACTGCATTTAGAATAGAATACTCTTTATTATGTACACCATATAGATTACAAAAACATAAATATAAAGATTTTACAAAGGGTGACACAATGGGCGGTCTTATCGCTAAGAGCGATCTTTTACAGACAACCTTTAGATGAAATAAATAGTAAGTGGAAGGAGAGAAAAATAATGTAGGTAGTCTACAGTGTACTATTTACATAGTTTATATAATAAATATGCACGTTAAGTGTATCGTCAATTCAAATTGCAAGCAATAAGTCGATAAGATTGTCTTTCTGTTTCCGAGAATAGTTTTTGAACTTTTGTTAAGTAAGCTTTAGTCATATGTAGAAACTGACTGACAGCTGATAAGGTTGGAACTTTGGAACTTTGAAAATTACATTAGAAAATGTGTAACGATTCTTAATTGGTATCGTATTACCTAGTAACCGTGTTGCAGACTCATAGGCTGTTATCATCAACGTTATATCGTCCCACTGCTGGGCACAGGTCTCATACAGAGAAGGATTGAGCGTAATCACCACGCTTGCTCAATGCGGGTTGGCGTTTTCAGACTTCTTCAAGATGTTTTCCTTCACCTTTTAAGCCGCAATTCATACAAAAATCTATTATTCAGCTGCATTTAGTTACACTAGAAGCCGACCTCAACAAAGTTGGTAAAAAACTAAATGATCATGACTGAGTATCCACAACAATGCCAAAAACAAAATTTCAAAAAATGGCCCTCCGCAATCGCTTCCATCAACATGTCACGGCTGCGACTCAATTAAGTACAGTATCCCCTTATCCATCACTAACAAGGACCACAAATACATAATACCTACTTAACCGACACCAACAGGCTACAGTGCACGTCACGCCGCCATGCTCCGAATAATATTCACCGTGTATTGTGAACATTATTATATTCTTTGTAAACTCATAATAAGTCAATTTCGTCCATCATGTTTATTCTAAGAGCGTTAAGGGCTGGTCCTTAATTTATATAACATTATTTTGTTGTTAGTTTTCATTGGTTGTTCACACATGTAGTTATTTTTTCATTTGGCTTATAAAAGTAATAATGGGTTTGAGTTATATTGTGTGTTTATGAATGAAGTGAATTGACGGTCAATGACATTGGTTGTTACTTTTTGGTCATGATCGTTAAAATTTTATACGGTACTAGCGACCCGCCCCTGCTTCGGAGGGTTTTACGACTTGGCAGAATGTTGAGATTCCATTATTATATTATCCATATCAGTCTTCCGGAATAAATTCTCTGAATGGCGGTGACAAGTGCATGAAAATCCGTTGCGTGGTTTAGAGAAACAACTCAGTCAATCAGACAGAGAATGAATGAGACTTCATTGTATTGGATTTATTATTGGATTTCAATAATTAGCAATGCTTTAAAGACGGGATCAAAAGCAAAAGTCATTTATTCAAATTCGTCTGAGAATCAGAACTTTCCGAACGTTAAAATCACATAAGACAGTCCTCAAAAACGCCCGCCCTTCACAACTTTTTAGTGCTGGGGAGAAGCAAGTGGCGCAACAGTCCCCAGATGCACAGTTAAATAAAAACTTGACACTATACGAAATCATGTTATTGACAAAACCATACTGTATTATGAAGACAGTCATATCTCTGTAAAATGTGACAAATGTAGTTACTTCCGAAACGTGATGGGACAACTCACAATGTTTTCGTACGTAATATTGACAATTTATTTTAATTATAACTGGCGATATCTGATTTCTTACAACTTGACTTTAAAAATGTCCCTATAAAATAAATATTAAACTTTATTTTCCAAAATATATCTCTTACGTTTTTCGATTGAATTGAAAGTGAAGAAATAAGGCCCAATATACATAGTGTAATAATATTACAGGTTGCACGAGATACAAAATACACTTTAAAAAAATTACCACGTGCGAATCTCACCTCAAGATTGACACATAAACATTCAAAAAATGATATCCAATACTATACTTTCGACTATAAGAGAACAAGCCATTATTAACTTGTTTACAACCGAAATCAAGTGTCGACAGTAATCGTAAACATTGTTGACACATTTAACGTAAATCGTAACAAAAACTTTATTGAATCGCAAATATTATCACCATTTCCATTCAACATTTATATTGAAAAGGTACAAATACATAAAAAAAAATACGAGTGTGCTTATGACCACATGACTGAAGTGAAACTTCTTTCGCTTCATCTGTATGTATATATATATATATGTATATGTGTGTGTACAATATATACATGTATAAACATATACATATATTATTGTTCTATAAATATTTAAATTTATTTCATGGTTTCATTGGTAAATTAATATTTTTGCATAGATCTTCTATTTTTATTGAAAAAAAAAAAAAAAAAAAAAAACTCGTTGTAGACCTTGTAGTACCAAGCTCGCGCCACGGGCGTCTCTGTGCTTATATCCCCCACTTAACTTTCGTTCGCCTTGCCCGATCACTTTTCGTAACGCTTACGTCACGCGTTCGCCAGCTTACTCCCCAAGTCAAGCGTGCGTAAAGAAGTTTCACTTCAAAAAATCTTGAAAGTTACCTTGTAGTCAATTATTTGCTTTAATAATGACAGTGATGTCTAGAGTGGTCTTCCTTTATTCTTGATTACGGTTTCTCTTATTTAATAAACACTTTTGATTATTTTACTGACACTACTGATTTCAATTCTATTACTTCAATAATTGAGTATTGTTAAATGGACTTTATGTATATTATCATAATAATTGTTTTCAGAATTGATAAAACCGGGCCAAAAAATATGCAAATCTGACAGATCAAGTTGATTGCGAAAGAATCAATATTAGACGTTATTGGTTTCAAACTCGAAGAATTTATATAATATTTAATGAAAACAATAACAGTCACTTCTGAATAGGGTAGTTGATTAAAAAAAACTAATTAGTCCGTCAGTCAGATTTCCAAAACAAACCTGACACGTATTTTTTCTTTTTTCTTATAAACAAAAAATTAAGACGACACAGTGCGTTGAAAACTCGTGTGACGTCACTGCGCGCTACACTTTTTAGCGAGGAGTGACGTCACCAGCCACCACTCCTCTTCTCTTTGATGCCTTTTATATTTGTTTATTTTTATTGATTTGATAAAACAAAATATTCGTATCCAATATTTTTCTATAATCTGAATGACGGACTAAATAGAATCAATTTTTTTACCCAGGAAACATCTCTATTGTCATAAGGCGTAATAAAGTAATGAAACCCATTTCAGAGCGTACATAGTAAGATTCTTTGACAGTCTCCGTGGCGTAGCGGTAGTGAACGCGGCCGCTGCGCAAGGAGGCGTGGGTTCTATCCCCGCACAGTGCAAATATTTGTATGCATGAATATGAATATTTGCACTGGTCTGGTCGTGCCTCAGAAAGCACGTTAAGCCGTTGGTCCCGGTTGCCATACTGGTAAAGCGGACCCCAGACTCCAAAGCTGAAAAGCTATGGATGCGAGTGGGATTAACGCTGAGATGATGATGATGATGATGATGATGATAGTAGGATTCTTTGAAACCGAGCATAAATCTACTTGGATGTGAACGTTGCTACATGAACGTAGTTACTTATAATCAAAATGTTTGTAATAAAGTTATGTTTTATTTTTATGTGAAAGATGTAGAAATGCGCCAAAAACGTTCTTAATAAAAAACGTTCCTCTAGCATTGAATACATTATTGAAAAAAATATTTTTTACAATAAAATCGGGTACATTCCCACGACACACTACCCCATTTTGGTGTCTACAAGAAACATTTCATTCAGAACACATGCTCCTCTGCGCGACCCTTAATCATCAAACTGTCATCTGCAAGGTGGTCCGAAAAAACCAAATAAATCTCTTCGAAGCTAAAAAATTCACTTAGCACTTTATACATTCATAAAAGTATACAAGGAACTAAGTTCTGCTATCGATACGGAGGTATAGTCAGATTAGACATCCATTGCTGCGTCTGAACGTGTTAATTCGACGATGTTTCATTAAACAGGACAGATGGAGTGTGAACTATTTATGTTTGTAGTGATCTGTAATGGAGGAGGGTAGGGTGCAGGTCAGTAACGGGTCTTGTTGAAAAAACTTAGCTCACGACTCCCGAGTGATTGGTGGCTAAGAAAAAATGCACCAAGACAGAAACCAATAATCCGACGGGTTCCGTAATTACAGTGAGAATATTCAAAGACATTTACTAAGTCGTCCCAAAGAATTTAAGGTATGCTCAGAATTTAATTAGGACTTTGTTTCAAATTCAAATACAAGAGACGTTAATTGGGTAAAAAGAAAATGTATCGGCAGACTGCTAATAAAGATCGGGAGAATGTTAAGCACGCTTGTTAAAAACTTTTATGTGACCTATTAGTTCAACGAATTTATTAGGAGAGATGTAGTTATCAATTAGTACTGAATGCAGCTGCACTTGGTCACTTCAAATGAATTAATTTAATCGACACAATCACTAGAGAGAATCTCAGTGTACAAATGGGCTAACGAATACAACTTACACATGACATTCAATTCCGACGCAGTCCGGCAAGAATTCAAGATACAAGAATTTCCCAGTTTGACGGACAGGGGTTTAATTCGTCCTAATAGCAATCTTGATCTTTCCCGCTCGTTGTTTACTGAAAGGACTTGAAAGAGCCCAGCAGTGGGCTACATAGGCAAAAAAAATTACACAAATCCGTTTCAGTAAACGTCGTACGAAACCCCAAAAACTATTGAACTTTAGCGAAAAAAAAAGCTCGGCTTCCACGAAGCGTCTCGCTCGTGATTGAATCTTTCATTTAAGGCAGACACAGATAGATGTATAGTTACTTAATAGTTTTTATAGTCTTATGAAGGCTTATTAGTTTTTTTTTTTCGACGGTTCAATGATGTTCATCGATAGAGAGTGGAGACCGAAGCATGGTTCTATCTGAATCATGTTTGTCGACTAACGGAGTATGACAATTGGTTTGGTGCTGATGAGTCTAAGGTAGTTTTCCATTGATTGTCATGTTATAGAGACCGCTTTTTGCTAAAAGAACGGTGCGGTGGTCTTGTTAAAAAAGGAAAATGTGTAACATCGCTTTTAGCTGTGGCTTTCGCGCGACGCGTACTAGTAGAGCTCTATTCTATAAAAACTTCATGAGAAGGCTATAATCAGAATGAGCAGCACTGTCGCATCGAGCTTATCTTCGGAAATCATAAACCATTGTGTCCACGTATCTAATTTTCTACGCTTATATCTAGTATCCATATGGCGTGCATAATGTATCTGCCTAGCTTTATTATATGTTTCAGTCTAACCGGAAGAATCTGAATACCAAATTGCTTGAAACTAGTACTTGACCGCAATCTCGCCTCATGGTAAGCAGTGACGCTATCGTTGATGACAAAGCGCGCTAGTTTTTTAAGCCTATTCACTTAAAAACTTGGTAGATAGGAGGGAAGATGGCAGTTGAGCGAGGTGATGCAATGTTAAACCCAACAACACGACCAACGATGCTGCGCCAGTGGGAGATCGATCTGGAGACCCTCCACGACCAAACTCCCGATACAACAACATTTGGTGCATCGTAACCGGCACACATCGCAACACAACTGGTCAGTCCCGTCCTCCGTACGGCTTCACCAGACATCATGCCGGAACACGACGAATCGCTTGGCGGTAAGACTTTGTACTTTATTTAAAGGGAATGCCTACCACAGTTACTGGATAACACCACAACTTTTGGTGGTTTGACTTTGTGACCTTAGCGACCTCTAACGACCATCCTCGGTAAGCGCTGCTCAACCTTGGAGATCGACCGACTTAGCCACGAGCATATACATAATAAAGAGTATTCTAATATACAAAGTGGTGCTGACAATACGACAATAAATTAAATATCGTGTACTTCAACATATTCTCAGTCTACCCATAAAAAATCATATAATTACGTCCATTAGTTTAGTCACAGGAAATTATTTTTCATTTTTCACATTTTCTACATGATGTACATGTTGATAAGGAAGCGCTTACAGGTTAATGACCGCCGCATCCTGCGGTACCAAACTTTAATAATAATGTCGCGAAAAAAGCAAGTCGATATAGGATCGCGCTGTCGCCGATCGGAGGTCAGTGAACCAATATTTTTAAAGGATGTTCTATTTCGTTTGCAATTTTATGCGATTTAGTCTGTTTGAAATTTTATTTTTTTTTATTTTTGATGCTAGGTTTTTTTTCTATGGTTTAGGATTATTCCTATGAACCAGCTTTGTTCGTGTTTCATTTATTGTCGTATTGTCAGCACCACACTGTATATAAAAACTGCAGTCCGTGCGTGCGTAATTCGATTAACTGAAAAACAAAATAACTTGAGAGTCGAGAAGTTCCAATTTTTTCCCCCTAAAAGCACAATGTCGAGAAAATAGTTTATTAAATAAAATGTAATGTAGAAAAAAAAAAAAAGTTTCTACTTCCGATACCTGTTTCCAAACATGCTCTAAAAAGAGAATACACGAGAACATTTCTACCCTTTATAATTCAATAGTAACACGAAAATTGAGAATCATAAAGAGGGTTGGGCACTTAATAAAAAAACTTACGATTATAAAAATTAAACAGTATCTTTTAATCCCATTGAATTAAAAGCATAAAGGGTATTATTTCCATAACATTATACATACGTAAAGTATTACATTAATACTAAACACTACAGGATATCCGTTTTTTAAATCGATCCTTCGGGAGCCTTTGGTCTCACGCCCACAACGAACGAATGTAAAATATTTTTTATCGATAACATTACAAAATTAAACCCCATGTTACATTTATCTCTTGAAGAGCGTAGACAGTCGGAAACAGATCTTATCAAACTGAGCTTTGTTCACTATTGATTTTTTGTGGCAAAAAATACTTCCATATCCTTCTACCTGGGTTTGCGCAAACAGCTTTTGGGAAGAGTTCTTTCACGTGTGCACGTTAGTGGAAACCTTATTGCACTCGCACCGGACACAAGAGTAAATCAATGGTCAGCTATTTATCTAACACGGATAGTCAAAACACGCACACAAATCAAATCCGTCAGTGACCACACGACAGCCGCGACAATGGAACTTCCGCTCCTAAAAACCGACAAAAGCATTAATCGCTCCGGTCGGAGTCGGACCAAATCAACCATATGTGGCCCTCCATTGTCATCGTGACACATTGTTTAATTTTTTATTAAGTGTTAGGTGTAAAACGACGACTAATCCCTTATTAAGTAAACGAACATGAACACACAAAAAGTTCTCGTCCATTTAAAAGCAATAAAATTCTCGATGCACCCGTTATCACGAACGCCGAGCGGTAAAGAAAGCCGATGTATCTAAAATGCGTAAAACAGGTTCTGATAACACAACTCGGCCCGGTAACGAGTGGCCCTTTCGAACTTTCACACGGAGTGCACATGTATGTACATCTTGTACAACGGATGTCGTCGCAATTAAACGGCTGCGATTATTATTGCGCGGTATTGTGCGGCCAAATTACAGCATCTCGGCTTCCCATCCGGTCTAACGCTGCAACCGTGACAAGCGAGATTCGATCTTATCAAGAAGATGACAGATATTAAATTGTATTGTTAGCACGGCAACGTTTAAGAAGATGCGGCGGCGTCTACAGGACGCGAGGAGGACGGTTTCAACAGACGGGCTAATAAGGGCCGGACAAATCGCAGATGAATGTAATGGAACAATCGTTTACGTACACAATGCAGTCTCGACGATATGATAGTGCGTGGACACCTGCGGAGGCTCCGTCAAAAGGTAAACTTCTGATTTATGGGCTCCAACATAAACGTTGCGCTTTAGCGATATGCACCGGAGAAAATCGCGCCTTTCTATATTCACAAAAGCGTGTTCGAACTTGTTTTGCGATCAATGTGTCCATCCGACTGTGAGGACGCGATTTTGTTTTCATATCTCTCGAATAATGCAGCTGCATTCAAAAGAGACACGCAGAGATGGAAATGTATGAATTATTGTTTGGAAGGGACGGATTTCTAGAATTTCTCTTTGACGTTGGAACGTTGGTTCTTGGTTCCTGTAATTTGCACAAAGAATGTTGATTTAGCTCACCTGCATTGTGGATGTATTTTTTGCATAGTTGTGTTACAAAAGTGTCGGATGCATAGCGACGTCTGGGAGAGCAATCACCCCTGCAATACAAGGTAGACTGGGGACGCGCCGTGAGTCAGAGCCCTCGATGACCCGGTTCGCACGCAGCGTCGCGCGCGTTAAGCTGCGTCTTATATGACGCGGAATTTATTGGCTTCATATACGGAGCGAGCACGTACCTATAGTCCTTCATATGGAAAAAAGAAATGTCTTTTTTAGCACAGACTAGAAGGCACGCAACATATTCTGCAAATAAAATATGTTGTATTGGCAGACTTAAAAAGGACTGGAGAACAAGGACTGTAAACCCTAAAAGTTGAGGTACACTTGCTGATTCAACCCTGAGTTCTAATTATTTACTCCATGACGTAATAAACAGCGGCTTACAATCTTGTGATGAGTTAACGCAAAATCCAGGCATCATTCGCATATTATCTATTGGTATGACGGCTCATTAGTCTCTGGCTGACTGCCCCGGTTGAGATATTTACACAAATATAACGCTGATAACTTTGATTGATGGCCGGTACCGCAATGAGCCACTATTTCCTTGGCAACCAATTATTATTGTAGATATATTATAATGTGACGTACTTCTTGTAACAAAAGTGAAATGACCTATCGTGAAGTATGTGTCAAGTGCCAAGTATTTGACATGAATATGCACTCCACTATATTATAGAGAAGTCATTGACACTTTGTAATTCCGGTTTCATTCCTGCCTATTGTCAAAACAATAGACAGGAATGAAACCGGAATTAAAAGTACACTTTCTTTACTTATGTAAAGCGAGTTTTGGCTCGCTTTACAAAAGCTGCTGTTCTCTTTCAATGGAGAGTGTAGTACCAGTTCTTCGCCATCATAATAATGACTACCAAACACGAAGGGTACCTACTGAGAGATTTCCTGGTTCAAAGCAAACAATACCTGCAGTAAAAGGGTGACAGATACTTCTAGCCTAACCCGATGACAATGTTCCATCAGCGGCATATTAAACCTTCAAGCTTCAGAGCATTATTTGCTTACGTATAATTATTTCAACCACCGCCATATAAACGTCTCCGGAGTGGAGCACAGCCGGCGTCCGGTCGGGCCGGTACAGCAGATGCCGCGCCGACCTTGCGCGCACGCAGACGAATATAACCATATATCACACGCCTCAGACACGATAGGAGGCTGCGTAGGAATGTAAAGGAGGCTCTATTTTAAGGAGCCCTTATTTCCTTCTACTTTTGCAGGACAAATAAAACAGGAAAGGAAAGGCATAATAAAGGAACTTTACGTTGACTTTAAGTGTGACGAAGAGCAGGTTTCAAGTGTTACTTTGTTATCAAAGGTAGTTTTATTCTACTGCAATAAATACAGTATGTAAGCTGAATCGCGACAGCGAAATGTTAAGTAAAAGTCAACATGCAACGCTATTTCTTTGTGCCAACAACATCTGCTCCAAGACAAGAAAACGATGAACACCACTAATGTTCCACTTTCGAAGACTCAAGAATCAGATAAACATAATTCCTTTATTGAATATCCTTTAATCAATATATCGACGACAAAAAATAAGAATAAAACGGTATCATTTATTCGTTTCCCGTTGTTCAATGTCATAATAAAGTCTGTGTCAAGATAATAACCCGGCATCGCACGGGCGAAGGCCACAACATCCAGTAAAATATTAAGTATAATTGGAAAAAATATGAATTCTAAAAGACTGAAAGTGAATGTCAGCGCGCAAGTGATAATCTTCGACAATGGAAATGGGCATGCGGTTTTATGGTGGTAAAAATAAATAATTATGTATTATAAACAAGACTTGTGTAGGTACTGCAGGGTTCTTGTGAAAGAATGATCAGAGCACTTATTGGAACTTTAATATCAAGATCATTTTATGATGGGATCAGATAATTTTTTTTAAGTTTCTTTAACATAAACCAAAGAATTGTAGGCGCTTTTAGTGTAGGTACAAGTAAATAATGAGAAAACTCTCGTTGAAATTATTTAAGTAAGCAAAATGGTAAGAAATAAAAAACTTTTGCCAGCAAGCTGAGGGATGTTTCCTGGGTTAAAAAAAAATTGATTCTATTTAGTCAGTCATTCAAATTATAGAAAAATATTGAATACGTATATTTCGTTTTATCAAATCAATAAAAATTTACAAATATAAAAGGCATCAAAGATCAGGTATGGCAGCTGGTGACGTCACTCCTCGCTAAAAAGTGTAGCGTGCAGTGACGTCACACGAGTTTTCAACGCACTGTGACGTCTTCATTTTCGTCGTCTAGTATTTTTTGGAAATCTGACTGACGGACTATTAATTAGTTTTTTTTAGTCAACTATCCTATAATACAAGAAGTGAAGACGACAATGTGGCAATAAATTATAACACTGGGGTACTCGCCACGAGAGTTTGGAACTATCCAAAAAAAAAAAACTTTTCAAACCAACTAAATAATAGTGATTGAGCGGAGTACAGATTTTGCCGACCATTGACTGTGGCTAAACTATTTCATAGGATTACTATTACATCATTAGACATGGTAGGTAGGCCTTTGGTATGGCATGCAACGTGTGTCGATACCCTTGCGCCACCCCATCTTCCAAATATGGTGAGTTGTGCTGCAGCGGCTCCTGCAAGTGCGGAAAACCTCAAATGGCGGAAATACTCCAATCTCAATATGTTCGAGTCGTTTGGGGTTGAAACACTAGGGCCATGGGGCGCGAGTGCACACCTGTTATTCCGAGATATCGCCAAACGTCTAATCGACTGTTCACGTCACCAGAGGGCTGGGCTATTTTTTGGCCAAAGAATCAGCATCGCCATACAACGTGGCAATGCTGCCAGCCTTTTGGGCACGTTTCCTGTTGACAGCGATTCGGATGAATTTTTTGATGCCCTCTAGTTATTTCCATTCCTCTTTTATATACTTGTACATAATTTTATTTTTTTAACTTTTTAAATTATGTAAATATTAGCCACTAAAATTATTTTTTTATTAGACATTGATGCTCAATTTGTCATACATCTGGATACAAAATTTGCGTAGTACCATTTCTCATTGAGTCATCTCATTACCAGAAAAAACAAAGCCTGGATTTTCTTTAGGTGACTAATATAAGCACTAATATTCTAGGAAACGAAGCCAATTTCCACAAACTGTGACGTCAGAGTCTGAGTACACCTTGGATTTTCGGCTGTTTCATAGTATGAGTCATTCACAATACAGCTAAATATTGATAAAGATACAGATATTTTTTATTGGGTTCCAAAATCTGCTTTATCTTGGCGTTCGATCACGATCGAAGTAGATAGAATGACGATAATGGCTTTATATTTAACAATATCATTTGGACATCAATAGTTACCTACCTCATTCAGTGTTACGATTTTTTGTATACGTTTATGAAGAAAAAGAGGTATCTCGCCACGGTCCAGAGCAAGAGTGCATGGCAGCCCGTCACTTCCTTTTTCCCAGCGCTCTCACGCCTCTAGCCGCTGCAGGACACGCCCTGGTTGGGAGACAACATCGAACTCCTAGCCAATATAGGCAGAGTAGTGGGCAGCTCGCCGCCTGGTGAGGACCAGGCCCGTGTCGATGGCGCGTTGTGTGACACGCGCTTCAACGAGATGTCAACAGTCAGTAAAAGTCTGACACTGACTAAAAGTCTTCCGCTCCGCCTAGAGCGCGAGAGGTCATATTTCCTATCCACAACAAAAAAAGGAAGAACAGAAAACTTTTTCTTCTAATTGTTTAAAAACATTACTAGGTAGCTGCGCACCGCGATTTCACCCGCGTAAGTTTAGATCTCGTGAGTATATTGGGAATAGGGATATTTTGCTGGGTTAAAAAAAATTGTTTCTATTTAATCCGTCATTTAGATTATAGAAAAATATTGGACAAAAAAAAATATACGATTTTGTTTTATCAACACAATAAACATTTACAAATATAAAAGGCATCAAAGATCAGGAGTGCCTGGTGACGTCACTGCGCGCTAAAAAGTGTAGCGTGCAGTGACGTCACACGAGTTTTCAACGCACTGTGTCGTCTTAATTTTTTGTTTATATGAAAAAAGAAAAAAATAGTGTCTAGTATTTTTTGGAAATCTGACTGACGGACTAATATAATATAAATAAGTTTTTTTTTTAGTCAAATGGGTATTCTATTTGTTAACCAGAATTATAAACAAACGATTTGTATGCCAAATTTCATATAAATCTGTTCAGAAGTTTCTGCGTGAACAGTTTATAGTAGGATGATACAGTTTCTTTAATACCTACCATGTAAGTATAAAATGTTGTAGTGTAGGGTGAAAAATGTATCTCTTAGACTAGTAAATCAAGGAAAAAAAAAAATATATCATAAATTGCTAAAATTGTCTCCGAGGAACTAAACAGTCATAGATCATGCCCTCTATCGCGACTGCAATCCAAATGATCAATCAGCCGCGGACCGTACCTACCTAACAGGCTTATAAATATGATTCACAATAAGTACCGCGAATTCCAAAAATGTTAATGTATGGGAGGTATGATACTCTTTTTAGGTTTATTTTTTTGTTTTAAGGTTCCGTATCTCCTTCTTCTTCAGCCTAGAGATTCACTGCTGGACAATGGCCTCCCCTAAGGCTTTCCGGTCTTGACGGTCTTTCCAGTTTTGATGACCGGTCTTTTGCTGCCCGCATCCAAAGGCTTGGTCAAATAATGCAAACTTAATTAAACTTTTAAAACTAAAATTTTATATTCTGATCATATTTTAAAGACCACATATTATATACCTACTAATAGACTTTTATATCAAGGCATGTTTCTACACCCAGGATTGGCACCAGACGAAGAAACTCAACGGTCAAAGGGTACACGAAATTTAATATACATAATCATTAAAGAAGTTCAAGAAGAAAAATCAAATGTATAGCTCTTAAACAACATCCTCTTAATCAACTCCCAACTGACTTTTAAAACAATATTAAGCAGCCGTTAATGTATTTATCATTGCTCAAACGACCGCCCATTTGAAGCTAATCATCCCTAATTACAATCATGCAACACAATATGTTGGGACAAACCGACCAGTTACACGTTGTAAAAAAATAAATCTATCACCCGGTAATCATTACGAGGCTTATGAACAAAAACTGTACTAGCTACAGTCAACCGCACAGCAATGGTAAGATAACCAGTCGATACAAGGTACGTACTCATTTCTTATTCTATTGAAATTCCGTACCTACAATGCTAGGCCAGTATAAGCCTATAATGTCTCCATTGCTTTTATACAGGACTCTTGTCTTCTAGAAGGAATGGGCTGTAATCCACGGCACATGAGACCAGTACGGGTATTAAATTGATATCTGACATCGATGCGGTTTCACAGAAAATAACGGCCAAATTTAGCTGTACGGTATTAGGTATCTAATCGTATTGCTGGGGCTACATTAGCGGGTTACGGCGAATATTCGGGCTACGGCGATGTATGTGGCCGGGTATTTCGTTGCAACGTAATGTAGCAGACGATGTAGCATCGGGGCACTGTCGGTAAAGTGGCGTCACTTTACCGACAGTACTTGTCGCGACAATATTCGCTGGAGTGGAGTGGATAAACAATTAAAGTTCTGTTCGAAAACAATAAGGACAATGATATAATAACGACCTTTTTAATTACATAATATAATATATAAAAGCCCATATATTCCGGCCTAGAACATGCCGGTTTTCCAAACAATGTTTTCCTTCGCCGTATTGAGAACAGTAGTAATGAAAAACCGGCCAAGTGCATGTCGGACTCAAACACAAAGGGTTCCGTACCATTGATTTATGAAATTAAAGGATTTAAGTTATTTGTATGAAAGATTACGCAGTAATAAGCGGTTTACGATTTACGAGGTATTAAAAAAAAACTACTTACTAGACCTAGTTCAAAACAATTTTCTTTGATAGTTTTTATGGTAATGTAGATCATATGTTTTTTTAGATTTTTCATTTTCTTATTTTAGAAGTTAAAGGGGGGGCGGGGACCAACTTTTTTCCACTTTGGAAGCGTCTGTCATGCAAACTATTCGGTTTAGAAAAAAAATATTTTAGAAACTTCGATATACTTTTTGAAGATCTATCCATAGATACCCCACAATATGTGTTTGATTAAAAAAAAAAAACATTGAGTTTCAGTTCTAAGTATGGGGAGCCCCCAATATTTTTTTTTTTTTATTTTTCCATCAAAATCTTAATGCGGTTCACAGAATACATCTACCTACCAAGTTTCACCAGTATAGCTCTTATCGTTTCGGAAAAAAATGGCTGTGACATACGGACGGACAGACAGACAGACAGACATGACGAATCTATAAGGGTTCCATTTTTTGTTTTGGCTACGGAACCCTAAAAATTAACAGAAAGTACAATTATTACAATTCGAATGTAACAACGTTATAATATATGTCATTATATTGTAATGTATAATGACAATACGAATTAAATCATATGGTTTAGGACTTTGCCTTACACTGGTAATTTTGGGCCAGTCCAGCTTCGCTAGGCTAGTTCTAAGCCAAATTGTTACCAAAGAAATGTGGCCAACTGTACTATGATGACTTTTTAATTTATTTGGGACGAAGCGACATGGTGTAATGACGAGCAGGTTGAAAAAACGCGGATGACGCGGCTGTTATAGAAACCGAAGGGCCATGTTATGCTTGATAAAAAAAAAGGTGGGAATACTGGTTACGGCTACTACATAAGGTTGATGAGGGATTTGAAGTGATTCGGATTGAAAGTTACACCAAACTCAACATCCTACAACCTTAAAAATAAGCAATTTCAATATAAAGTTGTTTGTCGAAAAAAAAAAACTAATTTGGAACTCGGAAATTTTTGTATGGTTTCAAATTGCTTAAACTACCTATCTGTCCGGCTTTTTCCTAACTATGTTTGAGTCGAGTTCCAGTCTAACCGGGTGCCGTGGGCATCTGCCCCCACCTGTTCTCGGAGAACATGTAGGGACTTATACAGGATCATTTGCATCAGTGTGTACTACACACTACACTACGAATACCTAATGTTTCATGTGGATGCGCTTGGGTAGTTTGTAAGACAAAATAATTGGGGATGATTCGACCCTAAAAATCTGACTCCCCCCGCCCCCTAGCACTGACTTGCCCACCCTCCTAGCACAGCCCTGATTTAAGCCTTATATAGGGCAAACCTTACCTATTTTTCTCTATCTGAGTGTGTCTGTCTAACAGCACCATAGACTGTATCATAGAAGTCTAACACTTCGTGCCGTCACCGCCTGGGCCTGCCGTAATGTCGTTTGCCATTAAGCGGGTCCCACTGGGTCTGATAAGTCTGACATGCAGCAAATGTGTCCAGCCGAATTCCATATAAGCGTGGTAACTTTAGAGTGTTATCAGTTATTTTAGTGATAGAACGGATTGTTGTATTCTTAACACGGTTCACTTGTTTTAGACCCAGACTACGTACCTCCGTAAATTACAAGAAAATTATTGCGGACTTAAACTATTCATAAAATGTTGCTCTTCTCATATCGAAAGCTACCCACATAAGTCGCATTTGAACCGCAGGAGATCCCGTTGTTACAGAGGTTAATTATTCTCAGATACAGATTAAGTAACGTATGGTTAAGGTTTGAATGTACAGGTTCTAGAGAGAGGTAGTGTTACAGTAACAGCCGTAGCATCTTGGCGGTTAAAAACTATCATGAGATTAGATAGAACATACTTCTATCACAAAAATGCTTTATATAGCGTCCGCTTAGTGTGTTCGTCAATTCCCTTCGATGTCATTATAAATGGAATCCACTGTACTGCATACAGATCACCGCTCACCTTTTTACGATTACATAAACCTATCAACAGACATCGACAAAAAAAAACACGTAGATACAAAACGGTACAAAAGTAGATACATATTTATGAAGCAAAACATCCTCTGGTCTGTCGGGCTGTTGGGATTCATTCACCAAATGTCGCTATCTATTTACATTGTTATCGGCAGTTATCGAGGGTCGCCCTTCTAGGAAACCAGGGTTATCGGTACGAGTGTCGACTTTGTGATAAACCAATCATGAGAAGGGATTTCTGAGGATTCCGTGGCGAGTTTAGATGTGAATTACAAAGGGAGATCGGTGAGAATTGGATAACTTATTATTGATTGTTCGGTAATTTTCCGTCTCCCTAGTGGAATGAGAGCAGGGGTGATCCAGTGGTGTCGTCGGCGACTTACGACTAGTTGATCGTCGGTTCTAGGAAAGTGTTTTACCTTGTGTCAAGTTTTTCGTCTCCCCGACTCACACAAACACTCAAAATGGTGAAGGATATCATCCGGAAACCGGCGTTCTCAAACAAAAATCGGAAGACATATGACATTTATCAACACGCACGTGGTGGGTGGTAGATTAAAGCACTTACGAAGAAAGGAGGCGTGTGTCTCTCAGCAGTGAACATAAAAGGCAGAATAAGAAAGATATGTATTTTATTGTGGAATTAATAGGGTCCTTCTTATATTACTGCCTTTATAAATATATTTTTTTTTTGTAGAACATTTATTGTTTGTTATACTATTGGTTACCTAATACAGTACATCGAAGACGATCATTATTTTCTGTGGAAGCACATCGATGTCTATATACATATACCCCGTTAGCCAGAGAAAAGCAACGGTGTATGTATCAATAAAATAGCTTGATATCAAATAACTTATTTATTTCCTAAAAGTGTAATCAAGCTCTTTGATTAAGTCGTTAAGTCAGCAGCAGAATGATTCACATATACCGTTGCTGCTACTCTGAAAATCAGTAACAAAGTGATAAACCTCCCGTTCCGCCCTCTAAACTCTGGCCAGTTCTAAAACCCACACTTGTGTTTAAGTTTATTAGCTGTTCAATTGAGATAAAAGACGAGCTATAAAATGGAAGATATGGACCCCTTCGACACCCACCTGGTAAATAACAATGGACTGAGGTAATCGCGCAGATTTCGAGAACCCGTCATAAGAATGGTGCAGAATACGTGATAATAAATATTTTTTTTCAATAGAACCAGAGCATAAGGACGTTGGAACCTGTTTTCCAAGTCAATTATATCCTTATAAGGAACTCGGCATCTTAAATGGACTTAATAAATTTTGGTGGAGATGACTTGATCTAAGAGGAAAAGACTAAGTAATAGTTAACGGCCGGCCACCGAAGGCGCAGGCTTGTGGGCAGCGAACAATGGATAACTCACCGCCCGGTGCGGACCACGAACGGGTCGACGTTCACGCGCACCTCAAAGAAACGTCTGCACCAAGTGATGGAGTCTGCTAGGGTCGATGCCTGCCAGGCTCACGAGTTCTTCAAAGAGATACCGTGGCGCCTTGCACCGACAACTGAAGGAGCATGGGTTTAGTCAGCAAAAGTCGGAAATGCCTGCCCACTTCGCCCAGAGCGGGAGCGACAGAGCAGCATAAAAAGGCAATGATCTGAACAATACAAGGAGAGAAATGTACCATATAGTATTAAAAAAAAAACAAAATTTTTTGGCAAATAATTTCGCCTACATACCTACGTTACTGCGAAATGCGTTAATGATAATTCATTACATTATGATTAAATGATTAAATCGAACCTCTTCAACATTTAGATCGGTCCCCAGGACTTTCAATTCAACGATTGATTTGGCTGTCATTTCAGTTCAATGATTGAGAATTCATTCATTGTCATAGTCATTCTTGCACACCTGACTATTCATACATCAATCTTCAACCATCTCCGAAAACTCGTGAATGAATCAACAACCGTTATTTAATTGCCATTATAAATTTGTCGCCGGCCATTTCGCGGCTTTTTTAGCGATAATAAACTTCATTCTGAAGTTAAAACCAAGAGCAAAAAGTTCGCCTAAATTCTCGGAAAAGAAATATATCTGCAAACAGGAAAAGGAGGTTTTAACGCTACTTACAAAACTCTAATTGGCTTTGGGAACACGAATGATATAATTAACAGTATTGTAACACTGTCGATGATGTGGCAGTTTCTTTG
The DNA here is from genome assembly GCA_037179545.1 of Sesamia inferens. Lineage (NCBI taxonomy): Eukaryota > Metazoa > Arthropoda > Insecta > Lepidoptera > Noctuidae > Sesamia > Sesamia inferens. Next base: position 4,436,821 of record CM073939.1, on the reverse strand, counting down.
TGTCACGGCACTATGATTCCGACTTGATTGGTACTCATTTGTACTTACTTACTAATAAACTAATCAATCAACGCAGCCTGTAGTAATTTTATTAGTGGTCATGATTAACTCAATATGCCATACAACCCGCATTATACGCCGTGTTCCGGGCGATATTCACAAACTTGCGACTAGCTGTCTAGATACATAGAAATAAGCATTTTTCATTATGGACACATGACTTCTCATTTATCGTAAATTTTCATATAAACTAAACACAGTTATCGTAAATCACCCAATATTGCATGCCTCTTTATATCCTTGACATCAATATACTTGATAATTAACTTGAGGCAACATATGCAGAATGCAGTTATCTATGTAACAAAGCTTTTTCACGTGCTACTTTCTTTGATATATTTGATTTATAAAAGCTAGAGAAGTGTTTGCTTAGGTTTACGGAAAACGTGGAAACCACGTTGTATTAGCAACATATATTAATGAGATGGACGAAGATGACAAGAACATAAAAGTAAACAAATGGAAAAAAATGTAACAAAAACATTACTTACGATGGGTGTTATCAAGGGGCCGCCGTCCCCAACCTGGAACCAAAAACAAACATGATTTCAAATTAAGAGATAATGAAGTGTCGACATTTTAGAGTTCTGCTCTATGAGGGAAAAACACTTCCAAAAGGAATCGCTTTTAGTTACACAAAAGCATTATCTCTACAAAGGTTATGAGAAGCTTTTGATACTTAATAGTATACTTAAAAGTTCTCAATTAACAACTTTTTAGAACACTTAGATTACTGCATCTTTAGAGAACTTTGCAAGATTAATAAGTAATCTCCTACAGATTTACGTCTAGTATTATTCCTTTAGAAGTTTAGACACATAAGATACATATTTATATTTTAAAATACATATATAATGATTTTAAAATATCAATATTATATAAAAGATAAAAGGAAAATGCTTGATTTATAACGGTATAAATATTTACAATTTCAAAGGATTTTCCTTTTATCTTTTTATCTCTTATAATATCAAAAGGAACCCTGAGGTTATCACACACTTCGTAGACGACCCATATTTTTTCCATTTTACCGTGTCCACAGTTCACCGCCTTGCTACCGTAGCGTAACGATATAACTAGCTATTTTTGTTACAACTTGATGCCTCTCTACAGCAATGGACAAACAAGTTTACATTGGATTTATAATAAACCTATATTTTTATACACTCTGACTCAAAGTTATAAGTTATTTGTAAGTATATATTTTTTTATCTAATTTAAAGTTAACACTACAAGGAATGACGATTTTTAAATTGATCAAGTTTTTGAAGATAAACGAAAAACGGATTCCTTTCAAAGAGTACAACGAACACCGTTTTTTTTTTTGTGCATGTGGAGTTAACCTGTAATTAATTGTTGCACTTGCAAGTGTTACTTTAGTCATTAAGTCATAATAATGTACAGTGTAAACAATTGTTGGTTAACCTAAATAAATAAATAAATAAATAAATAAATAAACACAATACGAAAGCAAACATCGGCAGGATCAAAATAAATATTCCATCATAATTAAAATATGTAGTCCAAATGAAACCCCGCAAGCCACAGGTAACAATTATAAACAACCACACTACCGACAACTATAATCATAGGAACGTTCGAATTAATGAAACTCCAGACTAAATCGTTGCAACGCTCATAAAACATAGTCATAAAATAATATACAGAAATGCCATCAGCCCATCACGGGTGGTTCTCACGCTTTATAGATATAAAACCCATATTATGTACGAGCAATTAAGAGGTATATAATATAAAAATGATTGCCAGACATCATACGATCCTTTTTATAGATGGCGATGTTGATATACTGGGCTAGTGCCAAAAAAACATATATATAAAAAATAAGCGATCATTGATCTGCAGCATCACTAATCGGTAATGTATATACTCGTACATATACGTCTAATGTATTATCATGTCCAAACTTAGTATATCAAATATATGTAAAGTGATAACACAAAAACTAGCTAAAACATTCATGCTTAACTTGCCCGTTACGTTAATAAATTCTTATTTAATTAAGTATAATATAATTTGTCTTGCATCTGCTTTAGAAGTTCAGATCAAAAGGACTCAGATGTTGATACTTTATCATTGAAATTAGAAACCTTGTCATGAGTATAACTTACTTCTGAAGCAACAAATCTCATTTTAACACTCTCTAATTAGGCATCATTAATAATTTTGTATTAATTCTTCTTTTTTAAGGTTTACAAAGAAACTATTTTAGAGACAACAAGACTGTTCTCTGAACCCCCGCAGACTTGACTGAAATGAATCTGGTCGCATTAGTAACATTAGTTAGAGGTATGTATGTATTTTAACGGATTGAGCCTGAGATCAAGCTATGAATGACGTTAAAGTTCGAGATTTACTTACCACTCTGGTTTTACAAGAACAGTAGTGGAAAATGGCACTTATTTCAACCGATGACAACGCGGAATCAATAAAAATATCCCATAAAATGACGATCAAAAACTTATTGCAATAAGTAGCTGATTAGTCACCCATGAGCACATATGCGATAGCATATAATTGATAATTTACAACACCATACACATATGTAAAAGTTACAAGAAACAATAAAACTACATTTATTGCCCATTTAAGAGAAACCAGACATCAAAAGGGGATTTTCGTGTAATTTTACCAACATTCACACTCTGATCTGTCTTCAGCCGATGATGGAACTGCTACTAATTTCAAAACAAATGTCAAAAACTTGTCAAAATACAAGTATTTGACATTTGTTTTGAAATTAGTAGAAGTTCCATTATCGGAGGGCCCATCGTGGTGAGTATCTACCATTACGTCGTTGACACCATTACGATCCGGACGAAGCATTTCGCCTCGTCTTTTATAGCATATACATCAAGGGCCTGGAACAATTTTTCCAGCGGCGTTGTTTCCGTCTGACTACAATTGAAGCGTCTTCAAGGCTAGAGTAAATAGGCTCTTAATAAACTAGCCCGCTTTATCATCAACGCTTGCATCACTGCTTACCATCAGGCGGGATTGCGATCAAGCATTAGTTTATAAATAAATTTTAAAAAAACGAGAATTCGCCTCCAGGAGGACCAGGATTTGAAATGCTAATAATCTAGTCGCAGTGTCATCACGGCGACAAACCATTGTCAAAAACTTGTCAAAATGTTGGGCAATTTCAAGTATTATTTAACAGATTGGCACTGTGAACGTTCTTAAAATTACGAGTATTACTCCTCTGACCCAAGACTAAGGAAAATGTGTCACGCAATCTTATCACGGTTAAAAATAACTTAATTATTGGTATCAATTAGTATCAGTGAACAAGTGTTATGTATTGAGTCATGTACTTTGCGCCTGCGGCAGTGTATGAATGGCTAGCCAATGAGTCAGTGTTTGGTGCCAAACGGCTGCATATTAATATTGTTCCATGGAAAACTAATCATACAGGATAAAACATGATTATAAATGTTAAGGTGGTCCTCATGGAGGAAAACTTATTCAAAAATTAGGATGAACTTTAGCATTTAGGTAATACGCAGGTAGAATTTGATGCCTTTAAGCGAAGGTGGCAAACACATTCATCAAGTTCCTTGTGCAAATAACTAAACTTGTTGATTCGGGCACTCACAATGTGACATATATAAGTTGCCATATGCAATATATAGCTAACTCATTTATATGAAGTTGTTTTGTTACAAATGATTTATTACATAATAATACAAGTCATGTGGTGAAGCTAATAACATGCTTCATCAACAATTAAATTTATTAAACTCCAGAAATAAAAACTAAATGAATGAAACCATAAATGGTCCCGCAGACAGGCGCGACGCGACTAATTTCGATGAAGGTTTTATAGAAATTGTTTTTTGCACTAGTATCGCATCGCGTCTGTCTGCGGGACCAACTAAACCGTCTTCAATGTAGACCTCCTGGATTCCTTCCACTTACCAATGCGTGTATTAAGTAGACTGCAACGGCATATCAACACGGTTTTCAACAGAGTGCAAAGAGAACAATTATTGAACTTCGAGATCCTAATGGAGATGAGAGAGAAAGAAACTAATTTTCAATTACTGACAAGTCTTTAAAGTTAATTCAGTAATAGAAAACGGCGGAAATTGTAAACCGGAACGGAAACCAGAGGTCACGGCTGTTCCGAGAGTAAGCTGGCCGTTTAATTTATCAGAAAAAAGTCGGAAAGACGCAACGAAATGTAAAGTTATTTCTTCCTGCTCGGTTGAACGGCACTTAATAACAGCTGATTTTTGTTTTTTTTTATTGTGAAAGCGGAATTCGAATTGTACAGACACCAGCACATCAAGCTACTACAATCTGTCAATTTTTTTTTCTTTCGGTGGAAATCCTCGTTGACCATGGAGGATTCCCTCGTGGACCATGGAGGTAGGGAGAGGGCTATGCTTGGAGTTTCACTGCGTCATCAAATCAGAAATAAGGAGTTCCGCAGAAGAACTAGAGTAACCGAAATAGCCTGAAGAATTGCAACACTTAGGTGGCAGCGGGCCGGGCACATTGCCCGTAGGACCGAAGCCCGATGGGGCCAACGAATTCTGCAGTGGCGACCAGGCACCGGAAGACGCAGCGTAGGTAGGCCCCCGACAAGGCGAACAGACGACCTAGTGAAAGTCGCGGGAAACCGCTGGATGCGGGAGGCGCAAGACCGGTCGTCATGGAGATCCTTGGGGAGGTCTATGTCCAGCAGTGCACGTCTTTCGGCTGAAATGATGATGATAATGACTGTCTGTCTGTCTGTCACCAGTATGTATCTCATCAACAGTAATAGCTAGACTTTTGAAAGTTTTAGAGACGAAGTATTTTTGTAACCGCTATAATAACTCAATAGTAAAAACAAACGACCTTTTTGTTTCGATAAAGTTACTGAGCCTTTTGTGTGCGGGTCCGACTGACAAATTGGGCAATTCCAAATCTGCCTCCGCAGCCTTCTTAAAGAGCAAGACTCACCTCGCATAGTTCAACGTCCCAAGAAGAAATAATTCCACACATGTAATTAAAAACCAATTGGTAAACTGCTCATACATCAAGCCATCATGATTATAATTCGTGACAGAACGCCTTCTTATTCAATTTCGGCCGTCTACGGTCGTCGGCATAGTTTTCGTAAACCAATTTGAACTCGTGACCCCTGCTTCCGCAGGCAAAGCAAGCGTGGTAGATACACTACTTGGCTATACCGACCCCTGAACCTTGAGTCAAGTCGATACAAAGCGGTACGGATGTTCAAGTCTCAGAGTTCGCAGAAACGATGTAGGCATAAAGCAGCAGAGTTTATGATTCATTTGAAAATGAACAGTTGGTCTGCATTCATGAATGATGATGTGATCTTAGATTTTGGTATATACTCGCTTTTTGTCAACTGTTATTGTATCGGTCCAGATGCCTTATCTCTGGGAATTGTTAAGAATGTGGGGCCATTAATCTTTCTTCAAAATCCTATTTCTTATTATTATAGAAGCGACAAGCGTGTACTTCCAACCCACACAGGACTAGTCCAATAAAGTTATTTTATAACTAATTTCAAATTTCGCCATTAGAAACGCTGCCATTAGAAACCTCGAAACCCATGCCAAGCTCAGGTCCAGTTTTGCAGGCCAAAAGCTAAATTTTCGTTACCAATTTTAGAACAAGTTTTATATGTATAATAAGGACGAACAACGAAATCCCCTAAAAAGGCCTCGCTCACCACGACCATTATTTATATTTAGAGATACGAAGCACCATAAAATTTTGATTGCCGCGTAGGTCTTGAGACGACCTTGACATGTACTACTAGTTGAATGATTCATACGCCTACAGTTCTGGTAGCTTGGGGTACTTCGTCACCAAATATGCTGTTTCATACTTAGCGAGTCAGAATTTGGTGTTTCACCAAAATGCTTCATTGAATGTAAATTAAGCTGTTCCGGGTAAAATAAGAGATTCTTTTCCTTGATGTTCTGGGTATATGAATTTCATAAAATACTTACCTACTAGGCTGATTTATATTCTAAGTGAATTTAGTGAACTAAAGCCTTGAAGTGTAGAATACAATCAACATAAATCCATGACAATAATCAGAATACACTACGCTACTAGAAATACCCAGTGCTAAATAACAATACGTTATTTTAAGTCCAGAGTTAAACCAGTGTCAGTTTTTCTAGTATATGAGAATCATTTTACAAAAAGGCGTGAAAGACATAATAACAGAGCCGCTACTGTTTTTTTTTTTTTTTTAAATTAGAGCACGTCCATACATTTCCCTTTTTGGGATGTCAATGTCTCGGGAAGACGGGAACTGGTTACTAAAGTTGATTTGATTCGGGAGGCGATGCTCATGTTTGCGTAGTACATAAACATTGTCGTAGCCGGCAGGGGGCGCGAGAAGCGAAGGTGCCAGCAAATAGGCGGATAAACAAATTGCATATTTATTCTACTTTAACAAACGTAGTCGCCGAGACACTTAGATGAAATAATGCGACGAACGGTATTGAAGACGAAAACCTTAGCAATATAGGTACTTAGAAGCTTATCATATTGCCGTGTCTTGGCGAGTAAGTTTAATGTAATGAAGTCCAGAAGCTTTTTTTTTTTACGTTAAAGCTACGTGAAACTGTCAAATCGACGGGTCCCAAGGACAAAGACCCATCTTCAAAATTGTCTAGTTGCAGTGCGAAGCAATAAAGTTACGCGAATCTAAGTTACAAAAAATTAATAAAATTAATAGAAAATTATGGTGAAAGAAAATCTTTTTTTTTTTGCATTTTAATAGATTCGCGTAACTTCAATGCTTCGCACAAGGCAATATTGAAGATAGAACTTGTGTTCTTGGGACCCGTCGAAATATTCCCAATCAGCCTTGAGCCTTGATGCTTTAGCAATAAAGCTGAAATCGAACAAAGAAATTTGACAGAATGTAGCAGCTCGCTGTGCTGTCGTCTGTATATGCAACATTGTACATGCTAATAAAAAGTATAAAATCAGAAAATGTGACCTCAAAGAACCGTTCTGTGTAAACAATTATATATATGTAAATGAATGGGAAAATAAGACGTTTGTAAAGATTTTATTCTCCATTTTAGAAAGTCAATGTCTTTATAGAGTCATATATTGAATTAAACATTGGCTACCTAGTTACGTCCCCGTGTATCTAGTTTGCTTGACATGTATAAATAAATAATCGAATAGCTACTAAGACATGTGTGATAATAAAACAATCAGCTAGTGGTGTTATACGAGAACTTTTAAAACTCAGTAGGTAATAGGCGGTAATTTTGTATGGTTAAAAGGTGTATAAAATAAGTAAAAGTGAACAGGGTCGTCTTTGAGAGTGTGACAAAATACCGTGAGGTATATAAACACAGAACGTAATAAATAAATAGTATATAACCATGAGCATCGGTCTGAGCGAGCCGGATGCCAAGATTCGTTCCGAACATGTCACCGGCGCGAAGTCATGTTTACATGCTTTAGTCATCAATCTATGTGTCTGGGGAGGTATAGTTACGCAAACGCGCAAAAAGCGAAGTGTAACGACCGGCGAACCGCCCTTGAACCTGAGCTGAGAACACGTGCACTGACGGACAGACATGACGACAATATTTAACATTCATCACGTAAACTACTCCTAAGCGAGAGGAAACTCCTCCACCGCTCGGTACACTGTTCGCTACGGAATGCAGTATTATTAGATGAATGCTCATGTTTCCATCCTGCGATTAAAGCCATTCGCGATGAGCTCACGATGAGATTTTTGAAATTTATGCGTCTATATTGGGTATCTATTAAGCAATCCTAGAGCAAAAACTTAACAAACAATGCAATGTACGTTGGCAAAATAAAATTGCTTTTCTAGACTCAAATGGTACCTGTGAAATATCACCGAAAAGACTCGCACGGAATACATAAAATACTAGAGCAAATTCTGAATGCACAAAACTATCGTAACAAGCTTTTGAGAGCACATTCGATGCCTCGGCACAACTGCACAGCTGCACTGTTTAGATATTTTTGGCATCCATTTTTATGATACGCAGTAATACGGCGAGCCGTAACGGCTGAACGGACTGGGATACAATTTCGTACAGGGATTGAATGAATGTTCCCGCACATCACAAAGTATATTTCGGAAAACTGAACATTTCTCCGTAGGGACAACCACCAGCTTCACTTGCAAGATATGTATTTGTAGGACATGTTCAAATTACTCAATCTGAATACGTCCACAAACAATCACATTTGAAATTCCTAACCTTTATAATATCGGAGATATTCAGAAGTACATACATCAGCTGAACATTTTAACATGACCGACCTTGAACCGCCATGATGGACAGTTGGCAAGGCATCCGATACGATAAACCGGCGCTTTCGGAAGAAACGATCGTTTTTCATGGATTTTCTCGTAAAAACACGATGGATTAGAGACCGGAACGGAGTAATGGTTTTTAACATTACGTAATATTGTTTGGAATACAATGGGAGATCGTTCGACTGAGGTAATGTTTTACTAATAACTTTGTGAGTGATAACCAGTTAAGACAGGAATTAGGTAAAGGCAGCTTAAACAATAAGCGTGCTAGACCTAACAAATGTTTACACGTAACCCGAAAAGAAAACACTACTAATTTAAGACTCAAAGCTGCATAGCCCGAAAATGTCTTAAATATTTGTTGGTGTATGACGTTTTCTTCAATCTATATATCAGAAGGACTTTTGGTGCAATAGTCTGCTGCATTACGTAATACCAAGCTAAAAAGCTTAGCCATATTTTACTTTATGATCTTGCACAACTCGTTTTAGGATTTTTCAAGTCTATAATATAAGTACCATTATCGACGTTAGGGCCAGTTTCGGTTCACCTTGAGACTGCCAAGGAATTTCTAGCACACGTAAGAATTCGTTGTTAAATTCCCTTCGTGACGGAAGCCGTCTTCGTCACATTTCGATTTAGTGTCGCTGAACTACGATGGCCTCAGTACCACCAACGTGCAAAGTATTAGTTTTGCCAATGAACTCCCCAAGGTCGAGTGTGCTTAAAGAATTATTACGTATTAATATAGGACTTTCCAGAAATTGTTGTTAAGTAAAAACATATATACTTGATGCAAATCTATAAAATGATGTGAGTATAAAACATCAGGTATTTAAATAATTATAAAAAGGTGGTGTTATACAAGTTTATTTCCATTTTGCTTATGTTTTTTTTTTTTGAAGTCTATACAGATTCCGTTGCTTTTTTAAACTTCTCAGTCAGTATTTTAAGAATATAATATTACGAGTACATTTGGAGCTTGAATGTCGAGGATTTCTCCAGAGAGTTGAATTTATAAACACAAAGTAGTCCTATGTTATTGCCACCAACGCAATAAGAAATATAAAATCAAATCCTGTCCCAAAAAGAACTGAATAAAACATTCACAGTATATCTAAATAGTAATCTTGATGAGGGAGCACACCTACACGCATAGCTAAACGACAAAATGGTGATGAGAAATTATCAGAAGAGTTAAACAATTTGAAGATTTTCCGGGCGACGGTTTCCCGCGTGTATTCGTGAACGATGAAAGCGAACATTATTCTGAAATAATAAGTACAAAGAAGACAGAGGAGGCGAGTACGGCCTACCTTGAACCCCGGGGGATCGATACAATGCCATAATAACCGTATTTATAATAGCTATCGAGCCCTCTGAAACTACTAACATTTTTCATGACCAAGGCCATGTTGTAAATAGATTGATGGATTCCTTTACGGAATTAAAGTGGTGTGTCTTGTGATAGCTTGTTGCGATCATCAATTTTTAACAGAACAATGCCCCGGAAGGGTTATGAAGAAACGATTTTTAAAGAAATTACCATTCAGGTTTAAGATATTATGTGAACCTAACATTTCGAAGTTAAAAAGGGTTCGTATTTTTGGATCGTGAGCTAACCTGAAAATAATGGAACGCTGTATAATGAGCAGATGCCTCATTTCCTGCGGAAAGTTGAATGAACTTGTTAGGTAATTAACGGTTGCCTAAACTATTGCCGGTCTTCATATGATTAGGGTTTCAGTTAAGCTATCTACGGTCCAAATGTGAAATGCATATTGTCTCTTAGGACATATGTATAACCCACCAGTTCAAAGAAGCGGGGTTTTCGCCAATCTCGTTTCGCGAATAATATAATAAGACTCATATCAAGACGACCTCTTCCACTGCTTTCGGCTCCTCCTTCGTATTCTAACCTAATGGACCTTAGTCCATCTGGCAGAAGCTGGTGAAAACCAGCTTATGACGACATAATTATGATGAATAACCCAACATAGAAGCATTATTTCGGCATCCATGCTTTTAGGACTAAATCAGCATTATTAATTCCGCAGTTGGCTTTCATATGCAATCTACTTGTCCAAGATAATATCTCAGTGAGTTTTCTATAGCGGTGGCGTGTTGTGCAATAAAGACATAATTGTATCATCATATTTCACAGATGCTTATCAACAGCGACCACATTGTAACGCTAGCGACAAAATTGTCTGAAAATTACAACGCGATATTAAAATATAGGTTTGTTCTCGTAATTATATGGCGCACTGATAACTTTAAACATGAATTATGTAGGTACTGGAAATTAGATGCGTTGTGTGGATGGTTCATTCATAAAGGTACACTGGGTTGTTTTATTTTGTTTTCGTAAATAACTAGCGTTAGTCGGAACGTTTCATACTGATAGGAGTCTATCAGCATAAAACATTAGTGTTCTTATTATAATGTTGAACATACTATGAATCCGAGTCATTTCGAAAAATATTGGTCGTATGTTCCAAAATTTTGCTTCCTCAGCAATGTGAATAAAGCTACGAATGTTGTTCAATTGTCAAATTGTAAGTGTTTTACGCAATTACCCTGCTGCAGCCAGTTTATAATTTTGATACGAGAATTGTTGGTTGGTTTTGGACAAAGCTTCAGGTGCATCCCAAAAACCTGTACTATTATGGCTATCCATACTACTATTCCAGGAGTCACAACACATTACCATCAAGATGACCCATAAACCTCAGTTGCACCATATTTGACAAGCATCTACAGATAACCAGCTGAAAGGAAACAGGTCATTTTACGCAGAACTTTGGAGGACAAACAGGGTCTCGGTCAGAGACGTGACCTTCGCAGGACGACGGACGCCGCGACCTTGACCGCTTGGTGTCAGTCTACCCACGTACATCGCACACGCTATAAACCACATTTATTATGGTAAGCCAAATGTACTGACACACAAAATTGTATTTGCCGCCGTCAAATATGCAAATGCCACATGAACACTGCCAGGATCGGTTAGATTTCTGCTGCGAGCTGTATAATTAAGTTTGTGGACGCGAACATTGCGCTTTTGTATTCAATTTTGACCTCTATGTGAAGGGCGTTAACGTTTGTGTTGTATATCTACTATGTATATGTCTGAGGACGGAAACTAACTTCCCTAACGTAATATTGAAGTGTTTGATATGTCGGAAGTTATGACTAACTCGCTAGTACTATGTAGGAGTTGGCTAGACTGGTTGGATGTAATGACCTCTTTTGTGTCGCCGGCATATAAGGGAAACTTGTGTTATTCTGATAATTTCATATTTAGGCGAACAAGCGACCTACTGGGAACACAAGCTTATGGCAAGGCAATGTACTCTTTATCAATTATATTAAAGAAGTGATTGTGTTATTGCAGGAGCAAATTACTAACGATTTCAATGAATTAGCTTTTTATAATATAAAGACAGATTACAGTATGATTAAAACACTGTTATGTCTATAATAATTATAGACTCTTGAGAAATACTTAGGTAGTTATATGGCGCTAGTAACCTATAGAGTAATGACAATAATTTAAGACTTACATCATTATTATAGCATAGACACTTAGGTAGGTACTTTAATTATTAAAAACCTTGACGCTAAATCAGTCGGCAAATTGAGTTTTGAAATGAACTAGGCATTTAAAGTAATTACTAGTAACACAAGCAGATGGGAGTGTTGCATTTTGCATTTAATTTCTTTTGATGGATTTCGTATATTATATCGCAGTCAATTGGTTTAATTAGCCGTTTAGTTGACTGCTAAGCCTTTTAACTAACGGACGGCTGTTCGACTAACAGCCTGAATGATATTCAATAAATTTTAGTTAACGGTGGATCTGTAACCAATCGCACGAGCCAAATTGGGTTAAGTTAGAACTGTGATGAACCGCGTGCAAGGCAAGAAAGCGAAGCGAGTCAAGCACTACTTACAAAAGCCGGGCGGTTGCCTAAACGGCTAATTTGCCCAGTTGGCTGCGACATATATAAAACTGTATGGTTATGATCTCGTCGACTCGACAAGCCCATCTTTTGTATGTATCTACATAATATATTGTTATATGTGTCTAGCTTGTATCTGTGTAATGTCAAAATAACAGCTTTTTAGTAAATGGATGTGAAAGAATACACGACAACACATCAAGCTACTACAATCTGTCTTTCTGTATTAGATCTTAACTTTATGGCTAAAGCATTAAGGCTCAAGTTTGATTGGGAGTATCTGACAGTTTCGGGTAGCTTGACCTGCTGTCGTCGTACAACAAAAGGGCATTTTTTTTTGTCTGTTTGTTTGTTACATCTGAACTCCGAAATGGCTGGACCAATTTTCACGAGTCTTTCAGTGAGATAGCTAATGTTGGAAGGAATAAGCTACTATTTTAGATAATAGATTAAGGTTCAGCGCAAAAATACAAGAAATTACTCTGAATGTTTCACATCCACGCGGGAAAACCCGCGGGTAGGAGATAATAATAAATAAAAACAAAAATACAACGCTAATTACGCTCCCCTGCCCCCACCTCCTCCCCCCCACGCATCAAAACCAAAGACATAATAAAAGACAAGATTATGAAAATGCATAAACCAAACCCGATCCTACAGCGGCGTCCTCAAACAATATTGACTCTCACATCTAAAGAGGCCTGTCATTATTATCTTACAATACATTCTGCTCTTAATGGAGGTCCGGAGAGTCTGGAGTACTCGGGGGCTTGGACAGGCGGATGCAGGAGCCAAACATGGCGACATCGTCTCATCCGACCGCCCGTCGTGTTTTTGCATTTGCCCCGTTACAAAGGCTGGCGACATGATTTATTAGATAAGTTTTGGATTGTTATGGCAATGACAGCTAGTGACGCACAAACAAAGGATAGATATTAATTGATTTCAAGCTTTTGAGGTGACGCCTAAGACCGGGTCCTAACCGAAACCGATTGGCGCGGAACTCAAAAACTATCTCATACTTACTCAAGCCGTTTTTAGAGTTCCGTACTGAAATGGTACAAACATAATAATAATAATAATTAATGGTCAATTGTTTGATAGCCAAGAGCCTCGACCAACATCTATTGAGGCTCTCGTATATTTTTAAATCAAAATATTTGAATATGTAACTTGACATGAATGTAGATAAATAAAAGTGATAATAAAATATGGTATAGTTATAAAGAATCTTTTGGAGGTAGAATAATATTAGTATTTGTAAATCTAAGGCTTATCATAAATGAACAATACATAAGTACTCTGACTCCTAACCTACGTGTAGGCCTGTGACTTAGGACTCAGTGATTCACATAATCAATATCAACAAAAAAAACGGGACCTTCTACTTAGACTACTCCACTGTCCGTATGTTTGTCACCAGGCTGCATTTCGTGATGAACCGTGTTAGCTAACATACCATATATGTACACATAACATTTGACATTTCCACAGGTGATTTATTTTTGTTGCTAAAACAACATATACAAAAACCAGTTTTTTTTGCATATTTAATGGTACGGAACCCTTCGTGCTGGCTTTTTTGTGAATGTTTTATCCGAGTTCAATCCGTGAGGTTGACTCCTGCTTAACCGGACTTACATGTGGATGCCTAAACAAATTAAGGCCTCCAGGTAGGTATCAGAATTCTAAACTAAACGATGTAGTCGTTTAGTTTAGAATTAGGCTATGGGAACCTCTGTGAGGTGTTTATGTACGTGATCGCCGAGCTTGTTAATAAGACAAATATGATTAAACGTAGCTACTAACGCGATCGACCAAGTCGCATTTGTACGTCATATTTCGTACTTTTTTTTTATAATTTTAAACTGGTGCCTGACCGCAATTCCGCTTGATGGTAGGCAATGATGCAATCGTTGATGGTAAAGCGCGCTAGTTTATTAAGCCTATTACTTTACTATATACTTAAAAAAACTTAGTGAATAGGAATGTTAAACTCAACAACACGACCAACGATACGATGGAGGGTCTCTAGATCAATCTCCCTCTGGCGCACCAGAGGGAGATTGATCTAGAGACCCTCCACCGACACAACAACGTTTGGCGCATCATACCCGGCATCATACGTCGCAACACAACTGTTCAGACCCGTCTTCCGTACGGCTTCACCAGACATCATGTTCGTATATACATATAGCCGCGTAATCGCATGTTCGCGCGACAGTCTCTTTCGGTTTAGGACATAGTATAAAGGGTGTATCTGACATCGACGAACAAACGAGTACCATGGATCCAGTGCATGATTCTGAACCCCTCAGTGGTGAAATTTCACGTCGGCTTTTCCATGATTAAAAAAAATATATATGTAGTTCTTTTCACTTTAGACCGTTCATAATTGCTATACTTTTATAACCCAATAAGATTATAAAGTAAAAATTAATGAATTCGCTAATTACACAAAAAAGCGCAATGAAAATAAAACTCAAAAAACTAACTTATCAGCTGATTTAATAGAGTTCACATCAGGGATCAACGTCATACCTACCAACCCGCACGGCGGCACGCTTGCAACGTTCAACGGCCGAGTCGACACTTTTTTTTTTTTAAACACTGTGAATTCTGTAAACGTTCATTAACGATATAAATGACTATCATAATTTTATTAGTGGCATGCGGTCTAACCTTTTCGCGAAGTTTGCGTTACGATGTCAGATACATCCTGTATGTCTTGTAGTCACAGCCATGTATGTGACATGTGTCACTCTTAGATCAATACAATTGGGAGGTGCTGGTGGAAAATTACAAATATATACACACCCACAATCAAAATTACAATACGTGGTAACTATATAAAGGTATAATTTAAACAAAAAAACAAATTCATTTTATTACGCGTTCCACTTCGATCGTTTTATTTTATTTGGAACTCCAGACTAAAAGCGGCTAGGTATATATCGTTAAGTACCTACATAACTTACGAGGCTATCATAAAACTATCTTTATTAACGACTTACAATCCAAGTAAAACAATACTTAAAAGCCATATCTTCAGAAGCAGTAAACATATAAGTAATCGGGGATCAAAACAGCCATCTTCTAAACGCTTTTCTAACTTTTTATGACAATGGTTATTAAGTAACTTATGTATTTAAGGTGAAGTTTAGTACCTATATATAATAGCTTGCGAATTTTCAGGTCAGGCGGGATTGCGGTAAAGCGCTGGTTTATAAATTAATAATAAAAATAAAAAAAAGTTTCAGATTTTATCTTGATCAAAATTTGGATTGGCGTCTAGGAGGGGGGAAACATAATTACAGAATTATATCAATAGAATCATTAATACACCTCTCGACCTTAGCAGCATTAGGTATGCATAGCGCGTGGATGTTTGACACACGGTTGGCGCAATGGTTAAGCGGTTGACTGCTTGCTACGTGTCTCAGGTTCGATTCCCGCACGTAACAAATATTTGTATGTTCTACAAGTAGTTGTTCCGGGTCTGGCTATTTGAGTATGTGAGTTCATATGTTCGTAAACGCACTCACGATACAGGGGAAACTTCTAGTGAGGTGCAACGTTTATTCTCAAAACAAGACGAGCTATAAATACAATCAAATGTTTCTAAGGCCGAGATCTAAGTTAGATTTTGACCATAAAAACAAAGATAGTCCCCGACTTGTTGAATGTGTAACTACGAGTACGTACCTGTTATAATCGTTGGTCAAACTTTTAAGCAAGATATACATATAAGCAAAATTGAATACCTACCTAATAGGCTACAAGCGCACATTCACCTTAATCTCTCGCCTGACTGTTTGGCAGCCCTGGCCAAAGTTGAGCTTTTATTTTTGCTGCATTGTCCGTCCGATATCTATCGAATCAATCGGAAAGGTCAATGCCACTTCTTTGATAGCCAAAAGTTTGCACGTGGCAAACCTTTTGCAACAAACCCATATTAATCAAGAGCTTTTTATATGAATAAAGGATTTTACATTCACAGTTTTGCTTTCGGAAAATTTCAGAAAATTCTGTTTTTTGCCAAGTGTGGCACCTGCAGATAGGCGCTTTCTTGCTAATGTGTGGACAACTGCAGATAGGCACGATGGTGCAATGCGACTGTGGTAGATAAATTTTCAGAAGTTTTCGCAGAAATTGTTCTAATAGAGTAGCGTCACGTTTGTCTGCGGGAAATAATAATGTACAGTCTAAACCGGTTATGGCGACATCGTTTACAACAACATACCGGTTAAATTGACCAAAATCAAAGGTCCTGGCTGATTGCTACATGACCGCCTTATCAAAAACATTGGTTTTTACGACATTTTTTACTACGATATACCGCATCAAGCGACCACATTTGATTAATTCTTCGGAGAATTATATCTGTAGGTAGAACGACCGGCTCAGCTGTATTTCAAGCAAGGTAACAAACAGTTTCCACATCTAGCCCATTATAATGGTCAATCGCTATTATCGTAAAAGTAAACAAAGTTTAGGGTATTTTGCAATTCTTAGAAATATATCTCTTAAGTCAGTTTGTTACTATCTGTACACAAGACGCACCAAAATATATTGTTAAGTTAACTGTGAAAATTGTAATATGTCGTAAAAAAACAAGAAAAGAAATTAATATCGAAGAAAAATCGCGTATTATTTCAAAGCTAGAGAAAGGAATCCCAAACAAAAACATGGCAAAAGAATATGGTGTATCACACTCGACAATTACAACGAATTGGAAAGAAAGGGAGAAAATTCTAAACCTTAATGACAAGATTTTTTTTGAAAATGAAACGTGCCAGAGTAGAAAATACCTGTCATTGGTTATTACAACTATCAGTTTTTACGACTAAATATGAATGGTCCCTTCGATGTCGTTATAACAGATTTTGACTGGTTTTATGTTTAGCAGCAAACGAGCACGTTTGCTGCAAAAGTTTTTCTCGTTTAGAATTAAATTGTGATAATATAGGCATTGTATTGAAAATTAAATAGTCACGATGAATAATCACAAGTCAGCATTCAAATAAAGGCTCCCGAAAGGTGCGACAAAACTGCACGACGCGGCTTTAGTCTGCGGATTTCTATGAAAACCTCATGGAAATTGTTCTACCAGAATCGCGTCACAACACCGCCCCTTCGTATCTGTCTGCCTCTGCAGACACTCAGAGACTCACTAGTCTCAGTGCTTCATAGAAACCACAATTAATTTACAGCTGCCATTCAGAAAGCACGACGATAAAGTTCGCAATAAGAAACACTATTCCTCGACATACCTGTTAATTTTATATTTGAGATTTTCCAAAAAAATAATGTTCTATCTTAACAAAAACCATACCTAAGTTTCAACAAGACAATAATAAAATAGAACATAAAGATAAACTGGCCGACTCGAAAACCGGAAACAATAAAAAATGTAATATCATAACCGCATAAAAACCGACATTTAAACATATCACTGGAGGGAATCGTAAAACACCATCTTAATATCGGTACGAGTAGTTCTTAACTAGCGAAAAAACTAAACTTTATGTTTGTGAGAATTTAAAGGTATAAGCATAACTATGAAGTATACTCGTAAACGTGTATAAAACTCAGCACAAAACCGATCGTAATTAAACTATTCACACAATTTTAATTACAGTGTAGAGTATACTTTACAAATTTATGATTAAATTGATATTCCGTTTTTATTCTCATGTGTGAGAGGATTTATAGACTTCTTGAAAGGAGTCAATGACTTCAAACAAAAAATGTAGCTAATAATAAACAGAAGCTTGTAAAATATACAAATAAGATAGTTATCGTATAATAAATTTGACATTTCTAAATTTAGTCGAGTCAATCACACAACTACCTATGTATGACTTCACGCGCAGGCCGCACGCGCGATGCCGATGCGAAAAACCTGCGCTCGCGCACCGATCTCAATAAAAACGCGTCTGCTCGCTAATGAAGAGTTGGAAGGGCATGTATTAATTAGTCGGCGCTCAGCGGCGCGTGCGCCAGCCAACATGGCCGACCGGCATTCCTTGTCAACTATTCTAGTCTTGATACGGTTCGAGTAGCTACAGATATCTATTGTGGGCACAAAGGAAATTATTTAATGGAAACTTTAGTAGTGCTTTTATAACATGTTGTTGCACTTTGTGGTGACTGAGATTCCACTCTGTCTGTGAAAGTGTTAATACAGCTGATAATGAACGTCTTTAAATTAAATTACTTTTCGGATGTTACTTCGATTGTATACATAAATTAACCCTTCAAGCCGTCCAGTTGGTTTTAATTACGCTTTAAGAATTCAAATGTTGAATACGAGACAATACGTGTTCCATTCACAAAAGTACCATAAAATAACATTCGAAACACATAATGGTTGTCCACTCGTCGACATCCTACATTATATTTAATTTGTATTCACGCGATCGCATCCAGCGGGAAGCGACACTCCCGACTTTATCGTCACAATTACATGCCGAATCTAATCTCGTAATCTGTGTTACAAAAAGAGCTATCACACGTCAGATAAACACACCCACATCCTCTATTATTAACATCCACTTCTGTCTATCAAGATGACTAATACCACTTTCCAACAAGAACATCATGTCGTAACGTAACGCACAGGGTGCATGCTGTGTCGCGTCACCGGAGCGTGCACAGTGTCTATCTGTGCGTGATATTCGCTAAACGCTATCAATTGTATCGGCATTACGCAATAGGAAGTCCACAGTAGTATACAGTATGGGCGGCGTGGATAGTACGGAATTAGACCGACAACGACCCGGCCCGATTTAGAATTGTCCCCGGGACAAAAAGTACATAGGAACCGGCGCGCCTAAACGACTAGCGTGCTCTACGTTCACACCGAACTGGCATTTAACTGACAACTGTATTTACTGGGAAAAAATATTTAAAACAAATATAGCTTAAAACCATCATACTCAAATTTATATTTTCACGCTTTAAAAGCGTGTATTATTAGATTGCGCTAAACGTTTTAGCAAAATAAAACGAGCAACAATTGTTTACAGGAACAAAAGCAAAAAAAAGTCTCATGATAGATTTGATTAAATCTTTGTTTCAGCGAACTGCTTAGGAAGAGGCCACGAAGAGTAAACAAACGATTTTCAAAGTCATTATTGTGAATGGAAACGGTTTCACTTTTAACAATTCTAATCGTTTGTTAGCAATTTTCCTATTTATAAATGAAAGTAAAAGTTTTACGCGCTTTGTATGCTAAGTGTTTTAACGACTTTTTTCTTTTGCAATAGCTAATTTGTATAACTCTATAATTACATGGCTTCCTATTTCCGAGGGTGATGCTAAAAGGAACTTTAAGGTAATCTCATACGGGTCTAAAATTCACCACTCCTATTGCTAAGCCATCCTCGTGGCAATTAAACAATCTCCTCAATTCAAATTCAAGGACTTAATCCTACAATTTGAGTCTGCGTCACTCCCTAACTTCGCGTGATTGAACTCCCGGAATTACGCGTCGGTGTAAACGCGTCCAACGCTAAATAGCCAGATATTTCTGGACACACGACACCCTCTGCTCACACCGTAATAGACACCGGTACAATGTCTCCACACGTGACATATATGGTGTAGAAAGTTATGTCATCCGATCGTAACCCGAGCTTGCGGAAGCAACGTAAATCATTGTCGGCGAGGGAATACGTTTGAATCAATTTTAAGGTTGAAGTTATACGAGGATTTTCTAATGTTGATTTACGATGGGCCATTCATCTTGGAGGTTCAGTAATTTAGTTATATATGTTGTATATGGTTTAGAATGCATTGGTATGATATGGTGTTTAGTTTGAATGAAAACTATAATTAATTAAGATGTTCCTTTGAAGATATTGATTTAGAGAAGTTCACTTTTAGCAGCCAATCGAAGTCGGTTGCTGGGCATAATTATTTATTTATATATAACAATTACTTGCTGCACTTACATAAATATGTCGACTTCAGACTCCTGAGCAAATAAATGGTTAGCAGATTGTTTAATATATATATATATATAACTCCATAAAAAAAATAAGTTGAGCTACTGAAGGAAGGAAGGAATCTCTGAAGGAGAATTGATGCCTGCTAGTATTAATGTCCCGATTATTTTGCACTGATCTGATTATTGAAAATGGCAACTACGAAGGCATAAATAAATTGAAACGAGAAAGTGAAAAAGTATACGCAAACAGGCTTCATCATCACATGATATCAGATGAAACAGTAGATAAAGTTGAAACCCAAACCAATACTTAGTAATTTTTAAGAACTTTGGAAGACTTACAGCTAAATACAATGGTGACAAATATCTTTTCTTATATAGCACAAAAAATGAGTGACAAGGAAGAAAGCCCCCCCATCCTCACAAGGAAATGACAATCTCAATTCACCATGAATCATGACCAGAGTAACAAGTAACATTCACAGAACATTTCACAATTAGAACCATGTTATCTATGTCAGATGCTTTCTCTGCGCTGTTGTCAGCTGTATCATGGATGACCCTAATACCTTTCGCGTTATCATAACTTGTTCATTACATAATTGCTTTATACTTAGACTTAGAGAATGCAATCAAAGATAAGTTCGTAGCAATATTAAATATTGAGATTAACTAACTGTACATGCATTTGTTTGAAATGTGTTCCGGGCCTGTATGACAACTTTCGTTTATCCGAATGAAAGGCACATTCAATTATTGTTAAGTTACATATTGAGAAGCTAGTAAACCAATGAGACACTTTCGCCATATTGGTTTAAGATTACCTTATACTGCGTTGTTAATAGATATAGTTCAATTTCCATCAACTTTCTTGACCTTGAAAAGCTTTGCCTCCTTTCTCATCAACAAGTATCATTAACCCTTCACGAATGTCTAAACAATCAAACCCAATCATCATGAAACCTTCTAATTGATCCCGAACCAATTCCGCGCATTGCTTGTTAAATTGTCATGTTAACCTTCAGGCCGGAGCACAACTAATCTGTGCAAGAGGCCGCTCAGATGTATTAGTTAATTGATGCAACCCAACTTCACCTTGACACGATCTAAACGAGAACGTAGACTGTGAATGACCGACCTCTGCATTGGCAATGAAATATGTTGCTGCCAATTTCAAACGTTATTACCGCATAGCAAGAGTGCGTGTGTCAATGGCCCTAAATAAGACATGTGACTTTAAAAATAAAAAAAACTAATATTTCTCAATGATTCTTTAATCTTTAATATTATCTTAAGATCACAGCATAAATCACTTACGGTAGACAGAAAGTTGTTAGAAAGTTCGGCTACGAAATTGCAAAAAAATATAAGTTAGCTTTAAATAACCACTAATAGGCCCAATTAAAAAACTTAAGGGAATAATCACGAGCGCTGAAACATAAGATTTCTGAGCGTATAACGACCTCAGCTATCAAAACATCGTAACAAAGTTCTGCGAAGTAATTCTATCGTTTAAAAAGGGAGCGAACGTGGCCTAAGGGTTGCTAATCATATTATTGTTCCAAACTTGAATAAAAAAGGCACGCGATATTTATACCAGCGGAATAATCGTTTTCCAAAAGTTGTTTTTATTTCAGCGAAATATCTTTAGGGGATGACTGGATAACAATCGAAGAGCGAAATTATAAACAAAAATACGCAATGATTACAATACATAAATATGGGAGCGAATGTTTGAAATTGGGCAATATTAAAAATAAATTTCTCGAAGAATTAACAGCTACCAATAACTGTTTCACGCGAATATTGGTAAAAAAGTATTAATATTTTTCTGTATTAAAAACGTCAAAACAGCAATATTCGTAATGAACACATCAAAAGAACGCTTGAATAACTTTTCACTTTCCCGAGAAGAGTTAATAATGACGTTGTGGTAATTATGGAAGCCTTTTTAGGGTGCCGCCGATTGACTTGTACAAATGATTCCCAAGTGCATAGGTTGCAAAAATTCGTACTTTATCTCTGCACCGTGCAATTATTTTGCCATTAATATTCGATCAAAGAATCTTGACGAAAAATGTTATTAATCAAAGCAATGAATGGATATAAATGAAAACGACGTGCTCAAAAGTTGTATAAACGATGTGAACAAAGCCAGTTTAATACGGCAGAGTATGGACCAAGTTTACAAGAAGATTAGATAAAATATTTCAGCGGTTCCGTTGCCAGCGGGATTTGATTTTAAATAATTGTTTGACCTTGCTCTAAAATACACGGATTGATTCAATGACGGCATCAATTATTCGGGAGGTATTGAAAGAAGCATTAGCAGAATAAAACTTGGAATAAGCTGTTAATTCTGTTGCCCTTAAAACTTACTTAAGAGCGGCCTAGCGCATCCAGCTAGGCCCACGAAATTAATAGTTTCTTAGGGTTTTTTTTTGTAATTTGCAGGTTAGGATGTATGTTGAACATAATATTTGATAGAATGTCGATGACATGAATATCAATCATTAGGAATATATTATAAGGAGGCTCTTCCGCTCCGCCCAGAGTGAGATAGGTCATTTGATGATTGCCCATCCTAAAGAAAAAAACAGGCTGTAGTGACCTTTTCGATGATAATTATCATTCAATAAATACACAAACTTCATATCACATTTTAATGAACATGATACTGACAAGAAAAATAAAAATAACGTAAAATAATTTTAATTCCGTGTTCTACCCTGGCGTTTCCCTCCTTAGGGTTGGGCAACAGCTGAAAATAAAACCTAACACCCAAAACGCCTACAGTATAACCCCAAGGCTACCTACCGACAAAGCAATAAGAACAATAGTTATAAATTATAATACACCCTCTAGTTTATAAGTAACCACAGAAGGATTCCCAAGACACCGTGAGACGTAGCGGTTGACCACAAAGGAAATGGCGAAATGATCTTAGACTTCCCAAAGGAGAGCCGGATGATGTGATGAAGATGAGAACGGACCTCAACTGTCCGTAAATGTAATAGATTGTGAACTATATAGATAATCACGACGTAAATTCTTTTCAAACTTCTTTCGATATTGATGTGCTGTTTCCGAAACTTTCGATGACTGTAGAATTACTACAACATAGAAAATAAAGATACAGTGTTCGAAAATATTCGATATTTATAATAAATACATTTGCACAGGTACATGACAATTTATTATTACAAATTATTATTAAGTACAATATAAAAAAAAAACATATGTTTAGTTTTTATTTAACAAAATAAACATAAAATCAAAAAATCTTATAATTTACAAAAATCAACTAAAAAAACCATCTTCTTCTGAGAAAACAGTCTTATATATTAGGGAAACAAAATTTCTTTTTCTAGTCAGCTAAAACTGTCAAATCGTTTGTTGACATTCCTAAAGGATTAATACTTCACTTTTAAGAAGTATGTTTACAGATGATAGAATTGAAAATTATTTTGGCTCTTTTACATACGTTGCACTATAATTGTTGATCGCAGTACCTACTTGGTAAATTTGAATTATTACGGTCTGAAGACAGAAAAAATGACCAATATGCCAGCAGCGCATCGGTAAAAGTACTTAAATGCAATATACCTAGTAAATTTTGATATATGTATATCACAAAAAATCGTTTGATATACAGTATGTTAAGAAAACCCTGTCCGACCCATAAGGATAATAAAGGTTAGGTAAACACATGACCAAATATAATATAAAATTTTACGTAATCATCATAGTACCAATACAAATGAATTTTGAAATAATGTTTTTTTCCCGCGAATTAATTCCAACTTCCCCGAAATTTGGTAATTTTTCAAAAATGAAAACACCGGTATTATTATGAGCGAATAGCGATGCGACCACGTGCCGCGTGCCCTGCCGCCCGCCGCCTCCGCCGCCGCGCGTGGAAGGGTGGATAACGCAGATTTATTAAGTTACCTCTTTTTGCGAAATAATATTTATTTTTTTAGGTGGATTTTTTTTTTTTACTTAGCTCGGTTTTGTATGCATTAGTAGAATCAGTTATCGATACCTACAACACCTTCACGGGTCGGACAGGGTTTTCTTAACATACTGTATATCAATTGATATAATATATCCTTCGAACCCTGAAAGATAATAATCAATCTTCAAATTTATGTTGTTCATCATGAGAATCTCTAATCCTAACACCACTTTCTTTATAAATAGGCAATGAAAACTGACCGGTATCAGGTAATCTCCCGTTTATTTCTTCGCGAATTCTTCATTCCCAACCAAGCTATCAAACAACAAAGCGACAGACATCACCGTAATTAAAGAATTTCTAATCACCACATTGATTCACTCTAACGCACAGATATGGTACACACAAAAAACGGGCCAATTCTTCGTTTATCGAATTGTTAAGCATCCAAAGGTTTGCTCTTTGTTCCTTCGGTGCATCGGCACGTGAAACCGTTTGTCGGTGAGGTGCAACTTTAGTTAATGACTTTTTTCATTCGTTCTCATTCTGAGAACTGGCGGCTTGTTGGCGCCTACATAAGACCCTCGGTTTTTGTGGAAAGAAAAAATTTGGCGCGAATGCGGTATCAGATTGAAGGAGCTCGTTTCTATTAGCTGTTAGTGCAATACTGTTTATTTTTAAATTCCTTGGAATTTATATGGATTTGTGAGAATTCGAAGCGTGTATTTAGGTTCTTGTGTACCCAATATTATTCCTATTCAACCGAATGTTTCCAAGAGAATTCATTTACTGCTAGCCAATACCATCTTTGGTAATTATTGTAAAAAAGACCATACGAAACTATTGACCCTTTACCTTTTTTTTTTTGTAAAATAATTGAAAAACACCAGAGGAGTCCGGATCCCTCAGCTGACTTTTCTTAGCTCTAACATTGTTCTCGCAAAGTAAATAAAAATGTATTCATCAGTAACAACAAAAACTAATCCTCTTTACCGGGAAGACGCGACCATTTCACCATCCACCCTCGACAACAAAAGATGAAGAGAATCCATTGTGGTGGGGCCTTTTATGGTACTTGCGCTCATGAATCTGAATCTATGGGTGGTATGTTTGCCAGAGCTCATCTTTGTGTAATAACATTTTGTAGGAAAGTTCCAACTATTGTCTTGTCAGTGGCCATTGTAGAATAAACATTAGCCAAGGCGTCATTTATGACACTTCCCTTTTAATGATGGCAGCTGGCCTGTTGGAAATAAAAAGGTGTTGGTAATGTGGTCCGGTATAATATGAAGCTTTGTTTCATCCAACATCTGTATCTATGGATAATTGCCATCACCTGCCCCACGTTTCCTTGTTACGTGTAATATTATCGCTGTGTGTGGAGTTCATTTCTTGTGGTGGATTCGATTTCAAATTAATGTTTATAATTGAATGACTGATTCGCATCCGGTGGTGAGCAATTTAGGATGGTTTCAAAGTTTAATATTTAATGCACAATTTAATTTTATTAGCGGTTGCTTTAACAATTTATGGATAATCTATTGGTATTATAGAATGTCATTTGAAATGAGTATATAATAACGTATAGAATTTGGCTAATTAAAACTTATCCCTAATTATTGACAAAAATTTTAACATGAAAACATTTTAGGGCTCAAAATTGTAGTTTCCAATTTGGATAATTTATATATTGCTTTTTAGTTATTTATTTACAGGGTCAAAGTGAATTAACCCGATCTTAAGTATATTGGTCCCTCCGCCATCAAATCTATAGTACCTATACTAGCTGTGCTTTACCATCAACGATCGCATCACTGCTTACCATTAGGCGGGATTGCGGTCAAGCGCTGGTTTATAATTTATAAAAAAAAAAAAAGATATTGGCATGCCTAACTAAATTTCATTAAAATCGACTCGACCGTTTTGGAAGAGTTCGAGGACAAACACTGTTACAGGAGATTAGTAATTAGAGTTAGATACATATACTGCACGCTTTCCCGATGTTAAAATTGTTTTTGCGTGATTTGAAGAGGGGTTTCTCCCATCTCCAATAGTTAATACTAAGGAAGCTAAGCAAACACACAGAGGGGTTTATTATTGGGACAATTGGATTCGCGAAGCCAAATACCTTCCCCTCTGTCGTAAACCTGGCTGGTGTAGACGATATTGAAACAAACATAATGCCATCCGGTATAATGCCAACTTATTTCAGGAGGTAGATAATTAGTCAAAACTTTGCAGACGTCTAGTAAATTTGGTTTCAACAGTTTCAGTCCCGTCTTTGTTTAATTATATGTATATTTTATACCTTTAATCCTTGAAGGTTTAAATATTTGTGGTGTCGTGTTTGGAGACAGTGAATATTCGTCAGCGATGTTTATATATTTTGGTCTATAGAATGTATTTTCGTATTGAATGAAAGGAATTTATCAGATTGGATCACAGGTGGGAATTTAGCCAAACGGGTTTTTAGGTCGCTTGAATGTATGTAAACTAGGCCACATTCCTTACAGCATACAGCACAGGTTATATTGTAGTTAACATTAACACATGTACGCATTGCTATATCTTTATTCTAGATGGAGCCATCTCCTCCAAGAGCTGTCCTGAAATTATTTAAGCCACGTTCATTGAATCAATAACAATATAATATCAGATTTAATTTTGCAAAAAACATAACAAAATGTTTTAATGTTGCGGACAGAATTGTAGGTTTTATCACTTTAGTACATACGTTTTATTTTCTACAGTGACATGTACTGACGTCAGTAGGTCAAGTTATCCGAACTATCAAATTTTCACGATTAACCTTGGTTATTAATGCTGTAGCATTTAAGTGGCAGTAGGTGGGGCACATTGCTCGTAGAACCGATGGCCAATGGAGCAGTAAGGATAGGCCTCCAACAAGGTCGACCGATGACCTGGTGAAGGTGGCGAGAAACCGATGGATGTGGGCAGCACAAGACTGGTCAAAAGGAGGGAGGCCTTTGTCCAGCAGTGGACCTCTGATGCTCAAGAAGTACAAATATGTCTACTATTAAAGAAATTTGACAGATTGTAGTAGTTTCATATGCTAGCACCTGTACTTGTGTCCTTTCATTGAACGACAATGGCGCCGATTCTGTTTTTCACAAAATAAACTAATTTTAGGTTATGTGCCTTTGTTTTTTCTTTCCATTTCGTTAAGAAAAGGACAGAAGATAAAATGTCAGTTTGGACCTGTCAAATTAGTGTGCTCCCGACGTAATCTGGCATATTTTCAGTCGCCATGTTTTTAATCGCGTCTAAACTGTCTATGGAGTATCTTAATTTGACAGGATTAAACTGATATTTTATCTTTCGTCCTTTTCTTAACGAAATTGAAAGAAAAAGACGCAACTTAAAATTAGGTAGTTTAGTTGGTGTACAACAGAATCCACGCCAGTATCTTAAAAACACAGGCCGATAAAACTGAAATGTGCAATTTAAAAATACACAACATGCGAACACGTCTCCAATTTCTTTCTTTTTATGCACTTTACAATCCTATAGCTCGTGTAGATACACATGCAGTCAGCCTGATAAGTTTCAACTCTAAAGCATTGTCCTTTAAATGTGACAGTGGGTATTTTCGACCTAAAACCTGAACAGGTGCCTCGTCGTGCTTGATGTTTATCTCGAGCGACCTTCCGACTCACCCCACTTCCCGCGCCCGTAATGAGCCTTTAAACTTCTAAACATTTCTTAATATCCCTACCGATGGCTTTTTAATGTAGGTCCAGCGATCAAAAAAGTTTTTTTGCTGATTTCGTGTTTTTGTCTATGTTATAAATCAATGACAGGTGCGTTGGTTGTTGTAGGTAAGTTGTCGATCAATTAAAATATTTTGTTTTTGTTGTGAAGTTTTACTAATTCGTTTGATATGTGATCTGTAGTTAGAGTATTGAATTTGTAACCTAATTGGAAAAACATGCCATTAATCAAACCATCATGATCATCAGCCACATCTTCGCCCATAAAGATGAACACAGTATTCAACAAATGTGACAATTTGCTTTACAAGCTCTCCTAATGACCTCTAGCCTATTCCTAACTATAATGGATTCAGCTGCCAGTCTAACCGGTAAGGTAATTACGTAACACTATCAATAGCAATAGGTTTCATTTTGATAATTTAACAACATTCATTGCGTTCTTTACGTTGTTGACTAGGCACATTTTTTAAACACAGGGAGCAATGGTTTAGCAATATGTTTCAAGATTAAATAAATAAATAAGATGATAGTTATAGTTTGTTACGCAGATTAGGGTACTGGTACAGTTAAATTCACGAAATACGTCGACTATCAAGTGTAGTCCTAATGTTATTGAGTCTGGAGTATTAAAACTAGTTAAGAGTAGATTTATGATTGATAAACTTAATACTAACTGTAGGTAAATTCAATATTAGGTGCGAAAACAGTTTTTTTTTTTTGTTTTTCTTTGGTGCGTAGAGTGCGGGCAGTGCAAACTCCGTCCTCGCGATGATCGCCAATTGACTGGATTACCCTTATATCCGGCAATGCTGCAGTATAAATATGCTCCTTTTGAGTGTTCGTTTTTGTCTGTGTTTGTTACGTTGTCTGTATACTTTTATTTAGGTATATATATTTGTATATGAGTCTTGTTACTTGAATTAAACTATTTCTTTTATTATTTAATAACCATTGACGTAATTCTGGAAGCACTTCTTCTCTGCCAATATCAAAACAAAAGCAAGCTTGTGAAGGTGTCCACAAGCCCTACATTTGAACAAATTAAGATCATTACACAACTTCAATATCACGTTTCCTTTCATTACCAACAATTACGGACAGAGTAAGGTGGAAGCAATTATTTTCAGTTTTCCGAATGTTTACAAAAAAAAAAAAAAGCGACCACCCAAAGGTACTTTAATGACCAATTCAGGGAGTTCCGATCGCTCGTACATCAAATGTTCACGAATACTAATTTAAACATGTCCAGTTTGTTTGTACACTGTGCGCGTGCCCTTAGGTAATTGACCTGTCGATCAAGACATTTATTACTACCCTAATCTTTTATCCTCAACCTTATTCTAATAGTTTTAAGACTCAAATTGGAGTTAAATTTCGTGAAGGAAGAACAATATAATTTTGTTTAGAAATTAATTTCTGGTCAAAATTGCTGCACTTTTGTATCAAAGATCGCATTTCAATTTCCTTATGGTTTAAAAAATAAGGTTGATATTCGTATAATTTTTTATAAAGAGTGCGATAATAACTTTTTCTAGGAACAATTTCCCGGGACATAGAACGGACATAATGATAAGTTCAGAAGGCGATACAACTAGTAATTTTGTATAATTCGGTGCTCGTTTTAGTGAAAAAAAGTAACGCCTTTAATTATAAACAATTCTTGTAATTACACCAGTTAACGCACGTTAACTTTCAATTATGACAATTTGTGCGCCCTTTGTACTGGAGCCAAATATTTTTAGGGCTCCGCGGGTAAATGAGGAAGCCTTTGCAATCGGAAGACTTTTATTAAAGCCGAGACTTACCGTGCTAATGGATTAATTAGTTGGCGCAAGTTAATTATGGCTAACAACACAAGGAAACATGTAATTAATTGATTTAATATTGTTTTGAAGCTTTGTTCACAGTTATAGAATGAAATAGATTGACATTCATAACATTAATCTTGTATTTCTTAAAGGATTAAGCAGAAGTATACATGTCGCAGTCAAATGGATAAATTAGCCGTTTTGTCCACCGCGTGGCCTTTAGAAATAGTGCAGGCCTGTTTTAGACAAGAAATCATCAAATGAACTCCGACTCTGGGCGGAGCGGAAGGGCATGTCAGACTTTTATTGACTAAAACCCACCCGTGATTCTTCACTTGCCTGTGTGCTAGGGCCATGGTTTCTTTTACAATCAGTCTTCGCGGTGCATTGGGTACCCCATCACGATGTGCTGACATCTCTTAGAGGCGCACTGAAACACAACGCCCACTGCTCGACCCTCGCAAGCCCGCGCCTGTGGGGGCTGGTAGTTCGATGTTGTATCCTGTCAGTGGCTAGAGGCATGAGGGCGCAGGGATTCCCGCTCCCTCAAGTGCTCCGACTCCTCCTATGCCAGCATCACTGCTCCGGGCCATGGCCGAACGCGAGAGATCGCCGCCGATTGCCGCCAAGAGGGCACAGCGGTGCTCTAACCAAACCGGGCAGATCTCCACCATATGCTCCACAGTGGTGACACCCTGCCGTTACCTCCCGCTTTATACGGAACAGGGACCTTACGAAACAACCGGTCCGGTGAGGACCTGCATCAGGCGGAAGGTGAGGGCGCCGTGTCGCCTCTCGAAGCCACTCCTCAAAAAGGGGATGGTCGTAATACCCTTGCTTAGTTACTGCGACCATTTCACCATTCACGTGATTGGCTGCCAGACACACCTACATTTCACTACTTAAGTTCTGAGCACCATGTAGTAGGGTGCGAGCCTTTGGCCATCAACCAGGCATAATTCAGACGCGGTGTTGCCACTGAGAAATTCCCGATGGAAAACCCAATAACTCATTGCCCATCCTGGAAAGTGGAACTCTCGAGAGCTCGGTATTAGCACATGAGACGAAGACAAGACAGATAAATCAAATATGGATTGAATAGCATTGTAGATCAAATCTTGTAATTGTAAGTTTATACGAAATATACGGAGCCCACGCTTGTTTTCTTCGTAGGTAATTGATCAATTATTTCAACAATTAAACTTTACGTTAGTACAGATCCATAAACCTGGAATTACGAACATTGCGATGCCTTTAATAGTTGGGGATGGTTATCACGAATCATACTTAATAACATATTATGTAAGTTAAACAAATTTATTCCGATTATTTTTTAGAACTTAATGTTTGAGGGCAATTAATACTAAGATACAAGTTACTATGTACGCACGCATGCGAGAACTATAAATACATCTCTGGATTGTTTTAATTAGGTACACAGTGGCTAATGTAACAACCACACAGCTAATATTAAAAGCCACACCGGTCAATGGCTGAGGTTAAGTTGTTCTTGCCGCGACTTACATCCGGAGACCGTCTCTACTAACCCTCCTTCCCTCTGTGGTTCGGAAAGCACGTTAAGCTGTTAATTATTATGGCTGTCATTCGTGGATCTTCTCGAACCAGTTTTACCAAAGGGTTTCGTATTTCACGGCCGCTTAATGCATCGTCAGCATCTTAGTGGCATCTGGTTAGACTGGAAGCAGACTTCAAAATAGCAGGCAAGGCTGATGATGAAGTATCGGTCCCGTGTAAATATCGGGATGATAATCCTATATCCTTAAGACTAGTCCATAAGTTTAAAGGACCGTATCAGAAATAAGGTGATCCGACAGAGGACCAAAGTCACCGACATAGCTGAGAGGATTAGCAAGCTGAAGTGGTAATGGGTTGGTCACATATGCCGCAGGACCGACAACCGTTGGGGGTAAACGAGTCCTCGAGTGGAGGCCGCGTCTCGGCAAACGTAGCGTAGGACGCCCTTGGGCGAGATGGAGCGACGACATCAAAACGATGGCTGGTAGTGGCTGGCGGAGAACTGTTCAGGGTCGAGCTTGTTGGCGTGCCATGGAAGAGGCCATGTCCAGCAGTGGACGACTAGAGTGGTATAACCATGTAGCAAGGCTAGCTATAGGTATATAATGCTAGTTTTAACCATTATAATAGTAAAACTTCTAAGATGACTTCGTAGTCAGGACTCTTTCTTAGGAACGCGTTGAGTTATCAAGTTTCAATTAATATAAAACACTCAATGTTACAGTCCTCTCATGCAGTTAATAAATCAGACTTCTAAGTAGACGCAATCAAAAGATATAGGCGTTTATGTTGCGTTTATGCAGCATATTTTAACACTCAGGGATTCAAAACCTATAGGGTACTTCCCGTTGACCTAGAATCATGAAATTTGGCAAGAATCACGCACGAAAAAATCCAAAAACCATAAATTCGTATTTACATTCATACTAATTTGTACGGAAACCTCGGTGCGCGGGTAATTATTTTATTTAATTAGATAAATTCAGGTCCTGGCGATATTTTTCTTTATCGACGTCAGTAACCAAGATAAAGTCAAAATGAATAACATATTTAGCCAAAAATTGACATCCTTACTACCCTCTTATTTTTCTAAAAGCTTCATGTTATGTAAGAAAAACAAAATAATAATTATTTACAAGACACACAGAGATATCACACGTATCTACGAACGACATAACCTCAGGACAGATAGGACACGATCACCACAAAACTATGAAATGCAACAATACAAAGAATTTTTCTAAGTCCCACAAAAACTACCGATAACATCAACTTCGGACACACTTGAACATAACAAATATCCATTCAGGAACTTTAGTTTCATCACTGAAACATTCCCCGAGATTCAAGCAAATATAAGAACTAAATTCACCTAGTTCTGTTAATCTATACTAATATATAAAGCTGAAGAGTTTGTTTGTTTGAACGCGCTAATCTTAGGAAAAATTCTTTTTGCGTTGGATAGCCCATTAATCAAGGAAGGCTTTAAGCTATCACGCTCCGATCAATAGGAGCATACAAAAAAGACATCAAAACCTAGGCGGGTGAACGTATTAAAATGATTGACATTTTTGTTATTATGATTGGTTTGCATTAAGAAACAGTAGTTAAATACTTCATAATGATATTGCTGGTTGCATTTTGTAACCCAGAATTGATTAACAAAAAAAAAAGGTACAGGGACAGATACGCGTTTGTAAGGATAGGATTAATAGACTTCCAATCAATCCTATCTTTACAAACGCGTATCTGTCTTATAGTAGTTCTTCCGTTAGGGAGGATGGATGGATGGAGATAAAAAGTATTCTAGGTGTTATATCTATCGGTAGGTAAACTATACTGTGTGACAATTTCATCCAAATCTGTTGTCAAATTAAACAGGAAAGAAAAGAAAAAAGGAGGGGGGAGACAAAGAATTTATTAAAATAACTATACAGTATGTTAAGAAAACCCTGTCCGACCCATAAGGATAATAAAGCTTAGGTAAACAAATGACCAAATATAATATAAAATTTTACGTAATCATCATAGTATCAATACAAATGAATTTTGAAATAATCTTTTTTTCCCGCGAATTAATTTCAACTTCCCCGAAATTTGGTAATTTTTAAAAAGTGACAACACCGGTATTATTATGGGCGAATAGCGATGCGACCACGTGCCGCGCGCCCTGCCGCCCGTCGCCCGCGGAATGGGGCATAGGTGTGCATAGCGCACATTTATTAAGTTACCTCTTTTTGCGAAATAATATTTATTTTTTTAGGGGGATTTTTTTTTTAAGTTTAGCCCGGTTTTGTATGCATTAGTAGAATCAGTTATCGATACCTAACAACACCTTCACGGGTCGGACAGGGTTTTCTTAACATACTGTATAATAAAATGAATGATGAAGGTGTGCGAGGTGAGGAGGGAAAAAAAATAAATCAAAAGGCGACAGCAGGCCAGCAGCAGCAGCAGAGAAAAACTGAAAAACTTCACTGGAAGCGATGGCTTCCGAAGAAACTTCGCCGAACAGATTTTCACGAATTTCAATATTTGAAAAATTATAAGCAATATGAAATAACTTAAAGGAGTCCGGATAACAAATCCGGTAGAAAAATAGCAGGCAGTCAAGAATTTAGAAGAAAAGGTTGTCATAGAGACATAATCAACAGGGTTGTCAAAAACTGTTATAATGAAAATATTATTGTAAATATAATTAAATATTAAATTATAGCGTTATGTTGAGTAGGAAAAATTAATACAGCACAGCATAGGTACAGCTTCTTAGACTAAAAGTTGAGGACCGTGTCTATAAGCTGAATGAGTGAAATGAGTCTTGGTGTAGTAAAAATGTTATCAGAACAGCGCCTCATAATACTGGAACGCGTATTATGACCTGCAGAAATGAATGATATATATGTATGAATATAAATACATAAGTGTAAGTATATGTAGGTAAATTACATAACACTGCACTGTTTAGTAGTTTTTGCGTAAAAGACTATCAAACATTTATAATATTAGTAGGATTAGAAATATGGTTTTCTAAAGTATTTTCACACGGATCGAGTCTAGTATGTGATTATTATGCTTCTTGACGGCCGCAGTTTTGCACAGAACAGTTTTACACAGAAAGACAACGTCACCACGCTTTCACTGATTGGTAACCAAAAGTATGGTAGCATTGGCCTAAAATATACAGTAAGTATAGATATTAAAAACAAATAAAAATCGGTTACATCAAAATGATTTATTTAGCAACTTTCCTACAGACAAAACAATGGGATATGTCATTTATGTCTGTACGGACGACAGCAGGTCAAGTTACCCGAAACTGTCAAGTATTACCTTCGCAATAGCTGGACAGCAATAAAAACTATATTTTCTAAATATACCTAACTATTGTTTAAATGTAAACTTATATTCTATAGGGAAGTAAAAATTAAGACGACATGGTCTACACTATTCAATCACTTAATCTTTTAGTATAAGCTACCTAAATATCATCTTAAAATATTTTAAACAACACATTTCATCATTGACATTTTTATTTATTGAAACAAAAATAAAATGTGCGCACATGCACGCGAGCATGCAATGACAGAAATCCAGTGTAGGTTGACCTTTAAGAACACCAGTAAAAAAAGAACTGCCACCAGACACCAAAGTCCGTTGCAGATATAAATCATGATTCTCCACCTCCCTTTTGTTAGCACGGCATCGAACCAGCGACCTTAAGGATCGAGGATTAACCAATCATATATTCATAGTGTTACCTGATATTAACAAATTTTAAAAACAAATGAAGATCGTGACGGAGAAAAACTTGCCCAAAATTGTGATTAGACCATACTAAGTAAATATTAATCAATTGAAGAAATACAATACTAAAACCGTTCGTTTACAAGTTGCATTAATTCCTGCAGATTAGAGAATAAGTACAAGGCAGAAAAGAGTACGATGGGATGTAGTACTTCTTTAAAACAAAGATTGGTCCTAGGCAGATCTGGACAGAGTCATATGAACGCAAATCGAGGAGTAAAACCGAGGTCCACAAAAAAATGGGGAACCTTCTAGAATAAGGCACAATATTCAATGATTAAGAGTTACTCTGTAACTTCTTTAACCGCCGCTCAAAACAGATATTTACTACCGCGAAGAACATAACACCGCTCGTAATAACAGTAGACTGAAAATATCCGCACGTAAATTACAGGCAAGCCCGCAGTTTACTGATTGGCATACATATACGACCAATAAAGTACAGCGAAACGGTCGGTAACGCGGTTCTACGAGCGGTATGACCATGGCGCAGTTTAAAGAACGCATGGTACTCTGCGACTGCAGGTTGGTTGCATCATCTTACTATAACTAAGCGATAAAAATGACAGTAAACGGTCGGTTAAGTCTAAAATAATTGTAGTATTATACATATATTTCTAACATCATGTCCTCGACTGTCTGAATATGAAATAGATATAGTATTCATCACCTGTCAAACATCATTCAAACTATCTAACCTTGTAATTAAAATTAGTAGACTTTTCCACCATCCTACTTAACTAGTATTACAAAGGTAAATGTATAAATTTGTGTTACACATTTTTTTTTATTACATTTATTACTTTTCACACAAAACCAACTGCACGAAATTGTAAAAAAATGGCACACTGGTGATTTATAATTAAGATTAGCAATACGATAGTTTTTGTCGCTTTTTCCCACTGGGACGAAATGTATGCGGGTGAAATATATAATGTAGCAGGGCGCAGCTAGTGAGATACATATGCACCAGCATCGGATCGACACACCTTTTCTATAAATCGTCATCTCGATATTAAATCCCTTTCTAGGCATCTCAAACAAACACCATTTATTGTTGCTTTGATCAATTTCGAGTTACTCGTATAGTCATATGGACTCGTCCTCAACACTTTTCTGACGATATATTCATTTCCATGACCGATTATCTTATGCCATAATGTGCTTTCCTTATCTATATATACTTAACCAAGATCAAGAAAGAAAGAAATATCTAATCGAATATATATGCGTTTACTAACATTACAGCAAAAATAAAGCATCTTAGTCCTAAAAAAACAAGAAATAATGATGACGTGTTCTCAGTTGCCATTCAAAACCTTGTTGTTTCGTAAATATTCGTAGTCGTCAAGTAGTAGCGAACGCAAAACGTAACGTAAATATAGGTTCGCTTTGATTCAACCTGCCCTCTAGTATTGTTCTAGTATTCCCAAGGTACACGTGTTTCAAACCGATTTACACACGTAGTTTATAGTATGGTAACAATGTAAATGTGTTTGTAAATACAGATAAGGTTGCTACAGTTGCTATGCGTCATTAATGGTGTTTCACGCCTAATACTATTCGTAGACACTGAAAAACTATTTGAAACTGTTGCGAAGAAACACCAGAAACCGACAACTTTTTCTAAGAAAAAACTCCGACTTTAAAATATCTGATTTCAATAATATTACGATTCATATGGAAGCTCGCGTGGATATTGCAGAATAATACTACGAGATTACAGCACTCGAGTTCGAACATATTCTTAATTATACCGCAGACGAGCACAAGAAAACGCATAAAAACAACACTAAACGAGATCAAGCGAGTTCAGTTGTCAAAACCTCTGTGCTTCACTGAACAGCTGTTTATAGATTGCCTGGATATCGGCTTACCAGATATATGTATTGCCAAGCAAAATCTTACATATTAATGGACCCGAGTGTACGTTTCCGTGCAGACGTAAAAACAGTGCTATTCTTTAACAATAGACACGCAAGAATGTTTACGATGTTTTTACTACGGGCTACGGGCATTTGTAAATAAATAAATATCGCACTGGCCGGTGTGGAATGGGGATACATTTTCATCTGCGTGTTAGTTCATCGAGTGGGGTACTAAAATAGCGCACACAATACATATAAGCGAGCCATCAGCGAACCCCTCACGTCACGTGCCTGAGATCAAAGTAGACGAGGAAATAGCGTATAGATAGCAATGTATATAATGATATAATGAGCCATTAATGAATGAAGGTTCCGGTAATTCCTGTAGGTGTTGCGAACTTGATAATTACCTTAGTCACTATAGGCTCCAGGTGAGACTTCTAAGAAACAAACTGAGATATTGGGCTACCTGAAATTTGTGAAATTATCAAATACCAGCGTATTTCACATCAAAAATACATTAATTAAACTAGATTAACGTACTTACGAACTTCTGATACCATATGGGATGTTAAAGTCGGCCACAGAAATAAATTACCATAAACTTCCTTCCCATATAACTAGTGAAAACCTCAATTATATTTCAACAAAAAGCCTTAACCCACTAAACAATTTAAAAGTTCACCCAGAAAAATAACTCATCATTTTCATAACAAAAACATGCAATAATACTTAGAGAACCGTTAAAAGTACGTTGGCCAAAGATGTATGGAATTTATTCACCCCATGAAAACAGATCGCATTTCCATTCACACACGACAAAGTGAACAAGGGGAAAATTGTAAGTACTTCAAGTAAATTGTAATAGGGCTGGCATATGATTTGATGGTGCAATAAATTGTCAAATAAAAGTCGTATAGGAACACAATCAGCCATCGATATGGCGGGGGTAATAAGTGTTTTGAATATGTTTGAAATATTGATAAGCAATGGCACTAAAGGGTCCTGCCTATATTCAACAAAGGGTGGGAAAAGGCTGCCAGTGATGACGACGTTGATGTATATGCAAACCCTTTTTTCGTTTCTCGTATAGGAATTCATAATCATCAGCCTATAGAAATCCACTGCTGGACATATGTAGGCCTCTCCTATCGCACGCCGTTCAATTCGAAAATGGAATTGGTAAAGAAATTAATGATATCTAAATGGTTTAAGAATTTATAGAATGAAGTACTGATAAGCAATAGCACAAAAGCGAAGAGACTATACTCAGCAGTGGATTTTAAAAGACTGTCAATGATGATAATGATGAATATGCAAGTCCCCTTCTCGTTTCTCGTAAAGAAATTAATAATACTTAAATGATTTAGGAATATGTAGAACCAAGAAGGCAGCGTAGTGTCAGACAGGGAGATGTTATCTTCCCGAAACTGTTCACCGCTGCATTGGAGGATGTCTTCAAGGTTCTGGACTGGAAAGGACTGGGCATCAACATCAATGGCGAGTACATGAAACACCTTCGGTTTGCTGATGATATCGTAGTCATGACTGCGACCGTGGAGGACCTGAGAGTACAATGCTCGAAGACCTCAGTAGAGTCGGTCTTAAAATGAACATGGACAAGACGAAAGTCATGTCTAATGCCCATGTTGTACCGACTCCTATAAAGATTGGAGACTCTGTTCTCGAAGTTGTTGACAGTTACGTGTACCTGGGACAAACTATCCAGTTAGGAAGGTCCAACTTCGAGAAAGAGGTCAATCGTCGAATCCAACTCGGCTGGGCTGCTTTCGGGAAGCTACGTAGAATCTTCTCGTCCGAAATACCGCAGTGTCTCAAGACAAAAGTCTTCGACCAGTGTGTGTTGCCAGTGATGACTTATGGGATTGAGACGTGGTCGCTAACAATGGCCTTATACGAAGGCTCAAAGTCACTCAAAGGGCAATGGAGAGGGCTATGTTTGGGGTTTCACTGCGTGATCGAATCAGGAATGAGGAGATCCGCAGAAGAACGAGAGTAACCGACATAGCCCGAAGAATTGCAACTCTAAAGTGGCAGTGGGCTGGACAAATCCACGCACCGGAAGACGTAGCGTGGGTAGGCCCCCGACAAGGTGGACTGACGACCTGGTGAAGGTCGCGGGAAACCGCTGGATGCGGGAGGCGCAGGACCAGTCGTCGTGGAGAGCCTTGGGAGAGGCCTATGTCCAGCAGTGGACGTCTTTCGGCTGAAATGATGATAATAATGAAGAACGTAGGTACACTCTAACACAAGCAAAAAGTCTGTAAAAGCTATTAACGCGTAACCAATATATCAAAGCTGACAAAGTCCGATCAATAACGTTAATAAACAAGCTCAATCGATACAATATTGTAATTTCTCAACGGCCACGTCGTTATTTTCCCATCACCAATCAATGGAAACACAGGAATTAAACAGTAGGCGATGACGCGAAGAATTCTTGGAAGGCGGGTGAGCTTCGAGAAATAAGCATTAGGCTTTTATATCATCAATGAATACATTATTCATTACCTTGTAAAAGAAAAATAAGGTACGAAGTGCTGACATTGTTGTTTTACAAATTCTTAATGATGACATAATGTTTCGTGTTGCTAGGCGAAAGGTTTCTAACGGGGATTCAGTCACGTAATTTTGTCGTCAAGTCTTGGAAATCAGTCCAATCGGATTTATATTGCAGAAGGAATCTTGGAAATCAGTCCAATCGGATTATATTACAGAAGAAAGAAATAAAATAGAGTTATTTTACCTTACTTAAGTCTTGATAAAGTATGGATGAGCCACAATAAACGATACAATTTTAGTAACACATTCTTGGATTGTAACATAGGATCTTGATTAGATAGGTAGGATTAGAAATACCAACTGTGAGCGCAGAATTAGCATTAGAGTAAACTAGAACATTAACTGCGTATGCATATCATAATGTTCGATATACATTCAATTAAGTACAGGAGCATTACTTAAACCTACAGAACGAATCTTTGAACGCAAGAAGGGAACACTGTATGTTTCGCGACGATACCGCCATATTGGCCAAAATTTCGCACACAAACCAAACAATATCGTGCAAAAACCGTTAGTGCTACCCCTAAGTGACAGTTCGAAAGGGAAACAATGCATCTGATACGAATCTGCGCCCCACCCTATGCATGCCGCACCTAGCTGCAGACCGGATAACCGCGGCTTGACAATATTGTACTGGTAGTACAAATATCTATCAGATTCACGAATAGATTTTGACCGTATGATTGAATGAGTTTCTCTATTTCTAGCAGGCCAGCTGTTGGCAAAAGTGAGTGTAATGTTTATGTAAGCTGTTTAGGATTAAAAGACTAGCTTCCCCTACCACAATTTATACTCCACGTTATTATTTTAAAAAAGTCAGTGTATTTGACAGATGATTCGAAGAAATCTCGATACGGGGGAGAGTGTTTTTTGAGTAAGAATTATTATCGGGAATAATTCGATATATAAGTGAAGTTTTGAAGATTGACAACGCACGCGACAAGGCGCTGCGTTTTGGAATTTACACAATCAAGTATATAACTGTACACGTACATGTACACGACAATACAACACAGAACTCACCACATAACACGTAATACATTGCCAGCAGCAGGAACGAGCAACAAGGGGTAAGTCCTCAGAATTGTTATAAAACCTTGTAGACAGGCGGCTGTTGACACATTTTGTAAGGGGTAGACCAGTGGCTCAGAGCGGGATTTACATTTGCAGTAGCAAGAGCGTTGGCCCTTGGGCTGCCGTATTAAACATAATCAAAGTTTGTTAAAAAAAAACCTATTGATTAGTAAACCGTTTATAGATAGTTCAATATAGTCAAATAACCCCATCACTAATTTTTTTTTTTTTTCAGAATTCCGCAACATCCGACGATAAAACTCCAAGCCGTTAACCCACTTGCTGAAAAAACTGAACATCGCACCCTCAATAGAACAGCCCTTGTGAAATGGCACGTCCACAAAGGCGGACGTGCGGTGGTGTCATGTCGAGGCTATTAGCCACACAGCCGAGTAGCTGTTATCCGCGGCACAGCTAGGTACGGCACGCCGCGTAGGGTGTTTGAAGATAAAATCAGCTGCATTGTTTGACTTTTAGCTAGATTGCAGTGAAAACGGAGGGTGAGTGCATTTGTTTGGACGGTTTCAATCAATTTTCTATATTTCATATCTATCATTATTTTATACTGCTTGAGAAAGCCAGGTTGAGGTCGCATCAAAGTCACCTTCTGGAACACGTTCGTGCGAAATGGCAATTTTGTTAGAAATCTACCCATTATTACCTGAAATTGTTAGTACGAAATGGATATATATGTAAGAAAATATAAATTACAGTACAATAATTCATTCATTATTCAAGCCTCAGTCAAAACAGGCGAAATAGACTGTTGTCTAACAAATACAAATTACGATATCGATTACATCAAATACTAACGTTAGCGAAGTCACCAGAACCTCAAGCAACTGCAAAACAACCTGATTATGGTTTTCACAATGGGAAACCTACCGTAAGTTCCCTGCAGCCCCACTATGTGCCACTGTGCCCCACGGTGGTCATCCATCATGCACCACAATGGGTATTTCTGCGACAGG
This sequence comes from Sesamia inferens, assembly GCA_037179545.1. Classification (NCBI taxonomy): domain Eukaryota; kingdom Metazoa; phylum Arthropoda; class Insecta; order Lepidoptera; family Noctuidae; genus Sesamia; species Sesamia inferens. The sequence goes on along the minus strand of CM073939.1, from coordinate 4,395,183 downwards.
CTAAATTTGCAGGCCCGCCTGATTTATAGCATGCTGAGATAACGGTCCCAGATACCATCGGACTATTATTATTGAGAAAAAAACGCAACAATTCCAATTAATTTTATGGAATTTACGTGAAGGTATTTTGTAACTGTGGTAGGTTAGGGCTTATGGGATTCTTAAGTGTTATATTTTATAGAGTGGTGTGAAAAAAACATCATTATTGTAGTCTACCAAATATCTTAACCATTTTTTTTATAACTAACTAGCGGCCGCCATCATCTTCGTTCGCGTAGAGTTAGTTATGCTCCGCTCCTATTGGACGCAGCTTGATATTATATAGCCTAAAACCTTCCTGGATTAATGGGCTATCCAATGCGAAAGGAATTTTTCAAATCAGACTTAAGATTAGCGCGTTCAAACAAGCAAAACAAACAAACTCTTCAGTTTTATATATTAGTATAGATAACTAGCGCATGTCCGCAATCCCGCCTGATGGTAAGCAGTGATGCAATCCTTGACGGTAAAGCGCGCTAGTTTATTAAGAGCCTATTCACTCAAAAAAACTGACTGAATAGGCAGGAAGATGGCAGTTGAGCGAGCTGATACAATGCCAAACTAAACAACACGACCAACGATGCTGCGCCAGAGGGAGATTGATCTGAAAACCCTCCACGACCAAACTCCCAACACAACAACATTTGGCGCATTGTACCCGGAACACATCACAACACAACTACTCAATCCAGTCCTCCATACGACTTCACCAGACATATCGGAACACGAAGAATCGTTTAACGGCAAGACTTTGTCTGGTGGGTGGTAACTTCTGCCAGCAGCCGATGTTATGGCCTACCACCGAGACAACTAAAATTATAACGGCGTGAAGAGAGAACAGCTTGATTCCCTAATTACCTACATAAAGTACTTAATGGCCAGTAAAACTAACCAGTTTAATAACAAGCCAATAAAGAAGAACATTAATAGAGTTACCATGGTAACAAATTGTTAGATAGCCCAGTAGAAACATGTTGGTAACTTAATCCTTATTTAACTATTCATAGTTTAGATTGCCTTATCTCTAGCGGAAATTAACACCCAGACTATGATTTTAGCATGTGTGCCCATATTATGTTTCCCACGGTTATGTACAGTCACCAAAGAAGATAAGTAAGAAACCCATCGTTGTTTCGTGATTAAATTTAATTTGGTAAATAAAACTTTGATTTCTATTAAATTAATAAAATTTTATCCGAAAACACCAACCCATTTCTTATTAAATTTAAGTACCCAGCGCCCCAACGCTGGTGACTTATCGACTTTGATGACTGTACATTTCTATTTGTTGTTAATTGTTTAGAAACAAAAATAAAACACAGAATTCTTTAAAGAACACCGACTTAAAATTCTGACCAAATTTACATTACGCAGTTAGTATCGATCACGTTTCTAACACTGTATCAATCAACAATAACAATGTGGTTTGTTTGTAAACAGAGTTCCTAAACATATTAAGTATTTGGTTAACATTATATAGGTTTAATTACTGAGAGCCTTCCACGTGAAATGTCTTGTTGCCCCGATCGAAACGCGTCGCCTTCCGCGTTATGAGTTCGAGGTTTCGCTTAGAGCTATTTCTGACTTTTCCTTCTTCTCCTAACAATTACAAAAAAGATTTTTGATATCCGACTGATAGTTTCAGAGATAAGCACTTTCAAATAAACAAACTTCAAATTTATTACAAATAATAGACTATATGGATGGTCAAGGAAATAATATCAATACGAACACAAAACATTTAATGAGCATGCAGAACTTAAACAGACTAATACCTTAGTTTCTATAAAAGACATTGAAATAAAAACACAATGATTATCTAACTATCCTTCCCTAGCACCCAATGACAACCAAGTTTTAGACACAAATACAGTTTCAGTCTCGGATGGACGAACTAATAACAGGTTTGTTTTTAACATGAACGTATATTACGCATCAAATTACAAACTACACTCTACTGGGTACACCATTTAGTTAAATTTTGTTGTTACAAAAGAAAAGAGGCAGACTGTGAAAAAGGTTTGAATGAGAAATAAAGAGACTTGTATAAAAATATTATGATAATTATGGAGCAAGAACAAAGACTGCATTGATGCTTTCGAGATGTGGTGCTGGAGAAAAAATCTTCAAATTCCTTGGACAGACTGCACAAATCAGACAGCCCTTCGAGAGCTGAGTGTCATAATAAGACTCCTATGTCTGATTTCGATGAATTTTAGAATATTTGGCCATATTGCCAGAAAAAATGGAGACAACCTCGAACATCTGGTGGTTACTGGGAAGTTCCCAGGCCAATATGGTGGACTGACCAAATTCGTTCATCTCTGGACACCGGCTTGCATGATTCATGATATACTCGCAGAAAGGAATCGTAACGGATGGCGAAGAAGAAGATAATTCCACAGGGACATCACGACCCTTAGTAATGAACGCGAGATGAGGATGGAGAAAGAAGACAGAAGCAGAGAAAGAGACAGCCTTTTACAGGACACCTAAGAGTGTCATAATAGGGGTAAAGAATTAAATTATGAGGATGGTCAGCACTCCTGCCTACTTCTAGAACCGCTAGAACTAATAAACTGCAAAAAATTTCAAGATTACCAGCAGATCTGTAATTCTTGTAATATTAAGAACGTTCACATTTTGATCTCTCCCGAGTCTCATCCCTTCAAAAACTAGTGCCTGAATTTTTGTAAATTTTCAAAATGAGATTGTGACAAGATTTTTAACGTTTTTAATTACGGGAATTAGTCTTCCGGTTAGTCAATAATAAACATATCTCTGATTAGAGTGAAACATTTAAAGTTCTTTGCATTTTCTAATTTCTAAATAGACAACAACTTGTACAACCAATTAGAAAAACTTAAGAGCACTGAACTCTTTCCAAGGGCGAGACAGGTCAGCCGACCTAACCATACCTAACAATTTCCAACAAACGATAACAATCGCAAATCTAATAATAAAACCAGCCGCATAGCAACAGATTGTCGCAAAAAATGCCAATATGAAAGCAGTGTATATTTAAAACTCACGTTATCAGAGGAAGTTTATCGCCCAGTGAACTCGGTGAATCTGAAACAACCAAATGGAATATTACTGATTGATTACGGATACGTACTGTTGCTTATCTTGTTGGCAACCGCATGGAATTTTGTAGACAAAATGAGGATGGTTTGGTGTTAAGTGATTATAAATAATATTCAATCGAAGTACACAGTCGCGAGAGTTTGGCAATTTTTACGGCCCCGAAAATCTGACAGCCAATCTTCCAAAGAGGAATCGTATTACCCACTCAGTCCATGGAAGATTAAGCAACGCTAATCGCGAATCAATTCGTGGATGGATTTCTAACATATCGCGGCCCAGCCGTGCTTCGGAAAGCTCGTTGAGTCGTTGGCTGCGTCAGTCTTGCGTCAATCTTTGGCAGTCGTTTTAAGTACAAAAGTCTTAATAAAAGGCATTGTATTACGCACTTATTTTGTTATGGAAACCAGATAGACAGACGCTTCGTATAAATATTAGTATTCACCTGCATGCAATTAGATAGGAAGCTGACCCCAACATACATAGTAGGAAACTGCTAGTAAGATATTGATAGTATTAAAACCCAGATCCCCAAACCGTTTAACCCGCATTCGTTTCGATCCCCTGGGAAAGGGGTTTTAAAAACCTTCTTAATGTTAATCCTTGTTATAAACCATAAACTGGTGTGCCAAATTTCAACCTCATACGTTCAGTAGCTTTTGCGTGAAACAAATATATATTTATTAATTAAAACTTTATGCACAAAGAAAAATATTACACAATGACGGACTTAATGCCTTAGGCATTAAGTCCTTATTTTCTACCAGTCTACTTTGATGAGTGCAAAGATATTAAATTTAAAAGAGAAAAAAGTACTTATAATAAATACTTAAGTAACTACATAGAAAAATAAACAGTAGAGAGAAATAAAAAAAATATAGATAGAGAAAAAGAATAAATTACATGTGGGATGAATCTGCCAATTTCTTGCGTAAGTATACCCGAGCTTATAACTTTAAATGTGTACCGACTGGTCAACGTCCTGATATTCTGAGGAAGATCATTCCAAAGGAAAATCTCCCTCACAAGAAATGATTAAGAAAACCAGAGCGGTGAGAAGAACATCGTAGAAGACAATTATAGAACGAAGATTCCTTTTATGCGCAGAGCATAAATATTGAAAATGAGAAGTAAGATAAGAAGGAGAACATGGTCTGCGTAGGAGTGTAAATAAGGTCGTCATAGCTCTTAGAGCTCTGCGCTGCCTAAATATCTAAACGTTCACCTTTATAATATTAAATAGGATAGTTAAGTCATCAGAACAGGGAGTTAACAACCATAGCTTAACAAGCCCAGTTCCATCATTCATCTTCATAAGTTCAAATAGAAATATATCGTGGAAAAGAGCGATTTAATAGTAGATGAACTTTATATGATAGATTTACGTAATGCGATGCTTAATAGTACTTCACTATAGGTGCGGAAATCGTATAAAGAAAGGGGGCCGAAGTCTTATGATGATTCGAGAAAATAATCATGGGAGTAAAAACCAATAATACTTGAGATACAACGTACCCTAATTTAATATTCAAACTGCGTAATTATAAAACTTGGTATTTTGGAGACCGAAAGCACGGGAACTTCCCAGTTCTGGAATTTATTCAAAATATACTCATAACTATTTCATGAATGACGTTTATTTATTATCTAACATTAAAATAATACTTTGTCAGTTGATTTTAATCACTCGTTATATTCATTTTAGAAACCTGTGAACGTAGTAATTATGACTTCATAACTGTGCTTGAATATGTAGCAGAATAATGTTAATTTTATGGTGTAAATATTACATGAGTTCAGTTTCTTACGTATGTAAAGTTCCTCACAGGAAATCATTAACCAAACCAAATATTAAACTTTATATCGAATAAATAATTACCCTTGCGGATTATCATAGTCGCAATTCTACAAAATTATAAATAATTCGTTCATTCAAATTTTGTTCAGTAACCAGCCGATACGTTATCTTCACATGAGCCGTTCACACAGTTCCCTGTCGACATGATGGATGGATGAAGTTTCCACGTATTTGAACACCAGCCCCACATGACCTCCGAAACTTAACCAGCACATAAACACTTTTATGTGGAATAACAGGTCAGCTTACACCAGGAGGTTAATGACGAAATCAAAGCTCAAGTGATGGGCAAACATCGAGTGTACTTACAGTAACACCTACCTTTAGACTTTATGACGAGGCATTACATGCAACATTCAACTTTTAAATTAATTGATTAAAGTTCAAAATGCAATTAAGCTTTTTACCGAGTTGTTCAATTAGTGTTCACATGTGTACTTCGTGACGCAGGTTTCCGTCAAGTGTGACATGGTTTTAGAGACTTAATTAGATGTGAGGATTTAAGGGTAATTAAAAATAAATACCTAATTACTATGGAAATTTTAGTTTAAGTAAGGGCTCATTAGCATAGCAATACAAACAAAAAATATGGCATCACTAATAGTGTAAAGTATGATTAAACTTTATCTAATATCAAGGGAGTGTAACGACCTTTGATATTGTTTTTCTAATGAGTGCACGCAGATATATGCATAAGTTATTACTAGTATGTGTGTGTTTGTGTATGCACAGACAAGGTGTGTCCTCCTGCGACACAGACAGCTAATCTAATGATACACATTTATATTATTTGTACGTGTGTTGCACCATACATCCTGTTTGTACGGTTTGGACTTTCCAAGTTTATACTGTATATAAAACATGTGAAATGAATAGTTTAGTATTTCTTTAAGAACGAATTATTATGCACAGAAATGTATGCAATAGATTTATAACTTAATCTCCAAATAATTAAGGCTCAAGGTCGATTGGGAAAAAATTCCAATTATGTGCAACTTAACCCGCTGGCGTCTGTACCGTAACCTGTATGTAATAACTGATCTCGGTAAACGTTGATAAAATATTTATTTAAAAATCTTTTTTATTTTAAGAATTAATTAATTATTTTCATACTTTTTGCTGTGTGTTTATACAGGGTGCGTCACGTCAGTGTGGTCACTGCTGGACACAGGCCTCCCCCAAGGATTTCCAAAAAGAACGGTTGGACGCGGCCTGCATCCAGCGCTTCCCTGCGATTTTGATCAGATCGTCCGACCACCTAGTCGGTGGGCGTCCGACGCTGCGCTTGCCGGTACGTGGTCGCCATTCAAGAGCCTTTCTGCCCCATCGGCCCGATGGCCGATGCTTTCACTAATCTGCCAATGCTCTACGAGCTATGCTAGGTGTTTCTCTACATGATCGAATCAGGAATGAGGAGATCCGCAGACTTTCTATTGGTATTTTCACTATCGGTTCAGTATCTCTGGATCTTCTTATCCGATTATGAAAAATCTTCTCTTCTTTCAACAACCTCACAAACTTACGAGTTCACAACACACAGAATTACATAATTAAACACATCTCGATAATCGAAATCTCTAATCCACTCAACTCTTAAATGTAATCTTTAGCAATAAAATAGCTAACCAAAACCACCAATTGGTAACCGATTCAAATTCATTCAGTAACAACATCGCATCGGTAATACATCGTGATATAATTCCAGTAATGGTCGCGGGGAGGCGCTGGTGGCGCATAAACAACAATTTTGCAGAGGCCAACCACCCACAGCTGCAATGCAGAATGCGGCGAGATTTTTAGGCGAATGCGGTCTTTTACGGTTACGTGGCTACCTTTACTTTTTAAATAAAGGCTTTTGAGAATTTTTGGGTTGTTTATGAAGTAGGTTAATTTTGTGTTTCTTCGACTATATGGAAATGAAATTACAAGAAACTCAAACATGCTATTTTAACTTTAATGGTTTAAAGGTTGGGATTACTTATATTAATAAATTACTGCTTCTATGGCTGAAATTCCGTATATAATGAAGATAGGCTACATTTAAATTTTAACAAATAATATTATCAAATAAATGGTTAAGTATACAAACAAAATTCCTAACCACAAAATTATCAAAAACCTAGTCTATTCAACGCTACACACAGCAGACGATGAAATAAAAAATAAATTTAAAAAGAACTCTACTGGTTAAAACTAAGTTGCATGCAAAGCGTAATAACAGACGATCCCCAAAAACACCTAACGGCCGCGATGGAGGCACGAACCGACACTTTATTTATAACGTAGAAAGTTGAAAAATCCAATTTTCTACGCAGAGGGCACCCCAGCAGTGCAGTGAACCTGCTTTCTCAGAAAACTAGACAAAAACAGTTTGGCAAAGCTCGCGTGGCTGAAATTAGCGTGAGAAAATTGCGCCTAAAATGGATTTGGATGGCGACTTGGCTAGACTTGAGGTGAAAAGATAATGTTTCTACTAGTCGAACTACTTTATTTGTATTACATTTTTCGTATGGACACGTGCGTTACATGCGTTTATTGGTAACAGAAATATGCTACCCAAATCGCATTAGCGATAAGGCCGCCCATTGTATGTTTTATGTTCCATGTATTTTCTTCGATGTTTGATTGGTGTACAATAAAGAATAAATAAATAAATAAATATTTTTTTATTTAAAATAACATTCAAGTTTTAATGAACATTACAGTTTTAGATGTCTTATATTGATAAAACCGAAAATATAAATAGATTTATTATATTTATAGATATTTATAAACAGAAAACCATATTATTAGAAATCATTTTTTATAAACACCACTAAAACTTCATAGAAATAGTAACAGTTTTAAATAGTAACATCGAAACCAGAGATAACTGAAAATAAGACTTAAAAAACGCAATAATTTACTTAGTAAATATTATTTTAGGCAATATTAGTACATATATTGTTTACGTGCACCAGGACAATACAATACAGAGAAGATAAAGTATCACTAACAAGGGTCAGTTTATGGGGGTTTAAGTGCAATTATCCTACCAAGTGATTACAAAATTGCAAATGGACTAAGTTGCAAACTAAAACATTTAAGTGAAGCTCCAGGCGCTATTCGAATTAATATCAGTCTTATCTGTAACAAGAATCTTCATCATCTTAACGAAGTGTGTCCGTTTGAGCTTGAATGTTATTAGCATTTTAAAAGGGAAACGTTTTGTGGTGTCGAAATATTCACGCATTGACGCACGGAGTCAACATATGTTTTGCACTCCAATTTCCTTTCACTGATCTGTAGAATAATGCAGACGATGCTTCATCACTTATATTTAGTGTCCGACCGAAACCGAAATCGAAAACGATTTTCGGAATAGTCTCTGTTTCGGTCAAAACCGAAACTTCCTTACAAGGGTCATATTTTGAGGAAAATATAAAGAAAACGTTATTATAATCAGCCAGTCGTTATTGTTTTCTCTTTAAATTACATAAGTAAGCAGTGATCAATATTTTCATTTATTAATAATCAACTTCTATATTTAAGAAAAAAATATTCGTTGGGCCCCAAAAATACTCACAATAGGCATTTATCTGAGTGGGCCCCCAATCACTCGGAAACTCACCACCACAACAAAACAAAACGAACACCAAATAAACAAGCGTATCACGACATTGGCTCCGATGGGATTCATTCATTCATTCAACGCGCCGACCATAACCGATCACAGCGCGAAAACTCCCGAATGCACATTCGGTTTCAGTCGTAATTTCGGCAAGTTTGCCGAAATTCAATCAAAAACGAAACCGAAACCGAACATTCGGTCGGATAGTACTTACATTGCGTTGCCATAGGCATTTGATAATACTTTTGGCAACTTCATCTTATCATGATTCATGATGCATAGAAAAAATACATTTAAAACTATGTATGTAGGTAGACACTGCTCAACAAATTAGAATGAGAAGTCATTTTGCTGAACACTAGATTAGCCTATACAAAAGACTAATTTTTAAACATCAATGAATTATTGAAATTTTGCATATAAATATCTACTAATATAACGATGGGACACTCTCAAAGTTCAACTCAGTTTAAGCCATAAATAGTTGCCGCCTCACACCTCGACAGTTGAATGATCATTGATATTGCTCCCAAACAGTAACTGATTACATTTCTATTGATAGTTTTATGTTCCTTGTTACACAGTGTATAAACAGCCTAAAGGTCAATCATATACAGTGGGCCGGGTTTGTGGGAACATGACCATGTAACGCGGCATCAATACATACGTCAGATGAACGTGTCAAACGGAATCATGTCAATGTCAAGTTCATCTCTCGTACAACATTCGTTTTCATGCGAAACATTTAAATGTTGTTTTGAATGGACTGGGTGGAATATTGTCTTTGTCGAGGCAATTTAGAGATGACGTCAAATCCCGGTCAGGCAATCGCAATCCACCCACAGGAATTACTCACTGCCTTTTATAGAGGGTTTTTTGAAAGCGAACAGAATATATCCATATTTTTTGGAGCTGAAAAACAACATTAACTTGAGTAATAAAAGTTTCAGCAAATCAAATTATATGTAAATTTTTAATTTGTCTGAAATCATGGTTCTACAACAACGTTTACACACGCAAGCCACTGTTTTTTCGTGTGTAGAATACAGCAGACGTCTTAATTAATAACCTCTTTCACGAGACCGCACTCCATTTAGTAAACGCGTATTTAGTTTATTTACCTCCCTCGGCCCAAAGGCAAATAGAAGTGACATTGCCTGTTGCCCTTGGCATCGCCCCGACAACTTCAGCCAAACCTGTTCATTTACGAGATTTAAGAGATCAGAGGGCCCATACAACACGGTCGGTTTATCCTAAAGAGGTTCAATGTAAATCTCTTTGCTTTATCATGATTACTCTTCCGCCAAAAGGAAGCTGAACATAAATTTGGTCCGTCGCTTTAGAATGCCAGGTCGATTCCGTAAATATATGACAGCTTGTCCGTGGCTCTTGTAGTATTCATCGCTCGTCAAACGCTTGGCTCGTTAGACCACATACGCTTCGCCCGTGCTGTGTGAACCACGGGATTACGTGCCAGACATGTTTTATAATTAAAGATAAGTACCCAATTTAGAGGCTGGCTGTTTATTCTTCGATGACGTTACTATTCTTTTAGCTCCTTATCAAGTTCATTACTCCTGGGTGTGACACGAAATTGTGAGTGATGGCGTCAGCGTTTCGATTGCGAATCGAAAATTTTTATGAGAACTTTTGACTGTAGGTCTGTAATGTAGGAAGGAAATCAGTCACAATTATGTTGAAATGACATTTAGCCGGTCATCTTTTGAAGAATTTACGTGTCACGTCCGTTTACGTATTTTCGGCAAGCCAAATGAAATTCATTCTGAATAGAAAGGTAACTTTTGTTGAAATCTCCGTAATTCAGTTTGAAGAAATTCACAGAATTGAATGATGCTTTAATACATTCTCTTAATGAAATACTTTTACAGGTGTCTTGTGTCCTCATTTCAATCTCAAATTGGAAAATTTAATAAGGGTCGTCCAGTTCGTCCTACGTATTACCAAAAAATTACGTAAGCCCTAAAATTTGTCTGCATAATGTACATTTTCATATTAAATTACATACTTTAACTCGCTGTTCTAGATGCCATTATGCAAATGAAGGAAGTAAGTTCTTGGGAGTTGAAAGAAAATTACCATGGTTTTGGCATGCCTACATTTTCCTGGATTTCATCCAAATAACTCCTTTACTTAACATTCTGCAAAATGTGAAAACAATGGAATTATAATATTTGGACTATCTTAGCTCAGGTATCATAGCAAGGCCAGACTGTTAGACAGGGTAAGCGTGGAAAATTTGCAGCCTCTGATAGACCACTCTTGCTAAAACACTAATCCAGTAAAAGGTACTTGTTGCTAAAAGATAGCCATACCATACTAAAGGTCCTGTATCCATTTCTAAATTAGAAACAGTATAAATTTATTGGCTGTTACACAACGCCACTGAGGCTCATAATTTTCTGTTTTATCTCTAAGTCAATCACGCAAATGGTAGCTACATGAAGCACCCCTCATACGTCATATAAGGCGGGAAAAACATTGAATAAGTCATGCATAGCGTTTATTACAGTTATGTGTCCAATCGTATTTTTTTAGCATATTATGACTTATTTGGGCAGGTTTTACAACATCTCGTAACATATCCATGAAGTTTCTTGCTTGTTCTTCTCCATAAACATCAACCTACTACGCTTGGGAATGGGCTTCATCAAGTAGCTTCATATTTTCTGACTAACCAACTCGTTGATACTAAAGTGCTTGTCTATCATCATCATCATTATCAACCTTTTATCGTCCCACTGCTGGGCACAAGTCTCCTCTCATACAGAGAAGGATGGAGCGTAATCACAACGCTTGCTCAATGCGGGTTGGCGATTTCAGACTTGAAAATCCAGGTTTCCTCAAGATGTTTTCCTTCACCTTCAGTCATTGGTGTCCAAGATATACTTAGAAAGTACATATAACTTTAGAAAAGTTACATTGGTACTTGCCTTACCTGGAATCGAACCCGCGCACTCATACTTGAGAGGCTGGTGTTTTAACCACGCCACCACGACTTGTCTATAGTTTAATAGAAATATGTAAATGCTTTGAAAGATTGAATAGCCTCATGGTTTGATTTTTCTCAGAGGCTAAAATTTTGCATATACGGTAAATATTGATTCTGATGTTAGGCGAATTTAATCATTTGTGAACAGTCTGAAAATAAGTTCTTTACAATTTTTAATATCAAATCAAATCAAAGCATTTATTTCAAATAAACCAGTTACAGGCACTTTTGAATTGTCAGAATAGATACAATTTGTATTGAGAGTCTCATGGGAGATGACAACCAATTAATCTCGTGTCGAGAACTGACACAATAATGAACTTTTTAGCCACGTCTCCCATAGCAAAACAGCCCAGACAATTCGAATTTTTGCGCGAAAAAAAATCTAGACCACTTTTTGTCTATCAAAATTTGAAGAAGGCGCCTTGAGGTAGACCGTTAAAAATCATAAATCGTGATGTAAACGCTAGCCTCGGGAAGTTATCGGTCGTTGTCACATAACGTTATCGTTCAAGATAACAGTTATGGGAGGTCGCGACATTTCAACGTTTCGTCAGCGACTGCAATGGAAACCTACGTATGCCCTTATCAGCCAAGAATGTGAGAGTGACAAAAATAGTGATATTACTATTTGAATTTTGTAACTACTCCGTGTTGGTAACTCATAACGCTTTATAGTATGGCCAAAGGCGCTCGATAAATGTGTTTGGATTCAAGATAATGGAATTCTGTTAAAAGGCGATGTTGTTTAACTGTTTCCATTAAAGCATCAAACACGTAGTAATATTCTCAACGGAACCAATTGAAATTTCTTTAGACTTTCTCTTTTTCTGTCTTAGAAAATAGATTTTGAGCTATCTCCGAAAAAAACTACAGCTGAATAAATTAAGTGAAAAATCTAATTTAAATCTAACAACTTTTAAATTAAATTTACATCACAGAACAGTAAAAGCGCCTTTTCTAATATAAATCTCTATCCGTTCGAAAACAAACTTTAAAATTACTTAAACGCAAAGTTGGAAATTCAATAAACAAGATGTTGTCAGGAGTGATAAACCTTTTATGGGTGTTTTTATTTTACAAACATTATTTACTTAAGCCCATACTTTTTTTTATCGTAGGTTAACTAATTGCAGTTTCGCAGAAGGACTGTGTTGACACAGGCATGGTAGTTTCCGGTTTAACTTTTTTTTTTTTCATATATTAGGGGTCTGTTTACAAACGTCAGAAACGTTTTGGCACGATCCTGTCGAGTGAGTCCCATGAGGGGTATAAATTTTCCATGGTTGAAATAAAAAAGATATAAATGTCCGTTATAAGAAATGTATCGTTTTAGAAATACTCTCAGTGGGTTTTAAGATGCAATAAAAATAATGCTGAATAGATTCGAGGCCATTAAAGTTTACTTTTGAAATAAAAAAATCAGAATACATTATGTCAAAATAATGATAGAATCATCATGCATGCATGTACAAGTCAATTATATTATAAATTAAATAAACCAATGAAGACGGAATCATTATTTCCTCTAACAACGCAGTTTTCATTAACGGATTTATTTACGTAAGTACTACATATTAAATGTCGTTTAAAGTTGAGTAATTATAGAGGACTGTTTAACCATACGTTTTTAATCTTTAAACAATAGTTAAGAGAATTTTAAATGTAGAAAAAGCGTTTCAATCTTTATTTATTTATATGTATATACGTTAAGTATAGGCGTAATCTATATTTTACTAATATATAAAGCTGAAGAGTTTGTTTGAACGCGCTGATCTCAGGAACTACTGGTCCGATTTGGAAAAATAGTTTTGCGTTGGATAGCCCATTAATCCATGAAGGATTTAGGCTATAACATCACGCTGCGACCAATAGAAGCGGAGCATAACAAAAATTTAAAATGTATGCTGTATATTTTGGGGTTAAAATAAATGAAATGAAATCGTTCATTATGCAATACAATTTGAGTGTCTTCAAGGCTAGAGTGAATAGGCTTTTAATAAACTAGTGCGCTTTACCATCAACGATCGCATCACTGCTTACCATCAGGCGGGATTGCGGTCAAGCGCTGGTTTATAATTTATAAAAAAAAAAAAGTAGAATCCCTGATCACTTTTACGCGTCTTATTTTTTTAAACTAGCTGGCGCCGGCATTTCCTAACTGACTACCTCTGAGAAGAAAAGCCGAAACAAACTCAGGGACCATCGTCTTTTTTCAAGTCGAGACATTAAAAATTAAAATGTTTACAATAACAATATGTGTGAAAAACAGTTATTAAAATGCCATAATTGACTAGCATAATTACGCATATTGCTCAATGACATTGCTTTATAGCAGAGCGAGTAGCTCAATCCCATGCTTTATTGTCTTCTAATTAATCTGAGATTTTACAATACCCCAAGTTTTTGCAAAGTTTGGTCTTAATACAGCTTTTAAATCTTTTAATGGAATAAAATGGTCAAATAACTAACTAACCACGCGAACGAAGTCCGGCCGGCCGCTAGTGTATCAATAAAGGGGACAATGGCGTCGATCTCTTTGTTCATAAACTAATCTAATTTGAGTTCAATGCATCTTTCTATTTCATTAAGAAAGGGGCAGAAGATAAATAAATACGTATTAGTTTCTGTCAAATAAAGATATTCCTTAAGCAGCTTAGATGTCATTTAACATATTATGGCGACTGATTCTAAAAAATTCGTCTGTTTACGACAGGACTAAACTAAGTGTGTATAGCTTATGTCCTTTTTAATAAAATAGAAAGGAGATGAACTGAACTTAAATTTAGCTTAGTTCGTGGGTATCGACGCCAATCTCCTAAGCACTGTTATTAAGCAATACGTGTAATCATAACGTAAATTATTTATTGTAAACATTTTCATTTTTAATGTCTGGACTTGAAAAAAGATGATGATCTCTGAGTTTATTTCGGTCATTTCTTGTCAGGGGTAGTCGGGAAATGCCGGCTTCATCTAATTTAAAAAGACATGACGTGTAAAAGTGATCAGTGATCCTACTTGCTTGATAAACGATTTCATATCATTTCATTTCAGTCTAAATTCGAAGAACACTGTTGGAAACATAGTCAATTTCGTGTAACAGACTGCCCTACCGAGAAATTTCTCATTTACTAAAATTGAGCAAAAAGTTCAATAGCAACATCAGTTTATCTGTAGCCAAAACGAACGTGCCCACACGCAGTCAATTCTAAATGTCAGAAAAAAATACAATATGGGGTCCGATTCCAAAATTCATTAGAGACGCGTGCACACGATGCGGGTACCATTTTACAGACATACGTTACTATGTATATTAATGACTTAATAATAATAATCGTCCACTCATTCTGTTTGGAATGATCCCGTATTGGCCCCGGATTCGAGAATTTCAATTGACTGCGACTTTTTTTGTTTACAAACTTTAAGGATTAAAATGTGTATTGAACTACCCGCATGGCTACATTAACTATGAAGTTAAATACTCTCACAATCCATAAAATCAACTGTTAATGATCATGCTCTTAGTTCTAAGCCTTGGAGGAGCCGGAACGATATTTTATACGGATTTTATTAGATACGGTTTTGGGTAAAGCTGACTATCTCGTGCCTTCTTAACACATTGAACGCCGATTCAAATTTAGTGGTTGTTCCGTTTGGGCCGTGGGGCTCACCGGTGAGCGACAGCAGTACTACCCGTTCAGGCCGTGGGGCTCACCGGTGACCGCGCGACGGACTCGTGTTTGAACTTAATTTTCTCGCTGGAGGACACAGTGCCAGTACAAAACTGTATTGAGCATGCCCGGCACGGCCCTGGAGAATAGTTTACGTACACTAGCTCGTTTCGACACTACGTAAAAAAAAAGACTTGGTTGATTTTTTGGCTAACTATACAAGATGTGGTTTGAAAGTAAAAGAAGGTTTACAAAATATATATTTTATTAGAATATAGTTAAAAACGTTTTATTATCCATTAGGCAATCACTTATTTTTGGACTTAGTATAAAATAAACTAAACAAACTTCGAAAAACGGACGTCTCTTTTCACTTCATTACAGTTATGCTCTCATCGCTTTCCGAGTAAAATTCTGTCCAAGTACAGCATCTTTCGACCTGTAGTCGGTTATTTTGGGTAATTTTACGATCCCCATGAAAATAATCAATCCGAAAAATCTTTTCAACTCTGCTGCGGATGTAGGTTTCCATAGGCGAATCCGCACAGTTTTAGCACTGCGTCCGACCCAGTGACTTTTTTGATAGCATAAGTATTCGTATAATCGGCCACCATTTCAACTACTTCGTCTGGTACTAAAAATGATAGAAATCTGCCGGGGTCTTATCGATTATTTCCCTTACAACACGTGCATCTAATCCTGAGAACTCAGTATAGGGGATAATCCGACGCTGATTACCTTTTGGTTGGTGCCACACGGTAAATGTTACAGGAAACGACGCGATGTGACCAGAAGTATTTGGCACGGTATTTTCTAGTTCAATATTACTCGTGTTACTGATGGACAGAACTCGTCGACGTCGCTTTCGTAAAGTTGGTTGTAAGTCAAACTCTTCCGCAGACTCCGAACTTAGCTGAAAGCTATTATTGAGCACGGAAATTTCTATATTTTCGATCTCCGTCAAATCATCATTTGTTATTTCAAAGTCTTCAAAATCATCCATGATTGACACCATACTTTTTACAGTGAGGTCGGACGCAGTTTATTGATTTTAGAGGTAACCACGGTAAATTTGTCTCTAAAATCATCCAAAACATGTATAATATATGTAATCCCTTCCGGCGAAGGAGCATGGAATGTGACCGGCACCGTGACCCCCGCGGCCCCGCGCGAACGAAATGCAAATTTCCATCGCCGTGCGCCGTGGTGGTCACCGGTGTCCGTCAGCAATTATTTTGTTAATTCTTTGGATAGTAATAAGAAATAACTATTCAGATTGAGGTTTTTGACTATTTGGAACCGTATGAGCCAATAAAATATAATGTGTAAAATTTGTCGAAATCGCAAATTGGCGTCAGCCTATATAGAAAGTATAGCGGTGGTCACCGGTGACCACCACGGCGTTCAACGTGTTAAAGTATGTTAGTGCTTCATTAAAATGTAGAGAGGAAATAACAGGAGGTGAATTATGCTTTTATATGTGAAGCTTTTTACATGTTTTGTTTTTTTAACGTTGTCCCACACTAAGAATTACTAGTATATCATGGGTGTGTTTATAAACATTTAAACTTAAGCCAGGTCCGGAACAACTACTTGTAGGTCCTAAAAATGTTTGTTCCGTGCGAGAATTGAACCCCCGACACGTAGCGCAGCAGTCAATCTTTTGCGCAAACCGTGCTGTAAAAAGTTGCGGATTTAGTTGTTATTAATTAATTGTATAATATAGACTAGTGAAGAGAGCTTTGCAGTTTTATACATTACGATTACGATAGATTCACAAAAAAAAAATAATACACCGATACTGCAATATCTTCAGGTTGACAAAATTAAAAAAACTTGCTCCGGGAAAGTTACCAACTGAGTCCTATATATACAACTTTAGAAACTAGATCATAAGAGGAAATAACCTGTGTATATGTTACCGGAAATGTATGAAACCTAGGAATTATATACAATTACTAGGAAATGTATACAATTGCGAAGCTATATAGGAAATGTGTAAAATATTGTTCCAAACATTATTTAATACACACATATCCTGGGAAATGTATACATTTCCTAGAAATTGTATAAAATTCCTATATCGTATTAGGAAATGTATAAAACCTTGCTTTCTATGAATAAAATTAATAAAACACGTTGTTAAACTTAGAAACAGATTTATTATTAAGACTCCGGTTGAAACAATTAGGTTAGGTTAGTTTTATTATAATCCCCGCATACTAATGGTCATCTTTAAAGTAATACATTTCCGTTAGCTATTTAGGAAATGTGTGTTATAAAATTTATTTCACACATTTCCGAGCAAATTTAGGAATTATATAAATTTCCTAGGAATTGTATACAATGACGCATTACATACATTTCCGTTAACATATACATAGGAAAAACTTATCTAAATCAAAATGATATTAGATAAGAAGTTTCCAATTTATACTAACTAAAGAAACACTCGATTCTTGATAATATGATAATTAAGTAGATTACCGTCCTAAGAGCTAAATCTAACTGTAGACAAAGTACTACTTATTCTAACACAAAACTTGAACTCTGGGGAAAGTCAATACAAATTTCATAAAAGATTAAACCCGTAATACGTAACCGTAATGTTATATATGATAGACCAAGGAATAATATTGATAATTCATCGATAAATACAAAGGAAAGCAATAGAGAATCATCAATCGAAAAACTAACTCAAGCCCAAGATAACGATAGAAGAAAACTAAAGGAACATTGTAAACTCAGCTCGACCTACATTTCCCCCAGTAATAAGGAATGAAAGAAAACCATGTCAAACGCTTATCTCTTGCGAAAATTGTATATATGTATAATAAACTGAGGGAGCCAGTTGCTACGCCAGTAAAAATGACAGCCAGTGACGAAATGTTATTTATCTATGAAGACACCACTGTAAACAACGTTTTATGTTTTTACGAGCTAGCCGCCAATGGATTTATACGTGAAGTTATTAAAGCGAACTCCTCAATAATGGCTAAAGTAGCGAACACTGTACGTAACAAAATCGACACAGTTACAGATAAGCTATAGTATTTTTAGATTTATTTTCCTAATGAACAGATTTCATAACGTTTCTTACTGGTTCTTCTCCAAAGCGTAGTAGGTGCAGTAGTATTCTAAAGCGTTAAATTGAAATACATAAATAAATGCGTTGAGTTTATGAATGGCATGTTCCACTTCGGATACCAAGGCATCGTCATAATGTAGATATCAGCCACTTAAAACTACACCATCGCAAAAACAGTACACCGGCCCTAAAAAGATACCATCTTCACTGTTAGCCTTATTATTCGGCTCAATTTTGACATCATTAAAATCATTTGAGTCGGCAGCCGCAATTACAGTATGTTTATGACTCAGGGACTCAGGGCCCTTATGACAAAATTGGCAACGCGCGTACGTTGCATGCGACCGCAAAATGTGGGTTCAAATTGCTAACATATCATTATGTAGGGGGTTGGGGGTAAGATGGGAGATAACATTTTTAAATTATATTTGACGGCCCTACACGTAAATGTAAATGGCGACCATTAAAAATATTATTAAATATGAGTATTATTGTTGGTGCATAGTGCATCACACTTAAAGCTGAATCAACGTCTGCCAAATAAAAACTTCTCTAGTCTGAGAAGCCGGAATTTCTATAGTGTGTTCAGATTTCAGTTCCTATTGTGTATTTGTGTTAATATCAAAGCTCATTTAAATTGTCTTGATATCTTTATCCGAATACTTACCTTCCTTAAATTTGTAAACCGATCTTAATTGATTGTCCTTACAACACACACACACACGCGCACAAATGTATAAATATCGTATTAATATAAAACGAATATTTCTAAATTAATTATTCTTAGTCTTAAATAAAATAAAATTCTTTCATATTGTTGTCACTAAGCTTAGGCTTCTCCAATGGGGAATCCTTAAAAATGTTATAGGTAATAAAGAGTTTGTAATGAAATATTTAGTTAGTAGTTTTTTTGCATAAATCTTGTTATTGTAAAGACTGATATGTCGTCCGTTAAAAGAACATATCTACTGATTACAAAAATTTATATCCATTACAAAAGGTGAGTCAATACAACCAAGCTCACATTTTCTGCTCCAACTATAAAGATGAATGAACATTCTTTTCACATTGATCTCTTGTAAATTCATGTCATTATGGGTCCCGGTGACATAGAAGTCGCGTTAATCACGGTGGTTACTTCGGCTAATGATGTCAAATTGCATAAACAAATAGCTATTTCCAAAAATAGAACCCGTCAAGCTTGCACAGTAAGGAATAAAACTATTAATCACAAAAGTAAAGGACAATATACATATGATAATAGCGTCGGTCTTTCGGTACGCCTATAAGGGACACAAAAGATCTCCTCTCATAATAAATTCATTTCGGCTTCTAAACAAAACTACAAAAAGAATTTGGTGAATGCATCTTTAAACAAAGTTGGATTTTTGTTTGTTCGACTAGGTTAAGTAACGCTTGAGTCGTTTTTCTTGTACTCTAAGGCCACTGCTTCGAATCTTGCGGGTAGCGAGGCGGCGGCGGCAGCGGCGGCGGCGGCGGCGAGTGAGCGGCAGGATGTTATGCGTAAAATCAAACGGACCGGTTCTCGAAAACAGCGGCGCGGCAGCGGGGCGGCAGCGGACAGGGAGCGAAGTACTTCTCGCGCTCGAATCTTGCGGGCAGCGAGCTGTATACTTTAAGTCAAGCCGTGATGGAGCGTTAGGAATAAATCTGAATCAAAAAGTTGTTGCCGCCATTGTTCAGACATTTCTATCGCGAATAAAAACAAATACCTATCTCGTCGACACAATCGTGAACACAACACGCGGCTATAGTGACGCGCGATCTGCCCGCTAGTTTCGAGAACGGGTCTTCGATGCCCGCCCCGCTGCCGCGCCGCCGCCGCCACCGCCCCGCTGCACGCAAGATTCGAGGCAGAGGCCTAAGAGTTTGATGGCTAGACTACGATATAGCTACCATTTCGAAAGTTTGTTTAAGTATTTCTATAGTCCTATTACATACATAAATTTTAGTCTTTATCTTATGTGGGTAGGCTGAAAGTGAAAAAGATTATCTTTAATATTTTTTTTACTAAACTATTACAATACAGTATCTACTTTGTATTGTAATATTCAACCAGTCATAAGAACGAAAACTTTGCTATTAGGGCGTCTACTACTGTCTACTGGTGCCGAGGTTTGTGCGTCAGTGTCAATATTCAAGATTCACATCATGAATTATACAACATTATATTTTGGTTACGCGAAACCCGAAACACGTGTCCAGTATTTTTAAGCAAAGAATCAGTACAAAATTTCAAAAAGATATCATGAAAATCCACATAGTTATGAGCTTGTTATCCTACTTGTCTGTCCCAACAAAAATATGGTCCACGCTCCGCTCAGGGGGTCGAGAGGGGCGTTGACAGTGTAACAATTTCTAAATGTATTTTGGAAAAAATATAACATGGTGTAAAAATGATTGGAATCGAAACAAACTACATTCATTTTGCATAAACAAAAAACAACGTTGTAAAATACTTTCGAATTTACCTACAGTTTGACATTGATTGTCGGGAAAATGAAATGGCAAGTAAGTTTTGAACTTTGTATTAATGACGGGACAATTAGGTTTTTTTTTCGCTTTGTTTGCATGTTGCGAGTACACTTGCATTTACCCCTTTCAACTACCCTACATATTGAGTTACCAAAAGAGATTTGTAATGTTATAATAAATTCATCATGACATCGGAGGCATGATACTTTTGTATCAATTTAGGAAGTAATATATCTTTTAACAACTTTTCATCCAATTGATAAGCGTAAAATTTTATGTAATTTCAACAATTACTTTGCTCCTGTGAGAATAAACTTGACTAAAGACCAACTGTTAATTAAAAAGTCAAACAACTTATTATAACGTCCCAGAAAGAAAGAAAAAAATGTATATGTGTGAGAAAATAGACATAATAGCCAACTCTGACAATATATTATAAGCGAGTGTACTTAAATGGGGTTAATAATATCAATTCATAACTTTAATAAATGTGGAATGAATGGAATGAATGTAAATGGAACGAATTCCTATTTTCCACTTAAAATAATATGAAGAAAAAGCCAGAAATCGATTCATAGTCAGATTTTATTTTTATTATTTACTTAGCTTTAAATAATAACATGCTTATGTTTAACTAACCGTAACAGTTAAAGTACAGACACAATTAGTGCCGAAACAATTCTTAAAACCACAATATAGTTTAATTATGAGGAGTTAAACTTTGTTTTGTATATATCATTCCCCTTAGACGACATACAGTACCAGGAATATGATTCATCATCAACCTCTTTATCGTCCCACTACTGGGCACAGACCTCGTCTCATACAGAGAAGGATTGAGCGTAATCACCACGCTTGCTCAATGCGGGTTGGCGATTTCAGACTTATAAAGTTCAGGTTTTCTCAAGATGTTTTCCTTCACCTTGTAATCAGTCATTGGTATCCAAGATATAAGTAAGTACTTAGAAAGTACATAAATAACTTAGAAATGTTATATTGATACTTACCTGGCCTGGAATCGAACCCACACACTCATACTTGAGAGGCTGGTGTTTTAACCAATAGGAGACCACGACTAATCATGAATTTACCATTCACGAATCGAGTTATACTCGGTACAAAAGAAAGAAATAAAATTAATTTATTTGTCACAGAAACAATTATTATCATCACCATCAGCCTAGACCTATTCACTGCTGGACACTCCTCTCCAATACCACGTCGTTTGGTTTGATTTTCGGCAACGTTCATCCAGCTGCTACCAGCCATGACGCGAACATCGTCGCTTCAACACAGAAAAAGTGCATACAGAAAGTAAAAGAAATATTTAAAAAAGACAGGTCTATAACTGGTACCCGATGCCCGATGGGGCCGACGGGTTCTCGAGAGGCGACCACGCAGAGGAAGACGCATTGTGGGTAGGTCCCCGACAAGGTGGCCCGACGACGTGGTGAATGTTGCGGGAAACCACTGGATGCGGGAGGCGCAGGACCGGTCGTCGTGGAGAATCTTGGGGGAGGCCTATGTCCAGCAATGGACGTCTTTCGGCTGGAATCATGATGATGATGATAGCTGCTAGCCCAGAACATAAACAGTTGATGGCTGCACGTCATGACTGTGGCAAGGGTTTAGCACTAGTACAGCAGGTGTGCTATGGTGGACCCATATCGCTGCACTTCATCACTGAGTGCAAAAAAAAAGTTGCCATTTCACTGAAATTGTCTCCTTTTATGATCACGCCACATACAAGATACTGATATTCACAAACCCAATCAACTTTGTATACATTACATAGCAGTACAAAAAATATAGTCACTATTAAAAAAGGCGGCGAATATGAAAGTAGTATCTAGAATCTTTGCATTCGTTCGCAAAAATAACCGTTAAACTATTAAAGAACAAACAAGTTATATTCGAAGGCGACAATGGTTGGGGTGCTTTTTTCCAATATTGTACATCATTTGTCACTGGTTCTCTTTTGAGGGTCGCAACTGGAATAAAGAATGATGGTAAGTGGTGCAAAGGGTAGGAGATAGCGGTTTCGGTGATCTTATGTTCTTGAAAACGTCATACAAAAGAAAAGAATGGCGAAAAAAGATCTAAATCACTAGGAGTAATACTTCTACTAGTTTAGATAGCTTGTGGTTAAGAAATAACAGCAGCACGGGTCGATCGATCAGGTTAAGTCACGCGTGGATGGGAGTGGACACTCCATCATCTTTACATAACAAGATTCTTAAGGGCCTCGAAAGCACGCTAAAGCGTTGGTCTTGGCTGTCATTTGTGGATCTTAAGCATATATAGTTTTTCCCGTAAATGGGTTATTGAGTTCAGTCGCTCCATGTAAGATAGCTTGTATTCAGTTGCACCTGGTCAGGCGGGAAACCGAGCCCAACATGGATGGGAAAATGCTTCGTAGATAATGATGATTGCTAAGTTGTTTGTAACCAATACTAATAGTAGGTAGAATCACAAAAGACGCATCTGTCTAATAATATAGAATTCTGCTAAATACTTTGATAGATTCTTTGTCTTTTATTATATTGTATGTGATTGCACATCCTACGCGAAGTTTGTGTCTACCTAGGTCCACATCATCTGAAAAATCAATTTATAAATCCTAAAGTATTAAGTTTTATTACCTTCTACTAACTGTAGTACAATGTGGCATACTGATGCCACATTGTATTATCCAAGAATTCATATGATATTCTAATGATAATGTAATAGATTTATTTCTACAACCATATTGGTGCTTAAATTAATGTATTCATGTGACATAATCTTAGCTTAGTAATCAGCAATAATTGTGCAGAATTACTGTTTGCCTATTTATTACAGACGAGGTTTAATTAGGGTTAAATTCCATATAATATTTACCGTTAGTTATGCTCAAGGCTTCGCTATAGACTTACACAACACGACTGATGGTCTTATTTTTTTGCATCTGCATGAAAACGACTGGCATAGCAATTTATACGGAGCGGTTATCGCTACGCAGCGGTCCAGCAGTAATGGCGTCAATTCCTAAGTTGAAGTTTGGGGGTTCGAACCGACGGGTACTTATTAACATGTACGTAATTACATCACAACCGGCATATATCGTAAAACCAATTCGTAGGCATGTGCCAACCCGCACAGGGTCCGCGCGATTGCTTATGGCATTGTCCATCTTACCGAGAATAGGCCTGTATCCAGCAGTGGAAATTTTAAAGGTTAATTTATGCCACAGTTATTGCTGCCCGCTTCCGCTCATGTCTTGTACCCCCAGTAAACTAGAACAGTCGCCGACAAACCGTCCGCCGATAAGTAGTGGATTTAGCAACCATTATACCATTTTCCCGACGTTTACAATGATTAATGTGGCCGCACCACACTACACGACAATCTGCAGCAATTTGTACAGAGTCCGCCACGCGTGAAAACTAAACAAAACAGCCTGTGTGAACCGTCAACCATTGTCAGGCCCGATATTACGAATGTAAACTTTTAATGACAATAATGAATAATTGCCGGCTGCGTATGAGCATTTGTTACAATTATTTCTGTGTCGTCATTAAAATAATAAGTTTATTTACGACATCTTCACCTCTATACACAACGGGCGGTAATTATGTGTTTTAAAAGTTTATTAACATTATCCACATTATGTTAAACAACTTGAGCCGTTGTTAAGGAAGCTGAATAAATCAGTGGTTTTATTGCGTTAATTTGTTATTTGGAACGTCCATGAAATGTGTATAGCTTCGCGTTTTAGCAGCACAAGAACCCTTAGCTATTTGATAAATTATGCTTTTACCACGGACACATTCAAGACCTGCGAAGTAATTACGTTTAGTATTCGCTCTGAATTTTGGGTAGCTGCCGAGGAACTCGAGAATGCTGCATGGTAAAATAACATACATATATCGAGATTGAAGCAGGCAGTATAACAGATGATCAAACGAACTTACCTGTGTGAAGTTCGATCATTATCATACGAAAAGCTTCGTTTGAAGATATTTCCTAACCCTGTCTCAAACATAAAAAATATAACATAAAAACAACAAAGTTACATGAAACGTTTAAAAAACAAAAGGTACAGAGCAAGCGTTGGTGTTTCCAAGCTTTGATACATTATATAAAATACTCGTTTTGTTTTGGTTTTTTTTTTTAAATTGGCATCTCGTAGTTGACCATTAGAGGCCGTGACTACTTAACCGGACTTTCCTGTGGATGCCTTAAGTAAAATTAAAGCCTCCAGCCAGGGGCACTTAAAACTAAACTAAAATTAGGCGAATACGCACTAAGGGCACCCCCTGTGGGGTACGAACCTCGGCTTAGGGCGTCGCCGCGTCGCTAGAGAGGACAGCAAGGGACGGCTGGATCGAAGGGGACAACTACTCTCCAGTCTACTCGCCTTATATAGCAACTAGTTGTGTTGCGATGTGTGCCGGGTACGATGCGCCAAATGTTGTTGTTGTTGTGTCGGGAGTTTGGTCATGGAGGGTCTCCAAATCAATCTCCCTCTGGCGTAGCATCGTTGGTCGTGTTGTTGGGTTAAGTATTGCATCAACTCGATCAACTGTCGCTTTCCTTTATACACTCAATTTTTTGAGTGAATAGGATCTTAATAATATAGCGCGTTTTACCATCAACGATTGCATCACTGCTTACCATCAGGCCGGATTGCGGGTCAAGCTCTAGTTTATAATTATAAAAGAAAAAGACACCCAAAGTTAAAACACTAGACAACCAACCGAGGCATGTGCGTAGCTTACCGATCGATCGATCTATCTGTGCGACCGATATTGCTTAGATACAAGACAATAACATTGAAAAAGTTAAAAATTATTTACTCTAGGTTATTCGAACTTTAATTTCCATAAACCATCCCAAAATATTTCGTCTAATCCGATCTTCTATCGGCTGTCCAAAACAAACCCAAGTAAGTTTAAATCAAATATTGATTACCGCACACAATACATGCACATAAAAGGGAGAAGCAATCCTGCATGTTTCATGGGATCCCGTGGCAGTTTAAAATGAAACGTTTACTTATTCATCAGGGTCAACTGCTTGTTTACATCGTCGCGATTGGATGAATGGGATCACCGTCATGTTTGTGGAAACGAATGGCGATTTGTATTGTTTGGAACGATCGCCTGCCAATTTGGGGTGAGTTGAGGAAAATGTGGCCCGTATTCATGTTTTTGCAGGAAAAGGAGCCCCTTTGTATTAGGGCGAATTTATTTAAGCGCAGCAAATTATGGATCCAAAAATTCAAAGATGTGACTTATTCAAAGATGGGTTCGCGTGGCCCACTCCTCACTGAGTGGAGGCCTTGCCCCACCAGTGAGAACATTACGCAAACAGGCTTATGCGAAATAAGCGTGTTGGTAACATTTTAAATCCACCCATAGATGTCTTTAACACTAAACAACTCTCTGAAACTCATGCATAACAATAATGAAAGAAAATACATTTGCATTTGTTGGTGTGTTTGAATGTCTCTTTTCAATCAAGAACTGCATCCTAATTGATTAACATCATCAATCACAATCTGAGTTATTTAGAATGATATTTCTAATTCATTACTTCTTATGTTCAAACAACTTATCAGCTCATAAACGCAATGAATGTTTTTGAACTGTCAAAATAAGTCATTGCTGCTGTTAATATGTTACGCAATTAGCAAATTGTTCACTTCTGTCCAGGAGAAGGTCATAGAACCTTCAGATGTAAGACAAATTAATAACAATGGCCGACCCTAAACATAAGAGAAATTAGAATAAAACAATGTAAGACTGTTTAGGCATAAACAAAGCATTTATCACTACATCGTAATTTCATCATTCACGTCAAACAGTAAAGCTAAACACGTGGATCCGGCGATTAAATCTGAATACGCGCAATGCCCTGAGAACAATGATAACCAGAAACATTTGCGGCAGTAATAGCCAGTCTACCAAAAATCCAGCTCTATTGACACTAGGTAATAAATGGCTACTTTCCCTCGAAAGGACACTCGATAACTTTTACTTATTCATCCTTACGAGACGGCCCTTTGCCAAGATCCGCTTTGGTTAACAATTTAAGACACTGGTCATGTATTTTGAGGTAACCGTATAAGACCCGTTACCTAGGGTTTTGTAAGAATTCCATATAACATGAGCATGTGAACAGGATACTTACTCGACGTTTGCGAAACATGGTGTTTAATAATCCTACTTAATGTTATAAATGCAACAGTTTGTGTGGATAAATGGATTACTTACTGCTACACTTTCACGACAAAACTATAGAACGGATTTGGATGAATTAACACATAGAATGCACTTTATATCCAGATATTAACACGAGATCGAAACTTATGCTAGTAAAGCAGCGAGGCGCAGCTACTTACTAAGACCGTGGAGGGAATGTACCACAGCCCCAGATTATACTGCTATAACCCAGCATAATCAGTCTGTAATGTTCCCACTGCTGAAATCCTTCCAACGAGAGGGAGGGTGCAATATCCACCACTCGGTCCGGTGCGGATTGCTATTAGTCACAAGTCTTCAAATTTTTGGTACCATATATTCAAGGCCCTAATTGAGTAATACACTACTATTGCGTACTACCTATCAATTTATGTAATCAAATCCATTGCTCTATATGTTCGAAAAACGTGTCTGTTCAACGACGTAAATAACGCAATGAATGTTTTCGAACTGTCAATCAAAATGAAACCCTAAAGTAAGATACTGTTTTACGCAATCACACTGCCGTGGCAAACCAACTAGTAAACATCAAAATGTATCTACAAAACCCAGAAAACTAAACCAATAATATCACTAAAGGAATAAATACCAAAACGAAAATAAATTCCCCTAACCCGGCTGCCCATTCCAAGTTCTTTCACCATTTCGTATCCGAACTAACAACTATAAATATAAACATTCTGGGACTATAGTAAAGGGTACACTGTTTGTAAATTTTCCCGGACGTAAGCCATTTTCTACGTGTTTATCCACATTTAACCGCTGATGAATCAACAGGGTGACTGGTTTGGGGATCAGTTATGGTATTATCAGGATCGGATATAAGGTCAGCATGTGTTTCAGGGTAACAATTTAGGTGATCATGAGAATGGCTTCCATTAAATGGTACTTGTGGCCAGACCGAGTTAGGAATGCGACGAAAAATAACTGATGCCACTTGGAAATCTGCCACGCTAAAATGGAATTGGGCTGGCCATATCTGTCGCATGTCAGGCGAGCAATAGTCAAACTTACAACCCAATGGGTCCCCCTTAATGGCAAGCGACATCAGGGCAGGTCCAGATGGATATGGCCAGTTGAGCTGGGCTTCTACAAGAACTTGTCTTCGCCTTTAAACGACGGGAATATGAAACAAGTGTAGGGCGGCCTTCGCCCTACAGTGGGGCGGTTTTTAATAATTTTAATAATAGTGGTGACTCAGTGTTAACCGCTGCATTTTATGTGTTGTAAAGAAATAAATATTAAATTCTTTAAGTAGGTTTGTACAAAAACTTTTAGAGTCTATTTTTTCTTTTGTTTTATAGGATGTGGTTTAAAACCGAACAGGCTGTTTTTTATTAGCCATTAATACAGTGGGATCTTCCTAGGCAGTTGCCTCCCTATATTCTTGTGCAGGCTAATTACGTAGTGTTAATTATTCCATCAGCACAGATCTCACAACGATAAAGGAAAACATAACCAGTAAAAAAACGTCATGTCCTAGAACCGAAAAAAATCTAGGATGTGGGACGGCCCTAGTTCTGCATCACGGATTCCAGTCCCTCTCACAAAGATGAGACCTATGTCCCAGCAGTGAAAACATTAGTTCAGGCTGATTATGCTAAATGGTTGCTATCTTTATTGGTGCACTGCACAGGCCTTTGGATAGACCGATACAATAGATATTGCTTTGGCAAATTTGAGAAGTTAGCATAATTTATACAGCATTCTGGCATTCTAAAAGACGAATTCACGTGTGTGTGACGTAACATTTCAAAGGATTACTTAAGAAAACGCCTCGTAAATCGTTTCGTTATGAAAAGATAGATGATCTTAAACATTTTTGCATCTACCCACGATATCCTGTCTGCGTAAAATCCAATCCCAATACACGACGAGCAATAATGCCGTGTAAACAAACGGCAAATGGTTGTAAATCAAACAGTTCCACACATTTCATGAATGATTTGTACTTGCTCCACAAACTTGGGTTATTACTATTCCATTTATCATAAAAACAAGGAAATATGACTCATCACACGCTAGAAATAAGATTGTTAATGGGTGTACCGTCAGCTTTGCTTTGCTCAGAGCAGTTGCATGTCAAGGCCTGTATGATCGTAGATTTCAAGTGAAGAGTTAGAAGCGACGGATTGAAATATTGTTTTTAAGACGTAAAATACATCTCTTTTAGTGATGTACCGCCTATTCAGAAGAGCCGAAAAGTGAGCCATAGTTGTAGTCGCCGTATGACAAGTGACTAGTCGGCCCATTTTTAACTCGTAGTGCTTATAAATGTAAAAGATGTCATTATAATAAAATTTAAAATCTTTACTGTTATTATTTTTTGTTATGAAAACAGTTGTACTTGTATCCAGAAATTAAATAAAGTAAAATTAATTTAGAAAAATCACTACAGCTGTAGCAAATATTATTATTGCCTATGATAGCCGAATTCAGCCGAAAGCAATGATCGGCTTGGCCGAATACTCAGCTAATCGACCCAACTCTATCTCTTTTGTTTACGATGTACTTACAGACGACAGCAGGTCAAGATACCCGAAACTGTCAAATATTCTCAATCAACCTTGAGCCTTAATACTCGAACGATTAAGTTAAAAACAAATAAAATATTCTGATGTTGATTTCGTAAGACTATAGCTCTGGCTATCGTCTTTGATATTCCCAAACTGCTGACAAAATCACAAAACGGTTGTTTACAAACATAATACAGGGTGTAACTGACATCGTAACGCAAACTTCGCGAAAAGGCTGGACCGCATGCAACTAATAAAATTATGATAGTCATTTATGTCGTTAATGAACGGTTACAGAATTCAAAGTGTTTTAAAAAAGTGTCGGCTCGACCTATGAACGTTGCAAGCGTGCCGCCGTGCGAGTTTGTAGGTATGACGTTGATTCCTGATGTGAACTCTATTAAAGCAGCTGATAAGATTCTATGTATACTAATATATAAAGCTGAAGAGTTTGTTGGTTTGAACGCGCTAATCTCAGGAACTACTGGTCCGGTTTTAAAAATTCTTTTTGTATCTTCCCATTAATCCAGGAAGGCTTAAGGGTATATAACATCATGCTGCGACTAATAGGAGTGGAACATACTAACTCCACGCGAACGAAGTCGCTGGCGGCAGCTAGTTGGGTTATAAAAGTATAGCAATCATGAACGGTCTAAAGTGAAAAAAAAATAACATACATAATACCTCTGGGGGGTTCAGAATCATGTACTGGATCCATGGTACACGTTTGTGCGTCGATGTCAGATACACCCTTTATGTATATTCCCCTCGTTTTGTTTCCCCAATGAAATTTATTCGAATAACAATTCGGAAAAGAAATGCGAAGAAGAAATTGTAAAAGAAACTATGTAGGTCAATAGTTCTAATCTACGAAGATTGTGTGAAATAGCTGTGAACAATTTAAAAATATTTTCTATATTGTAGCAATCTGTAATTCTCACACATTTTCCCGGGCATTTAAAACAGTCATAATTTGCTACAGAGGGACTGTCGCGTGCTGATAAGCAGCCTGGCAACTATTTTTCGGTGGATTGCGGTTTAACTGGTTTGATCACCACCCACGCTAACCTACAGTTAAGTAGCAAACGTTCTTTACGACACAGGTAATAAATATAAATAAATAGCATAATAAACATTAATTGACACCAAGGCTTTAACCCAGTACCACCGCTAAAACAAGAACAACTCGTAGACGAAATCGAAAGACATATTTTGGGACTTTGCAAAATATTAACGCGTTGTGTAGCATACGTGAGTTTGTACCTTGTACCAGGTCTAAGAATAGTGTACATGCGCGTAAATCATAGGATGCCGTCGTAACCGACAGTGTGATATGAACGGTAATAGTAGGTAGTGTAGTTACTACTCGCACGTATATATTGAGCGTATTCTTTGAACCTCGGACACCGTGCACCGTAAAACACTGGATGATATTAAAATTTACGTCCACAACATAAATAAACGAACCATCCCACTCTCTCCCTCCAAAGTCACTAGTTGAACTACCTAGTGCTGTACCTCACAAAGACGATTTATCACTGTTCTGATAATTCCGTTAATAAGGCAATAAGTATAAAATATATGAAAAGATTTTAAGGTGAACGTTAACATAAAACTGCATGACATAATTTAATTAGCATAATTATAACATAGAATGCAGGCAATATCCGTATCTCTGAACTGGATTTTCCCATACAAGCATTTGAGTGAGGTAAAATATTATAATTGGTATCGTTTATAGGTTTCCCGTGAAGATTGATGCACTTTGTGTCTGAACGAGGATCAAATGATGTCTCAATAATGCAGTAATGGCTACTCTAATTTTAGATCCACGGGACTTCTTTCCCGTTAACTTTAATGAACCATTCAATATATAATTTAACGTTTGTAAACCTATGAATTATATACATTATTAGCAAAACATATCTTATAAAGAGATGGCAGTAATCCATCTATCGTATTAGATGATTGTACCATTTGTGGCATTGCAACACATTTGACAAACGTATTTTTGCATAAATTCTACAGAACTACCTTCCGATGTTGCGACAGCAGTTCTGCACTTCTCCAGTACCCGTGTTTTGTTGTACTCACCCTGTAACAAAAGAAAAACATCATCAAAAACGGGTACACTAATTACTTTTAAAGAAATTTAATAATTAGCAAAAGCATACTGAAGAACAGACGCACAAAAGGGGACAAAGTTTACGTCCACTCGAGTGTCCCAAAGTGCCCCGAAAGTCTAGACCGGACGCTTGTAGGACAATTAATTGTCCCATTCTCATCTAGGGGTCGTCTAATGTCCCCTTACCCTTACGGTTACCAAGTATGTGGAGATAGACTCTTAACTGCATTATGGCGGCCATTTGGGGTACGGTTATATACTTGTTTTAACTATGTCTAAGGGAGTTTTATGGAATTTCGTATTATGGTATTTCATGTTAAGTTATTCAGACGTATGTATATTACGCGAACTATTTTTTATTACCGAATGGCATGAATATTGAAGAAAGTTTGCAAATAACGTGCCTTATATAAAATTCCATCTAATCGGATAGTTTCAATCGCCATTTATAAAAAAACCCTCTCTTTTTCATAGATTTCTTCAGACTTTCATTAAAATTTCGATGCCGTTCGTCCAATGTCAATAAACCTACCAAAAAAATCTTCATTAATGATTGTCAACCATTCAAAACTTTTAACAGAAAGAAAAAAAACAATACAAACTTCCAGACACAATTTCTCGTTCCGAGAAATCACGCATTAGAAAGCTTACAAGGACAAGTTACAAGTCTCGAAGACCAGACAAAATATAACAAAATCGGTTACGCATTATAAAGCTAATTAATTAGTTAAGTCATACATAACGGATGTTATGTGGCTCAGGATGTTTGACATTGTTAAAGCGCTTATTCTGAGTAAAAATTGCAGATGATATGTTTGTTTTATGAGTTAATATGGTTGGTTTAGTTAGGTAAAAGTTTCCGTGTACAGTTTCTGGCCTGCCATCGGACGCGTCCCCAGGTGGCGGATAGGGGAACAGCCCCCAGATATGGGGGTTACCGGTTTACCGGCGCGGACCAAAACCAGAAGTGGGGACCGCTTCGGCGGTCACACGCGCGGCGGGTCGGCCACCACTCCAGGTGGCTGACGTGACCCGAACTCCGGGTCACCGTCGGGCAACCCGGTCTCCTCACTGAGAGGAGCTGGGGGCCCTGTTTGCTTCCGAGCAAACGAGTGGTGCTAAGAGGAAGGACACCTCGCTAAAAAACCCTTGGCTGCTGCGTCTTCACGCACACGAAGACGTACCCAGCCGGGCCCCTCCCTATGGAGGGCCCACTGTGGGCCCGCCTTCTGGCGGGAATCGCCGGCGGGGTATTGGTAGAAAGGCTCTGCTATTTCCCATGACGCCGCCACTAAGGCAATGTCGGTGTGCCGCTGTTGGGTTTAGTGGGTATTCCCGGCTTCAGCTTGGCGAGTCCCACACACGCCCTTCGGGGTATGGTGCGTAAATGTATGGTAGGTAAAAGTTAATGTTGTTGGCTTGCTAATTCATGGTCTTTATAGTTAACAGTAACTGCCACAAGCAATTGTAATTCCGCAAGACAACATTTACGAAAAGTTCAGCAGCAATGCAAGGTCCGTATTACAGAACTTAACTCAAAATTCAAGTAGTAGGTACTTTGGGCACGCCACAATAGCGGCGGTAAGTCCCCTCTTTAAGAGTGGCTAGAGAGGCGCCACGGCGCCCTCACTTTCCGCCTGACGTAGTCCTCACTGGACATGGCTGTTTCTGGAAGTTCCTGTTCCATATAAGGTGGGAGGACACGGTGGAGCATAGAGTGGAGGCAGGCGCGTGCGCTCCATACAAGCAGAAAAGCTCTGCATACCCTAATAGTTTTCTAAAAAAATATATAATAATTTATATACTACAAACTTAAAACTGAAATACTTTGTTAATCAGTTAGTGAGAACACTGCCATCTATTGGGCTTAGTGCTAACTACGAAATATCACTGGCCTTCGTCGCGACGGCCGCGCCACTTCTCGTAGCGGCGTAAGCAGTTACAAAATGTGCCTCTTCCATATCTGTCTGTGTATAAAATTATTTGCTTGTGTGCTTAAATTGTTGTGTACGTGTGCGTGAAATTTCATTGGCTTTTAAGGGCACGATAAGCACAGCTTCTAATAATGCGACGAATTTAAGAAGTTCAGAAATATAGCATGATTGTTGTTCGTTCAAATGCCTTTTTATTTTAGCAGCTTATATTGTTTCATTATTGGTGTATTTCGTTAAATATGTACCTATATTGGTTGTTTTAAGCGGAATTAAATATTCATTTATTTTAGAGTTTTTGGTTTAACACAAAAAAAAGGTTGTCTTTATAAAAAGTATTATGATAATTATATGTGGTTAGCAGGCTGTGTAGTGTGTACACACAAATAAATTGTTTTGTTTCTCGTGTAGGTATATTATTTTAAAACACGGCATTGACAGTTCGTCGTTATAAAAGCTTAAAAGACCTTAAGTTTTTCAACCTACTTGCTTTTGAATTTCAATACTATACATTGTAATAATTTTCCTGAAGTTTACAAATTAGCAAAATTTAATAGTTATGATTCCAATGAGTAGTGCATTACGCATATTTATGAAAGATTTGTCTATACATATTTCCATTTTAAAAGAACTTTTAGCGATTTTACAACGATCTTATATATATTTAATTTTTACAGAGTTATTTAAAAATAGATAGGCGCGTTGATTTAATTTATAGATAGTAAAATATATTTTTTTAGTTTTTTGAGAAATAAATTATTACTTATTTACAGTTCAGTTAGTAATACCATTTCATTGTATTTTGACAGCCTCCATGGCGTAGCGGTAGCGAACGCGGCCGCTGCGTAAGGAGGCGCGGGTTCGATCCTCGCGCAGTGTAAATATTTGTATGCATGAATATGAATATTTGCACTGGTCTGGTCGTGCCTCGGAAAGCCCGTTAAGCCGTTGGTTTCGGTTGCCATACGAACATCTAGTGGCAGTCGTTACGGGTTGTTGGAGCCCACAAGTCAGACGGCAGTCGCTTCCCGGAAAATGTCGAAATTTTGCCAAAATCATCAATTACACTGGAAAAGCGGACGCCAGATTCCAAAGCTTTGGATGCGACTGGTATTAACCCTGAGATGATGATTTCATTGTATTCATTTGGGCAAAAAAAAATACCTAACACCCCACGTATATCATTTATTTGACTTGTTCTTATCATCAATCACATACTTAGATGTTCATTGTAGCCACGCACAAACATCAATTCAATGTTGACATGCGAAAAAGTACGCGACTATGTTAAATTGAAACTACGTCTACGTTACGTTTTTTAAGTTTTACCATATATAAGCACAGAGATTTGGGTAGTAGGTATATGTATGCATACCTTCAAGAAAATCTCTGTGCACGCCCCTGAGTGGAGGTCAGCCCGGCTTGGGTAGAGCAACGCCGTGTCATCGTGGCGGCGATCAGCGGCGATCTCTCACGTCCGGCCCTGATCCAGGCCATGGTACGGAGCAAGAGTGCATAGCAGACCGTCACGTCCTTCTGCGAAACAGTGATGCTAGCAAAGGAGAAGGCGGAGCGCGTGAGGGAGCGAAAATCCCAGCGTCCTCGCGCCTTTAGCCGCCGCAGGAGACGCCCTGGTCGGGAAACC
Organism: Sesamia inferens; assembly: GCA_037179545.1. Classification (NCBI taxonomy): domain Eukaryota; kingdom Metazoa; phylum Arthropoda; class Insecta; order Lepidoptera; family Noctuidae; genus Sesamia; species Sesamia inferens. The sequence goes on along the minus strand of CM073939.1, from coordinate 4,359,865 downwards.
ACATCGAACTCCCGGCCACCGTAGGCGAGGGCTTGCGGGCGGTGAGCAGTGGGCAGCTCGCCGCCCGGTAAGGACCAGGCCCGAGTCGACGGCGCGTTGTCTTTCACGCAGGCCTCAAAGAGATGTCAGCACATCGTGAAGGGGTTCACGAAGACCGATGCCTCCTGGATCAGGGTTGCGGGTTGGGTAAAAAAAAAACCGTGGCCCTGGCACACAGGCAAATGAAGGAACACGGGTGGGTTTTACTCGGTACAAGTCTGACACGTCCTTCCGCTCCGACCGAGAGCGCGAGTCATTTGATGATTTCGAAAACAAAAAAATAAAAGTAGTAGGAACCAAAAACTCGTTTAGTTAGAAAAATAATAAATAATACAGTGTGGCGATTATGTTATCATATTCATTGAGCCCACGAATTCTACATACATCACGTGATTTAAACATATACCTATATATACTATTATAGAATTAAATACAATTATTATATTAATTACAATTTATTATTATCCTCGTCGTAGGATCATTTTCGTTTTAGTATTTAACAATATTAATCTTGATTTATTATTTATTTGGCTTGTCTTAAATTATTGATACGATCAGCCTGCGCGTGTGCCATTTTATAAAAGTGCTATTATTTCGTACAGACAGGCAACATATCAAGCTACTGCAATCTGTCAGATTTCTTTATTAGATTTTCAACTTTATCTCGAAGCATTAAGGCTCTCTAGGTTGATTGGGAACATTTGACAGTTTCGGGTAGCTTGACCTTGAAAGTCTGACATCTAGCCTTACCAAGGGGTATTCTATTACCCAATAACTGGGTTGACAAATAGGCAGTCGCTCCATATAAAATCCTAGTATTTAGCTGGTTCCAGTTAGACTGGAAGCTGACCCCACCGTATTTGGGAAAAGGCTAGGCATATGATGAAGATCATGACTGCAGAAAGTCTGTCTTAAGATGGACTTTCTGCAGTAAAGTTTCATCGCTCGCGACACTTATGAAACCTCAACGAGATTGTTTTTTTTAATGTCATAAATGAGATGTTATAAAGTTCCACAGAACATATAAGACTTCATCCGTATGATATCTCATCAGTTGTAACTGGGACACACCTACATCCAAACGCTCACAAACGTTATCGACATGCAAATCTACTGCCAACTGTATGACTTGCGTTTCACGAGAACTGTGTATCAGTACAACACCAATGTAAGCTTATAAGTACCTAATTGTAATTAGTCTTATTAGCACACCATTGTTTGTTTAAAACCAATGTCCTCCGACCGCATTGTTTCTCAATGCGGGCCTGAAATCTAATGGAACCCAACATAAAACTGAAATCATTGACATAACTACAAAATCTGGTGTTCCACTTGATTGCAAATTTGTATGATGAAACCGTAGTAATATACTGGCGTGTTTAATAATGTGGTCTACCGTAAAATGTTTAGGAATACAAGGGGGGCGAGATAAACTAATTCTAGATCATACAATTCTACATAACGATTTAATTCGAAGAAACAAAAAGACTTTAAATAATGTAATGTCACTTCTGATATCTAAAATTATTCCACGGCGCATAGTACACGTTACTCCCTAAGATGCAATCTATCTCCATGTCAAATTTTATCAAAATCCGTTCAGTGTTTAGGCCGAATTTATAATATAGTTTTCTTTTTTTAACTAATCTGAACTTGTTATACTATCCAGTCACACCCAGACATGATGGAATGACAGTATTAACAACAAATGACTGAGACCTGACTCCGTAACCATCGTCAGCTACTTGGAAATACCAGAATCTTGAGGTTAAACTTCCTAAGGCAAAGGATAGCAGTGGCGTATAAATGAAGACGTCATTTCTAGGTACACATATATTCAGAAGTCTTAAGTCCTAAATGAATGATATGGTCAAAGGTGTCACATACAATAACAAATGATATACTGAAGATTTTAAAACTATCGACCAGTATCTACAGTACCTCAAAACTGAAAAAAATACATTTGATTATCTATTAAAATAATGTTATTTATACTAGAGTAATTTAGCAACAGTTAGCAGAATGTTATGTAGGTTTATCAATTAAGATTTATACATCAAACGTCTTCATTACGATCGGGTAAATAGTTTATCGGAGACATTTTAATAATTGAGAACGGTGTGGGTTAAGTTAGTTTATTTTTTTATTCCTTAGTTTATTTTTTTATTCACCGTAGCCGAGAATTAACAGCCTTGTGTATAGAGTACATATGGGATTGACGAAGATAAGATCAAATGAGCAATTCCAAGCACAATAGCAGATGTAGGATAAGATGAGATTAAAGAATATACCAAAAACGAACAAAAACCTGATTCCATTAAAGCAATCAATATAAAATACAGACATAGGCACGATCGAAGAAATATTTTCTAAGCACAATTTAGTGTACGTCTACGACCATTAACTAAAGGGTATTATCGGTGACATAAAGCAATTTGTAGTAGATTTATCAGTAGGAGGTACCTTGGTATCGATTGCTAATGACAGTGGGGGACCGGACGATACGATACAGATTATATTGGAAATTGCTATCGGTTTAAAATATATATTTTGTGAGGAGGAAACGATAATGTAGTTTTGCGTTATCAAAATGCTGTTATTTGGTTTTAGATACTAAAAAAAGACAACACCGTCAACACGTAGTTTATTTTTGTGGACACTGCTGGTTGCATATGAAGTCATTTCAAAGATCTCTCTAAGTAAACAATTATGTTATTATTAATTTTACTCCTATTATTGTTTATTACATTAATCTAGCAAACAATCTCTGTTCTTGGCGGATCTGTTTGAAGTAAATTTCATGTTGCTTATTTCATTTTGCACTCACATAAAACGTAATAATATCTTTGGTGTTGGACCTACGCACTTTCGAGTCGGTATCTTCGAGAAGGAAAGTGAGTGGGGTCTATCCCGTAGGCAGCATTGAACTAGTTGATACGCCCATATGAAATGAAAACAGCACGAATCTATCATCGTGTCGAAACCCACACAAAATCATTTCCGATTATGATTATTTAAGTACTAGAGAACTCGAAACGACATGGCGCAAATTGATGGTTCTTTATATACATAAAGAACCATCAATTTGCGCCATGTCGTTTCGAGTCGCTGTCGAATGAGATGTCGATGTGAGTTCGGGTCGCTGGTAATACTACCAGCGACCCGCCCCGGCTTCGCACGTGGACAAATGATATAGGTACCTAAGCCTTCCTCAAGAAACGGTGGCCCTTCAATAAAAATAATGTCTACTAGTGCCCCTCATCAGCCAATATCTGACTCTACAAGATACATCGACCTTATTGTCAATGGATAGCCAGTTCTACCACCTTCAAACAGAATGAAAACCTACCGAGGTAGCAAGTTTGTTCGAAATAATGGCCCGCGCTCCGGCCCACTCACTCCGCGGTTTAGGCAGAGAAACACTCAAGTAGCAGGCGGCCAGCAGGGGCGCGAGCGGCACGCGGATTTTTTCTGGTGTTTAGTTTTGAATACATCGTGATATCTCCTGAATGAAACAACCAATTCCAATACCTTTGATATATGACGTAATTTATTTGGATTTTGACTGCCATTTTAATTAACTGACAAAAAGAAAAAAAAAACTATAATTAATTTAAATTTAATTTAATTTAAAAGAAACTATAGTAGACAGACATATGGTGTTGCAGACTTTTTGTAGGCATTTTTAAGGTCTACAATACTGTAGTACATTATTTTGATCTATCTCATAGGGTTCAGCCAGCGTTTGCAATGAAAGCTCAAAAAAATGGGTTTATTTTGCGACATGTGTTAGAAACCCCAAAATTATCAGTGTTCCTTTTATATATATGTATCAAGAATGCATGTTAAATACATAAAAACCTTCCTCTTGAATCACTCTATCTATTAAATATATACTCTCCTAATATAACTCTATCAAAATCCGTTGCGTAGTTTTAAAGATTGAATTATACAAAGCAACATAGGGAAAGTAAAAGTGACTTTGTTGTGAAAATTGGCATAAAAATACGGAAGCGCAAAGCCACCTTTAGCCGGCTCATGTATAAAAATACACAGCCACTACATAGTTCATCCCGACCATAAAGAAGACAAAACAGCATATTCACACCCACACAATACCACAAATTAATATCTTCTCACCACAGCGATATGTCAAGAGAGGACACCATTTTTCTCTATTAACTATGTATAAAAAGCAAGTGAATTCACGACACGTCATAAAGACGGCCCATGTGGATCACTCATGATGCCCTTTTTCGTAGCCGAGTATAATTTGGGACCACGGATATTAGATCTGCAAATTGGTTGTGTTATCTCCCCCCTTACCCGAGGGTGACCATTTGGAAATGGGGATATTAGGGAATTTGACACCGGCAATAAAATCTCATGTTTTTCTTCATGGTCTTTTGTATGGAGTTTCAGATTTTATTTGACTGCCAATGACAGGTCAAGCTAAATTTTTATGACGGATGTCCGGTCCTAATTCAAAGTGGTCAAAGTGAAGATACAAATATATGAATTATTTTGAGTGTGTTATAAAAACTACATCATCTGGCTCAAGGATGTTAGGTATGACCAACACCAGTAAAACAGAGTGAATAAAGAAAAGTAGAAAATACATAAATTAAAAAAGATGTAAAGCGGACCCCTGACTCCAAAGCTGAAAAAGCTTCGGATGCGACTGGGATTAACGCTAACGACATTTAATTGAAAACGATCTAAAAATAGAAGTTGACGATAATTGAAAGGTACAATAAAACGTAGTAGATGACAGAGTGTCTGTTCTAAGCAAAGACAGATATTTATCAGTCACATCAGCACCGCATAGGTTGTTGGAAAGTCAAACTAAAAACGGACGTCGAGAACGTATATAACGTATTCTTATATTTTTCTGTCATTGTCTGTAAGCATGGTGTATCTATAAATATCTAATTACGTCGCATTGTGAGATTTCTGTTGCGTCTTGTAGTCAAATCTGTGTCTTTAAATGTAATTTTACACTGTTTAGACCAAACTATTTGTTTCAACACAAACAGTAGGCATCATATATATGCGTGATGCATTTAGATAGCAATATGGAGACGTCCTTGAACCCCATCAAAAATAACGAACTGTGCCTAATCCAAAATACGTTTAACATAAAATATTGTCAGTACCAGACAGCAAGTCATCATTCCCTATACATTAACATTAGAACCATGGTCACTATACATCGCTCCCTCCTCGGCGGACTGTAATGGCGGACACAGCGCCATCTAATAGCTATATTGACCCACGGGCTATCCTCCAAGTCGAAATTTACTAAGGACGCTATTTATATTTTTACCAAGTAGAACCATGTCCGATATACAAAAACCTAAGATTTTGAGGTTACTATTAAACATGTACTGTAATTAATTACAATTATAGTTAAGTGCATTCGGCATCTGAGCTGACGGTGACTCTGACAGAGAGTGATGCTAATATTCTGGTTTCTAAAACAAAATTTCATGACATCATATATTCCCAGAAACTATTAACGTTTGAAAAGAAAACATTGTAAACGTTTTCATCACCGTCACAGATCATTAAAGCTGCAGAAATGCAACTTAACATTGTTATTGGATGATACTGACTACTCCGATCCGTACTGACACCAAAAGAAAATTGTTTCCTAGTACAAAAATATTTGCATAGTTACCTCCAGTGTCACCTTGTCTGTCATGATTCTAAAATTTTATTTGGAACAAACGTTCACACGTAATGAAAGTGACATTCAAAAACGAAATAAGGGTAAAAATATTTTAAAAAAAAAATCTTTCAATAACATCATGTATCAATAAAACATCTAAAATTATTGACTAGACTATGAATCTACATTATGTCAGACAGTAAAATTGTATAATACTGCGACGAAATTCTTTCAAAAGTAATTGATCTTAGCAGTCTAATAAAAAACTTTGTGATCAGATATGTGAAAAGGGATGACGCAGACAGTAGGGAATATACTACTGCTGAAATATAGAAATTTACATACTTAGTTATTTAAAGAATATATTTCACTAACAACACCTCATAGTTTCACCCGCGTAAGTTTCGATCTCGTGGGTATATGGGATGAAAACTTTCCTATATGATAATCCTGGTTATAAACCACCTGTGAGCCAAATTTCACCTAATTTCAGTAGTTTTTGCGTGAAAGAGTAACAAACATACATAAATACATCCTCAAATATCTCACATTTATAATATTACAGACTAGTTGCGTCCCGCGGGTACCAAACTTACAATTCCGTTCAGTCATTTTAGCATGAAAGCGTAATAAAAATAAAAAAAACACTAAAATTCAATTTTTTTTTTGTCTCATTTCATTGGCCTCAACACAAATTTCAGTACAATAATCTAAATAGCAAATATATAGTTAATAAATTCACAGTACGACCTTGCGTATCACAATGAGGAAGAAGTGGAAAGGAATGTATTTGCAAAACTAATTCGCAACGATAAAAATGTTATAAAAGTATACAAAGAAATAAAACAACGCGCGCTATCATCTGTAACTACGTGTTAAATTTTTGTGAAAATGCGTGATCCTGGTGTGAATATGTGTGCGCGTGACTAGGTGCGTGAGCGCGTGGCACAGTGACCGAGATCCGTGTGCGCAAGCGCCGCCGCTGGCGCCTACGAGCGTATGACGCAACCATGTAGGACACCTACTACACTATCCACGACTATGTATATCTATCGCTGATGCCTGACGCGAGATAAATGCTGCCTAGCAACAACGTCTACATATAAAAATTCATATTAAAATACGCTACCCTAGATTTAGATCACCTGAAAATTTCTAAGCTAAAATATAGCTTAAATCTCTGTTAAGGATTGACAAGAGAAAATAAAATACATGAAGATCACATTAGCTAATTTTACATTGCATAAGATGAAGCAAATGTAGGCAAAGCGTTCATGTCACATGCAAATTTTACGTGTTTCTCAAGTATTTTATTGCTATGGAAACCACATTTTTCAGTTCATAAATATCTTTTGGGATTAGTAACATGTCTTCACGAGAGAAAATGCATTTTTTCAACTTTAGCAAAAATTTTCCACACCTGTTTTTAAATGCAACAATTTAGACAATCTTGACTAACGTTAACTATACTAATTCCATTCGCTATAACATAATACAGAAATTAAAAAGATTGTTTTCAGGATACAATAAAATTGCAAGATATGTATATTGTACATTACTATTGATACAATTTATTATAATCAACGTTAAACCTAACAGAATCAGGGGTGGTCAGTACCTGGAACGCTTTACATTTTTACTATATAAGTCTAACATATCTGAAATATTTCCTAATCCGGTATTACGTTGTGCCAGCAGGGTATTTTATTTAAATTTTAATTATGGCTTCCGCCAAAATACGTGGAAGTGTTTGATTGTGATTCACTTATCGATATTTGAGACTGCTATCTTATCTGTTTTTGGCTGACTTTTGTTATTTAGTTATTATTGCTTTATTTTTATTTTGTTATCGTTATTAAAAATATCTTTCGAGTTGTTATTTTTTTTATAAAAATCGTTTTTTTTTAATTCATTTCATTGATTAAATGTTGTACATCTCTGCTTCTATAATCTCCATTCTATAATAGGAATGAAGTAAAGTGACATCGCAATAGAGTGTCAGATTAGCGATGTATTGTGACCAGGACGAGGTAACATCGTTAATTACCCGAAGCATAGAATAATTCACAATAGACGAGGAAAATTACAGCATGAATATTAAATAGATTATTAGCAAATTTAATTGTTGTAGGGCGTAAATCACTAAGTACTTGAAGGTTGGCTTGATTTTTATTTAAAAAGAATATCGTAAATAGCCTTACATGCTTAAATTTCCGGAAATGTCTATCTATTTTTTTTTTTGGGTTCAGTGAACATCAATTATGGTGGAATCGAACCTTTTCTCGAGTCTGTTCTTAGATATCAGTATTACAGAAACTATAGATGGCCAACGAAGAAAGCCTCAAAACCAATTTTCAAAGAACACTAATATAGATAGAGAGGTACGATGAATATAGTATGGAAGTTAGACATGCTTTTAGTTTACAAAACCTCGAAAAACGTATATCTTTAGAAGACTCAACACTTCATGAAGAGAATGCGTTGCCAAGCGGAACTTGCAGTTAACTGGGTTGAATCGCCTACGCCCTACGACTGTCAGACAGACTAGTTCACTGACATTTGCACTCTTTCCTTCAATGCCATAATATTTAATGCACATCACATTTCAAATTACTTTGTTATTTAGGAAATACTTCTAATGTTACAAAAATACTGCGGAGGCGGATACGGCGTATCGAGATCAAACCAAATATATTCTTGTGTGAAAGAATTAAGTAAGTAGAATTCTTTTGATACGTTTCTGCATATAAAGTGGGTTTAGTAGATAGAAAAATACTTAACAGACGTAAAATATTATATTTCAATTTATATTAAAATGCGAATAAAAAAAACTTATTTGTTTTGGGGAATTTAATTGTTTTGAATACTTAAAGTAACTTCGTAACCCAGATGCAAGAGGTCTTGGGACAATACATCCAAGAAAGACTAATCCGTTATCCCATAATTCTGTAACAGGAAACATTAGAAAAGCCAATGACATAATAAGCTCCATAAACATAAAATCCTGGAACGAAAACGTTCCAAGATCTACTAAAAAGGGAGCCTAGTATTTCCTAACCAGTCAAGTAGTCTGCATAAGGAAAGTGGAGGCAATTGCACAATGGTACGCAATGAATCAGGCGCTATTTCCAACTGTCGTCCTCACATACATATCTTGGCACACGTAAGAATGCACCACGCAGTATGATTGTCGATGTATTTATAGAAGTATACCGTTTACCTTTGAACGTGTGGCGCTGTGCGTTCTTCGATGCGGTTAGGTGTCTACTTTAACTGGGGTGTTGAAATAGTTACTCACTGGTTTGCGATTTGCAAACTGATAATTTGTGAGTAACGGGGCAAAGACTGAATTAAACATTCCCTTTAGAAACGAATAAATAAATTACATACTAAGATATTTTCTATAGAAAGGTGAAGGAATTCAAACCTCAAGATGCGGCTTCACAAATATGATAAAAAAAAGAAAGAATCAACTGCGGTAGCACGACGACTTGTAAGAAGAAAAGCTTTAGCTTATAAGACAGACATTGAAGTTGGAAAAACTAGAACGTTGCTATTAAAATAGATGACAGAAGTATGTTCATGCTTCACACTTAATTAACTTTATTGACCCATTTCTCTCATTTTTACAATATGCGTGGGCAAAAAGCAGCTGATTCTCTCAATTTACGTAATAATTTTTCTAATTCATTGGCACTAGGAAACCTTTTATTTTTTCTAATACATAGTTCCATCAGCAACATCCCACGGGTTTTTATTGCGTTTTGCGTATCATTTAGTGACGCAGAATGTTTTTATTATTACTAATTATTAGTACTACAGGGAGTCACAATGTGCCAAGTCTACTGGCAAAAATGTTCCAACGTTTATTTTTTTTTTTTCTTTTGTTTCTAAAATATTGATTACTAACTTTCCGTCTTCGCCGTCTTCGAATATCAATTTTTCCGGGATAAAAAGTATCCTATTATTTAATCCGGACTTCTAACTTTACGTCTGCAAAATTTCAAAACAATCGGTTTAGTAGCTACGACGTGAAAGCGGAACAAACAAACTCACTTTCCCATTTATAATACTAGTAAGGATCCTATATTTATTAATGAGTAGTATGCACGCAGTTGGAACACCCGATGGTAAATAGTCACCGTCGTCTTCGGACGTCTGCAATTCTGTTCAGGTGTCTCATGTATAATTTATACATGTAATATATAGTCATACAATATGACATATCCAATACCCCGTCCGCGCAATTTCTTACTCTTCGGACGGACCATGTCGCCTTATATGTATAACTAAAGGAGTACATGATAATGAATATTTTTATGTATCCTTTGTTAGAGATCACAAATAATACAATTCATTCCGTACATTTCTTCAACGTCTGATAGGAAATGAGTGTCAATGAGATTCTCATTCAATCAACCTTATATACATACTTAGGTGATAATAATGATAATCTTATAGGTGCATAGTATATTACTTAACTAGTATATTAATAGTAGTAAATTTTAGTATTCTATTCTATTAAAATAGGATTTCCCCGATAGCAGGATAATCGGTATTCAAACATTAAGATGAACAAAGTAAAATATGCATATTCTGTCTTTCTACGTATTGAGGAAAGAAGTTTGAGTACAAAGTTTATGTTTTATTAGTTAAAGGAAGATGAAACTATTCATGGAATATTTTCGTTTAATGTATTTGTAAATATTTATTAATGTATATAACTTTATCAACTTGCTCATTAGTTAGGAGAATTTTTAGTTGCTAGAGAGTGATTATGTGACCAGTTTCCGTTAGCTCCTAGCCATCGTTTGTAACTGACTTAGAGAAAGTAAATTGAATGTGCTTACAAATGCTAGATGTGAATCACAGGTATAGTCATCTATTGATAAATTCTTATTGGAATTATCGAGATTGGTTTACATGCAATGCCTTAAGTGAAATACCTATCTGGTTCACTTTTATGGATTTCATAATTTTTTCTGACCATTTCTAGGTATGTCCTTCTTAGAATGGATAAAAACTAGTCTAGCAAAGCAACTTAAACAAACGAACCATTACGTTATCACCCGATAGGCATCATCTCCAATCAATCTACACCACTCGCCGCACAAAGGCGACTGTAATCAAAACCAATAGGTTCCCAGCGCACACAATGCGATATCTTCCGACGATCCTACTAACCTATATACACTCTCTTATCTAGCAACCTTGAGGCACCAACCGAAGGAATTGGCACGACCAACCTAAATACGCGAACCACGTGTGACATTGAATTCCGTAATTTGTGAATCTCATTCATTTTTTTATAAAGAAAATTATGCCAGAATTAAAAGCGCGAAATGTCGTCTGGCCGGATAATTTACATTATGCATATTGTATAAGTGTCGCACGAGTGACGGAGAAAAACCGCAATATATTACAATATACTTAAACTGGTTACTGCGTAGTAAGATGATTCTTTAGTGCCTACGGCAACGTAGTAACAGATTTTTTTTACATTTTTAGTAGTCGCGAACAAGTATTGTGTCCGCGATGCCGTCAGTATAAAATACTTTAACAATTCTTGTGCAAATATGTAAAAAAAGTGGTTGTGGTCGTGACGTCTTTAAGGTAAGAGGAGCCTCAACAACGCGTCACCCGTCGTTATAATCTGACCTTTTTTGTATTCGTACAGCATTTTGTTTGCCCCCTGCTAGGTATTAGCATATATTTATCCAACATGTGTTTACGATTTCCGTCTTTCCTAATTAAAATTTAAACAATTCTCGGAGGTTAAGGTTGTTTTATAGGTGTGTTGTTGTGTATCTGTCTATACAAACACTATAGCAAGCAGTGAGTAATTGAAATCTATATTTAACCTAGTCAAAAAATTAAATTATACAAGACAGATGAATTAAATTAAGACAGGAATAAACGTAAGGCCTTTAAGGAACACGGGTCAGTTAAAGACTGACACGCCCGTCAGCTCAGTGCAGAGCAGGAGGAGTTTGATGTTTTCCATCCAAAGAAGGCTATTAATTATACAATGACAGGAACTTGTGAAATATCAAAGAAATAGTCAATTCATTGGCCTTGAAGTTTCATGACTAAACAGTGGAATTAACTATTTTTTTGCTCACGAGAATATACTTTTTTTCTTCTGATAGACCAAAGTGATCCAGTCTGCTCTTTCGTGGCAATCAGGATTAAACTTATTACGTTGCCAGGGAGACAGATTCTTATAGAAGTCCCCCTGTCCACGCTACAGCTGAGATATTTTCATCACAAACATTTTTTCTAGTCAACAAGACAAGATAAGTGCGGTGAGACGACGCGGTTCCAGTTTGGTATGCACGATGATCTCAAATCTCGACATATCCCTCCATCACTAAAACTAATTCGTATAGTATGTATTTAAATTTATCAATTTAGCCCCTCATTATAACTTTATAACACTTTATAAGACGTTTTAAAATATATAGCTATTAGCTATATATTTTATATAGCTATTAGCTATATATTTTCAGAATCTACAAATTTATACTCATATTATATAATATATATACGACTAAAACTTGCCATTAAGGCTCTATTTGAGTAAGAAGTTATGTCAGACTGAAACATGGGATCAAAGAATCGGAACGAAATGTTGATCAAAATCACCGAATCACGTAGATTCAAAATAATCAAAAAATCCTGAAGATTTTTTTTTCTGGAACACTAGATCAAAGACATGGTATGCTCGTCTGTTTTCATCAAACAGACGAGCACAATGATATATCCCGTTTATGTGAGAAGCATGAAGCATATTTCATGTAAGTATGCAAAGGTCATGTGAAAATATAATTAGTAGTTAGGAATGATGTAAGCGTAAATTGTTAAACGATGCCTGAAGGAAACACCAGTCCATATCAGTTCACTCGACTGACTTGGAACCATGAAAAAAAATGTCCAGGCATTTTTAGTACTCATATTAATTTCTATCGTTTTAAATGTTACCTGGCCATATCCTGAAGATATCCCATACTAATTATATAAGCTATCTGAGACGTAACCTTTTAGATCATAAGTAGGTATATCATGGAAAGTTTCCTTAAAGGAAAGGTGTTAAATTTGTAAATTGATATCAAACCTTCAAGGAGAAAGTCTAAAATCAAACAAGGATAACGGGCAAAAGAAATAGTCGTGTCTATCAGCTGAGTTCACACTGTAGGCGAACTGAAAGTGTACCGCCGCCGGTGGGCGTAGTCACGAGATTGTATGAATCAGCCGGTTATTCCCGACATCCTGGCCCAATTACATATTACACTGGTTAAGGGGAAGCTGTAGCTGTTACTGGTTCGGGTTAGGGAATGGTCTTCGTGGTTAGAAGTTTGGTAAGATTGGGTAAAGGGTAAAGTGGGGATTATGCAAGATGAGAGAAATAGCATTATTTTATTTTCTTTAAATTACAGCAGTATTTATTAGAACATTTTATTTTCATTCATAGAATAGGTAAGCTACTTAATAAACCTTATTAAAATGAAATGATTATTCTTCTAGTTTAAATCAATATTAAATTGTGTAAGTATTTTTTATGTTAAAATGTTCAGAATAGTTCGAATTAAGTTTTTAAGGAATGAAAAATGATAAATGTTTGCCGATGAATTCGTCATCAAGATTTTTTATCGTTCCACTGCTGGGCTCAGGTTTCCTCTCAAACAGAGAAGGATTGAACGTAATCATCATGCTCAATGCGGGTTTGCGATAAAGTCTTAAAGTTCAGCTCTCCTCAAGACATTTTCTTTCAACTTGTAATCAAGTCATTGGTGTCCAAGATAGAAGGTGGGAGTTTTTGCCAACTTTTGTTATGGATAACGCCTATTGGGCCAGCTAGTCAACTATGAAAATCGAAATGAATAGAAAAATACTGATGTAATACGATGCTAAGAGAGTGTCGAAAAGTTCCTAATTCCTTACTTTTTAGGTTAAGTAGAGCTGTCTGTGTTTTTATGGCTTCCGTCGTCTTGGTGAAAGGTTACAAAACATTAGGCGTTGCTTAAGCACTAATTCTATTAAGGATAAGTTCATTCCGGTCCAAGAAAATTAATTTTATATTTATTCTGGCAGAACCCTACCATCACAAAACTGTGTTTATTAGTTGTTTAAGCTTTTAAGCACGACAGAATTATATGGACTTTGACGTAACACTGATATTAGAAGCACGTTGAACACTTGTTTCAAGTTTTTATGGTATGGTATTGTTGGATATATTTAATTTCTAAGTATATCTTGGACACCAATGACTGAAGGTGAAGGAAAACATATTTAGGAAACCTGGACTTTAAGTCTGAAATCGCCAACCAGCTTTGAGCAAGCGTGGTGATTACGCTCAATCCTTCTCTGTATGAGAGAAGTCCTGTGCCCAGAAGTGGGACGATAAAAAGGTTAATGATGATGATGATATTTAATTTCTAGATGATACTCCCTAAGTGCATACCAGATTTCTAGAAATTTACTGCGTTAAATTAATTACTTAAATCACGTGATTTCTTAAATATTATCAGAAGAGTGCTGCAGTTTTAACTATTCGAAGCATGTTGATAGTACGAGTACTACATTAGTGTAATTAGCATTTAATTATATCAAAGTAGGTAACTATTTATTCAATAATGACTCAAACATTTCATGCGAACTGCAATAGAATATTACACATTGCATCATGGCCTGACCGATGCCAAAAAATCTGCGGTAAATGTGTACGTACTCAAATTTCCTATTCTGAAATTATCGTAGACAAGAGATGACTATGACAATTTTAGAGTAAAAATAAATGACACCACACAACATCACACCAAAAATATCAAATCTAAGACGCTAGCTAATCTGGAAAAATCTGTAACTTATAAGGCAATGTGGTCAACCACCTCTACCCACTTACAAGGATTGTACATTGTATAAAAAAGTTTATAAAAGTTTTTATTCATTGAAGCTCGGAAAGGGTACATACCAAAACCAAAGACAACTTCATTGGATTTTAAACTTAAATACTGATTTACACGGTGCAGTTTAATTGCCTATGGCAAACAATAATATTAATGCAAAAAATGACTTGCATCATTAGACAATGCAACTTTTATTGTTGCTTCAACTAAGTAATTGAAGACGTCTTATATTTATATACATACAACTAGCGGCCGCCAGCGACTTCGTCCGCGGGGAGTTAGTTATGCTCCCCTCCTTTTGGTCGCAGCGTGATGTTATATAACCTAAAGCCTTTCTGGATTAATGGACTATCCAATGCAAAAAGAATTTTTCAAATCGGACCAGTAGTTCCTGAGATGACTGACTCTTCAGTTTTATTTATATACCCTTTCAGTATGAAGTGGGTAAATGAAATGACAATGTTAACATTAAATAGTATTAGCAGAAAATTTGTCGGTGTTGCAACCTAAAACCCCATTAAGTTATGAAATAACTAGTAAATGTACAACAGATCAGCAAAAAGCAAAGCATAAATACTAAAAATACATTTTGTATACAAAAATGCTTGGACGCATCGCCTTATCTGAGCACGTGGGATGAAATGTGAACTATTAACTGAATCTTTATAGAGTCAGTCTCTAGGAACGGGGAATAGCAACTTGATGATATTCGCCTTAGCAACAGCTGAGTATAATACAATTACTGAATTAATTCGCTGCGGCTGTGCAAACGATTAACGACGAGACGCGACGGATGTTTCGAATTCCGTGCCATTGATGAAAGTGTGCGGTCATTATACGGGTTTTAAAGATGGTTGCTATAGTAACGAAAGTATATTTACTTTAGTTGTCTATGGAAATATTTTCGTTGCCCGTGTTTATTTTTTTATAGTTAAGTAAGTACCTACTTCTAGTTATTGGAACGAAGTTCCTTATTGCACTTTTACTCTGCTCGTTTGGCGAATGAGAGCTAGATCTTTACTTAACAATTTTTTAGAGGGAATAGCTTGTGATTTTGTTCAAATTGATATTAAAATTCTTCCACGAATAGAAAGACACATTATTATTAGTGTGTCTCTGAGTGTCACTGGCTATAAATTAGCCTGAATAGTGAATAGAGTTTTTCGTACTTCATGTGCCTAATAGTTATTAAATCTAAAATAATGACGAAAACTGCCTGTTTCCTGATATTTGACCTATCAATTGTTGAAAACCAACAATTGATAGGTCAAATATCAGGAAACAGGCAGTTTTCGTCATTATTAGTAATTACCACCTGACTGAGTAACTCATTTATCGTGTAACGTGATACACGCACTGCTAACATTTCATTTAAAAAAAACCGAAAGGTCTACATGAAATAATCAACGTATAATTTCCCTCGTATTGATGAATGTATCAATATTGATTATATAATACGATACGAATCTGAAGGTACCTATACCTTTAGATATGATA
Organism: Sesamia inferens; assembly: GCA_037179545.1. NCBI lineage: Eukaryota > Metazoa > Arthropoda > Insecta > Lepidoptera > Noctuidae > Sesamia > Sesamia inferens. The sequence continues at coordinate 4,343,752 of CM073939.1, read as the reverse complement.
TCCTACGAGAATGTACTACAGGTTACTGGTTATAAACTATATGTGTTATTTGATTAAAATCCGTTCAACCGTTTTTGCACCATTCCGAAACATACATCGAATAAAAAATCATTAATCAGTATGAACGCTAATGGATAACAAATTACTAGAGGGGGCAGACAATGCGATGCTATGGTGGCAACAAATATAAAATTATTAATCGTCAAATCGTATCCTATCCTATAGAATCCTAGTAAACAAATACTATAAAATTCACAAGCACGTGTTTATTTTATTTACTATTTTTATTATTATCGTGTTGTGTTTATTGGAATCACACACGCACTTCCGCCGCCATATTGGATTGTTGGTAAACAAACAATAATATGGATGATGTGATATTGAATATGTTAACGAGTACAACAATGCTTGATGAGATGTAACGTATTTAATGGTTAATGCCACATCACTAGTATCATAATATAACGTCTTTAAATCCCGAAGGGTTTAGCACAGATGTTTGCTACAGTACACTTGACATTTCGTCAGTTGAGTTTAATAAATAGGGTATAAGGGAGCGAGAGTGAAGCCATCAAGAAGGCTCAGATCCAGACTCCTGAAAAATTATACATACATAGATCCAATAACACTTAGCTTGTCCTATAATTGAAACTAGAACCTCAATCTCAGCGTTTAACAAGCAATTAATTAATGATACTGAATTATGTAAATGTGTACCTACACTGAATATTTGACGATGTAATAAAACCATAATGTAAGTAATAGTACTTGGTTAGTTTGTCACAAGCCCCATATAAGTGTGAGTTGTAATTATCGGAATCATCGACTGTTAACGATACATTAGTTTGTAGATTACCAATATTTAAAGGGGACTGATTGTCAATTATTTATCTCATTCTTAGAATCGAATGAGGAAAACGATTTACAACACTTCAAAGTGCATTAATGAATTTGATGAACTACTTCGTTCGAAATTTCAAAGAAGGTAATCTGCCTATAGCCCAGTCATATTAGGGCTTTCACCTCGGAATGAAAGATAATAAGCTGCAAATTGGTATGAACCTTTGTTTTGTCATTCTAAATGTTGTCTCAAAAGTCACAATCGTTATCGTGTCCGCGTCTCAAGATATTCAAGGTCAAAGGTCACAAAAATCGGTTTTTCGCGAATATCTGGCTTCCTATCGGTTAAATGAGATTTGCATTTATTATAAAAGTTGTAGGCTATAAAATTCCCTACAACTTTTGTTTAAACTTTTTTTTCATACGACCAACCGTTTTGAAGGTAGAGCGCGAAGAGTGCACATCGTACAGTCATATACGACCTAATGCAAGGTCAAGCGTGAGTTATGGTTATCAGTACGTTATAAAGTCAATTATTTACTTGGAAATTATAATTATTAAACAATGCCCTTTATTTATGTACTAACTATTAATTATTTATATTTAATTAAAGTAAGTAACTTGATTATTTATATATAATTATTCATATTTAACTATTTAAGTATAAAATATTATTGATTCTGGATTATATATTTTAGTTTTATTTTAAGTTAAAATGATAGTAAGAGTATATATTTTACACATATTTTTATTTATTATTAAATACGGCATAATATACATTTATCAAAATGTGAGTTCAAATATCAAAAGTATCTTTGTTGATTTTAATTGTAATGAAATTGGAAATGGAAGCTAATTATCTTCTTCTTCTTCGTCGTTAGTCGTACTTCGTCTTCGTGATTAGGTAAAGTAGGTAAGTTTGTAAGATAGTGTAGGTATAGGGTTTAGGTATTTAGGTAGGTATGTTAGATAGTGTAGGTATAGGGTTTAGGTATTTAGGTAGGTATGTTAGATAGTGTAGGTATAGGGTTTAGGTATTTTGGTAGGTTTGTTGGATAGTGTGGGTAAAGCTTTAGGTAAGTAGGTAGGTATGTAGGTTAGGTAAGTAGCCTACAAACTAAAATATATAATCCAGAATCAATAATATTTTTTACTTAAATAGTTAAATATGAATAATTATATATAAATAATCAAGTTACTTACTTTAATTAAATATAAATAATTAATAGTTAGTACATAAATAATGGGCATTGTTTAATAATTATAATTTCCAAGTAAATAATTGACTTTATAACGTACTGATAACCATAACTCACGCTTGACCTTGCATTAGGCCGTATATGACTGTACGATGTGCACTCTTCGCGCTCTACCTTCAAAACGGTTGGTCGTATGAAAAAAAAGTTTAAACAAAAGTTGTAGGGAATTTTATAGCCTACAACTTTTATAATAAATGCAAATCTCATTTAACCGATAGGAAGCCAGATATTCGCGAAAAACCGATTTTTGTGACCTTTGACCTTGAATATCTTGAGACGCGGACACGATAACGATTGTGACTTTTGAGACAACATTTAGAATGACAAAACAAAGGTTCATACCAATTTGCAGCTTATTATCTTTCATTCCGAGGTTGACCCCTTTTTTTACCTAATATGACTGGGCTACTAGTCTTTTCTCTAATTGGACGGGGCACATTGCTAGTAGAACCAATGGCCGATGGGGCAGTAAGGTTCTGGAGTGGCGGCCAGGTATTGGAAGACGCAGCGTAGGGAGGCCCCCAACGAGGTGGACTGATGACCTGGTGAAGGTCGCGGGAAGCCGATGGATGCGAGCAGCATAAGACCGGTCATCGTGGAAAGCCTTGGGGGAGGCCTTTGTCCAGTAGTGGACATCCATAGGCTGTAGATGAAGAAGACCTGCGTTGGGGGTTGGATTCCAGTTTAACCTGATGCAGCCGAACACCAGTATTCTACATGGAGCCACTTCTGTTACTAAGTAACACGACACCCCGTGGAATGACTGGGTTGTCAGGCTATCAGGCTTTGGCTATCAGTAATGACTATCAATGTTCTATGAATGACAATCGGGGAACCAACGACTTGGCGTGCTTTCTGAAACACGGAAAGGTCTTGGTATGTAAATATGGTCACCCATCCACGAACTAACCGGAACAAGCATAGCTTAACTTGACCAATCGACCGTTCAGCTGTTATTACTTAACCGGCCGCCCCGGAAATATCAAAGGGTTGTGACGGGTGAAATTAAATTGTATTTTTACATTTATACATTCATGTCATGGCAGCTGGTCAATATAACGCCCCTTCATGTCAATAAAATATTGAAATGGGATTAATCCGTATGAAAGACAAAGCAGAGCGGAGAGAATAGGATTACAAAAAGTTGAATAACTTTTGTCTGTAATCCTGCTATCTCCGCTGGCGAAAATTTTGTGAATTTACCTGCTGGTCGATTCAATTTATATCTCTGTGTGAAAACTTGTGAGCTTAGACCTGTCAATAGTAACAACACCTAGCATTAATTGGAGTGATAGTTCACTCTCACTTCACCCATCTTTTGGTGAGATATAAACATATTCGACCGGTTGTATAAGGCGTACAGCTGGTGGATTCTGTTATGCATATAATTACTTGCAAAAAGTTGATAAGAATGCAATGCCTATGTATATTTTGAAGTCATCACTTCTCTTAGAATCAGATAAACGACTTCATAATTATGTTCTCACTGCTAGAACACAGGAGACAGTCCTGGGTGGTGAGAAAAAACGGACCGTAATCTGTCCCGCCTGCCCAGTTGGTACGGGATGGTCGTACTAACTTGCCTTCGAATTTCCAGTTCTAGGACATGTCAGTTTCCTCATGATGTTTTCTTCGCCGTTTTGGAAGCAGTAGTGATAAAACAAATTATGCAACGCAAAGCCTACCCTTAGGTACGAATCCATAACCGTAATTCGAGGCCAATGGCCGTTAGTGCTCTAAAAGCAGAATTACTAAATATTTATTTAAAAAAGACACACTAAAAATGCACTACGCGTATCCAAAGTTCAAAACTCAACTGCAATATAACCCACCATTTTAAATTCAACCGGAATTAGTATTTAAAATGATTTACATGGAAGGAATGCCGGAAACAACCGCAGCTGGTGTTCTTCCCGCGCAAATTGTTAGTGTCAACTGAGGGCAATGAGTTGCCGTGGTACTTGTTGATATGCGGAGTACCATCAGAACAGTAGTGCTTAGTCATCATAGGCTAGGTTTCATAATGTAATTCGGTACTTAAAAGATTGGTATTGATAGTATTATTGGCCAATGAAAATTTTGTTAGTCGATGGGTGTTCGTCAGTGCGCTTGCCGGTACGTGGTCGCCATTCAAGAGCCTTTCTGCTCCATCGGCCATCGGCTCTATGCGCTATGTGCCCACATATGCCACTTCAATGTCAGCTATGTCGGTTATGTCGGCGACTTTCATTCTTCTACGAATCTCCTCGTTCATGATTCGATCACGTAGAGTTGGTTGGTCCGTAGGTACCATCTTTACATATCGTGACCCGTATGCCAGTCCTGGCTGTCATTCATAGAACCTTGACAGTCGTTGCAGTTAGTCTGAAGTCTTGAATGTCTTACAAACAGTCTTACTAAGGGGTATAGTATTACCTTACCTGGTAACTGAGCTATGGAGTTCATATAGGGAGTCGCTGCTTGCAAAATATTTATATTGCATTTTTACATTGGATGGCGACCCGAAAAAAGTTGGGAAAAGATAGAAATAGGGGTGACATCAAGAGAAAAATGATTCTGGCATTTATTTTAATGTATGGCATCTTGCAGTTCAACCTACGGTGGTGTTTTGTTTAACCAAATGAAAATTTTCTTAGGTTTTTTATTTGCAGGTTTGGGAGTTGGCGCTCTTCTCCCATTTACATGACTTGTGTTAACATAAGCTTTGATTACATAGTTATTTTTTTTTTATAATAATTATAAACTAGTGATTGTCTGCAATCCCGCCTGATGGTAAGCAACGATGCAAACGTTGATGGTAAAGCGCACTAGTTTATTAAGAATTTACTCAAAAAAACTGTGTGAATAGGAAGGAAGACGGCAGTTGAGCGAGGTGATGCAATGTTAAACCAAACAACACGACCAACGATGCTGCGCCAGAGGGAGATTGATCTGAAAACCCTCCACGACCAAACTCCCGACACAATAACATTTACGCATCGTACCCGGCACACATCGCAATAAAACTTGTCAGACCCGTAAGTATATTACAAAAGCGACCAATATGTAAGCATATCTCTGAGTAGAGTATGCTTAGAAAAAGCTGATACATTTTCAAGCAGTATCTTAAACAATAATGATGCAACAAAAGTTAAGAACACATCAGAACACCTACGTTTTACACCGCAATACAGCACTTTTAGTTTCATAATTAAAGCTATACGGAACATAAAAACCGATTAAAGCTCAGTATACACCAATAAAAGGCGTCGGCTACAACAGCCGGCACACAAAAGAACATTCTCAAAACGATAACCACTTCAACGATCGCAATCATACGGCGATTCATTTAAAATTTATTGCCATTTCGAAAAAGATAACATACAGAGTCGAGCGCCCCCCTCCAAAGTCGAACAATGACGTGCCCATCGACAATAGCCAATAACTCTTTTGAATACGACGCGAAATCGGCGCGCGAACAATAAATTCGTAAAGAAATCGCCTCCCGTTTACCCCCATACGTTCTATATTCGAATAATAGTGTACGGTATAAGTAACACAGTATTATGGCGACACCCAATTTATTTTTGAGTTTATCGCTCGGTTTGCTTGTAATAAATTTCTTGGTGCATTAAAGATGGGGCGCATTGTACTGCAATACATTTCGCGTGATAGTTTAACCGCCTCGGAGTGTTTATTATAGCTTTAAAGTTATGGTTGAATATTTAAAAGTGTAAAGAAAAAATGTTATCAATTAAATACCATTTAAAATTCTTTAATGGGTGAAAAAGTGGAAGCATGTGTAGTATTTATTTTGTATTAATATAATAAAGTGTAAAGGTTATTATGTGTTTAATTAAAGCCCCCTAAGCACGGAATGAATATAAGGGTTAACCCTTAATGGTCAGGATTACGTAGCGTTACAATATTATTATATCTTTTATACCTATAATATGACACGGCAATATGAGTTTAACAGCACTTTATACATTCTTTATTTGTGTGATCTCTAGCATAGAACCTAAATGCCTCGTAAAAACCACTGCTTGTACGAAGGACTATTAAAACGAATAAGAATGAAGTCGAAAATTATTTCAATATACGTATTATGCCCGGGGGCCGGGTTACATGAAACCGAAAAAAGGGGAAGAAAAACATGGGGAGTCGCACATTTCCTTGAAACAAAAATTCGAAGACAGTATCTAAGCGCGCTGGACCTGCTGATGGATACGATCTACTGCCTCTCGCCGAGTGGAAGCCTCTGTCCCAGCGCTGGTAATTTAATAGACTAATTTTATGAGCTAAGACTACTTTTTGTAACCAGCTTGGCTGGCTCCGACCTTACCAAGGGGTATAGGGGTATCTTATTACCCATGTTGGCTAGATTGGAAGCCGACCCCAACATAGTTAGGAAAAGGCAGATAATGAAGCTAAAAAGACGATTATCCTGACAATTCCTTTACTAGCTTGCTAGCACTATCTTGCTATCCTGTCTTCAAAAACTATCTCCGTGTAACCCGGGCATTACAGCGGTGCAACCAATAAAACACTTAATTCGTATTCATACACTCTTTACGATGGGAAATTGTAATTTATTCAAAATATTACTGAGTGCACGGTCTAGCGGCTCGGGCTACGGGCTATGGACTCTCCTTAATGCGCAGAGAACTTAGTTAAACTGATTAGCATACATCGCGATGCACATTTGATTTTAATGTTCGAAATTGCAAAAATCATGTCAGCTTCACGCTCTGGGGGCTTACAAACAGTAAGCTTTTGAATCTTAATCTAGTGAATGGATTTATTATTCCATGTTTTATAGAAAAGTGTATATTAAGTAAGTAATCTAGTAATGACTCTGTATAATCAATCGGTAAGTTTACTTCCTTTGTGCTGAAGGTGTGAATAAATAATATAGATTACATCACATCTGCTGTTTAAAATTCTAAGGCAGACCTTTGCCTATGAGAAGGGTCACTTTTTGTAAATTTTGGCTATTCTAACAATTCTTAGAAACCAGAACAGGAAGCGACCGATCCCTTAGATAACATTTATCTTATTAATTCTACGAAGTAAGAATCTAATTGAATTCATTTGACAAAACAAGATCACCTCAAAATCTAGAAGGCCAAATCAGCAAAGTTACCGTCGAGATTAAAAAGGTTCAATGTCTAAAACTTGTCAAAAATAGAGGTATTTTTGAGAGGTTTAAAACTGCGATCAGACTGTGAACATTCTAAAAGTGACGAGAATTGACCATCAGATTCGAAATTAAAACCTCACAGAAGTAGCGACAAGAATTCAACCCTTTTGTGATTTCAGTGAGATTTTCATTTAGTCTTTTCTTAGATAAACCAAGGACTAAGTGAAAACCTCACTGAAATCGTATATTATATTGCACTCTCTCTACCCAATAAAAAGCACTACCCATCACTCAAAAAAAAAGCTGTCAAAACAGACACAACATCATGATGATCACGCCACACATGCAGCAGGGTTGGCGATGCGTACCCTAACTGCCGGATCACTGACAGCATAAAATTGATAAAGAAAGGTTAAAAACACTATAAAACGGCACCAAAGAGACCGCTGACCTTTTAAGAAGAATTTTTCTATGAAACGTTCGTGCACCTTGTTAAATGTATGTAAGTGTAGTTCTTGTAAGTACGTCAAGTACTTGATGTGTTTATCTTTGCATTCATAGAAGTAATGGCTCTTGTAGATAAAGTGCACGTCGATGAATTGCAGACTGGTCTCTATAATGACTGAGGTAAGGTAATGGTGTCCTCAAAAAGCAATCAAATGATTCAGGTCAGCAGTAAGGCTGATTTTACCAAAAGAAGTTTCTGTATGGGAAACCTGACAAAAATTCATAAGTTATTCTAGGAATCAAAGTTTGGTGAAATTAACTCTAAATCAGATAATGAACTGTAATTACTCACTGAATTGTAATTAGACAATTAAAATAACAGTTAAATCCGCCAATGAACTGCAAAAGATACTATCAATCACAATCATTTTGAAAGATAATTCAAATCCATTCCTTCACATGATCGAAACATTCCTTTGCTCAACACCAGATTCAGACCCAGATTTTTGGATTTCCTACCACAGATGATCGTGTGCAATACTATTAACAGATCTGATGACAACGCAATTGTGATAGACCTTTGCAGATCAAGCATTCATCAAGAATACTCATTTGAAAATATGAGGCCGATACATTTCAATTAACACCCAATACCGAATAAATACCCGCTGACGTCACCCACCAAGAGAGCAATAAAACAATGTCATGTCAATACCAATTTAATACACGCCAATAAAACCGACAATCCGTTTAATAACATTGTATCAGGGTTCGTTTTACGAGCCACGTACCCAGCGTAATGTTGCATCGTTGCAGTTATCAAATCAGTGGATGAATGGCGTTGCGTGTCTTTTTTGACGGGCCGACGCTAGAACGTACAGTGTACAGATCATAAACCTCAAGTAATTGTGTATAACGTGTACATATGTAGGGGTATCCGTGTCTGCTACATGCATGTTTTTTGAAGCTTGTCTGTTCGTTAGTTAGTAGGGGAGTTGATGTATTTTCTTTGCGTTTATCAGTTAAGTTTTTAATTATAAATACTGAACGGCGCAAGATATCCAGAAATTCTAGATACAACTGCTCATAGTTAGGTAGTAGTTACTTTTAATATCATCAGGGCAGTTCATCGAGGATGTGATCTGACAGCAGCTTCTCTGACGTCGTTTCTGTTTTAGAAGACCAGCTCCACGCAAACATCGATGCTCTGCTTTAGTGCCTGGTGGCAGTCACTAAAGTAGAGCATCAAATCGAAGTTAAGAAGTCGAATTAGAGTGACAGTGGCTGGTGCCAATTCGAATTCTTTGGTGATTCCAATAACTTGGCAATGGCAACGTCAAAAACTTCTAGATAAAACTAGGTGGAGCCACTTCCTTCACTGGTACAAAAAACCGGAGTATAACGCTCATCAAGTGATCTATATTATTCCTGGCAAAATTTGACAGTCAACAAAAAACCCATGACTGAAAAAACTGACAATAAAATAAAAAAAATTGTCACCTAACCAATTTCAGGTAACAATAGACAACGCAACATGCTTTTTATAAAAAAAAAAAAGTATAGTTTACTTTATGTTGGATTTCTTAAAATATTCTCTGCAGCTTCGCTATTCAAGGAACGGTCCGTTAAAATGAATAACAACAATATGCGCAAACGTCTGGTAAACGGCAGGTAGCGGCTATCGGGAGAATATCGGAACCAATAACGAAACAATAAGTCCGACCCACGGACAGTCGGACAAACAAAATTTATAAGCTTTTTGTAAACTAGTGATGCGGAAAAGTTGTATACAGCTGTATTTCATAGACTAAAAATGGATTTTAAACATATGGAATGCCGACAAAGAGATGAACAAAATTGTCACTCTATATTTGAAACTTCAGCACTGGACCCGTGGTGGATTAGGCCCCCCTACCTCTCATAGAGAGGATGCCCGTACCCCAGCAGGGAGAACATTATTTTAAGCTGTTTAGGAATGCATGAACTTTTCTATAGATTATTCAAATAAGTACATTCATTGATGACCCTTGACAAAATTCCTATGCTAAGACACAATGTTTTTGCGCATAACAAAAAGAAAACACCTCTCGATATTACTTAAACAGCACGTCCATCCCATAGCACACCGTACCGGATCCAAACCTTCACCCTTTTAAATATTAAAGGCTCAGCCCTTCGCACATCGTTTTTGTGTCCAAATTCCCGGTATGCATCGAGCCAATATTTGCTCCGAACATTAGATAAGCATGATCGACCGGTCGCCACGTTCACGATCGATAATCTGTCACATACATTCATATCCCAACAGACCTTGGGTTTAGAGAGGAGAGTGCTAAACATGTAACTATTTGGTATTTACGTTTAGATTGGTATGTAGCCTGTAAACGGAGCAATCGTATAAGCATAATCAGACTATCATATTCCCAGAATGGGCAGCCCACCATGTGAGCCAAGTTTGGGTTGATAAATGTCACGTATTCAAATTTTTAGTTCTAGGACATTGTGGTTCCCTCACGCTGTCTTCCTTCACAGTTTTTAGAGCAGTAGTAATGGTTCTGCATTCGAATCTACAATACAACACCACCAACATTGTCTTCAATAAGTTCACGAAATGTGAATACTTTTAGTGCTGAATTGTCGACGGAATTACCATAGCGATAAATCCGTCTACTTCCAGTAATTTCCGGAACATATACGCGACTGCCATTAGGGATATAGGTACAAATAAAATTACTGCATCCCCAACGACATAGAAGCAATTGTAGCTGGAAAATAAGTTATAAAACAAAACACATAAAGGCAAACAAGGCCATTAAATTTGAATCCCCTATACCTAGATCTCTGATATATTTATACAGTCTAGACGAAAATATTGTTTATTGCACAATAATGGAAAAGATTTAGAATACTCTTTCGAGCCCTTGGAAGAGGGAGCGAAGGTGAAAAGTGCTATTTGCAATTCAGTTCTGTATTAAGAGCACTTAATCCAATAAAACATAGGGGGTACTAAAATAAGTCACATAATAAAGGATGACAAACTAGCAATTAGGGCTTCAGTATTTCAATAACAAAAACAAATACAGACAACATTACATATAGCCATAAAAGTTTTAAAAATATGGTCTGATGTTAGGCAATTCATTTAAATAAGAATAGCTTGCCATTATAAGGACAGTAACTATATCAATGGAAGAGCATTTTGTTAATAATATTTTCATTACAGCACAAAGATTCAGAGAAAAATTGTCCGCCAATTATGTTCAATGTATTATCAAAGTGGAAAAACAATTTCATCAAGGACTTATTATTCGTCAAAGACCAATAAACCTGACAAAAACAACTTCCGACTGAAAAAACTAATATAAACAATTTCTGTGTAAAAAAAAGCCTGAAAATCAATTGTCTAAACCAGTTCTTGTATTCAATAACGACACCGACGCATTAAATTAATCGATAAAAAGTGGCATAAAATCAGAACGTAGTACGATCTGTCTAGCTTAACTAAAAGACGGTCTAGTAAAAATTAAGTTTATCTACGGTAAAATATAATTGTTCATACACCAACCAACCAACCGTTCAGGAACGCATGACCGGCGCATTTGATTGGTCCGCGGTTAGTGTGACACCAACATTTTCATAGCCAATAACTACGTAACCACGGTGGCTCTATTGTAAAAGATGCGCAAGTCAGAATTCCCAGAAATTTAATATTTGAACATAAATGGCTTTTCATTTCTGAAATATATTATATTATAACTTTCCCGTCGTACAAATATACCCCTTATTCATAAACGTTGCTTAAAGTTAACTAGTGATTAGCGACATTTTAGACGTTTGCACATCACTTAACTTTAATCATCGTTTATGAATAAACCCCTAAAACACACATGTGGTGTTTAATCATAAACAATGATCCAAGTTAAGTGACGTTAAAAGGTCAAAAATGTGTGGTTAAATAATCGCTAATAATCAGTTAACTTTAAGCAACGTTTATGAATAAGGGGGATAATGTAATAATATTTTTTTGAGGAAGTAATTATATTTTTTTACCAAATCAATCTTATTAAAGTATTTCCATGGAATGTTTAGAAACCTAAAATCTCTTTACTTGGAAAATCAAAAGTTATGCAGTTACTTAAGCATTTGAACAGTTTAGTTCAGTGATCATTTAACTGAAATGAAATAATAACAATGATTTCAGGAGGAATCTCTCGAGCGTAGAAACAAAGAAATGCAAATAGCCAAACTGAATAGCTGACTAGACTACAGCGACTTCCTAATTTCGAGTCTCCGGAAAGATTCCATCTAGGCATGTAGCTCATCAGGAAGGGGTTGACGCCGTCTCGTCGCGTTCTATTCAAATCCGGCGCGTTTATCGGTTCATAACTCAGAACTGGCGGTGTTATGAGCGTCCGACATTCCTCTGAGATTAAACCCAGCTCCCGAACGCTAGATGTGCCTTAACTGTCCATACGTGACTCGAATTCGACGGTGGGGACTAAAAAGTGCCCGCTAATTTTGTTAGGCACAAACCGGACAACTGGCGAATTTAAGATGAAGACGTTGCGCAAGATTTGTAACTTAATTTGGACATTTGGGCGGTGCTTATGTCATGTAATGGTTGAATAATGCCATTGGAGCTTTTTGTGAAATGAATGGACTTTGGCATGCCGAGATATATGGCGACTGGTTATGTCCAGTAAAACACGTAACAAAATGTAGCTTTAAAGAGATTATAAGCTGATTTAATAATGAACAGACTTATGTGCTGTTGATTAGACTTCAGTGAACCGTTGCCCCGTCCAGTTCGTTGCCTGTCGCACTCGGGATGTATCGTTGTTTTCCTTATGCAACAGCATCAATATTAGATGCGAGTTCATTTTCAATCAAAGGTAAAGTATTGTGATTAAAAACTTTAATGAAAAATATATATATTACTATTCTATTGGATTATCCTAACTCTGCTGTCCACACTGCCCTATAAAAATTTAGAGTAAATCTTGTAAGACGTCAAACAAATTGAGGCGTTGGTTGGAGGGTCTGAACATTGAGGCATGAGCTTATGTCATGGGTGCTACGTGATCCGTCTGTTCGATACTCTTAAGATGTTAAACAGACAGGCCTTTTTACTACTACCGACTTAAAAAAAAAAAAAAGAAACGAACTTGCACAAGATAGAAGTGGGCCACTTGATTCTGAGTGTTTAACTCAGGCACTTGAAGCAGCAGGAGGGTGCCGATGACTACTGAAAGGGTAGGAGGTCCTTTGAAGAAAGCGACAAATTTGTAATATTTAGCATTGGACCACAAACAGAATTTCTTGGTAGATATTAGGTGTGGGAAAGGTAGTTTAAAATATGCAGATGTTTGTGTATTACCAGCTGATTTATTCGCTAAGCTAGAAGCGGGAATTTCGACTTAGCAAAGTGTAAACAAAGAACGTCAACCGCACTATTTAAACGGCCAAAACGATTTAATTCGACAGCCATAATAAATCAACATTAAAGCGACTACTGAATAAATATAACGAACAAGCTCCAATTTCTTTATACTATGTACCCTCACAATAACTACCATTAGCTTAAAGCGTGAGCTTTTAAAACTGTAACACAATACATCAAAATCAATGCTGAAATCGACATCTCACGATATAAATCCCCACACACACCTGCATTACCCTCAATACTTATCCGAAACTGCAAAATTGTTCCCACAGCTTCATAGAATTCATAGAAAAAGAAAATTTGCAAATGCAATGTGCCTTAGAAAAGCAGAGAACCTAAGAGTTTCACCGTAACAATGCGTTGTAACACAAAGCAAGTTACAATACTAGTGATCACAATCAGTTTGGGGGCAAAAAATGGGTGCTTGGAAGAGATGGGCAATTGAAAAGGGAACGTCTGAGCCAAGCCATCTGCCGCACCCGGCGCTGCCTGTGTATAATGTGACCAAACGATCCCATTACCGTGGACTGTGCCGCTACAAACGCCAATTTCGACAATTGCTCAACAAAAAGGACTGTCGTAAAAATTTAAGACTTCGAAGGGGTTGGGTTATGATTAAAGCAAGTTTAGTCATAAATATGACGATTAACAGTTATTAATTAAAGCTAGGGTGAAAGTGAGACTGGTCTGCCTGTTATTCTTGAGGTACATGCCACAAATTAACTCTCAATATAACATTGAGACACATTATAAAAGAGACTGTGTCATGCCCATTACTCCTGAACAACAGAAGTCTGTAAAGAACCTACAATTTGTTTTTATACAACGAGAATATTATTATCTGGCTTTCTTAAGGACACCATACTTAGTATACTTTATTCCAGATAAGACAGATAAAAATTAAGTACTTACTTAGGATTTTTAAAAATGAATACTTAATTACTTCGATGGTGACTTTGATACACACGGGAGTTGTCGCTTCGCTTCGTCTATAGTGCAGACGCATACAAAAAATCTGACCTAAAATTAAACTACAACTTCGTAGATCAACCTATTTTTTGTCTATCCCACATCCTCAACACGCATGGTTACCACACCCAACACACCCCAGTTCGTATCTAACTAAACTAAATCGTACACGTCTCTAGAACCCGTAATTTCTTCAAGATAGCACGTGTTCCGATTCTATGGCGCAATTTGATGGTAAAAAAAAAAAACAAAGCGTCCCCTGAACGGATAAATAAGGGGATTAGATGCGATTTTATATATTTTTTATACACAATGATTTATGTCATAACATCTCAGGGAAGTTCAATTAATAGTGAAGTTTATTTTAAAGGTGTAAGAATGAAGAAACTGCTTCTGATCATGTCTAATGGGCAAAAAAATGGGATGGCAAACCTGAATCGTTTACTTCTAAATATTTTGAACATGTAAATCAAAAAGCAAAAATTAAGAATTGCCTTTACGAGCGCATGGGTATATTGGCTACGGGGAATTTGTTAACTATGATTTATGCTTTATTTATATGCAAATAATTTAAAGCCAATAACAATGACACTGACACTACATAAAAACCCAGCCAGGACGCTCGCCAGACGCCTAAAGTAGGACAAAGCCGGTGAAACTCAGACAGATGGAAATAGGGTTTCCATCTGTCAGTTTCACCAGCTACAGGTACAGCATTAGTAGAAACTGTACCAATACTTGAAAAAGTATAAAAAGGAGAATGTGACTAATAAAAACTCTTTGATAGAATTATCACAAGTTATTTTTTATCGCTTACAACAACCGTCAAGCGTGTTAAGAAGAGTTCGTCGACACACGAGTCGGCTAGCTTGACCGCAAACATACCTACTTTAATGTAGGTTCTTAACATGTTGGATCACTTATACATTGATTTATAAGGTTAATTAAATGTAGTTTTTCCTTATTGTAGCGCACCTAGAAAGTGCTTGTTCGTGTAGAAAAACAAAAAGCCTCGTTTTTCAAGTTCCATTTTTTTTCTTTTTTTTAAGAGCCGTTCATTCACATTCCGAACGTCGTAATTCAAGATGAGCCGCGAGCGTTTTCTCACGCGTTCTCATTTCAAATTTAGGCGCGAAGTTGCTGCCAGACACCTTGGGATGGGCGGCCATGATGACTAATAACTGTTACTCGTAATGGATTATTTAGCTACTCGTAATTTTTTGATTAATTACACTGTTGTAATACTTGTTACTTGTGTAACTGACGCTTGATAAAAAATACTTAGCAATGTATTGAAACCGTTTGAGATATCTGAAATAAAATAATTTATGGCAAAAAGGCCAGTGGCAGAGATAGCTGCGATATTTAATAACTAGATTAAAAAATAAAACTTGTAAAATACAATCTTATTAAATACATAGTCGCATTGTACATAAAACCACGGCTTGATTAAACGATAGAAATAAGCAACAACTACCGTAACAACATCGATTTCATAAAATAAACCTACCTATTTACTTAATTTCAAAAAACGATAATGGCTATTGGAACTGCATAGTGGATTAGTCGATTATGCAAATCATTCGTAATGGTTCATCACATCACTATTTACGTCTCGACGATTGCCCGCGCCTGTCATGTCTCAACGAACACGAGTTTATTAAGACATTTCTGTTAATTCTATATAGAACCTAAACGTTTTGCCATTACAACAATAACAGCGCCGAGGTAGCCCTCACGCAGTCTGGCAGGCAAAGCCGCCCACACAGTAATTGCGGATGCGAAATGTGTTTGTTTACAGCAAAAAAAATAAGCAAGATTTAAATAAATAAGATTTAAATATGGCATCATAATAGAGGCAACTTGCCAGTGAATGTTTGTTTACAACACGAAACAGTCAATAGCACAAAATAAAACACGGAATACCGGCAGATACCTACTCTGTGGTTTATTTAGTGAGTGAGTTTAATTAGTATTGCAAAAAAGGATTATATACAATAAACCAAATAATAAAATAAAAATAATGATATACTTATGTATACATATAGATTCAAAGAATCGAATAATAATAATTTGATTAAGTAATATCGAATTCATTAGTAAGACTTCTACTATAATCCCACATTATGAATGTTTTAGTCAATCGAGAACTCGACTATTCAATAATCGAATAAAGGAGAAGTCTCGTCCCCAATATTCAACGAGTTGTCGATTATCAACGATGCAAATAACATAATTTGCATTAGACTCAAGGCCACTACGTACTGAGAATTTTTGATATTATCCTTAAAGGATAAAGAAACCATAGTAACTGTTAAGGGTATTCACCGCAATGTCGATAGGTAAGTACTGGCGCGTACTGATTATCATTAATTTTAGATTAGATTAGCATCATAACGTTTTTCCAATAGGTAATGTACCTATCAAATAAAATTATACACGATTTTTAACCCCTCGAGGATTAAAACGGTACCCTATTACTAAGTCTGTCTGTCATCGGGCTGTATCTCATGAACCGTGATAGCTAGCTAGACAGTTGAAATTTTCACAGACAATGTATTTTCTGTTGCCGCTATAACAATAAAAAACGGTTTTTGTTTTAAAGATAATGGTACGGAACCCTTCGTGAAAAAATCTTCGTATAAAAAACCGACAGGTCACTTTTTTTAATAATGCTGTACTTACTAACTGTTTTGCCCTTGTATCCTGTCGTTTGCATGGCTAAATGTGGACTACGATTGTCACACACCAGGAAAAAAATAAGTTACTTTTGTCTATAGATACCTATTACGTTCTTTACACATAATCTGTGGAAAAAAATAGCGAGTAAAACTGCAGTAATTCTGCGTCATTCCCTCTGGTTTTGCTGCTAGGCAATTAATTTAACACCGAAAACAAGTTGTCACCCTCGAGACAGCTACACTGCGTAGAGGGGCCAAGCCGCCAAGCCAGATTTTATTCAATCTATAAAAAACGACTTTACTTCCCGGCTAGACGCGGTCGCGTGTGAGCTAACGATATCCCATTAATATTTAATACATACTAGTTAGTTACATACATATTTGAGTTAACACGAGCCGACTCCCTGTAAAATCCCGTAAGAGTACTGGCCACACGCGAACTTAATGTGCTGAAACATTGAGACGTTTTTATTTGTGGTATAAAGATGTTATGTTCGAAGTGAATGCTCAAATTGTAACCACTGCTTTCGCTGGTTGGTTTTACTGAGAGATTTTTAAGTAGCGTCCAACCAGCGCTACACGCATTTTTTAACAGAAGCGTAACAATCAAAATAAATAATAGCAGCTTTGTTGCCATTTTATTAATAGATGGAAAGATATGAAATTTCTGGCTCATTGTCGAGTTCCAGACGGATATTTCGTGTTTGATGTAAACTTGATAAATGCCATAGTAGGTACTAAGTTACAAATGAGTTAAGAACCTTAATATTTCACTTTCGGAATGTTATCTCAAACTTCACGTTTCAATATAATTAATGTAAACGCTGTTTAATAGGCTCCCGTCGATTAGTAAACTTTTAAGACCTGAAATACTTCGCCAACTCCCGAGCAACAACTTAGGGAATTAGTCTAGACACTATAAAACATCGCAAAGACGACCCACCCCAAAAATAAGTTTAATATCTATAGGATCCGTATTTTTTAAGGTTTAAAAAACTAAGGATTCTTATATATTAGTCAAGGGGCCTGTCCAAACAAGCTGGGGAGACGAAGAAGAGAGAAAAAAATAAGGCAATTTTGTGAAACGTTATTTTTATCCCTCGCCAGCTCTAGAGTCTAGTGATTGATTTTTATAGATCCCCTCCGCTCTCGTGTGGACACTGTTCGATATTTGAAATTAAATGTCAACCCGCGTTCCAAAAACGCGGTAAAAAGTGTTACCATAATATTTGTGGAAGCTTGGAAATATGGCTACCGTGTGTTGTACCTCCCCGTCTCCGATGTTAATTACCCGGAAAGTCCATTACAATGTTTACATCCAGATGATTTTGAGGCGGCGGCTGTCTTCTCCGAAACTGTATGAACAAAAAGTAATAAAAGTCTCTCAAATATTTCGCAATGTGCAATTACACAGTTTTTCCTCGGTTTGCATTACAGTATTAAAAAGATGTTGGATTACAGCACGAATTCTTTGAGTAGCCGCGCGCTTGCAGGCGATACGTTGCAAGTATTCCAAGCGCCTGCATCAATAGAGTAACGGACTTGCATTCCAGAAAAGGTTTAGTGTAAAAGATGTTTGGATTCCTTCTTAGCACAAATAGGGTTTGATTTATGTGAATAAAGATATATAAATTATGTTGAAAGAATGTTATTTGTAATTAAATAGAACTTAGCTAATTAAATTCCCATGCATCCGTAGAAGAGTCTTTGCAAAATAACAACACCCGCTTGCGTCGATGAATTCAGCAACGCTTGCCGCAGTCAGTTCATGGATAAGGTTGACTATCTATCTATCGATTTATATATATTTATACTTTACATTTAAAATTTAGCTCACACTTAAATAAAAAAAAAGTAAGTAAAATAAAATACCCGTAAGAAAAAGACATTTTTTTTTTAAACAACAGATCATATAAAATCACGCTGACCTTTTTAAGTAACATTTAAGTATCTAAGCGAAATTATATCCGGACTTAAAAGGCAGCCAATCAAAAAACCATCAATAACCGTTTACCAAAACACAACAAATAAATGAAAAGTCTTTTACGACCTCATCATTCAAAATCACACACTACAATATCATATTTATTTAATTTAGTTATACAGACGAGTACAAAGTCAGTCATCAACCGCCCGCAGCGCCCCATTCATTCGTTCAATCATTCATCCCGTAAAAGCGCGGGAACTATTGTTGAAGGGTATCAAACTGATTGACAGGTTGTGTCAATTTTATTATGCTGCGACATTATAGGCGGCGACAGTATTAAATATATACTCCCACGCGTTGGTGACTTGTGCTCAGCGTGGTGAACGCAAAGATAAAACTCAAACCGTGTAACGCACAGTCCACTAATCAATTTTAGTATTTTTAGAGTCTCTTCTGTCAAGCAGTGTTAGAGAAAGAAGAATAACACACATTAATCTTGTGATTTAGTGGCAACGACCTTTGGAATACGCATCGTTTTTAGTAACTGATTATTCTTGGCTACGAAAATAGATGAGGTTTTTAAAGAATTTTACTGAAACAAACTTTTAATTGCCATCGATCTATATCTGTAACAGTTTTCTAGATAAATCTGCAGGATATGAACTAGACTTAAGTATAAAACAATATCACGAATTAACTTTAGTCGCGGCGAGCGCGTCAAGCTGTGCCTTCACCTGGGATCACTGAAGAAAAAAAAACCTATTAAATATAAAGCATCGCGGCACGCGACTACAGTCCAACGAACTAACGTTTGGACATTCTGCATAACCATAGTTTTTTCAACAACCCCCCCTTTTTATGCCGAGTTTTTGCGCAAATCTCGCATCCATTGTACTTTGAAACGAAACCGTCCACAATGCGATCGAGGAAAAAAGTACCAGTCGCACCTGGCGGGAAGACGCCAGCCAAACTACAAGCAAGAACGTCGCAAGCGAAAAACGGAACAGCCGTAAATCAATATTGTCCCACTAAAAATAAGGGCTTAATTGCTTAATACAGAACTAGGGTTGCTGGCGGCAAAATTTGCGCCAGACAATAGTCTTGAGTGCACAAAGGCACAAGACATTGAGTAACGAGACGCCAAATATATGGGGATCCATTTTTTTTTTCACATAGACCAAATGCAGGTGGTACCAACTTATAGAAGAAGGCAGAATTCATTATTTGTGTATTGACAGTGGGAATCTAGAGCGTTTCTAATCCCGTTGGCAAGCTGCACTGGGGCTGTACCAAGCGGCGCGTTAACGTCTGCCGGTTATGTGTATTAGTGATAAGTTATAATAACACCATAATGTATAATACTACGGTAACGTTATACTTAATTAAGTTCTATTTTCGAACTTTAGTTTTCACAAAAAATGGCTAATAATTAGTACGTCCGTTGGTTTAAGATCAAAAATTATAATTTGTTGTATGTAATGAACACAGCATAGCAGAGTCAGTAGCGGAACATAGCAAGTCATCGTATTCACGCGAAGAACCTTGCGTGTAAAACTTAATTAATTAATTAAATTTTAAATTATGATCGATAGTTACCGCGAAAATTAATTTTATATTACACGACATTTTTGCACCCCATATGCAGCTTCTGTTTTGTAGTTTAGGATTTGTTTTATTTGAATAAAAATGGCCTTAATTGGCAAACCCGCTAACTCCATAAAAAGCCAAACTTTTCAGGAGATGCTTAAAACTATATTTTTTATGCATCACTTATGGAAAATCTAAAATATCGCTGGTAGATATAATATATAATATCGTAAGCTAAAATTTTGATACTGTAGATAGATTCCTTTACTCTCTATTAATTAAAAAAAACTTCGTGTTTTTAGGATGTATACAAAAAAAAAATACTAAAGGCGGAGTTAGCCGATTTACCAATTAAGGTATTTTTCATAAAAAAAATAAGGTATGCAATCTTAATAATGGTAAAAAAAAAACTTCGAAAACGCTTAACTATGGCAATGTATTTTCGCGCGTTTGTCGCATGTCACGTCAGATCTTAAATGTGACATATTTATATCGCCAGCTATAATAACAAGACTCTTGATGTAGTCTGTGATAATCACAATTTATGGGCAATGGTGTTAACCACAATCTGTGTGAGGTCCCCCGGAGAGCTTAGCCGATCTATCTAAGCAGCATAAACACGACCCCGACATAATGTCCCTTTAAGAGCGTCGTAAACTAGCACTTTTGCAAATTGCTCGTAAATTATACACGAGTATAATATGCAACCATTTAAACAACTAAATCTATTATCATATAGATTCAGATGTAATAAAATTTATTGTAAGTGGGTACACAAAAGTTTTGACAATTGTTCGATTTTATAGCTTTTTATAACAATGTTGGAGTGTATTAAATCGTAATTTGAGGAGCCCGCGTCGCCGCTTCGGTGCGTGTCTGTGGAACAGATAATCTGTAGGATTTGTAATTGTTACTTATAATGCTATTACACCACACGAAGCAAGCCTGTGTTTTATGTGTTGAGACAACAGGAATCAATCTGCCTAGCCTTTTCACAATTATGTTAAGGTCAGATTCCAGTCCAACTGGACGCAGCTGTGTACCCGTATTTAGTACGGAGCGCCTGCCTGTCGTCCACAATCCAGTAACTAGATAACGAGATACCACTTGGTATAATTGGATATGAGACTTTAGGACTTCAAACTACTTACTCGTAATAACTCTCAAAGATCTACAGACGAGAGTTGGCACCAACGGCCTCGGTTTCCGAGGCATGGACAATTACATTATTATAAGAAAGAAAAAAGATTTAGGTAGAAAATATTTATCCACAATAAAAAATCAGACATATTTGCGAACAGCAATGCTGATCAGGCAGCACAAGACCGGTCATTGTGGATAGCCTTGGGGAAGGCCATTGTCAAGCAGTGGACCTTTATATGCTGAAGAAGAAAGAAGAAGAATGTTGAATACGGGTATCTACAAAATAAACTTCAGAAGATTCTTCTACTCTTTTCAACTTCAAGGTTTAACTAACTAACTTTATAATCACAAGCTATAGCTCGTAGGCATCAAATAAACAACATTTTTGAAGTGAAACTTCTTTACCCACGCTTGACTTGGGGAATAAGCTGGCGAAAGCGTTACGGAAATTGATCGGGCAAGGCGAACGGAAGTTAAGTGGGAGATATAAGCACAGAGGCGCCCGTGGCGCGAGCTTGGTACTACAAGGTCTACGAGTTTTTTTTTTTTTTTTTTAATAAAAATAGAAGATCTATGCAATTTTTTTTTTTAATTTTGAGGCACGGATACACTTATTTATTTATTTACACTTAACACTATACATTAAATTTTATGTTGACTGACAACCGTTAAGGGGGTCAGTTAACATAAAATTTGGTACCGCCTACTTTACAGTCCCGCCTGTATCCCCCCCCTCCCTTACTCCCCCCTCACCCCTTAATATCCTCACGAAACTACCCCCCCCCCCCCCACCGACCCCCCTCATTGATTACCTTTCACCCCCTCCGACCCCCCTCATTGATTACCTCACCCCCCCGTGGATTATCTCGGGAACCAGAGGTCGTGGACTACCCGAGTTTGGGGTCCCCTGATTCAGGAGGAAGAGCCCGACCTTTTGGCCCCGATATCTATGCAAAAATATTAATTTACCAATGAAACCATGAAATATATTTAAATATTTATAGAAAATTAATATATGTATATGTGTATACATGTATATATTGTACATATATATATATATATATTTAGTCGTGTCATCGTGTGGTCTTAAGCACACTCGTTTTTTTTTTTGCTACCCAAACAATCTAAAAATAAATGTGTTGCACAACAGACATACAAACAATATGATACAATATCTTACACGTGAATTGATAATACATTAATTCCAATAGATACTGTCCCGAATAATTTAATTTGAAGTAACTACACAGCTTTGGTGACATGCCAGGGGACAAATCTAAAGAATTATCATTCATCATATCATCATATAATAAAATTGACTAGGGTATTAATTTTTGGAAGTACTTATGAAATATTTACGATATTTATTATTTTAAACAAAATCAGCCTGGGACAATGAGTTGCCCAGTTTACAGAGAAACGCCCAATTATTAAAATGAACGAGGTTCAATAAATTTGATTGAATGTATTAAACCTATTATTAATGGAGAATATGTATTGAACGAGTCTTTATTAATTTTAGCTTAAACTTTTAGCATCCTAGTTAACGTAGGTAGTAAAAAGAAAGTCTAAACATCTATAACTTTTACCTACTTTCTGTGAAAATAAAGAACGATTCTAGTCTATTCAGGTAAGACACTTGGAGTATTGATGTTCTGTCTGATATTAGACAGGTCTGAGAGTGCTTTTTCAGAGTCCAATCAAATCCGAAGAGTTTTGATGCCTGCATGAGATTTTTCAAGAAAACATTTCGAATTCCGACCTAGCTAAATTGCAAGTCCAATATTATCCACAAAGTAATATAAGAAAGTCAAAGTAGAACTACAAAAGTGTTTACAAACCATTAAATTACGATAATGCTAAGCTCATTAGTTTAGAAATTCTATAAGATTCCACGCATACAGGAAAGAACCGAGTTCGTTTAACAATAATTGATAATATCGCAATATTTAATAGATAATTAACAACGTCATAAAATGCATAGCTAGAGTCTATTAAAAGTTTATTTAAGTAAATTATTTGCATATTATATAAAATGAAACGGCAATCAACTAACCATATACCTGCAGAAATATTCATCAATGATTACTTGATAAGTGTTACTCCAGGTAACGTATCTACGCCCGCATTAATGAGGAGGGTAGTATAAAAGATTGATGATGTTTCAACGTCATTAACGCTGCGCAAGCGCATGACCTGTTCAACTTGGAAGAGTTACGCTAAACAGTGCGTATAATTAATGAGCAGATATTCAGTTATTGCAATAAAAGAGTCATCATTCATTACAAGATATGCGAATGGAAATTAAGTTCTGGAATAGAATCAGAAAGGGCAAGATCTATCAACTAACGAGACGGCTAGGGGAAAGAGTAGTTTACTAATTCCCTAACTCAATATTAGATTGGTAGAAATTGGCTTATTTGACAGTGAAATGACATCTAATGGAAATCTGAACAAACAACCGGACGCCATCGAAACCTATTGAGAATACTCGATGTCTATGTCAGATATTTCCGACTCACAATTGGCTCCAATAAGAGACGTAACAAGAACTACGTACTTATAAGACAACACTACACATAATCGTACGAGAAAGTGATACCGAGTCACGAGGATCGTCACAAAATGTGATCGAAAAGTCAACAACACTATAATCATTATGCCCGGACAGACTATACCGATTATATCGATTATAAGTTCCGATTCACCCTTTATTTTATCCACTTCCTTTTGGAAGCGTTATATTCCATATCTGGACAAAACATCCGGTGCTGTTAACCCTTTAGCTCCGTTTTGTTTGTAAATATAAAAAACATTTAAAATTTTAAGCATTACGTGAGTCACACGACTGGAGTTAAGGACGTAAATACACCGGTAGCTAAGCGACAGAAAGCGAAAGGAATGCTATTTGCTATTTTAGAAGCGCACGAGCATGGTAGTTCGTCCCACACTCGACGTAGGCGACTTTCTAACACGACACTGTTTCCAGATCATCGAACTTTCGTTTGATGTTGCTAATATTAGACTCTACGAAATGAACATTTTAAAATCAACTCTTATTGGTTTTAGTGTCGTAGAAACTACATAAAGGGGACTCCATTTCTATTTAAATATACAAATAAGTCTATTAAGTAAATAAATATTTACTATTATAATGTCAAATTACAAAATCCCAATAAGAAAAATGTACAATTTAATAAAAATATCCAATACGAATTTATTTCTCTCTAGATAAATAAAACTCTCGTAATTATTGTCTGCTTCATTTCAATCTTTCAAAGCAAACAGCCAGATTTTAACCAGCCCCCAAACATTACGTAATAAAGTGTATTTAAGTACCCAACAGCCTTCCTTATTATGCTACCATAAACAAAACCTCAGCACCACTCTCAATGTGAGCAGATCTTAACACGACGCACGGGTCAAAACGTCCCAAAAAGGCACAAATAAAACTAATAAATTAAGTCGTTTGTATTCTGTTAATACAGAAGATATATGGCACTTGAAAGATGGTAGATAACATTGCTTTTTAGCAGCTCCATAATATACGTGAGATTTATAAATTATTTATAGTGGACGTAGAATTTATTATACAAAATATTAAATCCTAGTTAAGGACGGGTTTACGACTGCGGTTTTATTACAAAGGGTGATTTAAATGAAATAGAATTATTCTATACAGCTGATGGTTGTCAGACTAGATCTCAATACCTGCAGTTCGTTGCAAAAAAAAGATCTAAAAAGTTAGGGTGTATTATATATTATACAATGCATTCGCTATACTGCATCCGTAATTTTTTTTTTTATAATGATAAACTAATGCTTGACGGCAATCCCGTCTGATGGTGAGCAGTGATGCAATCATTGATGGTAAAGCATGCTAGTTTATTAAGAGCTAATTCAATTAAAAAAAACTGAGTGAATAGGAAGGAAAACGGCAGTTGAGCGAGGTGATGCAATGTTAAACCCAACAACAAGACCAACGATGCTGCGCCAGAGGGAGAATGATCTGTAGACGCTCCACGACCAAACTCCCGACACAACAACATTTGGCGCATCGTACCCGGCACACATTGCAACACAACTGCTCAAACCCGTCCTCAGTCTCCGTCCGACTTCACTAGACATCATTTCGTCCGCAACACGAAGAATCGCTTAAATGATTTTTATTTTCTGTAAACTTAAGTAGGTTTATACAAACACTTACAATTTTATTTTTTAATTAGATGTGTGCGGCGTTTCCTATCTGACTACCTACTCAAAGGAGAAAGGCCGAAACAAACTCAAGAGGTTTCTTCACAGTTCTGCAAAGTTTCTTTGATAAAAAATAAAATGATAAATAATTTCATTGTTGTTGTGTTTTCCTGTGTTCATTACTTTACCTACTATAGTATTGTTTAAAGTCATCATGTGTTTTTTTTTTCAAATGAGCAGACAAATGTGCTGCTGGTGAGTTTGTTCCGCTACTTCTTCCCAGCGAAAGCACTTGGGAGTGGCGAAGGGCAGGCGTTTTGGGGGACTGTCTTATGTAATATTGGCATTCAAAAAGTGCTGAAAGATTTGATTTGATTTTAAAGATCAGACATAATTTTAGTCAGATCATATGAAAACCATGTAGAATCGACGTCTGAGATGAGGAAAGAATCACACAGGTTGAGAGGACACATTCAGTCAGAAATCGTGCAGCTCAACTTAAAATTTAAATAGCTCAACGATTCGACGAACAATTCCTCAATAGGGACGTATCCAAGGTATGAAAATCAAAAAAATAATTAGTCCGTCTAATAGATAATAAAAAAAAAACTTCTGAGATATAGCGTATTAAAGTTACAGAGTGGGGGCTAATTACGTCACGTCGTGGTGGAGGGACGTCAGGCGACATTTCAAATCAATATATCTTCCTAAGTGTTTGAATGAAAGAAAAAATAAAAAATACGTGTTCAATATTTTTTTATAAATCTATCTGATGGACATTAAATTATTGTTTAGTATACAACCCAATTAACCAGTTCCTCAACCGCCATCGTTATTAACGAATTATAACGTTTTCGCAATATTACGATACATAAATGATAATGCAAAGGTGTAAGACCTAGAAATATCTAAACAACATTGACTGAATGCAAAGCAGCAAAACCCATACGTTCACCATTTTCCAGAAATCAATTGCGTAAGCGAAGACATAATATGCAAATCAAATAACACGAAATCAAAGTCCTCACCTAAGTAATACGTACAAAATGCGCTGACATATTCTAAGAACGCCTCGTAAATGCTATAATGTGACGTGTACAGTTTAATTAATTCTAAAGAATGCAATGTCTCACGACTTTCTGGGCAGGAAACGTGCTGCAAACCGACTTCAACCATGCTTGAATATATTAGTATCCTTTACACAGAAACACACCTTATATGCGAACCAGACGACTACCAAGGAAGCCTGGATCAAGAATGAAGGAGAAAGTATAGACATAGAGTGACAAGTCCCGTAACGTTAAAATTGTTCGCAAACAGAAATGTAACTGAGTAACACACAATTATTTACTATAATAAGTTGGAATCATTTTGAAGCATATTGCTGTTTCATTGCGCCAAATATTCGAAAAATGTAACTACTTAATGACTTACATTAACGCAATGAATGTTGTTGAACTGTCAAAATGAGACCCATTGGTAGTGATAATATGTTAACGCAATTACCCTGCAGACTTGTCTCGATCTGTCAAATATAACTCTAATTTGTCTACAATGTCAAGCTTTTGACATTTGATTGTCGCTGAAATGAGATTACAACTGGTTTTGGACGTTTATAATGGGGTACATGCATTAAACTTATAATTTGATATTATATTGATATTCAAATTCAACAAGATATGATATTGCTAAACTGGAAGGTTTATAAGAAAAAAATGCTATTTTTACTTAATATTTTAAGTATAAATTACGTGAAATGGAACTTAATTTGAAACACCAATCAGGGAGCAGTGACGTCACTACATCGATTTCGGATTGTTTTGGATTGTATTTAGGTGTTAGCGAAAATAATAAATATGGATATAGGCTTTATTAAAGCAGATTCGAGAAATCCTCCGAAGGTAGACATGGATATGGTGAGGTTTTTCTTCATGGAAAATAAAAACTATACGGGTGTGGAGATGAAAGGGCAAAAACTTGCGCGGTGAGTTGAATTGAGGTTATGTTACTTTAGATGTTTGTTTAAAGTAAAAACACAAAATAATCGTCGAAGGGCAATCCATTTTGGGAGTTCCGTATTAATGTTTTATAAGATTAATCACAGATCACATGAGATTAATTTAATATTCAGACTTTTAATAATCTGCTAACCATAACCTTTGATAAAACAAAATCGATGCAGTGACGTCATGTCACGTGACTTGGCGTTATGGAGCGAAATTTGAAAAATCATATTTTGCACGCGGTTATTAAAATAAATATAGCATTTTTCTAAATTTGAGTTTTAAAATTATTTAAGTAAAGCCCAGATCTTTGCTTTGCACCAAAAAAATAATCAAGTGCAAGTTCCCTATTATTACAGAAATTAGCATTATGTTCAATAATTGTAATGAATTTGAATCAACTACCTTTTGGGAGGGGCAACCAGAATCAATTTTACTTTCGTCTTATAATTCGTGATGTTCAGAGTGCTTTTTACTGTTATTTTTAAAATATACTAGCCGTGCCTGCTACTTTGTTCGTGTCGTCGGCAAACAATATTAGTCTCTTCACTATTTTTTTTTTTTCTAAACTTCTAAATCAATCGACTGTTGGTCCCGGCTGGGATTAATAGATCTTTGTCAGTCCATACCGGTAGTCAGAAGCTCTAAAATCTTGTGGAGGTAAGATAGGCAGTCGTACCATGTAAAATACTGGTATTCAACTGAATCTGGTAAGACTGGAAGCTGACACCCAACATAATTGGGAAAGGGCTAGTAAGATATGATGATGCATTTAGTAAAATAGTGTTAGTAGAAAATTTATTTCTATAATTCTAAACTAGTGCTTGACCGCAATCCGGTCTGATGATTATAATTGGTGATGCAATCGTTGATGGTAAGCCACGCTAGTTTATTTAGTCAAAAACCTTAGTAAAAAGGAAAAAAACGGCAGTTGAACGAGGTGATACAATGGTAAACCCAACAACACGACCCACGATGCTGCGCCAGAGGGAAATGGACACTGACACTCCACGACAAAACTCCAGACATTACTACATTTGGCTCATCGTACCCGGCACACATCGCAACAAAACTTCTACTCAGACCTGTCCTCCGTGTGGTTTCACCATGCCGGAACACGACGAAATTGCGGGTATTAACTTTTCATATAATAAATTAGGCCTTTGAACTTAATAGATGTTAATTATATAAAAAAAAAGAATAAATATTAAAGTTAATAAGAAACGAATTATTTATCACATACCTATTATTATCGACACAAATCTTCCTAATATATGATAATGAAGTAACTACTTATAAAAAATGGTTGCCTGTAAAGTCGGTTTTACGGGCGAAGATTTTACGTGACAACGTCTTTTTCTCGGTAGAATATTTATTGATATGAATATAATTAAATTGCACAATAGGAACAAGGAATTGAATGAAAATAAGAATTGCACAAATTTTAACTATAGAAATATATTTTGTTTACTAAAACATCGGTGACTCATCGTAACGTTACCGAGCGTTACACTTTTTCATAAGTGACTCCCAGCCGCAACCTAATTTAAGACGTTGTCACGTCAAAACATCCTTAATAGTCGACTACCAAAATTGTAACATGTAAAATTACTGATGAGTTCAACTAAAAATAGGGCTGTACCTAAACTGTGGGCCTAAATAGCAGTACTAGTGCCCTATAATAAAAGAGTTTGAAACATGAAGCCCCGCGGCAGACCAAATAGGAGATCGCGGAAACGAGCTGAAAAGGTTCCATCAAACCTGGAAGAAGGATGCGTGGGCTTATAAAAGATGAAACCTTTGCCTAGAAGTGAGACAGCTTAAGCCAGAAAAATATATAGCTACCACTAGTTACTATGCTAACGGAATACTATGCCGAGAAATATAATGCAATTGACATAAGAACCAAACCAAATAGCGGTGCGTTGTGTCTCACGCCCTCGATTGTAGCCGGAGGCATTCAAATTACTTTTCCGAAAACCGAATGCAAAGTAGTGTCGGTCTGCGTAAGGTTCAAGGCTGGTTTATTCAAATTTCCTATTCGAATTGAATAACCTGTTATTTCACATCATTTCACACGGCTACGAAGTTAGACAGTCCTTGACCATTGAAAGTGTTTAAGACAGATAAATAGACGGCAAAATTTGATGCTTCTCTATTTAATGAAGCCTGACATGTTTGAGAACATGTAAGCGAGTGGCGAATTTTTTCACAGTGGTGACACTTTGATGGGTTCTTCCTTCAGACATGAAAAAGTTTTAATTTGGAACTCTTCACGACACGGTCGATATGGAATTATAGCAAACTATGTCAGTACAGACGAAAAAAAAAAAGAAATAGAATTAAGCAATGAATGACTGATTGATTTTTATTTTTATTATCACCGTAACGTTTAATTATCAGGTATGTAGATTAGTCAAAAAATCCTGATAAAAAAAAACATAAATGTTCTCTAAATAAGCATTCGCATACTTTTCTCTATTTTTAGTTGTATGCTCTATAATGTCAAGTCAATAACAATTACCGTTTTGGTATTAGTAGTAATGTGGTTGCTGAATTTTTAAATTACTTTGATCCAAGTAGCGCCATCTACATTTCCATGACACTATATTGGTTTTCGCTACTCGCCACTAGATGGCGCTGATGTACCAGAGACCTCTAGAGGTTTAAAAAGTAATACAAAGTGACATTAAAACTTACCATAAACGCCATCTAGCGTGGAGTAACCGAACAAGTATCTCACTTGCTAAGCAACAATCCAAACAGCGCCATCTAGCGAAGAACACTGCATCCAATGTGCACTTTACATATTTATATAAACACAATTTAAAAATTTGTTAAAATATTTCATTAAAATTAATATTTTTCACGTAATAAATTGGTTGTTTGCACAAATTTTGGTACAGTTGTTCACTATAAAATTACTTTTAGCACATTTTATACACTGGCACATGTGGTATTTCATTTTTGGTGTATTTATCTGAAACAAAAAAAAACTAAATTAATATTTATAGATAAAGTTCGAGTGAAATAAAAATATTTGGTTTTAATGAATCATCACTAGCAGAATAATTATGTAGTCCCGGAAGCATAGTAAAAACATATACCAGGGCAAAAGCCAATTTTCTACATGCATTAATATTCTTAATTTTATGAAGATATATAAATGTAAATCTTATACATGATTCATGAACAATGGACTTGAAATGACAAAAGACATCTTAGTGTATCAGTCTGATGTAACTTAGACACCATGTGAGAAATTGTAACCAACCTAGTTACAGCCATCCAATGAGATCGTAGTCAGAATACTAATATACATTCTAACGATATCTATGTATAACTGAAATAATAAGTTTATTTCATACTTATGCCTGGTTATGTACCCTCAAATTTAAGAACTAAATTACTGTATACATATTAGCTCATAGTGTATGCACTTAGGACTTCAAATATCTTATTCTTAAAAACAGGACATATTCACGAATAAAATGGTTAGTAAATATTCAATTAAATGCTCAATGAAATTTTCAACATAATGAATAATTTTAACATACTTATTTAAGTGTCACATTGTAAATTTTCTACTCACTATTTGAAGTCCTATGATTTATATATGAAACACATTTGTTTCCTATAGGAAAAGTAATCTTCCCCTAGACATGTGATTGAATTTGATTAATAAATTTATATGTTGGTAATGAAAAGATTGCCTATGTGGCATTTGCACATGGCAGGAAAAATATTTTACCTGTAATAGATATTTCTAGATTAGAGAACTCAGATTTAAATGTATGAATCTGTTTTGGAAGCATGGAAGGCTAAGAAAAATATATATCAAAATTAATGTTTATATCATACTCTTACTAAATTTTAGGGTCTATATAGCATCGGCATGTAAGGTGTTATGATAACTACAGGTGATACATGAATAGAAAAATAAAACAAAACATTATGACCTTTCTAGAATGTCCTTCAAATGCAACTTGCTTTTTTCTCAATTTTAGTAATAAAAATAACCATATTATTTCATAATACGTACCACAGACACTTCATCCAACGGAATACTAATCCAGGATGTGGGATTCATGATGACACGGGTTCGTAATAAAACTACCAAAGTCTTTTCCAACCTAAGATTCGAAACTTATTTTAACACTGTTGAACACACGTTTTCTAAGGGATAGACCGAAATATTAGGCTCGGGCAGGGGCGGTTGTATTGGTAAGACGGCTCTTATGAATGTAAGGTCACCTTGCAGCACCTTTTTGAACTGAAACTTTACAATTAGCCTGAAAAATGCAAGCACGTGCACATAGAAATGCACCTAAAATGCACCACGTAATTTAGTCTCAAAATTGCATATATTCACACACTAGAGAAGCCTAATGAGCTTCACTATAGCACAACAAGCCAATTATAGAGGGTTTACTGCCGATTTTACACGTGAACATTATAACCAATTCGAATTACAGCGGCTGAAAAAACTACACAAAGAAAACATATGATCGATCGAAATTGAAGTGCACATGGACTTGTCTATGGTTCCCCTCCTGTCATCTGTGAGGAACGGGAAATGAAAACTAATACAGAGCCATAGAGTACCCTTCAAAAAATGGATTCTAAAAGAATATTCGTGGTATTAATTTTGTAGATAAATAGTATAAAATTACAACAGTTGTTAATACGTTCTGAGGTTATAAAAAACACAGTAATTTTCGTACTTACCGTAATAGCGTTCAGATAGTTATGCAGTGTAAATAATTTTGATCAGTACCTATTTCGTTTCTTTAACCGGTTTCGTTATTAAAGCCTGCAAACAGTAAAAAATATTTTTAGAATTAAACCTTCAGCTCTTACGAGATAGTGAATAAATAAGCTGAAAAATTACCGGCTCATCTTCAATCCATAAACTTTCAAATTCCTTTTCAAACTTTCCGACTATATGCTCATTAGATGTAACTATAACGCTTTCACAATTGGAAACCATAGCCTGGGTCGACCAGTTTAGTGAACCGGACATAACAAAACCTTTAGTTTGCTTGTTTTTTGGTGCCGTTTTCACAGTTTTGGTAAACGGTGCATGAATGTTCAACTTTTCAGCATGTGCTTTTAATAAAAATTTTCGTTTAATGGCTTTTGGCCCGTCAACAATACAAAACTTGTGGTGCAATAATATTGCTTTCTTGCTCTGCACTTGGATGAAACCTGCAAAATACAATGCATGAAAATAAAGCAGATAATACAAATGCTAAATCCTGGATATACAACCTTACGATAGAATTATAGGTACTCACTGTATTCTTGTAACTTTTTAATTTTCGATGGTGGTGTATATGCGGTCTCACTGTCAACAACTATTCTCACTATAACGTGTTTCTCTCCCAACCGTATAATTTGTTCTGCTATTTCACTGCTTGTTATCAAATACATACACACATCCAGGGTTTCACGTGCTGATTTTATGTATTTAATTAATTTGAAGCAATTCAGCTCTCTACTTTGACAAATAGTAACGTTCTTGTTAGGTGGTACTCTTATTGTATGTCGAACTACGTCGTCAGAGAATAGTATTACATCGTTTATTTCACGATTTTTTATTGTTAAAACTTCTTTACATGTGTCGTCACTTGGACTCTCGCGTTGAAAAGTCTTCCTTGAACCGAAGAAATACTTATAAGCTTTTCTCACTATTTGCGTTGTGACCATCACTGTTGCTGTAGATGCAAGTAGAATCTTCGCGTGTCTCCAATCCATCGCTATTAATTTATTGCATTCGTTACTAATATAAAACTATTAAAATAAAAACAAGTTTTAGATATCAACAGTCCACCATGTTGTCCACGCATCTGCTAATTTTAACACATCATAAGTTACTAATATTGTTCTTTGAATACCCTCAGCTTTCAAAGTGTAAAAAAAATTCTGTAAAAGGTTGTAATTTACTAAATTTATACGTTTCTTTGACTTTACTTTATTCGACACATAAATTAATAACCCTAGAGGTACTCAATTTAATTTATTAATCGAATTTCAAAATCTTTTTGTTTTATTATTGCTTTATTCATTCGAAATTGAACGAAGTAAAAACTAGGCAGAATGGTCATGACATAGCCTGATGTCTAGATTATGACTTTAAAAAATACCAACAACAACAAATGGAGCGATAACGAATTTTGATAAAATTTGATAAATAACGCCTTCCTTTTACTAATTCAAACCTCTTTAATAAAATATAAGTATATAGTATCGATATTAAGAGAGTTCATCAGTCATTTATCCTTCGGTTTATTTAGATTCTAAAATTAGATTCATGGATTCCGTGTCTCGCATTTGAAGAAAGAAAAATGCCAAAGATCCCTTATAAATCCCCCGAATTATTACACGAAGATGACGAGGATTACGAGATTGTATCGTTTGAAGACTTTTGTGACAAGTCTCCTGGTTCCAAAACTGATTTACTGACTTTAAATGACAACATAAACTATCGCCTTTGTTTCGAAGGTGATAAGAATTGTAAATTATCTGAAACTGAAGGCGAGAGCTCAAGAGGTGCGGATAGACAAACGGAGACTTCACTAAATGGGCCCAAAGGTGTTACTTTTAAGAGGAAACTGTCGAATTCATTCGCTCCTTTCGGCAGGTACAATAATGCTAAGGGGGGTAAAGCTCCACTGTTTAGTGGTGTCATTCCAAAGGCTAGGAATGAAGGCGAATCTGGCTCCAGAGAGCATAGGTAAGTAATGAATATGATTATAATTATTCAACTTTCAGAGATATAGTAGTTGCGTATTGTATTGTATAATGGGATAGTGTCCGGAACTCCACATCCAAGCAAATATTAACTTTGGTAGAAACTGTGTATTTGACGGCTTATTCTTAAGCCATCAAATACGCAGTGTTTTTTTGCTTTTCAGCCGTCTTACTCATTGAGCATATTTAAAAAGAGATAAATTATTTGTAAATGACCATGTCCGGGTAGTAATGAGTAAAGTTATCTTAAAAGATGTTTTTAAAATTACGCCACATTATCAACTGCCATTTTGCTACTTTTGATATACAATACTACTAGACTCCCCTATTGACAAATTTCAAGTCTTCTTTTTGTTGTTCCCTCAAGGCTTTTTTTTTTGTTTTGGAAGGGATATCATCAAATGACTTCTTCCGCTCTAGGCGGAGCGGAAGGGTGTGTCAGACTTTTACTGACTAAAACCCACCTGTGTTCCACTTGCCTGTGCGCCAGGGCCACAGTTTCTTTAATCAACCTACAACCCTGACTGAGGCGGCATCGGTCTTCGTGGACTCTGTCACATTGTGCTGACATCACTTTGAGGCCCGCGTGAAACACAAAGGCGCCGTCGGCCTGGGCCTGGTCCTTGCTAAGGCTGGCTAGTCAAATTTTATTTGTGTAGTGGTTTTGCCTCATGATGATCTGATTTAATTTACTATCTATATTTTTTTTTGATGTAAAAGGATTAGGAAGTTTTGATATTCGAAAAATGCTCATGCTTAACCTAATTTGAATGAATGACTTTTTATTTGAAATTATTCTTTAATGCAAAACTATCTGTTAAAATTTATAATAAACTAGAAAAACCATCAGATCAAATCTAGAGACAACTATGTAAAAGCTAATTATAAAAAAAACCATGAAGTGCCTTGAATAAAAAAAGATTTTTTTAAATTGTGTTCTTACAGTATCTGGAATTGTTTTGTTATTTATTAAATATATTGATTATATAAATTGATTAAATTAATATTTATTGAGATAATTATTATTTAAATTATAATTTTTTTAATATATATAAGCTAGTGCTTGACTGCAATCTGCCTGATGGTAAGCAGTGCTGCAATCGTTGAAGGTAAAGCGCACTAGTTTATTAAACCTATTCACTTAAAAAACTTAGGAATAGGAAGGATGACGGCAGTTGAGCGAGGTGATGCAATGTTAAACCCAAGATTAACACGACCAAACTCCCGACACACTGCTCAGACCTGTCCTCCGTACGGCTTCACCAGACATCACGCCGGAACACGACGAATCGCTTGGCGGCAAGACCTTGTCTGGTGGGTGGTAATTTCTGCTGGCAGCCGATGTTTATGGCGTAACACCAATCCATCCATATTAACGTTACGAGGTTCATTGTCCCCAAAACTGACTTATTGTTAGTAATCATAACTGTTTGATACAGATAATAGTTAACATATGAATTACATCAACTGAAAACAAGTACAAGTCAAATGAGTTCTAACCTTGCACATATATCATCATCAACCTTTTTTTATCGTCTTACTGCTGGGCACAGGTCTCCTCTCATACAGAGAAGGATTAAGCATAATCACCACGCTTGCTCAATGCGGGTTGGTGATTTCATACTAAAAAGGTTTCCTCAAGATGTTTTCCTTCACCTTTTAAACAGTCATTGGTGTCCAAGATATACTTAGAAGGTACATATAACTTTACATTGCAAAGTTACATTGGTCCCATGACCTGGAATCGAACCCGCACACTCCTACTTGAGAGGCTGGTGTTTTAACCACTAGGCTATCATGACGAGTATCCGTAAATTCTCAGGAAGCCACTAGGTGATCTGGTGAATGTTTCTTCTGTACTATTGGACAGGTTACTTTAGAAGGCATTACATATAAGAAACTCTCTGCTACTGCGAAACTCTGGCAATTTTTATACATATATAAACTATATTTATTATTAGTTACTATAGCGGACACAGAAATACATCATCTGTGAGAATTGCGACTGTCAAACTATCACAGTTCATGAGAAACAGCCCAGTTACTAACGGACAGACAGAGATGTTTTAGTAATAGGACCCCGTTTTATTTATTTAATTTTTTTTATTTATTTGTTTTACCCTATAAGTATGGAACTTTAAAGAATTATTTATGTGTGTATACAAAAAATGCAATCAAATATGTTACTTAAAACAGTATTACAAGGTTCAAATAGAAACAATGACTGTCCATGACTAAACATCCATTTGATTGTTCAGTAATCATGAACTTTGACTGTACTATAAATTCTCTAATATCAAACTGATATGAATATCATCACATTCTCTTTATTGTGTCTAATACTGTGGGCGAATACACTTGTGTTAGAGAAATTTTGTGTGATTGTGAACTGTAAACTATGGAGAAGTGAGTACCTATCTCTATAACTGTTATACTTTGTATTATATTTCTACTACTATTTTTAGGTAGTCCATAAGTGTAGTTTTGTTTTCTTGTATTAATTTAGAACACAAAAGACAAATGTCAGGCTATGTTTTGTTTGTGGTCAAACAGTAGTGTGTTGGATGAATACAGGGTGGGATACATTAACGCGCTATAAAAGTTCTATAACTAAGTACAAAGAAGCTATAATTTTCTTCTGCCCTATTATAAAAGCTAGTGGTAATACTCCGATCGATCTTAACAAGTTGCTCGTCGAGATCCCCGCGATCCTATACATATCCAGCCAAATATGATACAATATGTTAAGAAAACCCTGTCTGACCCATAGGGATAATAAAGGTTAGGTAAACACATGACCAAATATAATATTAAATTTTACGTAATCATCATAGTACCAATACAAATGAATTTTGAAATAATCTTTTTTTCCCGCGAATTAATTCCAACTTCCCCGAAATTTGGGAGTTTTGTAAAAAAGTGACAACACCGGTATTATTATGAGCGAATAGCGATGCGACCACGTGCCGCGTGCCCGGCCGCCCGCCGCCCGCGGAAGGGTGCTTAACGCACATTTATTAAGTTACCTCTTTTTGCGAAATAATATTTATTTTTTTAGGGGATTTTTTTTAAGTTTAGCCTGGTTTTGTATCCATTAGTAGAATCAGTTATCGATACCTAACAACACCTTCACGGGTCGGACAGGGTTTTCTTAACATACTGTATAGTTGTAAGCTGCATCAGACTTGCTAGAAAGAAGGTCGACAGATAATATAATCCTAAACATAAGCTCTCTTATTTATACACATTGCTTAAAGTTAATTAGTGATTAGGGATTCTTTGACCATACATTTTTAACCTTTTAACGTCACTTAACTTCGGTTATGAATAAATACCAGTGCTTAAGGGGTTTATTCATAATCAATGATTCAATTTAATTGACGTGCAAACTTCTAAAATGTATGGTTAAAAAATGTCTAGCCACTAGTTAACTTTAAGCAAGGTTTATTAATAATTCTGGGGCTACATTAGCGGGCTACGGCAAATATTCCGGCTACGGCGATGTATGCGGCCCGGTACATCGTTGCGACGCAATGTATTCGTGCGCAGACGACGTAGCATCGCGCGACTTGTTGCGACAATATTCGCTGGAGAGGCCACACCTACGTCACTTCAGTGTCGTCCAGACTTAGAAGCGGGACTGACGTTCTTTTTGCATTTTTTTTTTTCATTGTTTTTGTTTTGTTTGTTTTGTACACATGTAATAAATAATAAGTTACTGACATATAATGCAAAGCCACTGCTTGCTCCATCTTCTCGGCCGCACAACGAAACAACGAATATACGCCGTAGGCCGCTTTCTGAATTTTCGCCCGCCAATGTAGACAAGAACATCGTGTATATCCGACAACGAATATTTTGCGCGCCAACGCGATACAAATCTTCTCCCGCTAATGTAGCCCCAGCATAAGGGGGAAAAAATAAATATACATGGTATCATAGTACAGCCTATGACGACAGAATAGTCGTAGTAGTATCATGTCATTTCGGTTTTGATTGAAATAAAATAGATTTCGAAAACCAAAGTATTAATCTACTTTCTTTTTTTGCTAACTTTACTTTAGTGGCGCGCGTAGAACTCTTGGCGTATTAGTACTTTTTTTTTTTCTTTGGGACAAAACCCGCCACACATTTTCCCACCCACTGCAACTCCTGAAAGCCAGAATCAACAGTGGAGACCGCCAGAAAAACGCTGAGCAATGAAGCTCTACAAGTCCCGGAGAAACGATTCAACTGTCTTGGGACCCGCAACGAAATTAATCAGAAAAGAATAGCGGAGGAAAAGAAAATAGATATTTTCATTCCATTTCCCTCCATAACAAGCAGGAGACAGAACAGAATTAGGCCACTCGGCACAAAGGGACATTATTGTAACTGGGAGAAGCCCAGATTGCCAAGCACCACGGAATAAAATTTGATTAAGTTAATGGGTCCTAAGTAGGTATGTGCTGTTACAATTGATTCCAATAATGCGTATTAGTACTATAATATATAATATACAGTATGTTAAGAAAACCCTGTCCGACCCGTGAAGGCGTTGTTAGGTATCGATAACTGATTCTACTAATGCATACAAAACCGGGCTAAACTTAAAAAAAAAATCCCCCTAAAAAAATAAATATTATTTCGCAAAAAGAGGTAACTTAATAAATGCGCGATAACCACTCTTCGCCTGCCGTCCGCGGGGGGCGGGCGGCAGGGCATGCGGCACGTGGTCGCATCGCTATTCGCTCATAATAATACCGGTGTTGTCACTTTTTAAAAATTACCAAATTTCGGGGAAATTGGAATTAATTCGCGGGAAAAAAAGATTATTTAAAAATTCATTTGTATTGGTACTATGATGAATACGTAAAATTTTATATTATATTTGTACATGTGTTTACTTAACCTTTATTATCCTTATGGGTCGGACAGGGTTTTCGTAACATACTGTATAGTACGCCAAGTGTTCCACGCGCGCCACTCTTAGACGTCACGGGGGGAGTCAAACACCTCACTCCCCAGTAGCGGGCACCAATCGGGGCTTGGCAGTGTTCATCTCGCAACCCCCGGCGTAGGTGTGATTGTGAGCATCGGGGTGGTTTTTAGTTAGTAAGAAACTGACAGACAATGCCGCCCATCCCAGGGCAGTAGACATCCATGAGGATTTTGCAATTCGAGAGAAAAAAAAAAAAGACTCCAGAGGTAAACCCCTGTCTGCTTATTCTTTTCGTTAAAACAGACATATAAAAGTATCAAGCTATATAACATTCAGAGCTTGAAAGTCCCGTTTCGTTTTTCCAGATATCAGCGCTTTTCGGAGCGGCGCAACATATTCCAGCGGGCATTTGAGCACTTGCCCGGGCTAGGATCCGGTATGTTGGGCGTGGCGCTAGTCTGTGCGCTGTGTGTGGGCGCCTGGTGGGCCGTTGGGGGCGCTGTCGGCGGCACGTGGGGCGAGGAGCATTACAGGTATTTTTATTGCTTGCTAAGGGATTGTGTTTTTGGGCTGTTGATAGGATCTTTACGAGAAAGGAAGAAAATAAATTTACTTAGCACAGACTAATGAAATGAAATGAAATGAAATCGTTTATTAAGCAAGTAGGATCACCGATCACTTTTACACGTCATATATATATATATATACTAGCTTTCCGCCCGCGGCTTCGCCCGCGTTAACTTCGGTTATAGCGCGCGTTATAGATTTCTCTCGGGAACATCAAATTTTTTCGCGATAAAAAGTGCCCTATTATTTAATCCGGACTTCTAACTTTACGTCTGCAAAATTTCAAAGCAATCGGTTCAGGAGTTACGGCGTGAAAGTGGTAAAAACAAACTCACTTTCCGATGTAGGTATAATATTAGTAAGGATATATTTGGTGTACACATACAAATATTCCAGTAATCTCCCTTGGGAACTCGATGTTTTTAGGACCAAAAGTAGCCTATGTTACTCTCCATCTTTTCAACTAACTGTATGCCAAAAATCAGGTCGATTGATTGCTTAGTTATGGCGTGAAGGAAGGACAAACAAACAAACAAACACACTTTCACATTTATAATATTAGTATGGATATATTTTTAACTAGATGAAGCCGGCATTTCCTAACTGACTACCTCTGAGAAGAAATAGCCGAAACAAACTCAGGGATCATCGTCTTTTTTCAAGTCCAGACATTAAAAATGAGAATGTTTACAATAATTTACCTTATAATTACGCATATTTCTAATAACAATGCTTATCAGAGCGAACAGCTCAGTCCCAAGCTTTTTTGTCTTCTAAATAATCTGTGATTTTATAATACCCCTTTTTTGCAAAGTTTGGCCTTTATATACTTTTTATATCGTTTAATGGGTAAGTTTCGAATGTCCATGGGAAGCTTGTTGTAAAAGTGTATACATTGTCCCATGAATGAGTTGCCTACTCTGTGGAGACGAATGTGATGTACAGCAAGATTGTGTTTGTTCCTGGTATACTAAAAGACACACAACACATCAGATAATGACAATCATTAAAAAAGAAAAAAAAAATAGTAATATTAAAATAAAGTAAAATGTGAAAAAACAAATGTAGAAAACTAGCACGATGTGTGCCTCCAGGTTGCGCCCAAAAAGCCTAGTTCAGCAAAAATGCTAGACAACTAGTGCCTGTTTCTGGTTTTCAACTGAGCCTGATGTGTGAAGTGACGGAGTCATCAACCTTTTTTGTCGTCCCACTGCTGGGCACAGGTCTCCTCTCATACAGAGAATGATTGAGCGTAATCACCACGCTTGCTCAATGCGTTTCAGACTTAAAAGTCCAGGTTTCTTCAAGATGATTTCCTACACTTTCTTAATCAGTCTTTGGTGTCCAAGATATACATAGAAAGTACATATAACTTAGAAAAGTTACATTACTTGCCTGACCTGGAATCAAACCCACGGCCAAGGCCACCACGACGCTAGGTGACGGAGTAAAACAGTACAGCAACGTGACTTGTGTATCCAAAAAAAAAAAAATGTGTTACATAAAAACAATGTATGAAATATAATGTTTTTCAAAAATCGAACACTAAACAGTCTGTTACCGTCTGTCGTTTATTAAACAACCTACGTTGTTAAATTTCATGACGGTCTTATGACCATTGATTTCTCATTGCAGGAAACTATGGGAACGGACTCATCCTGACATCATCAAGAAACCTCTATCTCCAATGCCATACGAAAAGGTAATTTCACATTTCTACTCATACCACGGTAAAGTGTACCACAGGATGAAAACAACATAATGGATTTGCAGGCACATGATAACTTAATATTTACTATATTTTTATTTACAGTTCCCAATACAGCAAACCCCAGAATACCGCTACCACGACCACAATAACTTGAGTACAAAGAACAAGAGTAACGCGACAGAACGCAAGAAGACAGAGCTGAACAAGAAGAATTTGTACCCTGAACGGACGGTGGAAGTTCAGCAGGATATGTGCGCGAAGGTCGAGGAGAATATGAAGTTTGACTGCTTTCCACAAGGTTCTGCTAATGAGAAAGATTGTGTTAAACGAGGTAGGTTGAAATTACAGTATAACCCGTTTGATACGATCACGCTTAATACGATTTCTCGCATAATACGCCACTTTACGCCAGTCCCTGCAACATGAGACATATTTTCATACATTTCTTAACGCTTAATACGATTCGTCATCCCGTTTAATACGCCCGCGCTCAGGCCATTGATGCCAGATAAATCCTATGTTTTCAAGGGAGAATCTTGTCATGATGGTAAAGTAAGTAAAGAGTGATTGACTGTCCTGGCCTCTGCTAATTCTGATTGTTCAGAAAAGTTACGTTTGCTAGTGATTAGCCAAGCAAAAAGTCCGCATTGTTTCAAAAATGTAACATCGCGCCCCGTAACATATGATGCACAATTTCGAGCTTGGATGGCCGGCATTCGGTTCATTGAATGGTTAAACGCTTTAGATGATCACTTCCCGATTAAATACAGACGCATAATTCTATTATTAAGATGGGTCAACTCCAGTTTTGTCAACCGCCCAGGCATTATCAGCTGTTATGATTTAAGACGCTATGTTGCTTCTTTGGATCAAAGTGAGGTACGACGTACTGCAAAAGTTGAATTATGTTGAAAATCTTTTAATTGCAAAATCTCTCTGTCAAACAAAAATAAGTGATTATTTTAAATCTGTAGGTGAAAGCTAAAGGACCTTAAGTCCATTTTTTGTCATTTTTATTTTTTCAAACATTCTTGTTCAGTATAACCCGTATTGATAAAATATTTTATCAATACGGATTTAATTCCAACTTCCCCGAAATTTGTTAATTTTTAAAAAAAGTGACAACACCATTTGGACTGTATTATTATACGATGTGACCTGCGTGCCCTGCCCCCCGTCGCCCGCGGAAGGGTTGCCTACCGCACAATATTAAGTTACCTCTTTTTGCGAAATACAATTTATTTTTTTAGTGGGATTTTTTTAAGTTTAGCCCGGCTTTGTATCCATTAGTAGAATCAGTTATCGATACCTAACAATGCCTTCACGGATCGGACAGGGTTTTCTTTACTTATCGTATAAATGAATATCATTGTTTGTCTTGTCTATGCGTTCCGAAACTATTGATCAGATTGTGATGAGCCTTTGGTAAGGTGTTCTGTCGCCCGTGAGGATTCATACGTGGCATTACAACGCGTGGTCCAGCTAGTAATCTTCAATATGTAAATCAAAATGAAATGCGGTTTGTCAGTTAGAACAACATTTAAAATTCCCAGTTCAGATTTGTTTAATAGATATTTGTTTCAGAATGTTCATTATATACCGAATTAGGTTCCTATGAAAAAAAAAAAATGGAAAATGCACAGAAAATTGGAAAATACGGACAGTACTAAAAGTCATTTTTTTATTGGAATTTTAGTATGAACTATTAGTATTTAGAAAGGACTACGACTATCCGGACAGCTATCCAGATATTTAAATAGAAACCTTAAAAAAATAACTTTAATTCCGAAAGTCGCAGATTACAGGTTTCATGTTGTTATATTAAATCAGAGTTTTGCATATTAATATCTAAAGTAGAACGACTCTATCACGCACATAGTTTTATCATTCTTATATGAAGGAAATAGTTACCTTGCGCCTAATGCCTTGAAATTGTTTTCATGCTTGACCTTAGTTATCAAAATACAAGTTTCCACACGCATACACATTATGTAATGACCTGTATCCTCTAAAAGGGTATTAAATAATTTACTAGGTATTGGCACCGATTTCTTGTTCACAAATTAAACTAAATTTAAATCCAGTGCAACTTTTTCTTTGTATTTCATTAAGAAAAGGACAGAAGATAATATGTTAGTTTAGACACCTGTCAAATTAGTTCGCGCTTGATGTAAATGGACGTATTTTTGGTCGCCATGTTTATAATCGCGTCTAAACTGTCTATGGAATATCTTAATTTGACAGGACTAG
The DNA here is from genome assembly GCA_037179545.1 of Sesamia inferens. Lineage (NCBI taxonomy): Eukaryota > Metazoa > Arthropoda > Insecta > Lepidoptera > Noctuidae > Sesamia > Sesamia inferens. The sequence continues at coordinate 4,299,935 of CM073939.1, read as the reverse complement.
ACTATAGTGCGTTTCATCTAAGAGTTCCTTTGACGTCATGTTGGCAGTAATGCAAATTAGTGTGAGAGAGAAAGAGACGCAGAGTGCGTTTACTTTGTTTACGATAGTGACAAAAAATGAATGCCAAGATGACGGCAAAGGAACTCTTAGATGAAACGCACTATAATGTTGTATCTTCTGTCCTTTTCTTAATTAAATATAAAGAAAAAGATGCACTGAGCTTAAAATTAGTTAAGTTTGTGAACAAGACAACCTGGGTTAGTATCTGAATCCGGTTAGACTTGAAAAAGATCCCAACATAGTTGGGAAAACAGTAGGCGAATGATGAGGTGTATATGTTCTGTAAACCGCAATACATCGCGTGTTTTATTGACCTTCATGTTAAGACTACCTTAAGTATGCTTATGGCAAATGGTGGCAATAACTTTTTACCCGACCGCCAGGAAGGGTTATGTTGTTAGAGAGTATCTTGTACGTATGTATGTGATATTCTTATAACTCCAGAATCGCTAAACGGATTTTGGTATCGTTTGATTTGTCTTAATAGTCTAAGTGGTCTTAGATAGGTAACATTAAAATAAACCAAAATAGCGGATGTTTGACCGTGACCCCATATTGTGAGGTAAAACAAGAATAAACCTACCAAGCATATCGAGTAAGGTATCAAAATGTATATAACATATTAATAAATAAGAAAACTAAAAAAGAAGAAATAAAAAAATATATATTTACAAACAAAAAACCCGCCTGCATAAAAATAAGAAACAAGTTGAAGAATCGCAGTTGGGGGACCTCTTAGCTAGATAAACAAGTGTTCCATAGAACAGTCCCGAACAGACCGCGTTTTGAAATACGGCCACACCCTCTCACAGAGAACCGGAAGCTTTTAAGAGTTCACAATTTTAGTGAATGTTGGTGCATTCTCTAAAATTGTAATATAATAACGCATTTGTTTTCTCAAAGCCATCAATTTTCACCATTCCAGGTTGCTGTTGGAAATCCTCCGACACCCAAGGAGTTCCGTACTGTTACTACCCCTCTCACTTCGATTCGTTCCGCTTCGTGAACATGACTGAGGATAAACACGGCATGAATGTGTACATGGAGAAGATGCGGCCTTCGGGGTACCCGGGAGACTTCGAAGTGGTTAGGATGGACATCAAGTATCTGTCAGATGATGCTCTGCAGATAAAGGTGAGATAATAAATACTTAAGTGACACGATGATCGATGATTTATTTTGTTTTTATTTTGTTTTTATTTTATTTTAGTGGTATGAGAAACAGGGTGTATAGTTCACTTATCCTCCATAGAAAAGAGGGATCCTTTCACCAGACGGGAGTTATGTCTGGTGGGCAACTGCCTAACGGTTAGTTTTTGGGAAATTGTACCTATATATCGTTGTTGCACGGTAAACTCTGCTTGCGAGATGTAGAATCCGTGTGACGTCACTATGACACGTTGTTTGTATATGGCGGTTATAGATACCTACCGCTACATTTATTTTATATATCACAAACAATTAAATACACTAATACAAAGATATAGAGAATAGACTTATAGACTAGTCTATCAATTTCTTACAGGTTAGCACATCATGTATTACTTATTTGTCGATTGATATCGAATGAGTTAATTTGTAATCTTTGACACGGTTGCATCGGTGAGTACCTGAACAGAATTGGGCGAGAGAACACGGCAAATTGCCACCACTGCGGAGGCAGCCTGGATCCTGCACAACACACGCTCGAGGAGTGCCCTGTATGGGACTCCGAGCGGCGGGTCCTAGTTGCTAGGATCAGGCAAGACCTATCTCTGCCGGCAGTAGTAAGGGCTATACTGGCAAAGACAGAGAATTGGACAGAGGTAGCTTCCTTCTGTGAGACCGTGATGGCCAAGAAGGAAGCCGCCGAATGGGATCGAGGGAGGGCTGATCGTGCTCGGAAAAGGAGGCGTCGGGGAGGCAACCGCCTCGGCGCTTAATACGCCGAAACCCGCCTACTTATTGAGGTAGGTGGACCTTTGGGGTCGCGGGCACACAAAGCGGGGACTTTGCCTGCCCATTAAGTAACCCCAGGGAAGACGGTGGCATAGTAGTCACGTGCTGCCGTGCATAGATCGTTTAGGAGAGGCCCTCTTAGAGTCTCTCCTGGGATGCGCCTTACAGGCGTTACGCAGGGAGGGTTCCGGAATTGGTCTTTTAAGAGGAACCGGGACCGCCCCTAGGCGCAGATGGTGATGACCGGCGTGGTTTTAATGAGGTAAAAATCCCACACTACCCGACCTCATTCCTCGGGGGTCGGGTGCCTTTTGAAGGTTTCCCCCCGAAAAAAAAAAAGGTTTGGTTGACTTGGGTACCAACGATGGTGGTGGGATCCCAAAGCACTCCATAGATAGATAATGTCAGATAATAAACCTTAGTGCCCAAGTCTGACTCACACTTTACTGTTTTTATTTAAGATTATTTGCAAACCCATGAATAAAATAAGTTTTCAGAAAAATTAAAATTCGATGAATTTTTAAACTTTACAGATATATGACGCGGAGCATAAGAGGTTCGAGCCGATGCATCCGGAAATATCAATGGTGTCGAAACCTCTGTCCAAGAAAAAGTACCGCGTGCAACTAAATGGGTCTCTTATCGGGTTCAAGATCATCAGGAATTCTGATAATGTTACTATGTAAGTGTAACTTATTCTTCTCGTGCAAGTTATACCTTTTAAACCAAATAGAAAATAAAATATTTATTTAAGGATAGAAATACCCCCGCTCTCAAAATGTTCCAGTCCCTCGATGTACGCGGTATAAAAGACGAGGCGGAACGCTTCGTCTGTATCGTAGTGGTGTCAACAACTTAAGGGCGTATACTCGCTGTACGACGGGACTTCCATTGAATTAAAGAACAGCATAGAAATTCATTCTCTCTCTTCTTTAACTCTTAGCTTGTATTATAATAGTAGTTTATGAAACTGTTACATAATGAGGGCTATTATGCACGAGTGTGAGTTTAAAAAACGAGCGAAGCGAGTTTTTTAATAGTATCACACGAGTGTGTAATACCTAATTATGTACAGTTTCATACACTACTTTATCTAATATCATACATTTTAAGAAACAATAATAATCAATGTGTCCAGCGAAACACAACAACGACTCGCAATGCAAAGAAACGTATTTGGCCCAACATTCTGCACCCTGCATCAAAGCGCGCGCAGTCCCAGATAAAAAAATGAAATAGTGCTATCTATGGTTTGTAATCTGTATGGTAATGAAAAAAAAATTTATTATAACATTATTTTGTTAGAGAAATAATGTTATAATTTAATTTTTTGATTTCCTTTCGATATACTATGGGTAAAGTACGTCAATATAAACTCCTTTTTAGTTTTATATTTTTAATTTTTTGATATGAGAGTAGATAAAATGCCATAAAGTACAATAATGTATTACAATTGTGTTAACCGACTGATAGTACGATTGACTCTAGTGTTTTTATTTTTTTTTTTTTGACGAACGATTATGGACTTCTCATGACATGATTTTAAAAATCCGTACAGGTTAATTGATCAGATTAAGCTATGCTTACTGCTGTTGCTCTGTGGAGGAGTGACCATCTTTATGTACCGACAGCTCTCCATGGTTTTACGTGCTCCCATTAAGCCGTTGGTCTTGGCTGTCATTCGTGGATCTTTGGCAGTCGTTACAAATAGTTAAGAAATCTGAAAGTTTAACAACTAGTCTTACTAAGGGGTGTCGTATTACCCAGGTAAATGTGGTGGAGGATAGTCGACCATGTACAATATTGGTTACAGCTGCATGCGGTTACCCTGGAAGCCTTTTTTCTGCCCTCGGTGTGGAAAATCCTCATGGGTGACCGCCACCCTGGAGTGGGCGGCGGGGTCTGTCAGACTCTTGTCAACCTCCGTTAGTGTTGGCCCGCCTCTGTGGGCCTCCTCGACTTAGGGGAGAGCGGGGGGAGTGAGGTATTTGACTACTCCCGTGACGTCTATGAGGGGCGCGCTTATTTACGGGGGCGCGTCCCCGAGCCCTTTGCTAACAAGGCACACGCGCGAACGACATCAACTATTCAATACAACACACACTTTATGGTATTTATTGTTAATAAAAAACCCAAATTAACGTCAATATTTGAAATATTAAAACAAAAAACCAGTCCAACGACTAGAATGTTAATTGTTATTAATTCTTTTGACTGTGTATGTTTACGTAGTTTCAATTGATGTGATAACCTTTCCACCAAACAGTATGTCAACAAGCCTTAAAAATAATACATACATTTAACATTCATTTCGCATTTCCAGTGTGAACACCCAAGACGTAGGCGGTCTGATCCTTTCAGACAAGCTGCTCCAGATATCCGCTGTCCTACCGACCAGTCACCTGTTTGGACTTGGAGAGAAGCGCTCTAGGTTCATGAATAATGTCAACTGGAATACTTTCGCTATTTTCAATAGAGACCGGGCGCCGACTGAAGGGGTGAGTAGTCAAGAATTGTTAGCACATAGTGGCGGAGTCCACTAGACCCGATGGCTGCCAAGGGTGGGTTTAGTCAGTAATAATCTGACACTCGCGTCTGGTGGAAGGAACGTGTCAGATTATTAAGGCCATTGATGATTGCCTAGCCAAAAAAAAGGGGCGAGTAGATAGTAGAAGGTATGATAATGTAATTAAATCATTAGTATGACCTAGGCAAATGTATATGATTGAGAATCTAATTCACGTGTCACATTAATTACCTATTTGACATGAGGCTACCTACATGGGAAATGTACTAAGACAGGGGTGGCTTGTCTTTGGGTAGTCCACTTACATATACATACTTGTATACAAAGTAATTTTTTGTTTATGCGAAACCTGAATATAGTTTGTTTAGAATAAGCAACTGAATCGATTCCAATCATTTTTACACCATGTTATATTTTTTTACAAATACATTTAGAAATTGCTGCAATATGGTTGCCGAGCGCGATACGCAGCTTAGGTCGATCATCGTACGCGCTACAGCTGACGCCAGAGGCTAATGTCGCCCGCCTGAGCGGAGCATGGACCATATTTTTGTTGGGACAGCCAAGTAGGATAACAAGCTTATAACTCTGTGGTTTCTCATGATATCTTTTTGAAATTTAATACATACATTATTTACTTAAAAATACTGGACACGTGTTTCGGGTGTCGTATAAACAAAAAATAATGTTGTATGTGACAAAATGAGAAGTATAGTAAGCTTAAGATTGTTAAAAAAAAATTAAATTAAATTAACCAAATAAAAGTTTGACGGTACGGTTGGCGTAGTAATTAAGTGATGACTGCTACGCGTGTCGCGGGTTTGATTCCCGCACATGACAAATATTTGTATGACCTTCAAGTAGTTGTTCAGAGTCTAGCCGTTTGTATATGTGAGTTTATATGTTTGTAAACGCACCCACGATACAGGAGAAATTGCAAGCGTGGGGCAGCGTTTTTTCTAATACAAAAGGAAAACAGACTAGTCTATAAATGAGCACATTTTGAACGTCAATATTACATGACATTTCTTCACCACATTTAAGCTGGGAAGAATCGGCCTAGTAATTCCTCAGAAGCAGTGAAGCCGGGTACTCACCTAGGAGCTACTTAAAACTGTAACCATTACTGATACTGTAACATAGTTTACGTGTAGACGTTTTCTCCTCGTTGTGGTTACTGTAACCGAATTGATCCGCAGTATTCATCTTGGGCTCGCGGCGAGCACATGTTTGTTCCGTCAGAAGGAAATAGCAGTTACGCGGTTACTAGAAGCGTATTTACTCAGAATCAATCGCTAAGGAGTCCGCTAGCTACTTTGTGTTTGTGGAAAAAGCTAACAAGATTTGATTCGCTGCGTCTGACTCACGTCCAACCACAGCTACGTACTAGCTTATAAAATTCGGTTACTGTATCTGCACCAGTTACAGTTACGGCTCGTAAATGAGAATACTGCTTTTGAAGCACTACTGCTAAAGGATCCACAAATAAACTTGTTACATTCTGATGCCGCTGGCATGTCAAAGTCTATGTAAATAGGTCGTGTTTAAAAGGTTCCATTTTGTCCCACTGCTGGGCTAAGGCCACCCCCATATACTTTATCAATTACATAAATAAATAAATATATACGGACAAATTGTTTAACCTAAACACTTTTTGTTGTAGTAAGGTTTATAATCTGTATTTAAAAGTCTTCATTAGCTATTACTTATAAATATTCTACTACATTAGCTATTAGTTACTTATTACTATATAATTATATTCGTAAGCTATAAATTCTTCTACTGGTACACTGTCTCCAAAAATTCTAGAACATCTCTAAGATTTGTGTCGGAATTTTACTGACCACTTCATCTCATGATCTTTCATGAACATCTTGTAGTACATTTAGTCTTACCTACACTTACTATCCTGCCTCTAGGTGAATCTATACGGCACCCAGCCTTTCTACTTAGCCGTGGAACACGACGGCAAGAGTCATGGGATGCTTCTGCTCAATTCTAACGCTATGGGTATGGTTATACACCTTGTAAATATGTCTATATTCTCGTAGTATTTAATTGTACTTATAATATATAATATGTAAAGAAAACCCTGTAAGATCCGTGAAGGTATTACAAAGCCGAGCTAAACTTAAAAAAAATACCCCCAAAAAATAAATATTATTTCGCAAAAGGATGAAAAAAAATCAAATCAGGCAAATCATGCGCGGGCGACGGGGGGCAGGGCACGCGGCATGCGCGAGTATCGCTCATAATAATACGGTCGAAAATGGTGTTGTCACTTTTTAAACATTTACCAAACCTTTGGGGAAGTTGGAAACAATTCGCAAAAAAAGGATTATTATAGTTCTTGCAATTCACGAACGCGCGTGGCTCTTAGTTGTGTTCAAGTCGTATCTGTATACGTGTAAATGTGTGCGTGAGCGTAGACGCGCTACGGTTAGCAAACAAATAATCAATGTTAAAATTATTTTTTCTTTGAAACCAACAATTATAATAAAACAAATATTTTAATAGTAAGTTTTATTAAAATTAATTATTATTCATCGTCAGAAGTGTTACTATCTTCAAACTCTTCAGTGTCGCTATCAGTTGATTCTACATTAATCGTTAACTCGAAATCCAAATCGAAATATTTTCTATATTCTTCTTCAAGTTTTCGACATGCTTGCAAGTGTTACGCCAGGTATCATTGTCGATATCGTTCAAACACTCATTTATTAAATTTTGTAAAATAGTCATATTTTGCCCGATATTTTTAGTTGCAATTTTATTTTTTTAAATTCCTCAGATATTTTCGATACAGTTCAACTCAGGGTGATGGGGCGGCAAACGTAATATTTAAAAATTCTTGCTTTTAACTATTTCGTCGATTTTGAATGTTATGAAACGATGTTTATTATTTTTTATTAAATCATAGAGTTCGATTTTTTTTAATCCTTCGTCACATAAAATTCCGTTATCAGTTAGCCATTTTATCATATCGCTCTTCCTTGAACTGGACGTAGGAATTTCACTGCTGCGGGCGTTAAGATAGGACGCGTTATCCATCACAATAACTGCCCGTTCTGGCAAATTTGGCATAAGCTTCTCTTCTAGCCACTTCTTATAATTTTCGAAACTCATATTTGAGTGATAATCTCCAGTTGTGGAGGATGCTTTATATACCAATGAGGCATTTGGAATGAATCCATCTTTAGTACCTGCGTGCACTATAATAAACCGGCTCCCAGTACCTAATTTCTTCATAAATGGAGTATCTTTATCCTTTATGCCCCATGTATTTTGTCGAACGTGTGACGTTAAAACATATGTTTCGTCAGTGTAAACAATAGGACGTCCTTCTGCACGGCACTGAGAAATCTTTTTCAAATATTTTCAACGCCATAGTTGTAAATCATGCCTTTCTTGTAATACTCGTCGGTTACTGCTAATCTTTCGCCATTTATAACCAATTTTTATGAGCAATGAACGTAAAGTGCTTAGACACCCGTCAAAGTCTATCTTTTCTCTGAGAACTGACCGAATTTTGTTTAAAGTTGGAATTTCCTTGTGTTCGATGTAATAATTTTGAATTGTACTTCGAATCAAATTAGTGTCGAAATTATCAAAATCAAATTTGTTACGTCTTTTACGACGTTTTTTCATTGGTGAAAGAAACTTGGCAGATGTAGAGGGCATCTCTTTTTCTTCTTTCAAAATAGAAGTTACAGTACGTTCACTAACCCCTGTTGCTTCGGCGGTTCGTTTTCTTACGTTAGCCAAAGGACTCAAATCACAATTATCATTATTATTCGCCTTCATGAAATTATATTCTTGAAGAAAATGAAAAACTCGGGCGATAATTGCACGACCCTACAAATAATAAAGATAATACAATGTTCATGATCATTGATCCATACAAATAGTTTAATATTAAATTAACGCTATAAATGCATATTTAAATAACTCATCTCACTACGAATAATTTTTCGCATTTTATCGGTATTTGACATGCTGACGGTACTTCGTGGCGGATAGCGACGTGAAAACAATAAGCACAAGTGACCTGAGCGGGCGACCGCTCGCTACTGAACGCTCCGTCAGGCACACACACTAACGCATTGTGCATGTACACAACATACCACAAGCAAGACTCACGCGCGCTCGTAAATTGCAAGAACTATACTAAATTCATTAGTATTCTTACTATATATAATGATTATGTAAAATTTCATTTTTTATTTGGTCATGTGTTTACCTAACCTTTATTATCCTTTTGGGTCGGACGGGGTTTTCTTTAGCCCGGCAACGCACTTGGAATCATATTGAAGCGTATTACTAATCCATTGCTCCGTATATTCGAAAAATATTTCTGATAAACAACGCAATGAATGTTGTTAAACTGTCAAATTGAAACTTGAAACTTGCCGATCGCATTGTTCTCAAACTAAAACAAAAAATATACTTTCATCGCATCTTTTTATTTCTATTTCGTTAAGAAAACGATAGAGGACATATGAGGAGACACTTTTCAACAGGCCTTATTTCTCTTTCATACAGAAATAAGCTCTTTCGCAAAGTCACAAGGACGTATTTCTCTGTAGAGTTCACACAGAAATAAGTCCTTTTGAAAAGTCACTCTTCATATAGTCTTGTTCTGTCAAATTATTCAGCGCCCAACATTTCATCCCGGACAGTCACGTTTTTTAGTCGCCATTTTTTAATCAAGTCTAAACTATTTATGGAGTATCTTAATGTAATAGGACTAAACTGATATTTAACACTGTCGAGTAATTTCCATCCTGATGCAGGAGTACGCCAGGGTTGTATAATTTCTCCTCTACTTTTCAACATCTATCCAGAGATGATAATGAGAATTGTCTTAGAAGATTGGACGGCCGGGGTCGGGACGGCGGTAAAAGGATATCCAATTTGAGATAAGCGGAATAGCGGATGACACGACCTTATATGCAACTGCTCGTCATATGGAAGATCTGCTGCTATAAAATGGAAGCTACAAGCCGAGAATTTTTGTTGAAAATGAATCGTGCAAAAACCAAAGTGATGATTGTCGACCGCACCAATAACAACTTTCCAGGGTCCAGTAGTCTGCTATTACAATAGTGTACGAATAGTCGATCAGTGATCTCATAAAGATCGATTTTGACAAGTTTCGTAATCTATTAACAAAATAGCGGCTTTGTGACTTTCCAGTGATCAATCACTGACACTCCACTCCATACATACTCCATTTATTAATGTTCAAATTCGGTAGTAGGTTTTAGAAAATCATTTATCTATTAACGGGTTTTATAATAATGGCAATACGGCAATGTTATTCTGTCACCATTCCATTACGAGACAACTGAGATAATTGATCGATCATAATGAATTTAATACATTACGAACTTATGATAATGAACACAACGGATCATCTGTAGCAATGGATTTCATTTTGACCATTCAACAATAATTATTGCGTTATTGAGCAAACATATTTCTGATTAGCAATTACTTTCAAAATGATTCTAATTGATTGCAACAGTGCGAATGTGGTCCAGGTGTGTTGAATGGCGTCGCATAACTCAAATCATCACTCATGATTTGACTCATGATTGATGATTCATAATGATGATGAATTGTAAGAGTGTAGCGACCAAGAAGAAGAAGAAACTAATATTTAACTTCTATCATTATAAATATGCATTGAACTGTCCGGACGACAGCAGGTCAAGCTGCCCGAAACTGTCAAATATTCCCAATAAACCTTGATCCTTAGTGCTTTAGAGATAAAGTTGAATATTATAATAAATAAATCTGACAGATTGTAGTCGCTTGATGTCCTGTCGTCTATACAAGGGAATCGCGGTTAATATGTAAGTGAATTAATGCACATTATGAAACACGTAGTATCTAGAACTGCATGTGTGTTGGTGAAATTGTGCGCTGGTGAACTATGAGTAGTTTCAATAAATGAATTTGAATAATAGGGTATTTGACTAAAAAAAACTAATTAGTCCGTCAGTCAGATTTCCAAAAAATACTAGACACGTATTTTTTGTTTTATCAAATCAATAAAAAATGACAAAAATAAAAGGCATCAAAGATCAGCAGTGGTGGCTGGGGACGTCACTCCTCGCTAAAAAGTGTAGTGTGCAGTGACGTCACACAAGTTTTCAACGCACTGTGTCGTCTTCATTTTTTGTTTATATGACGGACTAATTAGTATTTTTTTGTCAAATACCCTATTGAATAGGGTATTTGACTAAAAAATACTTAAGAAAAAAATACCTTTATTATTATTTTTTATTTTATTTATATATAGTATTTTTTTCTTTTCTTCTTTGGCATTGCACGGGTTGTGATTTTGCCAATGTCACGTGCTTCTTGAAAATTTTCTGTATCATAGTAACCAAGACACTTCATTGTTTGTGAATACTTTTGAATGGGTGATATTAAGTTTGTATCCTACTAAATAGAAAAGTTTGTGTGGATGTATGTCTATTGATGTGTACCTACATAGTATGTATGTACGAGTATGGATGGAACAAACATACATACATCCAGTATGTATGTTTATTACTATTTCTCGCAAAAACTACCGAACGGATTGGCATGGAATTTGGCACAAAGATGGTTTATATTAATATTTCCAGGGGATGGAAACTTCGAACGAAACCCCGGGGCGTAGCTAGCATGTTTATATTTCTAAACTGCCTTCTTCAAATACCGCTATGATAATTTGTACAATGAATATCTTACAGACATAGTGTTGCAACCAACACCTGGAATTACCTACAGAACAACAGGAGGCATATTGAATCTCTTCGTGTTCCTGGGACCGTCACCAAAAGACGTGGTGGCACAATATACTGAGCTCGTTGGAAGACCTTTCATGCCTCCGTATTGGTCGCTTGGGTTCCACCTGTGCAGGTAAAATTACACTCAAATCTTTACTAATATATAGAGCTGAAGAGTTTGTTTGTTTGTTTGAACGCGCTAATTCAGGAACTGCTGTTTCAATTTGAAAATTTTTTTCTGCGTTGGATATCCCATTAATCCAGAAAGGTTTTAGGCTACATAACATCACGTTGCGCCCAAAAGGAGCGGGGCATATTTTTCATTTTTTTATTAATTATAAAATTACGCTTGACCGCAATCCCGCCTAATGGCAAGCAGTGATGCGATCGTTGATGGTAAAGGGCGCTAGTTTAGTAAAAGCCTATTCACTCTAGCCTTGAAGACACTCAAATTGCAGTGTGACGGAAACACCGCTGCCTGCAAATATATATATAAAACAAAAACATATCGAACCCTCCGCGGGTGAAACCACAGGGGGCAGCTAGTATTACATATTTAAACAAGCCTTTTTTACATTTTCTTCAACCGGTAAAGATGTAATTATAAGCAAAAAAAAGTAGTTACGATACCAACTATTTACTGTAGGTGCTGTTTGTCATGCCATCATTACAATAGAAGTTAAATCTAGTTGAACGGATTGTCAAAGAGGTTTGTCTAAATGTCTTATTTCGATAGGATTACACTAATATAACTGTTTGTGTTGAAATTTAATCATGCATTTTCATTTTTACAGTTATCAATAAAATTAACGTATCTTATTTCTTCCTTACTATTAACTCTTTATGGACAATTACGAGCCTGTTTGAAATATAAAAATACGCAGAATGATGTTTTAAATTGGTTTAGCACTAAACGAATTTGAGTGTTAGTTTCTGCAAGCGGTACCCTAAATACGAACACACTGTTACTTTCAATATGAAGTATATTTGCTGATCCATTGCTCCTTATGTTAGAAAAATGTGTTTTACCAACAACGTAAACAACGCAATCAATGTTGTTGAACTGTCAAAATGAAACCCATTGCTACTGATACTGAGTTACGTAATTACTCGTTTCGTCGATTTGTCGTGTTCCGGCATGATGTCTGGTGAAGCCGTACGGAGGACGAGCCTGAGCAGTTGTGTTGCGATGTGTGCCAGGTACGATGCGCCAAATGTTGTTGTGTTGGGAGTTTGGTCGTGGAGGGTCTCCAGATCAATCTCCCTCTGGCGCAACATCGTCGTGTTGTTAGGTTTAACATTGCTTCACCTCGCTCAACCGCCGTCTTCCTTTTTATTCATTCAGTTTTTTTTACCATCATCGATTGCATCACTGCTTACCATCAGGTGGTCAAGCGCTAGTTTATAATTATTAAAAACAAAAGCACTGAAAATCTTGTTTTCAATTTCAGGTTTAATTATAACACAGTGAACGCCACCAGGAACGTTTGGAAATCAAACAGGGATGCTGGTATACCATTTGTAAGTATTTGAAAACTAAAATCTAGCATTAATGAAAAGTCAGTATATTAGTCGATTGTGTCAAACTATGGTGGTGGCAATTGGTAAAAAATAAACCCAAAAAGAGCAACTTTCATACCATATCTACAATATTAGTCAGATATACAACGTGTAACTACTTTCTATGTATATCTTGGACACCAATGACTAAAGGTGAAGGAAAACATCTTGAGGCAGAAGTTACCACCCACCAGACAAAGTCTTGCCGCCAAGCGATTTGTCATGTTTCGGCATGATGTCTGGTAAATCCGTACGGAGGACGGGTCTGAGCAGTTGTGTTGCGATGTGTGCCAGGTACGATGCGCCAAATGTTGTTGTGTCGGGAGTTTGGTCCTGGAGGGTCTTCAGATCAATCTCCCTCTGGCGCAGCATCGTTGGTCGTGTTGTTGGGTTTAACATTGCATCACCTCGCTCAACTGCCGTCTTCTTTCCTATTCGCTCAGTTTTTCTGAGTGAATAGGCTCTTAATAAACTAGCACGCTTTACCATCAGCGATCGCATCACTGCTTACCTTAAGGCGCGATTGCGGTTAAGCGCTTGTAGTTTATAATTATTAATTGCCAACCCGCATTGAGCAAGCGTGGTGATTACGCTCAATCCTTCTCTGTATGAGAGGAGATCTGTGCCCAACAGTGGGACGATAAAAAGGTTGATGATGATGATGGTGATGATGATACAACGTGTAAACGGAAATGGTATATATATACCTAGGGCACGGCTTCTTTAGATGATACCAAACGATATTGGAAAGGTTTCAACTCAAAATAAAATATTCCAAGAATCGATACCAAATTTTCGGGTTCTTAAATGAGTAATCATAACAAAATTGTCTCCGCACTACGTAGGTCAAGAAATGCACGTTACTTGCAAATATCTCGATAACCGTCGTACGGCGAGTTTCTGCCCTTACGTTGTTGACACCACTGTTATCCGGATGAAGCGTTATGCTTCCTCTTTTATACCGCGTACATCGAGGGACTGAAACAATGTGCCCGCGACGGTGTTTCCGTCACTACAATTTGAGTGTCTTCAAGGCTAGAGTGAATAGGCTCTAATAAATTAGCGCGCTTTACCATCAACGATCGCATCACTGCTTTTCGTACACTGGATTGCGGTCAAGCGCTGGTTTATAATTAATAAAAAAAAATCTCTTCCGTAATTCTGCGCCTTTGGTGTCTTTGGTTTTTGTATAGTAGTTTCTGACACCGACTTCCGAAATTAGTTATTTTTCACTTTGTAGTGTTTTTTGGAAGTCGCTTGTTTAAAAAATATATATTTTACACTTTTTAGTTGTGAAAAGTACTGTTAAGCTGCATCCGGTTAGACTGCATGCTGACGCTAAGATACTAATGAAAAACTTACAAACGCACTAGTTGCCCCTACGATTTTCGAAAGTTCCCCTTGATTTCTCTGGTCTTCCACCATCAAACCCTTATGTCCTTATCATGGGACCACCTTGGGAATGTCTTCTTTCTAACAGAAAAATTACGAATCATCAAAATCGGTTTATAAATGACGAAGTTATCCGCGAACAAACGTAAAAAAAGCATATAATATACCGGTCGAATCGAGTAACCTCCTCCTTTTTGAAGTCGGTTAAAAAAAGTTCTGCTTCATTTCACATAAAAATGTATCCTTTCTTCCAGGACGTACAGTGGAACGATATAGATTACATGAAAGACCACAATGACTTCACGGTCGACTCCAAGCGGTTCGCCGGCCTGCCCGAGTTTGTTAAGGAGGTCCATGCGGAGGGAATGCACTACATGATGATTATTGGTGAGTATTATTAGTTTTATCTGTATGAGAGGAGACCTGGGGGGTAATCGCGCTAAATAAAACAGTAGAAGTTCAACTCTTGTTCGTATCTAATCCAGTTAAAGTTATGGTTTAGTTTCAATCATATTTCGTATCGTGCTAAAGTTTCAACATCGGTTGAAGTAAAATCAATGTAGGTATGAGTGATACATTTCATCAGATATAATAATTAAAACTAAATCAATTATAAGTAAATCTAATCGTTTAGACGTAAGTTTAACATGGCATTTGACAACGGTTACGTTCCAACTGCAATCCAGTTATGGTTAAACCGTTAGCGCGATACGATACATAACAAAAGTTATGGGTTGGTTGCGATCCAATTCTGTTTTGGTTGAATTATTTTAGCGCGATTGCCTCCCTGTGCCCAGCAGTGAGACGATAAAAAGGTTCATGATGATAACAAATATTGTATAAATTGATACCAAAGAAGTTGATAATGATGATGATATTAGGTTGGGGAAATAGTAGTTTATGAAACTGTTACATAATGAGAGATATTATGCACGAGTGTGAGTTTTTTAATAGTATCACACGAGTGGATAATACCTAATTATGTACAGTTTCATCCACTACTTTATCTAATCTCATATATTTTAAGAAACAATAATAATCATGTATCCAGCGAAACACAACAACGACTCGCAATGCAAAGAAACGTATTTGGCGCCAAAATTGTGCACCCTGCATCAAAGCACACGCGCCAAAGCGCGCGCAGCCACAGATAAAAAAATGAAATAGTGCTATCTATAGTTTGTAATCTGTACGGTAATGAAAAAAAAAATTATTATAACATTATTTTGTTAGAGAAATAATGTTATAATTTAATTTTTTAATTTCCTTTAGATATACTATGGGTAAAGTACGTCAATATAAACTCCTTTTTAGTTTTATGTTTTTAATTTTTTGATATGAGAGTAGATAAAATAATAAACATAACTTGTTTCAGATCCTGGTGTGGGTGCTTCAGAGAAACCCGGTACCTACCCGCCATATGATCGAGGAGTGGAAATGGACATATTCGTCAAGAACTCGACCAATCAAATTCTTATTGGACAGGTACGATACATTTTTAAATTTTTTATTACGGTACTTCAAGATAAACCAAAAAAGAACTGCACACTTTAGAATATTTTTAGAAATTTTAGTATTTTAAAATTTGTAAAAAACTATGCACGCAAAAAAATCTTAATTAATAAAACAAATCTGAGGGTCAATTTACGTAATTTAAGACGTTCAAAATTTAGTCGCAATCTCATTTCGGGGACAAAAAAAAAGAAACTTGTCAAAATGCAGGAAAATGAGACGCATTTTTTTTAAAGATTGAGACTGACATCTCTCTGTGAACATTCATAAAATTAGTAGAATTAACCCTTTGATATAGAAATGATTTTAATCACTAATGATTATAATTCTGTAAATAATTTCGATCAAGAACACACACTGACCTAAAAATTGCAATTATTTTTATATTTTTGTAGACCAGCATCTAGAAAAACATATATAAAGTCGTGAAAATGGATGTTTCTGAAACTAAAAATTTTATAAGTAGGGCAATACTAAATCTTAGGAAGTACATCTAATGTCATCGGCAGTCATCGATTTGCTTTATAACTTGTTATTTATTGAAATTTGTATTAATTTTCAATTCTATTTAAACAAAAAAATCGAAGAAATGTTTTAAATATGAGAAACATAAACCAGAGTGGAGCTCGGGAAATTATTTTTCAAGTTTATCATCAATTCAATGTTTGTTAGTACACCAAGCTGAACAAATTTGATCAAATATGGATGATATTTATACTTGAACAGTTGCTAAAACAAGGTATGTAATCATGTTACTGTTTATTTTTATCTACTAGAAGTTTTAAATTTACTAAGTAAACGATTTTAAGACCTAAAATAAGGATTGTTTACATTGCGCATTTATTTATAGGTTAAATTTCAGGTATAAGTAGACCTTATTGTAGTGCGTTTTGATGTTTTAGGTTATTTAATTTACCACTGATTTTAAAAATGAATTATATCATGTTGGGATGTTGAGAATATTAAATTGAAAATTATTAAATAAAACAATAAAAAGACATAATTACAATGACAATTGAGTCACATCAGCCAACCACATGCCGCTTACAACAGTGGGAGATGATGGAACAATCCAACGTTACCGCAAGCGCGGCCAACAAGCTGGAAACAGCTCCCCCGCACTCGACGCACTTCTCTTGTGCATAGTGACGTGGAACCTATCCACGCGCGCTTCCGCAAACATAGACGACGCACTGCTATAGCGGGGGAGCGCCAACAACATCCTGAACGCGTTGTTAAACGGAACACGAAGGGTGCTCTAAGACTGTTGCGTATAGTCAGTTCACAAGCTGCACGTATATAGTGAAGTGTAGTAGGCTCTAAAAAGCGTTATTTTCAAATCTTTAGAGCACCGAGCAAACCTGCGGATAACCATGTTCGCTCTGAGCGACAGCGCCCTCCATTCCCGCTCAATTTCTGCATCATCCCTCAAGGTAGAAATCACGAAATGCCCTAAGTATTTAAAAATCTCCACCCTTTCCAAGGGAAAGCCAATCAACTGCATTGGTGGCATTTCTAAAACTTTCCTAGGCCCACCCTGAAATACTATGCACTTACTTTTCCTAACGTTATATAGCACTCCGTTACCGGCTGCATATTCCTCACACACACTCAACAGCTTTCTGAGTCCACAGACCGAGGCGCTCAGCAGCACCATATATATCGTCCACGTAGCTGATGTTATTAAAACAGACGCCATCAATGTAACAACCGACATACTGCTCACTGAGCGTCTCAATCAATCCATTCACATACAGGTTAAAAGTGGAAAGAGAACTCAACCCCCTGCCACACCCCACATTCCAACCTATAAGGGTCCGACAACGTGCCCGCCTACTTCACATTGTTTACCTGGTTACCGTACCAGTACTTAAAAATGTTAGTTAATTCCCACGGTAACTGAGATGACCTCATCTTCTCCCACAAAATATCATATGAAACCAGCCCCCTAATAGGCGAACACATTTTTGCCAAATGATTGCGACTAGTTGGTATCAGTTGGGTTCTTTCGGACCGCCCATTGGTCCGTTCGGTCCAAACGATCCCAACTAGTCGTAATCATTTGACAAAAATGTGTTCGCCGATTAGGGGGCTGGTCAGAAGCTTTGG
This sequence comes from Sesamia inferens, assembly GCA_037179545.1. Taxonomy (NCBI): domain Eukaryota; kingdom Metazoa; phylum Arthropoda; class Insecta; order Lepidoptera; family Noctuidae; genus Sesamia; species Sesamia inferens. The sequence continues at coordinate 4,282,055 of CM073939.1, read as the reverse complement.
AAAGGTCAAGAATGCACGCGTACACCTTCACCTCCTTTTGCGAAATCATATTTATTTTTTGGGGGGTTTCTTTTTTAAGTTTAGCCTGGCTTTGTAGCCATTAATAGGAACAGTTATCAATACCTAACAATACCTTCATGGATCGGACAGGTTTACATATTGTATACAGAAATGTTTTTTAGTCACCGTCCAAAGGAACAGGCTATCTATAATACCTTTAAAAAAATATATGATTTGTCCCTGTAGCTGCATTCTGAGTAGTTATGGCACTTTCAATAAATTGTTGGTCCAAAAAAAAAAAAAATATTGCGCGGCCAGACCTAGAAATAAAACCTTAAATTATTGAAAGATAAAATTACAACAGAAGACAAGCACAATTCAGACTTATGTCAGTAGATATGCTAGAGTTGGAGGCTTTAAGACTTTTATATTTTTTTCTTAACTAAATAACTACTCAGAATATGCAGCTACAGGGTTAAGTCATATATTTTTTACGGTCTTAATATGATCTGGATGTTGGAAATAATTCTAGGTCTGGCCGCGCATTTTTTTTTTTTTTTTGACCAACAGTGTATGTAAAGTGCCTGATGTCCTTTATTCTAGGTATCAGGTATCATTCACTAATTCCATTTTTGAAAAAAAAAAATCGATACCTGAAATATTCATATTAAATCATTTTCTAGAAAGAATTATCTGCTCTGCGTGGTCACAGAGTTAAAATGCACTATCGCGCAAACATAATAAATAATAATAATTATTAAAATAATATACGGACAAATCACACAGATTGAGCTAGCCCCAATGTACGCGCCCCAGTACAGCACGTACATTTACCGCGATCAGTCACGGCTTACACAAATAAAGAAATCTCCGACCACACTCCACATCAAAACTAAGGAACTTACCTTAGGACACCGTGTGTTCCGTCGTGGGATGAAATACCGGAGAGCCGGCGCGCGCGCCGACTTACAAAGCTGTCCGATGTCTTCAAACACACTCATTGTCCAATACCAGTAGACATTAAAGTTCCTCCATGAGGGCAACCAAAGCTCACCAGCATAAAAAAACTGTTATTTAGCAGCGTCAATCCACGCCCGACAAACAGTCAGCAATGAAACCACGTTTCCGATTCAAATTCAACTCAATTTAAAGACGGCACTGTTACGGTCTATAATCCAAGTAAATATTTCAAACACCCGGGCAACAAAAACGCGAGAACTGTCCAAACCGCGGCCCGGGACAACATTACCCGAAAATCAATCGTCAAAACGCGCCCCACGCGCGCGATTATTTTGTCAAGACTTCTCGAAAACCGCCATCGCGCGTCACCGACCACCCACACAGATTATAATAATTCCGCTCGCCCGTACCGGTCGCGCCATCTATCAAACTAACAATCGGACCGACCGATAAACGAGCATAAACACCCAAAGTAAGTTCAAAACTTGTGTTATGGGATACTAACTCAACGATACTATATTTATAATAGATACATATATAGATAAACATCCAAGACCCAGGCCAATCAGGAAATGATCGTTTTCCATCATGACCTGGCCGGGGATCGAACCCGGAGCCTCCACATGGCAGGCAGGCGTGTTGACAGCTGCGCCACGGAGGACGACAAATTATGTCTACGAAACATCAATGAAAGAGCCGCATCCCTTTTACCCCCCGCCCCGCTGCTGACCTGCGCGACACAAGTCTCTCATTAGTCGTCCTTGTGTGACGCGAGTTCCTAGTTCCGTGTTTCCGCGTCGGCGCCCGCGTCTTCGTGATTTATTAACAATGTACATATTCCTACCGCGAGTAGGTATTATGAAATCTTACATACTTAGTGGTGAAAGCTTGAACGGTGCCCGACCGCACACCCCGAAGCTAACATTTTGCGGACTGACGAGGTCCAACCCCTAATCGGCGAACACATTTTTGTCAAATGATTGCAACCGGTGGACCGACGACCTGGTGAAGAGCTGAAGAGATGGTGCTGGATGCGAGAGGCGCAAGGCCAGTCGTCGTGGAGAACTTTGGGGGAAGCCTATGTCCAGCAGTGGACGTCTTTCGGCTGAAATGTTGATGATAATTGCGACTAGTTGGGATCGTTTGGACCGAACGGACCAATGGGCGGTCCAAACGATCCCAACTAGTCGCAATCATTTGACAAAAATGTGTTCGCCGATTAGGGGGCTGTATAATCAACATAATAAATATTGGTGGTCATTTCGAAACCCACAAATGACACATATCACCAAGTGCGGTTTAGTGCAAATGTGTGGGCTGGGATCGTCAGTAACTGACAGAATACTGGGACCATAGGTATTTTATTGAAGGAATACTGACCGGGGGCACGTAATGTTACACACAATAATTTTTGATTTCATGGATGACGTGCCGGTAATCTCCCATCGACATTTTTATGATCAGCAGTCACCGTGTGGGGCGTTTGTGGGGCGAAATGAAACGACGAGTGTATGTGGAGGAAGCCCAAAGCATGCATGCATGCATTCCATCAAATGAAAAGTGACACAAGTGCTCAACACAATTTAAAATAATGTGCAAACACGTGCAAGACTCTCCTTACAGAGGAACGATATGCATTTTCAACATTTATTACTATTCATGTGATTGTTCTAAGTTGATTTTGATTAAATTTTTAATTATTTGTACATAGGTTTATCATTTTTTTTAAATACGCCTAATAGCAAAAAGTTCTGGCACGGTTTTAGTAAGGTTTAAAGTTGGTTCTTATTTATTTAATTTATTAATAATTGATTAATTAAAGGTTACTTTCTTTATTAATAATTGATTAATTAAAGACTACTTTCTAACAATATTGAACATAGCACAAAAGTTTTACTAATTGACGGTCCTCACCCCGTGAAAGTATGAAGGCAAAAGGAGATGTTTCAGAAATATATTAGGCCTGGGCCAGCACATGGTACACTTAATGCTAGGTATAGTTACGCTATAGTTAACTGTTTTAATGTTAATTTCCTATATTATGGCTTAGTTTTTATACAGGTTCAATTTAATTCGGCCAAGGAGTGCAGCACAACAAGATACTAATAATATGGTGGTCAGCAATAAGCGAAATTAGATTTTAACAGTGACATTTGATTTACGTGTCATGTATCTGAGGCTATCGTATCTATATTATCTACCATATGACTGCGAAAAAAACAAAACATGAATGCCGAACATATGGCCTATTAAATAAACACAATCAACTCAAATCAGCACTCGCCACGAACACAACGGGAAAGTCTGAGTCGAACTGTCAAAGTCGCCAATTAAACGTCATAACCACTGTCATGGCTACTTTAACCTTTTGAACGCCAATCTACATAATACGCGATGTGTCCTCCAGCGCCACGCTACAAATGTATAACGTATCTATAGTAAAACGTAGGGATGGGATTAATGTCCTATCGACAAATAATATTATACGTTTAAATTAATGTTTATTCACCAATTTACGAAGCTAAATAAAAACTGTAACCGTATTTTCAAGTTTTATTTTATTTCATAAAAAAAATCAATATGAAAACATGGATATATTTCCTATAATAAAGAAAAGAATTATAAATTTATTAGACGTGTGTTCTAGATGTTCACATCCCTATTTGTCTCCAAATGTAATCCTTTTACTTCATATCAAGTAGTTGGCGCTCGAGGCACGTCAAAATCCTTTCTGATATAAGGATGTCTTGTTGACGTATTTCTTGTCGATGTATTTCTATGGTATTTATTTTTATATTCACTGTGGTCGAGTTACACGTGCATAAACTCAACCGATTCCTGCATAATTTATTTCGTTTAGTTACAACAAATACAATTAATAGAAGCTAAATACGTGGTTTTCTACATTTTTTAAAGTTCCGTAGCCAAATGGATTCTTACAGATTCGTCATGTCTGTCTGTCCGTCCGTATATCACAGCCATTTTTTTCCGAAACTATATGATCTATAGGTACTGTTAAAACTTGGTAGGTAGATGTATTCTGTAAACCGTATTAAGGTATTGATGCAAAAATAAAAATAATAATAATAAAGATTGGGGGCTCCCCATACTTAGAACTGAAAGTCAAAAAAAAAATTTTTTTTCTTCAAACATACGTTTGGGGTATGCATGGACAGGTCTTCAATAATGATATCGAGGTTTCTAAAATATTTTTTTTCTAAACCGAATAGTTTGCGCGACAAACGATTCCAAAGTGGAAAAAAGTTGGTCCCCCCCCCCCTACGTCTAACTTCTACAACAAGAAAATGAAAAATCTAAAAAAACATATGATGTATAAGTACAAGTACATACATTACTATACAAACTACTAACGAAAATTGTTTTGAACGAGATCTCGTAAGTAGTTTTTTTTAATACCTCGTAAATCGCTTATTACCGCGTAATCTTTCATACAAATAACTTTAATCCTTTAATTTCATAAATCAATGGTACGGAACCCTTTGTACGTGAGTCTGACACGCACTTGGCCGATTTCTTTTTATTAAAATTACTGTTTTACACAGATGTTACAGACCTATTTTTAATGGTTTCGCAAAATACTCGCAGTTATTTTGCTGGTTTGTACAAACTAATAGAAAACGGAAGAAAATTCCTGAAACGGAAGTTGACGACTTAACGGAATGTCAAGACGACGAACTATTTTAAAATTCCGATTCAGACTTGAACAACTCGCAATAATTCGTCATATTCACCGTCACAATTTTTTTTTTGTAAAAACACGTGCGTCAACTGAATACAACAACAAGCTGTAAACATTGCACTACACTAAAATGCACAAAGTCACTATGACCTTGAAACCTGTCCGCTTATGACGTCACAGAGTTACTTCTATACACGTCGGTGGCGTATGGGGGGTGACAAATAACTAACTTTGTAGGGATGGGTTTTTCAAACGGTGTGTCACTATCGACAATGATTAGAAAACCTATTTATTCTTGATTAAAGTGAATAAAACCTAGTTTATAGTTTACAATATTTATAAAATATTGTTTATTCACGTCATTTTCTTGCAATAATAGTATTTATGATCATTTCGAGGAGATGAAATATAGCGAAGTCTTCATCGTGTCCCATCACTGGCTTACTTGATATCAAGTAATTGGCGCTGGGGGCATTAAAATATTTTCTGGCGTTTTTGTTTCTATTGAAAATAAAACAAATAAGAACTTATTATGTGTGAAAAAGTTAAAAATATGGTTGATAATAGGGCAATTTTCCTTAAAAACAAAATAAAAGGTCTTGTAAAAGTCGTAAATTTATTTTATACTGTGATTACTTCTAATCAAGTAGTGGCGCTGAGGGCACGAAAATTTCGAACTTGTATAGAAGTGATTGGCGTTCAAAAGGTTAATAAGGGGTTATCTCAGTATAAAACGTTTCAAATAATTAATTATACACGCTGGAATTTTAATGGTTGTTTTCCCGCTGCAGAACGATTTGTTTTAAAGACTGCTTTCGATGAAAAGAGTAAAAGACATAAATAAAAATGTTTGGGTTATAAAATAATAAAATATATTTGAAAAAAAAATCGTCAACTCGAAAAAGTGAGAAAAGTTAGTTGCGCTAGATACATCTTGTAGGTACTACTCGGAAGGGACATAAAACGGCTTTAAAAGAAAGCAATGCATTTAATGTTCAAACCATAATAAGCTGCCGCGCATAGTGATATAGCATAAAATAGCTTGTAGGCAACAATCCATAAATTCACCGCCATGCCGACAAAAGAAAAAAATGTTCAAACCAAAAAATCGGTCATGTGCGTATCATACGGTATAAAATAACTTACAATAAATTTTCGCTAAGCGTTCAAAGGCGAAAGGCGGCTTTATAAATGTTCAAAGTAAAATAAGCTCTCGACTCTAGTGATACGACATAAAGTTGTCTGCGCGCAAAAATTACAAACGATTATCTTAGATAATAATTTTATTTTCGTGTTCAGTAAATTGCAGCTAAAAAGTATTTATGATAGTCCTAAGCCCGTAAAAGTATGAATGGATAATAGTTGAAGCACGCGGGTCGGTGGCCCCGCGCCATTCGCTGTAGATTATCAGGAGGTTACTTTTATTTCCTGTTCACTTTCGAGTTTTTTTTTTTATCACTATGTCAAATCTGCTATTTCATGTTTCTAATATTTTATTTATTGATGAAACGATTGTATTACTAAGACAAAACCGTTTCGCTGTGGGAAAACAACCATTAAAATTGCACGCTGTATATACTTAATATTTTTATTCAAATTAATTTAGTAGTATTTTTGTGAAAATCTTTTATTTTTTTCCTTTTTATCTATATAGCGTACACAGTGGTGGCCCAAAATGAAACATCTCCTTTGCAACTTTGTTTATGATTGTGTTCAATGAACTTCCGTGGCGGGTGGGGGACCTGCACAGTTACTGAGCGCGTACGCACGGCGCGATGTCAACAAACATCAATTTTTTATAGATAACTCTGTGATGTGATATCTCAATATTTTTGTATTGAGTGATGCTAAAAGAAAAAGCACATATTCAATGATTTTTGCCAAAGATTAATATATCGAAATTTGGAGGGTGACTAAAAAGTAGCCTTGTATATGCCAGCCCATCGAAGATTCCAGATCCGTCTATAGTAAGACCGCTTAAATGAGTCTTCGTCCATGGGGTACAGGGGCGCGGGGGTATGACGAAAACGGGGTTGAGGGAGGTGCGGGCGGTAGGCCCACTTAGTGTGATACATAAGAGATGAAATTCATATTGGTTAGGTCTTAAGATATGTGACGTCATATTAGTTAACGATGAAAGTGTTTTTTTTTTATTGTGTAGTTAATTGACGACTACAGATTTGTGTTTATTATTTACTAGCTAGTTTCCTGCGACTTTTTCCAGGCAATGTCCTTTTTCATTTTAATCGATACAGAAGTTTTAGTGTGAAAGTGCGACAGACTGATAGATAGACAAACAGAGTTATTTCAGCATTTAAAATATTAATTATTGTTTTATATTACCTCAGTACGAATGTAAAAAGCTTTCTCAGGAATAAAAGGAATAAAAAGCAAACAAATCATAAAATACAGTAATGTTGTTTAATTTGACTACCTAATAGTGCCAGAATTACTTTAAACAAATAATAAGAATCCTTAGCTTTATTTTATTACAAAATAAAAGTGTTATTTATGGCAATAAAGCAACAAAATAAAATATTATGTAATGTACTCTTGCACTATAAAAATTATAAATCAATCACTTATTTCCATATCAACATCACTAGAACTCGATTCTTCACTTCCGAGGCTACCATCATCAGAATCATCAGCATCTTCCTCCACATTTATAATAAAATCAACAACATCATCTACGATATTGTCATGTTTGCTGTATTCGTCCTCAATTTTATTTACGTGGTTTACACAGTGCTCCCATTTCTCTACGGAATATTCAGCAAATAACCTCTCTAAGATATTTTTTTTTCTGATCCAAATTAGAGACGATGCTTCGTAGTGCTAATTGTCCTTTAATATCACCCCAGACTGACTCAATCGGGTTCAGATCTGGGTGATATGGAGGCAAACATAATACTTCATATCCGTTTCTTTTTAGTAACTCATCGATTTTGTAAATTTCTTGTGTGAAATGTCTTTATTAATTTGTATAAGTCATCCATTCTAAGTTTGTCATCAAAAGGCACATCATGACGTCGTTACCAGTCTTGCATAGCTAATTTAGTAGAAAGCATAGTCGGCTTTTTCTCTTCTCTAACGGAATGATAATCTGTGTTATCCATGACTATGACTGAATTTGGTGGTATATTAGGCATGAGTTTTTCATTTATCCATTTACTGAAATTCACGAAGTTCACCTGTTTTGTATTTGCATTTGAATATCACAAGTGCTCCATCGACAAATCCAGTTTGGCCTCCGCAATGTGCACGCCGTGTTCATCCTTTGACTGCCAACATTTTGAGACGTTATGTGATGCATTTACATACGTTTCGTCAAGATATAAAACATGTCTTCCTTCTCTACGATATTTTTTAATAGTTCTTAAATAATTCCACCGCCATGATGTTATATTTGGCTGTTCGATGAGGAGTTTCCTTTTAGATCCGCATTTCTTAAATTTAAAACCCAGGTCATGTAATAATAATCGTAAATATTCCCTGCCGCAGTGTAATATATCTCTGCTCTAAGTACAGTATTTAAAGTTTTCAATGTGGGTATTTTTTAAAAAAATGTGTATAACTGAGTAACTTTTCTCCTTACCACTTCTTTTGTGAAATCATCTATTTCAACTCTTTTTTTCCGAATTTGTTTTGGCTTACGCGGTGATTTAAACTTTTCGTTGTCCTTTAATTGTTTCCCCTGTTGTGCAATTCTAGATACAGACTTTTCCGAAATTCCAGTAACCTCTGCTACAGTTTTGTTTAAATTTATATCTTGTTGATATTCAGCACAATTTGGATCCAGTTTCCTTTTTCTAAAATATTCGCACTTGCTTATACTGACTATTAATTTTATGTCCGAAGATAATTCGACTCATCTTGAGAATGTAATCTTGTGTTATAACTTGCACAGACTGTCCGCAACTGTCAACACATGCGCTCGCTAACCGCGAAGCGAATGAACACGGGAAAGCGCATGTCGCCCGCACCTCTCGGCCCCCATTTTCGTCATAACCCCGCGTCCCTGTACCCCGTGGGCGAAGACTCATTTAAACGGTCTTACTATAGACGTAACAATAATAGCGCTTAATACGTACGTTCAGTACGTACCTACAGGTACTTCACAAGAGACGAGTTTCTAGTAATATTCAATGTCGACACTTCGTTATCAATATTGATGAAACCTGTACCATTCGATAGGCCACCCTAGGTCTAGCAATACGTTTTTATATCGTACCTATCTACAATGCCTAGGTCTCAAAATATATTGCTTGAAAGTTACGTAAGAGATGTCACGCAATATTGAATCTTATGCCATTGACATAAAGTTCATCTGTAACAATATAATACTAGTACATAAAATTTTTTCTTTTTTCGTTTAACCTATATTTATATTATATGTATATTGATGGGCAAAACCTCTGTCCACTTGGACAGAGTTAAGCGAAGGGCGGGTGTTTTGGGGGGACTGGCGTATTCGTAATATTGCTGTCCAAAAAGTGCTGAGCCTAATATGAATAAATGACTTTTAACTTTTATTTTGTGTATTACAGGTGTGGAACACCGGCTACACCGTATTTCCAGACTTCACGCATCCAAACTCGAGCAGTTATTGGCTAGAGATGATGAGCAATTTCCACAAAATTGTGCCTTACGATGGAGCTTGGATTGTAAGAAAATAATAATTCTAAATATTTATATAGTAAAAAAATGGTTCGCGGCAACCCATTCGGAGATATAGGGATGAGGCCGGACTTTGATTAAGGTTTTTGGCAGCTTTGGACAGAGAGAGGTGAAAGCAGAGTAGGGAGAAAAGAAATAGGGATTAATATTTTCAAAATTTCAGAATTGCCTGTAAAACACGTCCTTATTGACATATAATTTGAACAGGACATGAACGAGCCCTCCAACTTCAAGGACGGCACAGCAGTAGGGTCGTGCTTGCCCGAGCAGCTCCCGTACGCGCCGCACACGTCGGACGCGGCGCTGCGCACGCACACCTTGTGTATGGACGCCAAGCACTACGCGGGCATACACTACGACGTGCACAACTTGTACTCCATCACTGAGGCTATCGCTACTTACTTGTGAGTATCACACGCACACCTTGTGTATGGACGCCAAGCACTACGCGGGCATACACTACGACGTGCACAACTTGTACTCCATCACTGAGGCTATCGCTACTTACTTGTGAGTATCACACGCACACCTTGTGTATGGACGCCAAGCACTACGCGGGCATACACTACGACGTGCACAACTTGTACTCCATCACTGAGGCTATCGCTACTTACTTGTGAGTATCACACGCACACCTTGTGTATGGACGCCAAGCACTACGCGGGCATACACTACGACGTGCACAACTTGTACTCCATCACTGAGGCTATCGCTACTTACTTGTGAGTATCACACGCACACCTTGTGTATGGACGCCAAGCACTACGCGGGCATACACTACGACGTGCACAACTTGTACTCCATCACTGAGGCTATCGCTACTTACTTGTGAGTATCACACGCACACCTTGTGTATGGACGCCAAGCACTACGCGGGCATACACTACGACGTGCACAACTTGTACTCCATCACTGAGGCTATCGCTACTTACTTGTGAGTATCACACGCACACCTTGTGTATGGACGCCAAGCACTACGCGGGCATACACTACGACGTGCACAACTTGTACTCCATCACTGAGGCTATCGCTACTTACTTGTGAGTATCACACGCACACCTTGTGTATGGACGCCAAGCACTACGCGGGCATACACTACGACGTGCACAACTTGTACTCCATCACTGAGGCTATCGCTACTTACTTGTGAGTATCACACGCACACCTTGTGTATGGACGCCAAGCACTACGCGGGCATACACTACGACGTGCACAACTTGTACTCCATCACTGAGGCTATCGCTACTTACTTGTGAGTATCACACGCACACCTTGTGTATGGACGCCAAGCACTACGCGGGCATACACTACGACGTGCACAACTTGTACTCCATCACTGAGGCTATCGCTACTTACTTGTGAGTATCACACGCACACCTTGTGTATGGACGCCAAGCACTACGCGGGCATACACTACGACGTGCACAACTTGTACTCCATCACTGAGGCTATCGCTACTTACTTGTGAGTATCACACGCACACCTTGTATATGGACGCCAAGCACTACGCGGGCATACACTACGACGTGCACAACTTGTACTCCATCACTGAGGCTATCGCTACTTACTTGTGAGTATCACACGCACACCTTGTGTATGGACGCCAAGCACTACGCGGGCATACACTACGACGTGCACAACTTGTACTCCATCACTGAGGCTATCGCTACTTACTTGTGAGTATCACACGCACACCTTGTGTATGGACGCCAAGCACTACGCGGGCATACACTACGACGTGCACAACTTGTACTCCATCACTGAGGCTATCGCTACTTACTTGTGAGTATCACACGCACACCTTGTGTATGGACGCCAAGCACTACGCGGGCATACACTACGACGTGCACAACTTGTACTCCATCACTGAGGCTATCGCTACTTACTTGTGAGTATCACACGCACACCTTGTGTATGGACGCCAAGCACTACGCGGGCATACACTACGACGTGCACAACTTGTACTCCATCACTGAGGCTATCGCTACTTACTTGTGAGTATCACACGCACACCTTGTGTATGGACGCCAAGCACTACGCGGGCATACACTACGACGTGCACAATTTGTACTCCATCACTGAGGCTATCGCTACTTACTTGTGAGTATCACACGCACACCTTGTGTATGGACGCCAAGCACTACGCGGGCATACACTACGACGTGCACAACTTGTACTCCATCACTGAGGCTATCGCTACTTACTTGTGAGTATCACACGCACACCTTGTGTATGGACGCCAAGCACTACGCGGGCATACACTACGACGTGCACAACTTGTACTCCATCACTGAGGCTATCGCTACTTACTTGTGAGTATCACACGCACACCTTGTGTATGGACGCCAAGCACTACGCGGGCATACACTACGACGTGCACAACTTGTACTCCATCACTGAGGCTATCGCTACTTACTTGTGAGTATCACACGCACACCTTGTGTATGGACGCCAAGCACTACGCGGGCATACACTACGACGTGCACAACTTGTACTCCATCACTGAGGCTATCGCTACTTACTTGTGAGTATCACACGCACACCTTGTGTATGGACGCCAAGCACTACGCGGGCATACACTACGACGTGCACAACTTGTACTCCATCACTGAGGCTATCGCTACTTACTTGTGAGTATCACACGCACACCTTGTGTATGGACACCAAGCACTACGCGGGCATACACTACGACGTGCACAACTTGTACTCCATCACTGAGCGCTATCGCTACTTACTTGTGAGTATCACACGCACACCTTGTGTATGGACGCCAAGCACTACGCGGGCATACACTACGACGTGCACAATTTGTACTCCATCACTGAGGCTATCGCTACTTACTTGTGAGTATCACACGCACACCTTGTGTATGGACGCCAAGCACTACGCGGGCATACACTACGACGTGCACAACTTGTACTCCATCACTGAGGCTATCGCTACTTACTTGTGAGTATCACACGCACACCTTGTGTATGGACGCCAAGCACTACGCGGGCATACACTACGACGTGCACAACTTGTACTCCATCACTGAGGCTATCGCTACTTACTTGTGAGTATCACACGCACACCTTGTGTATGGACGCCAAGCACTACGCGGGCATACACTACGACGTGCACAACTTGTACTCCATCACTGAGGCTATCGCTACTTACTTGTGAGTATCACACGCACACCTTGTGTATGGACGCCAAGCACTACGCGGGCATACACTACGACGTGCACAATTTGTACTCCATCACTGAGGCTATCGCTACTTACTTGTGAGTATCACACGCACACCTTGTGTATGGACGCCAAGCACTACGCGGGCATACACTACGACGTGCACAATTTGTACTCCATCACTGAGGCTATCGCTACTTACTTGTGAGTATCACACGCACACCTTGTGTATGGACGCCAAGCACTACGCGGGCATACACTACGACGTGCACAATTTGTACTCCATCACTGAGGCTATCGCTACTTACTTGTGAGTATCACACGCACACCTTGTGTATGGACGCCAAGCACTACGCGGGCATACACTACGACGTGCACAACTTGTACTCCATCACTGAGGCTATCGCTACTTACTTGTGAGTATCACACGCACACCTTGTGTATGGACGCCAAGCACTACGCGGGCATACACTACGACGTGCACAATTTGTACTCCATCACTGAGGCTATCGCTACTTACTTGTGAGTATCACACGCACACCTTGTGTATGGACGCCAAGCACTACGCGGGCATACACTACGACGTGCACAACTTGTACTCCATCACTGAGGCTATCGCTACTTACTTGTGAGGATCACACGCACACCTTGTGTATGGACGCCAAGCACTACGCGGGCATACACTACGACGTGCACAACTTGTACTCCATCACTGAGGCTATCGCTACTTACTTGTGAGTATCACACGCACACCTTGTGTATGGACGCCAAGCACTACGCGGGCATACACTACGACGTGCACAACTTGTACTCCATCACTGAGGCTATCGCTACTTACTTGTGAGTATCACACGCACACCTTGTGTATGGACGCCAAGCACTACGCGGGCATACACTACGACGTGCACAACTTGTACTCCATCACTGAGGCTATCGCTACTTACTTGTGAGGATCACACGCACACCTTGTGTATGGACGCCAAGCACTACGCGGGCATACACTACGACGTGCACAATTTGTACTCCATCACTGAGGCTATCGCTACTTACTTGTGAGTATCACACGCACACCTTGTGTATGGACGCCAAGCACTACGCGGGCATACACTACGACGTGCACAATTTGTACTCCATCACTGAGGCTATCGCTACTAACTTGTGAGTATCACACGCACACCTTGTGTATGGACGCCAAGCACTACGCGGGCATACACTACGACGTGCACAACTTGTACTCCATCACTGAGGCTATCGCTACTTACTTGTGAGTATCACACGCACACCTTGTGTATGGACGCCAAGCACTACGCGGGCATACACTACGACGTGCACAATTTGTACTCCATCACTGAGGCTATCGCTACTTACTTGTGAGTATCACACGCACACCTTGTGTATGGACGCCAAGCACTACGCGGGCATACACTACGACGTGCACAACTTGTACTCCATCACTGAGGCTATCGCTACTTACTTGTGAGTATCACACGCACACCTTGTGTATGGACGCCAAGCACTACGCGGGCATACACTACGACGTGCACAACTTGTACTCCATCACTGAGGCTATCGCTACTTACTTGTGAGTATCACACGCACACCTTGTGTATGGACGCCAAGCACTACGCGGGCATACACTACGACGTGCACAACTTGTACTCCATCACTGAGGCTATCGCTACTTACTTGTGAGTATCACACGCACACCTTGTGTATGGACGCCAAGCACTACGCGGGCATACACTACGACGTGCACAACTTGTACTCCATCACTGAGGCTATCGCTACTTACTTGTGAGTATCACACGCACACCTTGTGTATGGACGCCAAGCACTACGCGGGCATACACTACGACGTGCACAACTTGTACTCCATCACTGAGGCTATCGCTACTTACTTGTGAGTATCACACGCACACCTTGTGTAAGGACGCCAAGCACTACGCGGGCATACACTACGACGTGCACAACTTGTACTCCATCACTGAGGCTATCGCTACTTACTTGTGAGTATCACACGCACACCTTGTGTATGGACGCCAAGCACTACGCGGGCATACACTACGACGTGCACAACTTGTACTCCATCACTGAGGCTATCGCTACTTAATTGTGAGTATCACACGCACACCTTGTGTATGGACGCCAAGCACTACGCGGGCATACACTACGACGTGCACAACTTGTACTCCATCACTGAGGCTATCGCTACTTGTGAGCAGGGGCGTGCACAAAGATTTTATTGGGGGTATGCATAAATATACCTACTATCCAAATCTCTGTGCTTATATATGGTAAAACTTAAAAAACGTAACTTAGACGTAGTTTCAATTTAACATAGTCGCGTACCTACTTTTTCGCATGTCAACATTGAATTGATGTTTGTGCGTGGCTACAATGAACATCTAAGTATGTGATTGATGATAAGAACAAGTCAAATAAATGATATACGTGGGGTATTAGGTATTTTTTATTTGCCCAAATGAATACAATGAAATCATCATCATCTCAGGGTTAATACCAGTCGCATCCAAAGCTTTGGAATCTGGGGTCCGCTTTTCCAGTCTAATTGCTGATTTTGGCGAAATTTCGACAATTTCCGTGAAGCGACTGCCGTCTGACCTCCACAACGCGAAGGCAATATCGAAGCATTGAAGTTAGACCAATTGTTGGACTTTTGTGGGCTCCAACAACCCGTAACGACTGCCACTAGATGTTCGCATGGCAACCGAAACCAACGGCTTAACGTGCTTTCCGAGATACGACCAGACCAGTGCAAATATTCATATTCATGCATACAAATACTTACACTGCGCGAGGATCGAACCCGCGCCTCCTTACGCAACGGCCGCATTCGCTACCGCTACGCCATGTAGGCTGTCAAAATACAATGAAATGGTATTACTAACTCAACTGTAAATAAGTAATAATTTATTTCTCAAAAAACTAAAAAAAAATATTTCACTATCTACAGTATGTTACGAAAACCCTGTCCGACCCATAAGGATAATAGAGGTTAGGTAAACACATGACCAAATATAATATAAAATTTTACGTATTCATCATAGTACCAATACAAATGAATTTTGAAATAATCTTTTTTTCCAACGAATTAATTCCAATTTCCCCGAAATTTGGTAATTTTTAAAAAGTGACAACACCGGTATTATTATGAGCGAATAGCGATGCGACCACGTGTCTCGTGTCCTGCCGCCCGCCCCCCGCGGTCGGCAGGCGAAGGGTGGTCAACGCACATTTAATAAGTTACCTCCTTTTGCGAAATAATATTTATTTTTTTTAGGGGGATTTTTTTTTTAAGTAAAGCCCGGTTTTGTATGCATTAGTAGAATCAGTTATCGATACCTAACAACACCTTCACGGGTCGGACAGGGTTTTCGTAACATACTGTATAAATTAAATCAACGCGCCTATCTATTTTTAAATAACTCTGTAAAAATCAAATATATATAAGATCGTTTTGAAATCGCTAAAAGTTCTTTTAAAATGGACAGATAGACAAATCTATGAGTCTGCTTTGGCTTTTCATAAATATGCGTAATGCACTACTCATTGGAATCATAACTATTAAATTTTGCTAATTTGTAAACTTCAGGAAAATTATTACAACATAAAGTATAGTATTGAAATTCAAAAGCAAGTAGGTTGAAAAACTTAAGGTCTTTTAAGTTTTTATAACGTCGAACTGTCAAAGCCGTGTTTTAAAATAATATACCTATACGAGAAACAAAACAATTTATTTGTACACACTACACAACCTGCTAACCACATATAATTATCATAATACTTTTTATAAAGACAACCTTTCTTTTGTGTTAAACCAAAAACTCTAAAATAAATGAATATTCAATTCCGCTTAAAACAATCAATACATATTTAACCCAAAAACACCAATAATGAAACAACATAAGCTGCTAAAATAAAAAGGTATTTGAACGAACAACAATCATGCTATATTTCTGAACTTCTTAAATTCGTCGCATTATTAGAAGCTGTGCTTATCATGGGCTTTAAACCCAAAGAAATTTCACGCACACGTACACAACAGTTTAGGCACACAAGCAAATAATTTTATACACAGACAGATACGGAAGAGGCACATTTTGTTTATGCTTACGCCGTAAGAGGCGTGGGTGTCGCGCCTAAGGCAACTAATGTGTCTCGTTAGCACTAGCCACTAGGCCCAATAGATGGCAGTGTTATCAATAACTGATTAACAAAGTCTTTTAGTTTTAACTTTGTAGTATATAAATTATTTTACAGTATATTATAATTTTAGAAGACTATTAGGGTATGCAGAGCTTTTCTGCTTGTAAGGAGCGCACGCGCCTGCTTGTGAGTATCACACGCACACCTTGTGTATGGACGCCAAGCACTACGCGGGCATACACTACGACGTGCACAATTTGTACTCCATCACTGAGGCTATCGCTACTTACTTGTGAGTATCACACGCACACCTTGTGTATGGACGCCAAGCACTACGCGGGCATACACTACGACGTGCACAACTTGTACTCCATCACTGAGGCTATCGCTACTTACTTGTGAGTATCACACGCACACCTTGTGTATGGACGCCAAGCACTACGCGGGCATACACTACGACGTGCACAATTTGTACTCCATCACTGAGGCTATCGCTACTTACTTGTGAGTATCACACGCACACCTTGTGTAAACACATTTTAAACTAGATATTTATATGTGCTTTAACGTTAACACGATATTAGACACACTTTGAACAAGTGTAGTTATTGTGGTAGAGAATTTTACTATTATAGTTATAATAATAAGTATAACAACATGATTATTTTCACTCAACTTGATTATGATTTTCTCCAACAGCTCACTGGCAGAGATTCGGGGCAAGCGACCGTTTATAATATCACGATCCACTTTTGTGGGTATGGGCAAGTACTCTGGACACTGGAGCGGAGACATCTCCAGTAGCTGGCATGATATGAAGATGACTGTGCCGGGTAGGTTTATGATGTGATGTTAAAACTTTTTCTTTGGATTCGATCTTGAAACAAGCATCTTTTAACAAAATGCTATTTTAAGACTTAATTTTTTTTGTATTTTATTTACTGACGCCGATTTCTAATATTCACAAAATAAACTACTTAAATGTAAGTTTAGCGCTCCGTTTTCTTTCTATTTCATTTCTATGTTAAATTAGGCAGCGCCTGGCGTAAATTGGCGTATTTTTAGTCATGTTTTTTTTTATCACATCTAAACTGTCTATGCAGTATCTCAATTTGGTAGGTTTTATTTATGTTATGTCCCGCCTGTACTACGATATTGTAAATAATACTAGAGATATTGATGTAATAGATACTGTTTAAAAATTATTAAAAAGATACTTAGTGTCAATCTTTTGCTGATTTTAAGGCGGATAAAAACATGTATTTATTTTTTAACTAATGATGCAGATACATATGTTCTGTTACTGATTCTGGGCTAGCCATTTTTGCGCATTGCTAAAACATTTCCCTGTATATCATATTCTTGACCACGCACAATAGTCCCCTTTGAGAATAAAGTGCGCAAACCAAATCCGTAACATATAACAAAGTCATACACTCGAAAGCACTAATTAGTTTATTGATCTTCGCAGAGCTGTTAAGCTTCAGTCTATTCGGTATCCCAATGATGGGGGCCGACATTTGCGGCTTCAATGGAGACACCACGGTGGAACTGTGCAAACGGTGGATGCAGTTAGGAGCCTTCTATCCATTCTCAAGGAACCATAACTCTGATAGTTCTAAGGTAAAGGGATTTTTGATAGATTTTGGCATGTTTTTTTATAATTTGAAAAAAAAATAAGGAACATGCCCAAATATACACTTGCCCCCTTATTCATAAACGCTGCTTAAAGTTAACTAGTGATTAGCGATTCTTTAATCATTCAATTTTGACCTTTTAACGTCACTTAACTTAATTCATCCTTTATGAATATACGCCACACTCTTTAAGGGGTTTATTCATAAACGAAGATTAAAGTTGACGTGCAAACGTCTAAAATGTATGGTTAAAGAATCGCTAATCACTATTTAACTTTAAACATCTTTTATGAATAAGGGGGTAAGTGTAGAAGAGTTCCTGGAAGGATTTTGAGGAAGCCTTTGTCCAACATTGGTTCAGGCATAGACTAACAAAAGAAACGAGTGTGCTTAGAACAATTATTTTTACTTTGTCTTAAATATATATTTTTTATTCTGTTCCAGCCCCAGGACCCAGTCTCCCTGGGCCCGGAGGTGATAGAAGCCAGTCGCTCAGCACTACGTCTGCGCTACACTCTACTCCCGTACTACTACACTCTGTTCTGGAACGCGCATGTGTATGGAGACACTGTCGTCAGGCCGCTGTTCTTTGAGTGAGTAACATTAATATCATCACCATAAGTCTTTACAAGTGCTGTGGAGGCCGCGTAGCGGTAACAACCTCGACTAGCGAGTTGTATTTCGTGGGTCCGAACCCTGTCAGGCTTTACTTTGTGTCAACAATTTCATCAACCTCAAGGAAAACTATCGTGACCTGCAAGTTCTAGTAGCAAATTGCGAAGCCATGTGACATTTACCAACCTGCAATGGGCCCACGTGGTAGATTACAACCCACTCACTCACACACACACACACACACACACACACACACACACACACACACACACACACACACACACACACACACACACACACACACACACACACACACACACACACACACACACACACACACACACACACACCCACACACACACACACACACCCTCACACACACACACACACACACACACACACTCACACACACACACACACACACACACACACACACCCTCACACACACACCCTCACACACACACACACACACACACACACACACACACACACACACACACACACACACGCACACACACACACACCCACACACACACACACACACACACACACACACACACACACACACACACACACACACACACACACACACACGAAAATCTCTTCTCAATGTAACACGTTGATTGAGGAGCTCTCGAAGAGGAGAAAAACTCAACGTGGAATGTTGAATATGACGTGTATATTTATGTAGTCTCCATAGTACAAAAGTCCAGCACTTAGACACGTCAATATGTTAAGGTAATTACTATAAATGTAGTAGTGCAACAGTGAATTGTGGCATATATTTAATAGGAGTTAACCTTAGTTTAGTTAACTTGTAAGTGTTGCTCTAGTCATTAAATCACAATAATGTACAGTGTAAACAATTGTTGGTTAACCTAAATCAATAAATACTGCATCTTGCAGCTGGTTATAGTTTGTAAAAGGCTTAATAATGTTCTAATTGTTCTGCAATATTCAGCCTATATTAACATTTAAAGTTGATCACGTGAATACTGAGATGACGTCACATAGAGAAGTTTCACATTCCACCCATCGTTTGTTTTGTTCTTCTATAGCCATCGACATTGTTACTCAAAACTCCTCACAACATTTTTCTCTTTTCTCCGTAACACATGCCCATACCATGAAAACCTATTTCCATACAACTATTCAATTACCTATGCCGTTTTCAGAATTCAATATTGATCACGTTATATGCATTTATTTTTAAATTGGCGCACATCCTGTTGGATTGATGTTTGAAATACCGTCTGAAACTGGCTTTGAAAGTGATACTTCGGGGTTTGATCTTGTAATCTGTTCTGTTTATGTAGGTATCACCTTGATATGAAAAGGATAAATTCGCGGCCGCAAGATATGCCGTAGCCCTTAAAACACTTTTGATAAATAATTATTTAGTTATTTATGATCAGCCTTAATATTCTTTTTATTTAATATTTTACTTCTTTCTTCCATTCAGAGCCCCAGAACAGAACAATCTCCACGACATAGACACCCAATTCATGATCGGGCCCTACGTGATGGTGTCTCCCATACTGGAACAAGGAGCCGTAGTCACCAGGGCAGAGTTCCCCGGACCACAGAGCTGGTACAACATATTGGACGGACAGTTTATAGCCAGCGACAAGTCCTATGAGCTCACTGAAAACGAAACCGTGTCGGTTAAGGTAAGGTCATGTGTTTTATTTCTCTGTATGAGAGGAGACCTGTGCCCAGCCGTGGGACGATAGAAAGGTTGATGATGAATGATGTGTTCTACTAAAGTGATTCGTCAAAGATGTTGACGAAAGTCGTGAAATAGGTTAAAGTGGTTATATATTTATTTTCTATAAGTAAGACATTCAATTACAAAAGGTAAACTATAGATCTGTGATTGATGTGAAGATCCGACTTAATCGGCAAACACATCATATAATTCCCTTTTCTTGAGAAAATTTTCAGAGTAGGTAATAGACAATACGGGCTGGTGTTTGCAACTTCACGATAATGAGTATATTTTATCTACTTTTAGAGTAAAGAAAAGGAAAACAATAAGATTTTCGTGCTTTACATTTTCAGCACATAACTACTCTTAATTTTAAGTAGCGAGGTCGCTGTAGAATATAGAAAAACATCGATGTTCTTTTTAAATAATATCATCATTTCAAATGAACATCCAGCAAACTAGAAGTGACTTGCACAATGCATTGCACATTAGTCTTGTCAATATTTTTAAGTCGAATAACTGTTTTCACAGTCGGAACCTTGTTATTGCTCTATATGGTTGTAAATACACTGACAATGTAATAAAATTTGCGTTCATTACATACAAGTGAGAAGTCCCATTATTTGTCTCAGTCACATCATACATCGTAAACGCTCGTATCAACTCGTGTGGTGATAATAAAAGGATTGTAATACGGAGGAATGGGACATCCATGGTTTTGTCGTATTTCCCGCTGCGCCCTTATTCACTGACACCTCGCTAGTTTTCTCAAGATCTACCCACTTCGAGGATATTGTTTACAGTGCTATAATGAATGCCCAAAGATCTGTCCTCCCATGGTAAACACGAAATCGCAACCGGATAATGCTGCGTGATGAATCTACAGCTGTCACTTTTAGAAAGAGGAAGCAGCCCGAATGTATCTGTAATCACTCGGAAATATTACTTGAACTTCAAACTAAAATCATGAAGACTATTATATTAAACCTAAATGGGATAAACCTAGATGTAATTTATTTTTTGGCCGCAGATGCTTTCTTTATATGGGGCCGTTTATTTATAATAAGCTGAATAATAAAATGGACATACTACCTATGACCAGAAATAACTGCAAAAATTATATCTCAAAATGTCTGGCAAGAATGGACTATGAAAGCACGGAGAAGTTCCTTAATACTTGAACGCAAAACACACACACACACACACACACACATTCATCACACAAACACACAAAGGTTGATTTGGACCGGTCGAGCTAGTGCTCTCTGTCCCCACTTTGACAGATTTCCACAATTCGAACGGTGTGGGAGAGTGCCTTTCTAGTGGACTATATCACAGGTACGAGTATAATATGGATGGCAGCGGGAGTAATATGAGGACTTCGTTCGATTGATCTAAGCCCACCTTAACTCACTCATACATCACACATCCACACAATCACAATACACAGTACACCACAAAATTACAAAATTACAAAATACTAAATAAACACACTAAATAAGTTGATAGGTTGTATATATATATTCTTTTTTTATTTTGTGAGATTTGTCTGGAAGAACTACCTGTTTTTGACACATCAAATTAATACCGACCGATGCTATGTATGAACCTATCTAATAATGTTGTTAGACGAAGGAGACTAGTCTCCACGACACAGGGAATCCTAGTGTGGAGGCTAGTGTTATTTAAATATTGTAATGATTTTCTGAACAATAAAGTTTTATTATTATTTATTATTATTATTATTATATCCACTCGTGGTGGTAGTGGCAATCATATACAAAGTATGATTGCAACTTTGCAAGCATTGTGTCAAGATATAAATGGCTTAAGGAACGATTTGGGGATTGTAGATGCCAAAATAAATAAGTTGTCCGAAGAACAAACATGTATTGTAAAGGATGTGATTGATTCAAAATCTACAACGTTGCAAAAAAACAGCAGGGAACAATCAATAACCTAGAAATAGCTGACATTTCCGCCATAAAAGGTGAAAACTTCATTAAAGTCGTACATAACATAGCCAGAAATATT
Source organism: Sesamia inferens (assembly GCA_037179545.1). NCBI lineage: Eukaryota > Metazoa > Arthropoda > Insecta > Lepidoptera > Noctuidae > Sesamia > Sesamia inferens. The sequence goes on along the minus strand of CM073939.1, from coordinate 4,259,385 downwards.
AATGTCCCTATTATAACATCTGATATCGATTATTTCCACCGAGTTCGACGCTTAACTCGAACAAAACGAGTGTGGATACCGGTGATTCAGCTTCCAATAATGTTACATCCGTCTCGATAATAATAGACTTGTGCCTCATCTCACTTTGCATCCATTAGTATAACAAGATTTACATTACCACCCATTAGAAATTGGCATAAAATTAAACTTCCCGTCCCGCACTCAAGCTCCCATCTTCGTCGAGAAGACAATATTATAATAGTAGTTTATGAAACTGTACATAATTAGGTATTACACACTCGTGTGATACTAATTATGTACAGTTTTATCACACGAGTGTGTAATACCTAATTATGTACAGTTTCATATACTACTTTATCTAATCTCATACATTTTAAGAAACAATAATAATCAATTATGTGTCCAGCGAAACACAACAACGTCTCGCAATGCAAAGAAACGTATTTGGCGCCAAAATTGTGCACCCTGCATCAAAGCGCACGCGCCAAAGCACGCGCAGCCACAGATAAAAAATGAAATGGAATAATGAAATAAAATCTATGGTTTGTAATCTGTACGGTAATGAAAAAAAAATATTATAACATTATTTTGTTAGAGAAATAATGTTATAATTTAATTTTTTAATTTCCTTTCGATATACTATGGGTAAAGTACGTCAATATAAACTCCTTTTTAGTTTTATATTTTTATTTTTTTAATATGAGAGTAGATAAAGCAAATTATGAATCAATTAAAACTGCCCTTGCGTCTGTCCATTGGGAGAATATTTTTTCAAGTATGACTCGTGTAGATTCCATGATTGATAACTTAATGGCGCCGATTCTGATGATCACAATCTTAAACTAATTTTAAGCTATGTGCATCTTTTTCTTTCCATTTCGTTAAGAAATGGATAGAAGATATAAATAACATTTTAGTTTAATCCTGTCAAATTAAGATACTCCACATGCAGTTTTGACGCGATTATAAACATGGCGACTAAAATACGCCATTTTACGTCGGGAGCCATCGATCACTTATACACTAGACACAGCCTTGAACAAAATTCTTCTCTAAAGTTGCAGCAAGTATTAATTAGTCGAAACTTGTCAAAATAAATATACATTAATTTAAAATCAGCCTTAAGTGCAATGTATAAAGTTCGTATCACAAAGCAGTTTACAAAAAGCCATTATTTTTTACGACCTTTCTGTGGTACATTAAATATCAAACCAAATTCAACCGTACACGCATGCCTTAAAGTAAGATTCTCGCACACGGTTCTGTAAATATTCTTATCGAAATTTTATTGAGTAGATATTCCGAAGACAATATAAAGAAAAATGCTAAATCCTTTTGATCATTTGTCAAATCAAAAAATGCATCTAATACCATCCCTGAAAAGATGATGTACAATATGGGCCAAAGTAAGATTATCTCTACTGGTGAGGAGATATGTGGTGAACTCAGTTTTTGTTTCAGCCACTTTCAATTCTACCATTGCAGCAACAACTCATCTTCAACTGCAGATATAGGCACAATCAACCTTACTTTTAAACAAGTATTAAACGAATTAATAAAAAATAAAAAAAATATCAGAAAATAGTAACATCTCAAGTTTCACTTGCTTTTCGTAATCACATTTCTCAGTACCAGCACGGTTTCTTCAAACATCGCAGCTTAGATATGTTGAATTTTCGGAATTTCTACAGCAATTCATGGATAAGAATCTACAAGTGGATCTCATGTACACTGACTTTTTGAAGGCCTTTCTATAAAATTAATAATGATAAATGCTTATTGAAAAAATAGCGACAGTCGGAGTGCATGGAAACTTACTGCTGGATCCAATCTTATATAAAAAATCGAAGTCTGGCGGTCTGTGTTAAATGTTACCCATGTCAATTTCTCTCCGTTCCCTCTGGAGTTCCCCAAGGTTCCCATATGGGACCCTTGCTCTTTAGCCTTTACATTAATGACATACAGGATCTATATTTGACCATAGTAACCATTTACTTTACGCTGATGACACAAAAGTATTTAGAGTGCTTGAATGTGTCGCAAATTGCGCTAAACTACAAAGTGATTTATTAAATTTGCATAATTACTGTACAAGAAATCAACTCTATCTCAACATAGATAAATTTTTCATATTGTCATACAGAGTGATGCTGATTAATACGACAATAAATGAAAACACGGACAATATTGGTTCATATCCTTTAAAATATTGGTTTACTGACCTCCGATCGGCGACAGCGTAGTCCTGTATCCACTTGCTTTTTTCGCGCCATTATTATTAAAGTTTAGTACCAACCGCTGGATGCAGCGGTCATCAACCTGTAAGCGCTTTCTTATCAACATGTACATCATGTAGAAAATGTTAAAAATGAAAAATAAGTTCCTGTGACTAAACTAATGGATATATTTATATGATTTTTTATGGGTAGACTGAGAATGTGTTGAGGGACACGATGTTTTATTTATTGTCGTATTGTCATCACCACTTTGTATACGCGGAATACTCATCCTCTCAATTTCTGCTACACCATAAATACCTTAATTCTTAAAAAGAGTTCTCACCATTAGGGACCTACTAATCGCGCGAGTTAACTGTGCACCTCGCTGAAATGCGACTCTCTCCCGTTTCCCCATGCGGCGCCCCGCATTCGCCGTAAGCGCGGAGTAGCGATAGCATCTTTGTTACAATTGTCTAAATACAGTTTAAATCCCCTGATGTTATTACGGTTTCTGTGGAGTTTTTGCTTTGTTAAGTTTTTTTTTTTACATTTTCGACGCGTTAGTGAAGCCTGTTGGTTGTACCAACATTATATTTCAGTTCATATGTACCAATTTAACCAATTTAATTACAAAACGTCATGAGTAAAACAACGAGTGAAACAACTTTTATTAACATTTTTTTTTTTTAATATAATTCTCATTTTTTACAAACGGTACCGTCCGAATGACGTCACAGAGCGAGGTGCACAGTAACCTCGCGCGAGTTATACGTCCCGTTATGGCCACCAAATTAACATTTACCAAACACATCGATCACATTGTCGACACCGCCTTTCGCAGCCTTGGTTTTGTTTTGCGAATTAGTAAACCAACACCCTGCATTATTGGCACTATAGGTCTATGGTAAAAAACGATGTGTCTTTGTAAATTCAAGTGTGCTGATTTTAAATAATCCACAATCACGGTTTTAGTGCCAAAAATGTGAATAAAAGTTTTCGGAAAAATAACTTTAAATAATTAGGTGTACAAATGAGTTTCCGCCGTTGTTTGAATATGCGGATGAGCATTATCATGTAGGAGAATAGTTTTTTATGTTGGGGTAGTAATGGGCGCGTTTTTCCTCTTCCTTCTATCTTCCTCCAATAATGCTTCCAATTCCGTGTCTTTGTATGATTTCGGTCTCCACTACGTTCTTTGTCTTCCACGTGTCACAGATTCTTAACTTTTGAAACCACTCACGACAACTTCTCTCGCTTAAAGCAGTTTCACCATGAGCTTCTACGAGTAATCGATGTTCCTCAGCCGCAAATGGCGCTTATTCGGCCCAAAACTTGTCATTTTTGCACAAAAAGAAATATGTGATATTGATACAGAGTCACGAATACTCTAAGTGTATGTTTTTACCAGATGTCCGAACTTAGGATTATCACATCGGAACATTTCAACGTAACCTCTTAGTGAGGACATCTTTTGTTAAACGGCGGAAACTTGCTTGTACACCTATTACAATACAATAAAGTTCAGTTTATATCGTCAAATATTTTTAATAACTTTTTCAATAATGATAATAATGTTATGAAGTTGATATCAGAATGCCTAGACACGATTTGTTATAGAATTTGAAATATAGTTGTAATAGCATCAATTTGAATAAACTGTATTGTTTTGAAAGAGTACGACTCCGGTATAACCTGTTTGTGTCCTGCACAGGGCGGCGGCATCATCCCCATGCAGGAGCCTCCCGCCGCCGGCCCCGTGTCCACCGCCAACACACGCAGCGCCCCGCTACAGCTGCTGGCCGCGCCCGACCACGCCGGCCTCGCCCGCGGGGAGCTCTACTGGGACGACGGCGACAGCCTCAGTAACTATCACTCACATATCTAACTATACCAACACACGCAGCGCCCCGCTACAGCTGCTGGCCGCGCCCGACCACGCCGGCCTCGCCCGCGGGGAGCTCTACTGGGACGACGGCGACAGCCTCAGTAACTATCACTCACATATCTAACTATACCAACACACGCAGCGCCCCGCTACAGCTGCTGGCCGCGCCCGACCACGCCGGCCTCGCCCGCGGGGAGCTCTACTGGGACGACGGCGACAGCCTCAGTAACTATCACTCACATATCTAACTATACCAACACACGCAGCGCCCCGCTACAGCTGCTGGCCGCGCCCGACCACGCCGGCCTCGCCCGCGGGGAGCTCTACTGGGACGACGGCGACAGCCTCAGTAACTATCACTCACATATCTAACTATACCAACACACGCAGCGCCCCGCTACAGCTGCTGGCCGCGCCCGACCACGCCGGCCTCGCCCGCGGGGAGCTCTACTGGGACGACGGCGACAGCCTCAGTAACTATCACTCACATATCTAACTATACCAACACACGCAGCGCCCCGCTACAGCTGCTGGCCGCGCCCGACCACGCTTGTTGGCCCACACTGCCTCGGCTGGTTAAGCCTGAATGAACACTGTCTCATACGGCGAGAGAGAAAGCATTTCTCTTTGCATCTCTCTGCCCACAATTCGCGTCTGGATACTAGCAGTGCTACTCCACCGAATTTGCCTCACTGCGACACTTTAATGCCCGAGGTTCGCATTAGGGACAAGGAGGTTCTGAGAGTACAATGTCGTCAGGACGTGAATATAAAGGGTAATGGACCAGATGGTATACTGACGCTTGTACTGCCCCTCATTTAGGACTGGTATAGTGCCCTAAGTCCTTGAAATTTTGCCAACGTACAGCCCGTGCCCAAAAGGGTAGTCGTGCCGACCCTTCCAATTTATCGGCGGATTTCAGTAACTTCCGTATTCTGCAAGAGTATGGTGCGTGTATTGGGTTGTGTCCTAAAAAATAATTTAATATCCATCAGATAGCTTTATAAAAAATATTTAACACGTACCTATTTTTTATTTTTTCTTTCATTCAAATACTTTGACAGATGTATTGATTTGAAATGTAGCATGACGTCACGCCTTGGTACAAAATATACCACGGTGTGATGTAATTAACCCTCACTCCTTAACTTTAATACGCTATATCTCAGTAGTCAGACAAAATAAAAATACAGGTCTTGATTTTTTTTATATCTTTAAGACGGACAAATTTTTGATTTTTTTATATTCATACCTTGACACATCCCTATTGAACTCGCGCCTCTTGACATACCTTGAAAGTAACGATCTCATCAGTGACTGACAGTACAGGTTTCGCTGCAATCGGTCAACTGGGGACCTACTAGTGTATGCCCCTCACTAGTGGGGCTAGGTCCTCGAGAAAAATCGGGAAGCGATTGCCCTAGATCTCACGAAGACCTTCGACCGGGTATAGCACGCTGGCTTTTTGAGTAAGCTTCCAGCGTACGGTATATCTGCTGGCCTCACTGGCTAAAACACTGGTTAAAAAGCTTCCAGAGTGAACGGTCCCTCCGAGTTTTTGTCGACGGATGCTTAACGGGGGCTCCGTTAAGCATCCGTCGACAAAAACTCGGAGGGACCGTTCACTCTGGAAGGTCGGTTAATGGTGTTCCTCAGGGGTCTGTTTTCAGTGCAACTCTGTTCTTGCTGCATGTTAACTCTGATCTGCTGATGTCCGGTATCTATGGGTATGCAAATGACAGCACAGTTGTGGAGAGATACCTGCCGGGTGCTCAGGCTAGTAAGGAAGCAATTCGGTCTGAAAGAGAGGCTATTGTAGAGCGTACGAATGTTGCACTACAGGTAGTCTCAGAATGGGGTGAAGCCAATGTTGTGGCATAGAATACCGCCAAAATACAAGCGTATTTATTCACCGCCAAAAGAAGCCCTTTCATCTTGGCTCCTACATTTCGAAATGTTTTCTTAGAACGCACCTACAGCTTTTGAGAGTTGAGGTTTCCTCGAACCTGAACTTTGGGCGGTTCATTGAATCCAAAGCCAAGTTGGCTGCCAGAAAACTTGGCGTTATTGCAACGGTCCGGCGGCACTTCACACCACGCTTCGTGAGTGGAGTACTGCAACCACATTTGGGCTGTTGCTGCCAAAGTTGCCAGGTGGCATTTGTGCCACCTGGCAATTTTGGATTCGGTGGAGAGGGATGCGAAGAGCTAATTGGCGACTCAAAAAAAAAAAAAAATGCAAATAAAAATTCAAAATTTAAATAAACCGTCGAAACGCTCTATTCTGCAATATGGCGTAGCGCTTTGTAAGTGACGGCACAAGCGATTTTCGGTTCCGCAGTGGTGTTTGTGTTTAAGTATCTGTTATTTGTTGTTGTTTATCTAATAAAATGATTTACAAGTGGTGTGCTGTACCGGGTTGTACAAATACATCGATAATATGGACCCCGAAAGATGGTTTATAAGTTTGCCGAAAAATCAGAAAATTTGTTAAAAGTGGATGCAGCTTGCCCGCAGAAATCCTAAAGATATTTCGGATAAAAATAGTGATGTGGTAAATCGAAATTTTACAATTAAAAGTTAGTCTAGATTGCATTTTTTTTATTCAAATTGCGTATATGTATATAAATAAAAATAGAGGATGGACCAAAAGTCTGTTAATATTTGAAATAATGATAAAAAAAATAAGTATAGTAGGTAGATTAAAACTGTTTATTGTTTTCGATAGAATACAAAAGGGGGATTTTTTTCTTAAAAATCATCATCAATTCATTATTCTGACATTACTGCAATCTAGAGCGGAGATTTTCGATAAAAGCTTTACATATTTTTGTTGTGTTGTTTTGGATTTCTGTGCCAATACAATCCTTTAATTCGTCAACTGGGTTGGTGTCGTAAACTTTAGCCTTAAGATATCCCCAAAAAAAAAAACCCATTGAGGATAGATACGAACTACGAGGCGACTAGTTAATGTCCTCTATTTTCGATATCACTTTCGGGCCAAAAAAGTCTTAAGCTGCCCTGGACGATTTATTCATGTATACTTATATACAGTCGACTCTCGTTAATTTAACATTCTTTTCGAATCTGATAAAAATAGTATGGACTATCATGAAGAAATGAATTCGGAGTGTTTTAAAGAATGGCTTAAAAGCATTTTGACAAATTTAAAGCCAAATGCGGTGCTGGCATTAGATAACGCAGAGTACCATTCTAGAAAAGTCGAGCATATCCCCACTTCAAACTGGCGGAAGGCTGATATTATTCAGTGGTTGGATGATAAACAAATTTATTATCAAACTGCAATGACAAATAAACTCATAAAACACTTTATTTTCTGTTACAGACACCTACGAAGAACAAAAATACAGCCACATAGAATTCTCTCTGAACAACACAGAGATACGCAGCACCGTCCAATGGTGGGGATTCGGAGTACCTTCACTCAACAAAATATCAGTACTGAACCAGCCGCCGATCAAGAAGGTCGCCATCAATAACCAGCCTTGCGTTAAACCCTGCGAATTTACGTACAACACACAAACCAAGGTACTCCAAATAACAGCAAACCTTTCCTTGGATAAACCTTTTAACGTAAAATGGTATCAAACTATGAAAACACCTAGCCCGAATTGGAGAAACTGGATGGGAAGCAAAAATAATCCCTGAAAAATGTGGGTAGTTTGAAGTTTATTGTAATTAATATGCAACAATGAAGGTTTTAGTACATGTGTACTCTGGTCCTGAAAAGTCAAGTTTGTCTATGATAATGTGAGTATTTTGTATACCCTGAATATTGATGTAATGAATGTATAGAAATATAAGCTGGAAAAGGGATGAAAAACTTACCGATTTCGGATTTTAAATGTTGCATTGAAATGCTTGTTCCTATGAAGGAATTTAATAGTGTTTTGAGTGTCAAAAAGCTTGCTGAAGACGATAGAAGAGGTAGAGATAAAGATACTATGAAAGCAGAAGACAATTTTTATTTCGATTAATATTTTTAATCTTTACTTTGAAAGTAAATTAAATATAGTCATGCATATTCTTTCATCACTAAAATGGCTTAGTAAGTACCTATTAAAAATAAGTCAATGTGTCACCAACAGTCATTTAGCTAATTTGCACGTGGTCATCATTCTTTGAAACCCTTCTATACAATTGATATAAGAATTAAGGAGGATGCTCTACTCTCAAGTTTCGACTCGTTCCATGGCTATGTAGTTTTCTTCATCAATCTAAAATAAACTCAAACAAAAAAACGGACAAGATTTAAGTCACACACACCCATCAAACACTCATCACACTGACATCGGTTTACGGTTTAGCTGATAAGAGAATGCATTCCTGACACCCGACAGTGCGACAAATTCGCAAAACTCACTTCTATAAGGATCAAATTCGCAAAACATGTATCCGATTATATAAAACTCACAGCTATCAAGGGCTCTTGTCGTCTGCACTGTAAACTAAACGTTAAGATTTGTGGCGGTTGGGCTTATAACCCGTTCGTAGCTACTAAGATGTTACAATATAAGTATTATTAACTGACATTTCTATTTACTTCTAATATACTTTAATTCTTTAGGGACATAGTCCATCTATAACAATATTCTATGTCTACAAACAATTGAAATCTGTACTAGATAGCTCTATGATAGTAGTTAAAGATATTATACAGGCTGATACATTTGAGATTTCTGTTAATAGAGATTTTTCTTTATTATTTTCGGTTGCTATAATAGAAAAAGAGCTCTCCTTGCTTACTAATTAATCTATACACCGTCGTCTCACAAGGACATCCCACTTCAAAGTAAAAAAAAAGAAAATGTCTCTGGTACAGATATCGCTACTCCATTCCGCATATCTTTGGAACTCAAAATTCGGACTGCGCTCTAAATAGGGTGCTTCAAACTACGTCATGCGTCATAACAATGCATGATATTTTAATTTTGTAAATTACTAGTGGCCGCCAGCGACTTTGTTCGCGTGGAGTTTGTTATGCTCCACTCCTATTGGTCGCAGCATGATGTTATATAGCCTAAAGCCTTCCTGGATTAATAGGCTATCCAACGCAAAAAAAATCAAATCGGACCAGTAGTTCCTATGATTAGCGCGTTCAAACAAACAAACTCTTCAACTTTATATATTAGTATAGATATAGATTCAAAAGATGTTTTTTTATTTCTACTAATGTTCAGTATGTCAGTCATTGGATAGATTAAGTGGGCTGTCTTTTTTTGACGACTATAATTCCACGGACTATGAATCATCTTGTAATAATGTATTTTTTCTCTGAATGTATTCTTCTTAAACAGCTTAGTTTTTAAGATTATAGTTAGCTAATATTGGCTATATAGCTTGTCTATAAAGTCGTGAAAATGGATCTTTCTGAAACTAGCAATTTTAAAAGTAGGGCAACGCTAAATCTTAGTAAATACAAGTACATCGAATGTCGTCGGCAGTCATGTTTTGTGACTTGTTATTTATTGAAATTTGTATTAACTTTCAATTCTATTTCAACAAAACATCGAAGAAATGTGTTAAATATGAGAAAAACAAACCGGAGTGGAGCTCAGTTTATCATCAATGTTTGTTAGTACACCAAGCTGGACAACTTTGATCAAATATGGATGATATTTATGCTTGAACAGTTGCTAAAACAGGTACATATGTAATCATGTTACTGTTTGTTTTTATCTACTAGAAGTTTCAAATGTAGTAAGTAAACGATTTTAAGACTAAAATAAGGATTGTTTACATGGCACATTAATAGGTTCGAATGCAAGTACATATAAGTAGAACATATTGTAGTGCGTTTTGATTTTGGGGTATTTAATTTACCGCTGATTTTAAAAATGAATTATATCAAGTTGGGTTGAGAGTAAACCCGTTATCAAGATATGAGTCAGTTATTCGCTTAAGTGAAGATAGCACGCTGATGACAGCAGTAGCGGAGACGTTGGTAGTGACGCTGCTGACAATGAAAATACTTTTTAACGAAGAATATTTGGAATCAGATGATGAAAGTAATTATTATGTTTTGGAATATTTTTCATTGGTAAAATCACGATTTTATTTTTTGTTTTACTCGTTTAATTTAAACGCCAGAGACCATAGATTTATGTTTTCATTAAAACTAGTTTTGCTTCTAGTACAAGATAATATGCTAGTATCAAAATGATTTCAATCGCATTAACAGGGTTGCTATATGCACGACCGCAGCGCCCTCATTTATTTTCAAGACTTTATAGACTGAGTATATTTCTTACTTTTCGTATTCATTAAAGCTTTATAAAATGATTATGTACTATTTTTTATTTAAAAGTGATTTTTAATGCTTTTCTGCCAATTATTACTAATGATATTATTGTATCAACTCCCTTTTGAACTATGGTCAAGTTCAAAATATTAACTCTTCGTATTTGAACGTGGATCCACGCGAGACACAATGGTTTTTTGTTTGTTCTTTATTGATCGGTAATAATGGGTCGTTAATGATTAACGGCGTTTTGAATAACTATAAAATTGAAATAATGTTCTCGAATAAAGTTTAATTTGTACCAATAACCGGGTTTTGAAATTGTTCAAAATAATAAAATTAACATTGACGCAATTTTTTTTTTTTTTTGTCATAACTAAACTAATTTTAATTTAAGTCCATCTTTTTATTTCTGTTTCATTAAGGACATAAGATAGACATTAGCTTAGTCCTATCAAATTTAAAACTCCACAGGCGGTTTAGACGTCATTAAAAACATGGCGACTAAATATATGTCCTTTGTTCATTAAAAAGAAAGAAAAAGATGCAATGACCTTAAAGTTTAGTTTATTTTGTGAACATATCTGTGCCATTGGTAGATATGATGTACATTTCTAGTTGCATACTCTAGTCATAAGGTATATATTTAACATTAATAAAAGCTCAATTGCATTGTATTTGGTGGTACCCAAAGTCCACAACACAGGAATTACCTAAATGATGTTCATTATAACGTAAAAAATGTCTTTTAACAATTATATAGATGTGTATGCATTTTTAAACTTAATTATACATTCATATAAAATGTTTTTGGTCTTTCCAAGGTTATTAATAATTTTATTATACCGAGTATAGCACCAGTTACGATTTTATGTAAGGTCAACAACAAAATTCTGTTAACACGAAATTATTCGATAGTGCTTGATAGAGCAGCGGTGGCCTATGGTGTCGGGCGCAATTTAAAAGCTGTAGGTCTTAGGTTCGATCCCCATCAGGCGCTTTACTTTGTGTAAATTATTTCATCACCACTGCTCTCAAAACGGTGAAGGAAAACATTGTGAAGAAACCGGCATGTCCTAGAGCCTACTTCAGTTTCAATTATAACATTTCGTTCAGTATTTAAGATTCTTAGTGTTAATCGACTTTTGTTGCTGACTGCACTATTTGACATTAAATCATTTAACATTAATGTAGTATTTAATCTGTACTTATAAGGAATTTTCACAATATTGGCGTAATTTTAATTAATTAAACCCTAAAATGGTACATTGATTTCATCATAGGTGTCTCCTGTACAATAATTTGTGATAATTTTGGAATATTTGTGATAATTACGTTACTTAGTAGGGGTACAAAATAAATATTGTGATAACATACATACTAATTAATTGCACTAACAGTCTCTGTGGTTGATGCCAAAGTAGTGAATTGTGTTTACCATTGGTTTTCGTAGATAAGAATGCACTAATAAAAATGATAACGCACAAAAAAATGTTTTTTTTAATAGTATATTTATGTGGAATATTTATTAATCATCTTTGAATTCATCAACATTTCCAAATTAAATAATATATAGATAGTAATTTGCCATAGACAAGAAAATAAAAACAAATTAACATAACCTACCTTAATATTCTCTACAACATATACTTAAGGCACTGCCTTAAAAGATCTCGTGTGGTGTACCACAGGGATCGGTCCTGGGGCCGTGTCTGTAGGACATTGGGTACGACTAGGTGCTGCACGCCGACCGGACGCCGATAGGCCGATAGAATCGGCGTCCGGTCGGACATAGGGGAGATCGCACCAGGAGGCAACCGAAGCAGCGACAATTGGGTCCGGGGGCTTGCGACAATCGTTGAGAGAATCCGGCAATTGAAGGTGTTGTTGGGTATCGATAACTGATTCTACTAATGCATACAAAACCGGGCTAAACTTAAAAAAAAATCCCCCTAAAAAAATTAATATTATTTCGGCAAAAAGACGTAACTTAATAAATGTGCGTTAACCACCCTTCCGCGGGCGGCGGGCGGCAGGGCACGCGGCACGTGGTCGCATCGCTATTCGCTCATAATAATACCGGTGTTGTCACTTTTTTAAACATTGCCAAATTTCGGGGAAGTTGGAATTAATTCGCGGGAAAAAAAGATTATTTCTAAATTCATTTGTATTGGTACTATGATGATTACGTAAAATTTTATATTATATTTGGTCATGTGTGTTACCTAACCTTTATTATCCTTATGGGTCGGACAGGGTTTTCTTAACATACTGTATAATGGCGCAGAGCGAAGCAGGCCGGTGCCGCCTTGAGGTGTTTCTTCCCCAATCTAGGGGGTCAAAAAGCCTCCTGCCAGAGAGTCTACGCTCTGGTTCTACCGTGTCCTCGTGACGGCTCTCGCGTCTGGACCTGGTCCAGATCGAAAGTATTTGGTATGCTGGGGGTTGTTCGAAAGAGGTACCGTGGCCCCTGGCGCACAATCTAATGAAGGAACACTGTTTACTGTAAGTTGCTCTCAAAATGGTGAAGTAAAACATCGCAAGAAAACTGTATATTTCAGAGAACCTTTTTATACCGCGTACATCGAGGGACTGGAATAATTTGCCAGCGGCGGTGTTTCCGTCTCGCTACAATTTTAGCGTCTTCAAGGCTAGAGTAAATAGGCTCTTAATAAACTAGCGCGCTTTACCATCAACGATAACGTCACTGCTTACCATCAGGCGGGATGCGCGGTCAAGCGCTAGTTTATAATCTATAAAAAAAAAATGTAGTTTTATCTTCAATTTTTGTACCAACACTGCACATCTTTCCTCTTGTCCATGTTCCTATCTGTTGTCATGGTCCTATAAAGATTGGAGACTGTTCTCGAAGTTGTTGACAGTTACATGTACCTGGGACAAACTATCCAGTTAGGAAGGTCCAACTTCGAGAAAGAGGTCAATCGTCGAATCCAAATCGGCTGGGTTGCTTTCGGGAAGCTACGTAGAATCTTCTCGTCTGAAATACTGCAGTCTCAAGACAAAAGTCTTCGACCAGTGAGTGTTGCCAGTGATCAGACTTATGGAATTGAGACGTGGTCGCTAACAATGGGCCTTATAAGAAGGTTCAAAGTCATTCAAAGGCCAATGGAGAGGGCTATGCTTGGGGTTTCACTGCGCGATCGAATCAGGAATGACGAGATCCGCAGAAGAACGAGAGAGACCGATGCCCGATGGGGCCGACGGGTTCTCGTGTGGCGACCACGCACCGGAAGACGCAGCGTGGGAAGCCCCCCCCCCCCCAGACCCCCCCTCCCAAGAAGGAGGACCGACGACCTGGTGAAGGTCACGGGAAACCGCTGGATGCAAGAGGCGCAGGACCGGTCGTCGTGGAGAACCTTGGGGGAGGCCTATGTCCAGCAGTGGGCATCTTTCGGCTGAAACATAGATGATGATAATGACTGTGCCCATGTGATGGATTATGACCCTCCCTCTTAAAAGAGCAGGGCTCTGCCTGTCTCAGCTGTGTTAAACTTTTTAGGCTGCTAATATACATATGAAAATAAAAACAAATTAACATAACATTTTTTTTTCTATAACATCTAATAAATAAAACAAACATTAACATTGCAATAACAAACTACTTTTCTGTCTTTTCCTTCTCCTCTTTTATCACATCAGTTTCGAGAAACTTCAGATACTGTTCTTCTGTCATCAAAGTAGTCAACTCATCAAGCTTTGTCAACTTCAACTTGAATAACCAGCCTTCATCATAAAAGTTTGTATTTATAAGAGCAGGTTTCTTCTCTACTGCTAAATTTTTCTCTGTAACTATACCAGTTACAGGAGAATATATTTCGCTGGCTGCTTTAACACTTTCCAGGGCTCCGCATTCATCTCCTTCATTAACCAAAGTTTTAGGTTCAGGTAGTTGTGCAAAGACAACATCCCCAAGAGATTCTTGTGCATATGCGCTGATACCAACTGTTCCTACATCATTTTCAACAATAACCCATTCATGTCTGTTGCTGAATAACCTGAGTACCTTGCTACTGTATTGATGACGTAGTACACAGTATGTCTGCTTGATATTTGGTTGGATAAGGCAACTTTTTGACACAACCTGTTTTGAGAGTTGCAGGAAACATCTCTGGAATGCCATTTTGTGCTGAAAATAATAATATTGTATGTATTAAAAGCCTTCTTAGTGAACAGTAGATCTGAATATCCTGATGAAACAACTGTTTCAATTAAATAATGAAGCACTATTTCGTAGGTTTATTAGGTAGGAATTAAGTGGTCAAAAATATGGTAGGATTCAAAATGTCTTTTAAAATTGTGTAAACAAAGCAACTGATACTCATTATTATTTAAAGTTTATTACTTTGAGAAATAAATACTCAATAATTTATTCCATTAATGTATACATAATAGTTATTATATTAAAATATAAAATCAATTATGGACCCCGTCGGGCACAGCAAAGTGTTTTGTTTTTTAATAGGAGAGGATGAAGACACTCTTGTTAAGGAAAAAAACATAAATATTAATTAAATAACCATCCCGCATGATGAGAACCTCATGAAAGCCAAGAAAGATAAACAAATCAAGTATCTTGACTTGGCTCACGAGGTTGTCGTCATGTGGGAGGTGGAGGTGGTCGAGGTGTCAGCAATCATTTGTACCAATAGTCATGACAGACAGCCAATGGCTTAATAGTGAAGAGCCGCGACCAACACCTCAGGAGGCTCTTGTTAGGCAGTTGGATCAAAGGCTTGATTCAGAAAGCTGTAATTCGGGACACGGCTCGCAATGTCAGGAAGTTCCTCTCTCTGGAGCCCTGACCGCCGGTAGCTTGGACCCTGTTCCTGATACCGGTGGGCTAGTATTTTTTATATTTTTAAATGTTTTCATGTATTTTTTATGTAGAAATATTTAATAAAGTAATTTATATGTATTTAAAATGAAATAAAGAAATTAAAATAGTATTGTGTCACCAATTATCATTGTAGCTATAATTAATTGGGTACATTATATAAGGTAAGAGCGTAAGACACCAGATTTATCTCTTAAATTGAATCTGTGGCTAGTTTGGACAAGGCTTGGATGTAATAAAAGTGAAACTGTTGTCAATGTTTATTTCGGTAAAACTGTTTGATACAGAAAGAAAATGTTTACAACACAAGTTAGTAGAATATATCTGGAGAAGATTAAACGTGAAAATCAAGTAGCCGGGAGCGCACTTTAGAGTAATGTAAGAAGAAAACTATAGCCCATTTTGAATGTTAGTATAAGGATACGGTATTGTGGGTTACTAAAATAATTATGTCTGTCTCTAGTTTACGCTACGACTGTGTATGTTCACGAAATTTAAATTAATAAACGAATGTTAGAACACAATACTTACGAGTTATAATTTATGTACAATATATAAAATCCACTAGCTATTATTCCTATAAAAATATTTCACAACAAGAATAATATTGAAACTGAAGTTTCAGTTTTATATAGGTTATATTATAAGACAAATAATAAATCTACCTATGTCAAATCCAATCCAAATGTCAAGCAATCGGCCTATTGTCATATTAGCTTTTGCCCGCGGCTTCGCTCGCGTTAATTTCGGGGTGACACGGTTTCCCTTTCCTGATTTAGAACACAGAAGAGAACTCTGAACAGCTTATTATTCGAATATACTACTGTAGACGATATTCTCTGTAATATGAAGTGCTGTATTATGAATATAATTTATTCGTTGTATCATAAAACCTGTACTAATTTTGCACTCACATCAATTTTCATCGCGTATTTGAGGGGCTGGGGCAAAATTACCAAAAAAATAAGACAGGTATTTTTTGTTGGTAACAGAGTCTGTGTACGTACCAATTTTTAGCTTCCAACGGTGAAAACTGGAAAAGTCACCCCTCTTTTAAAGAGTTGGGGCGGATTATCAAAAAAATTATGCACGACCTTTTTTTTGGCCAGAAATAGTCTGCATAACAATTTATAGATTTCTATCTCGAAAATTTCGGAACGCTCCATATAAACTTCTACCCCTCATTTTGGTGATGTTGGGTTTTATGAAGAGGCAAAAAGTAAGTTATGTCATTTTCCATGTCTTCCACTATTGCCATTTGAAAAAAATTTCAAATCGTCGCTCCATATTGTTATGAAATAGGGACAAATAAACAAACAAACAAACACACACTTTCCCATTTATAATATTAGTATGGATTTATCATCCTATATATACCACCCAGTGATATTTATACTACTCTACTCTATTGTTACACACTTCACACTATATTCCGCTAATATCGTTTAAAAAATACTCTGAGAGCTACCTATCGACGATCTATGTACGTACAATCACAAATATTACGTAAAAACATATTTTATGAAAAAGAAATATTACAAGCTGGAAATTAATTATATTTCTGAACGAAAACGGTGTTGCCAATTTTGTAATAAATTTCTAAAATAGTTATTATTGTGGTCATAATGAAAAATTTTAATTATTAAGTCACAAACGTTCTAAAAACACAAACGAAGCTCACTAACACCATTGCACATTAATGATATTTTATATTAAGGTCCTCCTCCGTGGCGCAGCGGTTAAAACGCCTGCCTGCCACGTGGAGGCCCCGGGTTCGATCCCCGCCAGGTCATGATTCATGATGGAAAACGATATTTTCCTGATTGGCCTGGGTCTTGGACGTTTCTCTATACATATCTATGTATGTATCTATTATAAATATAGTATCGTTGAGTTAGTATTCCATAACACAAGTCTCGAACTTACTTTGGGGCTAGCTCAATCTGTGTGATTTGTTCGTATTTATTTATTTATATAAATCATTTCTTTAGAATTTATAACTGTATCGTATTCAACGTTGTTATAGTTTGAAATTTGCGCATTGGAATGTCCATTATTTTGTTTTCATGCAGCCGGTTTTAATTTTGTTTGAAATTTATAGGGATCATCTTTGAGTGATATTTGGTATTGATGTATAATATTACTGTGGTCAAATAAATATTGGTAGCATCTTTCTGTCCATTTGTGGTATCATTTAGCTATAAATATTGACAACACCATTTCAAAAACGTCACAACAAACGTCATTGTTCGCTTAGCCATGAGTGAAAGATGTCAAACGAAGCTTGCAGAGAAATTTGATAATAAAAATTATATTATTTACTTTGGTATCCTATGCACGGCGATTGGAGTCTTATATTTTTACAGGTAGCATAATATAATAACTACGTATCTGTGTACTTTCTGGGTTGTAGTTCTCTAAACGATTCGGTTATTTCAGATTTCACTTTGCCACAATAGCATTCAGCTATGTGTTGGGATGTCTGGCTTGTTATTACGGGCTAAACTCGAATATTCTACACGATTATATTGATAAATTAAAGTGCCATATCGTCGGTGAGACGACCAAAAATGAAGGAGACGTGTTAATCAGAGTGAGTTGGCATCCTTTCTTTGTTTACTGTTTACTTGTAGAAAACTAGTTATTTTGCGATTGAGGTCATGTACGCCTCCCTATTCATCATTTTTACCAATAGATAAGCAATTATTGTGAGCACAATTATTGCAAGTAATCAAGAAGGTACCTGAAGAGCCGTTATTTGATGTGGGACTCCACTAATAATTTTTAATGCTTAATTAAATATTCGTATTATCTTGCTAGTCCGTTTTCTTTTGAAAGTAACGAATTTTGAGGTACATAAAACTATTTAATTTGTAACTTTTATGGATTATCACTTCTTACTTATCATAAGATAAATTTTATCTGGTACTTCAATCTTCTAACAGATAGGTCAGACAGTTACATCTATAATATGATATAAAAAATATGTATGCTAAGTTTTTTATTACCATCCCAAAGTGTCCTTCTAAAAAAATGCCCCTTTCCACTCATATCTTTTGTGAGTGTTAATCTTAATATCTTATTATAGCTAAGTAGGTAGGTAGTTGCTGGTTTCCTTGTCTTTTTTCCTAAATTTTATTTAGTAAACTCTCTAAGTTATAAGATACATTTATTATTATTATTATTCATGACCCATTGGTCATTAGTATGGAACATTGAAGTCTTTGGTAATTAGTTAGTTATTAATAAATATTTAATAACAAGCTTATTATTTTAAATATGAAGTGATTATACAAATATAATAATACATAAATTGTATTTCTATACACACTAATAATCAATTTTATTTTTTTTTTCACTGCTGAGTAAAGGCCCCTTTTCTTCCAAACCTCTTCTTATAAATTGTCTATAATCCTAATTTATAATCAGAGTAATATAATATGCCTTCTGTTCAAATTCCTATTATTCAGCTTTCATCTTTTTCAAAATCTTTCCCAAAGTTTTGGCTGATTAGATAAAATTCCCTTTATTCATAAACTTTGCATGAGTTAAGAAATGTTTAAACCTGAAACTTTTTAAATTAAAATTTGCTAATAATTTTCCTTCTATTTTATCAAGAAAAGAACAGAAGAGCAATATAAGATTAGTTCTCTCATATTAGTTAGTGCATGACATAATTGGATATATTTAAACTTGCTATGGAATATCTTTATGTTTCCCTTTTCAATGATCAGAATTACAAAATGGATCATAGCTCATAGCCGACTGTTAACATGGCTTGTGCAGTGGTTGAGCAATCGACTGTTGTGCTATGTGTCACGGGTTTGATTCTGTTCAAGCTGTTACTAGTATGTAAGTTTAAATATATGTAAACATACTCATGATATAGGAGTAATTCTTAGTGTGAGGCTACATTTAATAGAGTACTTGACTATAAAAAACTAATTAGTCCGTCAGTCAGATTTCCAAAAAAACTAGATGTATTTTTTCTTTTTTCATATAAACAAAAAATGAAAACGATACAGTGAGTTGAAAACACGTATGATGTTACTGCTTGCTACACTTTTTAGCAACTAGTGACATCAATAGCCACCACTCCTGATCTTTGATGCCTTTTATATTTGTAAATTTTTATTGATTTGATAAAACAAAATATATGTATCCAATAGTTTTCTTTAATCTGAATGACGGACTAAATAGAATATTTTTTTTACCCAGGATACATCCCTATTACAAAAAAAATTCAATGACACCAGTAAAATGTGAAAAACTCTTTTCTTCATGACTTGATGATGGAGTCTTGTATTTTCAGGGTTGCGAGACCTGTGGGTCAAAGGATTGTGAGAGGCATGACTCGAGCTTGTCGGCGGAGCCCTGGGTGGGGCTCCAGATACACAAACAATTGGATCAGGCCATAGAGGATGTGAGTATTACTTTGAAATAATATTACAGACATCAGCAATTTAAACTGGGTAGCTTCAAATTTCGGTCTAACTGGCAATGTTTTTTGTTCCAATCAATTTTAAATCATTAAAGCATTTGTGATAAAGTTTAAATCTATTAAAGAAATTTGACAAGCTGTAGTAGCTTCACATACTGCAGTCTGTACATTATGATATGTGTGACAAGTAGTTCACTATAGGCGTAGAGAGGATGCTAAATGCTGTGCATTAATAAACTTCTTATGTCCTACACAATCATCACCTGTCTTCACTGCCTAACTGACTTGGTAAGATTGGTTGTATGGACAATAGCAGGTCAAGCTACCCGAAACTATCAAATATTCCCAGTCAACCTTGAGCTTGCTTGCTTTAGAGATAAAGTTGAAAATCTAATAAAGAAATCTGTCAGATTGTATTGAGCTGTCGATGTGCTGTGGTCTGTACTTACATCACAAGAATCATATACAACTTTAAGGCTTTTAATGATAAAACAAACGGAAGTCAGAGAAAAATAAATAATAAAACCGGCCAAGCACGAATTGGCGTCGCGCTCGATCAGATGCATCAGTATCTATAAAAATCCCTTCTGTTATATCAATATAGGACTAGGAATAGGTAGATACACAATGCACATAAGATACCTACTTTTATCTAAATTTATACGGGTAAAACCACGGGGCGCGGTATACAATAATTATTGAATCGCAGTTAATACAGCGACTGATCGCATTATTATTGAGAGTTGCATGTTACTATTATCTTGCTAATCTATAAATCTAACATTGTACAAAACACAGGCCCGTTCGTGGCCACTTTGGATTCAGTGGAGAGGCGTGCGAAGATGCTGATTGGTGACCCTGATTTAACTCGAGAGGGTCTCCAAAGCCTAGAGCACAGGCGTAGAGTATCCAGCCTTTCGGTGTTCTATAGGATGCATTTTGGGGAGTGTGCGAGGGAGTTGCATGATTTAATGCCCCCATCTCCGTTCCATCATCGGAAGACCCGTCGTACGGCGAGTCCACCCTTACGTTGTTGACACCACTACGATCAGGACGAAGCGTTTCGTCTCGTCTTTTATGCCGCGTACATCGAGGGACTGGAATAATTTGCTAGCGGCGGTGTTTCCGTCTGACTACAATTTAAATGGCTCTTAATAAACTAGCGCGCTTTACCACCAACGATTGCATCACTGCTTACCATCAGGCGGAATTGCGGCCCAGCACCAGTTTATTATTAAAAAAAAAACCCTCTGCGGGAAACAAATGGCAAAATATGTGTTATGTGGTTTCGGAATACTTAGAGGACAAACATCATCATTTCAGCCGAAAGACGTCCACTACTGGACATAGGCCTCCGCCAAGGTTCTCCACGACGACCGGTCCTACGCCTCCCGCATCCAGCGGTTTCCCGCGACCTTCACCAGGTCGTCGGTCCACCTTGTCGGGGGCCTACCCACGCTACGTCTTCCGGTGCGTGGTCGCCACTCGGGAACCCGTCCGCCCCATCGGGCATCGGTCCTACGGGCAATGTGTCCAGCCCATTGCCACTTTAGTGTTGCAATTCTTCGGGCTATGTCGGTTACTCTCGTTCTTTTGCGGATCTCCTCATTCCTGATTCGATCGCGCAGTGAAACCCCAAACATAGCCCTCTCCATTGCCCTTTGAGTGACTTTGAGCCTTCGTATAAGGCCCATTGTTAGCGACCACGTCTTAATTCCATAAGTCGTCACTGGCAACACACACTGGTCGAAGACTTTTGTCTTGTTGAAGAGGACAAACATACAAACATTGATTTTCGTATATGTAAATTAATAGAAGAATGCTATAAATAATAACAAAATAATATTTTTTCAGTTTTCATAACTGAAACTTAGAATGACAAAACTACTATTCCAACCAACCGATCCACCAAGGTCAAATAATATCTAAGTATAAACGTCTTACACAATGGCGACACCGAACCAAAACAATTGATATTATGAGCGTGTGAGATCATCTCTAGTTCCAAATGGTCAGACAGTCAATACATTAATTTGTTCGTGTCTAAAAGTCCTTTCCGTATATTTGTTGGTACACACAGCGGGCCAAGGTACTCTTAACTGACATATTTTCCCAACCAAATTTGAACCTTAATATTTAAGGGTTAAATTTGAAAATCTGTGAATGAAAATTTTATATTAGGTATACTCGTGGTAGCTTAATATACATAATATTAGGAGGTGGCTGAAAAGGGAATGAATACCGTAGTAACGACTAATAAAGAAGTATGGAACAAAAGATATGTTGAAAGAAATAAATAGATATAAAGGCAACGTAGTGTATATCCCGAACAGTCTTACTTAGTGCTTGTCCTTGAATTTTAGAATAGACATAGCCAATATGTGGAACCTTCTGCGAGCGTTTATGTCCCCTTCCACATTTAATCCTTTGTTATTGCCATCAAAACAAGAGTGAATCTGAGGTCTGTTCTGGGCACGTTCCATCGTAGACGATACGGTACACTTTCTGTCAGGTGTAAACGAGCGCAATTTTGGCAAAAAAAAAAAAAGAATTATGATAATGATTATGATAACATATCACAACATTAGGAGAAGACAGAATGTCTATTCTTTAGAATCCTGCATAGTCACTGCTGCATATTAATGAATATTTTTGTAATTTGAGATAAGGTAGGAGTGTACAGCATTACGCCTTTTTACTATACGACCATAGAATGCAGACATCTCAGCGGCCGTTGCTAGAGGCGGCACTATCAATATTTTCTATAAAAATCCACAGTTTACTCATACAATCTCTAGACGCTAAGTAGGCATTCCGCGTTTTATGCCTAAAACACTTTAATCGCACACAGCTCTGGAAATCGAGCTGCGATCCTCGGCAACTCATCCAACAGCTACCCTGCAAAGATCGTCGGACAAATTCTCTAGAACTAGCTCATTACCACCTTACAACAACCCTCAGTTTTAAGTTCTAGCCACTGACCTTGACACTGTTCCTTACATTTGGAGATTATTCCATACCCGCATTTTACTCTCGTTATTTTTTTTTTTTTTATTAATTATAAACTAGTGCTTGACTGCAATACCGCCTGATGGTAATCAGTGATGCGATCGTTGTTGGTAAAGCGCACTAGTTTATTAAGCCTATTCACTTAGAAAACTTAGGAATAGGAAGGATGACGGCAGTTGAGCGAGGTGATGCAATGTTAAACCCAAGATCAACACGACCAACGATGGTGCGCCAGAGGAAGATTGATCTGGAGACTCTCCACGGCCAAATTCCTGACAACTACATTTGGCGCATCGTATCCAACACAACTGCTCAGACCCGTCGTCCGTACGGCTTCATCAGACATCATGCCGGAACACGACGAATCGCTTGGCGGCAAGGCCTTGCCTGGTGGGTGGTAACTTCTGCCGGCAGCCGATGTTATTGCCTACCACCGAGATATTATATACATATATTAGATATTTCGACTTAAGTTGCGTCGCATATGGACAAGTGTGGCTACCATGAGTTTTCATTATTAGACTCGATCATACGCATCGAGCGCGCTTGGCGCTCTCATTGGTTGAGAGTTCTTACAACCTTGAAGCGGGCCAATCGATTAGTCAAACGCGCTCGATATCGATGTTCGAGCCTTCGTAATCAAAACTAATGGTAGCCACCTAGCCACACTGATAATAAAAGACGATTGAAATGGGTTTGATTATTTTATTTCCGTGCATGGCACGGAGTTGATTTTCTGAAATTTTCTGTAGTCTGTACTCTTAAACAATAACATTTAATTACTTCCGCTTTATGCCTTAGATTTACCATATAAAATACATTCGCGAATAAATTTGGGATGACTAATATTAGGAGGTGTCAATGGTTTCCCCATTAGCTTAATGTGGTACACGTTGTATTTACATATGATAATAATGTCCATGACAAACAAGGTTACTAAACTTATATTATGTTACTTCGTTATTTTCCTATGTTTATTGTTTAGAGATATGAGGGGTGCAAAGTTCACTAACACTATGAAAAGGATGGATCCTCCACAGGACGAGTGTGTCTGGCGGGCAACTAGGCCCGACGATTGATGTCGGGAAGATTATGTATATTTTATATTTTTCACGTTAAGCCGTTGGTCCCGGTTGCCATACGAACATCTAGTGGCAGTCGTTACAGGTTGTTGGAGCCCTTAAAAGTCCAACAATTGGGTTGTATCCTAAAAAATAATTTAATGTTCATCAGATAGATTTATAAAAAAATATTGAACACGTATTTTATATTTTTTCTTTCATTCAAATACTTAGGAAGTTAAATTGATTTGAAATGTCGCATGACGTCACGCCGTGGTACATAATATACGACGGCGTGACGTAATTAGCCCTCGCTCCGTAACTTTAATACGCTATATCTCAGTAGTTTTTGGTAATTTCAACAAAATAAAAAATACGGGTCTTAATTCTTTTTTATTATCTATAAGACGGACTAATTATTTTTTTGGTTTTTATATCTTGAATATATCTCTATTGGTCTAACTGCACTGCTTCGATATCACCTTCGGGTTGTGGAGGTGAGACGGCAGTCGCTTCACGGAAGATATCGAAGTTTAGCCAAAATCAGCAGTTAGACTGGTTAAGCGGACCTCAGACTTCAAAGCTTCGGATGCAACTGGGATTAAGGCTGAGATGATGATGATGATGACTGAAAATACATAGGAAACAGCCAAGTCACACTTTCCAAGCGTCGTTACCCAGAGCACGTAACAGTGTATTTAAAAAAAAAAAAATTGTTGAGCATGAGTAGTAACCTGTTTCATATTTTAAAACCGGTTGGTAGCAAAGGCTGGTAATGTACGCTTGTACTCTAGAACCCACATTGCTATCTATGATAGGATCTCAAATTTAGAGTAGGAAACTGCGCTTACGCATACCGCTTTATTTATTTATTCACCTTGAAATGTCATCATTATAACTTTTTATAATAGAACTGACGATTCTTGTTTTTGTCGCGCTATGATATGCAGTTCTATGATTATTAATATGCAAATTAAATGTAGATATAACTAAAACAAAAACCAACTTGCATTTTTGTTCATGACAACATTTACATAAATAACATAACTGATGTCACAGATAGACTGAAGGTAATTTGAACGTATGAATAAAACAGACTAGCTTTTGCCCACGGCTTCGCCCGAATGTTTATCTGAAAATATCCCATATAAACTTACTACTGCGATTAAAAGCACCTTAGGTATTAATCAAAGTTTTAACTATCTGTATGTAACCGGAATAATGCCCGTTTGAAATTCATATTTGTGTATTTTTGGTTCATTCTTAAATTTAACTGGAAATCTCAAACAATATTCGCGCCTTCTTCCCGTGGGGGTAGGCAGAAACTACAGATTGCCTGCTGCGATCGTTACAAATATAATTTGTATTTCGCGGCTACGATTCTCGCACGAAACAATGAATAATTATTCTTTCGATTTACTTCTAAAAGATTGAAGGCTTTTTTTCAAGATACAAACATAGTGTTCATACATATGTGTTAGAAGACAGTACATAAAGCTACTACAATCTGTCATATTTCTTTATTAGATTTTCAACATTATCACTACAGCGTTAAGGCTCAAGGTTGATTGGGAAAATTTGACAGCTTCGGGTTGCTAGATTTGCAGTTGTCTATACCTCACTAGCCACATTAGCCAAAAGAAACGAGCCTAAAACCTTTACTTTTATCTGTTGCAGTTCTACAACACAATATTGGATCAGTTTATAAATACGTGGTACAGCAAGGTGACGCTGCAGCCCTTCTTTGTGGATGAGTTGCGCTATCAGCTTAGATACGCTTCTGCCTGTCTACTGCAGAGGGCTGTTAAGGTAAGTAAAGAGAGCGATATTTTTGAGCTGCTAAAGTAATGGTATCGATATTATTGAGCTGTTAAAGTAAATAATTCAATATTGTTTAGCTGTTAAGGTAAAGATATCGGCATTGCTGACCCGTTCCCAGTAAATATATGTACATACAGTATGTTAAGAAAACCCTGTCCGACCCGTGAAGGTGTTGTTAGGTATCGATAAGTGATTCTACTAATGCATACAAAACCGCGCAAAACTTAAAAAAAAATCCCCCTAAAAAAATAAATATTATTTCGCAAGAAGAGGTAACTTAATAAATGTGCGCTATGCACCCCTATGCCCCATTCCGCGGGCGGCGGGCGGCAGGGCACGCGGCACGTGGCCGCATCGCTATTCGCCCATAATAATAACGGTGTTGTCACTTTTTAAAAATTACCAAATTTCGGGGAAGTTGAAATTAATTCGCGGGAAAAAAAGATTATTTCAAAATTCATTTGTATTGGTACTATGATGATTACGTAAAATTTTATATTATATTTGGTCATGTGTTTACCTAACCTTTATTATCCTTATGGGTCGGACAGGGTTTTCTTAACATACTGTATATTGTTGAGCTGTTAAATTAAAGATATAGATATTGTTGGGCTGCTAAAATAAAGAGATCGATTTAGTTGTAGAAATCTTGTTGAGGTTGATAAGGAAGCTTTATTGCAGTACTTAATACCGAGTGGAAATATTCTGGTACACCAAAATTGTCATTCAAATGTTATTGTTGAGGAGTACTTGGATAACAAAATGATACGACAGCGACAACTTGGATATAGGCCGTATATTGACAGACTGAGGGAGCTATACTGCCGAGTACCTACAGTGTTCCATTCGGATTCATTAGCAAACTACCTAGTACAATCTTGCTAGTTTAGTCTTATAAGATACACACAATTACAGATACCACAATTGTAACCTAGTTTTATTGAAATTATTGATTAATAAATGTTTACAAAGTAGTAAGTATTTAAACTAAAATTAGGTAAGAAATAATTGAGATCTTTCTCAAATGTAGAAGTGTATAATATATCAAATAAAATAATCAAAAATCAAATATGTGAAATGTGCAGACACTCCACCCTATTTCAAGTGAAACAATATATAATAAATAAATAAATATATACGGACAAATCACACAGATTGAGCTAGCCCCAAAGTAAGTTCGAGACTTGTGTTATGGGATACTAACTCAACGATACTATATTTTATAATAGATACATATATAGATAAACATCCAAGACCCAGGCCAATCAGGAAAAGATCGTTTTCTATCATGACCTGGCCGGGGATCGAACCCGGGGCCTCCAAGTCGCAGGCAGGCGTGTTGACTGCTGCGCCACGGAGACAGAGAAAGAACTTTATTTCAATTTCAATCACAATAAAGTGAATAGTGACTAGACTACACTATTGAAAAAGTTATAAAAGTTTCCGAAGTTGTAACGTAAATTGAACTTTATTAGGAATTAGTTATTTCTCCATTAATTCACATTTACTTATATTTTTTTTTTGTGAATGTGTCTCAATATGTGCTCTTCTCTAGACCAATACCTGGATTTAAAAAACTGCCTGCCACTGCTATACATGATGATTTGAATTTGCCGTAATCAACTTCTATCTCAAACAATGTTTACTTCAATAATAAAATGGTAGATCGACCTGCAACAGTTTCTTAATTCTCAGTTTTTCATAATGGAGCCCTTGGGCAAAACTGCCTTTTAAATAAAATTCTTCTCTTCCAGATAAACTACGCCCGCTTCATAACGTCCCGTTTAATCCCGTGTGCGTTACGTCACTACACAGTATGTGCGTCACGTCCGGGTGTGTCGCTAGATTCCAAAATGGCGCTGCATCCGGCTGCAGCCAATAGGAATGCGGAGCTGAAGTATTTGCGGTGTATCACGAACGCCATCATGCCGTATTTGTTGAAGAATAATGAGTTGAATAATCCGTAAGTGTTGTTTTATTTTTTAATATTTAAGTAAATCGATATGGTAGGTCACTCCATGCACAATGGCCTACTTAAAGGAAAGAGCTGAAACGTAACTAACATAGAACACATCATTAGTGCGATTTTAATTGGCACACTAATTGCGTAAAGATGTATTTCTAATCATTTTAATGCATATTACTAATCCATTACTCCATATGTTCGAAAAATTTGTCAGCTCAACAACGTAAATAAGGCAATGAATCTTACGCAATAGCCCTGCTGTTCAAAGTTGGAGTTTCGTTTCTGTTCAAAGTATTATGTTTTTAATTTACTATTTGATATTTTATTGCATATCGTGTTAGGCTAAACGAGGGACATATTTATCTGAGATATGAGAATATAAATCTGCTTGTTACGTATCCAAACTTATAATAATATAACTTGTATCTATGGTTTCTGGTTCCTTCCACTTGCCCGTCCCTCAGCTGAATACACATAATCTATACTAATATATAAAGCTGAAGAGTTTGTTTGTTTGAACGCGCTAATCTCAGGAACTACTGGTCCGATTTGGAAAATTCTTTTTGCGTTGGATAGCCCTTTCATCCAGGAAGGCTTTAGGCTATATAACATCACGCTGGGACTAATAGGGGTGGAGCATAACTAAAACATGCGAACGAAGTCGCTGGCAGTCGCTAGTATAATATATTATTCCAATACAAAAGTGCAGTCCTCTTCTAATATACAGTATGTTAAGAAAACCCTTTCCGACCCATAAGGATAATAAAGGTTAGGTAAACACATGACCAAATATAATATAAAATTTTACGTAATCATCATAGTACCAATACAAATGAATTTTGAAATAATCTTTTTTCCCCGCGAATTAATTCCAACTTCCCCGAAAATTGGTAATTTTTAAAAAGTGACAACACCGGTATTATTATGAGCGAATAGCGATGCGACTACGTGCCGCGTGCGCTGCCGCCCGCCGCCCGCGGGCGGCAGGCGAAGTGTGGTCAACGCGCATTTATTAAGTTACCTCTTTTTGCGAAATAATATTTATTTTTTTAGGGGGATTTTTTTTTTAAGTTTAGCCCGGTTTTGTATGCATTAGTAGAATCAGTTATCGATACCTAACAACACCTTCACGGGTCGGACAGGGTTTCTTAACATACTGTATAACATTTTCCAGTCACAGTTTTTGTCCTCGAAGTCCTCCAAAACGGCTGAACCGTTTTTAATGAATTTTCGTATATAAATTCGTTAGGCTTGAGAATAGGATTTATCTGTTTTTTATAGTCATTTGTGATTTTTTTTTTAATAATCCTAGGTACCACTACTAGTTACGGGGGCGCGCTAATATTCATATACAATCTTGTCCACGCATTATAACTCTGCTGTTCCCTACAAAGTGCAATACAAGTGCGAAAAAAATGCAGTAGCAGGAACAACAACAATACGCTGTATATCAAAGTAAAGTTTCTTTGAAATGAAATCGTTTATTAAGCAAGTACGATCACCGATCACTTTTACACGTCATGTATTTATTTATTTTTTTAACTAGATGAAACCGGCATTTCCTAACTGACTACCTCTGAGAAGAAATAGCCGAAACAAACTCAGAGATCATCGTCTTTTTTCTAGTCCAGACATTAAAAATGAAAATGTTTACAATAATCTAATATATAAAATTCTCGTGTCACGGTGTTCGAACTTAAACTCCTCCGAAACGGCTCGACCGATTTTGATGAAATTTTTTGTGCTTATCCGGTATCTATGAGAATCGGCCAACATCTATTTTTCATCCCCCTAAATGTTAGGGGTAGTCCACCCTTATTTTTTTTTATTTATATGGCAAAACAACGTTTGCCGGATCAGCTAGTTAACTTATAATAACGCATATTGCTTAATAACAATGCTTAACAGAGCGAGCAGCTCAGTCCCAAGCTTTTTTGTCTTCTAAATAATCTGTGATTTTATAATACTCCTTTTTGTAAAGTTTGGCCTTTATATAGTTTTTAAATCGTTTAATGGGTAAGTTTCGAATGTCTATGGGAAGCTTGTTGTAAAAGTGTATACATTGACCCATGAACGAGTTGCCTACTCTGTGGAGACGAGTGTGATGTACAGCATGATTGTGTTTGTTCCTGGTATTTATATTATGAATATCGCTTATTTTCATAAAATCCGATATATTTTTATGTACATACATAAGATTTTCAAATATATACATACTGTGAAGCTACAGTCAGAATATCCACCTCTCTGAATTTTTCTGTAAGAGAATCTCTAGGACCAAGGTTGTAAATGGCTCGAACAGCCCTTTTCTGTAAAACAAAGATGGTATTGATGTCCGCACAAGTTCCCCCGAGAAGAATCCCATAAGTCATATCTTTGTAACACAGAATTCTTTTTGTGTGCATAGCTAAGTGCAAAGGCTAGTGTTCTTATACACATACCTATGTGACTACCATGGGTTTTCATTACGATACTCGAACATACGCATCGACCGCATTTGACGCTCTCATTGGTTAAGTGTTTTTACAAACTTGAAGCAGGTCAATCGATGAGTCAAACGCAGTCGCTATCAATGATCGAGTTTTCGTAATGAAAACTCACACTGATGAGTTATTGACACAGTCAATGACACTTTTCATCATCATCATCATCATCATTATCAACCTTTTTATTGTCCCACTGCTGGGCACAGGTCTCCTCTCATACAGAGAAGGATTGAGCGTAATCACCACGCTTGACGATTTCAGACTTAAAGTCCAGGTTTCCTCAAGATGTTTTCCTTCACCTTCAGTCATTGGTGTCCAAGATATACTTAGAAAGTACATATAACTTTTAGAAAAGTTACATTGGTACTTGCCTGACCTGGAATCGAACCCGCGCACTCATACTTGAGAGGCTGGTGTTTTAACCAGTAGGCCACCACGACCATACCACTAGGCCACCACGACACTTTTACGAGATTTAAATTAACACTATTTAACAGTGTGTGATTCATATGCTAATTGTTTCTAGACACTACGAGGCGTAATTTTGACATGAAATTCAGTTCTACGCGACATTTTCCCGTCTGGATGTCGGAAAATAGCCCACGGGAGCATTTTACCCCTTTTTATTGCGTCAATCCATAAAATACGCACAGATAAAAAGAGAAACGAACTGTAAAAAAAAATTCAGCCAGTCAGATACGTTCCCAAAACTCTTAGCGCCATTTTTTTTTTTTCATTAAAGTTAAATGTGTTGCACAGACGCGAGTAGGTCTTTTTGGACCTTAATGCTTTAGCGATAAAGTCGAAAATCTATAACAGAAATTGTAGTAGCTTGATATGCTGTCGCTGTTTCAGGTACATTGAGAATCTTGAAAAAAAAAAGTATTTTGTCTTTATTACTATTTTATTATACAGTATCTTAAGAACCTGTCCGACCCGTGAAGGTGTTGTTAGGTATCGATAACTGATTCTACTAATGGATACAAAACCTGGCAAAACTTAAAAAAAAAAAAAATTATTTCGCAAAAAGAGGTAACTTAATAAATGTGCGTTATGCACCCTTCCGCGGGGGCGGACGGCAGGGCACGCGGCACGTGGTCGCATCGCTATTCGCTCATAATAATACCGGTGTTGTCACTTTTTTAAAAACTACCAAATTTCGGGGAAGTTGGAATTAATTCGCGGGAAAAAAGATTTTTTCAAAATTCATTTGTATTGGTACTATGATGACTACGTAAAATTTTCTATTATATTTGGTCATGTGTTTACCTAACCTTTATTATCCTTATGGGTCGGACAGGGTTTTCTTAACATACTGTATGTTCAGAAGAATGCTCAGTGGAACACCAGAGTAACATCTGTCCATTCCTTGAAAACTAATTATATCTTTAACCACAAGTCAATAAGATCCAATTTATTTCTTCCAGAGTATTCCACGTATTAATAAGAGAGATTTTCGCTGGCTGGGTGTTGCTATCCCTAACCGACGTGTTAGCAGATCCGTACATACTGAACACGCTCATTATCCTGGCCACTGGAAACGAAACGATGGCGCAGTTGCCTTCCACACCTAATTATAAGGTAAATTGTTTGTAAAGAACTCTGTAGTATTATAGAAACATTTTGTGTCATTTTATAGTTCTGTATTGCAGTTGCGTGTCAATTAACTTTAGATTTTGAAGTTTGAATCGAGTGGAAATATTGGAAAAACAGTATTCTTTTTTTATATTTATAAACTAGTGCGTGACTGCAATCCCGCCTGATGGTAAGCAGTGATGCAATCGTTGATGGTAAAGCGCGCTATTTTATTAAGAGCCTATTTAATAAAAAACCTGAATGAATAGGAAGGAAGACGGTAGTTGAGCGAGGTGATGCAATGTTAAACCCAACAACACGACCAACGATGCTGCGCCTAAGGGAGATTCAACTGAAGACCCTCCAAGACCAAACTCCCAACACAACAACATTAGGCGCATCGTACCCGGCAGACATAGCAACACAACTGCTCAGACCCGTCCTCCGTACGGGTTCACCAGACATCATGCCGGAACACGACGAATCGCTTGGCGGCAAGACTTTGTCTGGTGGATGGTAACTTCTGCCGGCAGCCGATGTGGCCTACCACCGAGAAAATTTCTTCAAAATTTCTTTCTTATCTAAACCGATGTAGTATATAACGTCGTGCAATTAGTAAGGTTATATAATTTTTAACTTTCAACCAGTGCAAATATTTGTATGCATGAATATTTGCACTGGTCTGGTTGTGCCTCGGAAAGCACGTTAAGCCGTTTGTGCCGGTTGCCATACGAACATTTAATGGCAGTCTTTACGGGTTATTGGAGCCCTCAAAAGTCCAACAATAAAAAGAAAAGATATAATTTTTAACTATTTTTCTCCTCCAGGTAGAATTTTTAGAAACATTCGTCCGTCAAACGGAATCGATCTACAGCCAACGTTGCAAACTGTTGCGAGTTGAACTCGACGTAGTCATCAGTGAACAGGAACATCTGTACGCGTTCATGCAGTTCATGAAGACGACCAGCCACCTGCACTTACTGCAGTTTTATAACGATATTAGTAAGTATTTTGTCAGGAACAGTACGCGCTTCGGGTATCATCGGCTATTTTCGGGAAAACGAAAGCGCGGTCATCAGATTTAATATAGAGTTGTTGTAACCATGGAAGTATTATACTATTTTCTGAAATGAAATGGAATCGTTTATTAAGCAAGTAGGATCACCGATCACTTTTACACGTCATATGTTTTTTTTCTTCTTTTTTTTTTTTTTAAACTAGATGAAGCCGGCATTTCCTAACTGACTACCTCTGAGAAGAAATAGCCGAAACAAACTCAGGGATCATCGTCTTTTTTAAAGTCCAGACATTAAAAATGAAAATGTTTACAATAATTTACGTTATAATTACGCATATTGCTTAATAACAATGCTTAACAGAGCGAGCAGCTCAGTCCCATGCCTCTCTATCCTCTAAATAATCTGAGATTTTATAATACCCCTTTTTGCAAAGTTTGGCCTTTATATAGGTTTTATATCGTTTAATGGGTAAGTTTCGAATGTCCATGGGAAGCTTGTTGTAAAAGTGTATACATTGACCCATGAACGAGTTGCCTACTCTGTGGAGACGAGTGTGATGTACAGTAAGATTGTGTTTGTTCCTGGTATTTATATTATGAACTTCGCTTATTTTCTTAAAATTAGATATATTTTTATGTACATACATAAGATTTTCAAATATATATTGCGAAGCTACAGTCAGAATGTTCACCTCTCTGAATTTTTCTCTAAGAGAATCTCTAGGACCAAGGTTGTAAATGGCTCGAACAGCCTTTTTCTGTAAAACAAAGATGGTATTGATGTCCGCACAAGTTCCCCAGAGAAGAATCCCATAAGTCATAAGACTATGAAAATAACTAAAATAAACAATTCTGGCTGTATTCACATCAGTTATCTGCCTAATTTTCTTAACAGCATAAGCGGCAGAACTGAGTCTACCCGACAGCTTCTCAATGTGAGGACCCCATTGTAACTTGGAGTCAATAGTCAATCCAAGAAAAAATGTTGACTCGACAGGGATCAACTCTACTCCATTCAGTTGAACATTGGTACTTAACTGCCTGACATTTGGCGTAGAAAATTTAATGAATTTAGTTTTTTTTTTCATTCAAAAGAAGGTTATTTACATTAAACCAATGGACAACTTTCGAAAGTGCATTGTTAACTTCGTCAAAATTTGCTAGCTGACGCTTGACTTTAAAAATAAGAGAAGTGTCATCCGCGAACAATACTATGTTGTGATTATCCCTCACGTGATGAGGTAAGTCATTAATATAAATTAAAAACAAGAAAGGACCTAGAATTGAGCCCTGCGGAACGCCCATGGTGACCTCAGATCCTGCAGATTTGTTGCCATTAACATCAACCCTCTGAATTCGATTATTCAGATAAGAAGTCAGAAGGTCGAGAGCTCTGTCCCTTAAACCATAATGGTACAGTTTCCTAATAAGAGTATCATGATGTACGCAATCAAAGGCCTTGGACAAATCACAAAAAATACCAAGAGCATCTTGCGATTCCTCCCAGGCCCCAAATATGTTCTTTAGCAACGCCACGCCCGCATCGGTAGTTGAACGACCCTTTGTAAAACCAAATTGTTTCACGTGCAATAAATTATATAAGTTGAAGTGTCTCAACAACTGTTTCAAAATTAATTTTTCAAAAATTTTGCTCAAAGTTGGTAATATAGAAATTGGCCGAAAATTCGTGGGATCAGTTGTACTACCAGATTTGAACAGTGGAATTACTTTGCTAAGTTTCATCAAATCAGGAAATATACCAGATGTGACACAAGAATTAAAAACAATTGCTAAGAAAGGTGCGATAACATCTATTATTGAAGCTACAGTATATACTGACAAACCCCAATGATCGGCAGTTTTTTTTACATCAAGATCCTTAAAAGATTCTATAATGTCTTTAGCAGTCGCAAACGTAAATTCAAAGTGTTTGTCACATTCTGGAACACATTCTTTTAGTATGGCGTAGGCAGAAGTGGAGGAAGAAGACAAAGTTTTTGTTGTTATTATTGGAATACTAGTAAAAAAATTCTCAAACTCAGTTGCTACCTCCAAGTCCGCCTTTCATCATCGTTAATTTTAATAATAAGATGGAAATCGCGATTTTGTACTTTGGTTCTTCCAGTTTCAGAATTTATAATTTGCCAAGTTGTTTTGATTTTATTTCTAGAAGATTTTATTTTATTTTTAATGTGTATGGCTTTTGCTGAGGAACAGGCTCTCTTAAAAGTTTTTGAATATTTTTTAACGAATTCTTGAAAAGCTACATCATGGTTATATGTTTTTTCCTGATACAATTCATACATTTTTTCCCTGCTTTTATAAATACCTGGGGTTGCCCAGTCACTAAATATAATGCGGTCGCTAACAGGCAATGTTTTTTTTGTGAAAACTTTCATAAATTCACAATTAATCAAGTTAAATAGTATACTATATGCATGATCCGGGTTGGTGTGATGAGGCAAGCCCGGTAGCTTTTCAATTAAATTATTTTTAAATTGTCCTAAACGATTTTCATTTACAGGAACAAAACTCACAAGTTTTCTTTGAGCTCTGACTTCACTCTTCTGAGGAAAAGTAACTAACTGGCCACAGTGATCAGAGTCTAACTCATTTATAATTAAATGGTCAGAAGGTCTTAGGTTAGTAAAGATGTTGTCTAAACAGGTGGCACTTGTGGCAGTTATTCTAGTCGGCTCAAAGAATCTTGCGTACAAATTATAGGACTTGAATAATGAGATAAATTCATTCACTGTAGCTGATTTCTCTAGAATATTAATGTTGAAGTCTCCACAGACAACAACTGTTTTGTTACTGTGACAAGTCTTTAATAAAACTTCCTCCATATATTTTTCAAAATTATCATAGGAAGCACATGGGGGCCTGTAGACACTTATTACAATGAACCGCTCGAGCTCGATGCAAGCAATTTCAATAACTCGCTAAACAGAGAGGCTTACAATATCAGCCCGTTCTTTAAATTTGATATTGTTGCGAACAATTATTAGGGAGCCACCCCTTATCATATTCACTCTGCTGAATGAGCTACCAATCTGATGGTTATTAAAGCTGAACATGAACTGATGGGCTTTTAACCAATGTTCAGTAAGACAAACAATATCAATATAACTACAGTTCATGAACAACTCCAATTCTAATTGTTTATTTATCACACCCTGTATATTTTGATGAACAATTTTAAGGTTATTATTATTGATTATATTTTGAAAATTAAAATTTATTGGGTGTGATATTAATGTTTCTAGGTTCACATCTCTGCTAGAGTTCAACTCTATTGTCTCAATGTCCCTTGATAATGGGTACATGTCTAATTCATTATTCAAAATAGTGCCAGAGGTTGACTCTATTGTCTCAAATTGTAATTTAAATAACTTGGAACAAATTCCAAGCTCTGCTCATTACCACTAAGTGTATTACTTAACTGCTCAATAGAAGCAGCATAGTTAGCCAAACACTAGGCTGACTTATATATATAATATGATAGCGATTCTGCTACCTGTCCTTTAAAAAAATTACAAAGATAATAGTTATCTTTGGCCGTAAAATAATTTTGACTAATGAGTGCATTAGAGTCAATAAATTCAAATTTTTCGTTATACATTGTCATAGTTTGTAATGTCATATTACATCTATATCTAATTCTGTTTTCGGTCTGTGACAGGCCATTGCCATAAGGAAAGGCAAACAAAACTATTTTGTTTACATTTAATGAGGCCAGATTTTCAAAATATTTCTTTATCTTTACACTGTTTGCATTTCCCCTTCTCCCAATCAAAATAACAATATTTGTGGATGGACTGTAATTACCACTTATAACTTTATCTATAATTTGACTATAAGATGCTTCAGGCATACAATAATTGATTACTTGGTCATTTAAATGGTGTTGTAGTGTATGACCCATATTTTTACCCATTTCATCGCAGTACATCAATATTTTGTTTTTATTGTTTAACATTTTATTTGTTATTATTAATTCTTCTGTGTTTGGTGTGGCGAGGGAAGTACTGCTGAGACTGTCAAACAACTCCACAGTATGAGTCACTGATGGAGGAGACTCATTTGAGACAGCTGACCGTGAACAGCCTGATGGATCATGATTACAATCAGGTGTAAGATTGTTTGTTAAGGAGTTAAACATTCTCTCATTCTCACTACACTGTTCCACCAGACTGTTCATTGTCAGAATATACTCTCCTATTTCCTTTTGAGAAATCTCATATTTAGATATAACACTATTCAAGGAATCCTGTAAGCGGAGAGTCTCTGACTGTAATTGTTGAATTTCAGCCTCATAATTATTTTTAATGCTTTCTAACTTTATACTATGCCCACTAATTGTTTCTTTTAATTTTTGAGAACTTTTTAATGCGTTGAAGCTTTTTGAAAAAGTATTTTTGTTATTTTTAATTAATTTCTGGGTTTTTCTAATCATTTTATTTATTTTAATGTATTTTTTTTAACTTATTTTTACTACTATTTACAAATTTAACTTCAGGGTTTGATCTTATACTATTATCACAAGTAAGATCAATTGTCTCAATGTTATTATTACTGTTTATGTTGCCCAAGATTGAGTTGGCAGAATGCAACGGAGTGGTACCAACCAGTTCATCAAACAGAGCATGAGTCTGCGCTGTCTGGAGTCTCCGGCTAGCACTCTCCAGCCTGTCGATGGTGTCGTGGGCTTCGCTTAGCCTAGATTTTAGCTCAGTGTTGCATTTGACTGTGATATCAAACTCATTGCTACACTGGTCAAAGCTGTCTACAGTACGTTGAAGCTTATCCCGTTCCTCACTAATGGTAATTAGCTGATTATGCATTTCAGCCATCTCACTCTTGAGCTTCGTGTTATTGTTTAAAATATTAAGTACTTCCCTCTCATTGTCATCCTGTTCCCGTTTCAGTTCCTCACACAAACCCTTATATTTCTGAAGTTCCGTTAATGCTAACTGTAGCTTAGATTCCTCCAAGCGTGCAGTAGCCCTCCTGGTCATTATTCTATCCATTCCTGACAATATTTTTCAAAACAAAGAAAAAAAAGCAAGAACTTAGGGATATAGGTGATGGTAGGATAAGTACTTTGTGTAAGGAACCCAAACAATTAAGGCGATTCCTTGTTACTGTAAATTTCAGCAAATTTAGGTCGAAAAAAGTTAAAATACTCACAGGAATTTGCGATGACAATGCACTTTTTCGATTACAATATTCGTTACAATTTGACTTTGACAGCGAAACTTGTTCAAAGTTTGAAATTACTTTTACCGTTTTTTTTATACACTTATATCACAAGATATCACTGTTTTTACAACTAAAAATTAAGTTTTGCGTATGAAATTGGTAATTGCACATTAAAAACACAATAATATAAATTAAATCTGTAATAAATTATTGGGAGAAGTTTTGTTGACGTCTTGTCAACGGTGTTGCCACAGACCAAAAAAAAAAAAAAATTACTACGATAAAGCCGGCGCCAGATATTGTTCAAATATTTGATCACTTATTTGAACACCTGCTTGGACACATGTGAAGCACTTGTATTTGAGTATTTGTTCAAAGCTTTGTTAAAACATTTGTACTTTGCCATTCGTTTTCGGTTCGAGCGCACATCAAAGCGTTCAAAGGTGTCTGTGTTCAAATGTGTGTGGCGCAAATATTTCTAAAAAGATTTGTACAAATATTTGTCTTTGTCTGGCGCCGGCTTTACAAAATTATAAATTGTTTTGCGATACGGCTAGTGTAGTGACTGAGCGATCGATTGCTGCGCTGCGTGTCGCGGGTTCGATTCCCGCACGTAGCAAATATTTGTATGGCCTACAGGTAGTTGTTCCGGGTCTGGCTATTTGTGTATGTGAGTTTAAATGTTTGTAAATGCACCCACGATACAGGGGCAATTCCTAGTGAGAGGCAACGTTAAAAAAAATAACAACCCTATGCAATTCCAAAGTAAAACTATTACGACTATTGAGGTTCCATGACAACCACTGTTAGTAAACCCCCGGGTGGTTTTTTTTTTAAATCTAATTGACTACTAGCATTTAGGTATGTCAGAATTTGAACGTAAGTTAAAGTTTTGTCTTTCAAGAGAAAGAGAAGTTATTAAGCTCGAAAGTAAAAAAATATCTAAAGTAAACATTTTATTCCAGAATCATTTCAAACAAAAATCTTAAACCCAGATATGAACAGTTCTGAAGAAGAATCCTTACAGCGTCAAGCTCGAGCGATGTACACCACGTACTTATCAGAAGGTCACCCGCTGGCTCCGCTGCCTATCTTCGGCGAACTGGCGGACGAACTGCATGCTCTGCTGCAGCAGGATAGCAGTATCAACAAGTAATGTACCATGTTATTATAACCTGTATGCTTCATCATCCTCAACCTATTTATTGTCCCACTGCTGGGCACAGGTCTCTTCCTCTCATACAGAGAAGGATTGAGCGTAATCACCACGCTTGCTCAATGCGGGTTGGCGTTTTCAGACTTAAGTCCAGGTTTCCTCAAGATGTTTTCCTTCACCTTCAGTCATTGGTGTCCAAGATATACTTAGAAAGTACATATAACTTTTAGAAAAGTTACATTGGTACTTGCCTGTCCTGGAATCGAACCCGCGCACTCATACTTGAGAGGCTGGTGTTTTAACCACTAGGCCACCACGACTTACCTGTATGCTTACTACCACAAAACAGTATTTAGCAGTTGCTTAGGGTAAATACCTTTTACACGCGATATTATTGTTAAGATTTTGACATAACATTGTTACTAGACACTCGTTGAACACGTGTTTAAGTTTTGTGTTTAAGTTTTGTGTTTAAGTTTCGTGTTTATGTTCATTATTTAAGCTTCGTGTTTAAGTTTTGTGGTATTTAATTAAAATGAGTTTATATTAATTTTAGCAAAATACAGCTAACCTTTTCTAAGAAATGTTTATTAGAAAAACAGTATGAAAAAAAAAGCTTGTTTTTAAAATTTAGGCTAGCATGAAGAACGAATGATGCAATATCTGTATATACTCCATTGGTTTAAGGCTTTAGGTAGTTAAATAAAGGTAAACAAAAACCACGTGACTAAGTTAACCGACTAAACGTAATACCAATCACTTCAATTGTTATGTTACGTCAAAGTTGTACTATTCAATTTAGCAACGATATTTGCGCCGATTCTGTTGTTTACAAACTAAACTAATTTTAAGTTATGTGCATCTTTTTCTTTCCATTTCGTTAAGAAAAGGATAGAAGATAACATTTTAGTTTAATCCTGTCAAAATATGATACTCCATAAACAATTTAGACTTAGTTATAAACATGGCGACCAAAAATACACGTCATGAGCGGACTAATTTGACAGGTCTAAACTAAAATTTTGTTTTCTGTCCTTTTCCACCCACTAGACAAAGCCTTGTCGCCAATCGATTTGTCGTGTTCCAGCATGATGTCTGGTGAAGCCGTACGGAGGACGGGTCTGAGCAGTTGTGTTGCGATGTGTGCCGGGTACGATGCGCCTAATGTTGTTGTATTGGGAGTTTGGTCGTGGAGGGTCTTCAGATCAATCTCCCTTTGGCGCAGCATCGTTGGTCGTGTTGTTGGGTTTAACATTGCATCACCTCGCTCAACTGCCGTCTTCCTTCCTATTCAGATTCACTCAGTTTTTCTGAGTGAATAGGCTCTTAATAAACTAGCGCTCTTTACCATCAATGATCGCATCACTGCTTACCATCAGGCGGGATTGCGGTCAAGCGCTAGTTTATAATTATTAAAAACAAAAAGTTCGTGAATAAAAGAATCGGGGCCATTAACGATTTTTTTGTTTACTATGGAGAAAACGTTCCTCCTTTAAAAATAATTGGTTTTTACAATGTTATCAAATCACAGTGGGTATGGGAGTAAGCCCAGAATGCACTTAATTTTTTAATTATTGTAAAAGATATTTGTTTTGGTTTTTTAGATTCCAAACTAGTCGAGCGCTGTATCAAGCTGCGAGACAATCACACGCCGTACTAGAAAAACTATGGCTGCCTAAGTTTTTACACAGCGAAGAGGTAATTATTACTAAGTACAGTCCCGAACACCAATATATGTCAATACTTGGCTACTTGCAATGGCGATTTTCTCTCGAAATAATGAATGTAACGTTGAAATACGACATATTACTTAAACTTAACAACTTCAAAAGTGCTATGTTCGTATAAATTGTAAAATTTCATACATAAATAGTTTTAGGGTGATTGGCGACCCAGATTTAACTCAAAACGGTCTCCAAAGCCTGGAGCACAGGCGTAGAGTAGTTCTATAGGATCCCTTTTTGTGAGTGTGCAAGGGAATTGCTAGATTTAATTCCCCCATCTCCGTTCCACCATCTGACGACCCGTCGTACGGCGAGTTTCCACTCTTACGTTGTTAACACCGCTACGATCCGAACGAAGCGTTTCACTTCCTCTTTTATACCGTATACATCGAGGGACTGGAACAATTTGCGACTGGCGGTGTTTCCGTCGGACTACAATTTGAGTGTCTTCAAGGCTAGAGTGAATAGGCTCTTAATAAACTAGCGCGCTTTACCATCAACGATTGCATCACTGCTTACCATCAGGCCGGATTGCGCTCAAGACTAATTTATAATTTATTTTAAAAAATGATAAAAACATGTGTAAATCGCTTTTGAAAAAGTCCAAGTGCCTATACTTTTGTTCGTGACTGTACACTAAATATATTATTATTCAATTTGCTAGTGATGTTATGATTAATGAGTTAATAACATTAAAGCTGGTTTATTTTGTTTACAGTTCTACAAATTACTTCTCGGCAGTAGGTTACCGACAGGGTATCAAAAGCAAATGGTTAAAAAGTAAGTCGAAATTAATTAATTTGTCTATATTATTTATGATTGATATTTTTACTGTGAATACTATCATTATTTATTCATAATTGACATTTCAACTACTTCATTCTACCATATAAGTGACCTCATTACACATTTTACGACTTTATTTTTTTCCTCAGAATTAAAAAAATATATTTGAACTAAGATTCGATAGTAAATAATTGCTATTTATGTTTTAAGGTCGTGTCCGTTCTGAAATGTTGTCAATTACATAAAGTTTAGTTTTTGTCAGTTGACTGTAAATCTATATCATTAGCTAACCTAACATAAACCCGCTAGCTCCTTAAAAGCAAATTTCTCAGGATATGCTTAAAACTGTACGTTTTTTAAGGAAAAATCTAAAATACCGTTGTTATATAATATCGTAAGCTAGTACTTTTGATAATGTAGACTCTATTATACCTATTAATTAAAAGTAAAAGAAATAGGGGTTTTTTTTTTTTACTAAATGTGGAGTTAGGCGATTTGCGAATCAAGGTATCGAAATATTGGCTGTTATCACTAAGGGACACCCCTGTGTCTTATAACTAAAGGATGTCTTAGTATGAGTGCACTTTTTCATTTTAAAATAAGAATAAATATTTTATGACAGAGTTGTGATATTTTTAATGTATTATAAAGAAGGCATGCTCCGATGTAAATATCCGGCAAATGACCCCCACGGCTCCGAAGACAGGAAATTACTCTTTTCATAAAAATCACGAGGTGTTAAATCGCACGATCTCGGTGGTCACTTGACATCAGAATTTCGTGAGATAATGTGTTCTGGATATCGTTGCTGCAATAAGTCGATTGTCTCATGCACGGTGTGGCAGGTTGCACCGTCCTGCAGAAACCAAATGTTGTCCAGTTGCGGCCACAAGAAGTCCGCGTATAAGCGATTTCAGCGTAACTTTTTTAATTGTTGTTATCAGTTTTCACAATTACAACGTGTTGTTCTTTCAAATAGCGCTCCATTTTTAAAAATCAGAATAAATAAAACTGACAGCTGTCAAATTTTAGAGTTGCCAATTGCATGAAAACAAAAACAATTTTAAAAAGTCCACTCTTATTGAGACACCCCTTTTAAACCCTTATTTACTAACAAAAAATTATGCCCAGAACATATGTTAAAAAACTAGAGAAATACGGTATTCATTAACGAGAAACATTACCATAAAAAAATGATTGCGATGAAATGAATGAGCCACCCTCCGTGGTGCAGCGTTCAACACGCCTGCCTGCGACGTGAAGGCCCCGGGTTCGATCCCCGGCCAGGTCATGATGGAAAACAATCTTTTCCTGATTAGCCTAGGCCTTAGATTTAGATGTTTATCTATATATGTATCTATTATACATATAATATCGTTGAGTTAGTGTCCCATAACACATGTCTCGAACTTTGTTTCAGGCTAGCTCAATCTGTGTGATTTGTCCGTATATATTTATTTAATACAAATTTGAACACCTTAAAGGTCAATAAGTTTGTATTGACCTTTAAGATGCCCAATAAGTATTTTCCGTCAAAAAGATTGAACAGAATTAAAAGTTGCAGTATATATATGTATAACATTTTCCAATTATTTTACAGACCACACGATAAGCTCCTAAACACAGCTCTAAAACTAGGCCATCGACTAAAAGGTGCGCTCAAACCACAACCCCTCGACGGACAAGTGCTAGACTGTTACACGAATAGTGAAGACTCTGAAGGCGATGGTGTAGATAACTTGGATATACTGAAGTATTTAGATAACCTCGCTGTTGAAGACGCGGAGAGGGGGCACGATTTGAGCACTTACAAAGTTGTGCTGACAAATGTTGAGACGAAATTGGTGAGTAAATGTACAGGCAGACTGCTTTACCGAGACGTTGTGACATAGACTCGAGACGAGCGAAGTCATCCACGCGCGTCCCTTTTGCACCAACCAATCATACCACTCCCCATCTAGCCCAAGGGACAACGGGGACCCTCGGCGGGCGGCCGAACACCGGGTTGATGTGTATTCAGTATGCAGAGTCTGTCATCCATTAGGATTGAGAATTGCTACCGGTGGGGGAGATAGTTGTCACACTATCATCATCATCAACCTTTTTATCGTCCCACAGCTGGGCACAGGTCTCCTCTCATACAGAGAAGGATTGACCGTAATCACCACGGGTTGGCGATTTCAGACTTATAAAGTCCTGGTTTCCTCAAGATGTTTTCTTTCACCTTCAGTCAATGGTGTCCAAGATATACTTAGAAAATACATATAACTTTAGAAAAGTTACATTGCTACTTGCCTAACCTGGAATCGAACCCGCGATACTTGAGGGCTGGTGTTTTAACCACTAGGCCACCACGACATTGGTCTATGCTATGTTTAATTTATTTAAT
The DNA here is from genome assembly GCA_037179545.1 of Sesamia inferens. Taxonomy (NCBI): domain Eukaryota; kingdom Metazoa; phylum Arthropoda; class Insecta; order Lepidoptera; family Noctuidae; genus Sesamia; species Sesamia inferens. The sequence continues at coordinate 4,215,510 of CM073939.1, read as the reverse complement.
CGTAAAAGTCATATATTTTTCAGATCATAAAAACCATTTTGATAGTAAATACACAACTTAAACACTAGAGATACTGTAACTAACAGTTATGTACTGTTAGTTACAATTGTCTTAAAAGTCTTAAGAAAACTAAAATATACTGTACTCGGACTATTTTGAGAAGAAAAGCCGAAACAAATTCAGTGGTAACAGGCTCTTATAAAGTCCAGAGATGGTCTTGATCAGACAATAGATATAATATTAGCCATGTATCATATTTAGTGTTAATTATTCAATTAGGTTTCAGCACATTACCAATAACAATCCTAGCTTTTTTTGACGCACTCCCCTAGACCTTCACCTACAGGCCACCTCTCATGGAGGTTGCAGATCGTTTTGCACCCTTCTCAGGCGCCCGGTTCGCCTCTTGCGGAAGTGGAGAAAGGATCCGGCTGCTCTCTCTCGCTGGGCCATTTTCTTACCTAGCATTTAGTACATTGCCAGTAACACTATGCTAGACCATCGGCGCAACTTCATGCTGAAATAAAAACAAAGTTTAGTGCTAAATGCTGCCCTATCCATACTTATCCATACTAATATATAAAGCTGAAGAGTTTGTTTGATTGAACGTGCTAATCTCAGGAACTAATGATCCGATTTGAAATATTCTTTTTGCATTGGATAGCCCATTCATCCAGAAAGGCTTTAGGCTATATAACATCACGCTGCGACCAATAGGAGCGGAGCATAACTAACTTCACGCGAACAATGTCGCTGGCGGACGTTAGTAGGCTGTAATCGCGCATCAAACTAGTAATGAGTAACAACAAAGTAGTAATGAGTTCATTTTGACAGTTCAACAACTTTCATTGCGTTATTTACGTTGATAAGCTGACAATTTTTTTTGAACATTTGTGGAAGCATGAGCAACAGGGAGTACAGTTCACTTATCCTCTATAGAAAAGGGAGGATCCTTCGACCAGATGGGTGTTAAGTTTTGCGGGCACTTGCCCAACGGTTGGATGTTGTGAAATTGTGTGCATGCTAATTGCACCATGGTAAACTCTGCTTGCGAGATGTAGAATTTGTGTGACGTCACTATGGCGCGTTGTTTATTTGTGGCGTTTAGCAATATGAATCTAATCCATACTAATATTATAAATGTGAAAGTGTGTTTGTTTGTTTGTTTGTCCTTCCTTCACGCCGTAGCTAAGCAATCAATCGACCTGATTTTTGGCATACAGTTAGTTGAAAAGATGGAGAGTAACATAGGCTACTTTTGGTCCTAAAAAACATCAAGTTCCCAAGGGAGATTACTGGTATATTTGTATGTGTACACCAAATATATCCTTACTAATATTATACATCGGAAAGTGAATTTGTTTGTACCACTTTCACGCCGTAACTCCTGAACCGATTGCTTTGAAATTTTGCAGACGTAAATATAGAAGTCTGGATTAAATAATAGAGTACTTTTTATCCCGAAAAAATTTGATATTCCCGAGGGAAATCTAAAAAGCGCGATATAACCGAAGTTAACGCGGGCGAAGCCATGAGCGGAAAGCTAGTTAATAATAACAGTGTGTTACGCAATTAAAGTGCTCTTGTTTAATGTACTTAAAATCATTCTAAACCCCCCTTTTCTCTTTTAGCAAGCCCCACCCCGTCGCGGCACTGTGCGCGTGTTCACACTAACTGTTCACCGTGTAGAAGCCGGCTCAGGAGCATCACTCTGGAGTGTGGAGCGAAGTGAACATGACTTCCATCTGCTGAGGAGCAAGCTGCATGAGTTCCATGGAGACAGGCTGTTCCACGACCTCACACTACCTTCCCGGAGGTAAGATTGTTAGGCATATTTAAAAATTCTCCTTCGAAAACCTTTTATTTCAAAATACATTTTTTTAAACATTGTCGACATTGCTACAGTCCGATTCAAACTTTGATTTGGCTCTGAACACTCGATGAGTCGTTTTCAGTTACGGGTTGGGGACTTATGAGTTGACCTACAGTTTAAAGCGGGTTATACAATATGTAAAGAAAACCCTGTCCGACCCATAAGGATAATAAAGGTTAGGTAAACACACGACCAAATATAATATAAAATTTTACGTAATCATCATAGTACCAATACAAATGAATTTTGAAATAATCTTTTTTCCCGCGAATTATTTCCAACTTCCCCGAAATTTGGTAATTTTTAAAAAGTGACAACACCATTTTGACGGCATTATTATAAGCGATGCGACCACGTGCCGCGTGCCCTGCCTCCCGCCGCCCGCGGAAGGGTTGCCTACACATAACTCTTTTTGCGAAATAATATTTATTTTTTTAGGGGTATTTTTTTTTTAAGTTTAGCCCGGCTTTGTATCCATTAGTAGAATCAGTTATCGATACCTAACAATACCTTCACGGATCGGACAGGGTTTTCTTTACATATTGTATAAGGATATAGTGATATCATGGGATGACACATACATACATACATAGTCAGCCTACATTGTTCCCACTGTTGGGACACAGGCCTAGTCTCGATGAGAGAGAGTGGGCCGTAATCTACCGCGTTGGCCCAGTCAAGTTTGGTACATGGGGTTTCCTCACGATGTTATACTTCACCGTTTTGAGAGCATTGGTGATTAAAAAATTTACACAAAGTAATGTGGCTGATTGGGTTCGAACCTACGACTTACAACTTACGGCCAATACCACTAAGCTACCACTGCTCTAGGATGATACTAGTAAAATATATTTGCAATGTTAAGGAAACTACACACATCCAAAGTGTCTAGGGATCAAACATTTTTATGCGGATTTCTTGAGATTGAGATGTGGCTTTGTAATAAATTTATGATTTTATAAATTTATATGGATCCTTTTTGGTGCATTTCATAATTTGAATCAGGAACTGTGAATCAAATTCGAGTAAAAGATGAAAATCAGCTGTCAATATTTTCCCTATAAAAACATACAACGCATTGAAGACATTATTAGTGCTACTGTTTCCCTACTACTGATTAAAACCAACGTTATTATGGAGCGGCGACGTCATTTAAGCAGGGAAGAAATGCTCAGAGCCGTGGGAATGATAGAAGCTGGTTCCCGGCAACGTACTGTGGCTTTAGCTCTGAATACAAGTCAGAGTGTTATCAGTCGACTTTGGACTCGTTACCGAAGCACTGTTACCGTGGCTGAGCGCCATGGAGGACGGTATCGCTGCACCACACGGAGACAAGACCAATACATTGAAATCTTAACTCGAAGAGCTCCAACAATAACCGCCATGATGTTAGCCGTGAGGCTTCATCACTCTTCAGGGAACTTAATTAGCGACCAAACAGTCAGAAACCGCTTGCATGAAGTGAACCTTCATTCCCGAAGACCGCTACGGGTACCACCTATAGCAATGCACAATTGTAGGATTCGATATCAATGGGCTCTTGAACACAGAAATTGGGCAGAAGAACAATGGCGTTTCGTGTGCTTTTCTGATGAGTCTCGTTTTGGTATGAGACCGGATACAAGACGTATACGACACTGGAGAACCCCTGGACGCCAACAGCGATTAAAATCCTGCCAGGAAGTCCATCCTTATAATGGTGGAACCATCATGGTATGGGCGGGTATTTGGATCGGCGGAAGAACTGAGTTGATTTGGATCAGAGGCAACCTCAACGCTCAAATTTATGCTGAGACGATTGTATCAGACGTCATCGTTCCTCTACAAGTGCAAATCGGTCCCTTATTTCAGTTAATGCATGATAATGCACGACCGCACACCGCAAGAGTTGTAAGACAGACTCTCGCCGCAGCTAACATCAATGTCCTGCCCTGGCCTGCTCAGTCGCCAGACTTGAACCCGATTGAGCATGCATGGGATATGCTACAGAGAAGAGCTCTGCCGAATATGGAGGGTATCCAGTCGCAAGAAGACCTTTTTTTGTTGTTGCAACGAACATGGGCGGCCATTCCACAGCGTGATTTGGATGAACTCATTTTGAGTATGCCAAACCGATGTTCTTGTGTTGTTAGTGTTCGCGGTAGAAACACGGATTATTAATTGTTTAAGTTACCCAATAAAATTTTAGAGAAAACTGTTATTTCAGTCTTTTTTTTCGAATTTTTGTGTTAGTGGTTCAAATGTCAAATATCCCTTTATTAGGAAAATGGCTAATTTCTTTATTAATGCAAAGGTGACTTGGTTTATCGTTACTGTGACAAACGAAAACACTTTATTTGATGAATCCTTAAAGAAAATTTTAATTAATATCAATCAGGAGAAAAGTTATTGCAAAAATATATGTTGATCCCTAGACACTTTTGATGTGTATAGTAAACATACATGACTCGAGATCCTAATTCATGCAATCTTGCGTTGCCTATAATCCCCCAAACACACACAGCATTGGTTCATTCTAACATAGCATTTAAAGTTTTATCATCAACCTTTTTATCGTCTCACTGCTGGGCATAGGTCTCTTATACAGAGAAGGGTTGAGCTTAATCACCACGTTTTCTCAATGCGGGTTGGCGATTTCAGACTCAGGTTTTCTCAAGATGTTTTCCTCCACTTTTTTAATCAGTCATTGGTGTCCAAGATATACTATATATAGAAAGTACATATAACGTAGAAAATTTACATTGTTACTTGCCTGACCTGGAATCGAACCCGCACACTCATACTTGAGAGGCTGGTGTTTTAACCACTAGGCTACCATTTAAAGTTTAGCTACAAGAAATCACTATATAAGTTTTCTTATTTCATTTTCAGAGACAATAGTCCTCTAGAAACACTCCGGTACAAATACGAAGACTTTCTCCAGCGACTCCTCCAGAAAAGCCTTCTCCAAACCAGCGAGCTTCTCCGCATATTTCTGACGGAAGATGGCGATTTCTCCATCGTGGTCCAGGCTTCGACGTTAAACGCTACCAGCAGTGACTTGGGGAATATATACCATAGTGTAGCTCATAGGTTACGTAAGGAAAAAGGACAGCATTTGGAGAGCTTCATGAGGAATTTGTTGGTGTCTTCAGATATTGAGCGGTATCAGGCCTTGTGAGTATGTTTTCGCCGAAAACAATTTCACATGAGTTTTATTTCAACTATAGAAAAAACAAAAAAGTTTAATTAATAATCTTATTTTATTGAAAAATGTTGTAAGACAATTTAATATTATGTTATATTTTTCCTGTAAGTTGATATAAGTATTTCCTAACAATTTTACACATCAAATATTTATTTGGAACAAGTTCCTGCTTGCGTTAGGGCTTTTGGTACTGGAAGGAACTGGGGTTTTACTTGGTAGGATTCCGACCTAACCCTCCGTTTTTCCGAAACAGAGGCTATCCGTGAGGTCCCCACGATAAAAAAGGATGAGACATATTCCTCTTGTTTAAATCCAGCAAAGTTTCCTTCTTTCTCTCTAGAAAGCATGGCACAGCTCGCGAAGTAGAAGAAGCACAAGAGGTGAACGAAGACATAGCTGTAGAAGTACAAACGAAGAGACAACGACGCGTGCGCAACATTCACTCGACCGTCTTCCAGAACAACTTCGACGTGACTCCGACAGTGCACAGTGTGGACACAGAGTACCAGAACAGCGTGGTCGGGTTCACGCAGTGTCTTATGTATACGTGTGAGTATTAAGAACAACTTCGACGTGACTCCGACAGTGCACAGTGTGGACACAGAGTACCAGAACAGCGTGGTCGGGTTCACGCAGTGTCTTATGTATACGTGTGAGTATTAAGAACAACTTCGACGTGACTCCGACAGTGCACAGTGTGGACACAGAGTACCAGAACAGCGTGGTCGGGTTCACGCAGTGTCTTATGTATACGTGTGAGTATTAAGAACAACTTCGACGTGACTCCGACAGTGCACAGTGTGGACACAGAGTACCAGAACAGCGTGGTCGGGTTCACGCAGTGTCTTATGTATACGTGTGAGTATTAAGAACAACTTCGACGTGACTCCGACAGTGCACAGTGTGGACATAGAGTACCAGAACAGCGTGGTCGGGTTCACGCAGTGTCTTATGTATACGTGTGAGTATTAAGAACAACTTCGACGTGACTCCGACAGTGCACAGTGTGGACACAGAGTACCAGAACAGCGTGGTCGGGTTCACGCAGTGTCTTATGTATACGTGTGAGTATTAAGAACAACTTCGACGTGACTCCGACAGTGCACAGTGTGGACACAGAGTACCAGAACAGCGTGGTCGGGTTCACGCAGTGTCTTATGTATACGTGTGAGTATTAAAGAAACTGGCCAAGTGCGAGTCGGACTCGCGTACGAAGGGTTCAGCATCATTCATCATCCAATAAAAAAAATTGAATATTTGCTGAAGAACATCATCTGTGAACATTTTAACTGTGTAGACAAGATATAGCTTCGTGATAGATAGACAACAGTGAAGGCTCAGTAATAGGGTTCCGTTTTTACCCTTTCAATAAGGAATCCTTAAAATACTGCCATTTCATCCTTGATCTGGCAGGGGCCATAGTCCTTCCATAGGTTAGCCGCCCAAACCTATTATTGAATATACCTCTGATTTTTCTGTTAATATCGGCGGTGGACGCTGCCTAATACTTAAAGTAAACGGTACGCGACCATAGTAGTGTGCGTCCTTCCGCTGACCGCCGTACGCACTTCCTATTGAACTGGCAAGCTAGTCATGGCCACGATCTTTTAGCAGTCACAAAAATGTAATTCGTTTTAAGTATTTAAAGTAACCCCCGGGGCGATTTAGGCCTCAAAATTCAAAAGTAATAAAGTTAGGGAGCCCGCACGTGAATTGTGGTGATGTGCGCCTTCTCGTGATCTGGTCTGGTGGTCTACGAACTCCGCATCTGAAGGTTGGAGGTAAGTGGTTTGTCGCTTGTGGCACTTTAATCAGAGGGATATACTCCGAAGGCATCATTCTATCGCATATTTGCTTATAGTTTCTAATATATTCCTATCCTAAATACAGTCCACTGGAATCTTGTTTACAATCTTTCGTAGTAGGCACGTTGGGGCCACACCTATATTCTTTTTTTCCCATATTGTAATTACAGCGTAAGCGTATTTTTAGTGAACATATCTCAATATTGTTTTATAATAACATATGTAGGTACTGTACTGGTACAGTATTATTATTTATATTATATATATTATTATACGGGTACTGGGCATCTTCCTATCAACCAAGGCTATAAGGATTTATACTTATTAACCAGCCACTTCTGCTTCATCGTTGAAGTGACCGTAGAGTGAGCTGTGAGTAGTGTCAATACACTATTGCAATACACTCATCATGCAAGGCGCTGGCCTTGCCTTAGTTTCAATGATTCAGTGGAGAGGCGTGCGAAGAGGCTGATTGGCGGCCCAGATTTTGCTCAAAACTGTCTCCAAAGCCTGGAGCGCAAGCGTAGAGTAACCAGCCTTTCGGTGTTCTATAGGATGCATTTTGGTAAGTGTGCAAGGGAATTGCATGATTTAATTCCTCTATCGGACGACCCGTCGTACGGCGAGTTTCCACCCTTACGTGTTAACACCACTAAAATCCGGACGAAGCGTTTCGCCTGCTCTTTTATACCACATACATCGAGGGACTGGAATAATTTGCCTGTGGCGGTGTTCCCGTCAGACTACAATTTGAGTGTCTTCAAGGCTAGAGTTAATAGACTCTTAATAAACTAGCACTTTATCAGCAACGATTTCATCACTGCTTACCATCAGGCGGGATTGCGGTCAAGCTCTAGTTTATAATTTATATATAAAAAACTGACTCCACGTTCACTTCACCTAAGGTCTCATCGTCAGATGGTTACAGAATAGGCAACATATCAAAACCTCGAGATATCTTTACTGTATCTAAATCTCGCAAGTTAATATTTTATGTGTGTATTTACAGCTTAATAATTTACACTTTTACTCTTCAATTACAGTAATAAAAGTGATCCACATCCGCGGCGTGTTCGTCCACGTGGCTGGCTCGCTGATGACGCTGACGAAGAACCTCCTAGATGATGCCTTCAACTGTTTGCTGAACAGAACTTTGAGAAACCTGCTGAATGAGAGACGACTCGCCCATCTAATTAGGTTAGGACATGGTGGGTAGCTTTTTATACTGATTTATAGATATTTTAATAGGTAAACCAGAATTAGGGACAACTATGGTACTAGTAATAGTCGTGGTGGCCTTGTGGTTAAAACCAAGTCAGGCAAATACCAATGTAACTTTTCTAAGTTATATGTAGGTACTTTCTAAGTATATCTTGGACACTAGTGACTGATTACAAGGTGAAGGAAAACAGCTTGAGGAAACCTGAGTCTGAAATCGCCAACCCGCATTGAGCAAGCGTGGTGATTACGCTCAATCCTTCTCTGTATATCTGTAGACCTGTGGCCAGCAGTGGGACGATGAAAAGATTGATGATGAGGGTACAGGAATAATATAGGGAGTATCCACCAGGATAACAACTAGAAGATTGATGAAGTATGGAAGAAAAAGTTATGTTACGCCGATCTTAAGTAAATAGGGATAAGAAAAATTGGGTTGAGAAAACAAAATAATGTTGCATTATCTTAAAAGATTATACTTTTCGTTGACTTGGAGAATTTGAATCTCAATATATTTAAAAAATATTTATTATTTGTTTTTATGATGTTTTTAAATGGGAAATTATAAGTCAAGCCACAAATATATTTATTGGACACGTGATTAAACTTCTAATTTTACAACTAAGCAACGGGAAAATGACATAGCCTCTAATAAACTAATTCGAAAGCGTCAAGTAAAGATCAAAAATTATTGTGACTTGTCCTTCTTATTCATACATTGCCACCAAATTTACTAACTCGACCACGGATGTTACATCTCGTCACCATTTTACGTTTTACAGCTTCAACGCAACGTCCTCAAAAAATATAATTCAAGCTTCCACAGAAAGCATCGTTTATTATGACTATCATCGTTTATATTATTGCATGTAAAATAATACATCATTTTCTTTTATCGTGAAAATAGCCACTGCATGATGTTTTCGCCATTCCTATACAATATGTACCTAAAGAAAACCCTGTCCAACCCGTGAAGATATTGTTACGTATCGATCGATATCTGATTCTACTAATGCCTACAAAGCCTGGCTAAATTTAAAAAATACCTCCTAAAAAAATTATATTATTTGGCACAAAGAGGTAACTTACATGGCAATACAAGGGTGACGGGGGCAGGGCACGCGGCACGCGCGAGCGTTGCTTATTCCGTAGCGGTGTCGAAAGGTCATGAACTCAGTTGACCTCATGCATGCCTTTTTCTTTTAAGACCTTCCTCACTTTCATTTAGTTGTGCCCAGTTCTCGTGCCATAGGACGAGTACTCAGAGTGGGGTCCTCACTCAATAACCTAGCACCTGCTCTTCAATATCCGGTTCCTGGGTGCGCGGTCTCCCTGCATCAGCGCGATTCAGACCATGAACACTGCCCGTTGCGTAGACGTGATTGTGCAGACGGCATCGTGGTACGGATCTCATAATCTCTAAGTGCTTCTGCATAATTGCAGTCATTCCTACCCAGACACATCAGCATGTTAAAATACTCTACACTAGAAAACGACATGATCACACAATACATGATAAGTCTACACGGAAGCAATGTTTACATGAAACTAATAATTAAAAATAAAAGTGATTATTACTTCATAAAAATAGGCAAATAGATGCATGCTGGTACCCTTTGACTAGAGATGTGCAAGTACTCAAAATATTGATAGATCGATCGATAAGATTTACTTTTTATTCGTAACTATTTTTGGTATCGATTTATCATAATCTCATGCATCCATTCAACATCGCATAGAATTGTTTTTAACTTTCACAAAACTCAAATTTTCCGAAGCAATAACATGCTAAATTTTAAGTTTGGTTTCCGTCTCAATATCGATGATATTGATCGTTAAAATGCTTTATCTACATTGTTTATAAAACTTTACTAAAATCGTATTTCATAAAACTTATACTTGTGTAATAAAAATATTATTAGTAATTAATCGATAATGAAATCAAAGTACTTTTTTACCATTAGGTAATTAGGTAGGTATGTTTTTACGACAAATCATTCAACCAGCCCCCTAATCGGCGAACACATTTTTGTCAAATGATTGCGAATACTTGGGATCGTTTGTACTGAACGGACCAATGGGCGGTCCGAACGATCTCAATTGATGCCAACTAGTAGCAATCATTTGACAAAAATGTGTTCGCCGATTAGGGGGCTGGTAAAAGTTTTGATTAATAGCGATAAAAAAGCTTTATTACGTAAACAATACTTCATCTCTAGTTATTAACCTAGTGGTAGATAGGCCACGAAAGCAATACTTTGATGTCGGTCGACAGAGCTCTGCCGCACCGGTCGACGGCATCACAAGCGGTCGTCGCCAAAGGGACAAAGTGCCGCCAACATTGTACTCGTATATTCATTCATACAAGGTACCAATGATACCGCTGAAAATGGTGTTGTCAGTTTTTAAAAAATTACCAAAATTTGGGCAAGATGGAGTTAATTCATGGTAAAAAAAGATTATATCAAAATTCATTAGTATTGTTACTATGATGATTACGTACAGTTTCAAATTTTATTTGGTCATGTGATTACCTAACCTTCATTACCCTTATGGGTCGGACGGGGTTTTCTTTACATATTGTATTTTTTTTTTTATGGGACAAAACCCGCCACATTTTTCCCACCCACTGCAACTCCTGAAAGCCAGAATCAACAGTGGAGACCGCCAGAAAAACGCCGAGCAATGAAACTCGACGAGTCCCGGAGAAACGATTCAACTGTCTTGGGCCCCGCAACGAAATTAATCAGAAAAGAATAGCGAAGGAGTAAGAAAAAAGATATTTTATCTACTTCCCTCCATAACAAGCAGGACACAGAACAGAACTAGGCCAATCGGCACAAAGGGACATTATTGCAACTGGGAGAAGCCCAGATTGCCAAGCACCACGGAATAAAATTTGATTAAGTTAATGGGTCCTAAGTAGGTATTAGCTGTTACAATTGATTCCAATAATAGGTATGGCAAAAGCGCCTGAACGCACGGAAATTGGTTCTAGTTTCTACAAGGTCCGTATAATAAACGACTCCGGATGTAACTTGTACACTATCCAACATAATATTGCGTTTATTCTGCCAAAGAACACACTCCCACAAGATGTGATGTGCGGACTGTTCAAATTCACAGTTCGATGTAGAACACTGACACAAAGGCGAAGAAACAAGTTTAAAAGAATACAGTTTACTTTTAAAGTTGCCATGACCTGTGAGAAATTGGGCAACGCAGTGGTTAACCTCCAGCCATGTCTTAGCCAGCCGATCGCCAACGGATGGAAAGAATAGATGGAGGTGCCTATGATGGAATTATCCCACCTACCTTGCCATTCAGATAAGAGGTCCTCCCAGACTTCATTCTGAGGTTTAAAGAATCTAGAAATTTTATTAAAGTCGCGTTGTGTAACAAAATTAGTGTCCATAGCCTCCCCCCTCGCAGAGTAGTACATTGAAGCACGTCGCTGTACCTCAAGATCGACTGGAAGTACACCTGCCAGTACCGGTAAGGCTTCAGTACTGACCGTTCTATACGCCTTGCATAAAAATATCAGTGCCAAACATTGGCTTTGAAGCAGTTTACGTCGTGCCGCCCCTATGCTGGCCCTATCGGCCCAAACAGGTGCACCGTAGCACATACAAGTAGGTAGCTCCATATATAGTTTTTAAAGTTAGGAATGATAGATCCCAAGTTGCTTTGGATATTCTAGTTAGGGCATAAAAGTTCCTTTTAGCTTTTTCGCCAACTATTTTTATATGTTCGATAAATGAAAACTTCCTTTCTAATATCATACCAAGGTAGCATACGGATTGCTGTTTTAATGGGAACGTTGTTAAATTTAATAGTACGCAATGATTTTAGATTACCTTTTAGTAGAAGTTGATAGGTTTTATGCGGCGCAAACGCTAGGCGGTTACGATCACGCCGCTGAGATATTAAATTTAGGAAAGTATTGGCCAAGTTCTCAAGTCCAGCTCGGGTACTTGAGTGAATGAGCAGTAGGCCATCGTCCGCGTAACCAGTAAGTGAACAGCCGCTAGGAAGCGGGATCGCGAAGAAGTCATCAAAACCCAAATTCCATAAATAAGGACCGACAACTGAACCCTGAGGACATCCCATGGTTAGTGTTTTAGTACTAGAAAAATGACCGAGCTTAAGTATCGCGGAACCGTTTATAAAGTACGACTAAACGAGTTTATATACTCGTATGTTTCTATAGCAACCGCGGGTTTTTAATTTTAACAACAGCATAGGCCACCAGGCGTTATCAGAAGCCCCAGAAATATCCAGGAAGATCCCAATTACGTACTTGTTTTCAGATTGGTTAACGGTTCTTCTGACAGAAAGCGCCGCGTCGACTGTAGATTTACCTATGGTGAAGCCATATTGATTACTATGGAATTTTGGACCGTTCGGTAGTAAACGTGGAACGATGAGGCGCTCAAGAAGTTTCCCCAAAGATGGTAGAAGCGTGATAGGACGATATGACTTCGGATCATCCGGTGGTTTGTCACCACACTTTGGTATTACTCGTATGAAACCGCGTCGCCATTTACGAGGAAAAACGCCTTCAGCAATGCATCGGTTGTATACAGTTAAGATGGCATCACCCGCTGTTTTGCACGCTTCTTTAATCATCCTATTAGATATTTTATCTTCACCTGATGATTTGTTGATCGGTAGTTTTCTAACAATATTTATAAATTCGTCATTAGATGGTACGTCTGACATTGGTGATTCAGGTGGCACAGGAGCCCACGCTCGAGTCTGTTGGTGGTAGTCGCTATCGTTAGCCGGTGAATCATCAGGGATAAGTGTATTGTTACGAATGCACCTTATGTCGAGGGCATAAGGTTCAATATCGCTTGACATGCAGTGTGTAACTTTTAAGATCTATAACTCGAGATCTGGACATTGTCTAGGTCAGTGTTTTTCAATCTGTGGGTCGCGACCCCTAGGGGGGTCGTGACGCCTTACTCGGGGGGTCGCCGGCTAAAAGAAAGAGTCGAGGTTCTTACACAATAAAAACGCAATTTTAGTGAGAAGGATGTGCTTGTTTATTTTCCAGAAGTTTATCAAATAGTGGTGTTATTTTTGAAACGTTAATAATCAAATCATTTTCTAATTGCAGTCTATTTCTCTTTTTAGTTTTAATGTCTACCATTGAAGAAAATGTCAGTTCACACAAATATGAAGTGGCGAATGGCACTAATAATTTAAAAGCTTCTTTTGCCAGCTCGGGATATTCGTGTTTTCTTATTATCCAAAATACGTCGACAACTAACTACCTTAACTACCGCGGTATAAAGGTCATGTCCCACACCATGAAGATCTTTGAGAGGATTTTAGACTCCCGGATCCGGCAGGAGTGTGCTGTCTCGACGTGTCAATATGGGTTCCGTCCAGGGTACGGAACCATGGACCCTATCTTCGCCCTAAGGATCACCATGGAGAGATATAGATCGAAGAACACGCCTCTGCATATGCTCTTTTTAGACATGCAGAAGGCCTTCGACTGTGTCCCTCGGGGGGTGATCTGGTGGGCACTGAGGTCCAAAGGGGTACCAGAAGCCTATGTTGACATAATTCGAGACATGTACCTCAATTCCGATTCCGTTGTTAAGACCGCTGTTGGCGACACTAAACCCTTCCCGATCACCGTCGGTGTACACCAGGGATCCGTCCTTAGTCCGTTCCTGTTCAGCGTGATATTAGACGTCTTGTCAGACAGCATCAAGAATTCACATGAGCAACCACCCTGGTTGCTCATGTATGCTGATGATATCGCGCTGGCAGACGCGGACAGGGAACGATTGGTGCGGCGGGTAAATGCGTGGAAGAACTCGCTTGAGAGCGGTGGTCTTAAACTCAATGTGGCGAAGACGGTGTACATGGCCAGCAACACCACAGACCCTATGCCTGTGTGCATAGGCGGAGTCAAGGTCGAGTGCACAGACCAATTTAAATACTTGGGGTCTGTGCTCCACGCGTCCGGCGACATTGATTGCGACGTTAAAGCACGCATTTCCGCAGCTTGGGCAAAATGGCGTGAGATGACAGGTGTCATTTGTGACCCCAAAATGCCGGTTAAGCTTAAGGGACAGGTCTATAAGACCATCATTAGACCTGTCCTTCTGTATGGCAGTGAGGCGTGGCCTGTGCTTGAGCGACACAAGCAGGAGCTGCGTGTCACGGAGATGAGTATGCTGCGGTGGATGTGTGGAGTTACGCGGAAAGACCGCATCAGGAACTCCCGCATTCGTGGCAGTCTCCATGTCCGTGACATAGCAGACAAACTGCAAGAGAGTCGCCTACGATGGTACGGCCACGTCTTACGTAAACCGGCATGTTACGTGGGTAACAAATGTCTTGCCATGGCGCCTCCGCCGGGCCGGAACAAGCGAGGCAGGCCAAAGAAGTGCTGGCTTGACGTTGTAAGAGATGACATGCGTGCCAACAATCTCACACCACAGGATGCCAGAGATCGTGCGAAATGGAGGCGTAATAGTAGGAAAGCGGACCCCGGGCTCCAACGCGAAGGCCGCGGATGCGACCGGGATTATACGCTGAGATGATGATGATGATGATGACGTCGACACTTTGCGAATAAAATTCTATTTTAAGCATGCCATCAGCAGCTAAATCAAGAAGACTTTCTTTCATTTTTGTGGTGACATCAGCCAGATCTATTGATTGGTCCAAAAAAGGGTTTAAAATCCATCTACGCCCATTGTCAGCTTCAGAGTGCAAGTCTGGAAAGTATGTCAAAAGTTTCTCTTGTAAATTATGCAAGCTCAGTATCATGCAAGGAATATGAGCCGATACTGCAAAACTTTGGTCTGTTGCATTATCTTCAATTATCTTCTGAACACATGGAAAAGACTCGAACATTTTGTTTTGCAGAGATGTTGACCACAAACGAAGTTTTGCGTGAAATGCTTTTATTTTATCTTTGGCTGTTAAAATATTTTCTCCTCTTCCTTGAAGGTTCTTGTTCAAATCGTTAAGATGGCTAAAAAGATCTGCCAAAAATGCTAATTTCAAGAGCCAAATAGAGTCAGAAAAACGAGAAGCATATTCAGATTTTGCAACTTGTAAGAACATTAATAATTCAGCTCTCAGTTCCAGAACTCTTGTCAACGTCACAAGGGGGTCGCCAAAATATTTCAATCTGTAAAGGGGTCGCGTAGTCAAAAAGATTGAAAAAAACTGGTCTAGGTGTAATATAAAAACGCATTCCTAGACTTAAGGTGGCCTATTGAATGGTACAGGTTTTATCAATTTTGTCAACAAAGTGACGACATCGAAATTTCTAGAAACCCGTTTCCGGGAATTACCGTAGGTACTTACTGAATGTACTCGAAGTTATGCGCTATTATTATTACGTCTAGACGATTCTGGAATGTTCGATCAGCTGGCCTATATATAGCGCCGCGACGCCGGCGCCGAGTCACCTTGTCCGATGAAGGCCAGCCCGCGCCGCAGCTGAGCCAGTAAATATAAACTCCCGACTATGACCTCTGAGTTTGTTTCGGCCGTTTCTTCTCAGAGCTAGTACTAGGAAACGCCGTGGTCATCAAACCGAAATAAAAATAAAATAATTCGATCCAGCCGTCCCTTGCTGTTTTCTCCAGCGACACCCTAAGCCGAGGTTCGTACCCCACAGGGGGTGCCCTTAGCGTGTAGTCGCTTAGCTTTTAGTAGCCCTGGCTGGAGGCTTTAAATTCACTTAAGGCAGCCACAGGATAGTCCGGTTAAGTAGTCACGACCTCTCAAGGTCAACTACGAGATGCCATATCAAAAAAAAAAAAAAAAAAAAAAAAAAAAAAAAAAAAAAAAAAAAAAAAAAAAAAAAAAAAAAAAAAAAAAAAAAAGGCGCCGAGTCAGTCTGCACTTGACTACCGAGACGAAACAGCGATACTTAAGAAGCGATCTTTGAGAATACCTACTGCGACAACTGTAACGAGAACTGTGAGTACTACGTGAAGTAACATCTGTAGTGTTATTGTGTGTTTACAATACGGACTTCGTGGACGTAAGAAGAAGACTTCGGTGCAACGTCAGCAACATTCTACTTGTCATTGCCTACAATCGACTGTACCTTCGTTGCCAATAAACTTCGTAACCCTTAACCGGTATTTTAGTACCCCTAGCCCGTAACAATTGGTGTCAGAAGCGGAATGCCGGTCACGCCAAGGGAAGACGAAAGAGTTCGCACGCGACGACAAGCAGCGATGGATTTGGCGCATCAAGAGGAAGAATCGCTTAGTGTCCCTGCACCCATAGAAGATGCGGCCGTCTTAACACCGACGAATGTGAGTGCGCCTAGTACCACCACTATTCCCGGAACCAGCGGTTGCGATTTATCGGCATTACTGGCTCACTTGACGGCGCAAATAAGGCTGAGCATAGCAGAATCCCAGGCAGAAACCCAGGCTCAAATAAAAGGCATAGCAGAATCCCAGGCAGAACTAAAACAATCCCAGGCAGAAACCCAGGTACAAATAAAACAAACCCAGGTAAAAATAGATAAATCCCAGGCAGAAACCCAGGCACAAATAAAGGAATCCCAGCAGCTGGTCTTAGAATTAAACGAAAAGTGGGAAAACACCAAAGAAGAGGTCAACGAGCTTAGAGTAAAAACAGCACAACAAGATGCACGTATGGACCAGCAAGATATGCGCATAGACAAACAAGAAGCGCGTATGGACCATCAAGATACGCGTATAGACAAACATGATGTGCGTTTCGAAAAACTGGACAATACCATCATGGAGTTTGGGAAAGAAATAGAAAGAGTACAAAAAGGAGGTATTAAAGGTGTGATTCCTGTACCCAGTGCTTTGCCGACGTTCCTAGTACCTCATTTTGACGGAACAACGTCATGGGTGGCCTTCCGCCTTCAATTCGAAAAGGTCGCAACAGCCAACAACTGGGACGACAATCAAGCGGTAACCGCTCTTACGCTTGCTCTGCGTGGTGATGCGGTACAAATCCTCGAGAACATTTCCGGCGATTGCAATACCCTAGCCTGTCTGTTAGAAGCATTGGAGACTAGATATGGAGAGAAACACCTCGAACATGTCTACAGGGCTCAACTCCGCGACCGCACACAGAAGAGCAATGAGAGTCTGCAACAGTGGGCAACGGAAATAGAACGTCTGGTTCGGAAGGCGTATGCATCAACACCGGGACTGATTGACGCTACTACTCTGCGATTCTTTACTGATGGGATTCGAGATGCAGAAGTCAGAGCTGCAGTACGTCTGGGTCACCATCAGACCTTGAAGGCAGCCTTGACACATGCTCTGGAGGTGGAAGCTGTACGTCAAGATGGCCGACAACACGACCGTATTCGAAAAGTGACCGCACAAATAAAAGCCCGACGAGGACCGACTTGTTATGAGTGCGGCGAAAAGGGGCACATTCGAATTGATTGTCCCAGGAAGGCTAAGGGAAGAAGTGCTTCTTGGACAAGTAAAGACGCAGAGGTGTTGCTGTGGCGCAAGCGCGACGCCAAGGTCGAGCCCGAGCGCCCGAGCGAGCGCGTCGATTGGCGCGAGCGGAGCGATCGGAGTGGGCGCCGCGAGCGACCCGCTGAACGAGAGCGGGTACGTGTGAAGGACCGGGAACGCGAACGTTCCGGCAAGCGAGAACAAGAGCGCGAACGGTCGCGCGGAAAGTCGTGGAGTGCGGCGGAAGCAAGGCGGGACAAGGAAGTCGAGGACGAGGCGCGTAAGAAGAAGCGCCTCGAGAAAAAGGCAAAACGAAAGGTCCGCCGCCGCCAGATTACTTCAGGTAGTACGGACCGAGGTGAAGAACGCAAACAGGAAAAGAAAGAGAACGTAAGGATTATCCAGGTGAACGCTTTGGATGAAGACTGGGATAATCGATCATTGGAAGAGGCACAAAAGGAAGATAGTGACTTGAAGACAGTAATCGAATGGAAGAAACGTGGCCAGAGGCCCGCTTGGAGTGAAATATCAGCGCTTAGCCCAACAGCAAAAAGTTACTGGGCTCAATGGGACAGCCTGATAATTGATAATGGAGTTCTGAAGAGGAAATGGGAATCACCTAGTGGACAGGAGGTCGCCTTACAGATAGTTGTCCCCTGTGATAAGGTCGCGTTGGTGCTAAGACAGGGGCACGACGGAGTATCCGGAGGACATCTAGGAGTAAAGAAAACTCTGGAGAAGGTGAGAAAAAGATTCTATTGGGTGCATTGCCGCGAAGACGTAGAGGACTGGTGTAGGAAATGTGTAGCCTGCTCCTCAGTAAAGGGACCGCAAACGAGAGCCAGAGGTCGGCTGAAAGTGTACAATGTTGGTGCACCATGGGAAAGAGTTGCTGTCGATATAGCTGGGCCATTCCCTATTACTGAAGAAGGGAATAGGTATATCATCGTCATGCAAGACTATTTCAGCAAATGGCCAGAAGCTTTTGCAGTACCCAACCAAGAAGCTCATACCGTTGCCAAAAAGCTAGTTCACGAGGTGTTCTGTCGATTTGGCGTCCCCTTAGAGTTGCACTCTGACCAGGGTAGAAACTTCGAGTCTTCACTATTTCAAGAGGTTTGCCAACTACTCGGGATACATAAGACTCGTACAACACCATATCACCCTCAGTCAGATGGAATGGTCGAAAGATTCAACCAGACGCTAGAGAATCATTTGGCCAAAGTAGTGGAAGAACACCAGAGGGATTGGGACCAATATATTCCACTCTTCTTAATGTCATACCGCTCTGCAACATATGATAGCACAAATTGTACTCCGGCGAAAGTCAACTTCGGCCGAGAAATTAGACTACCTATAGATGCACTAACCGGAACACCCCCCGATACCCCTATCCTTGCCGTCGACTATGTGGCTGACCTACGACGTAAACTAGATGGAATACATGAGCTAGTGAGAGAGAATGGTCTGAAAACCAGCGAGAAAATGAAGATCCGATACGACTGCAAAGCTAACGTGCCCGGATTTGAAGAGGGAACTTTGGTATGGTTACATAATCCCATAAGGAGAAAAGGAAAGAGTCCGAAATTTCAAGCCAAATGGGAGGGTCCGTACACGATAGTAACCAGAATAAACGATGTCACCTACCGGATTAAGAAAGGACCTAGAGGGAAGCTGAAGATCGTACATGTAGACCGCCTAGCTCGCTATTATGGATCAAATCATGCTCGGGACGAGCACGACTAAGAAGGGGGCAATGTTACGAATGCACCTTATGTCGAGGGCATAAGGTTCAATATCGCTTGACATGCAGTGTGTAACTTTTAAGATCTATAACTCGAGATCTGGACATTGTCTAGGTGTAATATAAAAACGCATTCCTAGACTTAAGGTGGCCTATTGAATGGTACAGGTTTTATCAATTTTGTCAACAAAGTGACGACATCGAAATTTCTAGAAACCCGTTTCCGGGAATTACCGTAGGTACTTACTGAATGTACTCGAAGTTATGCGCTATTATTATTACGTCTAGACGATTCTGGAATGTTCGATCAGCTGGCCTATATATAGCGCCGCGACGCCGGCGCCGAGTCAGTCTGCACTTGACTACCGAGACGAAACAGCGATACTTAAGAAGCGATCTTTGAGAATACCTACTGCGACAACTGTAACGAGAACTGTGAGTACTACGTGAAGTAACATCTGTAGTGTTATTGTGTGTTTACAATACGGACTTCGTGGACGTAAGAAGAAGACTTCGGTGCAACGTCAGCAACATTCTACTTGTCATTGCCTACAATCGACTGTACCTTCGTTGCCAATAAACTTCGTAACCCTTAACCGGTATTTTAGTACCCCTAGCCCGTAACAGTATTAATTAGTACTTCTGTTGTTTCCTCTATGCCTGTGGCATGCTTATCATTGACTTTAATGTTTTGAACGTATGCAAGGTCGACCGATCTGTTAGCTTTAAATTCGTGGTATAAGGGAGACCACGGACCCTCCCTGTCAAGTTTATCAACGATTTTCCGCAACAAGTTACCCTTAGATTTTTCCACCGATGCTTTGTAGCGTGACTTGGCAACTCTAAAAGCATTTAAAGCGAATATATGAAGATCTCCAGTAATCTTTCGGCTCTTGAGTTTATGTCTACGCGCTCTGCGATATCTTTTACGCTGTTCAACTAAATAATCACTCCACCAGTCACATCTACGAATATTGGTCATAGATCCGCGACCAATGGCGATGTCAGCACAGTAGGTAAAGGTTTCTGACATAATGTCAGCACTTTCTTCGGCTGACAGCCCGTCTCGAGTGAATTCTTTGGCATGACACGCAAAAAGCGAGCCGAAAAATTCCCAGTTCGCGCCTTTACATCTATATCTGAAATTACCGGGAATATGAGACGGACCCTGAATATAACCAGGAACAAATTCGTACACGATCAGGCGATGATCACTACAAGACGCGTCCGGTAGGACACGCCACCTATCCAAACGTACGTTCGCACTTGAAAGTGTGACGTCAATACAAGATTCGCCCATTTGGCTGCAGAAAGTAGGTGGTGCATCAGGGGTATTATGAATCGATAGGTTCATCTCAGCAATGAAATCCTCAACAGCGCAGCGTCGTTTGGTATCGGTGGCCCGAACCTTGCCATACCACAGAGACGATGACGCGTTGACATCCGCGCCAACGATAACTTTGCAGCCCGCGAGTGACCGCAAGACATGACGGAGATTATGTATATGAGGAGTAACAGGATCTAAATATTGAAAGTAACAGCTTACAACGAATACTTTAAAAGAAGCTGATGAAACCTCAGCAACCGCGCAGTGTGGTGTCATGAGGTCACGTGAAGACGTTACCGTGAAGTCAGAAGACCGCGCAACATAAATTCCGGCTCGTGCCTTGCAATCCAGCTGCACTACCTTGTGACGTAAACGTGAGTTTTGATATTGTTCTTGAATGAGTACAAGGTCTAAGTTGTAGTCAATAATTAATTTATCTAACTCTGATGTCGCCACCTTATCGTTGTGAAGGTTTAATTGCCCTATCTATGTTTAGACTATCTATCTCAATTAGTAATTAGTATGTAGGATAAGTTGTTCGAGTTTTAATTTATAGGTACCGCACTGATCAGACCCGCATCTATGGTCAAAGGGTTTTTTTAAATCGTTTACACGCCGCGCAAACCGGGGTAAAATTTGAATCGCCCTTATGCGGGCTTACATATTGTATGTGGGCGAGGACTTTGGTTTCCAGATTTACATAAGGTGCAAACGTTATGTAAATGGTGCAGGTGCCCGAACTTAATCGTTTTTCTTCGCGTCTTCCTAGGATTGCTATTCGGTAGAAAACAATTGCCTCCCCGCGCCGATGCGGCGGTGCAACGTTCACGTGCGCGACGTCAGCTGCAGCTCGCGGCGCGCGCCGCGCCCGCACTAGCGGCCGCGGGGTTCGCCGCGCCCGGCCTGTGGACCGCGCTCAGTACCGCCTTCGACGTCATACAGGCGCCGCAACTCAATAAGCAGGTATACTTACACATTACTGATAACAAACTGTGACCATACTGTAGCACACACACTACACGCTACAGCCGACGGTGTACCATCGGCAAAGACAGGCGTGATACCTAAACATATAGTAAAAGTGAACTTTATTGTATAAGAATTGTAATTATTTTTCCATTCATTCGTATTTGGTAACATTTTTGGCTAATAAATGACGAACGCAGGATAAGCCTTTCCTATCTAAGCCTCGACACTTTGTCTTCTGTCTTCTGCATCCAATGCTCACCCTCTGCACCATCTTATTTCGTCGGGCTGGTTAAGCAGGAGATATTTCACACTAGCCATCACGCGGCCAACACTGCACTGCAAAATATTTTTATTTAGTTTTAATTCAGAATATCCTATACAACATATACGGCTGGAAATACATCTAAAATGCGCAATCAAGAACAGACGAACAATCTTCGACACCCTTTAGGGCCTGAGCAGACGACGGAGTTTTCTCCACGGCGGAGAAAAAAGTACGCTCCGCGAATAAAAAGTTTACCGCGAACTCAACGTCATTTGTTGCCCAGAAATGTAGAGAAGTGAGAGCACACAACACGGACTAAAGTCCGCCATGTGCGTTGCTTCGCCGAATCACACGAGTTCTATTTTATCCGGGCACTCCCCTGTACTTTTATCCGGTCCGCTCTCTGCATGTCCTCGGTTATTCGGAGGACTTTTTGTACGCGGTACTTTTAATCCCTCGTTTGCGTTACTCGATACAGTTGTAGGCGATCTATTTTAGCGGAAAGTCCGCGGACAATAATCCCTCGTCTACGAAAGTTATTACACTACGAAAATAACCCAAATAGCACGATGATTAACAACTTCTGGGCAATAAATGACCGCACACCGTGTGCGTTGAGTTCGCGGTAATTCCGCGGTCGACTTTTTATTCGCGGAGCGTACTTTTTTCTCCGCCGCGGAGAAAACTCCGTCGTCTGCGCAGGACCTTACTGATGTAAAATAAAAACTGTGTTATGACTAATTAAAACCGATATGTGGTTGACCGCACTAGCTACCATTTCACTATTTTTGCCATCTTCCAAATCTCAAGGATAGGATGCCTCATTTCGATATCAGATTCTGACTTACTGATAGAACGTTGATTCATGCATATTCATGAATTCAAGCTGATAAGAATATTACTGTATGATAACTATTGAGGTGACTCAGAAATACACAATATTATCTGCCTTAATAAACTAGTCTACTTTCTTAAAACACATTTACCTATAAAACTAATTTTCTCAGTGGTAGGCCATAACTTCGACTGCCGGCAGAAGTTACCACCTACTAGAGTCTTTTTTTAAATCTTTATTTTAAAGGACTTTTAAACTCAGTTCACGTCAGTCCCATCATAAACTAATCTTAACTTACATAACATAAACTTACTTCTAAACAAAAAATGAGCTTAAATACTAACTAAAGAATAAACCATTTTAACCTCACGGGACAAAGGCTGGGAAAGAAAATTAATTATTGAATATACCTAAGTCTAACTTATTTACATCTAATTTTTTTATTATTCTATTTCTCTCAGACTCGTTCCTGACATACTCCACCAAAAGATGCTGCACATCTTCTCTTTTATTGTAGACAAAGTCTTGCTGCCAAGCGATTTGTCGTGTCCCGGCATTATGTCTGGTGAAGCCATACGGAGGACAGGTCTGAGCAGTTGTGTTACGATCTGTGTCAGGTACGATGCGCCAAATGTTGTAGTGTCGGATGTTTGGTCGTGGAGGGTCTCCAGATCAATCTCCCTCTGGCACAGCATCGTTGGTCATGTTGTTGGGTTCAACATTGCATCTTCTTGCTCAACTGCCGTCTTCCTTCCTATTCACTCAGGTTTTTTGAGTCAATAGGCTCTTAATAAACTTGTGCTCTTTACCATCAGCGACTGCATCACTGCTTACCATCAGGTGGGATTGCGGTCAAGGACTAGTTTATATTTATTAAAAAAACCCACAATTCCAGTTCAGTTTCATTTTCATTTCTTGCGCCAGATCTTCTCCCTAGCGAAAGCACTGGGAAATTGTAAAGTGCGTTTTAGGGGACTGTCTTTTGTGAATTGACGTTCGAAAAGTGCTGATTCTGAGCCTGATTTAAATGAATGACTTTGATATGATTTTTTAATTTATCTCATCTTTTTTTTCAGCTGGTCTACAATTTATTGGATCTGTGCATCATGGAGTTGTTCCCTGAACTAGGTGCCGTAGGCAGCAGTTCACCCAGAGAACCAAAGAGTTGAGGAGTTGTATCCATATGAGAGAGACGAGACACTATTTATTTTATAAATAAAACTTCAGCTAGGCATTTTTTAATTTTGTAAATCGCCAAAAACGCACGGTTGTTTGATTTTTAGTTAATTTATACACAACTTATTATATTATATAATTGTAAATATTTGTATTGTATAATGAATCTATTTTTATAATATTAGTTATATAAATGGAAGCAATATTCGTTCGCTTGATCCTTCGAGGTTGTAATCGAAAGACCACAGAGTATTTTTAAATGTTTTCAGTGTAGAAACGAAAACCAGAAATAAATTATTTTGATAATTGACTGTTTTATTGAGTTACATATTTTTTGATTATTTACGAGTCGATAATTTTCTGTTATTTTAATAATTAATCCAACACAAATCGACTGAAAACTGAAATCGACGATTATTCCTAACTTCTAAAAATAACTTTCATCAAACGTATTTACCGACGCCAGTG
This sequence comes from Sesamia inferens, assembly GCA_037179545.1. NCBI lineage: Eukaryota > Metazoa > Arthropoda > Insecta > Lepidoptera > Noctuidae > Sesamia > Sesamia inferens. The sequence continues at coordinate 4,191,197 of CM073939.1, read as the reverse complement.
GTTGCATTTGTCTGGGAAAGGTCCATTTACGTTTCCATGTTTATAGGCACAGGTGACCAGAATATTGTCCAGTACGTAATGAGGATCTACCACCTTACTATACTTATGAAGGGGGCAGGTGACACTAAATAAGCGCCATGAACCATCGGGTCGGTAAACGCTACTAGTCAATGCCAACCATCACTCCAGAGGCAGGCTCGATGGGGTAGATGGAAATAAAGGGATAAAACGACGAACTCTCTCTGAAATCGCTTATCAATTAATCAACTCCGCCTGTAGCAGATAGTGTGCTGCAACACGGTCATTTTCCGATCCGATGTCGCTGGGCGGCGTCCCAAACTGCGCTTGCCGATAAATAGTCTCCACTTCAGGACTCTCTTGTTGCACCGGTCGTAACTCGTAGCAACTAAACAAGCATCATGGCCAGCTCATGTCAATGCCACTTCTGCTTACTCACACTGCAAGCTATGTCAGAAACTCTGATTTTCAGTATAATTTATTTCTTATTGGAATTTATCCTTCCAATAAAAGCCTATATCCGTCAGGGTTTTTGTTGACTTGTTTGTATAAGTACTAGATATTTTTGATTGGTGGACACTTATTAAATTGTTTCACTTGTACTGTTATGAGTACTTAGCAAAGAATTTGCATAAATACCTAGAACGCTAACGAACCGGCAAAGGCGTTCCTAGAAAGAGAAACGCACGAATGACCCCTGTGTCCCTTTCTAGTAGGGTGTACACAGTTCATAAGAAAATTGGGACATTTAATAAACTTCAAAATTGTTTTGAGTAAAAAACTAATAACAGTAAGAGGTAGCTACAAAATAAAACATAAACTATATTTATATTGTATACTAGCGACCCGATCCGTCTTCGCTCGAATAAATGTATTATATTAGGTATATATAACTTTATCTTGAATCACTCTATCTAGTAAAGAAAAGCGCATCGCGTGACTTAGTTTTAAAGATCTAAACATACATAGGGACACTTACAGGCTCGCGTTGCCCCTGTGCGCCGCAGCCTCTATGTCTCTGTAATATCTTCGAAAATATTTATTAAATTACATGCTCCAAAAAGGCAATATTGATATATGCAAAATGAATTTAGTCAATAAGGTTTTCAGTACGTTGACTTAATAGAAACGCTTGGAATGCAAGTCATACCCACGCCCACACGCTTCGATTCGGGTGCCCTTTCGGTACTCTAGCTAGCAGTCTAGCTAGTAGTCACTAGTCACGCACGCACCGCTGTGATAAGTGGACGACGCGGCGCGCTACGCTGCTTAATATAATTAAAAAATAACAAAAAGCCATGTTCAAGAAATCAACACATTTATTTATACAAATACAATACACTTTGAAAAACAAAAAAATGTCTACCATCATACTGCAAATGTATAAAACCTTGTTTTAGTTGTTGGTTCAAATGGAATAACTTCAGCCCATTATTCTCGAATTCCATCATCACTTGGAAAACTGCAAGAAAATTATGTTCACCAACAATCAATAAATATCGAACCGGACGAAGCGTTTCGCCTCATCCTTTATACCGCGTACATCGAGGGACTGGAACGATTTGCCAGCCGACGGTGTTTCTAAGGCTAGAGTGAATAGGCTCTTAATAAACTAGTGCGCTTTACCATCAACGATTGCATCACTGCTTACCATCAGGCGGGATGGCGGTGAAGCGCTAGTTTATAAATTTATAAAAAAAATATATAAGTATATAATTTATATTAATAATAAAATGGTTAGGTTATTTATTCAAGTAGGTTAAAATTTTTGTAAAAGTGTAAGGTAAGTATAGCTAATACAGATTGTTGACATACACTGATACGCTGTTTGTTACATTTTCTTTAGTACATATTAGGTATAAAAATTTTCAAGAAAATATACAATTTGTTTCTAGTAAGTCTATACTTTTTAAACAAACTTAAAAAAGGATGATGTTCTTTGTTCAGCTGTCTTGTCTTTTTTACTGAACATTATACTCATCCTACACCATATATTTTGTAAACAAACTGGTACAAACATACCTAAACATTGAACGATCACAACCGGGGTAATAATCACTATTACATCCTCGCACACAACAAATTCTTGTCATTTTAAATTAGATTTTTACCTCAACCTTCGAAAAAATAGCGCGATACCTTAAAAATACGACAAAGAAAAATTTGCATCGACCATATTGATTATTTAACCCAATATGTCGTCGGTGTTGCCATTCTATAGATTATACTATCTGCTAATATTGTTTTATTGTTATTTATTGTTTAATCACAATAAATGCATTGATTAAATGTTGAGCTAAGCAGTTAGTTATTTTAATGCTTTATCAATCACGAGTCACTGATATAATATTGTATATCAGCGTAAATAACAAAACGAGTGGCTGAAGTTCATATATCAAATTTACCATATGGTAGTATTATTTCGCACTGGCAGTCTGCGGGAAAGGGACACAGGGGTCATTCGATGCCTCTCATTCGGAACTTTAGGTATTTATACGTAAGCTTTGTGGCAATATAAGCTTTATGGGGTAGGATTTAGGTTTATTTTTGAATATTGTTGTTTAGATTTTATTATTACTCGTAATAATTCTATCTATTTAAATTTCTTTGGTACTTAGCCTAATAGCCACCAATCACTAAAAATTGGTCTTTCCAATTATAAAGTATATTGATTACTCATGTTTCTCATTAATATTTACTACTTAGTTTGATTCGCGTAAACTTTACGGCGGCTCTAAAATAAATCACTCGTTATCAGTTAGGTATTATTGCGAAGCGACTTGTGTACCCCTTTCTGCCCACCCCTATGAATTTCTGAACGTTAGCTCATCATCGATGGGCATCACTAGTTTCTGAACGTTATGCGTAAACAATTCAATGCTGCCAACTTATTGCTCAATGCAAATTTATTGGGTAAGTGTGATAGACTCAAAGCTTTCTCTGCAATAGGAAATAAAAAATACATAAATAATATCATAATTAAACAAGTTACATAACTCGTTACAGATCATATCAACATACTTTTGAATGTAGATTAAACTTGACCATTTCATGTGCGAACAAAAATTATGACAAATACTGTGGTACAATAGCGCTATTTCCTTCTACTGCATACTTTCTTAACAAACATAATGTGCTTGAATTTATTTATTTATACCAATATAAGTATAGAGTATTTTCTGATGTCATTTGAAATAAATCCATTAAGTCAGAAGCGATTTTTACATCAACAACACTCCACTAGAATTGGGGAAATCAAACACTGAGCTGGCAACACTAGTATTATGTCAATTGTCAATCTTAATTTACAGTGGAAAGTAAGAGGCGATGGGTGTGTTGCTTTGTGTTTATTTCTTGTTTTTAGATAGAAACGAATGAATAAGTTAGATTCAAAACAGAAAATTAGGATTTCAAACATCATTTAATTCATTCAATTAGTAGATTACACCATTGTAAAAATCTCATAAGAAATCCTTGTTTTGATTTCGCCAATGGTTGTGTTACAAAAACAAATTTTAAAAACAATTGAAATAAATTAGGTAGTGTACTGTTTGTGTTAAGTGATGTCTAGTGTTCATGAGGTCCTGAGTAAACACGAGTGTGCATAATTAGCCGATAAAAGTTAATGATAATGGCTTTCGTAAATAAATATTGTGTATATAATCATGGATGTGGTTTTTGAACCTGCCAGTGTTCGAATTTCGAAACCGCGATGTCGTCGTCGCCGTGCCAAAAAGGCGGGATGCGCCTCAGTGAAGCATTGGATAACATGCAACTTGCGTACAATCCGATCACGAAACAGTTACATTTTGTGAGCCCTAAATTAGAGAAACATGCAGAGGATACATCTGATGATATTGATAAACTTTCAAAGAAGAGTAGTTTCAGTGATGAAGGTAACTTCTCTATATCAACTTGTGAAAAAAGTGATACAAGCGATTCTCCTAAGAGTACTCTGCAGTGGGGTAGTGTGGGTGGTCACCACCGGGGAAAGGATGGTGGTTCCTTCTCCAGCACTGTCTCCAGTCTATCCGAGTGTTCTCTTGGCTCAGCTGCCTCCAAGGATGATGAGGTTTCCGATGCAACATCTCATAGTCAGGACCCCTCTAAGCTGAAGAAGAAGGGCCTGTCTGGATTTTTCAGCAGGTAAGACTTACTTTTTAGTGTTATAAAAGAAACCTACTTTATGAAATGTGTGTGAAGTTTATCATTCAAATGATATAAATACATGCTGTGGTATCACTGCCCAGGGTATTATGAATTTAATATAAGGTTCACTTCAAAAACATTACAAGTTATCCTATTCATTTTTAGTATTTACGTGAATAGATAACATCTACCTATCCTAGGTAAGGGGAAATTAACTTACAACAATTGTTAAAGGGTTCAAAATACAGTTGTTTTTTCTGATGTATGGTAACAAAAAACTTGGCTGCTATTTTACTTTTTATTCTCATCCAAAATAGTTGGACTGCATTTTTATAAATATCACAACAACTACATTTAACATTTTATATGCAAATATCACTCATCAGCATTCTTGAATGAATCTATTCACTAATCCATTGCTATAATCTTTATGTAATACTAAGTATCACATAATATAAAACTTTTAGTAACCATTTATTTAATTACCTGGCTAATTAATTAACCAGCTGTACTAGAAATTCGTAATATCTGTTACCAGCTACTAGTTTATTTTTATTAATTACTTATGTGTACTCATTAACATTCAAAAAAGTCATCACAAATTTTTAACCTTTAATTGTTAATTTGTCATACAACTTCGCTTATTACAACTTTGCAAATAATGCCATAGATTGAAAACTTCAAAGCCGATCAAATAAACTAATGTTCTAATATCCACAAAGCAAACTAATGAACTTTTCCTTCTATCAAATGCCTGTTATTCCCCATAGATATAGGAACCAATGAAATCCTAAATCATGTTATTCCCTAATGAGTGACAGCTGCAATCAAACCTATTTTGTCAACATAACATTGTAATGAACTTGTATGAATGAATTTGTATGTTAGAAAATACTCAAAATTATTTAAACAAGTTTGCTATATGGCCAAGTCACGTTACTTGAGTTCAAAGATAAAAAACAGTAGTAATGTAATTAAAACGACTTGGAAAATTATTATTAGTGAAACGGGAAGGTCCAGTGATAGAAATACTGACTATAGCCTGACTGTTAATGGCAACATAATAAAATCAGACTCGCAAGTCGCTGAGGTGTTTGAAAATTTCTTTTCGGATATTCCTGTTTTAACTACTAAATCCCTAAACTCATCACCTTCTGTTGCTGAGTCTTTGCTTAAAGAAAATGTTAATGTTTGTAATTCGGAATTTCACTTTGAATATGTTACCAGTAAAGATATAATTAAAATCTTTCACACTCTCAATATAAAAAAGACTGCTGACCTATGGGGTCATTCGGTAGAAGTTGCGAAGTCTATTATTGATATTGTGGCACCCACTCTAGCGGTTATCTTTAATACTTGTATTGACTGTGGAGAGTTTCCTGATCTCATGAAAAATAGTAAGATAATACCTTTGTTTAAATCAGGCAGTACATCAGACCCCACAAATTATAGACCTATTTCTGTACTACCTACCTTTAGTAAAATTTTTGAGAAATTAATTTTAAACCAAATGCTAAGTTTTTTTAATAAACATAAATTATTACATAGCAAACAGTTCGGTTTTACAAGGGGTCGTTCAACTACTGATGCCGGTGTTGAACTTCTATGTCATATCTACAATGCATGGGAGGATAAATGCGATGCCTTGGGCATTTTTTGTGATTTGTCCAAGGCATTCGATTGCGTTCTTCACGACACGTTAATCAGGAAACTCCGCCACTACGGGATCAGGAACTCTGCATTGGATCTTATTACATCCTACTTGAGTGGTAGGATTCAAAGCGTTGACGTTAATGGAAAAAGATCATCCGGATCTTTAGTAACAATGGGAGTCCCACAGGGGTCAATTCTTGGTCCCTTTTTGTTTCTTGTTTACATTAATGACCTGCCGTACCTCATAAAGGATAATCACGATATAGTGTTGTTTGCAGATGACACTTCACTTTTATTTAAACTTAAACGTCAGCAGCAGGTCACTGATGATGTAAATAGCGCGATCTCCAAAGTAGTCCACTGGTTTAATGTTAATAACTTACTTTTAAACGAGAAAAAAACCAAATGCATTAAGTTTACTCTACCTCACGTTAGGCAGGTGAAAACTAAAGTGTTGATAAGGGGCGAAGAATTGGAATCTGAAGACAGCACAGTGTTCTTGGGTATAACTCTGGATGCTAAGCTTCAATGGGGTCCCCATATAGAAAAATTGACAAAAAAACTAAGTTCTGCTGCATACGCAGTTAGAACAATTCGTAATTTGACTGATATTGAGACGGCCCGTTTAGTGTACTTTGGCTATTTCCATAGCGTAATGTCGTACGGCATTCTGTTGTGGGGAAATGCCACTGATATTCAGACAATATTTGTTTTGCAGAAACGAGCTGTTCGTGCAATTTATAAATTAAGTCCAAGACACTCTCTCAGAGAAAAATTTAAAGAAATTAATGTACTGACCGTGCCGTCTCAATATATTTATGAAAATCTTTTGTATGCTCATAAAAATATAAAATTGTATAAAAAATACAGTGATATCCATAATATAAATACTAGAAACAAGCACAAATTTATTGTACCTACAACAAGGCTCAAGAAAATAGGTGGCTCTTTTAGATGCCAATGTATACATTTTTACAATAGACTTCCAGAGGTGGTTCAAGATCTGAGCCTGAATAAATTCAAATGCTTCATTAAACGTAAGTTGTGTCAGAAAGCATTTTATAGTGTTAAAGATTATATTGACGACAAAAAGGCTTGGGCTTGAGCTGCGTCCGATTTCTATGCATACACTGATTGTTCTTTGATTTTTCCTCTCGTAGTTTAAATTTGCAATTGTTTGTTTTTTCTTAACTCAAAGCCAGTACACACTATGTAGCCAGGCATATTGTACGTTACGGAATTGCATCGCTGACAGGGGTATTCGGTACTGGTGCAGCTGCACAGGAGCTAAACTTAGCATTCGGGAACACCGTTGGAGCTGCTGAACCTTGGACAAAACTGTCTTTGCATTGTGTAGATTCAATTTCTTAGTATTGTATAATTGCATGGAACACGTGTAAGCACGATCTATTTGCTGTAAAGCATCTATTTGTTGGGTTAGTCGTTTATTGACTTGATAGTGCTATGGCTGTTGAGAGTATGTCATGCTCACTCAAATGTCTCGCTGGTGGTGGCGTGTGTGTTGGGTCATTAGGTTCCCTTCAATATGGTTGAGCTGAATGATGCTGATCCATACGTCATGTTCGTGAACGGACGCCGTCAGAGGGGACTGGTCATCTCTTAGCTGCTACGGCGTATTTTAATTTCTGAATTGTTGTTTTTTTTTTTCATAATGGACGCTCTCAGCGTACAATACGTTTCTGCATCGTTCTCACACGATTGATTTCAAAATGAATGATGTAATCAAATATTTGTATCAATAGCTTGATATTTTAAAAGAGTGTCCATGGAGTTTCTTGCCCGTTCTTCTCCATAGGTACCTACTTTTTGGAATGGGCGACTAGCTTCACCTTACTGACTGACCGAACTTCTGACAATTCAAAAGTGCCTGTAACTGGTTTATTTGAAATAAATGCTTTGATTTGATTTGATTTGAACATTTTAGATTAAGCCTCACAGTATCACCTACCTTTCTTCATCCTAAGTTTTTTAGTGTGATGTTGAATAACCTTCTTAAGCAGTCCATTAAAAGAAAAAAAGATTTTTTCAAATCCAATTAGTATCTAGTTTAAAAAATGAAAAAAAAAACAATACAGTTTTTTTTATAGAAGTACTAGCACAACATCATAAATTATTTATTTTCTATATGTAGGCTTGTACAGACAACAGCATCCCAAGCTACTACAATCTGTTATTTCTTTATTAGATTTTGAACTTAATTGCTAAAGTATTAAGGTTCAAGATTGTTTGGGAATATTTTACAGTTTAGGGTAACTTGACCTACTTTCGTCTATACAAACACTTTTGCACATCGATCAAAAATTTCTGGTTAAGTTTGGAGTTTCCTATTTGATTACTCAAACGTAAAAGACTGAAAGAAACTCATGTCATAGTCTATTTTAAAGTCCAGGCATTATCTTGAGCAGCTCTTGCGAAGACCATATTGCTTCGTGTCTGAAATGGTCTTTAGAACCACACAGATTATATGGGCCTACCCAGTCAATTCAAAAGTCATGTTAAAAGCCCATAAAACATTATGCACAGAACACCTGGATTGGCCATCCATTATTTTAGTAAAATAACAGGTTAAAGAAACCATTGGGATTTCCCTTTATCTTAGTTTTACATGTTATGTCTACATTGTATTCTTTTGTTTATTGTCCATTGTCTTTTCTGTGATAAAAATCTACTCAAGCATACAAAATACCTCATTTGGTATTAAGGTCTTTCAATGTATTGTACATAAATTACCAATTTATGACAAAGTCAATTTTTTTCCTATGTATTTATAGAGTTCTATAAGTCGCTAGATGTTGCAATGAACAACAGGATTAAAAATTTACATAAAACTTTAATAAAACACGTACAATAGTAAAAAAATAATTTATTTTGAATTTTATTCAGAGACAATGTTAATTAAATATTATCTATCATAAAATACTTTTTATATTGTACTTAATTGCTAGTCTTTTGTGTTAGAAACAATTCTGTATTACCTAAAATGGAGACTAGGCTTGAGCATTACCAAAATTCTCTTTATTGATGCCAACCAATTGGCAAGACATTTCGAATAGTCTCTCTTGATGATCTAATTTCTTTGAGAAACTGTTACTTATTCCTTCAATACAATTACTAATGTATAAACCTCCCCTTTTTTCTAAATCTTTGTCAAAACAAGCATGAAGTATTGAAACTGCTCCTTTAGCTGGGGTCTTGAAGAACAGTTTCATGGCCCAAGGAAAAGCCTTTTTGAACATGGTCTTTTCAAACAGGTCAGTATCTACAATTCCTGGATGGACTGCATAGCATTTCACTGCAGAACCTTCTTCATCCAATATCTTGTTGATGTACCTGGCACTCATTAGCTGTAACAAAACAAAAGTCATGTTTAAAGAACAATTTGAATTAAAATCTTAAAAATGCAGCAGACTGGTTTTTACTTTGAATACAGTTGGTTAAAGAAAGTAGAACATTTCTTTACCTGTGCCAGTTTAGCCTGCGCATACGCAGCTGTAGAGTCATAATGTTCCTTCATATGGATGTCTTCAAAGTATATCCTGCCAGGGTAATGGGCGCATGACGTCACATTCACAACCCTCGCCGCTTCACCGATGGCGCCGCCCTTTTTTAGCGCTGGCAGTAACAAGTGTGTCAAATAAAAGTGGCCCAGATGGTTGACTGCTAATTGGTTCTCAAACCCATCTTCAGTGAGTTCGTAGTCACCATACATTATCCCAGCGTTATTGACGAGAAGGTGGATAGTCGGGAATCGATCCAACACATTGTCTGCAAATTCTTTGACAGATTTCATCGATTTCAAATCCAATGGAAAAGCCACAATGTTGTCCCCATTCTCCATGTTATCAGCTAATTTCTTCATCGCTTCCGGTTTCCTTACACCGGCAATAACAAACACATTCGATTTCAGTAATCCTCTCACGACTTCAGATCCAATTCCGCGAGCACCGCCGGTGACGACCGCAATTTTCCTCTTTCCGTCTGGCAGCACAATTTTGTTTCTCCAGACGTTTATCCAGTCATCGATGAGGCCGCCGGCGCCAGCGCCTTGCATGTCTAGCGCGTATCGTAGTTCACTTAGGATGTGCTTCAAGGGTTTATGTCTGTTGACGTACCAATAGATAGCTGCAGCACCGGTGAGAATTAATGCTGATGCGATTGCGAGAGACATGTTGAGGTTGTGTTATCGTCCGCTCGATACGACGCTACGGTTGCACTGGCGACCGATGCTTTCTCTCCGCTGGAAATCCTCAACGCTTTCTCTCGATCCGGTGTTTGTTTGGTCTAGTACCGTTAGTCCTGAGGTCGCGCTGCTCATTTAATTATTAAATGACAGGGAGTTGACAGTATCTGAAACAATACATAGAATTGAACGTACACATTTAATTAATGTGACGCGAGTGGGACGTTTGTGAAGCGTGTTATCGACGCGTGGCCTCCAGCTGTACTGAAAACGATGACGCAACACCAGTACTATAGATATAAGACTAGACGGAAGTCGTTGAAGCGTTAAAATCAAATACAAAGCCTGTTTAGGAATCATATTGATTCTTTTAACCTAGAACTGAAAACTAAATACTATCACGCACGGCACTGATTTCACAATAATATTTACGGAATGATATACCATCTGTTATCCGATACGCACGGTGCACCTGACAGTACTGGCTTGTTTGTTTTGCAAATACAATCGGGGCGCATGCGCTGTACGTGCGGGTATTTATCGATGTACCGTCCGATTTCTAATTATGGCATTAACAGGTTGCGGTGCAGTGGTTATCGCGGTTTCGTTAATATTCTTCGTGCTAATTTTGGCAACTTTTTAAAGAATGATATCCGATTGCCGCTTCCGATTTCCTATTGGAGTTGTTTTTCTGTTCAGCACTTTAAATGTTGTTCTTGTTCTTAGAATTTTAACAACCGGTTAAGACTAGGTATGTCAAAAATGTGACTAACTTAACACGTCGTATTATGAGCGCAGCTGAGGCAGCTTCATTTGAATATTTTATGACTTCGCCCAGATGGCTTTACAATTTCTTGTTTTTCTTTTGACGTTGCCGCAGAGTTGCGGGCGTTACCTACATTATGAGACGAGAATGCTGCTTTTGGTGAATCAGCTAAGAATATTCTACAAGCGACTCACCTAGTATGCTTGATATTTAGAGCCTACACGTCACCCGTACTTCTACCAAGCTATTAAAAACTTTAAACATCAAAGAAAAGCCACTTTTTCTTGACATTCCAAGTCGAGTCACATTCCTAACGAGCGACACAGAAAAATTCAACACATTTTTTCACATGAACGCGTAACGAATCTGTCTCATTTAATAAATCAGGGTTAAGGAAGCAAGGCGACCTCCTTATATGCTCCCCTTACCCAACATCAATGTTTGCCGCTGAGAAAGACAGCAATAGCTTTCCATCCCTGTCTAACGTCCTAGCGGTGCGGACTAGTTCCCGCAATCCCGCTCTGAGATTTTAATTAAGGGTCTTTGAACTACTGAACGCTGATGGTGCGTGTCGTCTACGATATGACGCAACGCTAAACCGATGTAAAAACGGCGGTGCTTAATATCTACTTATTCCAAATGGGCTCTGGCATCAGTAAAAAAAAACTTTAAAAATTAAAATGTTGGGAAATTTGTATGACAATTGTGTATTGTGTAACTTTGAAGATAAATTTTGATAAGTAAATATGTGTGTCTATTACTACATTCACTTGTCCAGCGACTGATAAAACACTTATGAAGCGTTCTGGCAAACACAAAATTCCAACGAAGCTACATTCTGCTAGCGACTGCATTCATATGAACATGACGTCATTTAAAATAACAAGCCAGCTTAAAAGAAATACAACTGTGTGAAAAATACGTTCAGAAAGGCTTTAATACGACGCTGAATGTAAAATAAATATGAAGTGGAGTTTGTAAATGTACGGTATTGGCAAAATGCATGCGGGCTAAATATTAGAACAACGGCATTAAAAGCCTTTGGATGGCTTTTTGATTTGCCACAATGCGCTATTACTGTTTTATCAGCAAGCACACGCTGCACGTAGTGTGTCAGCCTAACACATAGTAATATTATCAAGCCCGTTATTAAAATTTAATCACAAAAACTGTCAAACCATGTACCATTTAGTTTAGAAGAGAATATGATTTCTAGATTATATATTTTATAGGTTCAAAAGAAGAAGGTGCATTATCTGAACATAAAACAACAAATTTAATAACCCTGTTGATTCAAGTAATAACGAATCTTACACAGATGTCACAGTCGCAGATAAAATCGATATATTTATAACGTATAATAAAACATCGAACTTTAAAATAACCTTCAAGAAAACATAAAATAAATAAGAAAACTCTAAAATAAATACAAGCCCTTCGTGATCCGGTTTGAGAAACAATACGGCATAAAGTTAAAGCGAACTCGCTGCATACGTAATATTCTACAATGGCCAATTCCATACACCCGATACTTGACCGGGGAAACCTGTTTTCAAAGGCGCTGTGCCCCTGGACTCAGCTTCTGTGAAGACACTTGACCTTGGATGCTTTAACACTTACCCTTTTTATCGTCGCTGGTTTTGTGCATCGTGGATTGAAGACATTCTCCCTCTAAGCTGCAATGGAATGCGTGCACTTACCTATCAACGAAAGTCTTGCGATTCTTTGTAGCAGTAGAAGACTTACAACAGCAGTCTGTACGTGGCTCGGTCAAATGTTTAATGATAAATAAAGGTTGCCCAGAGTGTCGATGGTTATAAAAGTTTTTTTTTGGATTTAGCACAGTTCAAAGCATGTCTTAGTGATTTTATCTGACACCAGAGCACATTGCCACATGAATGCGCATGCTTAGCATATGGCATACACGAGATGCTCTGGACATCTGATATGTGGGTCGACGCAAAGTGTTTCTGGTAAGCTGACATTTAGGACAGAATAAATTAGCACCTTACCCGAAAAACTCTTCTGTGGAAAGAACGTTAAAGATACAATAAAATGAATTTAGTGCTTCCTACTTTTTACTCGCCCGGAAACTTAAGTAAGATTGGCACTAAGGAAAATCGTGCCCCCTCCTTTTATAAAGGACCACAAAGGGCTTTGTTGCTACCATAAAACCATCATTGCTGTATAAATTAATAATAACTGTATATATCAAACCTGTTGTCCGGGTCATCCCTCATTAGTTGCAAGGTCCTCAAATTAAGGAACTGCTAAATACGGAGACCTGTTTATCGTCTGTCTTTACAGTATTGTCGTTTTGCCTTGGAGTTTAAATGGCAATGCCGCGTTAAAAAAGTTTGCATCAGCGGTTTAACCAAGGTTTCATTCATGAATTTGTTTTTTACTTTAAGTTTGTAACTACGCGTGACAATATGTCTTGGGTTTTTTTGTTTTGCTATTGCTGCTAAAGTGAGAGTAGATTACCGACAGGCGACATTTTTTTATTTTTTTATAAATTATAAACCAGCGCTTGACCGCAATCCCGCCTGATGGTAAGCAGTGATGCGATCGTTGATGGTAAAGCGCGCTAGTTTATTAAGAGCATATTCACTCTAGCCTTGAAGACACTCAAATTGTATTGTGGCGGAAACACCGACGCTGGCAAATTGTTCCAGCTTAGCGTAGTAGTGCCTTATAAACAAGTTTTCTCTGCGATTTTGAAATCTGGTTACCACGCATTATATGAACTGTAATAGTCACTCCCAGCATTAGAAATATATGTTTATTCGAACACTACTTGGTAATTTACAGGCCATTAAATAATGCTGTTTTTCTGGCAATTATGCGAATGACTCGCAGTTGTTTTTCCCAGTGTTTAGTTTGTTCACAATCGTGAATTAAATATTTTTAGAAACCATTGGTTTTTGCTTCGTTTACGGCTTCTATAGTTTCGACGTCATTGTGGCTTTCAACAGATTGTTTGAAATGTTTAGGATTATCAAATGTTCTCGTGAATTTATACGCAATCGAGACCGTCCTATTTTCAAGATTTTTGGATATCTGATTTATCACAAACTGACCTCAATATACTGTACAAATATATTTTTTCTTTTAAAATTATTACACTACTCGTAGTACTGATAACCAATACTGTGTTAAATATGTGTTTTGAATGTTAATAGCCAAAGTAAATGTTATAAATAACATTCGTGTAACTATTTTGATCCAGGCTTTAAGATGAGATTAATTTCGAAAGGAATTCACAATATTATAAGAACCAGACTTCAACTAGTATCAAATGTAATATGTACCTAAAAGGATTCACTGATTTTAAAGATTAAAATAACGTAAATGCACATTTTGATCCAACTTCCTTTAAACACAGGTTTACCAGAAAGAAATTTCATGGTTGAGGTAGCATTGACAATGTTCTATTACGAGTTGGTCAAGTCTATACTTATGGCGGAGTCATTGACGTCAGTACAATTTTATCAAGCATTTTGGCACGACTTAATTACTGCTATTGTTGTTCTTCTAATGACTAATCAGTATCGGTCGTTGGAATTCCGTCGGTATTCGTTCCATCTGGATGGCATAATTTTACCGTCGACGTCGAGTCAGCTTTAGTTATGCTTGTGGTTACGTCAGTTTCTAACTCACATGTTATTATACGTATATGAAATTATAATACTGATGAATCGAATTTCTGTGTCATCTTCCTGAAGCAAACCGGAACTGAATTATCAATGATAAATGTTAATGTAACTTTTAGTGTTGGTATATAAAACCGGGTTAATCTATTTGTTGAGTTGTGAAAGTAAATATTGATAAGCTTTCTAGACTAAACAAATTGTGTGATTACGAAAAGGACAACCAATGACTGAAAACGCCTAGATATTTAATAATAACCGATGATATATATTACCTAACTGAGAATCTTTTCTTCACGACACAAGGGATCCTAGGATCCAAGGATACGAGGCTATTTCAATCCATGAATGCTCCCCTGAACAATAAATTGTTATGAAAAACCGACTACGAAATTCGTGTGATGGAATTTGCGCATCATTCGCACATAAATAATAACATGGCAGTCCCCTTTGTGTCAGACAGAGGGGAACTGACTCCCTAAATGTAAAGCCAATATTACCGATCCCGAAAACAATACCACAGACAATACAAATGAAGACACAGATATTAATATAGCTCTTGGCGTCACATTGCGTGATGAGTTGATGACAAAGAGAAACAACATCCACTTAACGAATTACGTTCTACCACCAAGATCTTACAAAATAAAACAAAATTAAAGTTCCATTGAGATTATTTTTAGACATTTTTCTCTATAGTATGTGCCTTCTTATCTCCTAGCAGCTAAAGATAAAAATAGCCATAACCGTGCTTATGAAGTAAAGAATAATAAAAGCAACTTTAACTTCCCTGGTGACTCAACTGCTATTTATTTTACTGGGTTTACACTGCAGTGTTTCTTTGTGGACTCTGATTACGGCATGGAGCAAATATTTTCAAACTCTTTTATATTGCGTATGCAGTGTTCTTGGAATTTTAAAAGGTCCACTGTTTGGATTTCAAATTGAAAGGGAATGTATACCATATTTATACTCCATTCGCGATGCTTTTAATAGAATTCTAGATTGTTTTAATAGAAATCTAGGAACCAACAACGTTATAGATAAAGAAGTGCTTGAAAGATGCCAAACTTCAGTGAGGACCACACATATCAAGGCTAGCAGGGAAGGCTCAGTTGGGCTACCTAGCCTACGCGCCGTCGGGAATACACGGACACATAAGACAATACACTGAGATTAATACAGCTCGTTATAGTCTTATTTTAATTATATTCACAGTGTTATGTCCTACGCTATTCTACGGTAGAGCAAAGCCGTTAAAATATATCTGTCCTTCAGAAACGAGCTCAGAGTTAGTCAGTAGTTAGTTAGAGAGTCAGAGTTTTTGTAAGAGATTTCATTAAAGATATTGGTATTCTCGCTAGTTTCACAATTCATCTTAGCCATCATCTTATAATATATTATACATATATTAGGCAAAATATTCACTTCTACATTAAAAACAGTGTTTTTCAATATTTTAACATCAGAAATAACAACAAATTATGAGCCGATTCATATGTTGGGCTTGGTATAACTTTTTACAGCAAGATACCTTTTCTTTGCTAGACTTGCCTTATAATACGTTTAAAACACAAGTAAAAACCAACCTCTGTTCAAAGGCATACTATTCTATCAGCGACTATTTAAACGATAACAATACGAAACCTATTTAAGTAACGATACGAACACTATTTAACAATAGTGTGTCATTTCTACAGAATTAGCTTATTGACAGGTTATATGAGTTCATATAACTGTATTGTTTATGAACCCAGCAATGCATAAATAAGTAAGCTGCCACGTCCTTTATGCCTGGAGGCTCCAGGGTAAGAAGTATTAGTGGAATAATGGAATTATTTACATATCTCTTTTTATTACCTTGTTATGTAAATGAGACTGAAATCAAACAAAAATATTACTACAAACAATAATATTTCCTTAGAATTATTGTCATAATATTTTGTCACAATTAACTTCTTTGTGATGTATTTTATATTAGAGATCCTCGTTTTTGTTTTTTTGGTAAAATATTATTAAAATATTAGTAAACTTTTGTAAAATGTGGCTCATTTATTTTATTACCTACAGTTGTATTAACAGATTGAATATCAGTCCCAATCTCAAAATTCTTTAGTGTACAGATTTTTAATTAGACTTACAAGATCTTATCAGCACATCAAGATCAAGATTGTATTTAAAAAGGTATCTAAAGTATGTTGAACTCGCCTGCACTTTTGGAAGACAAAATCTACATTTCAGGTTGATGAACTGTTTTGTTTTTGTTCTAAGCTTTTAATGTATTGACTCTAATATTTACCATACTCAACTGTACGTCATAGCCAAAGAAAATTATATTTTACAGTTCTTTCCTAATTCTGACAATGAATGATCGAAAAAAGAAAAGCGAAATACTGAACGATATAACGGAATCCAATATTCAGTAAGAGCATTATTTCGTATTGAATTGTGGCAAACATTCGTATATTTTATGTTCATTTAAACATGATTCATAAACAATAATGGCTAGAACAAAGTGCCGTTTGGACCCATGAGTAATGTTGATAAAGCACTAATGTTTATAATTTCGTCAACTTTGTGGCACAATGTTTTCATTGCTATGAGTACGAAGAAGACAAAACTGTAGCGAGTGATAAATTGATAGCTGTTGAACTTTGTACTGCTGTGTAGTGAGGATATTTTATTTGAGCGTGTGAAATACATACGGTCTTATTTTGTTATCTAAATATATTCTGAACAATTTGTGCTTATAAGCAGAATACTTCAACTACAATTTAATTCAATCAACCTAATTTACCGAGAATAAAAATTTGCCAAAAATTTTGTAGGCACACTTGGGTCATAAAGACTAATGATATTGGCGGTCAAGTAAGTTATAATATTGCTATAATAATATTAGATCATTTTCAAGACCTACATGATGTCAGTGAACTGGTATTTTTCAAGACCGCTAAGCTGTGTAGGAAGGCAAAGCCAGTCTGACGTCATCGCCTTTCATCGTACCTATGCCTAATTGAGGAGTACCTGCATTATGGATCTTGTTGATTGGTCAGTTATGATGTAAAAAGGTCTTTATAATCACGCGTAGGTTTTATTATCTAGCAAGGCGAAGGTTGCGACCTAACGCTGTGTAAATAACTTGAAGCCAGAAGGTGAAGATGAAGGTAAATGGGAATTAATCGTTGCATCAAGTGGGTATTAGTATGGGGACAACGTGTGTAATATGTTTTTATTAAGATGCAAAAGGCCAAACGGCGTTATCGATGAAAATAATGTGGGCGTTGATTTAATCGGAGAACATAAGTTTTTTAATGTTGTATATTGCGTTAGTTTTAAATATTAAACATATTGAAGTTTAATGATACGAAGAGGAATATAGTCAAGATAATATTAGATGTAATCAAAATTGATATACACGTAGCAAGAGCATTAGAGCACCTGCCTAGGGTTCGATGACTTTTATTTATAAACATCGATTTGTGTTCCTACATTTTTTCTCTTGAAATTTGAATATTTATGAAATAGCAGTCGTTGTGGTTTATACTTGTCTAGTGTATATAAAAATAATACCGGTATAATCAATGGCTATATCCCCAGCACCGAAATAATTGGATTATGCCAGCGGGAGCGAACAGTATAAAATTAGAATCATAATTTTATAAATTTCATCATTTTGTGGAGATAGGGTTTTTGTTTGGATGTGTATTATTCTTAGCAGTAACATAATCTCTAAAAGAGATCGTATTTGAATGAAAGTCTGATAAAATGCTTGGATGAGTAAAACAGCCAACCAAGCTTATCCATTTTTAGTTGGCAGCCTCCGCCATTTATCAGATCCTCTAACTTCCATCTTATTCATAACAAAGATACACATTTTGACACGATCCACAAATAAGATATCACTTTCTTATCTTTTGATGTACACCTTTAATGATTACGTAAAAAGATAGTGACGATAATACAATAACTAAACGTCACCGTCTAAAAATCTCGTGAGAAGTGCAAGTTACTGCTACACGATAAAGTTTCGCGGTGCGTGACGAATTTTACCTGAAAATTGAACAGCGTTGTCTTGAATCGCAGTTTTTTGAAATTGCCCGATTGCTCATTAATTTCAATGTGTCTACGATCTCCACACGTTTCATTATCTGCGAGGTTATATTTGGAGATGAGTGCAGCACAAAGAGTATTATAAGAATATAATAGATGCAGCAATAGTAAAACGGAATAATGCATGACATTCATGAAGGATAACTATTAAGATACTTTTTGGTTTCTCAAAGATAAATAAATATAACTTTTTACGTAATAAAATAAGAGCGTAGCCACACAGAAGGAGTTTTGGCGAGAAAGTCAAGCTGAGCGTCACGCTCGTTTTTCAATGGACTTTTAAAATTATTTATAGTGTTGTTTACTAAATAAAAGTGCGTGATTTATGTAGTAAAAGTGCATTTAGTAAATACTTACACATCATGACTTTGCCCTAAACCTCACACGTAAGACGGGTCACGCTACAGTCTGTTTCTACATGAATAATTCATAATTACTTGACATTGGCTAAATGCACAAACCGTGCGAAGCCAAAAAATAAATAAAGAAAGAAAGATACACAGAATGTATGGGTATCACATTGAATCAAGCCACAAACAGTTCACAGTGTTCTTATGAATGAATTATGGATTGAAATATAATTCCAATGTAGAGATAAATCAATATGGTTTGCAGGGTATGCTATATAAAATGCAACCGAAAACCGTAGTGTGTTGATGTCAATATCTACGTCACATTACACATCCAAGTACATACTTGTTTAAGCTACAGGTACACACAACCTAGTTGTCATTCATAGAAATCGTGGCATTAATGTAAATGAAATTATTCATGTTCGAAAAAATAATGAGGCCTTAACTATAGGCGTGGGGCGGTAGCTTCACGCTTACCGATGCCATTACAACAATAGCTATGGAATGAATATCTCTCAGTGAAATTTAATAAATTCGTCCAGTGAAAGTACTGCACGGACCAGAGTAGCGGTTACATACACCAGTTATTTAATAATCACGGAAGTTTATATTTATATTAATTTCTTTAAAAGATTTATGTATTTCCTTTGAACAGAGTCACGACGATTGTATGGCGTTGATTTTATAGAAGATCGTTTTCTTATACTTCATGATCTCAGTAACGATAAAGGGGTCTTATGGTCTTAAAACTTAAGGTGACCAATAATATAATTATATGAAAGTAAAACTTTGGTTGTTAAAAGGTAGCTAGTCAGTAGTGTAGGATACTAAAGCGGGAAGGCATATTACATATATTGGGTAGAAACTCGCAGGCAACAGAAGTGTGTAATAACAAAACTACATATTAATATTTCCTAAGAATATTCTCTGGTAGAAAGCAATCAAATTTGTATCATGAATAAATATTGATTGACTTGGGGTCCCCCAAGGGGCCATCTTAGGATTGGAGCTTACGTCAATAGAAACGCTGGCGTCAAGTCCATCCGACTTTATTGACTTTCTGAATGTAGACTATTTCTGGATTCGATAACCTTTTATATGTTTTCGTTGGACGTTCATATTATTAGTTTTCATATTGTGTGGAAGCAATGATGTTTCTTTGTGTAGTGATTGGAATTCCCAGGCGTTCTTGCCCCTTGCCGGTAGATGCCGTATAAAAGTCAAATAATACGAATAGCAGAATCTACTGATCGTATCTGAGTATTCATGAAAGATTCACGTTGTCTTTTGTCACAGTAGTCGCCATGTCTGGCAGTATATTTACCGGGTGATAGGTTGCTGATGATAGATTAATGATTTTTATCACCCAAGTTACATTAGAAAGAAAGTTCAATTTCACATTAATGATTCATCGTGAACGAACTGCACCATCCGTACCTATTTAATCTGGCTGACTTAAGCATTATACAGATGACAGGAAATTGTTTTACCACGTAACCACTCGTGTTTTTATGGTTTTATTTTAACTATCAATAAAATGTTAGCCATGTAGTAAAAATTAAAATAATTAGTGGTTGCGAACCGTAGCAGAAAGTCCAGATAAAAAATACTCCTTGATTTATATGAGTATATATTAAAAATGTGTTGGTTTTATGTCTATAAAATTCCAATTTTATTCATTTTCTAACATCTATGAGAAGCGTAGTTTGAAATTCTTACTCGACTGCAATATCAAGACGTGATTTATCACCTGTTTTAAATTCTTTCTCTGTGAACTCTAATTTCGAATGCCTTGAACAGTCTCTAAGAAGTCTTCAAGCCATTAAAGTATAAATTTTGCAACCAAAAAGGAAGTGAGATTAAAATATAGGTGATCATGTCATCATCGTATACATCAGACAACAGTCTCAATTCAATAACAAAGTACCCTTATGTTCCGTCGTGACAATTAAAGCATTCAATTGATAAGGCCACAAGAATGCATGAACTATGAATGAATGTCAACTATTTATAGAGATAAAGTGGACTAGATTGGAACCATTACTTTTTGTAATATGGATGTAATGGTGAATGTCGTAGAGGACATTATAATAGTAGCAATTGTGACGCTGTTATCGGCAATTGATCTTTGATCAAATAAAATATCAATTTAATTGAAAGAGTTCAGTATATCTGAATAATAAAAAATCTACACCCTTATATAAAGCTGAAGAGTTTGTTTGAACTCGCTAATCTCAGGAACTACAACTGGTCTGATTTGAAAAATTCTTTTTGAGTTGGATAGCCCATTAAGGAAGGCTTTAGGCTATATAACATCACGCTGCGACCAATACGAGCTAGCGAGCTAGTGTACTATAATAAAGTGACTGACATTTAGGTGGAAATATTTTGTACAGAAAATTTTTGGTGTGTTATATCGAACATTTTAAAAAGAAAAGAAATATAAACGCCATTTTGTTCTTAAAATGGTTGCTAGGGAAGAAAGAAGAGCAAGGATTTCCAATATTATACCGCATGGTGTTTCTATATTTGCCTTATTGGATTTATCTATGTCCTTATATTAACGGAAATATATATTTTAAAAGGAAATGTTAGTCATAGTCAGTTCTTGACTCGTAGCCCTATAAAGAGTCCACCGTCCTATGTATTGGTTAATCAACTGTAGTATCGTCCGCTTTCATGCATGACCTATAAAACAAAAAGCCAGACAAAGGTAGATCGATTAAGTTATATGGTATGCAAGCAATTGATAATAAATTACTTTTGACATTAAATTCTATTAAGTACTATATAAACGAAGTTAAGGTCACAGAACAAAACATTGCAGATTTTACTGTCCCAGATGATTATAATATCTTAGAATTGAGCACGTATTATATTATCTAGTTTTTTTTTTTGTAATGAAACATTCGCACATGTATTTGAAATGGATTAAACCGTTCAAGAATAACTCCAGAATCCAAATTAAATGAATACTCACCACGTTTCTTTTTTTTTAGAATTCGCTGGCTCTAGGAATACCTTCTAGGATTTCAAATTGGTCCGTGGCATCAAAGTTCAAACTGTGAAGTGATGTCATGACACCATTGATCTAACTCCGTCTGATCCAGACCGCTCGAGACAAGCTCGAAACTGTTCATCAATACCGGAATTATTTAAGCGTACGACGTCACCGCGACCTCCTCGATGTATGTATAAATAGTAGCACATATTGATGAAAGCCACTACGTCACACGGCATTGACAAGTTTTGTTGTATACAGTTTCCAATCTGAATAACTGGATCTTTAGAACCGAAGGCCGAAATCAAGAGCAAGAATATTTTTAGATAGAAATCCGTTCTGAATGAATATATAATCTAAATAATTCAAAGCTCATGTCGACGCGACGTTACAGTTTCAATCAAATAGAAGCATCTATCAACACTTGGGAAATCAGGACATTTCTGACTAAATCGATTGATCTTTACACAAAAAGATCATCGTTTCTTAAAAGCGATTAAGTTAATAAGATTCGTGCGACTCGATTAGACAGTAATGCACTTTTAAATAAGCATGATGTCATCAGATTGCAGTAATGCCAGATTCGGTACGAGCATGGCCAGAGTTGTGTGGTAAGAATTTGTCAACTGCAATCCGCAAAAGATTAAAAGAGAGAAATGACATACGGCTTGACAGTCGGGGTCACTGTCTGATTCTGATCAACTTATAAGCTATTATATAAAGCCTATGAATCAAGATAAAGTCACAAATCGGGAAAGGCAGGTAAATTAATAAATCAATATCGAAGCTGAAGTTCATCCAACTCGCAATGGAAAAGAACCACAATGCATATATCGATTACGTCGTATAAATGCGCCACTCATTTCTAATACGAAGTGAAACCATCTCTAATTTCAATTGTGATGCTAGACGTGTCTCTAAATCTTGGCAATCCACACTGTTTACAATTTCAACTAATACTAGCACATTTCCCAAAGCATTTGGAGTATAAAATGACTATTGCACTCATATATGTGCATGAACCATGTAAAAGTCTATTGTCGGTCAGAATTTTTGCGTGTATTACGTAAACAAGTTTCTTGTATTCTTTCACAACTTTCATTCATTGCGACATATTTTGTGCGTGCTGTGGTGGTGTTTAAAAAACGGATTTCGATTGTTCGAGATCGCACGTGTTCGGACCGGAGTTACATCTCCGGTCTTACGTAATGAATGTTGTTAAATATTTTTTGAATTACGTCGCAGTAGGCTAATGCCTTCAACAATGTCTTATGAATTCAAGCCAAATGAAAACTATGCGGTCAAAATCATCTTTTAGATTTTACAGTGCAATTCATTTATTCTTTGACCTAACACCATTTCTGTGACACCAAAGTCATTAAAAAGAGAGTCCATTCGTTAAACAGTATAATTTATAATTAGTCGGCGCCTGACTTTATCATCATCATCATCAACCTTTTTATCGTCCCATTGCTGGAGACCCCATGAAGGATCCCCATGGGCTCATGAAGGATTGCGCGTAATCGCCTGACTTAAATTAACGTATTTTAAGATTCCAATTTTCTAATCATATCTAAGCTATTTATAGATTATCTTTTTTTGACAGGTCATCATCATCATTTATGTAACTTCAGTCCTTTTCCTCTTGAGAATAGAAAATAAAAAGAATTACTTATTGAATTTAAATTTAACAAGGAAATCGGCGCATTTCTAAAGGAAATTTGTAGAATCGATTAAACTACTTTGAAACTGCAAGAACTAAACACGTGCAGTTTAAAAACAATTATAACGAGAAAATATTGTGGACTTGTCCGTAATTTGAGTACTCTAAAATCTTCTTTTATTCTTATCATTTACGAGAATATTGGCGTCACTAAGAATAACGTTCATGGAAGATAAAATCATCCAATAAGTCGATGTTCTCCGGATAAGATCTTTTGAAACTTTAAGAATTGTTGACCTCAAAATGAATCTCGATTAGAAGTTGTCATTATTATAAGAAGCTGTCTTTTTATCAGTTAGAGATCATCTTGTAATTGGCAATATTCTCTTTTAATTTGTTTTATAGTTATCAATTTTATGGTGCTCACAATGTTTACAATTCAATGGTTTCATTACATAAAATGTCTACTTATTATGTTTGACTGCAGTTCAGTATTGCATTTAAGTTTTAAAATCTTAACATCATCAACTGTTTTGTGACTTAAATTCTGTTGACCTTTTTTACCTTCGCGTTCGGCAAGAAAATCGAGATGCATGGTATGCTACTCTGAGTTAGGGACTAGTCACGATTCTACTGTATCCAATCGTAATGTTTGATTCTAACTGGTTCCAACTTCCAACTGTGGGATATAACTTTATGTTGGCGATGCACGTATTGATATCGCTCTTAGTTCTGCTCATGCCGGAAGCGAAAACAAATTTGCAGATAAGCAACATTGAAAATATAAAATATCATTTAAATATTACTTTTGTTATTATATGTCGATAACCGGCTGTTTTTCAGTCTTTGTGTCTGTCTGGAACCAGTGTGTCGTGTCGAATATTTTTATTTCCACTATTTACTTATGTTTGTTCTTGTTAACACATTGTATGTTAAATGGAAATGTGCGCTAAGGCTGTGTGAGTACTATTGTTATTGATTCGACATTTATGCATGTATTTGTTTTAACAGATCCTTCTACACGGTTGTCGCAGTATTTCAATAATGGTCAGAAAAACTGTTCAGACGTTGGATAAAAAGTGGGCAGTTCTGCATAATAGGAAATGTTTTAGTGCTGTTAATTCATATCTACACTAGCTATAGACAACAGGTTGCATAATTCAATAATGTAATGTTGTTTATAAATATTGGTAAGCCGGAAGAAACAACAACTACTCATGTTCAATTCATAATTAAAACATTAAATACAAACAAGCTTATAGCATCCGTCACGTGGTTGATAAGGAAATTCTTCGTTGTGAGACGATGACTATACATATAAATAGAGTCAGCTCAGAATTTGTCTACTTATTAGGCACATTCAATAGCGTCGGTTAGTTCCTGTATCGTGTAAACAACAGGACAAGCTAACCACGATATAAATTATCCTTTCATCCTTTTAAACCAACTAGGTATATCAACGAGGGTCATAAATCGCAAACAATGCAGTCTGCACTATTCCACATTTCCTATTAAGCATCAAAGAAAGGGTGTGTGCCCATCATAGCCCCATGGCTAGGATGGCCACAATTGTTTAATGTTAGTTATTTACATCGCATCCGTGTAGCTTGTTCCCATCTCACACCACTTAGGGTCGCGTCATGGGCTAGAGAAAATGGGTCTCGGCCATTTATCCTCGGAGTGCCAAGCCAAGGCTACTACAATACGGTTTGCCAAATTATACGTCAATGCTCGCTTTACGGTTGCTTTTTGTACTATGTGGGTTAAGGATGTTTTAATGGTATTTGTCAGTGACCCTCTAGCGATATTGATCTCGTCTGGTTCTAACAAGTGATTTTTATTATGGTTCCGTAGCCAAATGGCAAAAAACGGAACCCTTATAGATTCGTCATGTCCGTCTGTTCGTCTGTCCGTCCGTATGTCAAAGCCATTTTTTCCGAAACTATAAGAGCTATACTGTTGAAACTTGGTAGTTAGATGTATTCTACGAACCGCATTAAGATTTTGATGCAAAAATAAAAATAGAAATATTGGGGGCTCCCCATACTTAGAACTGAAACTCGATTTTTTTTTTTTCAAACACACGTTTGGGGTATCTATGGATAGGTCTTCAAAAATAATATTGAGGTTTCTAAAATAGTTTTTTTCTAAACCGAGTAGTTTGCCTGACAGACGCTTCCAAAGTGGAAAAAAGTTAGTCCCCAAACCCCCCCTAACTTCTAAAATAAGAAAATGAAAAATCTAAAAAAAAACATATGATGAAAACATATGTACATTACTATAGAAACTACCAACGAAAATTGTTTTGAACGTGACCTAGAGTTTTTTTTTAATACCTCGTAAATCGTAAATCGCTTATTACCGCGTAATCTTTCATACAAATAATTTAAATCCTTTAATTTCATAAATCCATAAATCAATAGTACGGAACCCTTTGTGCGTGAGTCCGACACGCACTTGGCCGGTTTTTTTTATTGCCACTATTATGTCTGTACGTCTAAAAACTTGTTCTCCGAGTAATTCTTTGTCTGTGTATTTCATATTTTGGCAACGATATAATTTTCAATTGAGGATACTCCTTATCAAAATTATTACAGTTTCGTTCAGCGGCTTAGAACTCAAAAGATGACCTCGTTTAAACCTACATATTATTTTTATTAGTATATGATAGGCGGCTATATCTGTCACTGCCTATATGACCGACACATTTGGTCTCAACGTGGTTCCAATTGGGGACGAGCGTCATTCCGTGAAGTGATCGTTTGTGACTAGTATAGATTTTAGCAGTAGCATTTAATGGTATGTTGTATTTTGATATGTGGTAATTTTAAAAGAAACTAAAGACTTAAATAAAATCAGTATCAGTTTCCATCCGGTGCTGGTTATCTTGCCTCAGTACGTCATGTTTTGTGATTTTTCCAGAGAATGTTTTTACAACTATATGTATAGGATAACTTCTCGTCCAACTAAATGCAGCTGAATATCATTACATATTCCTATTAAAACATCTAGGTACATGTATTACACTACCGCAGTTTGTATTATGACATCATTCTATGTAAGTCTATGTATCCGTCCACACAGATATTTTATTTTCCTTATCAACTCATTATTCGGAGGCCAAAGATATTTATGGCAATAGAAATAAATGTTCTTACAACATCTTCAGCTTTTGGGATAAATGTTCTTACAACTTCAGCTTTTGGGAATTGAGATTTGCTGAAAACTAAACTTCTTTCATTGAGTTCAAAGGCCAAGATGCCTGCCAGGAATCTTGGCGTTATTGCAAATGTCCGACGGTACATCACACCAGGACAACTTCTATTGTTATAAAAAGCACAGATCCGTTCATGTGTGGAGTACTGCAGCCACATGTGGGCTGGTGCTGTAAAATGCCTACTGGCAACTTTGAACAAGATTCGGTAGAGAAGCGTACAAAGAGGCTAATTGACGACCCAGATTTAGTTCAAAACGGTCTCCAAAGCCGCATAGGCGAAGAGTAGCCAGCCTGTCGGTGTTCTATAGGATCCATTTTGAAGAGTGTGCACGGAAATTGAGTGACTTACGTTGTTGACACCTTTACGATCCGGACGAAGCGTTTCGCCTCGTCTTTTATACCGCGTACATCGAGGAACTGGAACAATTTGCCAGCGGCGGTGTTTCCATCTGACTACAATTTTAGTGTCTGAAAGGCTAGGCTCTAGGATAGGCTCTTAATAAACTAGCGTGCTTCTCCATTTCATCATCATCATCATTATCAACCTTTTTTTCGTCCCACTACTAGGCGCAGGTCTCCTCTCATACAGAGAAGGATTTAGCGTAATAGCCACGCTTGCTCAATGCGGGTTGGCGATTTCAGACTTAAAGTCCAGGTTTCCTCAAGATGTTTTCCATCACCTTCAGTCATTGGTGTCCGAGATATACGTACATCTATTTCTTATGATCATCTTAGTCACTTTAGTATTTGCCTTGTATATTCTACTTTTTGATACGTAGTCTTCCTAGCCATGACATTTGATGAACAGTTTAATCGTAATAAAACTCCCGTATTATTAAAATTCGCCAGCTCTGTAATAATAAAAACATTTGTAATAATAAAACGATTTACTATTCCTATTCCTTCTCTGTACATGCTGTAAGATTGTGGAACTCACTCCCGCCTAACATTCGTGATTTAAACACTATTTCTAATTTTAAGCGTCGATTAAAAGAGCATTACCTTTCCTCTATATTGTGAGAATTTGTTTATTATTTATACATATTTTTATATTTTAGTATTATGTATTTATTTAAGTAGTATATGTACTTATTTTTGGTTTATTGGTTTGGCTTATATATTTATTTTAGGTTTATATGTTTAGGTATATTTAATATTATTACTTTAATAGTTATCATATTTTATTTCCTCCTTGTTCTTACACACTATTGTCTACATTTCTGTTTTACTTCTCCTTTCGCAGGTCTGCTGGAAGAAATTTCTTAAGAAATAAGCAGTACCTTTGTACTCAGATCTTCATTTTGTTGTATCTATATGTATTTTATTGTGTGTACATAAATAATAAAATAAATAAATAAATAAATAAACATTTTAATAGTCTACGTGTTGGCGGGCAATTTTCGAGACTGCGGCAAAAATCTTTCTACCTATTTACGCTGTTACCTAATAAAATTAAACACGTCTGGTTTTTTTATTATTCCCCTGGATTTTAATTGCAGGCCTTGACTCGTGATAACGTAACGCAGTATTTACTGATATGATCTGGTAATGAGATATTTCTATAGTGACAATGATTGATGTAATTGTGGCAGCATCATGCAATTGTGCTATAACAATTAAGATAGACGTCATGGCAGTCCATCATAAAATAATGCTGTTCCTTATCATACAAATCATCACTATTGTAATCGTCGAAGTCTGAAAATACCAGTAAAAATGGTATCGCACAAAACTGTGTTTTTGCAATTAAGTATAATATCAAAATATTTTCATTACAGGTGACATAATAATTATATTGTACTGTTAACTTATCAGGCACACATAATCAAAACTTGTGTTAATATGACAACAATTTATGACGTAGTTCCTAGATTTTAGTGTAGATTACACATTCGGATATCAACAAAAATACATAATATTAAAGATAATTAATTAATATTTATTTATTTAATCTTATCTAAAGAGTAATCGATTTACAATCATGTACAACCAACATCTTTATCATTAATGACGTTCAAAGGTTTAATTGACTTTTCCATAAAAGTCAATTAAAGATTAAGAATTTCTTCAAGCAATTGCTTCATCACAGCAACAATTTTCAAATAAGCTAATTGTTCCTTAGAAAAACAAACTTGTCATTAGACTTATGGCATAAACGAATTAACTCATCAATTAGTAACGAGACCTCATATTTTGCCCTTTGCTGTTTATCCAAAGTAAACTGTACCGTATTTGCTCACACGTAGGGTGTTAAAGCCTTCGTTGTTATATTGGTTACTATCGTCACTCACGTCTTCTTACAACAGACCCTGCCGTTTCTCACGGTTCAAGTCGTGGTGTCGTCTTGAGATCGAAACCGGAGGTTGGGCAAAGTGTTGCAAAACTGTTATGGTATGGCGAACTACTAAGGACATGCCTATGCAGGCTGTGGGAATAGCCGGAGAATTTATAGCTACGTTAAACGGATGGCAACGCGTATGTAGAAATTGAAGTCATGTCATTAGACATGTCATCGTTGGAGTTACGTATTTGAATGAGACGTCCTTGAGTAAGATGATGATGTTAGTGGTCAGGTGCATGCTGTTGCTCGTCTTTCAATTGTTCCTGCGAATGTACACTTGTTGGTAGCAATGGCGTTGTCAAAATTATTTGCAAATTATTTGCCCACGGCCTCTTAAGAGTTGATTCCTAGACGACATAATCATTTATCAACAACCTACTGAGTAACGTCCCAAGTACAATGCGAGGATAATTAGTAGGGTGTTCAAACACGTTATTCCAATGATGCTTGTAGGCGATAAAATAGTGTAAATGAATTAAATCGCCTAAGCTACTGTATCTAAAGCGCTACTAATCTGGCCGACACGATCTGTTGCGTACGATTCCACTAGTCTAGATTACAAGGAGATAAGTGATACGAAACTATTTCACGAGGTGTTAAGCCATCTAATTCTTCAAAGGCTCTGTTGAAACAAATGAGACGCGATATCCAGGAAGCCATCAGTATCTTAGAGTGCATCTGGGGCGAGAATTATTGGTTACACGCTAACGGGACCTTAACAATTTCGGTAAAGCTGAAACAAAAGCAAAACTTTCAACTCTTATCATAAGGCAAGTAAATGTATCCTTGGAAAGCATTTTCCTTCTAAAACTGGTATCTATCAATAAACAATCAAGCGAGCCCAGTCCAACAATCGACGGAATAAGAAATGTACGTCAACATACTTTACATTACGTAACGGCCCAGCGAAGCCAAAGCAAATTAATGAAGTTAGTAGAATGTGTTTTAATTATGACCTTCAATTAAACTCTATTTTCAGTATACAAGAGAGTGAAGTCTTGGAACGTTTTAATTAAACATTTAATTCATGTTCTGTTTTCAACATTATGAATGATGACAATTATAAGTAAAATTTGCGTTACTTGTAATTGCTGATGAATTTATAATTACCTAGTTATTGTGCAATAGAAAAAAAGAAATAAGAGAATACTATACTGAAGGAAAACTATACCCAAAAGAAGAGAATAATTCCACAGGGACATCACGACCCTCAGTAATGAGGAGAACGACTTGAGGAGGAGGATACCTGAAGGCCAATTCTGGCCAAGGCTAAAACGTTTAAAACCTAGTCGCTTTGCCAGTGACAAACAAGTGTCAAAATGTGTTTAACTTAGAGATATTTTTGACGGACTGAGACTAAGATCACACTATGATATATTTACTGCCACAAAGCTAAGCAATTAAACAAAACAAAAGGAAATAATAAGCACATAAATGCCAAAGGAGTCAATGTAGCCATATAAACAATTAAACATGCATAATTAATGATATAAAAGTGGCCATAAAAATATATTTTTTTACTACGGCAATGGTGGCAATGTTGACAATTCTGTGAAATCAGAAGTAATTTGAGAAAACGTGCAAAGACATAAAAAAAGAACTTAAATTCAAAATATGTAATAATTTCTTGATAACACTGAATTTAATGTGCAACTCGTTGAAGATTAAATTCAGTGTCAGTCATTACAAAGTTCACGAAGCCAAAGATAAAAAAATGTGTAATTATATTATTAAATATGTACACACAGGGTACACACAAAACTCATTATAATTTGTCTACATTCGCATAGCGATGTATTTCTGGCCCGGATTTTGTGAAGAAATACCGGGGAACAACAATGACCTAATAATGTGGAGACGGGAAATAATAATTGATATTACTCTCTTCGAGATTTTTTATAGGGGTAAAACCAAGATCTTTGACATGGAGCCTGACTAAGAATGCACCGTATGAACTTTGGGGTGACCCGCCATCTTTAATTCATGAATATTTATCAACAATAATCTAAATCGTCGACATAATATAGAATTTCCCGCACAAAGCACTACTTCTTTTTGTAAGCTTTGAGGATAATATCAAGTTGTTTTTAAATACTTGGAATCCAGTTTCTTGCTATTAATAATAGGATGAGGTTCTCAATTCGTTTTTTTTAAGTGTGACACATATGGCAGTCAGTGGATCTTTGACTTCTCCTCTCCATCCACCGACCTTAACGTTACGGACTTACGTTAACTATCATAATTTTAGTTTTGAGGTAATAAAACAGTTAATATTTTTTCTTCCATAAGATAAGGAAAATATACAATATGTAAAGAAAACCCTGTCCGACCCGTAAGGATAGGTAATAAAGGTTAGGTAAACACTTGACCAAATATAATATAAAATTTTACGTAATCATCATAGAAACAATACTAATAAATTTTGAAATAATCTTTTTTTTCCGCGAATTAATTCCAACTTCCTCGAAATTTGGTAATTTTTAAAAAAGTGACAACACCGGTATTATTATGAGCGAATAGCGATGCGACCACGTGCCGCGTGCCCTGCCCCCCGCCGCCCGCGGACGGGTTGTTTACCGCAAATGTATTAAGTTACCTCTTTTTGCGAAATAATATTTATTTTTAGGGGTATCTTTTTTTTAAGTTTAGCCCGGCTTTTCATCCATTAGTAGAATCAGTTATCGATATCTAACAATACCTTCACGAATCGGACAGGGTTTTCTTTACATATTGTATAATTTTGCTGACTGACATGAAATGTTTGTGTGTAGTTGGCAGATTTATCTAGTTAATGGCGAAATAATTGCACATAAAAATTGCAATAGCGCAAGTTGTAATCATTGCTAAACTAAGCAATACCCTCTAAAAGCGATTCTTTTCTAGAACTCACTGTAGATCATTAGCTCCTGTAATTTTCACTCACACACCGTGACACATAATAGCTTAACCACTTTTATATTCGGTGTAAATATAATCGCATGAAAAATAAAAACTGTAATTTGGCCGGTAAACAAAACGGTCAAACAGATGAATTGCATGACATAAATTGCACACAGGTACTATACAGGAACTGTCAGCTAGACTGTGCCTATATTACGATTTAGAATATGTTGATGTTAGCCTATTATGATTATGCCAAATTGATCTTTTTAAACCTCCAAGTTAAATAGCTTCCTACATGAGCTGTGCTTAACAAATCATATGAAATTGTGGCATCACGAGTACCTACGACTAAGAGCAGTACAGAGCAGACCACCATGTCGTCGAATTAGATTGCATGTTCTGTTAAGTATTTTTGGTCAGAGGCCGACATAAATTAGGAATATCATTCAGGAGACAGCGAAGCAAACGCTTCCTTCCGCAGAGTTTTTCCTGTGATTAAATGAAGTCATTAAGCCTTAAGCTATATTTTAGTCGTCTTCTGCTACCCCACAACGACTTGATAATGGGCTCGTAATGAATAGATGTCAAGGCAAATAATGACATACCGTTTGTAAATATCGACGTGAATAATATGTTGAGATCTTTAAACATGTGAACACACGACATGGAGGACAAATTGCGGATGTCATTTCCCCTAATGATCTAATGATAGCTGTTGGCGATATAATATTTAGCAATATTGAAGGCCAATCTGGTAATTCAATTCGTGCACACTGGAGCGTTATATTTTGTTTTAAGGCTATCATGTTACTGAATGTGCAACCAAGAAGGAATGCTTACGACGAAGGAATAAGATACGTTCCATTTTATTAAGTTTTATGAAGAGCTACGCTCCATTTCCTTCAGTAGGAATACAATTTTATTACTCCCCCTTTGTATTTTGATCTTTCAGTGCGGATTTCAAGACAATCAACGTTTTGGGTCAGGCAAGCCGGTCGGTATTGCTTTGTTTTTTTTTTAGATTGTTTTTGGCTTTAGGTATGTGCTCTTTTCCTCTAAAGCATCCTGGGGTCTTATGAACTTGAGCTGGTCCGGTCATTTAACTTTTAGTCTCGGTTAACTATTCTTGGAAAATTCAAATAATTGAGTACGTGACCTCCAAATATAGTGTTTAGGTAAATCTTTTCATTGCTTAATTACTCATACAAATATGTAGTTGAATGGCAAAACACATGATTTACTCTCGACAAGAAATCAAATATACATAACAAATCGTATAGGAGACTCTATGATGATAATTAGAATGTTATTTGCAAAACGGTATTAAGCACGTGTAAATAAAAATTACTACAACGATGGTGTAATCATCGGAAAGAGAAGGCAACAGCTACAATTGCTGAAGAAGACAAAGAAAAATACACTTAAGAATGGGCTTACTTGTTGAGTTATCATTGGAAGATCGCACTAATGAAATATTACAATTCAATCACGACTTACCTGCAATCTTGCAATCCTTTTCATTCACAAACTTCAGAGACACCCACAGAAAGCTGAGTTAGCAGGTCCATCGACGCCCACTAGCAAGTCTGGCTACAACCATTAATCTGGCAAACATTCTATGATGCGAAGGTCACGACCACACAATGGAATGTTACGATGGCAACAATGGATGGGCAGGCCGCGGCTCGAATAAATTAGCTTTGCGATATCCTATTGATATTACTAGTATTGTCGACTATTGTGCAGTTGCACGTGCCTGTAGCCAAAAATGTGAATGTTTCGACACGTAATGATAGTAGGTGTAGATTCCCAGGCATTGTTGCTTCTTCGGTTGGAATCTGATAGCTTAGTGTGGGATTTCATTAGTTGAATGTATTCCGTTCCGAATTGTATCGCATTACAATAGTTACGACTATTACACAGTTATTTTAAATAGGAACCATCAGCTAGTTTCCGCAGCCCTGGAAATTTTTTTATAATTGACAAAACATTGTTAAAATGCTAGCAAGCCCTTTAAAGTTTCTGATTATTGCTTAATTATATTTCTATTGTTACGACTGCCATTTCATATTGTTTTTCATTCCCTGGTGAGATTTGTTCATCTGCTACAAAACGTTTATGATTACTACCACATTCCTGATTTTATTTTCTTTCCAGCCTTCATTCCTAGTTATATGTATTATATTAATGATTTATTTCTATCGAAGAGTTAAAACAAACACTAATCGATAGATATGACCGTAGCCTGGACAATTATTTCAATGATTTTTTACTTTAAGATATTTATCTGAAAGCAAAGAAAGTCTTATGTCATTCACCGTAATCACTACAAGAATTCTGACTACAAATGTACTCCGTTCAATCTTGACATAAAATAAAAATTCTAAGCACAATTCCAGTGTCAATATCTTAAGGGTCACATCGTGCTCCATCCTCAAATAATTGTAGCCCGTACCTCGCGCCACATACCACATAATGATGTGAGATTCTTGCCTACATACACCTAAGAAGGTTACATATTTCCTACATTATATGGTCTGGATTGTTCGCAGACGCTCGCGTGTGGGTGTTCAAGATTAATTTTGATTTATTAGTCCTGTTATTTGCAGTAGAATTATACGAGCATAAATGTAATTGATTGCGTATGCTATTTTTATTTTTGCTCGCGTTCCCATACATGGTCTGGCACTTAGTTGTAACCTGTAGCTGTGCAAGGCAAATGGTTTGTTTTTGTTTCGACTGAATTTCTAACGGAACTTCCAAGTCAACTGAATAAATCAGTGAGATAAATGTATTTTGGTTTTGGTTTAACATTGCTATCAACTAACTATTACTTCTTATTCGCAGCATCTATGTTCTGCCAAATCTAAAACTAATATATTCCATTAAAGGATAACCTCGCTTTGAAAATTGTATACGAAGAAATCCAGAAAGCAATTCAACCCAACTCACAATCAATTCTGCGTTCGTAATAAGAAACCTTGTGAACATTCGCCGCAGTTTCAATTTAATAAGAAATTGGGAAGTTTCATGTAATTTGCTTCGGTATTTGTAATTTTGCAGACAACCTATAGGCGCTAGTTTCTACGTTTCAAGCGTTAACACTGAAAGCTATTAGCCTTTATGACTCAGTTTTCTTAGAATTGTTTAGATTTAGTTATCTTCGCTATTCCCGTTTTAAATAAAAGCTTCATATTATGTTCAGTGTTTGATTCATAAGGTGGATAGTCAGACAGTCTACATATGAAAATAATATATCCAATCAGTAGTTTAGTCACTAGTTAAACATAGCTACCTAGTCAAAATTTGGCAAAACCCATAGTGCACTCATTACTACTATTTATTTTGTTTGAATTACTTATTTATTTTGATATAAAGATTCATTTGATAGTTTTGAAATACTCCTATATATTCGTATTTTCAGTGTTTTCATTTATTGCCGTACTACCTGCCATTTCACCCACGTAGGTTCACATCAATAAATAATATCAGGATAAAGACAATCCTATATGTTAACCTGATTATTAAACCAGCCCCCTAATCGGCGAACATATTTTTGTCAAATGATTGCGACTGAGTTGGTATCAGTTGGGATCGTTCGGCCCGCCCATTGGTCCATTCGGTCCAAACGATCCCAACTAGTCGCAATCATTTGACAAAAATGTGTTCACCGATTAGGGGGCTGATGTATATATCTGTGTAGATATTAGTAGAATTGATTTGTCCATGTTTTTTAAAAGCTACCTAATACACACATCAAAAGTGTCTAGGGATCAACATATATTTTTGCAATAACTTTTCTCCTGATTGATATTAATTAAAATTTTCTTTAAGGATTCATCAAATAAAGTGTTTTGTTTGTCACAGTAACGATAAACCAAGTCACCTTTGCATTAACGGTTATAGTAGCCTCAATGACCTTGTGCATGTGGGCGGAGCTAAACGCCGTACTCCCGAATTCGTAAAATGCGCGCGGTGGCGCGCTAAACTAAAACGACAATCAAAGAATATCCAGAGATGCAGACAAGCCGCGTGTAGGTCGCGATTTGTGCCTACGATTTCAGACGGGGGTATGGATGCAAGACGATAAATGTATATTTTGCATTAATAAATGGTAATATCGTACTATAATATATTTTTAGTATTCTTGATCAATGTTTAAATAAAATCAAGGAGTGCTCGTTACACAGTTTAATGGCCGATCGCAGACTGACAGACATTTGGAAAACAAGTACCCACACATTATAATATATCATAACATTCACATAAAAAATAATGGTAGATGGTAATATCTACCGATTCAACATATTTGAATTTTTTTTTCACTACTTTTCAGTATATGAGTATCATGTCTTTGCAGTGTCCTTGAATTAATTACTAATGCGAATAACATAAACGAGTTCATCGCGTTAACGTAAACCAAACGCGCACTAGGCACTTTGTGATATTTTTATTAAAAAAAAAAAAACGTTGAACCACACTAGAAATTACTTTTATCGTGGGTGCATTTTTAAACATATAAATTCACAGACACAAACAGCCAGACCCGGAACAACTACTTGTAGGACATGTTCTGAATATTTGTTCCGCGCGGGAATTGAACCCGCGACAAGCAGCGCAGCAGTCAATAGCTTAACCGCTGCGCTAACCGTGCTTTATATAGATGCCTTGAGATTACAAAGCGCGTAGTTTCGGCCGTTTTCCATAAAGAGATAGTACCCTATTTATACTGTGTCAATGACGTCGGATTGAATGTACTTCGTCGTAATGAGGTTTCAAATAAAACACGAGTTATTTTAAAATCTGTAAATTTTAATTCTTCGATCCAATAAATAACATGCGAGATTATAGGCATATCTAAAGCTGCAGAAATTTCTTGCAGTTGAGAATGGCCACAGTCTATTTCTATTGTTCCTACAACTGCACAGCTGATATTGATTTCTGTAGGATGTGCAAAATGTTTCCATACACATACGGCATTTAAAAATAAATAGGGAATGTAGTCCCACTTGTCGTTCTCCAACAATATCCACAGATCCTAAACCACAGTCTATAATTCTCCGTGCTTGGCAATTTTCTTTAGTTCTGAATAAAAGTAAGCAATATTAATTATGCGTCGCCCTTCGATGAAACAAGCTTGAGATTTGTTGAGGTTTTGCTGATATTTTGAGCTAAAAAAAGATATAACATACATTTTAATTAACCCTGGCAACACTGTTAGAGATTTTTGTCAAGGAATGAAGAATTTATCAAGAAAAATTAATTAAGAATTAACAAAAAATTAATTTTACAGGTATATGATATATTTGTAAACTAAAAATATAGGTTGTAGGACATGCAGGCATAATTTTACCTGAATGATGATGATGGAACTTGCGTCGTTTTTTTTGTGCACATAGAGATATATAATATTATCATTTTCTTGACGACATTCTGTATGGATGTCTGACCTAGAATCAACTGCGTTATTGTTCGACCTAAAAAGCAAATTAAACTTTTAAGTTCTGTCGATTGGTTTCTTTCTCTTCTTTTCTGTAAGTCGAAAAATGTTATTACAATATAAAAAGTTAGCCTGGTTTTGTATGCATTAGTAGAATCAGTTATCGATACCTAACAACACCTTCACGGGTCGGACAGGGTTTTCTTAACATACTGTATATATACGGACAAATCACACAGATTGAGCTAGCCCCAAAGTAAGTTCGAGACTTGTGTTATGGGATACTAACTCAACGATACTATATTTATAATAGATACATATATAGATAAACATCCAAGACACAGGCCAATCAGGAAAAGATCGTTTTCCATCATGACCTGGCCGGGAATCGAACCCGCGGCCTCCACGTCGCAGGCAGGCGTGTTGACCGCTGCGCCACGGAGGACGTCAAAAAAATTTACTGATAACTGTGACATTCCAAGCCCGCCAGCCCGCGTCCATCGGCTTCGGCTACTTTAAACAATTACATACAGAAATAAAATATTTACAGGAAGAATCATTTAAAATAATCCAAGTAAGAGTTTTTATTACACATTTTTGCTAATATCGCAAAAACTAAAAGTCCTATCAACTCAAAACTTTTTGTAAAACTGTTTTTACACCAAAACCTTTAATTGAGTCCTAATTTTTGGTTTATATCACCATAAACAAAAAATCACATTTTCAAGTTACGTAAATTTCTAATAAGATTTTTATTTTTAAATCTCCTTACAAACCTATAAATTATAATCTAAGTGCGAGTGTTTACTCACCTGAATAGAGTCTTCTATATTATCAGCGGATGTAGTTAGTCGGATTATTGCCTTTCAAGTCTAAAGATTTCTTTCTAGATTTCCTGGAACAATTCGTAATTGTTTAACTTCAATTGTAAAAGAAAAATGGTTACAAAAGCTAATAGTAATTATAAAGAAAAATACAGTAATATGTAGGTATAAATACAAGAGTATAGGTAGATAGATACTTACGCCACCAGACGCATCTTCAATTCTCATTTGCGAGCTAATCTATGAACGTACACTGACACGATTCGCTCGTAAATATTTGCACTCACACAGACAACCACGCGTAGTCGGCGATAGCCGGAGCAGAGCAGCAAGCGACACAACCCTCCCGTCTGAATGCTAACGCACGACTGCCGCCCGCGCCCGCGCAGAGCACCTCTAAACCTATGTTTCAAAATAAGGATATTTTCTTGGCAAATGTTGATGGATTTAAATACGCTCTTGCAAATTTGTAGCACTTCTAACCGCGAATTTTTCAGTGTAAAAATATTTCCACACATCAATGCCGTTTAGAAGTAATAACGAATATTAGCCAAAAATAGCGTTTTGGTAACTATTTTTTTTAAGGCAAAAGGCAAAATCCTACGAAAAAATCATCTTTAGTAAATGTTGTACATGAATCAATAGACAAGATATATTTTTTTCAAATCTCAAAACCAAGCCGTTAATTAGAAATTAGCTTCCTAAAGTGACCATTTTACGCTACTAAATGAGACTAAGGCCCTTAATAAAGAAATTTGCCATTTTCCTAATAAAGGGATATTTGACATTTGAACCACTAACACAAAAGTTCGAAAAAAAGACTGAAATAACAGTTTTCTCTAAAATTTTATTGGGTAACTTAAACAATTAATAATCCGTGTTTCTACCGCGAACACTAACAACACAAGAACATCGGTTTGGCATACTCAAAATGAGTTCATCCAAATCACCCTGTGGAATGGCCGCCCATGTTCGTTGCAACAACAAAAAAAGGTCTTCTTGCGACTGGATACCCTCCATATTCGGCAGAGCTCTTCTCTGTAGCATATCCCATGCATGCTCAATCGGGTTCAAGTCTGGCGACTGAGCAGGCCAGGGCAGGACATTGATGTTAGCTGCGGCGAGAGTCTGTCTTACAACTCTTGCGGTGTGCGGTCGTGCATTATCATGCATTAACTGAAATAAGGGACCGATTTGCACTTGTAGAGGAACGATGACGTCTGATACAATCGTCTCAGCATAAATTTGAGCGTTGAGGTTGCCTCTGATCCAAATCAACTCAGTTCTTCCACCGATCCAAATACCCGCCCATACCGTGATGGTTCCACCACTATAAGGATGGACTTCCTGGCAGGATTTTAATCGCTGTTGGCGTCCAGGGGTTCTCCAGTGTCGTATACGTCTTGTATCCGGTCTCATACCAAAACGAGACTCATCAGAAAAGCACACGAAACGCCATCTCAATCTCAAGAAATCCGCATAAAAATGCTTGATCCCTAGACACTTTTGATGTGTGTAGTAGAAACAGATCAACGACCATAAAAATGCTTGATTTGCTCACTTGTCTCAAATATCATTTTTTAAAATCTATTATAAACTAGTGCTAGATTCCAATTCCGCCTGATGGTAAGCAGTGATGCAATCGTTGTTGGTAAAGTGCGTTAGTTTAATAAGCCCATTCACAAAAAAAACTGAGTGAATAGGAAGGAAGGCGGCAGTTGAGCGAGGTGATGCAATGTTTAACCCAGAGGGAGATCGATCTGGAGACCCTCCACGACCAAACTCCCGACACAACAACATTTGGCGCATCGTACCCGGCACACATCGCAACACAACTGCTCAGACCCGTCCTCCGTACGGCTTCACCAGACATCATGCCGGAACACGACGAATCGCTTGGCGGCAAGACTTTGTCTGGTGGGTGGTAACTTCTGCCGGCAGCCAATGTTATGGCCGAGAATCATTACTCACTGTTTTTATTTAACTCGCAGGTCAGTAAAGAAACGGTAATGAGCGCCATTGTTTTCATATTTTCCATTGTCGTGTTGAAAGATAAATAAGAATTTAAACACACCTTGCCAGTACACGGTATGTTTGCTGAAGTTATCCGTACTGTTTGCGATCTCCAACGTTATTGTTACGTCCGTGTTCCTATACTATAAGCATCGGGTACACATGTACTAAAATAAACAATATTGCTGCAAGGTATACCTACTGAATGTCAGTGAAAAGTTGATTGGCCTAATTTAACAGTGTATAGGATTGTGTAATGCACCTGGTCTTTTGGGGCAGGTTCATTGGCTTTCTCTCTTCTGGATTTTTTGGTTCCCGTAATTTGCTCCTTGCTTATAATTAAGAATGCCCAACGCATTACATTGGTTGTTTGCATAATTTACAATGATACATTTCATAATCCTTCCACCCCTGAAGTTCAGGGGAACTGAAGGTATGAAGAATGTTCAGGACCTGAACATGCTGATAATCAAGGCTTTAAACAGTGAAGAAGAACAATTAGTAAGAAAAGCAAATTGAAAGTATCTAACAAAGGGAAGTTCACACAGTTTTCTTTCTTTACTGTCTCTACTTCCGGTGTATATTCAATTGATTTACAAAATTACTTGTGTCTTGTATTGAAATCTGATTGTTAAACGTCAGTGTTAGATGAAATCTTTACAACATTTCCTAATAATAGATCTCAAGAATTTTAATTGTTTCTTCTGCCTATTGTTTATGCGCTCTTCAAGATCAAAAATGTACAACCATTTTTTTTTAAAGTATTATCACAGTAGTGATTATGTTACTAAAATTATATTTAAATACAATGTGTGAGAACTTGTTTGCCGGTTGAGATAACTTGAATAAGTACTTGTAACACATCGCCTGTAACGTAGTGCTGTTTTCGTTCTGCTTCTGTGACAGATGTGTGGTTCTATTTTTCTCGTTTTATTTGATGTCATAACAAGCGGTTGTGAATAAATTGCCACATTCGTTGAGTACTGTTCATCTCTATGGGTGGGTATGTAGCTAAATGATTCGTTTTGGCTCGTTTTCATCGTTTTATTATCGCAATCGTTATGTGACGTATCTCATCAATATCTGGTCTAATCGGATCTGTATTATTTGTCTATTATATTTTGCGGTATAATTTTATGTTCTTTTACAATGCTCAATCATTTATTGCATTCCTGAATGGCAATTAGATAGTAAAATATTTAATCATAATGGTGCCTGTCGGGCAAAGAAAAATCTTTTTTTTTCTAATAATGATGCTGTGATCTACAATGCCCCCGTTGTAGATCACAGCGTCGTTATGAGAAACAAAAATACTGGATGGAGAAAAGAAGGCTACCAGACTCAAATGGGATGGGCTGAGCCGTATGCACAAGAGAGGCAAAAGGCAAAAGTCCACACAATGAGTATCTGAAGGTTCAGCCTAAAAAGTGGCGAGATGACTTGGACGGATTCCACGAGGGCTAGTTTAAGGAAGGGCGGGAATAGTGTCTAGAAAAATTTAGGCCAGGTGTTTTCCCAGCAGTGAGGCAGTAAAGGCTAAAACATTTCGTTTACCAATATAAAGAAAGAAAGAGATAGACGTATATTGGTCATAAAAAACCCGCACATTACATCTTTGTACATATGTATAAGCTAGGTCTCAATTCGTCGACTAACAAGTGCGCCGGGTCGTCGTGATAATGTGCCGGCGCGCGCGCACGTTTCGTACCAAGGTGTACCAAGCGCCGCTCGGCACCGCCGCGCACCCGCAGCTGTTTTTATTCCGCACAACTAACAGATTAGCTTTAAAACAATCGTAGGAAACTCGCATTTCTATGGTTACGTAAAGCTTTTGTTGTGGCGTTATGATTTTAAGTACTTTATCGTAGCTTGCTGCATACCCAAGGTTTGAGTTTAATGTTGCATATTTTGAGTCCAGTATTTCAAAACTTCACTTCATAAGTAGGTAATACATATTACGTGGGCTACATCAAACTTTAAATAAGAAATTACCTAACGAAATTTAATTTTAATGATATTTGCGGAGATTCTGAAATGGTACTGCAGTTTGGTGAAACGTTTCCAGTTCGATGAAAATTCCATTTTTCCGTATTAAATATGTATTGCCCTTTATCTGGATTGGTTGTAAGCTCAGTCTGTAGACTACGATAGCGCTTTCTTGAGTGAGGTTATGTGTGTTTGCGGTGATTCAATATTTGCTCAGAATGGAGGCCGTAATTTCTTTGATAGTGTTTATTTTACGATGCCCCATTTTTCTCACATACCCAGGCGGATTTCTGTATCGAAATAAAAGATCTCTAAAAATAATTTTCCAGACGTAATAAAATTCTTGTTTCTCAGCTCGTAAACTCACTTTTCTGTTACTTTATTTTTATTATACACGTTTTTATGATAATTTTTATTTAAGAATGAATAGTAAACAGACATTTTGATGACCCCTTCTGATGCTGTATGTGGCTCAGATATTAAACGAGGCATGTTCCCGCGAATAGTCACAAGGAGAAATATAAACTTTATTGCCAGGTTATTAGGTCTGAATTAGTCTGTGTGTATAGTAAACAATTTTATATTAATGTACTACGCAAATTGTACGAAGGTCGCATATGTGTTTGACGTTGATGCATGCTCATGCTTCGAATATCATTATTTTTTGTGCTCCATTGGTTTAGTTTCCTCATTTTGCACACTGATTTAGTACTTAATTTGTTGTCATGGGTTGGTTTTGCGTGAATAAGGATAACGATATCAGAAAATAAATTAATTGTTGTTCAGTCTTACTTACAAGCCAGTTAAAAATAGACGGAATTGCTTCAAAACTTGACGTTGATCTGTTCAGGTATACATATTCACAGTATCAAGTTATCTAATTACATTTGCTACTTTTCCATTACTTAAGACGTTAGGTAAGTAGTTTTACTAAACTACTTGTTAACGTTTTCCGTTCCATAAGTTCCTAAGTATGCTATTAAATATTTTTTCCCTTTGGCACCGTTACTTCAAAACTTACTTTTCACAACTACTAAAATTAAAATATCAACATCTATTGAGGTTTTGCAGTTTAAACGTAACAATAAAGTCTTCTGAATACCCCACGACGTTCGTGGGGTATTCAGAAGATCTTCAACCCCCCTTGTAATCAACTAGTTTGAGG
This sequence comes from Sesamia inferens, assembly GCA_037179545.1. Lineage (NCBI taxonomy): Eukaryota > Metazoa > Arthropoda > Insecta > Lepidoptera > Noctuidae > Sesamia > Sesamia inferens. Next base: position 4,147,764 of record CM073939.1, on the reverse strand, counting down.
ATTTTATCATTGCTTGTTTTATATGCCCCATGATATAAAACACAAATTTTTGAACACGGAACATACGTACACCTGTTGTGTATAAACGAAGTCCAAGTCAACACAAAGCGAAATATTTGCAACAAAATGTAAAAGTAACCAAAGACTTTTTTGTAACAATCCATACAAAAAACTCATGTACTTTACGTCTCCTTTATAGGCACCATATAAAGCGACCGATTTCATGTAATATGTCAAAGCATCTTTTGATCGAAACCAACCATCCCACACGAGGTATAGAACCGCGAATTATCACACAATGACATTCCGTGCTGTGTATACGCAGACAATTTAGATGACTGATGTGTATTGTCAGTCATTTCTGTACTTGTTATCGCTTACCGAGAAATGGGAAAGGTTGTTGGGTGAGAACAACCGGTCTATTCTGGAAAGATACTGCCATGAAAATTTAGGTGAAGTGCGCTGTCATTTCACCCGATAAAGATTGACAGCTCGTTTCACCTTTGTTATCACGAGATCGTTGCGAAGTGGATTGGCTGTTGATTATCTTGATATAGTTAGTTGATGTAACTGTTTGTTTATTTTGTGCCTTGTGATCTGATTTACAGTTGACGTAACCTGAATCAGTACTAGTACTGATTCAGGTCTTTCTTGTGTCAGTTAAAATATACTGCAGCGTAATCTCATTCTATTCAATATATTCAAAATACTGGTTAATTAATTTCAATTATTTGTGTGAACGCTACGAATGAATATTTTGGAATCCTATATTGGTTTTGATCAGCAAATTTTATTCTTCCTTTGTACATAGTTTGTTTCTAACCGATCCCACTTCTATAATACTTAGAGCTAAATGGTGAATGTTTATTAATGTTATTGGTTTCCTTAACCAATTGAAAGAGGTTAGTCTTTACATTACGCACTTCACATTTTGCTATAAAAACAAAACAGACTAGAAATCCCTCCATCCGTTCGCTACGATTGAATTTCATATCAACGACGTCTTTAGGAATAAATCTATTGCAATTTATTAGCTTTTATCTTTATATGTCTACACTAGCTTATGCCCGCGACTTCGTCTCCTTGAAATTACTTTCCCCGACCCATCCCGTGGTTTGCATTACCTGCTCGCGCTGTTGCTTCGTTTCTGCGCTGAGTTTTTTCCTTCCTGTATTCGTTTTTGCTTGCCTTTTAAGGGTGCTAGCATATTATGATAAAAGGCTATCATCAAGGATTTGGATCAAATTCACAGAGAATTTCAAATCAGTCTAGTAGTTCCAGAGCAAGGAACTTACATCTAAACAGGAATGTGGACTAACGATCAAAACGTGGTCCGAGGGAGATAGGTTCACAGCAGCCCTCTGTCCTTGTTGTGTTGGGTGACTATTATTAATGGAATTTATAAGGAATGTACATAAAATATTTTGTTTCACTTATATTACCTGAGTTTTAATGAATATTTAAGTATGGATGCGAACTTTTTAATTTTATTATTGAATTTAAAAAATAGATGAATACATTGGTGATGTAGGGACGACAGCAGGTCGATCTACCCAAAACTGTACCTTTAGATAAATAAAATATCTGCAAGAAAGCAGAATTTAATGTCATTGTAAATACCTAATAAAAGTCACTTATTATGCACACAATGACTAAGTGCACATTTATTAATTATTCCGAAATTTATGGTCACCCTACATACAAACAAAATAACTTGTATATGATTATCGCTTACTACTACTAAAACTTACTTAAAGAATGATATTCCGCATCCAGAGTATGACTCAGTATTGCAGCCATTAATGGCACTCTTTTTCACAATCTTTCTTCTAATCGAAATTGTTGGTTTCAAACAAAATTACAAAAAATAAATACGGGTAACACTTAGAAAGAGGCAGAGGGCTACTGGGACGCTTTCTCTCTCGGTCCGTGTTCTCTTCAAATAAAGTTTTATTTCTGATCGACCTTATTGCTCTTGTGATAGAGTCTTCTTTTAAATAAGAGACTTAAGGAAGTTCACATTCCAGTTTAGATATAATTTCCTTGTTCCAGAGATAAACGTGTTTTAACAAACAACAAATCTCTTCACCCTTAGCTATTATTAACATTTAGATTCAATCTTATAGCAGGATGTATTTATTATGTATGTACACAAAAAGTTAAAAATAAAATATGTAAAATTTACATTCTTAAGTTTTTATATTTTGTATAATATTTTTATTTTCGTCAAAACACCGATTAGGCACCGATCACGAAAAGGCTACACACCACATGCCACTAATAAAATTATGATAGTTAATGAACGGTTACAGAAATAACAACGTTTAAAAAGAAGTGTCGGCTCGGCCTTTGAACGTTGCAAGCGTGCCACCGTGCGGGTTTGTAGGTATGACGTCGATCCCTGATGTGAACGCTATTAAATCAGCTGATAAGATAGTTTTTCGAGTTTTGTTTTCATTCCGCTTTTTGTGTAATTAGCGAATTAATTAATTTTCACTTTAAAATCTTATTGGGTTATAAAATTATAGCAATTATGAACGGTCTAAAGTGAAAAAAAAAAACTACATATATTTTTTTTTAATCATGAAAAAGCCGACGAAAAATTCCACCACTTCAGAATCATGTACTGGATCCATGGTACTCGTTTGTGCGTCGTGATACACAGATCAGATACACAGCCTTAATATTACTTCTTATTTGTAATTCTCTCCAGAATGAGTAGTTTTTTATATTTGTTTTTTGATGTTCGTTATTGCTATCGATAAGTATCAGAACTTCATAAAGGTAGCCTGGCATGAGACGATTATCTACATATTTTGTCCTTGAAAATATACAAAAAAAACTTTCATGAAATTTAACAACGCTACCTGATGGTTACTCAAATACAAACTGCAACAAACAACAGGTTCTATGAAATTGACTTGAGTTACTACCACGGTACACTGTGCTGCTGAAACGAATGCATCCCACAGACCTTTTATTCAGGCTAAGCGAGCCATAAATATGGGATAGTACTGGCACACAATCACAAACCATAATAAAATATGATAATACTATACAATAAAAACAAATAATAAAACTTAAAAATACTATAATTACATAACAACTAAAACTACTGTACACGGATCATCGGCGTCGTGTTTTGCTGACTGGTGTCACGCAGCCGACCACGATCACGGCGGTACACAACACCCTTCGGCCATAGCTCTTCTTTCAGGAACTTGTCGAGATCATGCGTCGGAACACGTACCACGAACGACTTGAAGTACCTGCTGTGGCGTGGCTCCAACACCTCGACCCTCACAGTCCAATTAGACTTGACGCGCAGATACTCCACTATCTCCTCAGCCTTCGTGGAGTGATGCAGTCTGGACACGTATAGCATCGTCGTCGGTACAGCTGGACGCAGCAGCATGTTAGGTCCTGCCACCGCAGTACCGCACTGGTTCCGACAAGGAGGCTTCTTCTTCTCTACCTTGATGAAAGCATCCTTATCGCAAGTGTCCTTGTCTGGACCTTCGAAACCAGGTTTGGTTTCGACCGGCTCTGTTTACCTCTATCGTTTTTTCCGCTTGTTTTACTTGCGAGTTTTGTGGCTCAACAGGCTTTTTAGCGACTGTTCATCAGCCTAATAGCAGTCCACTGCTGGACATAGACGACTCCTATTGCACGCCGCCGTTCAATTCAATTTTCGGCAATTCTCATCCAGCAGCTATCAGCCATCCTGCGAAGATCGTTACTTCACCTATCCTGAAGGCGCCCCACCTTATGTTTACCAATATTCACTGTCGCCACTTAAGAACATATCTACCCCAACGGTCATCGTTTCTACGGCAAACATGGCCGACCCATTGCCACTTCAATTTCCTTATTCTGTTAGCTAGGTCGGCAAGTTTTGTTCCCCGCCAGATCACACTTCGTTCTAATAAGCATACCCTGTAAAATTGTAATTTTATTAAATAGATCTTATCTCAAAGTTACAATCGTTATTCTGCGCTTTTTATTTTGGCAAAGTGTTGCATATTACTGATAGTAACGATAAAAGAACTGAACACATCCACAACTTGAACTGATAAGCCGTTGATTTATAACTTCCTCCCCACCAATCCTCCACGTAGCATGAAAACGTTTACTTTTACTTCCCTAATTAATCTTGATTTAACAAGCTACACTTTTAAAGCGTAAAGTGTTTAATTAATATTAAAATTCGTTCGGTCATCCCTCGTTAATTTTTAATAGAAAGCTTACCCATTATTTATTCATTACCACAAAATGTCAAAAAGGCTTTTGTTGTTAAGTAAACGCAATTTGGTTATAGTCATAATAATAATATCATTATCATAAGCATTTAAATAGGAAAGTAAGATCCGTTTAAGTTAAGAATTTTGCATAAGGTAAGTTAAGATGCTATTTACATTTGCGAAATAGTAGAAACTTTAGAGAAAGGTGCGGAAAGGAAACTGAACACTTGAAAATTACATTTTATTTTCACTTCCAGCAGGGTCATTACGTAACAATTTATCAGTAGCAATTGGTTTCATTTTAACAACATTTATTGCGTTATTTACGTTGTGGAGTTTCACATTTTTCGAACGTATGGATCAGTAGATCCATTGCCACTGATACTGTATTACGCAATTAGGATGCAGATTGTGATTATAACCTTGTCTATACAGGCATCAGCTTCTATCGATATCGATTTCTATTCGATGGTTGTCAGCCATTAGCGGAAATCCTAGCCAACAGTGATTGATGTACAGCATCCGCATCATCAATCCGTTCTCTGTCAAACTGTATTCGAAACCATCTTATCATAGAAAATTTTAATTAGAACATTTAGTCTCTAAAACCACTAACTCACCAACAAAATCGAAGTGGGTGTCCACCGTCCATTACATCATGCATTTCCTTTAGCCAACAAAGGAAGCGTCTGTCTGCTCGCATTAATCACGAGATTTTAATGGAACTCCTAATAACACGCTTTAGCTTTGTGTAATAAAAAAGAAAAGGGTTTGTTGAGTGAGTGTGCTATTTAAATGTGGATCCACTATAAATAGTTCTGTTATTGAGTCTCTGAGTAACATGTTTTCCTTCTATCCTCCCCTCCTAGCTGTCACATTATCATTTACTTCCTTTTCATAAATACCATCTTTCACGCTATCCATTTATTTCCCTTGGCCCTCCATTAATCAAGACTCGTCCTCCACATACCCTGGGATTCTGAGTTGGATTCTCAGGTCGGAAAAAGTATTATTGGGTTTTCCATTAAGAATGTCTTAGGTTCGTATTCCTAAATGAAACTCGAGCATTGATCTCTGTTTAAACATTACTAAAAATTAGTTTAAACCAATCAAATGGCTTGAAACGAGTTTAAAAGTAATGCTTGAGTTTTGAGTGAGCTTCTGGAATACAGGCCTAAGTGTAGTTTGGGGAGTTGAAAGTTGGAGGCTTAATCCCACAGTTTAATGCGTCAGAAAACACGCAAAGCTTTGGTCCTGCCCCTGATCTCTCCGGCCGTGACGGGTTGCCGTCCCATCGGACTAAAAAGTTAACGGACATAGAGTGAAACTGTGCTTACGCACAAACTTGTACACTGTGATATATCGCCTGTGTACCTGGCTAATCTCCATCGAGATTGGTAACCGTAACTGAATTCAGTTAAGAGACTATTATGCTGAGGCTATTGCATTTGTCCTCATAGTAGGTCATCAATCATATGTAATTCTCTTGCCCACATTCGTTTCCCTTTAGCATAGTGATATAATACCTCTTACTAAATAATCTTTCACTTGTTTCAGAGGAGTATTTCCTTGGAAAAGCAATTCTTCAAAGAACCACGACTCCCCATCAACAGTGGTGTCATGGCGTCTCTTTGGCAGCAAATCCAGTGGAAACTTAGCTGCGAAGACCATCAACTCCGAAGCACAAAAGACTTTAACACCCGCGTCTTCTGGAGCAAATACTCCTCATCATCATAAGAGACAGGGCAGTTCTGCGAGTGAAAAACAGTTTGAAGATCTGGTGGCCAGCTCTATAGCTTTAATACAGCATGACAGGTCAGTTTTCTGAATATGGAACTATATTTTATTAAATGTTCCTCTATAGGAATTTTTTGGTCCTTAGCTCTGACGCTTTAGGAGAAAGAGGGAAACTGATAACTACTTTGTTTTAATTTGAACCCTCGACATAAGCAGATCAGAATTCTTGATAATATCCTTACGAGAAAACAACCATTTCTCAAGGCTAACTTTGTGTACGCACTAAAATGAACCTGAAATTGGTCATTGATATAGAAATTGCAAACGGTCTTGTGAAAATATTGTTTACTAATTAATAGTATGGATGATAGCAGAACGCAAATTTCGCTAACATAAACATTTTCAGGTGACCCGACAGTTCTGTTTACCTTCTCAAAGGTCTCCCACGTTAGTTGATGACGTAGCCAAATCGCCGATGTTATTGTTTTGTCCCAATTACGCGGAAACTTGTTTGCGCAGCCGTAGTATTTTCGTATTCGTGCTTATCATCAGGAATATTTCTTGAACACACAATGTACGTCAGTTGAATAGTATTTAATGTACCAGTTGAACTAAGCCAAGTGTTTTGTTTTGTATGAAACACTAACTGTAGAAATGTTATTCATTGTGACAGTTTCACCACATTCATTGTGTGTTTGCGTAATTAAAGTTGTTGAGCAGACTAATTTTTCAAACCTTAAAATGAATGGATTAGAAGTTTTCTTTCACGCCCTTATATGCCTTTTTTGTTGGAATGGGAAATCATCAAGTGATTTTTCCTGCTCTGGGCGGTCGGACTTTTACTGACTAAAACCTACCCGTGTTTCTTCACTTGCCTGCACGACGGCCACGGCCATAGTTTCTACGGAGACTTTTTTATTTTATTTTTTTAATTATTTTTTTGGCTTGACAAATAAAGTATATGTAGGTACAGTTTTTATTGTATTTGTTGGTAAATTGACGTGGCTAGCTGACATATGGCAAATAATTTAATTTAATGTTCTGTGTCTTATAATGTTAATTACTTTACGTACTTAATATTGTATGTAATCAAATATGTTCTAACTGAACAGATAGTTGTGCAACGGGAAAAAGTGGCGCAAGATACTTACTCCCCGTAAGTATCTTGCGCCACTTCTTCCCAGCGAAAAGGTGAAGGACGGCAGTTTTGGTGGACTAACTATTGTAATTTTGACATCTACAAAATACTAATTCTCAGCCTAATTTAAATAAATTACTTTTGTTATTGATTTCTTCAAAATGGTTCAAATTTTGATTGACGGTATGTCACGAAATTAGGTTGCTGTAATTACATATGTACTAGTTTTCATATTAATCTAAGAATCTATGGATTTCAATTATAAGTCTAACATTAATCATCTGTAGTTCAAGAGGCACATATAGAATCGCAGTATGGAGTCATCGACACAATGAACCCAAGCTTTCTTCGTAAAGTTCAAACTCATTTATAAGTTCATCAACATCGTGTGCTGTGACTACTTTATCAACTACCGGGTTACTGTCCGATCACCTACTTCTTATATAGTGTTTTGAGGTTAAAGGTCTACATTATTTAGTACAGCAATCTTCGAAAAGTCTTTGACTTCAAGCTTTCTTCAAAAAGTTAATCTGTTATGCGATTATATTCTCTAACAGATCGTGAACCCTTTCTTCTCCAAACACTACTAATCTGGTAAATATGTTACGGGTTTACCAGCATAACTAACAGTTGTTGACATCTCTGAGACTTAAAACACCTTGGGGAGGACATAGGCCTACCAGTGGACGTCTTTCGTTTTTAAAAATTTCGATGTGTCTCATTTACCAAGTCATCAACACGACAGTATAAAACGTCTCCAGTCAGTTCATTAGCATCGTCTTAAAGTTTAGTTAGGTTTGTTTAATCAACTCATCGACATGCAACTTAATTATAATAGTCTCTCCGTTCGTCTACGGCGTTCAAACTTTCCACTTTTGATCGTGGCAAAGAACACACAAATTGTTTGTCAGATTCGTGTAGAAGTCATATACAGGTGTTATTTTACTAACATTACCCCTGGAAACCAGACGGGTTAGGCAGGGGTACCTATACCTTATTATCTGTACACCTCTGCCTCAACCACATTACGCCACTTATGTTAGTCCTATTTAAAAGAGCCCGAGACTATGGTCATCAATCCGGCACAAATCCAAACTCTGGGCTGCTACTAAAAAAATCCAATATTGTAAACCCAATAATACGTTGCCTAATGCGTGAATCGAGCAGAGGTGGCCTACTGGTATCGGCGGCGACTTTCCTAACCCCATCAGGCGCTTCACTTTGTGTAAATTATTTCATCACCACTGCTCTCTAACCGGTGAAGGAAAACATCGTGAGGAAACCGGCATGTCCTAGAGTACTGTACTTACACGCACTGGGTGCGCTTTTTAGATTATGGCCCACTCCCTCTCCCCGAGAGGAGGCATGTGTTCCAGGAGTGGGAACCATTATAGGCTAATTATTATAATTTCTCGGTGGTAGGCCATAACACCGGCCGCCGGCAGAAGTTACCACCCACCAGACAAAGCCTTGCCGCCAAGCGATTTGTCGTGTTCCGGCGTGATGTCTGGTGAAGCCGTTCGGAGGACGGGTCTGAGCAGTTGTGTTGCGATGTGTGCCGGGTACGATGCGCCTAATGTTGTTGTGTTGGGAGTTTGGTCGTGGAGGGTCTTCAGATCAATCTCCCTTTGGCGCAGCATCGTTGATCGTGTTGTTGGGTTTAACATTGCATCACCTCGCTCAACTGCCGTCTTCCTTCCTATTCGCTCAGTTTTTCTGAGTGAATAGGCTCTTAATAAACTAGCGCGCTTTACCATCAACGATCGCATCACTGCTTACCATCAGGCGGGATAGCGGTCAAGTGCTAGTTTATAATTAAAAAAAAAAAAAAATATGAGTTATGATGATTATGAGTGAATTGAATTCTGAACCTCAAGCTTAGCAGAAGCGCTTGTCAATTGCACTACAAAGTAGATATTATAATATTCTCTCCAATAGGTTCATTTATAAAGACAATAAAAAACGTTTATTTGTGGTAAACATGGCGCAAATTTATCATAATATTGCAACTTGTTCTGTGATTGCGATATATTAGCCAAAAAATGTAGACAAAATATGAACTTATGAAAAATTGAATTTAATTCCTACACAATAAAGTTCAATGCTAATTACTGAAATCAATTTCATCTAAAATGAAATTGACATTTGTTTAACTTGAAATACACTCCCCGCAGTGTACAGCACAACCATTCCACTTTCTGTTCGTGACACAGACCGCGTAAATCGACCTACCGATCCATCAGAACAGTACAATGGCCGTCGACACCCGGTGACATTTCCGAGGTCATACACAGGTGTTATCTGACCAACATTGCTTGTCCCAATAAACTATTTTCAACGTTTTCGCGTCACGCTTCAACGGAACTGTTGGCTAATTATCTTTTGGACTGCATTACTGAAACAATTCAAGTTAGGCCTCGGTTTTATATGGAAATCATTTTGGTAAATTCTTGGGAGAAGTTGGTGAAATTGATACGTCGCATTTGGAATTTTGAGTCCTCTTTATATGGCTGTTTAATTACATTAATTCTTATTAAAACAGATACAGAAAGATCAGCGTTGTATGAATAATTGTTTTTTGGTTTTTCATAAACTAATTTCACAGTTCAAGGTAGTTTCTCTGCGTGCGGACTGTGCGTGGAGTTCCATTAATATCTACAACCCTTAATTTCGTTAATGCTTTATAATTATATTTTCAGTACCAACAAGAAACCTTTTTCGATTGTTATCGTGTTTGACGTGTACAACTAAATAAAAACCGTGTGAATGTGGGTAGGCCGACATGCCTCAATAGTTTCAGTCATTGCTTCAACGACCCGGCTTCGTTTTCCGTGCGTGTCAGGATATACTAATCCTTCAAATTATGCTGTTGTGGCTTCTAACATATTGCACCAAAAACATAATGAAGTATGATTTCGCTATCATTAGTTTTTTTAGACTAAGTACTTTGAAGTAGCCACTCAAGACTGGTCCTGGTTGACACAAGTTATCAACAAACACCTTAACGTGCAAAGGCACGTTAAGGTGTTTGTTGATAACTTGTGTAAAAAAGCGTAAAGACGCTTTTTTTTACAATGCCATCTCGCAGTTGACCTAGAGAGATCTTGACTACTTAGCCGGACTATCCTGTGGCTGCCTTAAATGAATTTAAAGCCTCCAGCCAGGGGCAACTAAAAAGTAAGCGACAACACGCTAAGGGCACCCCCTGTTTGGTACAATCCTCGGCTTAGGGCATCGCTGGAGAGAATAGCAAGGGACGGCTAGATCGAAATTTGACTTTACGCTATTTATGTGGATTCTTTTATAATCCATTGGTTTAGATATATAAAGTTGCTAAATTAAAGAGTAAATACAATTTTGACGTAATATGACAACTGCAGTGATGTTACGTTTATCGGTTTACTAACTCATGTGGGTTATTTAGTTTACTTTTAACTAACTAAATCGATGGAATAAAGTTATCGTCCCTGCTAGCCTAGCTAATTTGATAACCGTCCTACTTTACACATAATTATGTTGTGTATGTTACATCTCTTGCATTTACTAATAGTCGTGTTTGTTTTGTTTTCCAAACAAACGTTATCAAAGACCATCACTTATATGGATATTAGTATAATATCCCATATTATTTATATGTTATAGGTTCTCTGATAGTGTTTGTTTTGCTGGTATCGATCCTTGCAGCGGGTTTTACCAGTTGTTTAACATGCGTAATTCCAATGTTAGTCACATTATATATCACTTGAGCAGTAAAACAAGTGTCGGGCACTGTCGGGTTAGGATTTTCCTTGTTGCCTAAAGTCTGAGCTTTACGAAGAGCAACCAGCATCCTAATTGCGTAACACTCTATTGCTATGAGTTGGATTCATTCTGAAGCCAATTGCTAATCCATTGCTTCACATGTTCGGAACGTGTCTCTGCTGAACAACGTAAATAACGCAATGAATTTTGTTGAACTGTTAAAATGAAACCTGCAGATTAGCAGCGATTGATATGTATTGAAACATAAATTATTATATTACTAAAGCGGGGCAAATCTACAAGGGCTGAGCCCATTTAATAAGATAATTGGAGCTTGAAGGCTGAAACTGATAATACTGTGTCAATGTGCCTAATTTATGTCACGTGTGAAGCCTTTTTGTTAATCGTATCAGTACTTGTGTGTGTATATGTAGATATTTTATTGGTTCTTCCATCCTCATATAATTTCTCAAATCATATTCCGACTATTGAAACTCAAGCCGTTGTCACTGCCACTATTGCATTATATTTTTGTCATCAAACCTCCGTTCTGTGTTTCCCCCTAATGGAGTGGGTCTACCACGTTAGTGGATGACAAGTCATTGATTTGCTGTTACTTCTCCCTTGGCGATGTTTTCCTTCACAGTTTTTAAAGTATCTATAACTTTTAGTAAGTCTATTCGAGCTAGCAAATCTATGTACAAGGTGCTCAGCGCATTGACACTTGTAACAAGATTAGGTACTCAGGTGAAGGCTACAAATCTAGTAAGTACTCTGCAGTGATAAGACTCCTTCAATGTGCCCAACTGTCACGCGTAAAATGAAGCCATTGTTTATAAATCGCGTTAGCACGTGTAAGCCGAGTCTGTTTTACTTCGTATTATATAATTCGTATAAATAATATGCGGTTTCATATAATATTACGTTTAATAGGCATGAGAAAATATAGCTAGTTATTTTCACAGTCAACTTCAAATTGATCTATGAAAATGCGTTTGAATGTTATGGTCAAATTGAATAATGAAATTGGTACTTAACTTAGCCAAGTTGGAAGAATTGGTTATACACGTGTTAAGTTAGGAGTAGAAACAATAAGAATAGAAAATGTTCGCAGTGAAAAAAATGAAAAAAACATCTATTAACACTTATCTACGATTCAAATTGATCTATGAAAATGCGTTTGAATGTTATGGTCAAATTGAATAATGAAATTGGTACTTAACTTAGCCAAGTTGGAAGAATTGGTTATACACGTGTTAAGTTAGGAGTAGAAACAATAAGAATAGAAAATGTTCGCAGTGAAAAAAATGAAAAAAACATCTATTAACACTTATCTACGATAGACAGGTGCACACACATAAATTAATCCACTAAGAGTCCTTCGGGCCCAAATCGAAATACAATTACCTAAATTCAGAATAATCGATACTAAACAGAATAATAAATCGCGTTCCGGAATACACGTACTTACATACATGCGGATATAAGTACCATAAATATTCACAAAGATATTAAATCGCCCTATGGGAACACATTCCACGCAAGCCGTGTGTATGATCCAACCTAAGTATTCCTATGCATTGTGAACAACAGGTGTTAATAGTACCTGCGTCACAAAGGACGGAGGCAAAAACCTACAGTTTTTATAATACTGCAAAGCGTGCGGTGGGTTTCACATACCGACAAAAATTACAACCGCCCTACGATATAAACTTTCATCCCTCTAATTGAACCCTTTTTCAATAAACCTTTAAATTCTCACCATCGTTATATAAAGAAAATTTTATGCTTCTAGCTAGACCCCAGCAGTTTAGAGCGTGCCTTGTCTGTAGCATATTCTGACAATATTTCTTCCGCCCGACCAGACCGAATCTGGCGAATGAATAACGAAAGCGGGTAAACCTTTAAAAAGCGTAAAATTAATAAAACCAAGCTGGTTAAGCCGGAGGCGCACAAACATTTATAGGTTGTGGGTTGATTGAGTAATCTTGACTGGATAATCTCCCCTGCCACAGGCGAAATCCCACCGCGAGATCTGCGGAAATTCTAAGCTGTATTAGACGATGGCATTAATCCCTATTATATTATCCATACTAATATTATAAATGCGAAAGTAATTCCGTCTGTCTGTCTGTTACGCTTTCACGTCTAAACCACTGAACTGCTTTTTATTTAAATTTGGTACAAAGATAGAGTTGACCTTGAGAAATAATATAGGATAGTTTTGATTCCGGACTTTTGAAGGGTTCTCTTGGAAACACGATATAACCGAATTCCACGCGGGCGAAGCCACGGCGCGCTAGTTTTAAAGAAACTCCGCCGTCCGACTAGCTCAGCATACCAATAACGAAGCGTCGAAATGACCACCGATCCGTAAAAAGCGGGAACAGTTGAGAGTCAAACAAAAAAAAAATATTCTTCAGCTTTGTTCAGTTCTCTTAGCCAATCAGTAAGAGCTTTGCAAGTTTAATTTTAAATATTCTGCGACAGCTTTGTAGGCGTAACCAGAATAATGGTCTGTTTCAAAAATAAACGGGTGCTTCTTAAATTGCGTGATCAAAGATAATCTTTTTATCGCAAGCGGCTTGGCCTAGCCCCATTATAATATCTATCCTCACGACCTAATTACGTGTCCGTGCTTACGAATTTAAATTGCCAAATTAATATTCGCCATACAGTGCGATAATTACCGGCTTTGCGCAACATCGTTGGTGCTTACGCTAAATTTTCATTATGTCCGGGAAAACTGGAGCTTTAGCCCCAAATAAATTAGTCATAAGCAACATTATTTATTACCTGACTTCCCCTATGGGTCTGAGAGGATAACCAACGGAAAATTTCTACATCCTCAATCATCTTAGTTTAGCTTCACTTTATGAGTGAGAATTAATAGGTACTATGTTTAAATTAAATGTAGTCATGACTGACGTGATAGGTACCGTAAGGCTTAGTATCTAATTTCATTCATTCCGTTTGGCATTCAAAAGCTGGGGCTTAGTTTACCTGACGTTATTATGGAAAAATAGTACTTAACAGTTATAGGAGTCGTGTTGGAAGGTGGCTGTTTAACAAACTACAACAGAGGCACAGAAGCGGAAATACCAGTGTAATGACAGAGCTGCCCTCCGCAATTTGCTCGTTCGTGACCGCTCTAGGGTTCAATTGTAATGGCAAGTTTATTTAATCTGGGCCACTCATCTCGCTCCGGTTCACTTTGCCCGGAATATTTTCGAGTGCTCTACAAATATTCGCCGAGCAATTTTAATATTTTCAATATTCCGCAACTGCTATCGAATTTCCGTTCAGCTGTGGGTACACCTACCGGATAGCAGTAGCGGAATGTAGCTGCAACCCTTCAACGAATATTGTAATACAACATGGGAATAAATTTAATGGTATTTTTGCGAACTTGTCCCAACAATATCGTCAAATAAATAATGTAAATATCTGTTTAGTTGATTGTTGTCTTCCTTATCTTGTATTTCCAAGTTCAGGTTAAGTATTCAAAGCTATTAATTCTACTTTCATCAATCATTATAGATTTACCGTACCTACTTATGTAAATTGTCACAATTTATTCGATGCGTGCACTGTGCTTATAAGCTATTAGGTACACTCTGAAGATTTTAAATAGTATATACATAATGAAGCATACACTCAATCGTGCATTATAAAAGGTGCAGACGCTTTTAAAGGAATGCGTTAAAATGAATTAAACATTTATTCGCAATTCAAATTCGCTTTCTTAAATCAATGTGAACATTTGAATAAATCATCTGGTATCTCTTCGTTTAAATTTATCGGCAGTACATGTTGTAATTTCGCGTAAAAAAAAAATGGGAATGAACAAGGAGCGTGACACACGCCACTTGCTAAACTTTTTGGATTTTATTTGAATTGCGATTATTTAAGCTGATTAGGGAGCAAAGATTCGCGTGACCGTTGTTTAAAGGTAAGCGTCAATTAGGGTCAAATTTACATATCTTCAAGCATTCGATGGGCCGTGTTAGTCTTGTAAGATGTTAATGACTTTGGTATTATGGAATATACCTGTGAGATATTAGGCATGTGTAATAATTTCAAAAGGTGCATTAGGACATTTTATTTTTTGTTGAGATATTTTGATGCAGAGATAGTGAACTTGTGCATCGTGGAATTGCATATTTAAAAATTTCCAATTCTAATTCAATTTAAGTATTATTGTTAAAAAAAAAGAAGCATAATGAAACTACGTCTGAATCGAGCGATGAATGCACAGATTCAACTGACATTTTCCGAAACAATAATCATTTTGACAAAAGGCCAAGGTTGAAGATAATGTTAGGAATGGAAGTAGTTTTGTTTATAACGAGAAAAGGGTAAACGTCCTTATCCTTAGCAGATTTTAAGTATATTTTTGGCATTTGAAAAATAGGTGCAGAGGTCTGGTCTTTCGGGCCCTATATGTTTTGTGAGAATGTAATATTAGATGTTTTTGGAAAGAATCTGGTAGGAGTAAACTACATTTAAATATCCTTACTTAATATTATAAATTGCAAAGTGAGTTTGTTTGTTCCGCTTTCACGCCGTAACTACTGAACCGATTGCTTTAAAATTTTGCAAACGTAAAGTTAAAAGTCCGGAATAAATAATAGGGTACTTTTTATCCCAGAAAAAATTGATATGCCCGAGGGAAAACAAAAATATTATAAAAGCACGATATAACCGAATCCCACGCAGGCGAGGCCGCGGGCGGAAAGCTAGTAAGAAAAATAAAAGGGTAAGAGAAAGGCAGCGGGATAGATTTCATGGTTTCAGAGTGCACTGAAGCCAGTACATTGACAGCGGGCTTTATCAGAATACTATCACGGCGACATTTATTTTTTAAATGACGAAGCATCATGCTGACTTTTGTCTTCGTATACGACTTTCTAATTCATTTTTCTTTCAATAAAAACAGTCAGTATTTGTACAGTTGGTGTTCTCGCACAACACAAACATTTTTCAGAAACTAAATCCAGATACTTTATAAGACAACAATGTAACTTGGCCCGTTCTAGATAACAAGCATGCACTTTTGATGCGTTTCCATACATTATTTAATGCACATCGCACGCAAGCCCAACACGATACCATTTGAATATTCAATCACTATATTACTTACGTACTTATAACATCACGATGAAGCGATCCTTTGTGTTATCTAATTGTGTATAATGCTGCATAACAATTTAATTGTATTTAATTGTTATAAATTATTATCTAAGATGGTATTGAACCGATTTTTCCATCAATTATACCTATGCGATAAATTTCGTGTGTATTGATTTTGCATGTAGTTTTATGGTAGTGTTAAGACGATCATGGCCTTGTTACAGTGCATTCTTATTACTAACAATGTTTTCTTATAACGTTGTAATCTGGTACAACTTTGTATGGAATTCCATTGGATAACTGTATCATTAGATTATGATATGAAGCGGCGAGGTCGCATTTCTTATAGATAAGCGTTATATGTTTATATCTCCCGCATCTTTTTATTAACTGAAAACTTTTCCGCAAATATGCAATTGTCTTTTTCTGTACATACAATATGTAAAGAAAACCCTGTCCGATCCGTGAAGGTATTGTTAGGTATCGATAACTGATTCTACTAAAGCCGGACTATACTTAAAAAAAAACCCCTAAATAATAAAGTTCGCAAAAAGAGATAACTTAATACATGTGCCGTAGGCAATCCATACGCGGGCAACGGGGGGCAGGGCACGCGTCACGTGGTCGCATCGATTATAATAATACCGTCAAAATAGTGTTGTCACTTTTTTAAAAATTACCTAATTTCGGGGAAGTTGGTATTAATTCGCAGGAAAAAAAGATTATTTCATAATTCATTAGTATTGTTACTATGATGATTACGTAAAATTCTATATTATATTTGGACATGTGTTTACCTAACCTTTATTATCCTTACGGGTCGGACAGGGTTTCCTTTACATATTGTATACATATGTATGTATTTGTTGTTGTTTGTTATGTTGTCGCGGATACCAGACGGATATTTTATAAATTGTCAATGTCTAATTAATGATGTAATGATGTCATGTTTGAGGACGAGGCTTTTGAGTATATTTTATTTTTTGGTCTTTTTATTATTATTATGTGTTTATCATATTATTCTAATGTGCGTTTGTTTGTGCGGAAAAATCATTTTTTTCTATAGTAAAGAAATTGCAATACTAATAAACTCTTTCCATCTCCTTTTAGACCATCGAACCTACCCGCTAAATGCACCGAAGAGGCGCTCCGCCACAAAGCCGAACACGCACGAATGGTGGAGGCAGCGAGGCGAAGGGTCGAACGCGAGGCGGCAGCAAGACACGCAAGAATGCAAGAGTCGTTGAGATTAGAGGAGAGACTAGCAAGACACGCGAAGGAGTGGACGCAGAATATACTGCCCGACTGGAATAACACGTGAGTAACAAACAGATGTATATCATCTTTTTGTACAAGACAGTGGGAATAAAACACCGAGGCAGTAAAGCAAGGGGTTGAATGGGCGGCAACCAGGCATGCAAAAAGTTAACAAGCATATTCCAGGATCGCTCGGTCAATCAAATACCTCATCCAATCAGCTTCCCGTCAATAATTACAAAAACATTGTAAGCACATTATCATATGACTCCCCAAGACTTTGTAGGTAAAACTATACATATAATTGACAGTTATCTATTCATATATATGTTATGCTTTATTAACATAATCCACAGAAATACATTACAAAAAAATAATTGAACTCTATAAAATATGCTACGGGCGGCCTTATGGCTTTCTGCGATCTTTTCCAGACAACCTTGGATTGGGTAGTGATTTGGTTGGATACAAAATCATAAAATAGGGGACATGTATAGCAATGGGATATTGTTGGGATTATGTTTTTTACCATCGTTATTAATAACAATACATGTGGAGATGGAATTTATGATGTTGCACTTATAGCTTGTATGACAACTATATCGTAAAAAATATTGAATGGTACCTTGGCCCACGGGGACTGCACACGATGCCAATTCATTTGCTCGTTTTTTGTTGCTATTTATAATTCAATGTAGGCCCAAAGTTAGAGAATATATCGCGGTTTACCATCAACGATTGCATCACTGCTTACCATCAGGCGGGATTGCGGTCAAGCACTAGTTTATAATTATTAAAAATTAACTGCATGATACAGTATTGTTAATATTACCATTAAAGAGTTAATCAACGTTAATATTTCGGTTGATTCGTAGAAGATAAGACAATAACTCTGAATAATTTTTCATACTTAATTAAATCCTTTTTGAAAAACATTGGGTGTGGTTTTTAAAAACCTTGATCAATCGCCTTAGTATCGAAAAATATTAAAAATATGTTTTATTTCTAACTTGGAATTTCAATCTGTACTAAATAAAAACCTTTGCTTAAACAAAAAAAAATGGAATTCCTACAATCAACCACTGAAACGTTGAAGTAATTGATTCTATTTGCAACTTCTAATAAAATAGAATAGAATACTTTTTATTATGTACACCATATAGATTACAGAACATAAATATAAAGATGTTACATAGGGTGGGCGGTCTTATCGCTAAGAGCGATCTTTTACAGACAACCTTACCTTTTACAACCATAACTTTAAAGAAATGAATATTGGTGACCCACTTGTTGAAAAACAGTGCTTTAACCTAATCAATTCTACTTACAGGAAGAACTCAAAACATACGTTAGAACTATGGTGGAGCGGACTCCCTCCAGCAGTACGCGGCAAAGTATGGCAATTAGCTATCGAAAACAAACTCAAGATTACCCACGAAATGTACCAAGATTACGTCGCGAAGGCAAAGCAAAGGCTACACGAAGCACAACTCAGAAGGAAACGGTTAAAAATTAACAGAAACGATAACAAATGCAACTGTAAGAAAGAAAGTAAAGAAAAAGTTGTAGAACAGAAAGAAAAACTAGATATCCTCGCTAAAACTGATGACAGAATCAAAACTGATGAAGAGAAATCTCGTTTAGGTATTCCTAGAAACTTCAGCGAGCAGAATCTAAAATCCCAAGTTACGGAAGTGGGGCCAAAGAAGTGTTGTTCGAAATCAAACCCTAATCTACTAGACTATAGTGACGAATGTTCTATGGAGTTGATTCAGCTGGATATTGCAAGGACTTTCCCTCATCTATGTATCTTTCAGCCCGGAGGACCGTACTTTGACGTATTACACGAGCTTTTGGCCGCGTATGTGTGCTATAGGCCGGATATTGGATATGTACAGGTATGTTTATTTTGGTTTAAGTAAAAAGGTTTGTACTTGGTAACTTTGTGGACCCCACGGTCAACTTTATGATCACAACCGGGAAAAAAATATAAAAGTAAAGCAATTTCACTATCGATAGAACTTTATCTGTTAAATCACGAATCCACGAACTATAAACCATACATATTTCCACGAAATTCAAATCATTATCGTGATGAGACGGTTAACCTATTTTAATTATCATTATTAATATTTTATATTCTTCTTGTTCTTCAGCATAGGCTGAAGTCTTCTGGGCTACCTTCTTCTTTTGTCCAGCAGTGGACCTCTATAGAGAGATCCACTGCTGGACAAGTTTTAAAACAGAAATCGTGCAAGAGCTGCCTGAGCTTGCTTGCTGTGTTTGCAAGAGTTTCCTTATTTAAAGTGTATCTCACATTTCGCTCATTTTAAAACGACTTAACACTTTGGCTGACTACAGATTCAGAAAGAAATCATTTAATCAAGGAACCTAATAGCCCTGACATGGGTCCTTACATAAATCTAAACTAATCTACTAGTTATTCCAGACTACTATAACTTTTTTGTCGGAATACGGATATAAAGTTGAAAAGCGCTTAATTTTGATAAGTATACATAATTAGCGGCTATTTTCGACTGCAGTATAAACCCTTGTTTTGTGACTGCTGACAGGGCTACTGTTTCATTGTTTGTGCTTTTTTTTTCTTAATAGAAAATCATGTCAGACTTTTACTGACTAAAATCCACCAGTGTTCCTTCACTTGCCTATGCGTCAGGGCCACGGTTTCTTTTTAACCAACCCGCAACCCTGCCCCAGGAGGCATCGGTCTTCGTGGACCCCATCACTATGTGCTGAATGTAGTGTAAACCCTTGTTTTCTGACTGCTAATAAGGTTCCTGTGTGTATCATTGTTTGTACCCTTACTTCGTTAGTATCCCTAATAGTGCAGCAAATATTCCGGATCCCATACTTAACGGTATCTCGCGTGACCGGCACGTACCACATGCACTTACTGGTAATCGTTACATGATAACAATGCACGCGTGATACTATGAGCGTGTAGCGGTACTTGTAATTATACCGTGGCCATAGGGCCTTTGTTTGGGATTTATCGCGAATTGAGGACGGCTCTGAGCTGTTGTGTTGCGATTTGTGCCGGGTACGATACACCAAATGTTGTTGTGTTGGGAGTTTGGTCGTGGAGGATCTCCAGATCAATTTCCCTCTGGCGCAGCATCGTTGGTCATGTTGTTGGATTTAACATTACATCACCTCGCTCAACTGCCGCTTTCCTTCCTATTCACTCAGGTTTTTGAGTGAATAGGCTTTTAATAAACTAGCGCGCTTTACCATCAATCGATTGCATCACTACCAGGCGGGATTGCGGGCAAGAACTAGTATTGTAATACAACCTTGGAACCATTCAGAACTTTTCAAGTTTCAAAACTGTCACTGAGAATTAATTCTATGGTACTCCCTAGAATCATTTGCATGATACATGGGTACGGATTGCCAATAATAATTGAATAATAAAAGAAAACATTACCCCACACTAGAAGTAACTCCTGTAACACTAGGAATCACTCCTGCACCGTGTCTTAAATGTTACACATATTCACTCTCCCAATGCTCTTTAGATCATCAAATAAGAACAAAACAAGCAGTGGTAGCACAATGTATGAAGAGTTTCTAGGTTTTCGAAGTTATTTTTTACTGGAAAACTGATTGCCACAAAATGATAATTATCAACTTTTCATTTGTACCATCTCCTCGATTCACCGCAAGGCGATTATCAAACAAAATTTTTCCCTTTTCTGAACCAATCTCAAAATATAGCAGGTTTTTGAAGATTTCTGTTCATTCAGACTGAGAAGGACCGACGAAGAAAGAATTTTCGTTAATTTTATTTTGATATTGTGTTTATTTCAACTTCTTCCACTTTTTAAATTTAATACCAATAAATTCTTTTATTTTTCTTTTTTAAACGTTGCGCCACACTTGTAATTAATTCACATAAAGAAACAGCAAAATCCGGAGCAACTACTTACAGGCCATACAAATTAATAATGGCATTTGTGTTTCCAGGGCATGTCGTTCATAGCAGCAGTGCTCATCTTGAACATGGAAGCTCCTCAAGCGTTCGTCTGTTTCGCCAACTTGCTGGATGGACCTGTGTTAAGGGCTGCGTTTACCAGAGATGGAGCTACTATGCAGGTGTGTTAAATATTCGAGGGCTTTAAGGTTCCGATGATTTCGAGAGGAAACAATAAGGTAGGTATATTAAAACAGGGTAGACTGGTTTGGTATTTTTTTTTTTTTTTTTTATATAAAAAACGTTGCCTCACTCTAGGGATTTCTCTTGTATAGTGAGTGTGATTACAAAGACGTAAAATCACATACACAAACAGCCACACCCGGAACAACTACCTGTAGGTCGTACAAATATTTGTTCTGTGCGGGAATCAAACCCGCGACACGCAGTGCAGCAGTCTATCGCTCAGCCACTGCACCGATCGTGTCGTCACAAACGTCAGTAGTGTATAAATGTAGGTTAAGTTATAGATTAAAATATTACCTCCTCTCTGTGAGAGGGTATGGGCCGTAATATACCACTCGGGCGCCGTGTGGGTTGCTAGATGTTACATGGCTTCGATTCTAAGGTTTACCTCTGACATTTTCCCCAAAACTGTAAACAAATGAGAGTTTATCGGAACTTAACTTTAATAGGGTATTTGACAAAAAAAAAAAAATTAATTAGTCCGCCAGTCAGATTTCCAAAAAATACTAGACATTTATTTTTTGTTTTGAATGACAAATATAAAAGGCATCAAAGATCAGGAGGGGGGCTGGTGACGTCACTGGTCGCTAAAAAGTGTAGCGTGCAGTGACGTCACACGAGTTTTCAACGCAGTGTCGTCTTAATTTTTTGTTTATATGAAAAAAGAAAAAATACGTGTCTAGTATTTTTTGGAAATCTGACTAAGAGACTAATTAGTTTTTTTTAGTCAAATACCTTATTTCTGCACAATAAACAGTATATACTACAACTTCCAAACATTTTTATAATAGGGATGTATCCAAGGTATGAAAATAAAAAAAAATAATTAGGCCGTCTTATAGATAATAAAAAAAAATTAAGACCCGTATTTTTTATTTCGTCGAAATTACCAAAAAATACTGAGATATAGCGTATTAAAGTTACAGAGTGGGGGCTAATTACGTCACGCCGTTCTATATTTTGCACCATGGCGTGACGTCATGCGACATTTCAAATCAATATATCTTCCTAAGTATTTGAATAAAAGAAAAAATAAAAAATACGTGTTCAAAGGTTTTTTATAAATCTATCTGACGGACATTAAATTATTTTTTAGGATACAAGCCAATTGTTTGAATAGTGCTAGTCACTCCGTAAGCAACTTAATCGGCATTGAAATGAAGTTGTTTTTTTTTTGTAACTTCATATACACCTTCCGCGGAGTGCAGCAATGCGTAGTTTGATTATAAGTGATACCGGTGTACTTCCAGCGCCTGTGGAAGGCGTACAGCAGGGTCCTGCGTCACAACGTGCCGACCCTGGCGGGCGCGCTCGCCCCCGAGCTGTACCTGCTGGAGTGGCTCTACACCGCCTTCGCCAAGGCCATGCCGCTCGACGCCGCCTGTCGCGTCTGGGACGTCTTCCTACGAGACGGAGACACCTTCCTCTTCAACACGGCTCTGGGTACCAATTTTAGAAAAGTTTTTAAGAAGGAGTTTGCTTTAGTCTCATCAAAAAATACTATACAGAGTGGTGCTGACAATACGACAATAAATCAAAACAAGAACAATGCTGGTTCATAGGAATAATCCTAAACCATAGAAAAAAACCTAGCAATAAAAATAAAAAAAAAATCAATTTCAAACAATCTAAATCGCATAAAATTGCAAACGGAATAGAACATCCTTTAAAAATATTGGTTCACTGACCTCCGATCGGCGACAGCGCGATCCTGTATCGACTTGCTTTTTTCGCGCCATTATTATTAAAGTTTGGTACTACAGGATGCGGCGGACATTAACCTGTAAGCGCTTCCTTACGATCATGTACATCATGTAGAAAATGTGAAAATTGAAAAATATTTTCCTGTGACTAAACTAATGGACATATTTATATGATTTTTAATGGGTAAACTGAAAATGTGTAGAGGTACACTATGTTTAATTTATTGTCGTATTGTCATCACCACTCTGTAATTTGATGATATATCATCAATCTGGGCAACTTTAGGATAAATGCGGTAATTTACACAATACTTTTAAATTAACATGAATATATTTTATTTTGTTAATGCTCTCATAAGACTTCATCCGTAAAGATTAAGGAAATTATTTAAAACTCATCTGTCCACACAAAACCTGATTTTCTAGTCTGTCTAAGTCACCGTCATTACGTGGGTAACTTTGACACACATTGGTAGAAAAGCAGTTATAATTATATTTTGAATTAATTTGGGTAACATTGGTTTATTTTTTTCTTATGAATTAAATTATTAAAAACCATTAAATTCCAGTTTTATCTTATACATTTTATAAAATAATCAATATAATCAGTCTCAAGACATTTGGCACTGTTATAGAAATTTTAAATGAGCATATAAAAACCATTAAAAACACGTTTGAGACAAAATTTTTTGCTTAACTAAATAGAAAACAAGCTAAAATAATAAAAACAAAAAAAAAATACGTTTATGGAGCTAGTTTAAAAATACAAAGCTACAAGAAGTATTTGTTAATTGTGTTGATATAATATGAAAAAAAATTCATGGTCATTCATGGTCCCACTGTCAATTTTACCCAAACCAATCAAAGTTACCCAAAAACCCGTATTAAATAATGACTAAAATTACCCCTTTCCCATTACAGGCGTCCTCCATCTCTACCAAGATGAACTAAAAGACATGGACTTCATTTCCGCTGCACAGTTCCTCACAAAACTACCCGAAGACCTAGACACAGAAGCTCTATTCAAGAGCATTTCTGCTGTCTCTCTAACTCTCGACGGTATGTCCTTCGAAGAACTCGCTTCTTGTTGCGAGGTTGACACAACCCTGGATGATGACGTCACTGTAAGGTTATGATATAAAAGGACTTTTAATTTTGATGGTTTCTGGGAAATTATTGATGCTTTATCGTTTAGAGTCCGGTTATAGTAAATTGGTTTTTAGTTAAAAGAAGTGATATGCTAAAAGTAGGGTTAAAATGACCATCGTTGCAGAATAGTAGACTTTAACTTAGCGACAGTCGCGGTCATGTATTAGAGCGAGACAATATGAGATTCTGCTTAGAGTTTTCGTACTAAACATTCATTGTCCTACTCGTATGATCTAACCTAAGCGTTGAAGACAACTATTTTTTTGCGCTGGTAAGATTATTGAAGGGTTAAATGGACAAACGTGTATGGAGGACGGGTCTGAGCAGTTATCATGCGATGTGTGCCGGGTACGATGTACCAAATTTTGTTGTGTCGGGAGTTTGGTCGTGGAGGGTCCCCAGATCAATCTCTCTCTGGCGCAGCATCGTTGGCCGTGTTGTTAGGTTTAACATTGCATCATCTTACTCAACTGCCGTCTGCCTTCCTTTTCACTCAGTTGTTTTTAGTGAATAGGCTCTTAATAAACTGGCGCGCTTTACCATCAACGATTGCATCACTGCTTACTATAATGCGGGATTGCAGTCAAGCACTAGTTTATAATTATTAAAAAAAAACATCTTTGCCCACTTAACCCTTCAATTGCATTTTTGTCAAGTGGTTTAAAATAGCCTTACTGGCAACATTAACAAAAACCTATAACATTCTTGGGTTAAAATGACGAGGAATTTTATAAGTGAGGGAAATTGAGTCGTTAGACATTGTCGGTCAGTGATATTTTAGAGCTAATTCTTGCTTGTAAACAATATCTCATTGGTATTATTTGTTTACCATCATATCATTTTTTTAAACGATCGTTTTGTACTGTACTTTATTTACAAACTTTGTTTATATAAGTTATTTCTAAATATCTTATATAATTTCGAAATATAAATGGAATGAATTTAGATATAATTTTAATTGATTGTTATAAAATTAAGATTTTTATATTTAATATTTTTAATGGTTTATTTTCAAGGTCTATGATCCGAATTTATATGGAATTATAATTGAATACGACTGGTCGTAGAGAGCTGTAAATATATGTAAATTAATATTATACAGAGGTAAAGTGTGTGAGGTTGTTGGAGGTAATCTCTGGATCTACTGAACAGATTTTGAAAATTCTTTTACCAGTAGAAAGCCACGTTATTCGCAAGAGTCATAGGCTATATACAACGCAATTTTTTGTTTATACCAAACCTGAATACACCTAGTTTGTTCAGAATAACTGCATCGTTTCCAATCATTTTCACACCATGTTATATTTTTTCCCAAATACATTTAGAAATTGTTGCACTGTGGTTATCGAGCGTACACGGTAGACCATAGTATTGCGCACGCCGGTGCCACAGCTGACGCCAGAGGTCAACGCCCCGCTCGCCCGCCTGAGCAGAGCTTGAACCATATTTTTGTTGGGACAGACAAGTAGGATAACAAGCTTTAAGCATAACTGTGTGGTTTATCATGATATCTTTTTGAAATTTAGTACATAGATTATTTACTTAAAAATACTGGACACGTGTTTCGCGTTTCGTGTAAACAAAAAATAATTTTGTATTTCCCTGAAAAATGAAAATAATATTTCGTGGTAGTCGGATTTAATCACAATATATATTCTTCACCCAACGAAGTGGTGGTCAGGTAGTTAAAAATAAACCCCTTTTATTCATAAACGTTGTTTAAAGTTAACTAGTGCTTAGCGACTTTTTAACTTTAAGCACCTTTTATGAATAGAGGGGAGAGTACTCAAACAAGATTATCATCAATCGATAACGAGACTGCTTTAGTAACTATCGTGTTTGAATTTATAAGTGGTTTTCAATTAACTAACTAAAATCACTGTAAATAATGTTATTTGTGAGCAACAAACATATCGTATACATTAGTTTTGAATTAGTCATTTGAAGTTCTAACAATGTACGGTTGTGATAGAACTTTAGCTGAATAATTACATTATTAAACGACATTATTTTGCTGGTATATTAAGGTTAAAACACATACATTATTGCGTATAATTATCAAATCTTTGGTTTGATATAGGGTCAGCAAAATTTTAGGTTATACTGACTTATTTTCATTTTTTTTTTGTCGCAAACATGAAAATAATCTTACGCTGCGGCTGTACATACTTATAACAGTTTATGCAACACACCCAAACCACGAAATTCAAATAAAAAAAACATTTTTTTTTTTTAAATTTACTTTCGCCCAATTCCGTTGTTTATTTTCATCTAAGTATAGCATGCGCAGCCGCAACTTATCAAAACTATCAATTTTCGTACCTGTTTCTGTAAAACAATATTTAACAATACATATTTAAATAGTTAACTGTAGTATTGTTTAAGTATCCTAACTTTTAAATCATTAAAACTAACATTTTGTATCGAAAATTCGAATTCGCGTCATTGCGAAAATAGCTGTGTTTCATATTAAAACCCGTCATATATTTAAATGATTTCTTAGTTTTACATAAAATTCATATCCCTGGTCTAAATTTAATAAATAGATTTTTCTGATAAAATTCAATCTATTTTACAAAATTTTCGATAAAATTAAAGTTGATAGAAAAGGATGTTTATATTATTATATTTTATGTATGTTTAGTAAATAACGAAATTGTACATTAATCTATACGCGCGTGAAAGCAATACGATTTCATAGTGTATGATAGCTAAAATTGTTATATATTTTAGTAGTTCTATCAATAATGGACACCTCCTGGGGATGCCAGTAAGAAACTCGAAGTGTTGCAAGATTGAATGGCAAAACTGCAAAACTGACACTCATTTTCGAATAAAACTACATATTTAAACTAACCTTTTTTACAGTCCCTTCAACCGATTTCGATTTCTATTCCATTGGCATAAGAATGGCATTAAAAGCAAAAAAAGTGGTTACAATACCAACTATTTACTGCATCTGCTGTTTATCATGCCACCATCGCAATAGAAGTCAAAATCGGTTGTACGGACTTAATAGTGTAAAAGTGATTCTGATATTCCAAACAAGTTCATATAATTTCAAAAAACTTTCAAAATACTGTTCTATTAAAGATAAAGATTCATTTGTTGCATAACTGTGTAATTATTGATGTTATTTAATTATGTAAATACAATGCTTTGGCTCAACAGTCTACCCAAGTCGGACATGCAATATCAAAGGAATAAAAGATTTATAACCATACGACAAATCTAAATTACAATAATAAATTATTTTTTACCAAAATATTCATTTAAATTATCATTATGAATTATTATTATTATGAAGAGAAAGATAATATTGCTGAGATAGATAATCCAGAAGATAAAAGAAATAAGTAATACTGGATCAATCATTACTATGCTACGAATGATAGTAATTACCTAAATTCTTATCTACTTCAACATGCATTAATAGGGATATATCCAAGGTATGAAAATCAAAAAAGTAATTAGTCCGTCTTATAGATAATAAAAAAAATTAAGACCCGTATTTTTTATTTTGTCGAAATTATCATAAACTACTCAGATATAGCGTATTAAAGTTACGGAGTGGGGGCTAATTACGTCACGCCGTGGTATATTTTGTACCATGCGACATTTCAAATCAATATATCTTCCTGAGTATTTGAATGAAAAAAAAAAAATACGTGTTCAAAATTTTTTTATATATCTATCTGATGGACATTAAACTATTTTTTAGGGTACAACCCAATCACCTATACTCCATTAGTTAACTAAAAGTAAACAATATAACTTCAAAAAACACTTCTTTAATATCAGCACCAGTAACACACAATTACTATCAGTTGAAATCATTTTGAAGCATATTGCTAATTCATTGCTCCATACGTTCGAAAAACGTGTCTGCTCAACAAAGTAAATAGCGCAATGGATGCAGTTAAACTGTCAAAATGAAACCCATTACCTGCTGTTCTATACAGTTGTCATGCTACGTAACATTACAATATTCTTACTTGTACTCTTCAATTTAGCAACCTTGTTATCAAATTATAACCTTGCTAAATTAAAGAGTGCAACTGTAACGTTGCATTACAATTAAAGCGACTGGTATTACGTTTAGTCTGTTAACTAAGTCACGTAGTTTTTGTTACCTTTATAATCGACACTATCTCGATATTTTATCAAACAGCATAACCTAACTGACTTAATATAACATAACCAAAATCTTACCGCCAAGCGATTCGGTGTGTTCCGGCATGATGTCTGGTAAAGCCGTACGGAGGACGGGGCTGAGCAGTTGTGATGTGAAGTGTGCCGGGTACGATGCGCCAAATGTTGTTGTGTCGGGAGTTTGGTCGAGGAGGGTCTCCAGATCAATCTCCCTCTGGGTTAAACATTGCATCACCTCGCTCAACTGCCGTCTTCCTTCCCATTCACTCAGGTTTTTGAGTGAATAGGCTCTTAATAAACTAGCGCGCTTGCATCGCTGCTTACCAGGTGGGATTGCAATAAAGCACTAGTTTATAATTATAACAAAAACTGGAGATAAAGCATCTTCAAGATTATGACCCTGCACTTTGGACCTAATAAAATACATAATATAAGCATAAGGGCGAAAATAAAAATTGTATATATTACGAAATAATAATTATTAAAGACTATGTCAATTATATCTTAATTATTATTAATTGTATAGTGGCGGGCGGCAAAACTTATAAAGATTCAATAATCGGTTAGCCATTTGTTAAAGGAATTGTATTCCTAACGATATTGGATAGTCGTAGAAATGTAATCTTAACACCCTTCTTTTGTTTCACTCTAGTCGAGAAAAAAAAATTTTTTTTTCAAAATTATTACATGTTCCGATTGAGCATTCATAAACTGTTTGTACATACTTTACTTGAACGAATCTATCATTTAGTTCTTGACACTGGATAATGATTGATATCAGTGGTTTTAAGCAGAAAAATCAAAACTTTTCTATTGAAAAAATAATCTGTGTTAATTAAAAAAAAAAATGTAATCACTGCACATTTCTGCACGCCACTACAATATATCTACTGTTATGTAATTATACTATTATCTATAGTAAACGATCAACGAGTAGTAAACCGGCCTAATAGTTAACGACAGAAGTATCGGAAGTTACGATAAATAATTATAAGTAAATAAGGTTTAAATTAATTAGTAAATAATCTATAGCAATTATATTATATAATAATAATATTATGTTATCTTGTCAAACTGCATGCGCTGACGCATGTTTTATGCTGTTTAGTTAAAGGGAGAAAGTGATGGATTATGTTTACACCCAAATTTCAAAGTTATAATCATATAAATAAGGATAGTTTTCGTTTACCATCAATAGGTATTATATTTATGCAAGACTTGTAGATTTGATTTTCAGTATATTATTTTTTATGATAAAATATCAAGCAGTTGTTATACTGCTATGAGACAAAATTTTGCAAAATATATATCCTGTTTTCTTTTTGTTGTACAAATTTCTCAAGATTAGAATAGCCACTTTGCAAGCACGATATGATAAAATTATTATGTTATATGTATAAAATCTAGTAAATAAAAAGCTTTAAAAATTTAATAATAATGTCTTGCCACACATAGGTGATAGTTTAAAGGTGTGTTAATATAAAATATTTACCTAACTTAAAAAAAAAAGATATCAGTTAATTCGTTCAACGTGTGTTGTTTTTTTTATAAAATGTTTTAATTTGCCTTATATTTTGGACATTTTGTAACTTTATGATCTCGCCGTCACTCTCTCGACATCGGTGGCGCCGTCCAGTGTCCGTCGGTTAAGATGATGGGGTGACCGGGACGCGTGTACAAGGGCTGGTTCCAGGTAACGCGGGAGAAGAGTCCCAGGAAGGATTTGGGGTAGGCATTTGCCCATATGTGGAAAAGGCTAATGATAATCAAATTCTGTGAAAATGATTTTATATTCGGTATTTAAAATTAAATAGCTCGTTAAAATATAAATGGTTTGCTAGATATTTTACAGAGATATTATTTTGAAAGATTATAAGTAAGATTTATCAATATATAAAATAGGTCATATGGAAAGTAAGAAAATAAAATTACATTATATTTTGATTTTTGCATGTTTATTTATAGAATATTTTTAAAAACGAATTCATATAATTTATCAGTCTGTTTTAATGCAGACAAATGCTAGCTGTAATTAGAATAATATTAAGTACATCCTTTTCTATCTAACTTAACTAAGAATCTCGTCAAAAAACAAAAATATTTTAATATATCCCAATTATATCCACTGGATGTTGAATTACTAAAATCAGATTTGATTAAATTTTAGGTATTTTAAAGAGAAAATAAAATATCATTGATAATTTTAAATAAGCGTAGGTGTACACTAGTGAAATATATTTTAATCTTTACAATACTGCTATGTCAAGATTTGCCAAAACAAATTTTAGTAATCTATTTATAACAGTACTCTCCTCTAATTCTATAATAATAATAATTGCTTATAAAATAAATGATAAATTAAATGTGTCACTAGTGTACGCCTATGTGAATTATAAGGGTGGAGACTGGATTGTAACAAGAGCGTTGTGTAACATTTACCTTTATTTTTATTATGTTAAGAGGGGACTTTAGTGGCGATTTTTCTATACAAACGTATTCCACTGTTTTCTTCGTGGATAACACTTGAATAAGAATAAGAGCAATATTTCTTTCTACAATTTTACACCTTAATTGTACGTGCCCCTACCATTTGATTTTTTTAAAAACATAATCAATAAAAATACAAGGTCAGAATACAATGACAGATGGCAATAGTTTCTTCTAGAATCTAGCACTAGAGTCCCCTCTTAATGAATAAACAAGCGGTTTATTTTGTAAAAATCTGCTTATTAACGTTGGTGTGAGCTTGTAGTAGCTGTCATTCCAAGTGCATTGCTCTTAGACTGATTGATTTTGTAAAAAAATCTCAAAGTAATAAGTTAGGTGAAGTGAGCTGTCAATAGTGTCAAACCGCAGTATCAGTTGGAGTGACAACTGTACCAAGTTTTCACCGTAAGTTTAAGAGTACGACTGTTAAGACCTCACCGTGGTTACTCAGTGGAGTGAGCATGGAACTTCTGTCAGTGTCAACCTAAGAATTGACACTAGCTAGAACTAGATGGTAGGAATTGACACTATTGAAATTGGTCAAGCTTTGAGTTTTGAGTGTCAACTAGAGGTTTAATTCTCACAATTTTAAGAACTTTCCTAGCCTTGAGCTGTCAAAAAATACTTCTAAACTTTGACTTTGACGTTTGTCGCCAAAAAGGGGCCACGTGCATTGTCCTGTTGTCTGATATTGTTTCTAATCTGTATGTTCCCACACGCTCCTGTCAGCCCCCACCTTAACTCAATTACAGTTGTGATGAGGACTGATATTACTAATTATAAATAATGCCATCTCAATAGTTGATAAAGTATTGTTATTCACAATGTAAATAAATTGTTAGCAAGTATGAATAATTCGGCCCCAATACAGTACGAAAGTAATTATCATGTCATTTAATTGTAAAATAAAATTATATGAATTGAATACTCTGTTTTTTAATCAACTTGTTTACAGGGGTTATCTGTGTTGGATTCAATTATCTTTGAATATTTGTCTGGTCGACATCAACAATATACCTAAGTAGGTAAGTTGCCAGGGTAATTAATTTATTATTCAATTGACACATTAGGTGCCCACGTTGCAGTCATTTCATGAATTGCTACAGATTACATGATTTGTGACTTGAGTATCCAGATAAGATTGATAGAGAATTTGTTAATTAACCGTCCACCTTTTTAGGGTTCCGTAGTCAACTAGGAACCTTTATAGTTTCGCCAAGTCTGTATGTCTGTCTGCGGATAATCTGTGACCGTTAGGACTACAGAGCTGAAATTTGGTACCAATATGTATCTATATTATTCACGCCGACAAAGTGGTATAATAAAAAGTGGAGAAGAATATTTAATTTTAGGGTAGAAATTTTAAAAAAATCGCTTCTCACTTAATTGTATGGGGGCACTTTAGGTACGTGTATTCACATAAAGTAGGGAGCGATTTTTATTATTATTTTTGATAATGTTAATATTTCCTCCCCCCCTCTAACTTACCGAACCATACTTACGTTTGAAAGCTTTTTGTATTTGTATTGTGGCAATTTGGCAAATAAACGACAAGAAAACTGAATCCTCTTCTGTGTACAGACTATAAAACTATGTAATACTCGTACTTGGTGCCTTGTTTGCTTGATATTCTTTACTAGTAGTTCCTGAGATTAGCGCTTTCAAACAGACAAACAAACTCTTCAGCTTTATATATTAGTATAGATTTCTCACCCAAATGCTTGTAACAAGTTTGGTTGGAGCAGCATCATCTTTATTCATTGAATTGAATATAGCTACATATAAATTATAAACTACATTTTTGAAGTGAAACTTCTTTAGGCACGCTTGACTTGGGGAGTAAACTGGCGAAAGCGTTACGAAAAATGATAGGAAAAAAAATGATGAAGGCGAACGGAAGCAGAGTATAGTCCTATTTCGTCTGTACTACAAAGAAAGAGCTGGCTCATGTAAATATTGCGTGACATATCGAGTGTGAAGTTGTGAGTTCGCATCTCGCCAAAGGCAATATACAGTATGTTACGAAAACCCTGTCCGACCCACAAGGATAATAAGGGTTAGGTAAACAAATGACCAAATAAAATATAAAATTTTGCATAATCATCATAGTAACAATACTAATGAATTTTGAAATAATCTTTTTTACCAGCGAATTTACTGTAACTTCCCCAAAATTCGGGAAATTTAAAAAAGTGTAAACACCATTTTAGACCTTGAAACTGTCGGCGGCGTCAGTGTGTCTAGCCGCCGACGCGCAAAGGAATAATTAGAGCTGTACTAGTTTTTACGTAATATCGTTTTGTTTTTGTCGATACTAACTGCTCGAATGATTTGTTGTAAAAACGCAGATTACCTAATGGTAAAAGTACTTTTTTTGATTATCGATTAATTATTCATAACAATATTGTAACACAAGTACCTATTATTAGTAAATAGGAACTAGAAAGGTCTTATGAAATACGATTTTAGGAGAATATTTTAAACAATTTAAAGCATTTAAGTTCACCTGATTTAAGTTATGTGAAAGTTCTAAAATCTAAAGAATGCCATGCGATGTTGAATCGATGCGTGAAATTCTGAAATACAAAATTGATAGCAAAAATCGATACGAGAAATATTTTGAATACTTTCACACCTCTAGTCAAAGGGCACCGCCGTGCAGTTAGAGTACCTATTTTTATGAAATAAAAATCATTTTTATTTTAAATTTATTAGTTTCGCGTAGACATTGAGTCCGTGTAGACGTATCGTTTATTGTGTGATCATAATAGTTTTCTAACGTAATGTAACCTGCTGATGGAAGGTACCTAGTAAAAATGCAATTGTGTTGTGTTGTGATCAGGTGTTGAACGATTCGGATGTGACTACTTCTTGGTCAATGTGGTTCCAGCATGACGGTGCCCCATCATATTTTTGCCGACCTGTACGTGAGTACCTCCACTATCAGTTCGGCGAGCAGTGGATTGGTAGGAGTGGACTAACGTTGTGAAACACCGTGCTAATCTCGTGGGACGGTGCCGGTATCGTTCTTAGTGAACGAAATATGGAACAACATTTCCGCCACAGCCATTGTGCTCATCGAATGAAATTCGAAGATACATTCGGAGGGTCAGACGACCTTCCTACTTTAAAAAAAGTTCTTTTCACGAGCTGCGTAAGTAGGTATCATTGTTTCTTTCTAGAGTCGATAAACGTGGTTAGACTACCAATACCTACATGCATGAGGTCAACTGAGGTCATGGCCTGTGCCTGTGTTGCCATGAAATTACTTATTTATTTTATTTAAGTTATTTATTTTTAAGGGGGTATTTTTTTTTTTAGTTTAGCCAGGTTATGTACGCATTAGTAGAATCAGCTAACGATACCTAACAACACCTTCACGGGTCGGACAGGGTTTTTGTAACATACTGTATATTTTTTGGATCTTTTTAAGATTTGTTAACAATTGAGTCGAGTATGAAGTTGTGAGTTCGCATCTCGCCGAAGGCAATATATATTTTTTGGATCTTTTTAAGATTTGTTAACAATTGATTACCTAAGAGCACAAATAATTTATAAATTTCGTTCTGTTCTGGCTTTTATATTGTTTTATATATTTTTGCTGAACATTTCTCATATAATTGAAAGTATAGAAGCTTGAAGATATCGTCACAATACGATAATTGGACACAAAGTACAAATTGCTTTCGAGCCTCATAAGCTCAATTATTAAGCTAAGTACCTTGATTGATTAAGAACTATGAATTTCTTCGAGAACATGACGCTGCGAACACCCCCCGACCCCCCTCATTGATTACCTCACCCTCCCGTGGATTATCCTCACCCCCCCCGTGGATTATCTCGGGAACCAGAGGTCGTGGACTACCCGAGTTTGGGGTCCCCTGAATCAGGAGGAGGAGCCCGACTTTTTGGCCCCGAGGGAATCCACTCCCCCCTCTCCCCTTCCCCCCTCCCCCCTCCCCCCCGCAACCCCACGAAATCTACCCCCCCCCCGCCCCCTTTAGTTACCTCACCCCCCCGTGGATTATCTCGGGAACCAGAGGTCGTGGACTACCCGAGTTTGGGGTCCCCTGAATCAGGAGGAGGAGCCCGACCTTTTGGCCCTGAGGGAATCCACTCCCCCCTCCCCTCCCCCCCTCCCCCCGCAACCCCACGAAACCTATCCCCCCCAACCCCCTTTAGTTACCTCACCCCCCCGTGGATTATCTCGGGAACCAGAGGTCGTGGACTACCCGAGTTTGGGGTCCCCTGATTCAGGAGGAAGAGCCCGACCTTTTGGCCCCGAGGGAATCCACTTTTTTTTTTAAATTGGAGGTCTATGCAAAAATATTAATTTATAAATGAAAGCATGAAATAAATTTAAATATTTATAGAAAATTAATATATGTATATGTGTATACATGTATATATTGTACACACATATATATATAGATATACATACAGAAGGTGCGAAAGAAGTTTCACTTCAGTCGTGTGGTCATAAGCACACTCGTTTTTTTTTAACCTTTACACATACCTACACCATGGAATTTTAGTCGCCTTAAAAAGGCAGCCCACTTCAGCTATAAAAATAACTATTTTTTAATATTTTATTTATTTCAAATAATTAAAGTACTGCCACATCACAAACATTTAACATTTAGAACAACTTAAACTATATTATTTATTTTTTGGCCCGATGCATGTGCCAATAATGGCGTGCATAACATTGGCAGATCGTCGGCTCGAAGATGGAATACAATAATTAATAAAAAAAAAAAATACCTAATGAAAACATGCTTTGAAATTCATTTAATAATACAGGTTGAAATATTAATATGAATGTAGGTATAATTAATGTCATGTCATATAAAAAAAAGAATAATAGTAGGTAGTAGTATTAATGAAGTTTACCTACAAGTCCCGTCAGTATACCTACTCAATCTCATTCATAATCAACTCAGCGTTAATCCCAGTCGCATCCGAAGCTTTTTCAGATTTGGAGTCTAGGGTCCGTTTTACTAGTCTTAACTGCTGATTTAGGCTAAACTTCGATATTTTCCGTGAAGCGACTGCCGTCTGAACCTCACAACCCGAAGGCGACATCGAAGCATTGCAGTTAGACCAATTGTTGGACTCTTGAGGGCTCCAACATCCCGTAACGACTGCCATTGGATGTTCGTATTAGGGACCAACGGCTTAACGTGCTTTCCAAGGCACGACATATTTGCACTATGCGGGGATCGAACCCGTGCCCCCTTGCACAGCGGCCGCGTTCGCTACCGCTACGCCACGGAGACTGCCCGTCATTTTTTTTTTAAATGGGACAAAACCCGCCACACTTTTCCCCACCACTGCAACTCCTGAAAGCCAGAATCAACAGTGGCGACCGCCAGAAAAACGCCGAGCAATGAAGCTCGACGAGTCTCGGAGAAACGATTCAACTGTCTTGGGTCCCGCAACGAAATTAATCAGAAAAGAATAGCGGAGGAGTAAGAAAGACTGCCCGTCAGTATACTTATTGTCAGGAAAATACGCATGGGGCCTGTTTATTAAACTTCGCCGAAGTTCCAAAGCAGGATGGATATTGGTTCTTACCCAAATTAAAAAAAAGACGCAATCAGACAGAACGTACGAGTATAGTTTTTTTTTTTTTATTAAAATATAAACCAGCGCTTGGCCGCAATCCCGCCTGATGGTAAGCAGTGACGCAATCGTTGATGGTAAAGCGCACTAGTTTATTAAGAGCCTATTCACTCTAGCCTTGAAGACACTCAAATTGTAGTCCGACGGAAACACCGCCGCCGGCAGATTGTTCCAGTCCCTCGATGTACGCGGTATAAAGGACGAGGCGAAACGCTTCGTCCGGATCGTAGAGGTGTTAACAACATAAGGGTGGAAACTCGCCGTACGACGGGTCGTCCGATGGTGGAACGGAGATGGGGGAATTAAATCGTGCAATTCCCTCAAGAAGAACATGGGCAAGACGAAAGTCATGTCTAATGCCCATGTTGTACCGACTCCTATAAAGATTGGAGACTCTGTTCTCGAAGTTGTTGACAGTTACGTGTACCTGGGACAAACTATCCAGTTAGGAAGGTCCAACTTCGAGAAAGAGGTCAATCGTCGAATCCAACTCGGCTGGGCTGCTTTCGGGAAGCTACGAAAAATCTTCTCGTCCGAAATACCGCAGTGTCTCAAGACGAAAGTCTTCGACCAGTGTGTGTTGCCAGTGATGACATATGGAATTGAGACGTGGTCGCTAACAATGGGCCTTATAAGAAGGCTCAAAGTCACTCAAAGGGCAATGGAGAGGGCTATGCTTGGGGTTTCACTGCGCGATCGAATCAGGAATGAGGAGATCCGCAGAAGAACGAGAGTAACCGACATAGCCCGAAGAATTGCAACACTAAAGTGGCAGTGGGCTGGACACATTGCCCGTAGGACCGATGCCCGATGGGGCCGACGGGTTCTCGAGTGGCGACCACGCACCGGAAGACGTAGCGTGGGTAGGCCCCCGACAAGGTGGACCGACGACCTGGTGAAGGTCGCGGGAAACCGCTGGATGCGGGAGGCGCAGGACCGGTCGTCGTGGAGAACCTTGGGGGAGGCCTATGTCCAGCAGTGGACGTCTTTCGGCTGAAATGATGATGATGATGATGATGAATTCCCTCGCACACTCCCCAGAATGTATCCTATAGAACACCGAAAGGCTGGCTACTCTACGCCTGTGCTCTAGGCTTTGGAGACCAACTCGAGTTAAATCAGGGTCACCAATCAGCCTCTTCGCACGCCTCTCCACTGAATCCAAAGTGGCCAGGTGACACTTAGCAGCACCAGCCCAAATGTGGCTGCAGTACTCCACACACGAACGGACCTGTGCTTTGTACAACATTAGAAGCTGCCCTGGTGTGAAGTACTGCCGGACCTTTGCGATTACACCAAGTTTTCTGGCAGCCACCTTGGCCTTGGACTCAATGAACCGCCCAAAGTTTAGGTTCGAGGAAATCTCAACACCCAAAAGCTGAAGGCGGTCGGTACACTCCAAGGATACATTCCGAAAAGTAGGAGCCAAGGTGAACGGGCTCCTTTTGGCGGTGAAAAGACACGCCTGCGTTTTGGCGGCATTGAATGCTACAAGATTGGCATTGCCCCATTCGGAGACTGCCTGAAGTGCAACACTCGTTCGCTCTACCATGGCCTCTCTTTCGGACCGGATTGATTCCCTACTAGCCCGAGCATCCGGCAGGTATCTCTCCACAACTGTGCTGTCATCTGCACACCCATAGATACCGGGCATCAGCAGATCGTTAATATGCAGCAGAAACAGAGTTGCAGAGAGAACAGACCCCTGAGGAATACCGGCATTAGTCGACATGGGCTCAGATGAGCATCCGTCGACAACAACTCGGAGGGACCGTTCAGTCAGGAAGTCTATTACCCAGCCAGTCAGGCTAGGGGAAATGCCGTACGCTGGAAGCTTATCAAGAGGCCAGCACTTCTTTACGCACGCTTGACTTGGGGAGTAAGCTGGCGAACGCGTGACGTAAGCGTTACGAAAAGTGATCGGGCAAGGCGAACGGAAGTTAGTGGGGGATATAAGCACAGAGGCGCCTGCGGCGCGAGCTTGGTATTACAAGGTCTACAACGAGTTTTTTTTTTCAATATAAATAGAAGATCTATGCAAAAATATTAATTTACCAATGAAAACAAGAAATAAATTTAAATATTTATAGAAAATTAATATATGTATATGTGTATACCTACATGTATATATGTATTGTACACACATATATATATATATATATATATATATATATATATATATATATATATAGATATCCCTTTGGGCACTTTGTGGCTCAGACGTGCCGTATAGGTAGTAATTTGTTGATCCATTTTCACTTGTTGATCCGGGGGCCTTTTGTTGATCCGATGCCATTTGTCCATAAATATGTAGCTCCGTTCGGAGCCACATGTGTCACGTTGAATAATAATAACCAATAACAATAATTAAGGGCTGTTTTATACAAATCCACCTTTTTGGCGTCTGGACAGTTGTTGATCCAATTCAAATGGGCCAATCAGGGCGCAGCATTTGCCAAGGGCACGAAGCGATTGGTTAAGCAGCCGTTTTGTTTTTTATGTATGTTCACTTTATTAATCTTAAATATTAATCTGAGACACCTGGACTGATTTGCTAAATTCTTTTTTGTTTGAAAAGGTAAACTTTCTAATTGGTCCCATAGTCACCAAGTCAGGATCTGATGATAGAACACTAGAGAAATCAAGACGAACTTCCAAGAATCGTAGGGGCGACTACTGCATTTCTAAGTATCTTCATTAAGTATTTCAAAGAACTACAATTTGATAATGGTCTGGTGATGGAGCCGGGAGACAGTCGAAGGAAGTCCTCAACTATTCATAGCAGTTACCTTGAGTATGTGCTTGATTAATTTGTATTAATAAGAACTTTTCACCAAGATGGGTTGTGACTGTCATTAAGGCTCTGATGATGAAAACAAAGGCCAGTTCCGGGAACTCCTCAAAAGTTTACAGTAGTTAGGTACTTTGTGTTTGGATTTAATTCATTTATATTGATGAAGACTTTACACCTATGTGGGATAAAATGAAGGTCTGCAGTTGATCTGATGATAAAGACCCTAGACAGTCAACGGAACTCCTTAATAATTCACAGCAGCTACCTTGAGTTTGTGATTGATTAATTTGTATTGATAAGAACTTTTCAAAAGATGGTTTATGACTGTCATGAAGGTTCTGGTGATAAAAAAAAAAAATGTGTGCGTGTATTAGTCACTAGTACACGCACACATTTCACACAACTTGCACACAACTTCTTAGAAAAAGAAGGCGCGTAACGCGCGTGGCGCGTAAAATAACATTAATAAAAATTAAAACTTAGCGTCCCCAATAGGGGGACTGTCCACGACTAAATACAACACCAAATTTAAAACTAAACTAACCTAAAGATACAGCCTGTATGTCCCAACAATTGCACGCGCCAGCACCAGGTGAGTCAGTGTGGAATGCGAAATGCGGGATGCGGGATGCGGAATCCCCCGGGGCCAGAATGTTGGGCTCTTCCTCCCGATTCCGAAGAGCCCAAACTCGGCTAGTCTAGGACCTCCGGATCCCGAGATAGGCCGCGGGGGGGTGAGGTGGTGGTGGAGCAAGGGGGGGGGGGGGGTAAGGGAGTGTAAAGGAGAGGGGTGGAGAGGCTAGGTTGAGTCTAGGGGGAGGGGGGAGGGGTAGGTGAGGGGTTTTGTCTAAGTGTTGGGAGGATCCTGTCCACCTGGGGTCACAACATGAGGGGAGAGTGGGAGGGGACAGGACACTGGAATCTCGGAATGTATGTGCTATTTGGGTATTGGGGGTCAGGTACTATGGGGTCAAAATGGGGGTCTAGGGGTCCTATCTGAATATAGATTCCGGCTGGGAGTGGGGTTAGCAGGGGGGGGGGGGGGAGATTTTTTCAGAATTTTGAAATTCCCAGCTGTTTCCGAGTTATCCGGGATTTTAGGTAGGGATATGGGGAAGAACTTCGAGGTGGGTAACTATAGTAAAAAAAAAAAATTGGCTGTCTGTAGAACTCCGTCTACTGCCGATATTTGAACGTGATAACGTCTATTACATGGTAATTTTTTCTGGGTGCAATGAAATTATTTAAAATAAAGTAATGTATAACATTTATATTTTTATTTAATAGTTTGTTTAAATTTTCTAAAAAATAAAAAAAAAGCAAAAAGAAAAAGAAAAAAGAAAAAGAAAAATTAAAAAGGAAAAATTTAAAAATTAAAAAGGATAAAAAACGTCCGTTGCCGTCAGGAATCGATCCGCGGCACTTCGTGAGTGAGTCGATATTAATCCGAGCGTTTCACCACTCTGCTATCAATGCTTTAATCACGTATGCGAAAAACTGCTACTAATTGTTTACAACCGTGCTTTTAGGTAAATAATATTGCACTCTAAAGCTACAAGGCTAAGGTTAGTTTTAGTAGGCCTGGACTCCGTGTAGCGTCAGATTCGGCCGTTACGCAGTTTTCGCGAATGACTCCCAGCATACCGATTTAATAGACGTTATCACGTCAAAAATTAATAAAAAGATGGCGCGTAACCGAAAAATGTGACGGTAAATTTTTTCCAACGCCAAGAAGTTTCACTTCAACAAAGGCCAGTTCAGGCGAACACGACTGACAGACCTTCATTTTAACGCACATATGTAGGTGTAAATTTCTTATCAATACAAATTAATCAAGCACATCCAAGCACACACCAATCGTTGGGTAGTTCCCTCGACTGTCTATAGTCTTCATTATCAAATCTACTGCAGATTTTCATAATAATCCATATGGGTGAAAATTGCTCATCAATACAGTATGTTAAGAAAACCCTGTCCGAACCATAATGATAATTAAGGTTAGGTAAACACATGACCAAATATAATATAAAATTTTACGTAATCATCATAGTCCCAATACAAATGAATTTATATAATGCAGTGGCATTATCCGCATCTTAACAATATCGGAATACGTTAAAAAAAGTAAAGTTCTTATTAATACAAATTAATCAAGCTCAAACACAAGGTAGCTGTTGTGAATTGTCGAGAAGTTCCCTCAAGTCTCTCGGCTTCATATCTACTACATCATCAGATCTACTCCAGATCATTACTAAATTGTAGTGCTTTAAAGTACTTAATAAAAATACCTTGAAATGCACTAGTTGCCTCAAAAAAATTTGATAAAAACAATTGTTTTCCTTGATTTCTCTGGTGACTATGGGACCACTCTTTCAAATAAAAAATAATTTTGGTAACGGGTATAGGCGTCTTACAGTAATCGATTAACATACATAAAAAAAAGATTGCGACGAATTGTGAACATCCTCCTTTTTTTTTAAAGTCAATAATTTTTCTGTTGACAATTTAATTTTTATAGGATTTTAACATTGATTACTAACTTTTTTACTTCCAATATAAGTTCATTCCCGGTATTCCCGGCCCAAGGTCGAAATCTCTTTTCTCAACGCCCGCGCTGCTGCCGATGACAATACTATCATACTAAGCAGTATACGGTCAAATCACGCAAGCAGTTACTAACTACTTTTCTCAAACAATCCGCGGAAATCAAAAACAGAATTTTATTTTATAAGTTTTTTTAAGACGAATAATGAACAATAACAATTTATCCCTCGCTATGGCGCTATTATGATGTTCCTTTGTTTTTTTTCAATAAACAGTCTACTACTGTCTATTTGCAAGACAGTCTGAAATTTAAATAAAACCTTTTATTAGTTACCTCCTTGGTGTTTCATGTTTCGAATATCGTTTTTTTTTTTTGAAAGAAATTCAAACTAGGACGCTGGAATGAAACGCAGACTACCTAATTCGAAATTGCGACCGCTAAAGTTTACATTCCATGTGTCTAACGCGTTCCAGTACCTACCACAAATCATTAGAAAACAGCGCTTTCGTTCGCTAAAATATAACACGGCTAAGTGAAATTATTTTTATAATACACGTAGGTATGTTTAACTTTGAGTCGACTGAGAAAACTTCACCACAATGTCAAACGCACTTCGGCGGATAAATGTACTTAGAACTTTATTACCTTTATTACTAAGTAGCAAATCTGATTATATTTCCACTAACGTGCGGGTGCGTTTATTTTTTTTAATTTACAAAAATATTATCAATGAGGTACACATGTTTATTGTACACACTACGCTGCGATATCTCAATGTTCTTTATGAATTATTTACTTTTTACTACATAAATCATGCACTTTTATTTAGTAAACAACACTATAAATAATTTAAACTTCCAATGAAAAATTAACGTGACACTCAGCTTAGCTTTCCCGCCAAAACTCCTGACCCGGGTTATGATATCAAGAAAACATTGTTTTATTTTGAGCTTGGCTTTTTAGTAAATTATATTTTTGTTTTTTTTTTTCTTTCATCATCATCATCTCAGCGTTAATCTCAGTCGCATCCGTAGCTTTTCAGCTTTGGAGTCTGGGGTCCGCTTTACCAGTCTGAACTGCTGATTTTGGTTAAACTTCGATATTTTCCTTGAAACGAATGCCGTCTGGCCTCCATAACCCGAA
The DNA here is from genome assembly GCA_037179545.1 of Sesamia inferens. Taxonomy (NCBI): domain Eukaryota; kingdom Metazoa; phylum Arthropoda; class Insecta; order Lepidoptera; family Noctuidae; genus Sesamia; species Sesamia inferens. Next base: position 4,104,739 of record CM073939.1, on the reverse strand, counting down.
GGCGATTTCTAAGCATTGCAGTTAGAACAATTGTTTGAACTTTTGAGGGCTCCAACAACCCGTAACGACTGCCACTTGATGTTCGTATGGCAACCGGGACCAACGGCTTAACGTGCTTTCCGAGGCACGACCAGACTAGTGCAAATATTAATATTCATGCATACAAATATTTGCACTGTGCGGGGATCGAACCCGCGCCTCCCTGCGCAACGGCCGCGTTCGCTACCGCTACGCCACGGAGGCTATCCTGTGTGTTTTTTTTTTCTTTATTATGTGTTTAGTATTGTTTTAGTGTATTATTATAATAAGGTGCGTTCTGTTTGAGTGGAATAAACATTTTTTCTTTCTACCTGATTAATACTTAAAAAAAAAACGGCTACGCAAAAAGTTCAACCCTTAATACTTAATAATAATTTGTATTCGCATACAATTTCTACCAAAGGAAGCTTACAAGCAGTATTAATTGCATTGAATGTAACAGAGGCCGTCCACACAATATTTTCAGCACAAAACATACAGCGGCGATATCGTCTTTGGACTCATTAGTTTGGTTTCGATGAATTTAAAAACTTAAAATAAATGGTAAATTAGAAATAAAGTATAAAAACCCCATACGTAAAATTCAACCTCTTTAAATATTAAAAACAATAATTTTGACTTCATACTAAACATAATTGATCGACCGGTACGGTACTGATACCGTATTCATATCAAAATAAGTATTACGAAGTATGAGGGCTAAATGGATCAACATAAGTAAATGAATTTTGAAATATATTCCGAGCAAAAACGCCTTCGTGCATTTAAAAAAAAATGGTCGTTATGGATCCACTAATGCCTGAAATGTTAACAAATATATATAGATCTTACAATGTATGGAGCATTTCGAATATAAAATTTCTAGATTAGGTTTAATAAATTCATAATTGATCAACCGTTACGGTATAGGTATCGGATCAAAAGAAGTATTACTGGAAGAGCGAGTATATAAATTCAAAAATGGTCGTTATGGATCCACTAATGCATGAAATGTTAACAAATATATATAGATCTTACAATGTATGGAGCATTGTGAATATAAAATTTCTAGATTAGGTTTAATAAATTCATAATTGATCAACCGTTACGGATCAAAAGAAGTATTACTGGAAGTGCGAGTATATAAATGGATCAACACAAGTTATTGATTTGTGAAACATATTCAGAGCTAAAAAGTCCTGGTGGGTTCAAAAAAATTAGCCGTTACGGATCCACTAATGCATGAAATTGCTGAAAAATTTTTGTCGAGTATATGTCCTAATCGACGAATATATTTGGCCACATCCCTAAATAGAATACGATGTTGCCACTCCCCCCAAGAAATATGCAACTGGATCAAAGTTATTCCGTCCTAAAGGTGGAGTCTATAATGAACGGCATCGTGGCTGGATCAACTAAGTGCCCAAAGAGGTGTTTATATATATATATATATATATATATATATATATGTATATACATACAGATGGAGCGAAAGAAGTTTCATTTCAGTCGTGTGGTCATAAGCACACTCTTTTTTTTTTTAATAAAAGGTCGTGTTGATGATAAAGCGTCACAATACTAGGTCATTTTACTCATGACGTTTTGCAATTAAATTGATACATATGGACTGAAATATAAAGTTGGTGCAACCGAACTGGCTGAAAATGGTAAAAACATAAACAAACTTAATGAAATAAAAAACTTAACAAAGCAAAAAATCCACAGAAATAGTAATAACAGCAGGGGATTTAAACTGTATTTAGACAATTGTAACAAAGATGCTGTCGCTACTCCGCGCTTACGGCAAATGCGGGGCGCCGCGCGGGGAAGCGGGAGAGGGCTCGCATTCCAGCGAGGTGTTAACTCACACTACAGTTACCTCGCACGAGTTCAAGCCCCTCCTCTTGTGGACAGCGATAACCTTGGCTTATATCCCAAGTAATTTGGGATCGTAGGTAAGTAGGTATATTTATATAATAAATTAGATATTTATAACATAATAGTGTTAAATCATAATTGTAACATTTATACATAAGTCAAGATGTCGGCAAATAGTTGTTGATAAAGATCCAATGTCGGGAGGTTATCGCTTGTTTTGTCAAGCACACGCAAAGTAGTTGGAGCAGTTCTTAAAATAATGGAATGCGTTTAGGATTCCTCATGGACTGTTAAAAGATCGCTTCATTGGTGTTTTTGAAGACAATTTCACATACTTGCTAATGTGTTATAAAATAGCAAGAATGTGAAATTGTCTTCGATTAAAAGCGCAGTCGACAGCATATCAAGCTAGTACAATCTGTCAGATTTCCTTATTAGATTTTCCACTTTATCTCTAAAACATTAAAGCTCAAGGTTGATTGGGAAAATCTGACAGTTTGGGGTAGCTTGACCTGCTGTCGTCCGACATACTCGTACAAGTAGAAATGCAGTCACACAGGTCGTTGGATCAGATACCACCTATAAAACAATAACAGAATAATTCCAAAGTATGTAAGAAAAAATAATGCTTTTCCTTGTCCTTTTCTTAAAGAAATAGAAAGAAAAAGACACTGACCTTAAATTTAATTTAGTTTGTGAACGAGGGAATCGTCGCCAATCGGCGGCGAAACAACGCCATCTATCGAGCGTAGTTGTACTAAGAGAAAAAAATTTCATATGATGTGTTATATGAAATTTTTTCTTAGATTAATTAGCCAAATCTCACATATTCTTTCTCTACCCTGCCTTCCAAACAAAGCACAAACAAGTGTTTATAAGCTTGAATTGGGGGCCTACCACGGCTACCACCCATTCTTTTTACACCACAAATGCTACAGTTTGTGAAAATGTACCTACATATGTATTTATTTAATCTTTCGCACATGAAATGAATAGAGGCGGATTTAATGCCTCAGGCATTCTCTACCAGTCAACCACAGGTGGTGGAGAGATAAGATGCTAGGTGCTTCCGTTTGAAAAAAAAATGTAAAGAAAGAAAAAAAACCCTCTTAACACTATTAAAAAAAATACTTAAACAAGTTAAATATACATACATACAATTACCAAAATATATACTTAGGTATAATATATATCTACATACAAAACTAAAATTTGGGAGAGAGGTGTAGCAATAACTCTACCCTAATTGTTGCGAAAATAACTGCAATTTCCGCTTAAATGCAAACCGAGTGGCGGCCATCCTGATATCAAGAGGAAGCGCATTCCACAGAAGAATGGATTGAATATGAAATGAAGAATGAACAAAGTCAGACGTATGTGAAGGACAGAGTAAGAGGAGATTGTTAGAAGAACGCAGATTCTTAGTGTGTGAAGAACATAAATATTGGAAGTAAGTCACAAGATAAGAAGGAGAAGTGGGTGATTTAAGAAGGGAGAAAAGCGTGGTCAAGGCGCGCAAATTTCTTCTCCGACGAATGGGCATCCATTTCAGTTCAGACCTGTAGCTCAACATGTGGTCATATTTCTTTAGATTAAATATGAACCGAATCCCATGATATAAATATGAATGGATGTTTGTTACTCTTTCACGCAAAAACTACTGAATGAACTTGGATGAAATTTAGTTTACATACCAAAAATAACATATTATAGGATACTTTGATACCGATATTCCCACTGGATCGATACTTACACACACAAATTTCAAGTTTTGATCCGAGCGAGGGTGTATAATAATGGACGAAAGAAATGTATCAAGACTACAGAATTTACAAGACAATAGACAATAGTATTGCTTTCCAATAGGTATTGAACTGGCACTGAAACAGTTACAAGCTCGTTCCCATGGCAACGAAATCCTTCAACAAAATCATTACCGTGTTTCTGATAAGCTACTTACGATACCAAACATTCCTAAGCTGTTCGGTAAACACAGTCATCCCTAATTGAGTACACAAAGACATGAAATTGCCACAATCGCCGCATTGGGCGAAAAGGATTTGTTGTTGTTGTTAGGTATATGTCCATCAAAGGCGACAAACGGGATAAAGTCAGCACGGTCATGAACTTTTGTAACCTGTTTCACTACTGCTCATTCAGTCAAGTACCCGAGCTGGACTTGAGAACTTGGCCAATACTTGCCTAGTGGGGTGATCGTAATCGCCTAGCGTTTGCGCCGCATAAAACCTATCAACATCTACTAAAAGGTAATCTTAAATCATTGCCTACTATAAAATTTAATAACGTTCCCGTTAAAAAACAGCAATCCGTATGCTACCTTGGTATGGTCTTAGAAAGGAATTTTTCATTTATCGAACATATAAAAATACGGGACCCAAGACAGTTGAATCGTTTCTCCGGGACTCGTCGAGCTTCATTGCTTTTCTGGCGGTCTCCACTGTTGATTCTGGCTTTCAGGAGTTGCAGTGGGTGGGAAAAAAATGTGGCGGGTTTTGTCCCAAAAAAAAACCTGTTTCACATACTTTAATACAATAAATAAATAATAAACCTTATTGAAGAAACAACAAATCTTACATAACTAGGTAACTAACTTAAAAGGAGGTTTTAAGTAAAATTGTAGGTACATATATTATTCTGTGCTAGAGAAAAACTAAAAGTGGTGTGAAATGAAAAATAGTGAAAAAAAAAACTAAAACTGACGAAGTAGCGATCAGGTGCTTTCAAATTTTGTTCAAATTCACGTTATTACAATTATTACAAATTAAATTACACCATAATGAACTTTATTTTAATAGCATTAAGTTGATTTCAGAGCGATTAGCACTACCTACTGAAAAACTTGTAAAAATTAAATTGTAGCGTGAACTGAACTTCATAGTGTAGGAATTAAAGTTATTTTTCTTAAACTCATATGTGTTTAAATTTTTTGGTGAATATGTTGCAACATTGGTTTAGGTTAGCATCAACAACAAATTAGCAACAATGTGTCAACTTATGATTTTTCCGCAAAATATGAGAGTTGATGAGAGCGAGCGAGTCAGGTAGGTGCATAAATGCATTTCGTACAATATCAGCAGGAATGTCTTACATTCAGTTCAGCTCAACATCACTAATTGCGTTAAGCCGGCGCCAGACACAGACAAATTGTACAAATATTTGAACCCTTGTCTTTAGACATGTTCCAGTTGTACGTAGTACGTAGTACGTAGTACGTAGTACTTATTTATCAGAAATCAAAGAGGTTGTCATGTCAAAAGTGTATAATCGGTTGAAAAATCTGGAGAATTTCCATGTATACTCTGAAATCGTAGAAAAACAGTTGCATTTCGGTAGAACAGAGCTAATATCGGCAGAAATACCGAAAAATCGGTAGGTTCGAGACCACTGCAACTGACTGAACTGAACTTTGTGCTTGTGTAGAAGGCTGAACACAGACAACTTTGAATGCTATGATGTGCGCTCGAAAACCGACAACGGATGGCAAAGTACAAATGTTTTAACAAAGCTTTGAATAAATACTCAAAATACACGTGCTACATATGTGTCCAAACAAGTGTTCAAATAAGATCAAATATTTGAACCATGTCTGGCGCCGGCTTTATTCACATTTTTGAGCAGATATTTATTTCGAACATTTGAAACCTCATCCTTATCATTTCAGCCGAAAGACGTCCACTGCTGGACATAGGCCTCCCCCGAGGATCTTCACGACGACCGGTCGTGCGCCTCCCGCATCCACCGGTTTCCCGCGACCTTCACCAGGTCGTCGGTCCACCTTGTCGGGGCCTACCCACGCTGTATCTTCGGGTGCTTGATCGCTACTCGAGAACTCGTCGGCCCCATCGGGCATCGGTCCAATGGGCAATATGAAACGATATCCTTCTAAAAGGTAGTGATTGAAAACTTATTACGCAATTACAGTGCAACAAATTTAATGAAATTAAAAAAACAAAACGATTTCGTGTATAGAACTTCTGGGTTTCTTATATAGACATATTTTAATTATATAGATATTTTAGAGATACACTTATATTTCTTTTGAAGCGCAGAATATCAGAAAAAGACTTTTATAAAACCTACGTAACTTACTCATAAATTACACTAATGACGTAATCATTCATGAATCGTTTCAGACATATGACGATACAACAGATGTTCAAATGAAGAGGTAAATAAATATCATAAATATGTTGGAGTATCTTAAAATCGGATTAAAGCTAACGTATATGGTGATGTTACGTGAGATGAATGAGCGTACTATTAATGCCCTAGCCCAGAAAAACACAGTCAGAAATAAACTCTAAACCCAGTAGAAAACGTATACAATTGCACGGAACCCTTGCACAACGCGGGCCGTTGTCACTGGCCAAGCAAAATAGGGGTCCGGGACCTAATCGCAGACGCGCATGCGTCAACTGTGGGGTAACTGTCAGTCTCTAGTCATCTACGCGGCCGGCAACCAAACATTCCCCGAAAGGAATTACGATTAATAACTTAAATAATTTCCCTGTGAGAAAACTACGAAAATGGCTGAAGCTAAAAAAGTGACGGAACCAGGGGAGACGATCGGGCTGTTGGAGAAAAAAGTAAGTGGTTTTTAAGTAATGTCAAGTTAAGGTCATAGATTTTGGGGTGGTTCGTGACGCAAGTCGCATAGAAGGTTGAATTTCGTCAGTGCAATGACGTGCCAGGTTAGCTGATCAGAAAGTTTGTGTTTTTAAATTGTAAAGGAAATTAAGACCGACGTATGCAAATCATGTTGGTTCATACTTAATATATGAAATGTACGCAGTTCCATTCCGTAAATTATTTATGTCAATTTTGCGATGCTGACGTGTTTCTAACAAAATACCGCGTGTTCTTGGCACGTGTTATGTTAATACATACTTGTTATTAAATTTATTGATGAATAAGACAATCTTATAACTATTTCTACTAAGTAGGAACATTAATTAAACACTTCTCGTGAAATAGTCACAAGAAAATTATGGTTTTATGTTTATTTAAACTTATACAAAATATTGTATCTACTTACTTGACCTTTCGGAAGGGTTGACGCGCATGAATTATAATATACCTATAGTACCTAAATATTGACGCGTTTTGATATAAATAATATGACTTTGACAAGATAACAGGAGATTGCATTAGACTAAACTAACTAGAACTTAAAGAAAAATATAAAAACTATACAATTTGTAGATTCACCTCGATACTCCTCAGGTAAAGAATGTAGATGAAACAAACGATAGCACATCCAGCTACTACAATCTGCCAGATTCCTTTATTAAATTAACTTTATCTCTAAAGCATTAAGGCTCAAGGTTGATTGGGAATATTTGACAGTTCCGTGTAGCTTAACTTGCTGTCGTCCTTACTTTACATGAATATTATTTTCAGCAAATTACAAACACCTAGGTACATGCAAAACAAATATTTACAATATCCTTATAAAATCCGTCAGTGGAAATTTCCGCCCGAAAATATGAAATAACTCCTTGATTGGCATTCATTCAAAACAATCCATTTAATTAACATAGTTCGTAACTGGTCGGTTTTTGTTTAGAAGAAAACAACAGCTCTCAAATAAAAAATAATGGAACTCCTTGTTCAATATTATAAGAAACTGGAAAGGAATAAGTCATTAGTAGATTCTTAATATTTTGGTTACCTAATACAGTCCATGGCAATAATTTTATCATTTTTAAATTATCGCATGTCGTAAAATGCTTTCCTTTCTAAATGTCTCTTAAGAGCTTGGTCTTAAATCCATCAACTTTTTTTCTTCCTTCTTTATTTATTTCTTCCCTTATTTTCGGGGGCGTACCTTAAGACCACAGGACAGATAAAAGACATCTTTTACATGTCCTGTGTTTGCGTAAAATTTTAGCCCTGGATCTATCACATCGCATCTCGTTTTCTCGATCTACTAAGTAATTTACTTCACCTAATTTACTTCTATGGGCTTAGCATTTGTTCTAACTTTTTCTCCTTCTGCTCGGCTCCAAATTGTCGTAACGTGATGTTAAGTAGCTTTAGTAGCTTATAACCTTCCTCAAGTATTAGGCTATTAATTGCAAAAACATTTTTTCGAATCCGACTGGTAGTTCCGGAGATTACCCTCTACATACAAACAAACTAATAATTTACCTCTTATAATTCTTACTAGTCCTTATCAATATTATATTATTTATATGTGAAAATGAGTTTGTTCCGCTTTCACGATAAAACTACTGAACGTATTTGAATAAAATTTGACACACAGATAGTTTATAACCAGGAATAACACTAAGATACTTTTTACCCCGATATTTTCACGGGATAGAAACTCACGAGGGTGAAACCGCGGGACGCAGCTAATATTAGTATAAATACAGGAGCCATACAAAAAATGGTCCTTGGCAATAATGCACTTCTTGTTCCTAGGTAAACAAAGAATTTAATGTCGTCGCATCTGCTACGGCTTTTGCCCCCTGATAAGCTTTGAAACAACTGTTGGTAGAGTTATGAAATATAACAATATTTAGGTAATAAGGAAAAATATTTCAAAGTACAAAAACGATGTTTCGAAATATTTTTCCTTATACGTAGCGTTGCAACAAAATATGATTCTGAATGTAATAGGTATGCAATGAGATTAATTCATGGTGTGCTGCTAATAGTGAATCTAAATAATAAACTTAAGCACTGGAGCCAATTTATGTAAGGCATACGAAGTACTGCTTATTTTCTTGATCAGATTCTTAATATCTTCCTTCCAGTACCCTAATTGCGTAATACGCTATCCATTTGAAGGATATCGCTAATCCATTGCACCAAATGTTTGAAAAATAAATCGTTAATGCTCAACGACGTACCTAAATAACGGAATGAATGTTGTTGAACTGTCAAATTGAAACCTATTACTACTGATTGCATGTTACGCGATTAGGGAAAAGGAAGGAAGATATTAAGAATCTAAGAGAGAAAATAAGCGATAGTTCTACAAACAGTTGTACAGTAAATTGAACTACAGGGTCATTAAGTAACATTACGTAATTAGATCAGCTGTCCAATTAACTGTCGAGGAAGCTACCTAAATATACTAGGAACTGTCTTAGAAACTTCTCCGATAGTTTTATAATTAATTTGTACCTATATTTCTCCGGTGTAGCGGACCAGAAAAGCGAAAAATGATGCCTCATTAATAAAGTATGAAGGAATTTATGACGTACCTACCGACAAAAAAGCCCTTCAGAAATAATATTTGTAAATATTTTTATTAAATGCAACAGTCTGACGAAATCGAGATCAAAATCTTAGTGATGGACTTTCTGAAGAGCTGGGACTAACTAATCTTATTTAATTAATTTTCAGAGTTATAATTACTTTTAGAGAATTTATACGTTCAGTTTTGATTCTACTTTACTTTGATTCACGTTAAAAGTTAAATATCTAAGTACACTTTAGGAGAAAGCTTTAATTATTTTGTTTTTGCAAGACTCAAATCAAATCAAAGCATTTATTTCAAATAAACCAGTTACAGGCACTTTTGAATTGTCAGAAGTTCGGTCAGTCAGTAAGGTGAAGCTAGTCGCCCATTCCAAAAAGTAGGTACCTATGGAGAAGAACGGGCAAGAAACTCCATGGACACTCTTTTAAAATATCAAGCTATTGATACAAATATTTGATTACATCATTCATTTTGAAATCAATCGTGTGAGAACGATGCAGAAATATATTGTACGCTGAGAGCGTCCATTATGGAAAAAAAAACAACAATTCAGAAATTAAAATACGCCGTAGCAGCTAAGAGATGACCAGTCCCCTCTGACGGCGTCCGTTCACGAACATGACGTATGGATCAGCATCATTCAGCTCAACCATATTGAAGGGAACCTAATGACCCAACACACACGCCACCACCAGCGAGACATTTTAGTGAGCATGACATACTCTCAACAGCCATAGCACTATCAAGTCAATAAACGACTAACCCAACAAATAGATGCTTTACAGCAAATAGATCGTGCTCACACGTGTTCCATGCAATTATACAATACTAAGAAATTGAATCTACACAATGCAAAGACAGTTTTGTCCAAGGTTCAGCAGCTCCAACGGTGTTCCCGAATGCTAAGTTTAGCTCCTGTGCAGCTGCACCAGTGCCGAATACCCCTGTCAGCGATGCAATTCCGTAACGTACAATATGCCTGGCTACATAGTGTGTACTGGCTTTGAGTTAAGAAAAAACAAACAATTGCAAATTTAAACTACGAGAGGAAAAATCAAAGAACAATCAGTGTAAGCATAGAAAACGGACGCAGCTCAAGCCCAAGCCTTTTTGTCGTCAATATAATCTTTAACACTATAAAATGCTTTCTGACACAACTTACGTTTAATGAAGCATTTGAATTTATTCAGGCTCAGATCTTGAACCACCTCTGGAAGTCTATTGTAAAAATGTATACATTGGCATCTAAAAGAGCCACCTATTTTCTTGAGCCTTGTTGTAGGTACAATAAATTTGTGCTTGTTTCTAGTATTTATACTATGGACATCACTGTATTTTTTATACAATTTTATATTTTTATGAGCATACAAAAGATTTTCAAAAATATATTGAGACGGCACGGTCAGTACATTAATTTCTTTAAATTTTTCTCTGAGAGAGTGTCTTGGACTTAATTTATAAATTGCACGAACAGCTCGTTTCTGCAAAACAAATATTGTCTGAATATCAGTGGCATTTCCCCACAACAGAATGCCGTACGACATTACGCTATGGAAATAGCCAAAGTACACTAAACGGGCCGTCTCAATATCAGTCAAATTACGAATTGTTCTAACTGCGTATGCAGCAGAACTTAGTTTCTTTGTCAATTTTTCTATATGGGGACCCCATTGAAGCTTAGCATCCAGAGTTATACCCAAGAACACTGTGCTGTCTTCAGATTCCAATTCTTCGCCCCTTATCAACACTTTAGTTTTCACCTGCCTAACGTGAGGTAGAGTAAACTTAATGCATTTGGTTTTTTTCTCGTTTAAAAGTAAGTTATTAACATTAAACCAGTGGACTACTTTGGAGATCGCGCTATTTACATCATCAGTGACCTGCTGCTGACGTTTAAGTTTAAATAAAAGTGAAGTGTCATCTGCAAACAACACTATATCGTGATTATCCTTTATGAGGTACGGCAGGTCATTAATGTAAACAAGAAACAAAAAGGGACAAAACTCAGTTTCAAATTAGTCAACATCATCATCATCAACAACCTTTTTATAGTCCCACTGCTGGGCACAGGTCTCCTCTCATACAGAGAAGGATTGAGCGTAATCACCACGCTTGTTTATGTGGGTTGGCGATAATTAGTTCACGCCTGATGTAAATTGATGTATTTTTGGTCACCTTGTTTATAATCGCGTTTAAACTGTCTATGGAACATCAAAATTTGACAGGATTAAACTAATAGGTTATCTTCTATCATTTTCTTAATGAAATAGAAAGAAAAAAACGGACTTAACTTAAAATTAGTTTAGTTTGAGAACAAGAAGAGAAAGAGAATCAGCGCCAATATGTAATTAAGTGTTGTTTTGGTAAGTTTTGACTCAAACGATCCCGTGCACTAGCGACGAGTTGGTTGAAAGAGATACCATGGCCCCTGGCGCACAGGCAAGTGAAGGAACACAGGTGGGTTTTAGTCTGTTAAAGTCTGACACGCAATTCCGCTCCTCTCAGAGTCGGAGAGCTCATTGGATGATTACACATCCGCAAAAAAAATCTCCAGCACTATGGCATACATTACATAAACAGCTTGTATATAATACGATAATACTAATATACAATATGTAAAGAATACCCTGTCCGATCCGTGAAGGCATTGTTAGGTATCGATAACTGATTCTACTAATGGATATAAAGCCGGGCTAAACTTAAAAAAAAAATCCCCCTAAAAAAATAAATTGTATTTCGCAAAAAGAGGTAAATTAATACATGTGCGGTAGGCAACCCTTCCGCGGACGACGGAGGGCAGGGCAGTGCGGCACGTGGTCACATCGCTTATAATAATATAATTGTTGCAAGTCACGAGCGCGCGTCATGTGATTTTTATGATCATTGATATAAGGTTTAAATTAGAACAATTGGCGCGCGCTCATGAAATGTATAGGCCAGCCCATATGGTGTTGTCACTTTTTTAAAAATTAACAAATTTCGGGGAAGTTGGAGTTAATTCGCGAAAAAAAAATATATTTCAAAATTCATTAGTATTGTTACTAGGTATGATCATTATGTAAAATTTTATATTATATTTGGTCATGTAACCTAACCTTTATTATCCTTATGGGTCGGACAGGGTTTTCTTTACATATTGTATAATATTAATACGTGTATAGATACAACATTATTTTTATTTATGCGATACCCGAAACACGTGTCCATTATTTTTAAATAAAGAATCTAAGTATAAAATTTCAAAAAAAGTTCATTAGAAACCACAAAGTTATGAGCTTGTTATCGTAATTGGCTGTCCCAACAAAAATATGGTCCACGCTCCATTCGCACGGCCCGGGTCCTCCTAGTGTAAGTGTAGTAGTAATCTACCGTCAGCTGTGTTGTGCGCTCCGTAACCACACTGCAACAATTTCTAAATGTATTTAGGAAAAAATATAACATGATGTAAAAATGATTCAATTCAATTGCTTATTCTGAACAAACTATATTCAGGTCTCGTATAAAGTAAAAATAAAGTGTACCTGCTACGTGGAATTTGCGCACACAAGCAGTATTACTTAAATAAATTTCAAGAACACGTCACCAATTTCATCACGTTCAATTGACTGGCACCATGATCGGTATTACTGCGTTTTAAAACCACATTCTGCGTCGGAGGTGTGTCTAACCAGTTACGCACAATTCTACGTAAATGACGTCAGAGCTCAGCCCACATTCCACTTGAGTCAAACCTGATGTAATGGGGAATTTTAGGTCATTGCAAGGAGTATAGTTTGTACCAAAAGTCTCTTATGAAAATGTAAATAAGCCTTTTTCGAATTAAAATACGCAATTAATCAAAATAAAGGAAATTAGTGACATGTTTATCTATATTAATTAGGTTTAATTTTACATTGCATCACATTGTTTCTAACAACCATTTTGATTTAATATACAGTTGAGTTTCTAATCGGCTCTTTTCCATAAGAAACGTAAGCGTAAGCGTGAATCTAGCCAGCGGCGGCCCTAAAATTTTGCACACACTCAAATAAGTTAGATTTTCTTCTAATAATTCCAAAATTTCAGCACAAGAATGAAAGGGATGTAGAATGCAAGCCTAAAAATGTTGGCAAACTAGATTGATAAGATTCTGATAGGTCTTTTGACTACAGGAAGTACAGAAGTACAGTACTTTGGTATACAGAAAGAGAACTTACTTTGTCGAGTTATATTAAATGATATTTGGAAGACGAAAATGTTATGGGTTCGCGTCTCCGATATGCTAATGTTAAAAGTTTAACCTGTAGTCAAGAGTATGACGTGTTGTGCTTGTTAATTTTAATATTAGAATCCACAATTTGAAACCACAATTAAGTTACTTCGATTTTTTTGTATATGGTGTCTGTGTGTGTCTGTACAGCACCCTAATTGTTAACAAATCTAAATCTGAAACATTCCTTCATATGTCCGAAAACTTTGTATTCTCATCAACAAAAATGAATAACGCAACTTTGCCCTACACCAGGAATTTCTCAACACATCTAAACTCACATACACAAACAGGCAGACCCGAAAAAACTACATGTAGGTCATTTAAATATATGTTGCATGTTGTTTTCGGGGATTCAATGAAAAAAAGGAAAAAAACTCACAGCGCGGCAGTCTATCGCTTTCAAATGTTGTTGAACTGTCAAAATGGAACCCATCGCTACTGATAGCATTGTTATGCAATTATTATAATTATTAGATATACAGTATGTTAACAAAACCCCGTCCGACCCATAAGGATAATAAAGGTTAGGTAAACACATGACCAAATATAATATAAAATTTTACGTAATCATCATAGTACCAATACAAATGAATTTTGGAATAATCTTTTTATCCCGCGAATAAATTCCAATTTCCCTGAAATTTGGTAATTTTTAAAAAAGTGACAACACCGGTGTTATTATGAGCGAATAGCGATGCGACCACGTGCCGCGTGCCCTGCCGCCCATCGCCCGCGGAAGGGTGAACGCACATTTATTAAGTTACCACTTTTTGCGAAATAATATTTATTTTTTTAGGGGGATTTTTTTTAAGTTTAGCCTGGTTTTGTATGCATTAGTAGAATCAGTTATCCATACCTAACAACACCTTCACGGGTCGGACAGGGTTTTCTTAATACACTGTATATGCAGGGTTAGGTTAGTTAATTAAATAGTAAATATAATATTTAATAGTAAATAGTTACTTATAGTAAAAACTGTTAGTAACTCTTAACCGGAACTAAGTATTATGACTGGCACCTGGTTATCGGTTTCATAAGTGTATATTATTAAATTAAATTGTATTTGAAAAATTATCGACCGAAATTGACATGGTAAAATGAACCCCAATCGTCAAGTGACAAACATCTCTATAGTTATATAAAATTTAGGATTTCGGGTACCTATACTATTGGACAATAATCTAATCAAAGCACTCCATTAGTAAATGGCACTACAATGTGCCACGGGTAGGTACGTGTTCTGATCTATTTGTTTACATTTTCGCCAGTTACTTTTGTAATGGATTGCACTAGTATTTATTTAAAACATTTCGCAGTTTCTGTTTAGCGGTATCGGCCGCGACTTAGTAAGTAAGTTTGAAGTGGTCGTAGGTTTGAACCACATCAGGCTCTTTAATTTTTGTGTAAATTATTTCATGACCACTGCTCTCAAAACGGTGATGGAAACCATCATGAGGAAACCGGCATGTCCTGGAGACAAAAACTTCGAAGACATGTGAGGACTACCAACCCGCGCTGGGCCAGCGTGGTAGATTACGGCCCATTCCGGCACTTCCTCTTACCGAGAGGAGACCTCGGTCCCAATAGTGGGAACATTATAGCCTGATTGTGTTATGTTGACAGCTTTTGCTATTACATTCTTATCTGTAACCTAATGTTTTGACCGCGCCCCCGCCTGATTAGGGGAAGACAACAGACCAAACATATTATCTGTATTGTTGGCACAATGTTACATAATTTTCAACTTTCCACATCGGAAGTTAAGGTTTATTTTGGATAGAAGGCGGTTTAGTAAGGTCACCATGAGACAGCGATTCTGTTTTTATAGTACCCACATGTGGGTGGTGGTGGGTGTAGGGTGTAATCCTAAGGTCAAAATGCATTATAGATTACTTTCTACTATGATTACTCAACTTTATTTCTATTTCTGGTAATCTTTACCTAAAAGGAGTAAATAATGAACAACAATAAGTAAGCTGTTACCATAAAGTTCTAGACTTAAAAATTCAGCATACGATTCAAAACTAAAAAAACAGCTTCTGACTGAATGAAAACATCTAAGCATGGGGATTTGAAATTTTGAATCATGAAATCATTACAAGTTTTCGAGTCTTTATTCCTGTAAAGATTTTCCAAGAAAACTGACTAACCCACAACGAAAGTTTTTACAGCTGTCACTCTTGTACCAATCCTCAGTTTACAACAGGGCAAGGTATTTTTTAACATTCTGTACCTGTCTACCTGTCGATCTGTCACCAGCAATGCTATTCTCTATGGAAACAGCCTTGCGGGCAACGCTGTCGCAGCGGTGAGACAGACCCTATCTTATGAACCATAATGGCTGTGACAGGTGAAATATTTCTGTTGTTGACGCTATATCTACAAATACTGAAAACTTTTTTGTATAGGTCGTAGGTAAGGGACCCATCGTGCGGCCACTTTTTTATCATCATCATCATCATCATTTCAGCCGAAAGACGTCCACTGCTGGACATAGGCCTCCCCCAAGGTTCTCCACGACGACCGGTCCTGCGCCTCCCGCATCCAGCGGTTTCCCGCGACCTTCACCAGGTCGTCGGTCCACCTTGTCGGGGGCCTACCCACGCTACGTCTTCCGGTGCGTGGTCGCTACTCGAGAACCCGTCGGCCCCATCGGGCATCGGTCCTACGGGCAATGTGTCCAGCCCATTGCCACTTCAGTGTTGCAATTCTTCGGGCTATGTCGGTTACTCTCGTTCTTCTGCGGATCTCCTCATTCCTGATTCGATCGCGCAGTGAAATCCCAAGCATAGCCCTCTCCATTGCCCTTTGAGCGACTTTGAGCCTTCTTATAAGGCCCATTGTTAGCGACCACGTCTCAACTCCATAAGTCATCACTGGCAACACACACTGGTCAAAGACTTTTGTCTTGAGACACTGCGGTATTTCGGACGAGAAGATTCTACGTAGCTTCCCGAAAGCAGCCCAGCCGAGTTGGATTCGACGATTGACCTCTTTCTCGAAGTTGGACCTTCCTAACACTTTTTACTTTTTATACAGTACAGACTTTTTTATACAGTATGTTAAGAAAACCCTGTCCGACCCGTGAAGGTGTTGTTAGGTATCGATAACTGATTCTACTAATGCATACAAAACCGGGCAAAACTTAAAAAAAAATCCCCCTAAAAAATAAATATTATTTCGCAAAAAGAGGTAACTTAATAAATGTGTGTAAGCACCCTTCCGCGGGCGGCGGGCAGCAGGGCACGCGGCACGTGGTCGCATCGCTATTCGCTCATAATAATACCGATATTGTCACTTTTTTAAAAATTACCAAATTTCGGGGAAGTTGGAATTAATTCGCGGGAAAAAAAGATTATTTCTAAATTCATTTGTATTGGTACTATGATGATTACGTAAAATTTTATATTATATTTGGTCATGTGTTTACCTAACCTTTATTATCCTTATGGGTCGGACAGGGTTTCCTTAACATACTGTATACACTCTACAGGTACCAAATTTCGACGACCACCAAAACCAAATTTCTTATAATTGCCACTGCACCCGTCAGGTCGTCATTTGCGAAGGAGTTTGTCTTGTAACTGATAATTGAAAAACAGGTTTACATAATTGTAGGCGATGGAGTTCATAAAAGCCCTTACTTCCAATGAAAGTTCTTTATCACCAAAATCCGAGACTTAAAAAATGTATGAAAGGATTCTACGGATATTTAACCGACTTAAAAAAAAGATGGGTGTCCTTCTGTACCTACGTATGTTTATACAACATTATTTTGTCACGTGTGTGAAACACGGTACACGTGTCCAGTTTTTTAAGTAAATAATCTATGTACGAAATTTCAAAAAGATATCATGAAAACCACAAACTTATGAGCTTGTCATCGTACTTAGCTGTCCCATCAAAACTATGGTCCAGGCTCCGCTCGGGCGGGCGACTGGTGGTGTGACCTCTGGCGTCAGCTGTGCGCAGTAGGTACTATGATCTATCGTAAGCTGCGTGGGTCGCATCATGGTAACCACACTGCAACAATTTCCAATTTTTTCCGCCCATTGTGTCACCCTTTGTAAAATATTTTTATTTATGTTCTGTAATCTATATGGTGGACATAATAGAGATTATTCTATTCTATTCTATGTAATTGTAAAAAATATAACATGGTGTAAAAATTATTGGAATCGATTCGGTTACTTATTCTGAAAAAAACTGTATAAAAGTTTCGCATACTTAAACAAAAAATAACGTAGTACATGTATAATATTCGTAAATATTTTGAATGTTTAAATAGACGTATAAGGAACAGGGTGTGAAATTCAGTCATTCTCCATAGAACTGGTAGGATCCTCCGATCGACATTGATATCGAGAAGTTGTATAATATTATGCTAGTTGTAACGTAAACTTTGCTTGCAAGATGTATGATCTGTATGACGTCAGTATGACGCCATGTTCGCATGTGGCTTTCGTAGATACGTCTACAGAAAGATTCTTGACAATACCACAACCAAAGACATAAAAAAAAAAATAGTTTTTTTACTGTGCAGTGTTTTTGTTGGAAGTCGGTTACCTACTGATTTTTCCAACTAGGTAAAAAAAGTATTTCCATAATAATCTGCATTCCTTATTAGTACATATTTCACAGCTATTATCGAATATAAATGCTTCATAACCGATAAAGATCGAAGTTATCATTGCCAGATAACCTTTAGATATAACACAGGAATTACCATGACGTCACGACGATGCCTACGTCATAGCATTTCTTTTATTTGATAAGAAATTCCTTTCATTCTTCAAATGGGACAAGGCTGGTCTTATTGATTTTGTTTCTCAAATTAAAGGGAACGAATGTACAGATTCACAAGTAGAGTGCCTTTTCGGGTACCCACTAAAACTCAGAGCTGTGCTGTAGGTCCACAATGGTACTGATTCTTTTGTTCACAGACTAAATTAATTTTAAGGTCAAGACTTCCTTTTATCCTCACCTGAGGGTAAGCAGTGATGCAACGTTGATGGAAAAGCGCGTTAAAAAAAACTTAGGGGATAGGAACGGAGACGGCAGTTGAGCGAGGTGATGCAATGTTAAACTCAACAACACGACCAATGATGCTGCGCCACAGGGAGATAGATCTTGAGATCCTCCACGACCAAACTCCCGACACAACAACATTTGGCGCATCATAACCGGCACACATCGCAACACAACTGCTCAGACACGTCCTTCATGCGGCTTCACCAGACATCATGCCGTGACACGACGAATCGCTTGGCGGCAAGACTTAATCTGGTGGGAGGTAACTTCTGCCTACCACCGAGAAATTAGTCCTTTCTTTTTAAAAAGGATACAAGATAAAATTTTAGTTTAATCCTGTCAAATTAAGGTAGGTATTCCATAGACAATTTAGACGCAATTAAAAACATGGCGACCAAAAAACTTCCATTTACACCGATCGACATCAACCGCGGATTAATATTACAGGTCTAAATTGACGTATTATGTTATTTTTTTATAAATTATAAACTAGTGCTTGACCGCAATCCCGCCTGATGGTAAGCAGCGACGCAATCGTTGTTGGTAAAGCGCACTACTTTATTAAGAACCTATTCACTCTAGCCTTGAAGATAATCAAATTGTAGTCCGACGGAAACACCGCCTCTGGCAAATTGTTCCAGTCCCTCGATACGTGGCGGTATAAAGGAGGAGGCGTAGAAGGAGGATGTTCTGTCCTTTTCTTAATAAAATAAAAAGAAAAAGATGAACTTTAATTTAGTTTAAGAATAAGAGGATCGGTGCCAATATCGTGTTTGTATCACACATTATGCATGCCATCCATATGAAATACTTGCTTCGCCAAGCGGTTTCACCTGCGTAGATTTCGATATGCTCCGCTCCTATTGATCGCAGCTTGATGTTATATAGCCTAAAGCCTTCCTGGATTAAGGGGCTATCCAACGCAAAAATATTTTTTCAAATCGGACCAGTAGTTCCTGATATTAGTGCGTTCAAACAAACAAACTCTTCAGCTTTATATGTTAGTATAGATATACGTTAGCATAGCATAAACTTATCAGCTTAGGTTACAGAATACTACGTATATCAGTAAGGACAGGTCGTATTGATTTTTAATTACCTGTCGTGTGCATACAATCAGTCTTGCTTCACTGTCAGTTACCTATTAGTCAATTTTGAGTTCTCTAAAACCCAATTAGAGCTAAATGAGGTCTTTTATTAATGTCATTTTGCCGTCTAAATTTACCCAAATTCATCGGGGTTTGTAAAATCAAAACTTATTAAAGTTTAAACATCTAAAGATTACAACCTAACCTAAATGTTCAAAATGGAGTGACAATCTGAAGGCCATTTATTCTAATTTAAATGTTCTAACTCTAATCGCTATCAGAGGGGTCGAGTTTTTAAGAAAGTTTACAGTTTGATCTCACTTTCAATCTGTCAAACAATACTTCAAAGGATGGCTAAACGGCTGCCCCAGCTTGGTTGAACGAATATGAATTTCACACTATCCCGTAATATTTATGAATTGTTTAGTATTTAAAAAAATCTTATAACTTTCGTGAACTAATAAACATAAAAAAGTTTCTCTTTGTTTGAATGCAATATTTTGGTTTGACATGACAACATCAGGGAGTATCTTAAATCCGTTTTATCAAGTTGTTTTCTTGCAATTACCTCTTTGTACATATTTACTTCAAGTACCTTAGCTCTAATATGGGAAGCATAAGACCGGTAATTGTGGAAAGCCTAGCAAAAGAGACTGAGATTAGACCGTGAACGTTCTTAAAAATACAAGAATTACCCTAAACACAAATTACTGAAAGAAATCTCGCATGATCCCTCCTGAATGACAAATAACTAAGTTCAATTGTATCGTGAAGGATGAGATAATGCAGGCACACTGTGTATTTAATTGGTATTTTGGAGCTGTTTTTAAATCTTTGTGCCAATTTCGAAGATAATTTAATTATCAGTGTTAGCCCAAAATCAATGTGTTATTAGAATTCTGCCCCTATTTCATCAAAAATCGAATTTTTCGACGAACCAGTATAGATAAAGTGAGAACCGCCCATTCAGGCATCAATAATGTATGTAGGACAGTGTATATCCGTAATTGGCTTAAAGAAGGTTTTAAGTACACTGACCCGTATTATACACAAAGACACTGGTCTAAATATGCTATACGAAAAGACAGTTGTTTTTGTGTCTATTCAAAGCGCTCCCGCTCGAGCATGTCAGGAATTAAAACTGACACATTGCCGCAAATGCCTCTCGTTTTGCTTGCTGTGTTGAATGTTTCAATATCGCCTTCGGGTTGTAGAGGTCAGACGGCAGTCGCTTCACGAAAACTCACTTATATCGAAGTTTAGCCAAAATCAGCAGTTAGACTGGTAAAGCGCACCCTAGATTCCAAAGCTGAAAAAGCTTCGGATGCGGCTGTGATTAACGCTGAGATGATGATGTTTTAGAAAAATTTTAACATGAGAGTATGCGCATTTTGTAAAACTCATGATCAAAAATTCATAGTTCCACGGATAGGTACTCACTTTGTCGTTAGTCGAAAATGGCTAAAATCAAAATTAATTTTGTTATCCTCCATAGTACGAAGTCCAGTGTAATTGTTCAGTGTGTTGTTTAGGTCAGTGTTTAAGTAAGGCTGTCTTTGAAGCGGAAATGTAGATACGATAACGCTACATCTACCTACATCAACACAGAACAACGTCAGCCAGTGTGACAGATCAGTTCTATATTTAGAGTAACAATGCATCTTAACCAGGGGAATGAGCAGCGTCCGGTGTTCGTAAATTTGACTCGAAATTACATACATTTGTGAAGTTCTTGACGAGCGACGATTTTGGATTTTATATTGGAAGTAATTTTGTACATTGGAAGTAAGTTTAATAGGATATGGAGAAATTAAAAAAAAAAAATTTTTTTTTTAATAATAAAACCAACGCTTGACCGCAATCCCGCCTGATGGTAAGCAGTGATGCGATCGTTGATGGTAAAGCGCGCTAGTTTATTAAGAGCCTATTCACTCAGAAAAACTGAGCGAATAGGAAGGAAGACGGCAGTTGAGCGAGGTGATGCAATGTTAAATCCAACAACACGACCAACGATGCTGCGCCAAAGGGAGATTGATCTGAAGACCCTCCACGGCCAAACTCCCAACACAACAACATTAGGCGCATCGTACCCGACACACATCGCAACACAACTGCTTAGACCCGTCCTCCGTACGGCTTCGAATAATTATATTACCCAACAATGTAAACAAATACCTATTATGTACACACAATAAAATACATAAGGATATGACAAAATTAAGATCTGAGTACAAAGGCGCTGCTTAAAATACTATTTGCGCTTCGCGGTTTTACCCGCGTAGGTTTGGGTTCCGTGGGAATAACGGAATCCTTTGTATTAGTCCTGTACCCTAATTATTTAACAAACCATTACTGTCAGTTGGAATCATTTCGAAGTATATTGCTAGTCCATTGCTCCATATGTTCGAAAAGTGTGTCTGCTCAACAACGTAAAGAACGCCATGAATAATGTTGAACTGCCAAAAAATGAAACCCAGTTGCTACTGATAGTATATTACGCAATTACCCAGCTGGATATAACCCATCTGGGTGCTGAATTTCATCTAAATCTGTGCAGTAGTTTTTAGGTGAAAGAGTAAGTAACATCCATACAACGTCCCACGTTTAATATAAGTATTGGTAGGAAGTAGTATACAAGGAAGGATTACGATTACATTTCATTATTCTTTTACATAACTTAATCTTTCGAAACTAAAATCTTTTAATAAGATTGTCGTCTTTTATACAGGGTGTATCTGACATCGTAACGCAAACTTCACGAAAAGGCTAGACCGCATGCCACTAATAAAATTATGATATTCATTTATGTCGTTAATGAACGAATACAGAAATAACAATGTTTAAAAAAAAGTGTCGGCTCGGCCTTTGAACGTTGCAAGCGTGCCGCCGTGCGGGTTTGTAGATGTGACGTTGATCCCTGATGTGAACTCTATTAAATCAGCTGATAAGATAGTTTTTCGAGTTTTGTTTTCATTGCGCTTTTTTGTGTAATTAGTGAATTAATTAATTTTTACTTTAAAATCTTATTGGGTTATAAAAGTGTAGCAATTATGAACGGTCTAAAGTGAAAAAGACAATTTTTTTTTAAATCATTAAAAAGCCGACGAAAAATTCCACCACTGGGGGTTCAGAATCATGTACTGGATCCATGGTACTCGTTTGTGCGTCGATATCAGATACAACCTTTATACTAATCACTTATAGTTACCTACCTGGTGGAGATTATGTGCTAGCATAAAACAGGCTACAGTTTCTATAGTAGTTTGTGGGAAACTTAACTGTATTTATCAGTTATTTTTAGTAATTTGGGGTTGACGAATGATGTCTAAGTTTTGTCTTGACGTAAAGGAAGCATCGACCTTTGACCAAATAGTTTGATAGTTTCGGTACTTATGGTAAATTGAACGCTATATTGGTTGCTTGAATCAACTATTTAGGTCAAACGAGGCGTCCCATCGATTTATTATCATACTGACTCCTGCCATCAACTACGCTCGTCTGAACGTTACTATAAAAAAAAAATCCTAAGACACTCGGCAATACTGTAGCTTCCAACAGGTAAGATAATATTGTAGGATTCGAATTAGTAGTCTCAAAGATTAACACCTATGTAGTAATACTTAATTAACCTTACTATCTATCACTGCAAGTAGCAGTCGCCATTTTAGATTTGTTTCTTTATTGGCGCGGCTTATACTAAATGCTTGACCGCAATCTTGCCTGATGGTAAGCAGTGATGCAATCGTTGATGGTAAAGCGCGCTAGTTTATTAAGAGCCTATGCACTTTAATAAATCTGAGTGAATAGGAGACGGCAGTTGAGCGAGGTGATGCAATTTTAAACCCAACAACACGACCAACGATGCTGCGCCAGAGGGAAATTGATCTGGAGACACTCTACGACCAAACTCCCGACACAACAACAATTGGCGCATCGTACCCGGCACACTTCACAACACAACCGCACAGACCCGTCCTCCATACGGCTTCACCAGACATCATGCCGGAACACGACGAATCGCTTGGCGGTAAGACTTTGGTGGGTGGTAACGTTTGCCGGCAGCCGATGTTATGGCATACCACCGAGGAAAACTTCATTTTTGTAAATCTCAAAACCAATTACCATTATAAATACAAAATGAATAAAAGTTTAAGTAGTCAACTGCAGGCGGAAATTACCTATTGAGGAAAATATCTGCATTCTTAGCAGTTAGCACGGTCAATGAACTGCTCGCGGTGAATTACCCCGTGGCCGAATAACCCTGACCAGTTAGGTATACTGCAATGTATGTATGTACATACATAGGTCACCTTTAAATGTTTTATCACGGTTAAGCGGGAAAGTCAATTGAAATCTGAGTATATGGCTGTAGATATTAAATTGATAGAGGCGCCGATTCATATCAGTTTATACTACTGCATTCGCACGCTTTATACATCTTTCTATAGATCTACCAAATTTTATCTGAAATACTTCTTAACTAGCTGCGCCGCGTGGTTGTACCCGCGTAGGTTCGACATTTTTTTTATATACATACTCCTCTCCTATTGGTCGTAGCGTGATGTTATATAGCCTAAATCCTTCGTGAATTAATGGGCTATCCGCAAATAGAATTTTTCAAATCGGACCAGTAATTCCTGAGCCTGAGATTAGCGCGTTCAAACAAACAAACAAACTCTTCAGCTTTATATATTATAAGTATAAGTAATAAGTAGGTATAGATAAGATCATACGTTGTGGGAGCAGAGTATTTTTTAAAATTTTGCTTGGTTATAATGGTTTTGGTAAATTGTTTGTTTTTATTATGATATCAATTAAAATTATTTGATTTCATCTCGAAAATTAGATGTTGAGCACCGTGGCTTGGTCTTATCTTATGTCAACAGCAGCAGTGATTGGTCACCAATCATACGTTTTTCCATAACAACCGTAGAATATACTTTTTATTATTACCTATAATACGTCTGTTGTAAGGGGGACTTTTTAAATATTTATTAAATTATTTAATTACTTACCTTTAAAGTGAATATCCAACAAAATATTTTGAATACTCCAATCGCCTACTCGATGCCGTAATTAATATGCAGCAAAAAAAAAAGAAAAACATTCAGTTTGTTCTTAAAAATCTGTCCCATTTTTTTTTCTTGTTTTTGTATCACAAATTTAAGAGTGTAAAAATTTCAACTACATATCTATTTATCACGGTTCATGGATGCTGGCTGGCGTTCGACAGCCTCCGTGGGGTAGCGGTAGCGAACGCGGCCGTTGCGCAAGGAGGCGCGGGTTCGATCCCCGCACAGTGCAGATATTCGTATGCATGAATATGAATATTTGCACTGGTCTGGTCGTGCCTCCGAAAGCACGTTAAGCCGTTGGTCCCGGTTGCCATACGAACATCTAGTGGCAGTCGTTACGGGTTGTTGGAGCCCTTAAAAATCTAACAATTGGTCTAACTGTAATGCTTAGATATCGCCTTCGAGTTGTGGAGGTCAGACGGCAGTCGCTTCACGGAAAATATCGAAGTTTAGCCAAAATCAGCAGTTAGATTGGTAAAGTGGACCGCAGACTCCAAAGCTGAAAAGCTACGGATGCGACTGGGATTAACGCTGAGATGATGATGATGATGGGATGCTGGTTGGCGGCTAGTAATAGAGGTCCTTCTTGACATTTTGAAAATGAAAAATAAAATATGAAATAGGTACCTAAACGCTACGTCTACTTGCATAGAACGTCCATAATACAAATCTATCTCTCACGATGAAAATCCTATAGATGTAGACAAGAGTCAAGCGGTTTAGTGCGTTTTATATGGATTCATTTCACTGGCTTTAGATTTATTGTGTTTGATAATACTCAGCTCTTGGACTAATTTCAATAATGTCAATGCACTTAATGTGTTTTGTATTCAGATGTGAATAGAGAAGTCTCTTTGTTCGTTATTAATCGTGTGGGATGAGAATGCGATATAGTTGAAATTGAATGATCATCTTCCTCATTATTTTAGATATCATATTGGATTTTTGTTTTGGATGAATTTATCGGCTTTAACATCCTAGAAAACTATCGTAAGAAAAAGTTACATAATGTGGCCATTTTATTTTATTTATTTTCCCTGTTATTTTATTTGTCATGGTCTGGCAGTTTGAGTAATTTGTATGGTCTACCCAAATGCCCTTTCTTTGGTATTGTTTGTCGAATCGTTGAGCTCCTTAAGTTTACAGCTGAGCTGCTCGATTTCTTACAAATCAGTGCACTATCTGTGTGGTTCTTTGTTGAAAAGAACAGACATCGATCCACATGGTCTTCATATGATTTTACCAGGATTTATGTCTGGACTTTTAGACTTTGAACTGTGAGTTTGTTTTTGTCTAGTATTTAAAATATGATTGACGTGTAAAAGAGTTTGTACAGACGACAGCACATCAAGCTAATACAATCTATCAGATTTCCTTATTAGATTTTCAACTTTATCTCCAAAGCATTAAGGCTCAAGGTTGATTAGGAATATCCGAAAGTTTGAAGAATTTCGTTCCAACTCAGGTATTATACCCTCCGCTATAATACCTGAGTTGGAACGAAATTCTTCAAAGTAGGTAGTAGGTATGCCATTTTCCATATAAATGAGATTTTATATGACGATACCCAGGGATTGCAAAAAAATGCAAACCCTGCCACCCGTTCTGTCATTACAACAGGAGCGAACTCGACATGTTGCCGCTGGTTTAAATGTGTAAATTCACGCACAATAGTTAATAGTTGCTTACACAATTAATCAGTGTGAGCAGGTGTGTTGGAAAAACCAGAGACTAACTTATGTTTCAAAATTCTACCTACTACCCACTACGAGTATTACAGAGACGTTTGCGAGGATTGATGGATTAATGTTTGTTACTCTTTCACGCAAAAACGACTGAACGGATATTGACCAATCTTTACAGAAATATATCTCATACATCAGAATAATACATAGTTACTTCTTCTTCTTCCTGTGCCTCTTCAATCTTGAAGGTTGGCCGTCGGCTTCTTGTACTCGGTCTTGTCAACCGCGAGTTGGAACAGTTTTGCGACGGAAGTAATGCCTGTCTACTCCCTGGTGTTTCGAAGCCACTACTTTCTCTTTCATCCAGCATGCCTCTTCCCTTCGACTTTGTCCATCATAATCATAATCATCATTTTGCGTTTTGTTATGGTCGGCAACAACTACGTACAGGATACTTTTTATCCTGATATTCTCACGGATTCCATGTACAACGTTATTTTTTGTTTAAACAAAACTTGAATATACAATTCTGGAGTCTGGACACATTTATTGGCCAACCTTAGAGTTTAGGTTTCGATGGCCGCTATCGAAATATGATTGCTAGATTGAACAAAAACTATTGATGCAGTTTTAAACCTGATACATTTTACCATATTTTTCGATCGTATTGTTTTAAATTTGAATTCTGAATACCATACGACATGGAGCTACGCCTAACAAGTCGGATATGCGCCTTGTTAAAGGCAAAGGATTTTTTAATAAAAACATGTTTTATCAAATAAAGGTTTAATTTAATAACGCGTGATGCCTCCATGGGCATCTACCACAGCTCTCATACGATTAGTCATAGAGTTTATCAACCGCTCTATGAAATTTTGAGGGATCATCTCCCATTCCTCTTCTATGGCAGTTTTCAACTCCTGCATCGTCTGAGCAACTGGATGACGAGCCCTAATACGTCGTTTTAGGCCGTCCCACATGTGCTCAATGGGGTTCATGTCTGGGCTTCTGGCTGGCCAGTCCATAACTGTGATGTTCACATCCCGAAGATATTCCCTGACGATGCCGGCCGTATGGGCTCATGAATTATCATGCATAAAAAGAAAATTTGGGCCCATATAGTCCGCGTATGTTATCATGTGAGGTTCTAAGCACTCACGAATGTACCTTCCAGCATTTAATGTTGGCAGCCGTGGTCCTGTAACAACCTCAAGTTGATTTTTGCCGCTCGCGAATATACCGCCCCAGACAGTCCATGAGCCACCGCCATAAGCAACCCTCTCTTCAAAGCAGCATTGTGCGAAACGCTCTCCCTTACATCGGTAGACCTTCTTCCTTCCATCATTGCCATGTAACATATTTTTAGACTCATCAGAAAAGATTACTCGGCTCCAATCTTGCTGTGTCCAATTTAAATGAGTGCGTGCGAAATGAAGGCGCGCTGTTCGGTGGGCTCGCGTTAGTTTGGGCCCGTTAACTGGCTTGTGTGGTACCATATCGCGTTCTTTTAACCTTCTCCGAACAGTTCGAGCGCTCACAGATACTCCGTGGAAGTTGCGAAGTTGGTTTTGTATCTCAATGGAGGTAAGGTGACGATTTCTCAAGCTGGTCGTCACGATGAATCGATCCTGCCTTTCAGTCAGACCCGAGATCGTGGCTTTCCTTGGCGAACAAAGCCGCCAGTCTCTAGGTACCTTCGATAAACATTTCGGACCGAAGATCGACTTGAATTGAGCACTCTCATTTCTTTGGCTGTGTCCGGCCTGAATAAGTGCCACAGCTTGGGCGGCGACTTCAGGTGAAGTATCCATAGATTATTGATAGAACCTCACCTCAATGTTAAGAATATGAATGTTTGTTGCAAAACCAAAGATCAATCACTTTTTCAAGAATTAAATCCAAGTAAACCAATAAAATCAAGTTTTCTTAGTATTCGATTGTTTGATATCAACAAACAGGTTCCAAATTGTCTTTTGTTTCTTTAAATTCTGTGTTCGAAATTCAAAAAACGACTATTGAATGAAATTGTGAATGTGCCAGGTTCAAAACTGCATAAAAACATTTTGCTCGACCTAATATAAAATTTTAGCTAGGACCAAACAAAACTGAAAATGCAAGGTGGGCCAATAGATGTGTCCAGAAGTGTAGTTTGTTCAGAATAAGCAACTGAATCGATTACAATAATTTTTACACCATGTTATATTTTTTTCCAAATACATTTAGAAATTGTTGCGGTGTGAATTCCGAGCGTGCGCACGCAGCTTTACGCTAGGTCATAGAGCTCGCGCGCAACAGCTGACGCCAGAGGATGTATCGCGTTCGCCCGCCCGTGCGGAGCTTTGATCATATTTTTGTTGGGACAACCAAGTAGAATAGCAATCACATAACTTTGTGGTTTTTCATTATATCTTTTTGAAATTTTCTACACAGATTCTTTACTTAAAAATACTGGACACGTGTTTAGGTTCCGTATAAACAAAAAAATGAGCTTGTATATGCGGGCCTAACAGCAAGGCGCTGCTAATCCAATATAATACAATTTGATTACAAATGTTTATCTAGTCCGTAGTCATTTCCACTGTAGGTATTTGGCAATTTCAGTTAAAATCACTTCAGAACTCTGAACATCTCTTCTTTAGAATTTTTGTATTTTGTCAGTAAAGGTAAGTTGTATGCCTTCCATTTGTAGATGAGATTCGATAAAACTAAGCAAAAATGCTTATTACTTTTGTTTATTGCCACGGAATTAATTACTGATTTATGTTCTTCAAGGATTTTGTAAGTAAAACAAACAATAAAAGGTAAATTTAGAAAAAATATAGTTTGACTTTAATATGGTTTGGGTTTCCTTTTCCTCGTAAATCGTATTTTATCGATGGATAAGTAAGTAGATGAATAGGTAATTATTAGTAGGTTTAGGGGTTCCAGGTTTTAATAAACATTTACTCCTCTATTCATACATTAAATTATCATTGTTTAAAGTCATGATTAGCGAATGTTTAACAAGAAATTTTGGATGTTTGCACGTCTCTTAATCGCTTTGTAATAGGAGATATTACGCTAGTTTTATCAACAGCTTTAAATTAGACACATATCTTAAAAAATAACTTTCTTTTCTAATTCTTGCATTGAAAGTCCGATCACATAGAGCCAATTCTTTATGTAAACATTTTCTAAGCATTCTTATTTTGAGGACACATGTCTATTGTCTATGCCCAAATCCTGTTGAAGAAGACAGGCTTTAACAGTTTTATATTCCGTTATAATAGCTTTCTTTTTTTACACCTCACAGTAGAATATAATTATAAGCTTTAAAACATGGTACATTAAGATCATATAAATAGAACTATGATCATACATGTTTTATCAAAGATCGGCATACAAATATTGAAATGTGTTATATGTAAATAAAATAAAATACTTACTAATTATGTAAAATATTAAAAGGGCACATTTTTTATTATTTTGCTAACACGTCGAAAATCAGTAACTATATTTATGTACTATTTCTTATGTTTCCGTATACAAAGGATAAAACGAGACCTTAAATATTACTAAAACACACTTTTTTGCAGGTTTTTTGTTAGGTTCAGTTTGCTAAACTGTGTGTAAATGTTGAACTTGATCTATCTTATTATTTTTGCCAGCATTTTTTTTTGCTTGCCAGCTTCCCTTAATTAAGAATGAAACTGAGATTTTTTTTGCGACAAGAAACTTTTGTTTTTGTTAAAAAAAAAATCCCTACTTTTATTTTTCCTATTTAGGCACCACTCTGAATACATCCCTGGAATAATCACAGTGTATTGGCCACACTACAGCTCTATAACGTAGTTTAATCCTACTTTCCCGTGCATTGCACTCGACCACTCGACCGGTCGAGTGAACCAGTGCTGGAGACTAGTACTGCCCAGCTAGATTGCACATCTATGATAGTTATTTTTTTAATGATATGCCTGCCAAGGTAAATGGGGTTGGTAATAATTAAAGACAAGTTAATTGAACGATTATGTGATAGAGCGGTATTGTTTGTCTGTTGTTTCCGTTGTGGAAAGACATAAGTATTTAATTTTGTTAAACATAGCATTTAACTAGCCCAGTTATAGTTAATTGCGATTGATTAGACTAAAGTAATATTTTCTTCTGTCCTTTTCTTAATGAAATAATGGAATAATTGTAATGGCCAATGGCGCCGTTTCCCTGAGGCGGTTATTACACAGCCACGTACGACGCAGCGTAGTGCGGGACGGCGTGTTTTAATGTTGTGTATCCGTTTGTTTAGAAAACACGCACAGTTCGACACACAGAAAATGCACACACGCACGTTCTTGCGTGACAGACATAATCGCCTTATTCAGAAACTAAACAAAATTTAAATACAGTGCATCTTTTTCTATCTATTTAATTAAAAACAAATTAGACGTGGTTAAAAACATGGTTACTAAAATACGTCAAGTCACATCGGGAGCTGACTAATATACCTAATATTTATTTTCTATCCTTTTTTAAGAAAAAAAGACGCATTGAAGTTAAATTTAGTTTAGTTTAGTTTGTGAACAAGGAAATCCAGTCCAATAACTAAGTTTTCCCAGTCTTGTAATCTTAACTTTACAAAAACGTCTATTTATTGTTAAAAATGTAGGTGTGTTAAGGTCACTAAATTTAATAGTCTAATGTTCAGGTTTTTTACCGATATTGTGCAAGCGTCTACCTAAATGTTAAACTTTCGTTTGTTACTTGCATTTAGGAAAATCCTAATTCCGAAATGAATATTGCAACTTGTCAAGTGTGTGTGCGTTTTTTTAATGACATTTCGTGGATTTTATATTCAGCCAGCACTATTGAGGTTTTA
The DNA here is from genome assembly GCA_037179545.1 of Sesamia inferens. Taxonomy (NCBI): domain Eukaryota; kingdom Metazoa; phylum Arthropoda; class Insecta; order Lepidoptera; family Noctuidae; genus Sesamia; species Sesamia inferens. The sequence goes on along the minus strand of CM073939.1, from coordinate 4,073,629 downwards.
TTAAATAAATGTTAAAGGCTCGGGGAGGTTCTAAAACACGTTTATAAAAATAAGAAATAGGTATATAATATATACTTATAACATTTATATCATGTAATAGAGGGCACACATTTTGTTTTTTTATGTTTATTATTTAAAAGGAAATCTTCAAAAAACATCCTACCACAGGAGAGGGCGATTTTAGAGTATGGAATTTTTATCTCACTAAAATCACCCCGGTGGTCACCGTACATAGGTACGGTGCCAGCAGGGTGATTTTAGTGACCGGTGACAACCGGAACCTGTGCAGCACCTGCATATACCTGGGGATCCCTGAGCGACTCTATTGCGTCTTCAATCGAGCAGAAATGTGGACTTATTCCGTGCTAATGAGAAATTCATACTTTGGCCAGTTTCAGTTTTTTCTAAATGAAGTTATTTCAAAAGGCAATGATCAAACGTACATATACTTATACAAGGCCAAGTGAGAACAGTGATCAATTGTAAGAGATGACGTAGTGTGATAACAAATCACTTGTTATTGCATTATATTCTATCAATGGAAATGTTAAACTAGCTGTTGGTTTGATAGTTCTTTTAATTCGGGACTGCAGTTAAATCTTTCGCAGGAATATTGTTGCGTATTAGGTAAACTAAATATGTACATATCTTGGAGCAGAAAAATCCGCTTACAAAGTAGGTCGGCTTAACTTAATATTTATTCATTACTGAACATAAATAAATCCGTTAAATGAATTTTACTTTGATTATTATTTAGACATTTGGTCTCATAAAATTGGCAGTTTATTGCATATTGTTAATTTTATTACTGACTTGTCAACTATAAACAAGCGTGGGCCGTAGAATTATTAAAGAAAACACTTTATTTCCAAAAAGGTCGTTAAACAAATCGTTTTATAATAATTTCGTTTCGGAAAATTTTATTTGAATACCCAATTAAAGATATGCAAACTATACCTAAGTGTATCGCTTCGGCAAGTAAACAGAAATCCGGCTTGTTCATTTTTTGTTATTTATTAGGCAGAACGTTTCAGTGCCGCGGTCAGTATACCTCGAGTCAGTTTCCCGCGCAGTGTTCTGTCAACCTGTTTGACAGCGGTTCCGGCGGGAAAGCATTTCTTAACCCTACGCTGCGGACTCGCGTATCGAATACTTAGATGTTGAATGTTGCACTTTACGATCCAGTTGCTTTCTTATACGCATAGCGTTAAAGGTTTTTAAAGCGCACTGCTCATTTATCTTAATTTAATTCTCTGTATTGTCTGAAACTTATTAAATGTCATTTGGAATCGGCAAAATGGACAAGGAAAAGTGTTGTTATGATAATTCAGCGTTTGTGTTGACCGAGAAAAATGTTTGGATGCATAATGAGGTAAGGCCGATACATATTACCTTTTTAAAAACGTATTCTTTATTCAATATTTAAAATAATATCCAATTCGGCTTCAAATAAAACAGTGAACACATTAATAAAACGTCTAAATATTACGTCTTCTCTAAATATCTGACAAACAAACTTCAGTAAATGAATTAAAAATATAAAAAACAGTCTATTTTAAATCACTCGGCTGACCATAAACAATAGGTAAACATTTTAATTAAAATTTTAGCAACGCAAGGATGTGATATGATCAAATTCATTCAGCCTTGTGAAGTGAGTAGCCTAGCTACCGAGGCGTAACTATCAATATAAAATTAGTTTTCATGCAGATGTACATTCTTTAAGTTAGAATTTAATTCTCTTTGTTGCGATTATCGCCATCTTACATTGTCATGATCATAAAAAATTGAGTTCATTATGATCGCTAGTTTAACTGCTATTTTTTTTTTTTACACTTTGTGATAAGAGAATAGGAAACATGCATAGAAGTGCATTCTTTTAAGTATTTATTTATACTTATTATCTTAATATTAGTTTGTATGTATGAAGTAGGTAATCTTCGGAACACCTGATAAAATTCTGTAAATTCTTTCTCCAATCTGTAGCTAGGATTATTCAGTGTCATAAAATATAAGTACACATGTATTTTAAGATTTCAAGCAGGCAGGTGTTAGCTATCTGGCAGGAGTTAGATATTGACCGAACAACACATTTAATGCATCGAACGGAACTTTATTCAATTCGTATCATGATAATTACTTATAAGCAAACAACAAATGTGTTTTCCAAAAATCTTCTCATCACGACTTATTTCATTATAATTATGTAATTCTAATGTAATACCTACGTACAGCACATGAAGCTACTAAAATTTTTAATACATTTTCAAGATTATCGGGTTCCATGTTGATTGAGATAATTGGTCAGTTTCGTGAGCTTGATCTACTGGCGTCAATCATTTGACAAAAATGTGTTCGCCGATTGAGGGGCTGCACCCTAATTGCGTCACTATCACTTTGAATCATTTTGAAGCAAATTGCCAATCCATTGCTTCATATGTTCGAAGATATGTCTGCTCGAAAACGTAAATAACGCAATGAATGTTGTTAAACTGTCAAAATGAAACCCATTGCTACTGATAGTGTGTTACGTAATTACCCTGCTGATGACAGACTGACAGTCAATGGAGTAGCAATACTAGGGATGGGTCCCTTAAGCTATTTGGGTACGGTATCCTAACAAAGTTTACGTGATATCTTACTAAGATTGTTTTTTTTTACATTGTGTGTTTCATAGTCCATTCGTCATGGCCAGCAATTAGATCTTTGCATTTTACTTCGTATTAAATAATTGAGATAATTCCTTGCTATTCGTGCAATGAACGAGTTTCTCCTTTTGATTGTATACTGCATTATTCATTAAAGCGTCGTTAGTATCAAATTGTGCTAGATAGTGACCACGATACGCTCGGCAATGGCTCCCATGGGGAGCACGCGATGAAGAGAAAATTCTAATCGATCATCAACTGTTTTTCGTTTGAAAAATTGCTATCGATACATGGTTGCGATTCTGTAACCAGAAGTGTAATTGCGTAAAAGACTATCAGTAGCAATGAGTTTCATTTTGACAGTTCAACAACATTCATTGCGTTAGATAAGTTGTTAAGCAGACACACTTTCGAACATATGGAGCAATGGATTAGCAACTGATAGTAATAGTATGTTACGCAATTAGGGTGCACATCACAGCGAAACCTCCAGGATAAGTGAACACCGATTGCTAGGGGATCACATTATTTCCAGGTCACTCTTAGCTCCCTTTACCTAAGTTTATACAGTGAGCATTCTACAGAAATGATCGGTAGCTGTTAGTTCACGCATTAATTTCACGATTCTCTTATTCACAAACTAAACTAATTTCAAGTGTTAAGTGTATCTTTTTCTTTCTATTTCAATAAGAAAAGAATAGAATATAACATCTTAGATCAATCCTGTCAAATTAAGATACTCCATAGACAGTTTAGACGCGATTATAAACATGGCGACCAAAAACACACCAATTAACGTCAGCAGCGAACTAATTTGACAGGTCTAAACTGACATTTTATCTTCTGTCCTTTTCTTAATTAAATATAAAGAAAAAAATGCACTGAACTTAAATTTAATTTAAGTTGTGAACGAGGGAATTAGGTCAATTTGTGATCTTATTTAGATAATAAATTTATGTACGGATGGCGGATGCCAGCAGGTCAAGCTACGCCAAACTGTCAGATATTCTCAATCAACCTTGAGCCTTAATGCTTTAGAGATAAAGTTGAAAATCTAATAAGGAAATCTGACAGATTGTAGTAGCTTGATGTGCTTTCATCTGTACTTATAAGCTGGCCTTATAAATATCTTTGCCTTGCCTTTTCCCAACATTTTAAGGTCAGCTTCCAATCTGACCGATTGCAGCTGAGTATATACAGCAAGACTTACATAGAGCAAGTGCTTTTCGGACGTCCACAGTCCAATAATTGGCTAATACGATAGCCCTCGGCTAGACTGGTTAATTGACTTTCGGGTTTCTGACAACGCTTAGAGACTGTCAAAGGCAACTGACGGGACTAATAGCTTAACGTGCTTACCTAGGTACGGAGGGCTTTGGATATGTAAAAAGGGTACCCATCCACGGACCGATCGATCGGCCCATGCGACTGTTATTACCTAGCCACAAGATATTATTAACCTCAGCACTAATATAAAAAAAATTATAGAGCATAGACTAATTTACCTATTAATGTTTTTACCAAAAATACAGGAGAAAGTTAAGCTGAGTGTCACGCTCATTTTTCATTGGACTTTTTAATTATTTATAGTGTTGTTTACTAAATAAAAGTGCGTGATTTATGTAGTGAAAAGTGCATTCAGTAAATAATTCGTAAAGAACATTGAGATATCGCAGCATAGTGGCCTTATCATGACTTTGCCTCAAACCTCCCCCGTAGATGGTTCACGCGGCCGTCTTTTCCGACTTGAATAAAAATTCATTACATGACATTGGCTAAATGCACAAACCATGCGAAACCAAAGAAGAAAGAAAGAAATAAATAAAAACTAAAAATATGAAAAAGAAAAAAACTATAGAGCTGACTTTTAAAGTTCTTTCACTTCAACTATCCTGTTATTTTATATGAAGCCTATCAATTATATATCATTGAACATTAATTTGAGTTCTTTGACACAAGCTAACAGTACAATAGCAGTAGCTATGGGTTTTATTTTGATAGTTCAATAACATTCATTGGGGTTAAGTAGACGACTTTTCAATCTAGAAAGCTACGTTACGATTTCCGGTTACTTTGATATCAATTCATAATTAAGGGTTTATCCAAACTAAGGATTAAGAAAATAGTTATCTAAGATTAATTCATTTCATGATTAATAAGCGACATTTTGGATTAATCTTTGTTTAATAGAAACAGTTGTTTGACCTACTGTTGATCAAACTAAAAAGCATACCGCATATATGTTTTAAATAAATGTTTAAACGTGCAATAAATTTATAATTAAGTCAGTGTTAAAATCGAGTGTTAGAAATAGTAAAACAAATAGGAAATTATAATTTGTTACTCTAGTTACCAGCAAATTGTCATAAAAGAAGTGTATTGACTTGTAACAACGACGCCATTACGTTTAATCAAAGAAATGCCTAGCGGCTCTGAAGACAGATTAGCAACGAGAATTTGATGAAAACATTCTATTTCACTAGAATGTGTTGTAAATAAGTACGATTTCTGTAATTAATTGATATTTTAGGACTTATTTTGTTGCGTTTGTGTTCCCTGATAAGCGGGACGAATAAAAACATGCCTAAAAACTATGAGGTGTGTTCATTTTTGTTACATCTGAGCTTAGTGGTGGAGACAATGGCAGTTTCTAGAAATTCCAATAAGCATGGTACTCCATTATATACTATAGGAGTAAATTATTTCTATCTTTGAATAATAATAAAAACGATTATTTGCGGTAAACATGGTCACACAGATAATACAAAAAAATGGTTGGGTTAACATGCGTCAAATGTACGTAAAGCGACTGTCGAGCAGCTTTTGATTCTCTCTGCTGGGACACAAACCTCTCTGTGCCATATTATATAACACCACGTGGGCCCAGTGCGTCATTGATGGATGTCGCTTGTTTTCGAATTTTTGATTCTAGGATATAGGTTGCACCTATAGCAGGGAGAGGGTTAAATGTGATGCTTCATGCTCATTATAAACGAAATTGTCTATTAGGAGTTTTTGGCGGGAAAGTTAAGCTGGGTGTCACGCTTATTTTTCATTGGACTTTTAAATTATTTATAGTGTTGTTTACTAAATAAAAGTGCGTGATTTATATAGTAAAAGTTCATACAGTAGGTAAATAATTCATAAAGAACATTGAGATATAGCAGCATAGAGGCCTCATCGTGACTTTACCTCAAACCTCCCTTGTAGATGGCTCATGTGGCCGTCTGTTTCAACATAAATAATTCATTATGTGAAATTGGCTAAATGCATAAACAGTGCGAAGCCAAAAACGAAAGAAAGAAGAACTTTTGAAGATTTTTCTTTTACTTACTTGAAATTGGCACAAAGTCATAACTTGTGGTAGGCCATAACATCGGCCGTCGGCAGAAGTTACCACCCACCAGACAAAGCCTTGCCGCCAAGCGATTTGTCGTGTTCCGGCATGATGTCTGGTGAAGCCGTACGGAAGACGGGTCTTAGCAGTTGTGTTGCGATGTGTGCCGTGTGCGATGCGCCTAATGTTGTTGTGTTGGGGGTTTGGTCGTGGAGGATCTTCAGATCAATCTCTCTTTGGCGCAGCATCGTTGGTCGTGTTGTTGGTTTTAATATTGCATCACCTCGCTCAACTGCCGTCTTCCTTCCTATTCGCTCAGTTTTTCAAAGTGAATAGGCTCTTAATAAACTAGCGCGCTTTACCATCAACGATCGCATCACAGCTTACCATCAGGCGGGATTGCGGTCAAGCGCTAGTTTATAATCATTAAAAAAAAAAAAAAACTACAAGAAATAATGTCTATTAGTCAACCAAGATATTAACTTAGTTGATTTTATTCTACATCAATCTAGCTGGTGAAGACTCATAATAGTATCATAATAACTGTTATTCTAGTTATCCTACCTATACAACATTAAGTATTTTAAGTAAATAATCTATGTACAAAATTTCAAAAAAATATCATGAAAAACCACAAAGTTATGAGCTTGTTATCCTACTTGACTGTCCTAACAAAAATATGGTCGACGCTCCGGTCGGGCGGGCAGTCGGTGCATTGACCTCTGGCGTCAGCTGTTGCGCAGTACTACGTATGATCTATCGTAAGCTGCGTGGCGGGCTCGGTAACCACACTGCAACAATTTCTAAATGTATTTGGGAAAAAATATAAGATGGTGTAAAAACGATTGGAATCGATTCAGTTGCTTATTCTAAAAAAACAAAAAATGATGTTGTATAATAGTCGCGTATACGTGCGTTGCTAATATTTATCACTGATATTAATGTAATAATTTCACAATATAATGGATCATTTTTAAGACCTTAATACAGTCTGGCATTGGATCAACACGGCCAATGTCAGGAGGCTTCAGAAAGCGGTGAGGTCGTCTATACAAAATAATGCCTAGGTCCGTGTCTCGAAATCTAGGCATTGTTTTAAATGTAGGTAAACATTAAGAATAGACGTATGTGGATTAGTAAAATCATTCTTTTTGAGTAATAACACAAAGTGCTGATTCTCAGCCTAATTTGAGTTTTTTTTATACAACGTTAGTTTTTCCTTATACGAAACCTGAATATAGTTTGTTCAGAATAAGCAACTTCAAAAATATATTTAAAAAAATTGTAGTGTGGTTACAGAGTGCAGAACACAGTTCACAGCGGATCATAGTGTCCTAGCGTGGGGATAAGGGTGTTTTACAATACGTAATAAAACGTTTTAATAAACCGTGACAAAAAAAAAAACGAAATAAATATGAAAAGTAAAATAAAAAAAAGGTTGTTTTAACGTGCTAATCTCAGGAACTACATGAGGAAGACTATAGGCTTACATCACGCTACAGCCCTTAAAAGGCAAGCAAAAATAAGGAAAGAAGACAGGTGCTGCTAGGTATGCAACCCGATGGGCTGATAAAAATATCAGCTTTTTTTTTACAAAACTCCCACGGTGACTCCAAGACCTCGACCACCGACCACTGGGAGAAAGACCTCGGTGGTCGGATATCGATTGGGTGTATATCCTAATAACAAAATCTCAAACAGAAGCAATTCGACAAAAACAATTCAATTACCTTTAATCTAAGTGATTAAAACCGATTACTTTCAAGTCACAGTTTACCTACATAAGCTATTTATTTTTGGTGACACAAAGTAAGGCCTTTACGGTCAATCTACGTCATAGTACGTAACAATCAAAGAAATAAATAACTCTCTGATCCTTTTAGGATATTGGAAACTCTCCCACGGGAACATCTGAGACAACCGTCTTATTCTTATTTCGAAATGCTTGCGCATGCGACGCAGTCTCGTCAGAGCGGGTCTTGAATGTGCGTAAAATAAAAAGACGATTCACTTTTTTAGTAAAATGATTAACATAAGAATTCGTAATGAGGTTTAATTTATTTTATTTGCCGACTTTAAAGGGATTTATGAGTGTAATTTCACCTGTTGTTGTTGATGTGATATATGGAGAAAGAAGTCCAGAGTGCGAAATTTTAATCTAAACTATTCATATTATCACCACTTGTTTGGAATTTCCTATCTCAGGGTAATAGTCTCCCTATTCTTTCCACAAGCGAAATTAACCATTTCTTTTTCTTAGTAATACTTAGATTAGAAAAATCCTTTAAAACTCTCAGACTGTGATTTGTTATGTAACTGTGGTAACAATTGTGTAACAAATCACAATTCCACGAGTGAGGGATTGGCATCCATTGGCATGTAGGTAAAGTATAATTATCAAGAGGTTGTTTTGATGAAATTTTGTCAGCAAACATCTTTGTCCTCGCAGTGTTTGCTGTAAGAGATTTCTCCCGAAACTGACAATACGTTACATAAGTAGAGCAAGAGTCGTGATTACGCTCAATCCTTCTCTGTATGAGAGGAGACCTGTGCCCGGTAGTGGGACGATAAAAGGTTGATGATGATGATGACAATACGTGATTGTGATAGATTAGTCTATCCGGTTTTTACAGCATTATTATTTGACCGTTTGGTCCTTACGGTTCAGATATAACTAGATCTTGGTGTCATCTTTAGGCTTAAGCCCGGTTTCCACTGCGAAAGGGTAATGTGCGGAAAATGGTTAGGCGGAACGGACTCCTTTTTAATGAAATAGGTTTGCGTTTCCACCAACGAAGAGTTGGTCATTTGATTTCCACTCTAGAACTGAGCGAGCTCATTTCTACTCTTTCTACACGCTCGGCTCTTTCCGTCCGACTGTTTGTTGGTGGAAATAGAAGTATGCAGTTTGCGTTTGCGAGTTTAACGAAGTCATTAATGGGTCGGTTCCGCTCGCGGTGGAAACCGGTCTTTACACCGTGTAGAGACTGTGGTCACTATGCATGAGACTGTCACGACCCGCCCAATCTTTTTTCAACTTGGCAGCTTTTCCTAGGATGTTCCCGTTTTGTAGGATAGAATAGGCCTTGAAAAATGACACTTAGAAGGATGTGAGGGAGGCATTAGAAGTAAAAAAGAATTGTTTACATGTATTATTACACGAAGATCTGCGAACGAGCAATGAACCGCAGTATACTATGTAGACGATAAATTATGGTGTCGTTTTCAATAACACAATAAGTACTGTGCCCCATAACAAATATAGCTGATGTGTATCGAAAGCTGCACAACTAAACATTTTTCCTTCCTTCTCCCCTCACAAGATCGATTTTAATTATATCTGGCGGAGATTTACACAACACATCTACACGAAGTAGATTATCTGTGATACTGACCTTATAATCCCAAAAAAACAAACCCTAGAAGAGAATAATTTTAAAGTGAAACTCCATTAAACACTGCGCTATAAAAATACTCGCAGATCCAATTGGATTAGAATAACAACGAATGCTACTCATATCAAATTGGATCTGCAAAGTAAAATGGAAAAATACTTACCTAGAATTACAAAACCTATGTTCAATTACCGTACCTAGATATACAGGCACTCCATTTATTTTAGAGATCGTTAAAAGTTATAAATGAGATGAGATTAATTAGTTTCACAAAGGGTAGTTAAATAAAACTTATAGGTACAATCTACAAGTAACTATAGAATACGACTAGGACAACGTATTTATAGTATAACTAGTTGCACCGCGCAGTTTCACCCACGTAGCTTTCGATATGTTTTTATATATGCTCCACTCCTATTGGTCGCAGCGTGATATTGTATATATAGGCCCAAAGTCTTCCTGGATTAATGGGCTATCCAACACAAAAAGAATTTTTCAAATCGGACCAGTAGTTCCTGAGATTAGCGCATTCAAACGAACAGACTCTTCAGCTTTATATATTAGTATAGATAATAATCATAAAGATAGTTTCTGTTTTGTTCTTAACGGTACAAAACGTGAGAAATGACTCGTCCAGATGACGCGGTTATAATGGTTCTGAAAAGGAAAAAAATATTTTAATTAATGATCAACAACTGTAATTACTCTCGTCTACAAATTACAGTAGCGATTAGCGGTTTGCCAAGGAAACAAAAAGATACTTATACACCGTGGAATATTAGTCGTTTTATAAAGACAATCTAAACACAATCTACTAAGTCTATCCCTCTCAGAGAGACGAGGCCTGTGTTTCAGGAGTGAGAACAATATAGCCTGAGTATGTAAATCTATCCAGTGACTCATCATCATCCGAGCGTTCAATCCCAGTTGCATTGATGTAGATACAGCCAGAATAGTTTATTTTAGTTATTATCATAGTCTTATGACTTATGGGATTCTTCTCTGGGGAACTTGTGCGGACATCAATACCATCTTTGTTTTACAGAAAAGGGCTGTTCGAGCCATTTACAACCTTGGTCCTAGAGATTCTCTTAGAGAAAAATTCAGAGAGGTGGACATTCTGACTGTAGCTTCACAGTATATATTTGAAAATCTTATGTATGTACATAAAAATATATCGGATTTTAAGAAAATAAACGATATTCATAATATAAATACCAGGAACAAACACAATCTTGCTGTACATCACACTCGTCTCCACAGAGTAGGCAACTCGTTCATGGGTCAATGTATACACTTTTACAACAAGCTTCCCATGGACATTCGAAAGTTACCCATTAAACGATTTAAAAAGTATATAAAGGCCAAACTTTGCAAAAAGGGGTATTATAAAATCACAGATTATTTAGAAGACAAAAAAGCTTGGGACTGAGCTCTTCGCTCTGTTAAGCAATATGCGTAATTATAAGGTAAATTATTGTAAACATTTTCATTTTTAATGTCTGGACTTGAAAAAGACGATGATCCCTGGGTTTGTTTCGGCTATTTCTTCTCAGAGGTAGTCAGTTAGGAAATGCCGGCATAATCTAGTTAAAAAAAAAAAAAAAACATGACGTGTAAAAGTGATCGGTGATCCTACTTGCTTAATAAACGATTTCATTTCATTTCATCCGCAGCCTTCGCGTTGGAGCCCAGGGTCCGCTGCTCTATCCATTGACTAACAAAATATAGATCCTACATGTATGAGTTAAATCATCATCATTCTTCATCATTTGTGCTGAAAGACGTCCACAGCTGGACATAGGCCTCCCCCAAGGATCTCGACGATGACCGGTCATGGTGCATGGTCGTCAATCGAGAATCCGTCGGCCCCATCGGCCATCGGTCCTACGGGCAACGCGACCGGCCCATTGTCATTTAAGTGTTGTCATTCTTCGGGCTATGTCGGTTACTCTCGTTCTTCTGCGCATCTCCTCATTTCTGATGTGATCACTCAGTGAAACCCCAAACATAGCCCTCTCCAGGGCCCTTTGAGTGACCTTGAGCTTTCTTATGGCGAACACGTCTCAGTTACATAAGTCATCACTGGAAACACACACTGGTCGAAGTCTTTTGTCTTGAGACACTGCGGTATTTCGGATAGAAGATTCTACGTAGCTTTGTATTAAATCACGCCATTTTTAATTGAATCTGAGTGGAAAAATCAAATAGCATAATCGTCTGCCTCGCCTATTCCCAACTATGTCAGGGTCAGCTTCCAGTATAACGAGATACAGCTGAAATACCAAGATTTTATATGGAGCCTACCTATCAACCCTGCACAATCCAGTTATTGGCTAATACTCCTTAAACTCCTTGGTAGTGTATTCGGCACTGGTGCAGCTACACAGGAGCTAAACTTAGCATTCGGGAACACCGTTGGAGCTGCTGAACCTTGGACAAAACTTCTTTCGTCTTTGTATTGTGTAGATTCAATTTCTTAGTATTGTATAATTGCATGGCGCACGTGTGATCACAATGTTCTTGCTGTAAAGCATCTATTTCTTGGGTTAGTCTTTTATTGACTTGATTGTGCTATGGCTGTTGAGAGTATGTCATGCTCACTCAAATGTCTCGCTGGTGGTGGCGTGTGTGTTGGATCATTAGGTTCCCTTCAATACGGTTGAGATGAATGATGCTAATCCATACGTCATGTTCGTGAACGGACGCCGTCAGAGGGGACTGGTCATCTCTTAGCTGCTACGGCGTATTTTAATTTCTGAATTGTTGTTTTTTCCATAATGGACGCTCTCAGCGTACAATATATTTCTGCATCGTTCTCACACGATTGATTTCAAAACGAATGATGTAATCAAATATTTGTATCAATAGCTTGATAATTTAAATGAGTGTCCATGGAGTTTCTTGCCCGTTCTTCTCCATAGGTACCTACTCTTTGGAATGGGCGACTAGCTTCACCTTACTGACTGACCGACCTTCTGACAATTCAAAAGTGCCTGTAACTGGTTTATTTGAAATAAATGCTTTAATTTCTTTTTTTTTTTTTTTTTTGATTGGCGTACGTGGGGCTGGCAGGTGGGGTTAGTTGAGCCAACCCAATCACTAATCAAAGTATAAACGGGGACATTTTAAATGCAGTATCGTGATTAATTATGACTGTTAACCTACAGCGCGATGCTTTTTCAGTGCCTTAACAGTGTCTAAAAATAGTTTTCAATCATACGGTTGTACGGACTACAGCAGATTAAACTACCCGAAACTGTTAAATATTCCCAATCAACCTTCAGTCTTAATGCTTTGGAGATAAACTTGAAAATCTAATAAAGAAATCTGACAGATTTTAGTAGCTTGATGTGCTGTCTGTACCTACTTAGACAAAATATAGGAACCGTCATAACTTTATAAGCCGAAGAAAGCGTTACGGTTTGCTGCGAAATCCAAATATTGTATTTTTTCTTGCAATTTTTTGACCTGCAGAAACCAAAATGTATATGAATTTCGTTGCATCCGCCTTAAGCAATCTTGATAGAGATGTCGCAGCCAACTGGTTTAATTAGCCCTTTAGTTATCCGCCTATACTTTAAATAAAACGGCGGCCGTTCAACTAACTACCTGAGTATTCAATAAATTATAGTTCAGGTTGCAGTAACTAAGCCAGGGCATCGCAACCAAGTAGGTTAGGTTAGAACTATGATCAATAATGTGCGAGGAGAGACTGCAAAGAGAGGCGAGCATTATTTCTAAAGGCCAGGCGATTGACTAAACGGCTTATTTAATTAGTTGACTGAGCCAGAGATTTAGATAGATAAAGAGGTATATTCTCGGTGGTAGGCCATAACATCGGCTGCCGGCATAAGTTACCTACTACCAGACAAAGTCATGCCGCCAAACGATTAGTCATGTTCCAGCATGATGTCTGGTGAAGCCGTACAGAGGACGGGTCTGCGATGTGTGCCGGGTACGATGCGCCAAATGTTGTTGTGTCGGGAGTTTGGTCGTGGAGCGCCACCAGATCAGTTTCCCTCTGGGGCAACATGGTTGGACGTGTTGTTGGGTTTAACATTGCATCACCTCGCTCAACTGACGTCTTTTCATTCAGTTTTTTTTGAGTGAATATGCGCTATACCATCAACGATTGCATCACTGCTTACCATCAGGCGGAGTGCGGTCAAGCACTAGATTATAAAGAAAAAAAAATGTGATTACAGAATTACTATATTTTTCGGTATTTTTATTAGTGGTAGGCTGCAGTTCTAATAACTGTGCGAATTAAAAGGGCGATTCGGACTGCACACGATGGGTTTTTTTATATAAATTATAAACCAGCGCTTGACCGCAATCCCGCCTGATGGTAAGCAGTGATGCGATCGTTGATGGTAAAGCGCGCTAGTTTATTAAGAGCCTATTCACTCTGGCCTTGAAGACACTCAAATTGTAGTGTGACGGAAACACCGTCGCTGGCAAATTGTTCCAGCCCCTCGATGTACGCGGTATAAAAGAGGAAGCAAAACGCTTCGTCCGGATCGCAGTGGTATCAACAATGTAAGGGTGGGAGCTCGCCGTACGACGGGTCGTCCGATGATGGAACGGAGATGGAGGAATTAAATCATGCAATTCCCTTGCACACTCACCAGAATGCATCCTATAGAAGACCGAAAGGCTGGCTACTCTACGCCTGTGCTCCAGGCTTTGGAGACCGTTTCGAGTTAAGTCTGGGTCGTCAATCAGCCTCTTCGCACGCCTCTCCACCAGAACCAAAGTGGCAAGGTGACATTTCGCAGCACCTGCCCAAATGTGGCTGCAGTACTCCACACACGAGCGGACCTGTGTTTTGTACAACATTAGAAGCTGCCCTGGTGTGATGATGTACCGCCGGACCTTCGCGATGACGCCTAGTTTTCTGGCAACCCCCTTAAATATTTTTTTTTTCTGTGTTTAGTATAAGCCCCGCAGATAGAAAATAGATCTGTAAATGGCTTCCGCTCGCATGCGTTCTCGTTCACTCTATCGCTGTCTATACTCACACAGTGAAGTAAGCTCTGCAAAAAAAATCAAATCAATCAATCAGTCAGGATTCACTTTCCAAGCTACATACTTTGAGTTTGACGCACTCCAAGTTATCGTTAATTTCTTTTCGCCAAAGTCTCTGTTAATTTGTTGAGTTTGATTGTTATTTGTTTGCGTTACGTTTGATTGTTATTTATTTTCGTTAAATTTTTAATAATAACGTTGACAGTTTATTATCTTAGCATTTGGTTTGTGATTGATTGATTGTAAAGCGTTTCGCTTAAAATTTTGGAAAACCATAAAAAAATGTTACTCAAATGAGAACTTAGCTAAATTTAAATCATGTTTACAAAATATATCTTTTCAAGAAGTTTACGAAAGTCATGATGTTAATGTGGCGTACAAGACATTTCATGATATTTTCTCGATGTTTTACAATCTCTGTTTTCAAGAGAAAATAATAACAATAAACACTAATAAACAGGTGAAATGGATTTCTCGTGGCATAAAGACATGTAGTAAAAGGCAGAGACAGCTATTGTGGGCTTACAGACTACACCCAACAAAAACAGCTAAAACTGAATTGAAAAATTACACTACGCGGTACAAAAAAATTGTTAAACTAACTCAGAAGGCACAAAATAACTACTTCATAAACAACTCTCAAAACAAATCAAAGGCCACGTGGCATATAGTAAATAAATCTAAAACTAACCTGCCTAAAGAACAGATACTCACAATAGAAACAGGGAATATGACTTATACAAACCCAATTGACATAGCAAATGCTTTTAATAATTACTTTATAGATGACATCGAGAAAAATATAATAACCGACATAAAAATAATGAATAAGTTAGACAATTTGACAATGCAATCAATGTTTATGCAACCTGTTTTGAAATCCGACATTATATTAGCCACAAAGACACTAAAAAACACTAGTACTGTAGGTATTGACGGTATAACGACAAAAGTAATTAAATATGTAATTGACATTATAGCACCCGTGCTAGCACATATTATTAATGTCGGTATTACCGAGGGCATCTATCCCGAAGATTTAAAAAAAGTCATAATAAAACCGCTCCACAAAAAAGAAGACAAAAAGCTTATAAAAAATTACCGTCCCATAGCCAAAATTCCTATTTTTTCCAAAATTTTTGAAAAAGTTATATATAACTCGTTATATCAGTTTCTTCATAAACACAACGTCTTGTGCAAGGAACAAAACGGTTTCCGAAGAAATAAAACCATTAATATGGCCATTTTTGACTTCCTCAATAATATTATGTCTGCTGTGGATAAAAGGACTCCCATCTGCGCTATTTACACAGACATGACTAAAGCCTTTGATTATGTCTCTCACAAAATCCTTTTAGACAAATTGCATTGCTATGGCATCAGAGGAAACATTTTAAAATTAATAGAATCATATCTTAGTAATAGATTCCAATGTACGGAAATTACGAGAGTGTGTGCGAAGTCAAAAATGGAACAAACGTATGTGTCAAATTTCAGGAATATAAAATATGGGGTGCCTCAGGGTAGCGTGCTCGGGCCACCTTTATTTCTCATATATATAAATGATCTGCCGAAAGTGACGCAACAACAAATGGTTTTGTTTGCAGACGATAGCACTGCCATAGTAAAATGTAGAGATCTAAATACATATGAAACTGACATTAATAATACTCTTACTGACATAATTAATTGGCTTAATATGAATAATTTAAAAATTAACCTGAAGAAAACCAAACTAATGCATTTTTACCAAAAAATTGAAGCTCCAAAAATGTGTGTCAAATTTAATGACAACGTAATAGAAGAGGAAAAAGTAAGTGTGTTTTTGGGTATCTATATTGACAGTAACTTGAATTGGAAACCGCATATAGAACAGCTTTGTGGGAAAATTCATAAATCAGCATACGCACTTTTTCAACTGGCCAGAAAAGTAAATATAGACTCGTTACTTGTTGCCTATCATGGTTTGGTGGTCTCACTCATACGATACGGTATTATTTTCTGGGGTAATTCGCCGGATAAAGAATTAATATTCAAGGCACAAAAAAGGTGCATTAGAGCCATGTGTGGTTTGAAAACAGAAGACAGTTGCGCGCCGTACTTTAAATCGCTAAAAGTTCTTACGGTGCCGGCGTTATACATACTGGAAGTGAGTATCTTTATCAAACAGAATCCTCACCTTTTCGAAAAAATTACAACGGCACGAAATGTTCCACTTCGTAGTCAGTACAAAAATTGTTTGTGTAATTATAAATGCAACACTGCACTAGTCAAAAAAAGTATCCTAGGTATGGCTCCACGTATTTATAATAAAATTCCAGACGCCATTAAAGAATTAAATTTTACACAATTTAAGAAAAAAATTAAATTGTTCTTAATTGATAAATGCTACTACACAATTGATGAATACCTGAATGACGAATTAATGTAGAATTGCAATTTATTTTTATTGAATTTTTGTTTTTTCATTAATTTTGATATTTTATTTATTTTTTTTTTTTGACATATAATTATTTTGACATCGATTTTTTTTTTTTGACTAATATTTATATATGTTTTTTTACATTTTAATAATTCCTCGTTTGGTTATGACATAACAATAATAGAAAATCTAGATTTGCATGTATATTTGTACGCCTACTGGCATAACATAGCGCTCAGCTCATCAAAACCAAGAACTGTATCTCTATTACCTATGTTAACAAATAAAAGTATTATTATTATTATTATTATTGAACAATGGCTTGGAAAAGATGGAAAAATTAATTGTTGTAAATTGTACGGGCATGGATCCCTTCACCTTTTCAAATGGAAGAAAGAATCAAACATGTTTTGTCAACCGTACCATAAGTATCCGCCTCCATTTTCAGAACTTTTCTTTATCTGCGCGGGTTATAGGGTCTGTTGTTATAATGGTAATAGAAATACATTATCTCTGAAGATTTCAACTGTCTGGAGATCACGGTGATAGGCAGACAGCGAACTCACAGTAATAAGGTCCCGATTAACGCTATGGTTATGGAACCCAAAAAACTGAAATTTAATCACTTATGAAATTACCATCGATAGCCTACCTCCTCATCACTTAAACCAATTATTCAATTTTTCCTTAAACAATTAATGCTCTAAAAGCAATTACTTTAAACGTTTACATACTGTTGCTCTATGTACGGACGACGGCAGGGCAAGCTACCCGAAACTGTCAAATATCCCCAGACAACTTTGAGCCTTAATGCTTTAGAGATAAATATGAAAATCTAATAAAGAAATCTAAAGGATTGTAGTAGCTTGATGTATCGTTTGTACCTACTAATTTACATGATCTATGTAGCTATACTAATTTACATGATCATCGGTATACCGGAAATTTTCCGTTAATTATTTACTTTTATGTTTATGTAAAACTCTATTGTTGTGTATTATGTCCTAGATAATGAGTGAATAATATAGTGATCTATTAGTAGATTTGAAAATAAAACTACAATATGGGTATGAAATTATAAGTGTTATAACCAAGTTGCTTATTGTTCTACATGAATTACTTACAGCAGCTATAAGAATTAGTAGGAATGCTTAAATAATTTTATTCTATTTAAATAATTCCTTCACTAACTATTTACACTAAGTCCAAATATGGATATAAAAGGACGTGCGGCTTGGGACCCCCGTCAGAAGTCATCATCATCAACCTTTTATCATCCCACTGCTGGGCACAGGTCTCCTCTCATACAGAGAAGGGAAGAAGTCATAAATTACACTAATGACACACTATGAACACTGAGTAGAGAGAGGAGGAAGTGTCTGTCCGAAATACGGATAGCGTTGTGGGTTACAGTGAGAGAGAAGAAGTTTGCCTACCGCTGCCGTATGCGTGAGAGAAAGGGACGCCAGACAGACAAGTTATCACATTTTTTATAAATTATTAACTAGTGCTGGCTTAAGTCGTGGTGGCCTAATGGTTAAAACACCAGCCTATGAATTATGAGTGCGCGGGTTCGATTCCAGGTCAGGCAAGTACCAATGTAACTTTTCTACCAATGGACTTTCTAAGTATGTCTTGGACACCAATGACTGATTAAAAGGTGAAGGAAAACATCTTGGGGAAACCTGGTCTTTAAGTCTGAAATCGCCAACCCGCATTGAGCAAGCGTGGTGATTACGCTCAATCCTTCACTGTATGAGGGGAGACCTGTACCCAGCTGTGGGGCGATAAAAGGTTGATGATGACAAATAATGGTATTGAGTAAAAGTAAATAGGTACTGATATTCATAGGTATGCCAGTTGATTCTTTAATATGGGCTTATTCAAAGAAAAATTATCTGTTCTGTGGTTCATTCATACCCTAAAATTATGGCATATAAAAACATCTTGTATAAACGTTACCTACTTTTTTGTAAAATGATTTTCCAATTGCTACGGTTAACAATAACTATAGTTTTGTTAGCGAGGCTGTGTGAACAGTGACATGTTCTGGCATCGTTCACACCATCGTCTAATTGACGCCAAATTATTTTAAAAATAATTCATGTCCGTTGTCAAAGGCAACCGAGCGATTACGGACAGAAAAAAAGTTGACACGATTAAACTTAACTAGATACAGACGTGAGAACACAAAACTACTTCAATCTTTTTTTTTTTTTTTTGGACAAAACCCGCCACACTTTGTCCCACCCACTGCAACCGGAAAGCCAGAATCAACAGTGGAAACCGCCAGAAAAACGAGTCCCGGAGAAACGATTCAACTGTCTGGGGTCCAGCAACGAAATTAATCAGAAAAGAATAGCGGAGGAGTAAGAAAAAATATATTTTTTCCACTTCCCTCCATAACAAACAGGAGACAGAACTAGGCCAATCGGCACAAAGGGACATTATTGCAACCGGGAGAAGTTCAGATTGCCAAGCACCACGGAATAAAATTTGATTAAGTTAATGGGTTAATCGGTGGCATAGTGGTATTGGCCGCAACTTACAAGTTGTAGATCGTAGGTTCGAACCCCATCAGGCACTTTATAAAATAAATAATTTAAAATAAAAAAGCTTTTTATTTCTTACTGTCTACAAAAAAAACAATTAAACTAAAAAAAAAAAACATAATTAAATACTAACTGTTAAAAATATGCTATATTTTGAGCAAAAAAAAAAAGAAGCAAGAACCCTCCGTTAATTGGAAATGAAGGCCTCTAGAGAATGCAAAGTGTCCCTGTCGCCTGCCACGTCTATCCATTGCTCGCCAACCACATGAACTAAGTCGTCTGCCCATCGAGTAGTTGATCTTCCTCTCTTTCTTGTGCCCGAAGGTCCCAGCCAAGAAGTCAATCGCTTAGTCCAACGATTGTCAGTAAGACGAGCTATGTGGCCGGCCCAGCGCCACTTTTCACATAGTTGCTTGCTGTGACTTAGCGCATCTGTGACTTTTGTCTTTTTTCTAATACAGGGTGGCGCAATAGAACGTGCATTTTTAAAATATTTATTAAAAAATAAATACAAAAGGTATAGTTAAAATAAAACTAAGCAATTATTAAGTGATAACTGAAGTTTATTTTTTAAAAATAACATCATCTAAATGATGACCCTCTCTACGTTGGCACTCCTCTAACCGCAAACGGAAATTACCGAAAACTTTCTTAAGTAGTGCTGGTGTGATTGCTGCCATTTCACCACGAATATTCTCCTTGAGCTGACTGATGTTTCTCGGATTATTGGTGTAGACTTTGTATTTGAGGTATCCCCACAAAAAAAAGTCAGGAGGCGTCAAGTCTGGACTGCGCGGAGGCCATGGGATATCACCTCTTTTCGAAATCAGTTTGCCAGGGAACATCTGCTTCACAACCGCCATGGAGTCATTTGATGTGTGACTGGTAGCTCCGTCTTGTTGGAACCAAGTCCTAGAGTTCTTTCTTTATTCTTGAATTTTCAAGTTCTGGGGCCAAAAAACCTTCCAACATCGCAACATAGCGTTCGGTATTAACAGTGATGTTTTGCCCCCGTGCGTTTTCAAAAAAATAAGGACCAATTATTCCTTTGGCAGAGATTGCGGCCCAAACTGTCACTTTAGGGCTATGTAACAGTTTTTGATGTTTGAGTCTGGGATTCTCACTATTCCAATAACGACAATTTTGGCGGTTTACGAACCCATTCATATGAAAATGTGCCTCATCAGAGAAAAGGATGTTTTCAAAATTTTAAAACCGATTGAGCATTTCATTAGCAAATGTGAGTCGTGCTATGAAGTCAGAGTCTTTCAATTCTTGAGTTAATTGCAGCTTGTATGGATGCAATTTAAGATCCAAGTTTAAAATTCGTTGCAAACTTCGTCGCGATATGTTTAGGACAGACGATCTCTTGCGAGTAGACATTTGTGGATCTTCTCGTACCGACTGCTTAACACTCTCAATATTGTCTTCGGTCCTAGATGTGCGTGGACGACCTTTTGCGTGTGGTTTAAACGTCGATCCAGTCTCTTCAAACCGCTTTATCCAGATTTTAATTAAATTAGCACTCGGAGCCTCCCTAATTTGCCGTACACCATACTCAGAACAAAATAGTCGCCTGACAACTACGTACGAACGAGAGTTTTCGTAAAATGCGCGCACGCAAAATGCGCGACGCTTCCCGTCGAAGTGACTCATAGTGACTAAAACTTCATGAACCGCGCTACCCAACGATATCGGTCTCCCCTCGCCCACGCCCCTTCTACCCCGCAAAAAAAGATGATGCAATATGCATGTTCTATTGCGCCACCCTGTACTTTTATGTGGTATTTTTCGGATTTTTTTTTAACTTTTAATAAGCTTCTCTCCATACTCCTTTGACAGGTTCTGATTTTCATTTCCACTCTTTTTGTAAATTTCCAAGTTTGGCTGGCGTAGATTAACGATGGAGAATACAGGTATCCATGACTGTCTGTTTAATCTTAGTTGGCATTTCACTTTTCATAATCAGGCGCTTTACTTTGTATAAATCTTTTCATCACCACTGCTCCCAAAACGGTGAAGAAAAACATCATGAAAAAACTGGCATGTCCTAAAGCCAAAAAAAAAAAGAATCTATGTGACATCTACCAACATGCACTGGGCCAGCATGGTCGATTACGGCCCACTCCCTCTCACCAAGAGGAGGTCTATCCCAACAGTGGGAATATTATAGGCTGATTATGATTTACTTTACATATTTCGATATAAACAAGTGATGCCAACTATCACTTGTTTATCGAAATATTTATGATAACTATCTCCTATAATCTATGGTTAGTGTAACAATTTCTTACAGGTTAGCACCGCATCTTCTTCTTCAGCCTATATATGTCCACTGCTGGATAAAGGCCTCCCCCGAGGCTTTCCACGATGACCGGTCCTGTGCTGCCCGCATCCATCGGCTTCCCGCGACCTTCACCAGGTCATCGGTCCACCTTGTTGGGAGCCTCCCTACGCTGCGTCTTCCGGTACGTGGCCGCCACTCCAGAACCTTACTGCCCCATCGGCCATCGGTTCTACGAGCAATGTGCCCCGCCCAATGCCAATTAATTTTAGCGACTCGAAGAGCTATGTCAGTGACGGTTCTTCTGCGGAGCTCCTTATTTCTAATTCAATCACGCAGATAAACTCACTAGCACCGCTTGCCCCATAAATATTTTAAGCTTGCCACAAGCGCTAAAAAAAAACCGGCCAAGTCGGAATCGCGCACGAAGGGTTACGTACCTTTATCTTTAAAAACGTAAAAAAAATGTTTCTATTTCCGTTATTAACGTTATTAATATGGAGCAAAAAACGGCAAAAAATCCCGTTTGTGGTATGGGAGCCCTCTAAATATTTTATTATAGCGACGACAGAAATACATAGTCTCTGAAAATTTCAACTGTCTAGCTATTATGATTCATGAGATACAGCCTGGTGACAGACGAAGGGACGAAGTCTCATGAACAGGGTTTTACCTTTTAGGCACGGAACTCTAATTAATATCATACTAACTAAAACTAACATTACTTACAAAAAAAAATAAATAAGAAGCTAAAACAAACTAAATAGACAAAAAATTGAGTTAAATAATCCCACTATTAATTGTTCTATGAAACTTGGTATTTGAATCAAAATGCACGTCGACAAGATATCTACAGCTATCCAACAACTTGCAAAGACGAGAAACAACAGATGTCGCTGCAAGTATTGTTCTGCACAGTATGCAAAACCTAGTAGTCTAGCAGGACTGCCAAACTAGAACTTGCATATTAATAGGCTACGATCAATGGATACTTTACGTTTCACCATTGAGAGGAACTTTAAATAAGATAATCGAAATCTCTTTTGCATCCTATAAAACACCAAAAGTCTTTCTACCCTACGCCTGTGCTCCAGGCTTTGTACACTAGCCGTCAATTTCTATAGTAAACATAGGTTACTACATTTTATTTTCCTCATTCATCTATCGAAAGTTGTAGTAGGTATCTATTTTGTTCTGTATGTAACATGATTTAAAATAAGTAATTATTGAGGCAACTATGATGGTTGAGTACATAATTAACTGTTCAAAATACATAGTAAATAACACAAGGAGTGCGAAAGAGAACAGACTAGTTTAGCCGAAAAAACAAAGTATGATGGAGAAAGAATGTCCAAATATTTAAAGCCAAAAAAAAAAATAGATTTTTTTAAGAGAAACCGGTAACTTAGGAAATGTATTTTAAGGTCAAAGCAATTTTTTAAAAAGAGACAACACCGGTATTAGTATGGGTAGAAGGGTTGCTTACCGCAAATGTATTAAGTTACCTCTTTTTGCGAAATAATATTTATTTTTTTAGGGGGATCTTTTTTAAGTTTAGCCCGGCTTTGTAGCCATTAGTAGAATCAGTTATCGATACCTAACAATACCTTCACGGATCGGACAGGACTTTCTTTACATACTGTATATAAAACAATAGACGCTAATGTTTTTTTCTAACATTTATTGTAATGACGCTTCTAACGAAGGATATTTAGCAATGATTAATAGCATGACATTTATTTTACGTTCTTGCTCATAAGTTCATAACCACAGAATCTGAGCAACCTACCTGAGTACGTCACGCAAATGAAGTTTCTACTTTTCTACGTAATTAATGCAAGTTTGTAAACAGTTGAATACGTGTTAGTACACACCTTTATCGACGTCATTCGATTTGTAACTATTCAAGAATGAAACGCATACCCTTCTTCTGGTGCAATCAAAACATTTTCATTGAACTGTGTAGTGTGTAGGCACTTATAGATTTGTCACATAAAAATATACGCATACTTCGGACTATGGTCATCATCGCTATGTTGTTAAATTACTGGATTGTATAATTATAAAAGATATTGCTATGCAATGCTTTCTTCTTCTTCTTCTTCAGCCGATAGATGCCCACTGCTGGACCAAGGATTCCCCAAGCCTTTTCACAATGACCGGTTTTGTGCTGCCCGCATCCATCGGCTTCCTGTGACCTTCAATAGGTCATCGGTCCACTTTGTTGGGGGCTTCACTACACTCTGTCTTCTGGTACGTGTCCGCCATCCCAGAACCTTACTGCCCCATCGGCCATCGGTTCTATGAGCAATGTACCCCGCCCACTGCCACTTAATTTTAGCGACTCGAAGAGTCATGTCGGTGACTATGGTTCTTCTGTGAATTTCCTCATTTCTGATTCGATCACGCAAAGAAACTCCGAGCATAGCTGTTTCAATTTGTAACTATGTATTCAATAATGAAACGTTCTTCTGGTGCAATCAAAACATTTTCATTGAACTGTGTAGTGTGTAGGTACTTCGGATTTGTCGCATAAAAATATACGCATACCTCGGACTATGGTCGTCATCTTTACCTGACTAGATTTTAACTTCTTGTACGATTAGAACAGTTTCATTAATTTTATTTAGTAATATTAACAAAAATATTTATCTTTGTTATGTGGACAGAGGGACCAACCCTGGGGACCTCAGTTCAATTATTATATGTATATTTTTCATATTTTATGCTTAGTGGTCAGTTAATAAGTCAGTTAAACAAATATTTAGTAAATAAATATCTTTACAAATTCTTTACTAAATGTCTGTTTTATAAAACATTCTTTATTAAGATACTTTACGAGATTTGGCTGATCGTCTGTGGGAACTGAGGGACCACAGTCTATGGGCCGTAGTATTTAATATAGGTATTTGTTCACAAATTCCCAGACTCGTTCTACAATTGTTATAAGTCTATTCTAAATCCTAGAATTTTCATTTCGCGAATTACCAGTGTGGTCCCTCAGTTCACGCGCACATTGGGGAAATGTGTCAACGTAAACAAAGCATTGAAATTTGTTCTACTGACAAAATGAAATCCAGTCCTATTGATTGAAATGACTGACTGAAATGAAACCCAATAATTATCCCACAACCAATTACCCAACATCGGCTGCCTGCAGAAGTTACCACCCACCAAAGTGTTGCCGCCAAGCGATTCGTCGTGTTACGGCATGAAGTCTGGTGAAGCCGTACGCAGGACGGGTCTGATTACTAGTGTTGCGATGCGTGCCCGGTACGATGCGCCAAATGTTGTTGTTTCGGGAGTTTGGTCGTAGAAGGTCTCCAGATCAATCTCCCTCTGTCTCAACATGGTTGGTCGTGATGTTGGCTTTAACATTGCATCACCTCGCTCAATGGCAGTCTTCTAAGTATTTAATAAAAATACTTTATACGTAAGCTATTAATAAACCAACAAGAAATAAAAAAAAACAAAACCTAGTTCTAAATATAAAATCTGGTTCTTCGTACACATAACAATAAAGTCGTGTGCGTATCACCCAAAGACATTAAAATTATATTTAATCACCGTACCACATACCGCGCAATATTTAAAACGTGCACATTGCCTGACGTCACCATGCGCTGGCGCACACGCAACGACCTTGACATAGACACTGCTGCGTCGTCGGCAGGACTGGTTCATGGACATGTGACAATGAAAGGATTGTGTGTTCATATGTTATACGAGCAAGTTGAAGGATTAGCGTTGAATCTGGATTTTTTTTAGAAATTATAAAGTAGTGCTTGAAGTCATCCCGCCTGATGGAATCGTTGATGGTAAAGTGCGCTAGTTTATTAAGCCTATTTTCACTCAAAAAAGTGATTGAACAGAAAGGAAGACGGCAGTTGAGGGAGGTGATGCAATGTTAAACCCAACAACACGACCAACGATGCTGCGCCAGAAGGAGATTGATCTGGAAGACCTTCCACGACCAAACTCCCGACACAACAACATTTGGCGCATCGTACCCGGCACACATCGCAACACAACTGCTCATACCCGACACACTCAAACACGACGAATCGCTTGGTGGCAAGACTTTGTCTGGTGCTTCAGTTTCCTAGAAGAACTGATGTCTGTCCACATAGCGTCCGTGATTTACCTATGAATGAAGTCATTGAAATGTACCCGTGAAAGAAAATATGTTAGTTTGTTTTCTTAAGAAGTTTGACACCGTAAACTTAACTTACATTCTGAGAAAAATGATTATACAGACGACAACATTTGATATGTTGTCTTACTACAATCTGTCAGATTTCTTTATTAGATTTTCAACTTTATCCCTAAAGCATTAAGGCTCAAAGTTGATTGGGAATATTTGACAGTTTGTGGTAGCTTGGTCTGCAGTCGTGCATACAATATTTTTTCCCATTATAATTTTCGAAAAGAATTACAAAGAAACGTTTTTGGGTAAACACATCAGGCCGGAACACGACGAATCGTTTTTGTTGGTAAAATCAGCCTGTTCTGCAACTGTCCTTTTCGCACTTTACCGGGAGAGGTTGGAAGCAATGCGACGGCAATAGTTTCTTCAAATACCTATTTTCCGAATTTCTCGGCACTGGAGTCCCCTCTTAAGTACTATCCATTGGAATCATTTTGAAGCATATTGCTTATCCATTACTGCATATGTTCGAAAACGTGTCAGCTCAACAACGTAAATAACGCAATTGATGTTGTTAAATTGTCAAAATGAAATCCATCATCAGGCCTCCTCTGATCCTCTCATAAAGAGAAGGATTGAGCTTTATCACCACGCTTGCTCAATGCGGGTTGGTTATTACTAACTTTTAACTTTTGTATTAATTTAAATCTACTCGATTTCTTTTACTTATGTATAATTGTATATGTATTATAAATGATGTGAATTACAGTTTATTTCCCTAAAGGTCGTGTCACTGTCTGTATGAGTCGACTATGATTAATCGGTATGGCCAAAGTGCATAAGTCCAAGCATGAGTTTATTTTTCTGCCAGCTGCGCAGAAAAATTTGGAAAAAATAAAAATATAATAACTGACCTGAAAACTAAGCACCTGGTGAAACTCTAATTGTAGTAAATACATAGAATACATCAAATATATACAAAACGGTGAAGGAAAACATCTTGAAGCTACCGTCATGTCTTAGTACGAAATCAAAATCAAAATCAAAATCAAAGCATTTATTTCAAATAAACCAGTTACAGGCACTTTTGAATTGTCAGAAGGTCGGTCAGTCAGTAAGGTGAAGCTAGTCGCCCATTCCAAAGAGTAAGGTACCTATGGAGAAGAACGGGCAAGAAACTCCATGGACTCTCTTTTAAATTATCAAGCTATTGATACAAATATTTGATTACATCATTCATTTAGAAATCAATCGTGTGAGAACGATGCAGAAATATATTGTACGCTGAGAGCGTCCATTATGGAAAAAAAAAAAAACAACAATTCAGAATTTAAAATACGCCGTGGCAGCTAAGAGATGACCAGTCCCCTCTGACGGCGTCCGTTCACGAACATGACGTATGGATCAGCATCATTCAGCTCAACCATATTGAAGGGAACCTAATGACCCAACACACACGCCACCACCAGCGAGACATTTGAGTGAGCATGACATACTCTCAACAGCCATAGCACTATCAAGTCAATAAAAGACTAACCCAACAAATAGATGCTTTACAGCACGTGCTCAAATATTCCTAGGCATGGGACTTCTTCCAAACCGCACTAGGCTAAGTGAGAGAAGGCTTGAGTCCCGACGATAGGAATATAATAAGAATGCCTGCGTCCCAGTTATGGAAACATAATAAAATACACCTCCTATATAGGTAGATAATAGTCAAAGACTATTTTGAACTAAGTAAATATGTTTCCTATAATCAATATGTCGATATTTTTTCGAGCGAGTCATCCTCATCATCATCATTAACCTTTAATCGTCCCATTGCTAGGCACAGGTCTCTGTGTTAGACAGCCGCCGCGGCGTAGCGATAGCGAACGCGACCGTTGAGCAAGGAATGGCGGGTTCGATCCCCGCGCAGTGCAAATATTTGTATGCATGAATATAAATATTTGCATTGGTCTGGTCGTGCCTCGGAAAGCACGTTAAGCCGTTGGTCCCGGTTGCCATACGAACATCTATGGCAGTCGTTACGGGTTGTTGGAGCCCTCAAAAGTCCTACAATTGGTCTAACTGCAATGTTTCGTTATCGCCTTCGGGTTGTGAAGGTCAGACGGCAGTCGCTTCTTGGAAAATATCGAAGTTTAGCCATAATGAGCAGTTAGACTGTAGTTTATAAAGCGGACCCTAGACTCCAAAGTTGAAAAGCTTCGGATACGACTGATTAACGCTGAGAAGAAGAAGAAGTAGGCCTGCTAGGCACAGATCCCCTCTCATACAGAGAAGAATTGAGAGTAATCACCACGCTTGATCATTGCGGGTTGGCATTGATTTTAGACTTAAAGTCCAGGTTTCCTCAAGATGGTGTCCAATATATACTTAGAAAGTACATATAACTTAGAAAAGTTACATTGGTACTTGCCAGACCTGGAATCGAACCCGCACACTCATACTTGAGAGGCTGATGTTTTAGCCACTAGGCCACCACGACTTAATTAAACAAAAATCAACTTAATGAACATTAAATTAAAGTGGTGTTTACAAAAGGTCCTTTATTTAAGCCGAAATGACGTCAATTTGAAAGAAATTAAATTTGAATCTATGTACGGACGACAGCAGGTCAAGCTACCTGAAACTGTCAAATACTCCCAACCAACCTTGAGTCTTAATGCTTTAGAGATAACGTTGAATACCTTATAAAGAAACCTGACAGATTATAGTAGCTTGCTGTGCTGCCATCTGTACATACTTATGCAAAGTATGTTATGACTTGTGAGAATGAATATAAGAAAGGCCGGGTTTTTATTATATTTGCGATATATAGTAACATTAATAACGTAGCCTGTTCTGTATTTTAAAACCATTTATCAAAAGCCAAACGTCAAAATTGTTTTCCAATTTTTTTATGTGCGTATGTACGCTATGTATACCTACATCATACTGAGGTACAGACACATCGACCAGTATATACATATATAATATGTCAGATTTCTTTATTAGATTGTTAACTTTATGGCTAAAGCATTAAGGCTCAAGGTTGATTGGGAATATTTGACAGTTTGGGATAGCTTGACCTGCTGTCCGTATCCGTACACACCTAAAGATATAGCCATCGCAAAAACTAAATAATATCGTTTCGCTTATTTTTATATAGTTAACTACTAAAAAGAAAAAACAAAAATTACAGAATTGTTTTTCTCGAAATATGACACTTATTTACATACACTATTCGATACATTCTTAAATTAGCTGTTCTACATAACAATCTTTATTTAAATATAATCCGAAAATATAAACATGTTTTGAATAACGGTAGTTTATTCAATAGCCATCGATGAAGCTGGGATCTCCAGGAAATCAAAACAAATACGTAAAATGACCGCATAGTATAGTATTTTCCTTTTAAAACTGCGTAATCTACGAGGAAAAATTATTGATATGCCAGACGTGTTCGCTCTTTGTTACTTAATAACACATGTTGGAGATCACGTAGCACTGGCGGTTAGAGAGTTCCGTTTCCTAGTTTAATTTTTTTTTTGGCAACTCTTTGACAGGTGATTGCTTTTGTTTGTGGTTGTAGAAATTTAAAAATCGAAACGCTTCAACCGTTTGTCTAGGTCCTCCGATTATAGCAAAGTGTCATTACAAATATCGAGGAAATGTACCTATGGGAGCCCCTCTTAAATATTTTATATTCTGTTTTCGTCTTAATAGTTGTTATATCGGCAACAAATTAATACATCCAAACCATCCATCAAACATCCATACATCAAATTAATAAGCCTTACGGCGGAACTACAACGCCCTCCACTATGGGATATCCTTTATGCTGACGAGATTGTGCTCGTTAGCGAAGATCCGAACAACCTACAGCAAATGTTAGAAGAATGGCAAGGAGCACTCGAAAGAGCTGGACTGCGAGTTAGTAGAGAGAAGACCGAGTGACTACACTGCAATTTCAGTGGCACCATCAGCAGCACCACTATCTATCTGCAGGACACCCCAGTAAAGGAGGTACTTTAAATACTTTGGCTTAATCATCTGTAATGACAATAGATGCAGATGTAACTCACCGTATAAATACCTGGTGGATGAAATGGAGGGAGCTCTCTGAGGTCCAATGTGATGGAAGAATGCCCATTCGCACTAAGGGCAGAGTATACAAAGCAGCAGTCTATGACATATGGTGCCGAATGCTGGCCACTGAAAAAGCAGCAATAACAGAAACTACATGTCGTAGAAATGAGAATGCTTAGATGGGCTGGTGGGGTAACAATGCTGGACCACGTCCGAAATATCCACATTCGCGGCAGTTTTAAAGTACCTACACCTATACAGGAGAAGGTTTTGGAGAGCCGCCCAAGGTGGTACGGTAATGTCATGCGGCGACACATGACAAGAGAAGTACTTGATATTGGTACCCAGCCCAGAAGACGCGGCAGACCCCGCCTTACATGGATGTCCGTTATTGACAGAGACCTAAAAAGATTAACATCTCAGACGACCCAGGACACACCGTCTTGGCGAAGATTGGCTAGAAGGGCCGACCCCATATAAATGGGATTAAGGCCAGGCCGAAGACGATGAAGAAATACATCAAATTGTTCCAGCCCCGATGTACGCGGTATAAAAGACGAGGCGAAACGCTTCCTCCGGATCGTAGTTGTGTCAACAACGTAAGGGTGGATACTCGCCGTAAGACGGGTCGTCCGATGATGGAACAGAGATGGGCGAATTATGTCATGCAAGACCTCGAAGGACAGTGTAAAAGTATTATCGTTTTAAAAAGCAAAAATTCTTTCTCAATCTATTTGAAAATTATCCTCATGTAGGTATGCATGATTAATGATACTTTTTAAATAGACGTATACGCAGGATTTTTTTTTGTCTTTTTGACCTGTGTAACTGTGAGATGTTAAAAATATTCAAACAATTTATTTTTTACATTATCCTTGTATGAGAGATATTTGTATATTTGATTCACTTACGCATACGGTAAAACCAATGTTCTAACTTGCTTAACGTAGCTTTTTCCTGCTTAACTTACCTGTCCCAAGCAAAACTCAAACTCGGTTTTATTTAAAAGTGATTGACATTATATTTTTCAATAAAACTCTGTTACGAACTGAAATTTTCAAACCCATGGGTGTATGTTATTTACATGCATACAAACTTTTTCGTGTTTGAGATGTAGGGAACTCCTCGTAGTTTAAACCGATTAAAATCTACTAAGTTGCAGTTTCCCTGTGACAAACATGTCAAAAATATAGGGAAATTAGTGGTATTTTTGACAGATGGAGAGAGATCAGACTTGAATGTTATTAAAATTACGAGGGTTGCCACCCTGATGTCTAATCTACTTTCCTTTCCTTAAAGGTTTAGAATTACTATCACAGCACAGAAGGATTCTACTGCCCAATCTCTAGACACGGTAATACTAAAACCAGCACAACTAGTTCTTTTAAATGTCTAAGAAACATATTAAAATAATACCCCATAAATTAATCATAAACAAATGGTGAATTTTGTTACTTAACAAAACCAGCTTCTACGAGCTTAGGTATACTTTGCGACATATAAACTTGCTGCTCAAGGAAAATTACGAGATATCCCTGAGAGGTTATATATGACGAAAACTGTTTGAAGGAAATCAGTGCAACGCAGTCAGCCTTCAAGAACAGGAAGGCCGGAATCTGACAGAAGTTTTGAAAATCGAATTTTGGATTTTTTAGTCTGGCAGATACCTATTCTGTGTTTTACGAGTATTTGTGTCTGAATTTAGAAAGGATTGACTTTTGAGAACTGTTGCTTTTTTTTAAATTAAAAATGGTGGCAGACGGTGCTGTGTTGTTGTCTATGAAGAGACTTTCATCTTTGTATTATCGGGTATGTAGAAATTTTGAATCAGTTTATTTATTATCTACCTAAATACAATTTAATCCGCTACCAAAATAGAGTTTTCAAAATTGTTATTGTAATTATTTGATAAAGTCGACCAAAATTTTTCATAACTTTTCATAACATTGCGAACTATCTCATGAAAAACTCGAAAATTCTTTCAGTTTCATGTTATCCTCTAATTAATTACCGAAAATAAAAACTGGTTCCTTCAACAATTAATTATTTAAACAACGCCTACTCAATTGAAATTCATACCAAATAAAAATAATGCAATTAATCGTTAACGATTTTCTTTTTAAACTTAAGGATAAACACTTGTAATTTTGTCTTTCGCATAAAGGGACTTTACCACAAGAAAAAAACTATATACCTAGCTGGCTGAGTCCACTTAGATGTCGCAAGATTCGAGACAAAGGAGGTAATAATAGCTATTAGCTATTAGGTTGGAAGTACGTTAAGCATGTCTAGTCTACATATTATATTCAACGACTTTAAAAGAGGAAGTTTTATAGATCTTATTTGGATTAACAAGTCATTTTTATAGCATGGCTCACGTAGTCATCTATTCAATGCATGTTAAAAGAGACGGTCGCGTTGTGATCAAAGAAATCCATAAAAAAAAAGCCATAATATCGGCTGCTGGCAGAAGTTACCACCCACCAGACAAGGTCTTGCCGCCAAGCGATTCGTCGTATTTCGTCATGATGTCTGGTGAAGCCGTACGGAGAACGGGTCTGAACAGTTGCGATGCGTGCCGGGTACGATGCACCAAATGTTTTTGTGTCGGGAGTTTGGTCTTGGAGGGGCTCCAGATCAATCTCTCTCTGGCGCAGCATCGTTGGTCTTGTTGTTGGGTTTAACATTGCATCACCTCGCTCAACTGCCGTCTTACTTCCAATTCACTAAGTTTCTTAAGTAAATAGGCTCAATAAACTAGTGCGCTTTACCATCAACGATTGCATCACTGCTTACCATGAGGCGGGATTGCAGTCAAGCACTAGTTTATAATTATTAAAAAAATGCTGCTCTAACTACCTAAGTTTATTTTTAAAACTCATAATAAGTAGTATTTGTGTAGTCAAAAAACCGGCCAAGTGCAACTCCGATTCACACACGAAGGTTCCTTCACGTCTGGTGTATAGGAGTTCCCCCTTAATATCTTTTTTATTCTGTTTTTCGGTGTTTCGTTATAGCACATATACATCTGTTACTATCTAGCTATCATCACGATTAATGAGATGCAGTCTAGTGATAGACAAACAGACGGACTGTGGAGTATTATTAAAAGGGCCGGTCTCGCCTGATAGAAGGCGATGGATGAGGTATACGATGGAACAAGCGTGCCCCGAAAATGCCTGTGGGCTTCTGCTTTGAAGGCTGACAGGTTTACCTATGTAGAAGTAAAGAAAATAACTTCAAACGTCTCATGGTCCTCGATCTAGGCTAATCGGTGAATCAGGACCAAAAATGTGGGACAAACTATTGTGAAAAATGCATTACTTATGGGCGGGGTCACGTAAAAACTACATGTTACAGTTACCAAATATCTAAACTACACAATCATTCGTCATTGAAATCAGTGAGTCAGTAAATGGAAACCGTGCCTGTAACTTTTGGTAAACAAGCCTCTAGTCCTGCACAAATATTGGTCAGTAAGCTAACATATTAGGATATAAAGATAAAGGAAAATTCTGTAGTGGCAAATATTGGTTCCAAAATTGGGGCAGGACAATATCTTTTCAGGATAATGTTGGTTTTATGAGCCACTTGCGACATGGTTTGTTGTAGCTGCATCGTTTTCTTTTCTATTTTTAGATCGAATAGGGTTGCTAGTGCTATTTTCATTTCAACTGTGTTTTGTTCTTTCAACAAAAAATAGTCTCCTAAATGTATGAGTGATATGTTGTCTATGTATGTAACTCAATGTTATTTTTTTTTTCTTTTTTATAGCCTCCACTTCTTAGCGAAATCCTCTCTACTCTCTTTCTGGTTCTTTCTGTTTTTAATGCTTCTAAAGACTAATGCTTGTTGGAAGAGTCCAAGGGCCCTGGTCTGCTACTATGACAGCATCAGAATGGTCATTGATCTCAAAATACTCAATTATTACAAGTTTTATAATCTACTAACAAAATAGCCTCATTATGACTTTCCAATGATCAATCATCAATTCATCACTAGCACTCCATTCACATTCACTGGTATGTAGTCCTACTGACGCGTTACTCGCATGGGACTGAGAATTTAACTGTGCAACTAGCACGCTTACAACTTCAGACAATCAAACTCTGGTCGGAGGATCCTCCTCTTTCTATTCATTCGTGACGTCATTGTGTAATCGTATCGTATGCGGCAGAAAGAATTATTTTTTAATGGGTTTACACTTTGGACGGTCATTATTTTTTGTTTCAATATCTGTGCAATTCATTAAAACTGCACAAGACATTGAATTACCTACAGAATATATAAAAATTAGATTATACTCTTAATAAAGACAGCTTGACTTCAACGATGTAAATTATCTTTATTGTCATGACTAAAATGATACCGATGGAATGTTACATATAGGTATGTAATAGAGCTATGTACTCATTGCGCTTACATAGCATGAGTACATAACTAAATAGTAAAGAGACGTTTGTTTTAAAATTTACGTCCCTAATGATACGTTTTCTGTAGATCTTTGAGTATTTATCTAATCAATAGTTTGAGGCAGTTTCCAGTAATACAATTGACTGACCATCGCTGGTTACAAAACTATATTAAAGTTACAATCGCAATACGAAAACCGTAAAATCAAACAATCTGAGAGCGAAATTAAGAAAACTAGTTTCAATCGTTCTTATAGAATTTGTCTTGGAGCACTCGCTAACTTTGATCACAGAAAGTTACAAAATGGTGACTTCAACTTCACTTCAAAATATTAAATAAAATTTAATCTATGGATGTTGTGATGAATTTGCGCTCATTCGGCACTTGTGTTACTCGTCTACGATTTTAAGAGGTTTCGAAAGGTCTCTAACGTAATATTAATAGAGTTTTAAGTCGTTTAACAAAAATGAAGACTTGGCAACAATTGTTTCCACGAGCAAAGTTCGGATTTTCTGTTTGGAAACGATCGTTGCCAGAAGCAACCCAGCGGTTAAAAGCGAGCCTCGCAAAGATAATATTGTTAGGAAATCTGTAATAAAATATATTGTTGAAAATACTCTATTGGCTTGGGTAGATATTTACTGGGCCCGCGTCAATTTTATACTTATCACATTCATTTTTTTTTTTCTCCTTATTCTAACATACTATTGTCTACATTACTGTTTTACTTCTCCTTTCGCAGGTCTGCTGGAAGAAATTTCTTAAGAAATAAGCAGCACCTTTGTACTTAGATCTTAATTTTGTCATATCCTTATTAAGTGTATTTTATCGTGTGTACATACATAAATAAATGTATATCCATCGGGACATGCATAGTCAGCCCGTGGATCTGTGGTGCCTGTACTGTTACGACTTCAAAGATTATGTTATGGATCTCACTGCGCGATAATTAAGAAAAGACTAAGGAATTATGCTCTCCATGGCTGTTGGATGGCGCATTCTTAAATCGAAGCCAAAAGTAGACAGAGTATAACTACATAATAATTCGCAAATGCACGTCTTTTGCGAATTATTAGTCAGCCCGCATACATGTACATAAGTTAATGTAGGTACATACAGTAAGTATATGGCGGAAGCAATTTATACATCAATCACTGTAAAGGAAGGTTCACACGTGAAACCAGTGTCACAATGAGTTTAAGGTAGGTACTATTCTGTTCTTGTTTTTTTAAGATGGGAAATAAATCATCTTTTCCGCTCTGGGCAGAGCGGATGGATTATCAGACTTTAAGGGCCTGCGCAGACGGCGGAGTTTTCTCCGCAGCGGAGAAAAAAGTACGCTCCGCGAATAAAAAGTCTACCGCGGATTTACCGCGAACTCAACGCACGCGGTGTGCGGTCATTTGTTGCCCAGAAATGTAGAGAAGTGAGAACACACAACGCGGATTAAAGTCCGCCATGTGCGTTGCTTCGCCGAGTCACACGAGTTCTATTTTATTCGGGGACTCCTCTGTACTTTTGTCCGGTCCGCTCTCTGCATGTCCTCGGTTATTCGGGGAACTTTTTGTACGCGATATACTTTTAATCCTTCGTTTGCGTTACTCGATACAGTTGTAAGTGATCTATTTTAGCGGACAAAAAAGTCCGCGGACAAAAATCCCTCGACTGCGCAGGCTGTTACTGACCAAAACCACAGATTATAGCTAAAACCCACGATATTCCCTCACTTGCCTGTGCGCCAGGGGCCACGGAATCTCTTTCAAACATCCGATAGGACGTATTAATGTCCTGGGATAACTTAATAAACACTCTGGGATATTATTGATTTAGGTAATATGTCGCGTGTGGTCGCGTCCCGGGCTTAGAATAGTACCATCCCATATCCTCCCGTGGGCGTCGTAAGAGTAGACTTAGGGAACTCTCACCAGGGAAGCGGGCAACAGCGCTTCGATCTTCTGTGGAATATCAAATTACTGCGATCCCCAAGCTGCCTACCAAGCGTGGGGATTATGGCAAACTCCGGGTGTGATGAAAGCCTTGGGGGAGGCCTTTGTCCAGCAGTGGACCTCTATTGGCTGAAGAAGTAGAAGAAGAAGGTAA
Source organism: Sesamia inferens (assembly GCA_037179545.1). Classification (NCBI taxonomy): domain Eukaryota; kingdom Metazoa; phylum Arthropoda; class Insecta; order Lepidoptera; family Noctuidae; genus Sesamia; species Sesamia inferens. Next base: position 4,037,226 of record CM073939.1, on the reverse strand, counting down.
TATGTAGGTAATAGTTTCGGGTTGGTGTCAGTAATTCCACGACAGTGCGCGTATTTTTTGTGTACTGTTATTGTTTTGTATTTATAGCACTAAAACAAATTTTCTCCACTCTAGTCTCCAATCACATGTCTGGGTCTCCGGGACCTCAAAAGGCGTTTAAGTTGTTGCTATGTAAACTGCGCTTAAAGTACTTTTCGTTATTCAGTAGCCAAAGTCTAACGCGTCTCAACACTAGGTCAAAAAGTTAAACTAGCTTCAAATCTAGTCCAATCTAATCTGATAACTATTGATACTTACTTAAACCTTTTGGAGACTATTTCTATTCTCTCTCTCTCTCTCTCTCTCTATCGGAAGTAAATACCTATTGATCATAAAAGCAGTCGACAATGCCGGTCGTAAAATTATGTGTTGTTAATGTTCCGGTAGCTGTTTATTTGCATATATGTATTATTAAGGGCTGATTTTCAGGGTTCCGTACACAAAAGGTTGAAACGGGACCCTTTTACTAAGACTGCTGTAAAATTTTCACAAATGATGTACTTATTTCTGTTATAACAATAATATACCGTCATCTATCTAAAAAAATACTAAAACCAGAATATTTGTTTTTATTATTATGGCAGGTTTTACTCTATGGTATCAACAACAACTGTCATTTAAGTGTCATCAAGGCTAGAATGAATAGGCTCTTAATAAACTAGTGCACTTTACCATCAACGATTGTCTCACTGCTTATCATCAGGCGGGATTCGGTCAACCACTAGTTTATAAAATTTAAAAAAGTACTTCAACATTTTATACTTTAAAAATGTATGTACGTGCAGTTTAGATTTTTTTTTTGTATCAGTAATATCATTGACCTATTATTCTATTCTACCTATCATGTCAAATAAGTGTCATGCTAGTAAACCTTTATCAAAAATGATATGTCAACTGTCAAATCTTTTGATTCCTATAAACAGTTATTGAGTAATACTTTTCAAGAGGAGATTAACGATCCGGTTTACCTCTAAAAGCAATCTTAAAGTAACGACAATAAAGAACATTATGATTTTGACAGGAATAAAAATCACTGTGTTTTGAACACTGATACAAAATCTATGGTACTTAAGTAAATAAAATAACTAAATATGTTATCTGCTCATGTGACACTGATTCGATGGTTTTTTTAGCGAGCGTCCGAAATCAAAACTTGTTTTCGGCTACCTATTAAATTTCGATCAAGAGCACCTTTTGACCTCAAGAGCAAAAGTTGTGAGATGTCGCAAGTTTGACAAACTTTAGGCTCAAATAGCATAGAATTGAAGCTCTGGGATAGTAGAGCGGGGTCACGATAGACCGCGTAGAAGATGCCTGAACGACCTAGTTAAGGCCTTAACTTGAAAAAGAAAAAAAAAGCATATCCTGTTACTATAATACGTATAATCCCGGTTGCATACGCGGCTTTCGCTTTGGAGCCCCGGGTCCGCTTTCCTACATATACACCTCCATTTCGCACGATCTCTGACATCCCGTGGTGTGAGATTGTTGGCATGCATGTCATGTCTTACGACGTCAAGCCAGCACTTCTTTGGACTCCCTCCCTTGTTCTGGCCCGACGGAGGTGCCATGGCAAGGCATTTGTTACCCACATAACATACCTCTACACTTCTTTCAAATAAGGTTATTTCAAAGGAATGTAGAGATTTTCTCAACTATGTTTGGGTCCGCTTCCAGACCCATCAGATGGAGCTGAAGTGTCTGCCTATCAAATCCTGATCAGTTACTGCAACACGATATCCATTTTTACCTCTTTCTAATTAAGGCCCCAACCAGGTCGTTCGAGCATCTTCTACGCGGTCTATTGCGACCCCGCTATACTGTCTCAGAGCTTCAGTTCTGTGTTATTTGAGTCCAAATTATGTCAATTTGCGGCATAATTACAAATTATTAATTAAAATAGAAATGGTTTAATTTATGTTTAATTGCTGGCCACGCCTAACACACCATTCTCATAAAGTTACAGATTTAAAGACTCTTGCGGTGAACATCTACACAAAAAGCGCTGAAACCTGCTGCTACAATTGGCATATCGGTGACGCGAACCCATAACATTTGTCCCAAATAGTACAAAAAAAAAAAATCGCTCAACGTGAATAATAGAAAAAGATTTCACTTCAAAAAATTGCTGTTTTCATAATTATAAAAGTTTAATTTGATTCGTCAATAAAGAAGTAAATTGGGTACCAACATAATATTTTATACCGGTTTAGTGATAATGTGTTCAGCGTCCTCAATAAAATACCCCGTCCAGGAAGGAAATGGCACGCTTGTCCGGAAAATGTTATTAAAAACAACAACATGAAGTCCTCTGCTTACTAGTTTTAATATAACATTTAAATTACTATCGGTAATTAAGTTGTTTTCTATCGATAGATATTTTTATGTTATCGCTACCTACATGGCTTATCTCATAAATAATTGTTACACATATATAGATAATAAGTGTGTCTAAAGGACTACTTTTACGTGGTTAAGCAAATTTTCCAATATCTGAAACAATGTGATTATAAGTTTGTTTTACAATTCAGAACTCAAGTTTGGAAGTGATAACCAATGATTGTAATCATTGAAACACCAATAATTTAAATTTGCCTGCTTTATTTTCATAATTGGATAACTTAATGGAAGATATAGGAAATTGTCTTACCATCAAGTCATTCCTCAATGGGTTATAAAACAAAAAATCCGAAAGCTGGCCAAGTGGGAGTCGGACTAGTCCTTTTTTAACTGTTTTTAGTATTCGTTTTTATAGCTGCAACATAAGTATTTTATCTGAAAATCTATACTAATATATAAAGCTGAAGAGTTTGTTTGTTTGTTTGAACGCATTAATCTCAGGAACTACTGGTGCGATTTGAAAAATTAATCCAGGAAGGCTTTCAGCTATATAACATCACGCTGGGACTAATGGGAGCGGAGCATATAAAAAAACATATCGAAATCTACGCGGGTGACCCCGCTGGGAGCAGCTAGTAATGTATATAAAATTAATACCATATAAAAAAATTTCAACTGTCTGGCTATCATATGCTTAGTGACAGTCAGAGAGACAGTAGAATCTTGGTAATGTGGTCGCGTTTTTACCATTTGATTACAGAATCCATTTTTATTTTTTGTTTGGGATGGGAAATCATCAAATGACCAAGAACAGATTATCACTAATATGTCCAATGCGTCACTGAAGTATTTTTAATTTTCAATACCTACCTACTAAATAAGGAATACCTACCATAATATTGTGTTACCATATAACCATTCAAGGTCACTCAAAGAAGCCCATTAAAGAGAATTGGTAAAAACACGCAATGTATTAAACTTTTTTTATTTTTTCTTGTGTTCTACCTAAATCTAGATAGCTAGAGTATTACAACCATAATATTATGTGAAATACATACTGTATTGAATGTAAACAAACATTTCGGGTGAAACCGGCGGCTAAACATCTCATAGTGGTAGGACGCATGCGTCAGAATCGTACCTATAACATATTCGCAAGTTTCCTGTAAATGCAGCTTTGCGCGAGTCAGCCAGTTGAGTTGACGTGCTGTCGCCGCTCTAGCCGTCAGTGCCGTGCTGATATTCAGAAAAATAGGCCGTTGACAAGTTTACGCGTGCGTGAAAAAAAAATCGAAAGTAATCTCAGTTATTAGTTCGATTAAAAAAAAAACACGCGGAATTATCCGGTTTATTTTTCGAATTTGGAACTGAAAATAGTGCCCGCAAGCGACGTTGTTTTATTTTTTCTCTACGATTATTAGGTAAGTTGGCAGATTTAATTTTTATTACTAGAAACAATGACTGAAACCCAGCGATCGCTCTTGGCTTAAAGGTCTAGAAACTGAGCCAGAAACTCACAAAAAAAAAAAGCGATGGCTCGCGAATTTTCTTTTGAAATGGAAAATACCGTAGTAGATGCTTTTGTTTTCACTTACACGATTGATTTGTAAATATTATAGTTTTATGAATCACAGACAATATTATTGTTTTCGTAATGGGTTCTACAATCGAATAAAATAAATTGATAATTAATAATGCTATCGTAAATACTTGTGGTCTGGAAATCTAATCTTTTACAAATACTGGAATTACGATATGTTATCAAAGGTCTTGTAGATACATTCCTAAAGTTTAGTTATCTATATGAAAAGGAAAGAAAAAAACTTTTAATAACCCTTATTTGATGGGAAAAAGAAAATAGATACGTTTATTCGCGGTAAAGAAAACCCAGAGATAGATCACATGTCAGTTAGCCATTATTATATTTTATTCTTGGGTAATTCCTGAAATGTTATCACAATAAACTTTTAGAAAAAAATCAAATAATTTCGGAGTCTTTTACACAACACATGGATTGCAATGTAAATATGAAACCATGATATTAAGGAAAACTAATAAATAGATGTATGAACCTCTTGTCCTATGTATTCTTACGATTCATTTACGTTTTTGTATAATATTTTTAGGAAATCCATTAGAGGAAGAACCTATGTACTTTTGAATATGTAATTTAAAAAAAGAAGAGACAGTTAATATTCTTCTTATCATCTAGTATCCGTCTATGAGAGAATACGCGTATACTCTCTCAGACGGATACTGAAACTTCTGGTTGACAAAGATCTAATAACACCAGGAGACCACTTATTTTATTCAATAACACATCACATTGTTTTTGTTCTTTGATATGTTTATCGGTTCTGTCCAATACTTTATTTGCAATTGTATTTATTTTATTGCTAGGAAATTTTAATAAATGTCACGAGAATTATTTATTGCCACAAAACAATAAAACGTCTTATTTATTTGACTCCATTTTCCGATGACATATTTACGTTGCATGTCCATCAACATTATTCTCTTGCCCAAATGGGGCTTCCTACCATCTATAGCTGTCTTCAGCATGCTCAACTGCTACTTCTCCCACTGATGGGTATCATAGGCTTCTTTATTCTTGTGCCAGTCAATCGGCATTGTCAAAACCTATTGACTTCCATTCTAAGCATATTTTTTTCATCATATCTATTATCTATCTTTGATTTTCTTCTATACGCAGTGTTCCGGAAGATATCTATTTATACACAAACTTCCATCAGATGTTAAGCCCTTGGAAATATGCATATTTCATTATTACTTACATTCATGAATCCTTCTTACAAACTAAATAGGTACCTTGACGTAAATCAACCGATATGCTTGCCTCTTTATCCGATGCATTTGATAGATTTATCATTTTGATTGCAATAAGTAGCAAAATAAGGCAAATTGAACCTTTCCTACTGAAAGTAAAGTAGAACAAAAGAAACAAGTTATAGAACAGTTTGCCAAAGTTTATGGATAACGTGAAGAGAAAGAAAAAATTTACACACGGTGAATAAACTTTGCTCAATAATTTACCTCCCATAACGATGAGAGGGAAGCATGATGACAATACTCACTCCCTCTCTTTTTACTCAACCCCTGTCATTCATCATAATTTCATCCGAAAGACGTCCACTGCTGAATATCTATGGGAGGTAAGTGGTTAAGCAAAGATTAGGTATATGTACACAGTGTATTAACTTTGCTCAAGCATTTACCTCCCATAGATATTCAGAACGATTTAGTGATGATACATATATGAGGCGTAGGGAGTCTCATTTGCCAAAACTCCACGTTTCGTGATAAAATACCATGTGACAAGATAATTATGTTTCAGAGAATTGTCTGAGAGTAAATAAACCTTTTCAGGTAAACCACTTGATCTGGCGCGGATTAAATATTATTATACGTTTTATAATCTTAAGTGTTGATAAGGAATTTACGAGTTCTTTAGATAGAGGTTATCTTCAGTTGTTATGAACTGTCTCAGTAGGTATGTAGGTATGCTTGAAACAAATGTAAGGAATTAAAAATATTAACAAACCATAATTGGCTGAAAAATGGAAATGGTTTTATCGCTCCAGAGAAATCAGCACTATCAAAGGAACTTTTTGAATATCCCTGATGGTAAGCAGTGATGCAATCGTTGATGGTAAAGTCGCGGGTTCGATTCCCGCATGTATGACCTACAATTAGTTGTACCGGGTCTAGCTGTTTGTGTATGTGAGTTTATATGTTTGTAAAAACACCCACGATACTTATGTCAACAAATTAAGAAAAAAGAAAAACAAAATGAAGAAGAAAGAAGGTATACAACTGCACTGTTGTAATGTTGTATGAAAGTCGTGTTAGCTGTTTAGTTCTTTCCTTAGTACTAAGTACACTAACTACTTGTGTAATGACTTGTGTAGTAGTGACACGTTGTTATAATCTATGGCTAATTATGCAATGCGCCTGACCCCACGTTGTAAAAGATGGCTGGGTTAAGTACTGAGGTATCTCTTAGAACGAAAGTAAGAAAATACAGTATGTTAAGAAAACCCTGTCCAACCCGTGAAGGTGTTGTTAGGTATCGATAACTGATTCTACTTACTAATGGATACAAAATCGGGCAAAACTTTCAAAAAAAAAATCCCCCTAAAAAATTAAATATTATTTCGCAAAAAGTGGTAACTTAATAAATGTGCGTTCACCCTTCCGCGGGCGGCGGGCGGCAGGGCACGCGGCACGTGGTCGCATCGCTATTCGCTCATACCGGTGTTGTCACTTTTTTAAAAATTACCAAATTTCGGGGAAGTTGGAATTAATTCGCGGGAAAAAAAGATTATTTCAAAATTCATTTGTATTGGTACTATGATGATTACGTAAAAATTTATAATATATTTGGCCATGTGTTTACCTAACCTTTATTATCCTTATGGGTCGGACAGGGTTTTCTTAACATACTATATATTTATTTCCTACAAATTACATAGCACACAATACAACGGACACATACATCAGATACAAACAAAACAAGATTACATTAATGTGCAAAGTAAGATGTCAAAATGTACTTAGTAGGAAAGTATGCTTCATGGTTGCGCCAAGAAGCCCAATTCAGCAAAAATTACAGACAGCTAGTGCTTGATGCTGGTTTTCTACCGGATCTCATGTGTGACGTGACAGATATAAAACAGTTTCATACTGCAAAGTAACGCGTGGTGTAAGTTTCTACTAGGGATGTGACGGAGGTAGTTATATGGGAACCGGAACCGGAGGCGAAGGCAGGGTCAGAAGTGGACGGTGGCCTAGCTATCTCACTCACTTTCTTTTTACTCTTTTACACCATTTGAAATCACTTTAGATTCTTAAACAAACCTTTTTTACAATCCTTTCAACCGATTTTAACTTTTATTCCGTAGACATAAGAATGGTATAAAAATTGAAATTCATTTTAAACCATATTGCTAATCTATTGCTCTATATGCTCAAAAAAATTGTCTCCTCAACAACGTAAATAAAGCAATGAATGTTGATGAACTGCCAAAATGAAACCGATATTGTGTTATGCAATATGCAATTGCCCTGCAGTTTCTTTACGTTTTAAAGGCCAGTTATATGGAAATGGTAGTCTAATGTAGTGTCTGTGCCGCAATGCAAAACAATACTGTTGATGTTTACTAGAATCTGCACGTTTAGTCAAAAGCGGCGCCACACTCCACACATCCACGCTAACACGTTCACAAAATATGATCACTCAGGTCAATTCCGTAAAGTTTGTCTTTTGAAAAATGTTGTCTATGCCTATGTGGTCAATGTTTTTTTTTAATCTATACGGTACTAAGTACTTTAAGTCCAGTCTAGCAATTTCTCGTACAGTAACCTATTCAAGCATAGTTATATAACACTAAGAAATAATTAGCACCAACTTACGACATGGTTGGGGTTGTGAATGAGCGATCGACTGCTGGGATGCGTATCATGGATTCTATTCCCGCAAGTAACAAATTTTTCTATTACCAACACCTTACAGGTAGATGTTTTCGGGTCTATCTGTTAGTGTGTGTGAGTTTAAATGTATCCCCGATAACTAGTGAGAAGAAACGTTAAAAATAACTAAGTGAGTAGATGTAAAAAAAAACCCTTCATGTTTATCGGTGGAGTATTTTTAAGGGAAAAACTGCCTATATACATATTATAGTCGTTTACAGTTCTTTTACCTTCCACGGAAAAGGTTAAGTTCATTAAACTCTAGGTCGTGGATTAAAATTGCCACACTCTTACCTATAACAGTTATCCGAAGATAGTTTCTTGTATAAACATCCTGTTAAAAGTTGAATATCTTAATGATTGCCTAACAGTCAGACACATTTTATTTGTACAGTCATAACATAACATTAATAATTGAGCAGAAAATAGATAAATGATTCTCAAAATGATTTGAATGATGATCGTAACGCAAACTTCGCGAGAAGGCAACACCACATGCCACTAATTATTATGATAGTCATTTATATCGTTAATGAGCGGTTACAGAAATAATAGTGTTTAAAAAAATGTGTCGGCTCGGCCTTTGAACGTTGCAAGCGTGCCGCCCGTGTTTGTGGGTATAACGTTGACCCCTGATGTGAACTCTATTAAATCAGCTGATAGGATAGTTTTTCAAGTTTTGTTCACATTGCGCTTTTTTGTGTAATTAGCGAATTAATCATTTTTACTTTAAAATCTTATTGGGTTATAAAAGCAGGTATAGCAATTATGAACGGTTTAAAGGGAAAAAAAAACTGCATATTATTTTTTTTAAATCAGGAAAAAACCGTTTTGTGCGTCGATGACACCTTTATAATAGCTATCGAACGGCGATGTCTGTTTTCCTGGGACTATTTCGGCTAAATCGCGTGTCTTATTGTGACATTTCATTAATTGAAAACAGTTTAAAAGTTAGATCAGAAATTGACAACAATTAAACAATAAAATGTCCTCCAGCGGATATTGAAGAATTAACAAAACTCCTACAGAAAGTTTGCTGTTATGTTGAATCACCACACAGCTAACATTAGATAGATTTAAGAAATAAGTAGTGTTTTTTAGTTGCAAATGGCCATAAACAAAGGACGTCTGCAGACGATTCCCTTTGATTTATCCATATATACTTTAAACGAGACGATAAGCTTGGTACATTCCATTTTCTTTCAAGGTAACTGATATAAAGGTTATTGATAGGTCAAGTCAAGTCGTGGTGGCCGACTGGTTAAAACACCAGCCTCTCAAGTATGAGTGTCTGGACCTGAAACCTGGACTTTAAGTCTGCAATCGCCTACCCGCATTGAGCAAACGTGGTGATTACGCTCAATGCTACTCTGTATGACAGGAGACCTGTGGCCAGCAGTGGGACGATAAAAAGGTTGATGGTAATGATGATGATGATAGGTCACAGGATTAGAATTCACTTCATTCTCCTTGTTTTTGCGGATGGGATATCATCAAATGATCTCCAGCTCTGAGTGGAGCGGAGGGCGTATACTTACCCACCCGTGTTACTTCACTTGCCTGTGGGCCAGGGGCCATGGTATGGTTTTCGAACAACCAATTTACTTGTCGACGCCGCAACATGTCTTGCTCTGCTTCTCTATTAGACTTCATTTCGGTAATCACCCCCTTTTTACCCATAATAATATTCATCATTTCAGCCGAAAGACGTCCACTGCTGGACATAGGCCTCCCCCAAGGTACTCTACGACGGCCGGTCCTGAGCCTCCCGCATCCAGCGATTTCCCGCGACCTTCACCAGGTCGTCGGTCCACCTTGTCGGGGGCCTACCCACGCTACGTCTTCCGGTGCGTGGTCGCCACTCGAGAACACGCCGGCCCCATCGGGCATCGGTCCTACGGGCAATGTGTCCAGCCCACTGCCACTTTAGTGTTGCAATTCTTCGGGCTATGTCGGTTACTCTCGTTCTTCTGAAGTTCTAATATCCTTAATCGTTATGGATGTGGAAAGAAAGGCCAAAAAGGGATGTATAGGTTGTCTCACAGAACAGATAAAAGCCATGGCGCTGCTGTCTTGTTCACAAACCAAACTTCTTTCTATTTCATTAAAAAAAGGATAGAAGATAACATTTTAGTTGTATCCTGTCAAATTAATATATTCCATGCACAGTTTAGACGCGATTATAAACATGGCGACCAAAAATACGTCAATTTAAGTCAAGAGCCGACTAATTTGACAGATCTAACATTATATCTTCTGTCCTTTTCTTAATGAAATAAAAAGAAAAAGATGCACTGAACTTAAATTTAATTTAGTTTGTGAAAAAGGGAATTGTGGTCATTATCTATTCAGTGGTTTAAAAAAAACAACATGGTGTATCGATCCCAACTTACATAATACAGACGGCAGCTGGTCCAGCTACCAGAAAACGACAAAATTTGGCAATCAACCTTCAACCGTAATGATTTAAAGATAAAGTTGAAAGTCTATGACACACAGAATTTTAACAGTTTGTAACAGTACCCTGTACATGCGCGAATTCATTCTCACTACACCCAAACCCTACCAAGATTCGTACCGGCGTAAAAATAAATTCTTTGACTTTCAAAAGAATCTAATTGTATCTTTTTCCTTGAATACAGTAACGTGATCTTTAACCCTACAATAGGTAGTTTAGATTTTTTCTTTACCTTTAACTAAAGAACAATACTCAGTTAATGATACGAATCGAATCGCTTAATGTTGCAACATTTGTGCAGAAAAGTGTTTACTTCTGTGACTGCCACAGCTTAACTCTCACCACTAAACATTCTAACTAGAACAGTAGGTACCTATGCTTTGAATTCTTACTATCCCACTAATCCTAATTATTTTCTACTAATATTAAAAACGGGAAGTTTGTATTTTTGTCTGTCACTTTTTAGCTCCCCTGATTGGGTTCAAAACCCTCGGGACACCAAGATCTTATCCAGATGGTCTTAACAAGCCAGCAAACCTTAGCAGGCTTCTGGAGGGAAGTGCGCTGGTTGAAATAACCACTAATGGCCGCCATGGCCCACGAACAATGGTCCACTTGAAGAAATAAGTGCGACAATCTAACCCATAACATAACTGGTTCGAATTTAGGACCAACCGCTTGTAAGTCTCTGCCGTGACCACTCAGCCACCACGTCTCATTTTCGTTTTAATTTTTTTAATATCGTCATTTACAACAGTAGGATTATAGATAGTCTAGATAGGTGATATTCGCGGGGTTCTAAAATTAATCTTACAGATACTGTATGGCAAATGATAAAATTTGCCTTATCGATATCTTGCTCACAATCGCGTGCCGAAACAATAACCATGATAACGAAAAATATTAAATTACAAGAATGTTGGTGCAGTATCTACCTATCGCAGCTTACTGCAGATAGACACTCCCAGCTGGCGTCACAACACTCTATCCTCCGCCATCTGCATCCAGTCTGTCCTACTTCGTAAAGTTACCTCTCGCTGGGGGGCTGGCTACGCCTGCCGGGACGTGGTCACCATTCTTAAGACTCGTATGCTCCACCGGTCATCGGTCCTTCGACAAAGATGGCCAGACCCAGCCACTTCAGTATAAGTACTAAGTGTTTCTGACCTTTTTTATTCATCATCCCCTGTTTATCCCGTTTGTCGAAAATCTACTATGCAGTAAATAGCACTTAGGTAAAATTTCAATAGTACAATATACCTACGTAGTGTTAAAAAAAACTAAACATTTGTTGTCTATGCTAAAGAAACTCCAAAAACAATAACATTTCGCGCTCACATACGGACGTGTTCTACATCCGCGCGGAAACGGATATATCGAGAAAGGTCGACTGCTACACTTACATATACCACAGACAACACATAAAATTCTTCACCTACCGTCATTTGACGTATATGCAAATGTGACGCTACTTTATGTAGGCTACAGTATAGGCGGCGCTTACTAATGTAATTAGCAAGTAAATATGTCGTCTTCATTGACTAGTAAGTAATTTTCCCTTGAAAATCTTTACTTAATTAGATTTCCTTATTTCAAGTTGATGAGGCTCCGTTTCTCGAGTTTAAAAACTAAATTTTAGTTCAGAGCATTTGTTTCTTTCTACTTCACTGGCCCCGATTATATTTCATTTAAAAAAGGACAGAAGATAAGATGTTAGTTTAGACCTGTCAAATTAGACCGCGCCTGACGTAAATTGATGTATTTTTGGTCGCCATGTTTATAATCGCGTCTAAACTGTCTATGGAATATCTTAATTTGATAGGATTAAATTAAAATGAAATCTTCTATCCTTTTCTTAATGAAATAAAAAGAAAAAGATGCACAGAACAGAAGATAAATAGTTGTTTATTCCTGTCTGAACTCGAGAGTTAGGCTATTGAATTCACTTATCATTTTATCAGTTAGCATCTTTTGAATTTCTCGTGAACATTGCATCATACCTGTCTGTATCTGTCTGCATCAGATTATGTCTATTACTGATCTGAAATTCTGAAGATAGCACAATCATTATCTTAAAGATTTCTCTCCTCAAGATATGTTTTCGCTATGAGGCACTCGAAAAACTTGCCACATTGTTTGCACAGTTTTTATTATTCAATTGTTTTCCTTCAAAGTAAATTATAATGTTTGGGTCAGGATTTGGACCCGGGGCTTTTACATTGCTGAGTTTCCCAGTGTTGGGACCTGCTGTAGTGACCGGTGCGATTGTTGCAAATACAGTGACATCAGTAGCCAGCTCTGCCGGGAGACTATCAGGTTATCGTTCGAATTTTCCTTCAGGATTTGCAAATACGGTACCTTTCAACTTGTTTTTAATTTATGGTTTTCTTCGGTACCTACTCTTTCTTTTGCTAGGCGTATTATTAATAGTATTTCATTATGTGATAGAGGAACAGACGACAGCACATCAAGATTTCTTTATTAGATTTTAAACTTTATCACTAAAGCATTAAGGCATAAGGTTGATTGGGAATATTTGACAGTTTTGGGTAGCTTGACCTGCTGTCGTCCGTACATTTGAAAGTCTACTTTGAGCTGTGAATCCACTGCAGATATTTTTGTTATTCAATATTATTTTGTGTTACTATTTAAATTTTAAAAATGGTGATTATTTTGTACATTATGACCAATTAAGTATTATTAAAAGTCGTGTTGGCCTAGTGGTTAAAACACCAGCCTCTCAAGTATGAGTGAGCGTATATTTTGGGCACCAATGACTGATTAAAAGGTGAAGGAAAACATCTTGAGGAAACCTGGACTTTAAGTCTGAAATAGCCAACCCGCACCGAGCAAGCGTGGTGATTACGCTCAATCCTTCTCTGTATGAGAGGAAACCTGTGCCCAGCAGTGGGATGATAACAAAACGTTGTTGATGAAGTATTATTCTACAATAGTTATGTTGTTTTCTTTTGTCTTTGGGTTTACTTGCAAGTAGGTTCATTTTAAGATAGGTAAGTAAGTAGTTTATCCGTGGCCCGGTTTTTTATTTTAAATCACTGAGTTAAGGTATTTGCTCAGTCTTATCAGTGTAGCAGAGTCCAAATTCTTGAGATTTATCTCTGACATATGAAACTACTATCAATGTTTTGAAATCATTGAGATGTTGACGACAATGTGCATTTCTACATTGTTGGTCTATGCAAACTAAGACAGACTTACAATGTTAATCCGCAATTGTTTTGCTATTTTGTAGGTACTGTTCTCTTTCTGGTGAGGAGGAATCAGTTCTAAGGTTCTTCTTAGGGTGAATTTTCCAATAAGCTTAACTGGTAAAATAAGGCTTAGTGAGTTAGGAATAGGGTTATATATTCTATGGCTTATATTTACAGGCCCGTGTTTAAGCTATTGGAGGACCTGTACACAAAATGGAATGGGGCCCATATAGATAATTATCAATTCATTTTCAGAATGGTTTTGATATATTCTGCTACGAAACCAATAAAAAAACGTAACTAATATTAGATAATATTTTAAACGTTTGGGACTAAAAATTACTTAAATTAATTATTTTGTCATTTAATATACATATAGAATGAAACGGCTATTACAATAATCTTTTTACAGGGCAGACCGGGGCGCCAGCCTGGACCCGGGCCTGCCAGTATGTCAGAATGATCGATCAGTGTTCTAATAATGATCTATGATGACAAGTTTCGTAATCTTCTAACAAAATGGCGTCATTATGACTTTCTAGTGGTCAATTACTGTCATTCCATTCAATATATTAAAAATGTTCAAATTGAGAAGTAGTTTTCAGAAAGGGGCCTTTTTTCCGAAGGTGGAAAGATCCTCATGGACTATCCTCCGCTCGGGGACGACATATGTATCTACTAAGAGATAGATCCCTTACTTACTCGTAATTAGTAGATATGTTCTTTAATGATAATTAAAATAATTGTTTTATGATTATCTTTTATCTGTTTAAAGTGTTAATTAGTCTGCATTTTTATTTTTTTTAATTCCTCCGTTGTTTTATCTTGCATCTACTTGTAAGTATTTACCTACCATATATAACACGAACCATATAATCGAGTATACCTATACCTACTATCAAAGCCTTTGTACCGCACACCGAGTGTTTGTGCTATCAACAATAAATTATTCGGATATGAAATCGAGTGGACATGAAACCGCTTAATAGAGATCGAGGCCCTAACTACCAGGGGCTAGTCTTCTATTTTTATAAATTTGTCATTCCAACACTATTCCATCGTCATTATGCTAAAAGTTTGTAATCTGCTAAATTCACAAGGATCAATCAATTGTCTCGTAATGGAATGGCGATAGAATGCCATTGCTGTATTGCCATTATTATAAAACCGGTTAGTAGAAAAGCTTTTCTTACAACTACTACCTACCCAAATTAAACATTTTTCCACTTTATGGAGTTTGAGTGATCGAATCGATGTGTCTTGATTAAGATAATCTAATAATTATAATAATGGTTTCAATTGATTTGATATACATACAATAGAAACCATGGATTGTAGGTAGTTTTTTATTTTTGAAGTGAAACTTCTTTACGCACGCTTGACTTGGGGAGTAAGCTGGCGAACGCGTGACGTAAGCGTTACGAAACGTGATCGGGCAAAGCGAACGGAAGTTAAGTGGGGGATATAAGCACAGAGGCGCCCGTGGCGCGAGCTTGGTACTACAAGGTCTACAACGAGTTTTTTTTTTCAATAAAAATAGAAGATCTATGCAAAAATATTAATTTACCAATGAAACCATGAAATAAATTTAAATATTTATAGAAAATTAATATATGTATATGTGTATACATGTATAGGTATATTGTACACACATATATATATATATATATACATACAGATGGAGCGAAAGAAGTTTCACTTCAGTCGTGTGGTCATAATTTTTAAAGGAGTATAACAATCAACATTTTAATCCTTTTGGTAATAAATAATACCATAAAGTTTGTGTAAATAGAGAACCGAATTTCGTTAATATCAGTTTTAATTAGGTAGATACTCTTATTAAATTCTTATTTCTGTGGAAAATCTAAGTTTTCAAAATTTACAATTAAAAATAATGATAGAAACAATTCGATTTGCTGAATGTTCATAAAACCTGTTCAATAACCTATCATGAAAATGGACGACCACGTGTAACAATGTAGGTAATATCAAACCAAAAATAATCATTGTTTTTGTATTTTAATACCTACAAATTTACTACCAAGTATTACGAATTCAAATGAATGCAACACTGATGTTTATGTTCCAAAAAAAATTTTGGTACCTACCTACCTATAGAATCCCCGAAAATATGTCATGAGTTCATGACATTTCACTATCGACATTTAAATTCTACTTTAAATACCAAAATATTATGCAGATTATAATTTAATTTGATTTTAAAAAGATTTGATGATTATTTACAAACACTGCATATACTTAATTCTCGTTGATTCTACGAACGTAGTCAGTATTGTCATAACAACATAGTAACAACGTTATATTGTTACATATCTTGTTACATATCCATCCATTATACATATCTATCTGTCGTCCAACATGGCCATAAAATGTTACAACTGATAAATTAAATTATGTATTTATAATACGCAATATGGAATAATATTAAATACTTCATATTCTAGTAATTAATTGGCTATTATAAATAACTAGGTATTTGTACGTAATAAATCAAAAGTCATTTATTCAAATTAGGCCGAGAATCAGCACTTTTTGAACCCCCAAAATGCCCGCCTTTCGCCACTTCCTAGTGCTTTCGCTGGGAAGAAATAGTGGCGGAACAAACTCCCGGCAGCACAGCTGTCTGGTCATTAAAAAAAAAAAAACACATGACTTTATTCAATACTATGTAGGTACAATAATGAACACAATAAAACACAACAACGATGAAATTATTTACCATGTCAGCTAGCCACACCAAAATACCAGCAAAGCAAAAATAAAATATAAATTAAAATGGAAATGTATGTAAATATGTAAGTAAAAACTTATTACCTAAATAAAAGCCCCAGGTATAAAGGGCGTGACAGCTCACATTTTATGCATTGTAAAAAAGCAAATTATATGAACTCATATAACGTGTCAGTCAGCTAATTCCTGAGAAAAAACACAAACATCGTCTTGAGTTAATCAGAGCGACCAGCTATTCTTATCATTTAAATAGTCATTTACAAAATAACATGCCTTTGAACAAATCTTAGATTTGATTTCTGCTTATGCACGGTAAGGCAAGTCTATCAAAGCAGAGGGTATCTGTTATAAAAAGTTACCAAGCCTAACAAAAGTGTTGTGTGTTGTTGGTCTGAATATCCAATTTATTCAGAACCACAACAAGGCTCCACGGGCAAACTCAAAACTTCAATTACCTAAACAACTTTAAAGCACTTTTGAATTGTCAAAACTAAATATTGGGCCAGTCAATCTAAAAGTTAAAGTTGATTGTCCGTTCCAAATCGTAGATCTCGATGAAGAGGAACAGGCAAGAAACTCCAAGGACACTCTTTTAAATCAAGACCTTAAATATCCTGGTACAGACGAAGGCACATCAAGTTACTTCAATCTGTCTTTTTTTAATAAATTCAACTTTTGCAATACTCAGGGAACATTTGACAGTTTCGTGCTTTCGTGCGTACAATGATTCTTGTCGCTTCTTTATAGGAGGCATATTACGTAAACCCGGCACTACCTAATGGAGAAATAATTTCTCGCGGCATTATATTGAATCTATATTCTATTGAATGCGCAGCACAAGTACTATGATCTATCGTAACCGCTCGGTAACCACTCTGCAACAATTTCTAAATATATTTGTGAAAAAAAATAAAATGGTGTAAAAATGATTGGAATCGATTCAGATGCTTATTCTGAACAAAACTATATTCAGGTATCGCATAAAAAAAAATAATGTTGGAATTCATTTCATTCTAATTTTACAGTTGTCTGTTGTTATTGTTTATCAGTTGAATAACTGGCGTATGTTACAACTTTCATTGCAAATTAATTAGTACCTACCTATATTAAGTTCTGGCTGCTGATAAGGCAGAGAAAGGAGAATTATCTAAACATACTTTTCTGTTAAGTTACGCACGTCTTTTGAATGGAGCCATTAATTCTTTTTGGTAAGTAATGTTGTTACCAGTTGCTGATTCCTGGATAACTTTCTCCTTTTTGCAATTTACTGTAGTAGGTAACAGAATAATTTGCAACTTAAATACGTTTCGTCATTCTGTCATTACCTACTCTAGTCATAACCACTTACTTAGTTACAAAGTTTTCCGCAGACTGTTGTTCACAAACAAAACTAATATTTAGTTAAGTGCGTCTTTTTCTTTCCATTCCGTTAAGAAAAGGATAGAAGCTAACATTATAGTTTAATCCTGTCAAATTAAGATACACCATAGACAGTTTAGACGCGATTATAAACATGGCGACTAAAAATACGCCAGTTTAAGCCAGGATCGCACTAATTTGACAGATCTAAACTGATATTTTATCTTCTGTCCTTTTCTTAATTAAATATAAAGAAAAAGATGCACTGAAGTTAAATTTAATTTAGATTGTTAACAAGGGAATTCGGGCCAAATTATTCTATGTAGCTTCCTATGACGTCCAGCAGAGTTATTAGTGTATTACTTGTTCTAAACTTACGTAACGAAATCTCACGGTCTGATGATGAACCTAATAACATTTCTTAAATGTCATACTTACTATCTTGCTTATGTTTATTAAAAACGTGATATTTGCAAATCATAAAACCTACTTTGTGCAAGATGTAGAAACGCGATTGACAAGTTTTCTAAGTAGCAAAGTAAAATAACATCAGGTTTACAGCTCGATTGATATTTCTCCGGATAAAACGAGGAGAGTAAACTACAATAGCCTACCTATCTCCTTTGGAGAACACAAATGAGCGTGATGTTTTACACACCTAATATGTCAAATAGTAGAGACGACATCACACAAAGCTACCTACTACAAACTGTCAGATTTCTTTATTAGAAATTTTCAACTTTATCTCTGAAGCATTAAGGCTCAAGGTTGATTGGAAATATTTGACAGTTTCTGATAGCTTGACCTACTGTCGTCGGTTCTTGGTTTCATAAAAATTATGCCTTTGTATACAGTGTTGCCATTTATTCCGGTTGGATTATTCTAATTGACCAACAGTCAAGGGCGGGTTGCTATGTCAATGTCAAGTACGGTCACGCACCTGTCGTGTGCGGTAGTTATTTACATTTATGTACGAATTGAATCCACAAAATTATTTTTGACCGCCAAATAAAATTGTTGTTTGTTGTGTTGTGAGCTAATCGGCGAACACATTTTGATTGAGTCGCAATCATTTGGCAAAAATGTGTTCTCCGATTAGGTGGCTGGTCTCTGTAATATAGGTACGGATGGCAGCAGATCAAGCTTCCCGTAACTGTCAAATACACACATCAAAAGTGTCTAGGGATCAAGCATTTTTATGCGGATTTCTTGAGATTGAGATGTGGCTTTGTAATAAATTTATGATTTTATAAATTTATATGGATCCTTTTTGGTGCATTTCATAATTTGAATCAGGAACTGTGAATCAAATTCGAGTAAAAGATGAAAATCAGCTGTCAATATTTTCCCTATAAAAACATACAACGCATTGAAGACATTATTAGTGCTACTGTTTCCCTACTACTGATTAAAACCAACGTTATTATGGAGCGGCGACGTCATTTAAGCAGGGAAGAAATGCTCAGAGCTGTGGGAATGATAGAAGCTGGTTCCCGGCAACGTACTGTGGCTTTAGCTCTGAATACAAGTCAGAGTGTTATCAGTCGACTTTGGACACGTTACCGAAACACTGGTACCGTGGCTGAGCGCCATGGAGGACGGTATCGCTGCACCACACGGAGACAAGACCGATACATTCAAATCTTAACTCGAAGAGCTCCAACAATAACCGCCATGATGTTAGCCGTGAGGCTTCATCACTCTTCAGGGAACTTAATTAGCGACCAAACAGTCAGAAACCGCTTGCATGAAGTGAACCTTCATTCCCGAAGACCGCTACGGGTACCACCTATAGCAATGCACAATCATAGGATTCGATATCAATGGGCTCTTGAACACAGAAATTGGGCAGAAGAACAATGGAGTCTCGTTTTGGTATGAGACCGGATACAAGACGTATACGACACTGGAGAACCCCTGGACGCCAACAGCGATTAAAATCCTGCCAGGAAGTCCATCCTTATAGTGGTGGAACCATCATGGTATGGGCGGGTATTTGGATCGGGGGAAGAACTGAGTTGATTTGGATCAGAGGCAACCTCAACACTCAAATTTATGCTGAGACGATTGTATCAGACGTCATCGTTCCTCTACAAGTGCAAATCGGTCCCTTATTTCAGTTAATGCATGATAATGCACGACCGCACACCGCAAGAGTTGTAAGACAGACTCTCGCCGCAGCTAACATCAATGTCCTGCCCTGGCCTGCTCAGTCGCCAGACTTGAACCCGATTGAGCATGCATGGGATATGCTACAGAGAAGAGCTCTGGCGAATATGGAGGGTATTCAGTCGCAAGAAGACCTTTTTTTGCTGTTGCAACGAACATGGGCGGCCATTCCACAGCGTGATTTGGATGAACTCATTTTGAGTATGCCAAACCGATGTTCTTGTGTTGTTAGTGTTCGCAGTAGAAACACGGATTATTAATTGTTTAAGTTACCCAATAAAATTTTAGAGAAAACTGTTATTTCAGTCTTTTTTTCGAACTTTTGTGTTAGTGGTTCAAATGTCAAATATCCCTTTATTAGGAAAATGGCAAATTTCTTTATTAATGCAAAGGTGACTTGGTTTATCGTTACTGTGACAAACGAAAACACTTTATTTGATGAATCCTTAAAGAAAATTTTAATTAATATCAATCAGGAGAAAAGTTATTGCAAAAATATATGTTGATCCCTAGACACTTTTGATGTGTGTATTTACAATCAATCTTGAGCCTTAATACTTTAGAGATAAAGTAGCTTGATGTGCTGTCGTCTATACTAAGTATTAACTTAGTAACTATATTACGGATATTGTTTACTAAAGTGTGTTATTGGTACTGTGCACTGCCCTACCCTATTTCAACAAATATCAACTTTATCTCAATGATAATTATGATTTCAGAGTGACTAGCACTATTGAAAAAGGTACAAAAATGTTAGAAGTTTATCGTAAACTAAACTTTAATGAGTAGGCATTAAATATATTTTTCTCTCAAGTAATATATCGCGAACGAAAGATATATTTTATACCTATTTTTCTTACATTGCATATCAAGGAGTCTCCATTTAGATATAGATAAGCCTGTAGTTACATAATAAATAATTATGTAAGCAACTAAAAGAGAGAAATGAAAGAAACAAAATAAAATGCGATCAATTGTATTTGTATGAGTGCGTGAGTCTGTGTGTATGTATTGCGTTTAATTATCACTGTTTGCCTATTTCTTTTCTATACAGTACAAAACATAAATATTTTAGGAGACGAACTATTATTTCTACTAAGATTAGTCAGGTCTAAAACTAGCAACCTGCCATTCAACACTCTTAATATCTTCATTGAATACAGCAGTGCGACAAAGGATCGTTACTATGTTTGTGAAACATATGTGGAAATCATAATGACCGGCACACCTATAAATAAATAAATTATGCTTATTATTGTATCACAATCATACCTAAATGGTCATCTTGTAAAACATTATTATGTATTCATCAGACAAGTTAGATTAAGGATTATGATTAACGAGCTATCTTAATATATTGCACAGTATATTAAGTTAATTTTATCTAACATTCGAAAACATTGCACTAAAAATATAAAACGCCTGCAACTTTATAGAGAGCAATTTGTTATGAAAATACATATTGCCGCGCTATTACATTTTGAAGCGCAACTTTACAATTTTTGCATGAATATCTATCTTTATCAATCAAACAAGCGGCCGCCAGCGACTTCGTTCGCGTGGAATTAGTTATGCTCCGCTCATATTGGTCGCAGCGTGATGTTATATAGTCTAAAACCTTCCTGGATTAATGGCCTATCCAACCCTAAAAGAATTTTTCAAATCGGACCAGTAGTTCCTAAGATTAGCGCATTCAAACAAACAAACAAACAAACTCTTTAGCTTTATATATTAGTATAGATTCCAATTTACACAAAACACTGAAAAACAGTAAAATATTTTACTAAAAAAATATCCCAAAGATCAGCCAATCAACTATTATTTTATTTGTGTTCATTAATTTCTAAAGTTGCAACACTCATTTTCAAGTCATTGTCAAGTCGCCTGTCAAGTGTCAATATGATACGTCAGCTGTTTTGTAGAGCCTTTCCGTAAATTCAGTAAATAAATACAATCATTTAGTGAAAAGTCTTGATACGTAGTAGTGTTCGTGTTTATATAATAAAAAATAAACCGTCCAAAATGAGGTCTTCCTTATATAGACGAAGGGGTAGTGACCCGGAGAGAGAACCATTATTAGCAGCAATTCCCGCCTCTGGATTCAATAACAGCTTTCGAGATGAGGTAATTTGTGTTTTTTAATAGGTTTCGGTCTCGTTTTTATAAAAGCCCTGTTCTGTAGTTTCCCCTGATTGTTAATCTGTAGTTACTATAAGTATCCTCACACGATTATGACCTCATTTGTATTAAAAAAATATAATTTTTATCGTATCTTATGTATAAATAATATCTAACCTACCAATATTCTTTCTAAAAATAACAGTATAGTTACCTATTGACAAGGTTTTGCGCAGTTATGCGGGTGACTTCTCATTAACATATTTATTTAATTTCTTTTATGTACTGCCTTTACTGAGGTTATAAACATTACGTCGCTATTTAATGCTTTCTTATCACAATATTTTTGATTGCGCCTTGTAAAACAGATGACTATCTGTTTTAAAAACTTTGTTAACATGATTATGTTAACAAAGTTTTTCCATTAAGAAAATAATTCGTCTCTTTTATGCATGTTGTTGGTAATCGTGGTGGCCTAGTGGTTAAAACACCAGCCACTCAAGTATGAGTGTGCATGTTCTATTCCAGGTCAGGCAAGTACCAATGTAACTTTTCTAAAGTTATATGTACTTTCTAAGTATATCTTGGACACCATTGACTGAAGGTGAAGGAAAACATCTTAAGGAAACCTGGCCTTTATAAGTCTGAAATCGCCAACCCACATTGAGCAAACATGGTGATTATGCTCACTCCTTCTCTGTATAAGTGGAGATCTGTGCCCAGCAGTGGGACGATAAAAAAAAGGTTGTTGATTACGCTTGTCATAAATTGATACTGATGACATGAAAATATGTCTTTAGGTAAGATTAACATCTTAATGATTCATATTAGCAAATGCTGTGTTAAATTTGATTAAAGAAGTGAATGATAGGATATAGGATATAACATTGAACTTATTAAGGATTTTAAACAACACAATCTATGGTTTTTCATATTTTACACCTCATACTAGGGCCCCAGGATACCCTTGCCTGGTACCACTGTGAAAAGGGGATAGCAATATTCACTGTATACCTCTATCTTTGTTTAACACAGGAATTATGATGGTTTTAACAGGTCATAGTAATCTTCATGGCTTCTCAAAACATCTTTTAAAATTACAATATGAAATTACACTTGTAGGTATTGAACTCCTTAGACAATTAACTAAAAAGGAACACAAATTAAACCCTAACTTTTCTTACTTTCAGCGTCCAGAGGGCAACGGCACAATGGCAGAAATGGGAGTGTCACAAGCGGAGCTAATGGAGCCGCGGGGAGACTCCGGACGCAAGCTGCCGCAGTACCTTGCAGCTCTAGCAGGTAGATATCAGACTATATTATACTAATAGAATAGAACACTGGTCAGTTTCCCTCAGCTGGCAGTTTATTTAATTTGCCATTTTCGCTGGTTTTGAACTATGGATTTAACATAACTACCTCATCGGCAAAAGTCAAGAATTACTGAAACTGGTGAATTTAATAAACTCACGACTGAGAAAAACTGACATATAGGGCTGAATGTTGGACCGTTATGTCAAATAAATACTGTCAAACGTCGATTTCATTCCACAAATAAAAGTTGTGTCCATGATCGAAAAATCAGCCCTTAAAAAAAATACATAGGAAAATGGTCAAACTACTAAGTTCCTATTCAGAATTGCGTCATTCCATTTAACATTATTAGAGCTATGCTAATTACCAGCAGTCATTATTATTCTCATGTTAGGACTCACATGTGTGTGGGCGATTAATGCCTCCGTTTTAATAATCTATTTCAGGCACCACTTTTTTAAGTTGCATTTGTTTTAATACTAAATATGAAAAAAAAAAAAGAATAATAGTTTGCTCTTATTTTGACTGCCTCGTAGGCGTAATCATCGCTAGCGAAACTGCTGAAAGAGAATGGTCATCATCGTCATCTCAGCATCAATCCCAGTCACATTTCAGCTTTGGAGTCTGGGGTCCACTTCATCAGTCAAACTGCTGATTTTGGCGAAACTTCTATTTTCCGTGAAGCGACTGTTACATTCCTATGTTGGATAAATTGCTTGTTGTTCCGTTAGGTATTTCTAGAAGAATCAAAAAATTGATATTTAGGTATGCGTCTTTATCATGACATCCTTCTGTCTTCCTCTGCAAGGGATACTCGCGCCGAGACCGTTGTTCACAAACTTAACTAAATTTTGATTTTTTTACTAAACACTAATTATTATTTTTCTTCTCCTTCCAGCTACATTGGGAGCGTTGGCGGCCGGTTCTATGCTGGGTTGGTCAGCCCCAGTGATGTTAAAGCTAACTGATACTACAGGATCCCACCCAAGTGGCTATGACTTTGATGTGACACAGACGCAGGGCGACTGGATCGCCTCAATCATCAACCTCGGAGCTGCCTTCATTTGCTTTCCCATTGGCATGGTCATGGACATCATCGGACGTAAAAAGACTATGTTGCTACTCGTCATACCATTCACCTTAGGTTGGTTGCTCATTACCTTCGGGACCAGTGTAGGCATGCTCATAGCTGGCAGGTTTATTACTGGTGTCGCTGGAGGAGCCTTCTGCGTCACAGCCCCCGCCTACACCAGCGAAATAGCCCAGGACTCCATCCGAGGATCTTTGGGAAGTTACTTCCAACTGATGATAACTATTGGTATCCTCTTCGCGTACATTGTCGGCGGTTACGCATCAGTGTTCGTCTTCAATATCCTCTGTACCTGCATCCCCATCGTTTTTGGTATTATATTCTTCTTTATGCCTGAAAGTCCCAGCTTCTTAGTAGTCAAGGGAAGAAACGACGAAGCGAGAGAAGCTTTGATCAAACTTCGAGGCCAGAGTTACGATGTCGACCACGAACTGAACAACTTGATATTCAAAAATGAACAATCTCAGAGGAATAAGGTGTCTTACATATCTGCTCTTAAGAAGAAGACCGCTTTGAAAGCTCTCCTTATCTGCTACGCTCTCATGTTGTTCCAGCAGCTGTCTGGTATCAACGCAGTGATCTTCAACGCTTCGCAGATCTTTGCCGACGCTGGAGCCACGATCCCTTCGACCATTTCAACTATCATTATTGGAGTTATCCAAGTAATTGCGACATTCATCTCCAGTTTGGTTGTGGACAAACTGGGCAGGCGTATCCTGTTACTGTTGTCAGCGCTGGTCATGTGCGTGTGCTCCACTGCTTTGGGAGTGTACTTCTTCCTTCAACAGACGCATGGATCTGAAGCGTCCATTGTCCAGGCTATCACTTGGCTGCCGCTCTTGTCGCTCTCTGTGTTCATCGTCTCCTTCTCTCTTGGCTTCGGTCCTATTCCGTGGATGATGGCTGGTGAGCTTTGTAAAATAGACATCAAGGCCTTCGTTGGCTCTACAGCCGGGACGTTCAACTGGCTCCTAAGTTTCACAGTCACCAGCACTTTCAACTCGCTCACCAATGCGGTTGGCGCTGGCCAAGTTTTCTGGATTTTTGCTGGTATCATGCTCTTAGGCTTCGTTTTCATCTTCTTCGTCGTCCCCGAAACTAAAGGCAAGAGTGAGGACGAGATCCAAGTCATGTTAGGTGCTGAACCACAACAGAGATCCGAAGAAAAGAAATAAGCAACACAGACAGACTGACTGACATCACATAGTATTTTTGTACTGAGAGTCACACAAAAGTTTCTTTGGTGTCACTATGCTTCGTTATAAGCAATATTATAATTTTATAGAACCAAAGAATTATGATGTATCTTCTAGTTGTACCGTTATAGGATTTACGCTGCGCTGTAAACTATTTATTATTTAAATTTGTTGTTGAATTTATGATAATATGTCACTGTGGCAGCTTGTGCGATTTTTTATGGAAGCATGAATTCAGAAGTAGGTAGAAAGAAATTCACACACAGAATTTTATTGCGATAACATGGTAACAAAATAGGTTTAATGCTTAGGCTGAATAGGTTTTCAAATATGTATCTATCGTATTGTAAAGGGGTTCGTACCCCAAAGGTCCACTGCATATCTTCGTCCCTAAGAAAAAAAAGTATATACCATCTATGCATAAAAATCCAGTTTTTAAACTATTGATCTCGATGTATTTTCGTAACATCTAGATGTCTTAGGCAATGGTGAACTGCAAGGTGCAATGATTAACTCTCAGGCTATTCACTTTCCATTTTGTCGAGTTGAGTAACTTAGTACCCTGCATGTTAATTTATACATATTCTAGTGAACATAAGATAATTTTCGCTGGCATCACAACGATTGAGAAACTACTAGAACTTTGAAGTCTTCATTTCGAGAGAATTTTCAATGTTCTTTAAGAGATCGTGGATTTTCAGAGTTTTTGATTCTAGATTCGTTTATCTGCTTGGCGAAATTATGTCATGTGGAATATATTGCCCATTTGTCTCAATATATTAAGGGAAATTATATGGATGAGTGTTAAGTAGTTAAAAATATTATTAGTGTATTTGGCACAGCAGGACCTTTAGCCCGAGCCTTACGACGGCGTGTTGCCATTACAAACGTTTTTCATATCTAAATGCCATAATATTGATATTATTATATAAACTTTTATATAAAAAGGATGTACATATTTACTACTTAAATATTACTGTGTACCTGTAATACAATTTTGTTGTCATATTAACGCAGGTTTTGCGAGATTATATCTAATTGTAAAAATATTTAATTTTTTATTTATATATTTATTTAAAATAAATAAATGGGAATGTACTGCTTAATTGTCAAAGTTTGCTCAAATGTCATCAGAGACGATTTACCTGGAAATTTTAAAAATTTATTTCAAAATTAATAATTTCTCATATTTAATTATTTGTAAGTGAATTATAATGAATGCATTTATTTGTTGGTTTAAAATTATTGTATTGTAGGTAAACACTGAACTTTTATAGTGTGTTATGTAGTGCACTTGCCTACGATAACGCGATTGCCATAATAAAGGCCAGTACCTGGACACAAAATGCAATAATTATCATTAATAAATATTAATATAAAAAAAATTATTAATAATCATAAATATACCTAAAACAAATGTTTTCAACAGGTCAATGGATTCTGAAAGTTCCTTTAACACATAATCTGTGGGTCGCATATTGTAAGAATAATGTGGTTGTATATATTGTTATTAGAAATAAGTTTTATAGTAATAATAAATGTGACAAATATTTACTGAATTTATTTTTTTAATATCTACATCGAAATTACTTTCTCTACAATGCCTATTCTCTTTTTAAAAACTGAAGTTAGTTACCTAGTCAGTGGCTGAGTAGTTAGGTGTAGTAAGTGAGCTATCAATAGACAATATTGCCAATTACCTACCAAGCATATTTTATACACATATATGTACATAGAAACAGACAAGAAAAAATAGTACAGGGGTAGATTATCAACCTTCTTCCTTCCTCTTTTTCTTGTCTGTTTATTTCATTAGAAATCTCTTCGATCATGCCTGCAAAAGGACAGTGAATACAGCGATGTAGACAGCATGAGAAAAAGTAAAAGACAATAAAGATATCATGAGAGTGTATGGGCTCGTAAAAAACTAATGCGCTTTATCATCATCGATTGCATCACTGCCTACTATCAGACAGAACTGCGGTCAAGCACTAGTTCATAATAAAAACAAAAAAAACGAGTGTGCTTATGACCACACGACTGAAGTGAAACTTCTTTCGCACCATCTGTATGTATATATATATATATATATGTGTGTGTACAATATATACATGTATACACATATACATATATTAAGTTTTTATAAATATTTAAATTTATTTCATGCTTTCATTTATAAATTAATATTTTTGCATAGACCTCCAATTTAAAAAAAAAAAAGTGGATTCCCTCGGGGCCAAAAGGTCGGGCTCTTCCTCCTGAATCAGGGGACCCCAAACTCGGGTAGTCCACGACCTCTGGTTCCCGAGATAATCCACGGGGGGGTGAGGTAACTAAAGGGGGTCGGGGGGGATAGGTTTCGTGGGGTTGCGGGGAGAGGGGGGGAGTGGAGCCCCTCAGGGCCAAAAGGTCGGGCTCCTCCTGATTCAGGGGACCCCAAACTCGGGTAGTCCACGACCTCTGGTTCCCGAGATAATCCACGGGGGGGTGAGGTAACTAAAGGGGGCGGGGGGGGGGTAGATTTCGTGGGGTTGCGGGGGGTAGGGGGGAGGGGGAGAGGGGGAGTGGATTTCCTCGGGGCCAAAAGGTCGGGCTCCTCCTGATTCAGGGGACCCCAAACTCGGGTAGTCCCCACGACCTCTGGTTCCCGAGATAATCCACGGGGAGGTGAGGTAACTAAAGGGTGTCGGGGGGGGGGAGGGGTGGTGGATTCCCACGGGGCCAAAAGGTCGGGCTCTTCCTCGTGAATCAGGGGACCCCAAACTCGGGTAGACCACGACCTCTGGTTCCCGAGATAATCCACGGGGGGGTGAGGTAATCAATGAGGGGGGTCGGGGGGTGGTCGCAGCGTCATGTTCTCGAAAAAATTCATAGTTCTTAATCAATCAAGGTACTTAGCTTAATAATTGAGCTTATGAGGCTCGAAAGCAATTTGTACTTTGTGTCCAATTATCGTATAGTGACGATATCTTCAAGCTTCTATACTTTCAATTATATCAGAAATGTTCAGCAAAAATATATAAAACAATATAAAGGCCAGAACAGAACGAAATTTATAAATTATTTGTGCTCTTAGGTAATCAATTGTTAACAAATCTTAAAAAGATCCAAAAAATATATATTGCCTTCGGCGAGATGCGAACTCACAACTTCATACTCGACTCAATTGTTAACAAATCTTAAAAAGATCCAAAAAATATATATTGCCTTCGGCGAGATGCGAACTCACAACTTCATACTCCACATGTCATGCAATATTTAGATGAACCAACTCCTTGTTTGTAGTACAGACGAAATAGAACTATACTCTGCTTCCGTTCGCCTTGCCCGATTTTTTTTGCTTCATTTTTCGTAACGCTTTCGCTAGTTTACTCCCCAAGTCAAGCGTGCCTAAAGAAGTTTCACTTCAAAAATACACTACAAAGTTAAATAATTACAGGTACTTATACTGCTAGTAGTTTTATTCCTGTAGGTCTTCTGTCTACCGGGCTATGCAATAGTCAGAATAGAGAGGTTTTTTTTTTTAAATAATTATAAACTAGCGCTTGACCGCAATCCCGCCTGATGGTAAGCAGTGATGCGATCGTTGATGGTAAAGCGCGCTAGTTTATAAGAGCCTATTCACTCTAGCTTTGAAGACACTTAAATTGTTATTAGACGGAAACACCGCCGCTGGAAAATTGTTCCAGTTAATTGCTAAAACAATACCTACTTTTCAGAGCTAGAATAATACGCGCTATTAACATTTTCTTAAACATTTGATAATGCCTAAAAGCGCCAGATCTCAACTTTCTAAACATAGTTCTCAAGCACGGGCAGCAAGAATACGTCATATGGGAGAATCTTCACCTGAACATTCACAACGCCAAACAAAATCAGAGAAACTTTCAGTAGGCCTAGTATGAGTTTTCATTACGAAACTCATTCGTCGATATCGAGCGCGTTTGACTCAGCGATTGGCCCGCTTCAAGGTCGTAAGAACTCTCAGCCAATGAGAGCGCCAAACGCGCTCGATATTGACGATCGAGTTTCGTATTGTAAACTCATACTAGGCCTACTGATACGCACGCGAGAGTCGAGTGTCAAACTTTTGTAACGCCTTGCACAACAAAATCTGAGAACCTCTGAGTTACGTGCACGAGAGTCGAGAGCGAGACTGGAGCGTTTCCAACGTCTTCATGAACAAAATATAAGGACCTCTCAGTTGCGCGAAAGAGAGTCGAGTGTCGAGCATTTGCAGCGACTTAGAGCTCAGGTAGAGAGACAGCAGTTATCCACAAATAGAGTTCGCAATCGAATTTTAGCAAACAGCAACAGACTGGCTTTCAGATATACTTAATTCTCAGATTGATTATGCACAACAAGCGCCGTTCCAAATTAGTGATGTAAAATAAAAAAAAAACAATTTGTTCATTTCACTTTATTGAAAAAAAAACTTAATTTCGTTGTTTTTTTTCTAAATTTGTTTTTTTTTTCTAGCCTACGTTTTAGTTCAATTATAAATAAAATTTGACTACTTCCAACAATATATCACAACTCAATTTTATTTATTTTTTTTCAATTGTTGTTGTATATCAATGAACGTTCCTAATATTTTTTATGAAATTTTGGTACTATTTTATCAGAAAAGTACCGCAGGTTCAAGAATAAACCTAAGTCTCTATTATGTAAGTAGGTACTCTTAAGTATTAATTATATAACAGTAAATGCCCTAACAATTTCAGATTTCATGCTCTTCAAAAAAATAATGTTCCAGAAAAAAACAGTTTATTTTCAGGTTTTTTTCAAGGTGTTTTTTTTTCACAATTTTTTTTTTTTTTTTTTGCAACACGTCCAAATCGGAGTCATGAATAAGATGTACTTTACTGGTCTGCCAAGAAATGGGCGGACGAACCTAATGGTATGTGCTGTGCTTCAGGGAAAGTTTGTCTTCCTAACCTTCAGAAGCCGCCACAACCAATAAAAAATCTTCTAACTAATAACCATCCATTATATGGTATTTTTTTAAACAAATATGCGTAAATACAATTATTTTTCAAATTACTTATTTTGAAGCAAAAGAAATTAGGCTAGGTAATTTTATACCCACTTTTAAAATTGAAGGAATATAGGGGTATCATCTCATTGGTAGCCTTTTACCACCATCAGGCCAAAACCCACAATTCTTACAAATATATTTTATTTCGTGTTTTGCAGCGGTAACCGACATCCACGCGGGCGCTTTCTCTGTCCCTATATCCCCATGTATGCTTAATCTTTAAAACTATGCATCGGATTTTGATGCGATGTTTTAAATAGATAAGAGTGATTCAAGAGGTAGGTTTATATGTACAATACATGCACCCGTGCGAAGCCGTTTGACGATAAATGTTTATTATTATACAATTTAGTTTTTTTAGTATTTGATCTTATGTTAAATTGCAATAAAATAAGAAACTTACGAAACCATGAATGGCTTCGTATGCGGAAAGGGGTTAATAGAACGCGAATGCGCGATCATCGCAGGTTCGCGCGAATGCGTAGTCAAACATATTGAACTTGAAGTGTCCTAAATGACAATCGGACGATGCGGTTGCGCGACTTAAATGTTTATACGCGAACACGCGATGGTAGCGTCGCTTATTCGCGCATTCGCGTTCTATTAGGACGATGTCTATACCTAGCGTTGCACAGAAAATTCGGTAGGCTTCGGCTTCGTTCTGGTCCCTGTCATTTTTTGTGGTTCTCCGGCTGTTATTGAGCGAATGAATGGAATTTTATCTGCAAAATGCGGTCAACACAGTACTGTGCCAACAGTAAAACCGTACCTACAGTAAATGTGCAGAAATATAAAATAAACATCTGTTTTTGATAAGAGATATTTAGTACTTTGGACCCAAAGTAACGACAACTCCCAGTGTTTGTATATACGGGTACATACCCGTATATACACACTGTAGGTAGGTTTCGTTTATAATATTTAGAATGTACCGCTAGCTTTTCTAGGCATCTGCCTGAACAAGCATATTGTACAGACAGGTACTTTCTAAATAAGTATTATGGTTAATCATTAAAATTTATTTGATATTGTACTTTTCGCATAAAAGTTAATAGATGACTATTTTTAGTAGCTATAATGTGCTGGCGTCTATACAGGGGCGTATTTAATGCCTCAGGCATTCTTTTTTTAAATATTGCCCCACATGAGGAATTTCTCTTGTGTAGAGGGTGCTGTTACAAACATATAAAATCACATACACAAACATTCAGACCCCGAACAACTACTTATAGGTCATAGAAATATTTGTTGCGTGCGGGAATCGTACCCGCGACACGCAGCGCAGGAGTCAATAGCTTAACCACTGCGCTAACCTTAGTCATTCTAGTTATAGCTATTCTCTATTATCAGTCAACCAAGGGTGGTCAAGAGGTTTGCGGGTTAGTTAAAATAGAAACCGTGGCTCTGGCGTACAGGCAAGTGAAGAAACACGGGTGGGTTTTAGTCAGTAAAAGTCTGACACGCCCTTCCGCTCCGCCCTGAGCAGGAGAGGTCATTTGATTTCTCATCCAGAACAAAAAATATATTTTTTGTTTGCTTTGTCACAACAAAAAGGTTAATAAGCAAACTCGTTTTGGACTGATATTTGATACATTGCAGTAACCACACTACGTTGGTCGATTTTTTCTATGACCTTTCTAAGTAATTCAGTGCGATATGATATTCAGTTATCTGAGAGCAGGCGCGTGCGGCCTCGAAATTAATACCTATTGCAAATAAGGCAATGCATTACCAGCCTAGACCTGATTGGGGTGAAATTTGATCAAAACAATATTTGTATTCAAAAATAATGTATTTGTTACATTTATGCAATTGAGTCCTAAAATATACATACATAATTACTCACACAAAAGGTGATTTTAAGGTACAAAGTTGCGACTGAAGTAGCTAATAATAGTCGCTTTGATTTTGAACGGATGACAGCAAGCTAACAGAGACTGTCAAATATTCCCAATCAACCTTGAGCGTTAATGCTTTACAGATAAAATTGAAAATCTAATAGAGAAATCTGACAAATTGCAGTACATAGCTTGATGTGCTTTCGTGTGTGCCATTGCCCGTCGTAATTTAGGACCAAAATATTTCCATTGTAACAGGGAATGGCAACACTTTACAGGTTCACACACGCATTTTTCTGCAATAAATTAAGTATATTTTTCTATTTAAGTAAAAGTAGTTAGGTTTGGCGAATTTATTCTTTGGTGAGTTAGGTAACATGAGAATAAAATCTAAACTTATACATATATTACATCACTAATCTTATGATATTATAATACAAGTACGCTGGACACCCTATTATCGAACAAAACTAAAAAATTTGTTTTTCACCATTTTGGAGAGTGAGTGTTCATGGAACTACATATTTTTAAACCGTTTTAAAAAAAGTGCTTACATGAAAAAAACATTACATTACAACTTACATTTAAAAAAGTGGCTTCATGATAGAAATGTTCTAAATATTTTGTAGTATTTTTTTAAAATAATTATAAACTAGTGCTTGACTTTTCACTAAGTTTTTTAAGTGAATAGACTTAAGAAATTAGCGCGCTTTACCATCAACGATTGTCGATTGCATCACTGCTTACCACGAGACGGGATCGCGGTCAAGCGCTAGTTTATAATTATTAAAAAAAAAACTTAGTGAATAGGAAGGAAGAGAAATTTTGGCGGAAAAGCTGAGTGCCACGCTCATTTTTCATTGGACTTTTAAATTATTTATAGTGTCGTTTACTAAATAAAAACGCGTGATATGTGTAGTAAAAAGTGCATTCGGTGAATAATTCATAAAGAACATTGAAATATTGTAGCATAGTGGCCACATCATTACTTTATCCCAAATCTTCCTCCTAGTCAGTTCACGCGTAGGATAGTTGAAAATTAATTACTGAAGACTTGGCAGTATGGTCTCTGACCTTAGCCGGTTCCAAATGGAAAAAAGAATACCAAAAAAAAAAAGGAAGGAGGAAGACGGCTGTTGAGCGAGGTGATGCAATGTTAAACCCAACACATGAGCAACGATGCTGCGCCAGAGGGAGATTGATCTAGAGACCCTCCACGACCAAATTACCGATACAACATTTTGTGCATCGTAGCCGGTACACATCGCAACACAACTGCACAGACCCGTCCTACGTACGGCTGTAGTAAAGATAAAAAGTTATTCCACAATTCAGACCTAATGACAAATCATTGGAGATATGCAAAAAATTACTTGACGTCCATTTGCACTGATTTGTAAGTTTTAGTTTCTGACACGTTCAAGTTGTGCACTTTGAATCGGTACAAAAAATGGCCATTATTTCATTACTATACTTTAGATCCATTTAGTCAGCCACAGATAGTCCAGCATACTTTGTTTACTTAGGTTGGTGATTTACATTATATGTAGATAAAAAAACGCAATTATGTGGATAAAAACGCAATTACATAGATAAAAAGTGCAATTAAAGGTACATCATAATTTTATTTATTCTCTTCATAGGTGCCAAACAGGCGGTTTAAGTTAGCGGCCTTAAAATAATAAGTGGGGTCACCTAATTCATATGATTTTGTACAGTAGGAATTATACTAAAATTTTGCTTCATCAATTCATCATGCTGTGATCATATTTTCTTAGTAAAATGGTGACTAAGTGACTGATTGTTGTTAAGGTAATCAAATAATAATAATTATAAATTGTCTTAATTAGTCATGCCTTTCCAGTTACCTTGATGGTGCATGCCCCTGGGAAAAATGGGTCAAATGCAATCAAACCTGGCTACACCCATCATTCTTGTGTTGAAAATAATATACAATAATAAACTCTATTGTATTATAAATTAGGCCTACTCTATAACTAAGCTGCCTATCATTATTATGAAACACTTAACATTTATCTAACATATACTAATGATAATATGACAATGATGAACTGATTAAATATTTACAGCATGGTATGTTTACACAATTGCAACATCACATAAATTTTATAGGTTTAAGTTTGAACCTCCTCCACCTATCTTAGAATATGCACTTCTGTAGAAATTACAACAGAAGAGAGAATTCATTAAAGCATTGAGAGACGTTGAGCTGTTGGTTCTGTAGAGACCTGAGGAAACCTCAGCAATATCCGCTTCACCCATAAACTGATGAAGGTCACTTTTCGGAAACCCATCCTTATAATACTGCTTAATTGTATCATAAGCATCCATAATCACCGATATGAACAAACTCAGGACTACATAAATGTACAAACTTATAAATGAATATAAATACACACGGCTGAACCACCAAAGCATTGGAGATTTCTTCGACATAATTGAGAATGTCGCGAACATATCATCTCCATTTATCAAAGAGAAGAGACATTCTGAGGTTGTTGCCAAAGATCTAAACTTCATGTGATATGGGCCTAGGATTAACCATCCGCAGAACATAAAGCCAGCATATATTAATAAAGCGCAGATTGAGAATCTGAAGATCTTGGGAGCTGCTTTCTTCAATGTCAGTATAACTACATTATATGTCTTGAAGAATCCAAGATATCTCAGAACTCCAAACCACACAAGTAGGTTTCCAGTGCCCAAAAAGAGTGAACACACATTCCACTGGTCGTTGGTAAATTGGTTTCGTTCAATCTGTTCCTTGATTGCTGAACCCATGATGATTAATATATCATTGACTATGATCATTATGTACCAAATATTTAAGAATTCCAATCTACCCTCCATGCTCAAATCCTTGTCATAGGCTTGCCTGAAGAACTGTACTGTTAGCTCCTTCAATAACTGAGCTCTATAAATCGCCCTACTGCACAAAATAAAAGATACAGCACATATCAGGATCACAAGAATATTTAGTATACTTCTCAGAACTTGGTCTATTTTGTTATCTGTAATATATGCAGTGTCTCCTTTGCATGTCAATTTATACGGTTCTGCCTCCAAATACAGAGACATTTGTCCGTCATGGTCCTCATTATCGAAAATAACTTCCACATCAAATCGGTAGCAGTCTGGTGGGGTGATTGGTCCTGCAGCTCTAAAGTTAATTGTTTTTAGTGAAAACATTAGTTTTGCCCGCACCAATGATGCAAAAGTAATATTTAAACCAGCATCTTTAATGAATGATTGAGAATGGAAGACTTCATCATTCTTTTTCGTAAAGTTAATGCAGGTCTCAACAATTTCAGAGTTGAATTCATAGCTCTCATTGAATCCGTTAATTATGCCTTGTTTGTAGTTATACTGACAAAATACAGGAGGAGGTTTAATATTATTCTCATCATTGTATGAGTATGGTCCGATAGCACTAGTTAGAACATTTGAATATCCTTCATATGCATAGTCTAGTGTGTTATAAAATTCTTCGATTTTGTACACTGCA
Organism: Sesamia inferens; assembly: GCA_037179545.1. NCBI lineage: Eukaryota > Metazoa > Arthropoda > Insecta > Lepidoptera > Noctuidae > Sesamia > Sesamia inferens. The sequence continues at coordinate 4,001,288 of CM073939.1, read as the reverse complement.
AGAGGTCCAGCACCAGGCGGATAAGCATTGATCTCTCTGGTTGAATCCCAACCAAGAAGGAAGAGGTGAGAAAATGTGATACGATTGTCCCATGTATAGTTGACGTGATTATATCTGTTGTGTGCAAACAAACACAGTTGAAACGTAACTAGAACAATCTTTATCACCTGGACTACGAATTTGTATGGAAACTTCCGCTTGGCCTTCCACTTCTCGATAGGATTCATAAAAAAAAACTGTAGCTTACGTCGCATCTTCTCTTCCATCTTAGTGAGCTCGTTCACGGAAGCATACCGCTGAGGGGAAGTACCTTGGTTTTGACTTACGTGGTTGATCTGGCTGCTTGTCGCTCTTCTTGGTTCATCCTCCCCCTCTGAGCACGTCGTTTCCTCCGGAGACGTAATGCTCTCCATTGTTATTGATTCTACAATAATTTTCGTTGATAAACAAAGGTCAAGTGATATATAGACATTTGCTTTTGCGTGCTTGGTTTATTTACGTAGATGTCGTTTTAATATTGTACAACTTTACCAAAGGTTTGAATTATATCGATAAAGATTGCATATGAAATTGTATGCCAGCTTCTTTGTTCCAAGTTATTTGATTTATTTATTTTTCGATTGCACTTAGCACCAAACTCGACTGACGTGAAGTAGGAAAATAAAAATAAATGTCAACATTGTCAACTGTCAAGACTCAATTTTTTTTTTGGTTTACTTCTTTCCGTTCCGAGGAACGGAAAAGGCAAAGGCATAGTACGCCATACAGCCTAGTCTTCAGTAAATTTTTTCTTCAGTTTCTATCCTAACTTATCCTAATTTATCCTACCTTATCCTTTTTTTTTTTTTTTTTTTTTTTTTTTTTTTTTTTTTTTTTTTTTTTTTTTTTTTTTTTTTTTGACGCTGTGGGAATGCATTTACGCACCATACCCCGAAGGGCGTGTGTGGGACTCGCCCAGCTCTGTAGCCAGGAATACCCACTAAACCCAACAGCGGCACACCGACATCGCCTTAGTGGCGGGGTCATGGGATGTAGCAAGCCTGCCGTCCACAACCCCGCCGGCGATTGCTGCCCGAAGGCAGGCCCGCAGTGGGCCCTCCATAGGGAGGGGCCCGGCTGGTCACGTCTCCGTGTGCGAGAAGACGCAGCAGCCACGGGTTTTTTAGCGAGGTGTCCTTCCTCTTAGCCCCACTCGTTTGCCCGGAAGCAAACGGGGCCCCCAGCTCCTCTCAGTGAGGAGGCCGGGTTGCCCGACGGTGACCCGGAGTTCGGGTCACGTCAGCCACCTGGAGTGGTGGCCGACCCGCCGCGCGTGACCGCCGAAGCGGTCCCCACTTCTGGTTTTGGTCCGCGCCGGTAAACCGGTAACCCCCATATCTGGGGGCCGTTCCCCTATCCGCCACCTGGGGACGCGTCCGATGGCAGGTCCAGAAACTGCGCACGGTTGTACCGGGCGACCGAGCTTTGCTCGGCATCTTTTTTTTTTGTTAGGTACATCGCGTGTCTCTATATTTTCAAAACAAAAATACATAACGAGCGAATTTTTTAAATAATATTTTTTGACTAATGTTTTTCGATCATACCAACATAATAATAAAAAAATGTTATTAACTGTTATTTAAATATAAAATTACGAGTGCAATTTAGTTTAACATTTTATTATAAATAAGTACTTATAGTTTAACAATCAGTTACATCAGTTATATATTATCATCAATACATAGTTTAAGGTCTTAACGTAATACGTCCTTCCATACTATATTGCGGGTATGCTGAGGGTTTTCATTAATAATAATCATTTCACGTTCTGACGCACGCTGCCGCATATCTTGCAGACGTCGCTCCCGTTGCTCATCATTTTCGGCGGCCACACGTTGTGCTGCACGCTCTCGTGAAACATCTAAATAAGACCTTTCTGTTCTTAAAATGTTAGTCAAGTTTTGCAAGCATCTAACTTTAGCAGCACGTGTGAGATGAGCGGAAACCTGATGATTTTCATCAAGTTCTTCTTCAAATGGGTCCTCACTGTGCGAAGTCTGACAAACACGTGTGGGACGAGCGAAAATCAGATTGTTTTCATGGAGGTTTTCTTCTGCTTCTTGCGATGAGTCACGGCTTCGTGGAGTTAAATTGTTCGTAAGCGTTTTTTTAAATGTTCTTTTTGGCATTTTCGTGTAAAAAAGACACATGATATTTTAAGAGCAATTTTCTGGGTCTAACCTCAAACCAAACTTTGGCTTCGTGTACCATGAATGTAAACGTCATCTATATCAAATCAAAGTACTATATTAATTATCAGTTTATTTTTTTATATTTGTTTTTATGAAGACTATGAACAATTGTCTGATGTAAATAAATCAATAATAATAATTATAACACAAAAAAAGATGCCGAGCAAAGCTCGGTCGCCCAGGTACTATATATATATACAAGAATTGCTCATTTAAAGGTATAAGATATTTTGCCTACTTTGAGGAGGTGCAAGGTATCATAAGGTTAGCAAATAATAATAATACTAATATTTCAGTTCGTGTTCTGGCAAGTCTGAAATGTTGACACTGTTGAGAAATTCTGTTGTAAATTCGACTGCTCCTTCAGGCTGATCTTTAAAATGAATGAGCTTCATTGTTTCGACTTCTCGTACACTTTTGTGATACCCTGGTACTTTGCACCTCCGCAAAGTAGGCAAAATAAAAGTTCTTCCAGGTATTATATATTTACAACAAAAAATATTGTTGTTTATATACAACATCATTTCTTGCACAATAGGGATGTATTCAAGGTATGAAAATCAAAATAATAATTAGTCCGTCTTGTAGATAATATAAAAAATTAGGACCCGTATTTTTTATTTTGTCGAAATAACCAAAAACTACTGAGATATAACGCATTAAAGTTACGAAGTGGGGGCTAATTACATCACGCCGTGGTATATTTTGCTACACGGCGTGACGTCATGCGACATTTCAAGTCAATATATCTTCCTAAGTATTTGAATGAAAGAAAAAATAAAAAATACGTGTTCAATATTTTTATAAATCTATCTGATGGACATTAAATTATTTTTTAGGATACAACCCAATTGTTTCGACTTCTAAACTTTTGTGCGACCCTGGTACCTTGCATCTCCACAAATTAGGCAAAACAAAATTTCTTCCATTGATTTAATAAACGAAAAAGAAAATTCGTTGACGCCGTTTCCAATTATATATAATGTAATAAAAAGCATTGGACAACGCCATCATTATTTTTTTTAAACTCCAAAAAAAATGAAAAAAACAATAAAATGTAATAAAAAAACATTAGACAACGCCATCATTATTTTTTTTTAACTCCAAAAAAAAAGGGGAAAAACACTATATCGCCAGGGATTTGAACCCGAAGTTTACGAGCTCCGAATCAGAGGCCGAAGCCCCTCAGCTATTCGTATCATTAAGGACAGTGGCGAAATTTAGCTTCTTATGAGAAGTTTAGCAATTGTTCAGTGCCTCAAAACATAGAAAAAAGACATTTTCTGAAAATTAAACCTAGCTAGATCGACTTATCGTCCCCGAAACCCCCTGCACACAAAATTTCATGAAAATCGTAGGAGCCGTTTCCGAGATTCCAATTATATATATATATACAAGAATTGCTCGTTTAAAGGTATAAGATTTATAAATCTATCTGATGGACATTAAATTATTTTTTAGGATACAACCCAATTGTTTCGACTTCTAAACTTTTGTGCGACCCTGGTACCTTGCATCTCCACAAATTAGGCAAAACAAAATTTCTTCCATTGATTTAATAAACGAAAAAGAAAATTCGTTGACGCCGTTTCCAATTATATATAATGTAATAAAAAGCATTGGACAACGCCATCATTATTTTTTTTAAACTCCAAAAAAAATGAAAAAAACAATAAAATGTAATAAAAAAACATTAGACAACGCCATCATTATTTTTTTTTTAACTCCAAAAAAAAGGGGAAAAACACTATATCGCCAGGGATTTGAACCCGAAGTTTACGAGCTCCGAATCAGAGGCCGAAGCCCCTCAGCTATTCGTATCATTAAGGACAGTGGCGAAATTTAGCTTCTTATGAGAAGTTTAGCAATTGTTCAGTGCCTCAAAACATAGAAAAAAGACATTTTCTGAAAATTAAACCTAGCTAGATCGACTTATCGTCCCCGAAACCCCCTGCACACAAAATTTCATGAAAATCGTAGGAGCCGTTTCCGAGATTCCAATTATATATATATATACAAGAATTGCTCGTTTAAATAATCCTACCTTATCCTAGCTTAACTTAGCTTAACCTATCTCCTTTCGTTTCCCACGTGAGGCCGACCAAGAGGGGTTTGGGGCAAAGACATGATGTGACCACTATGCTTCAATATTTCACTGTTCTTTATGAATTATTCACTGAATGCAGTTTTTACTACATAAATCACGCGTTTTTATTTAGTAAACGACACTATAAATAATTTAAAAGTCCAATGAAAAATGAGCGTGGCACTCATTTTGGCTTTCCCGCCAAAACCCTATCAAGACTCAAGTCCTGACTCCTGTCAGCATTTCATTTTTTTTTTGGTTCACTTCTTTCTGTCCTTCTGAACGGAAATGGCAAAGGCATAGTACGCCATACAGCCTAGACTTTGTAACTTATTTCTTGAGTTTTATATTCTAACTTATCCTAATTTATCCTACCTTATCAACCTATCTCCTTTCATTTCCCGCGTGAGCCCGACTAGCAGGGGTTTGTGGTAAAGTCATAATGTGGCCACTGTGCTACAATATTTCACTGTTCTTTATGAATTATTCACTGAATGCACTTTTTACTACATAAATCACGCGATTTTATTTAGTAAACGACACTATACCTAAATAATTTAAGTCCAATGAAAAATGAGAGTGGCACTCATCTTAGCGTTCCCGCCAAAACTCCACAATTTTTTTTTTCTTGTTCTAGCACTCCACGTTTTGTGTTAGCCAATGACGAATAAAAGGTAGGGAAAAGGAATAAAGGTAAAAACGAACTCCACAAATTAACCTGTCAACAGTTCAACATAGTACCGAGTGCGTTCCGAAATGCGTTGTTAATCATTTGAGCGCGCCACTCCCTGTTCAGATTAATTAGCTTTACAGCTCGTGGACTCCTAACAGCTAATGGCTATTGCTTATTGCTTAGGTAATTTACTGTTCCAAACTAAATGAAGAGTTTTGGCGGGAAAGTCAAGCTGAGTGTCACGCTCATTTTTCATTGGATTTTAAAATTATTTATAGTGTTGTTTACTAAGTAAAAGTGCGTGATTTAGGGGAACAGTGTATCACAGGGAACAGTGAAGGTAGAAACATACTACCAAAACGTGACACGACGCCACGCCACCCGACGCATGTCAGTACGTATCAATTCCATATATTTAATATAGACAGTGCAGACGGGGTCTGTCAGACTTTTACTGACTAAAACCACCCCAGTGTCACTTCTATCACGGGCGCGCGTGGGGCCGCGGGAGTCTAAATTCTTCCACGGCCCCACACCCTCGTGCTGGCCCGGTCTGCCCGGGCCTCGTCTCCTGCACGGGGTAGTGGGGTGTTAAACTACCCCATGCATCACCTCAGAGGCGCGGGCCGGCACTCGCGCGCGCCTCCGCCTCGGGGTCCATCGAATAGGGAGCGGGGACTTCCCCATGTCCCTCGCCCCTGGACCCATTCATGGGGGCGGAAGAGGGCGTTATGCGCCCTTCTTCGGCACCCGCTGCATCTTCTGCGGCCCGGGAAGGGAGTTGAGATCCCTCTCCCGTTCCGCAGCTTCCTTCTGCGACAACACGTCCTCGCAGAAGGACACCACTGCATCCCACGACTCTGCGCTACCGACCATCCTCCACACTACTGCCGGCAGCGTCAGGTCGCCTCCTACTTCATTTGTGAGGACACGGCGCTGCTCCTCCCAAGCTACACACTCGGCGAGCGTGTGCTGCGCCGTGTCCTCCCCGCATTGGACGCAGTGGTGGCACCGAGCGTCCGGCTCCCTGCCTAAGCGACGCAGGTATCTGCCGAAGCAACCGTGCCCAGACAGTACCTGCGTCACCCTGAACGACAGGGAACCGTGCCTTCTCCCGAGCCAGTCGTCGAGTACTGGCCGGATCGCCTCGACGGTAGCGAGGCCGGCGGTACGGCGCATAAGCCTCTGCCGCCAGACAGCCACCAGGACCTGACGGAGCTCCCCTCGACGCAGCTCGATCTGCTGCTGCGCCGGACTGGAGCCCCATGTCCGCTCTTCCTCGCGCCATCGGTACAATGACGCGAGTACTTTCGCCTCTAGGTCTCAGGGCGGGGATCCGGCCAGGACGCAAGCCGCCTCGTAGGAAATCGTGCGATACCCGCGGACGACCTTGACGGCCAACGCCCTCTGCGGCTTGCGCAGAATGGCGAGTGTTCCGGCCGTTAGGTCCATCGCCCACACAGGGGGATGTCCCCTTACCTGACCCAAGGAGACGCATAAAAACTTTTGTTTGCCGTGGAGTTCCCTGTAAGACGTCTTTTGCAAGTAGAGACTATAATGCAATAAGCTGTAAGCTGTACAATATAATAAACAAGGATCTGCAAATTACAGGACTAACCAAAAAAAATGAAACCTCTGGTGGAGGTTTGGCTTCTGCAACTAGACTAACACAAAACTGAAGAATTATTAATATACAATACGTAATCTTTTTTCAGACACGCATAAAACTACAGATGCATACTCACATACTAAGCACACAGTATGTAGTGGTAATGAAACCGATCCCAAGATTTACATCGCAGGGCTGCGTGCACCCAGACACACACGGACGTTAACCTAGACACACGGACACTCACCCTTACATTCTGACACTCATCCGTCCACATACACTCACCCATAATTAGTGATAAATACATACATGCACGCACTTTATAGGAGACACCTACCGTAATTATATTTCATTATAATAATTAGGAAGAATTATTTTGTAACCATATGCACCGTCCAGCGACAAATTTTTCACAATATTTCACCTTTGTCCTCAAATATCAATTAATGTATTGTATGTCATCACTATGACTGAACATTGTTTTCCCAAAATACAAGCTCAAGCTTAGTTTGGGAATCAACATCAGCATGTATTGTACTATACATTTAAATTGTTACCTGTTTTATCCTGTAAAGTTGTGAATGTATCTGGTATCAATAAATAATTTTTATTTTATTATTTTTAAAATATTTTTTCCGTAAGATGGATGTGTAGCATACAAATGCCACACGTGTTCGCTATTGTGGCGATGTACAAAGGCTACACATGTCCTCTCACAAATTACACCAAAAAGGTCGACTATTAATCTCACGAGGATCGCGGAAGTCATGGCGCGCGTCCCAGCGACCCTGACCCCCGCAGCGAGGGTTCCGACCCTCACTCCCGCAGCGAGGGTTCCGACCCTCACTCCCGCAGCGAGGGTTCTCATTCTTCACCCCGGAACACATCTGCTGGTCCAACGGTCAACGTCCGTGGGAACCATAACGAGTCATCTAGCACGTGACTGAGTTGGCGCGCGTTATACGTTAACCAATCATACGCCGTGGCCTGCCTCGATCAACGAATCAGCATCAAGAACGCACGCAAAACCGCGTGGACATCGCAGGACGGAAGCTGATTCGTTATTGGTTACCCCACTATCATTTAGAGATAGTTAGTATAGAGATAGTTAGTATTTAAGTGAGTGCATAGCTTGTAAGACACATTATTATCATATTCTGCATCATTGTACAACATCATTATTATATCCATTCCTTGATCACACTCTTGTATCGCGTCATTTTACACGTCAAATACATTGTACTCTTTTACATTCGTGCAATACATAAAGTTCGATTTATCTGAGTTTTAATTACGCGACACGACCTACGCGCTACAACTGTAGCATACAAATGCCACACGTGTTCGCTATTGTGGCGATGTACAAAGGCTACACATGTCCTCTCACAAATTACACCAAAAAGGTCGACTATTAATCACACGAGGATCGCGGAAGTCATGGCGCGCGTCCCAGCGACCCTGACCCCCGCAGCGAGGGTTCCGACCCTCACTCCCGCAGCGAGGGTTCTCATTCTTCACCCCGGAACACATCTGCTGGTCCAACGGTCAACGTCCGTGGGAACCATAACGAGTCATCTAGCACGTGACTGAGTTGGCGCGCGTTATACGTTAACCAATCATACGCCGTGGCCTGCCTCGATCAACGAATCAGCATCAAGAACGCACGCAAAACCGCGTGGACATCGCAGGACGGAAGCTGATTCGTTATTGGTTACCCCACTATCATTTAGAGATAGTTAGTATAGAGATAGTTAGTATTTAAGTGAGTGCATAGCTTGTAAGACACATTATTATCATATTCTGCATCATTGTACAACATCATTATTATATCCATTCCTTGATCACACTTTTGTATCGCGTGATTTTACACGTCTAATACATTGTACTCTTTTACATTCGTGCAATACATAAAGTTCGATTTATCTGAGTTTTAATTACGCGACACGACCTACGCGCTACAGTGGTGACCTAAGCGACGTGAATCAAGACAAACGTGACGGTACTCGTGATTAGCACATTCTAGTGGCTTCCCACAAGCGGGTCTCACCACTAGGATTTCAAGAGGCTATATTCACGGTATTGCTGCGTGATACACCAGAAGAGTAATCAGGATGGCGACCAACAACGCAACACAGGTAAGCAACGCAACACAGGTAGGAGGGCAAGTCGACACGCTCACACTACAAGCACGGCTGTCTGACTTTTGGCCGGCGTATCCCAGACTATGGTTTACACACTTCGAAGCAGTAATGGCGCCACAGAGGCAAGGTGATGACGCGCGCTATCAAGCAGCTATCGCCCGACTAGGCCTGGACGCACTTCAACAAGTAAGTGATATTATAACCAACCCGCCCATTGCAAACAAATACGAAGCCCTGAAGTCCCGACTCAGTGTCTACGAGGAATCCGAGAGCCGGAAGCTGCAGAAGCTGATGGATGAGATGGAACTCGGAGATCAGAAACCCTCACAGCTGTTGCGAAAAATGCGGGAACTAGCCGGACAGAAAATACCAGACTGTACACTGCGCATCATGTGGACCCGGCTACTTCCACCCTCAGTACGCGCTGTCCTCACCGTGAGCAACACTACAGACTTGGAAAAGTTATCGCAAGTAGCAGACAGTGTAATGGACAGTATCGCGCAACCTAACCAGGTCGCGCAGATTTCACGCACGAGCGATGTGGCTGCCCTACACGATCAAATAAGGCAGTTATCTCTGGAGCTGGCAGAACTGAAGAACAGGCAGGAATCCAGACCACGATCACACAGATCATCCGACAGACGGCGTTCAAGATCGCGTTCAACAAGCAACGATAATAGTAACCGCAAGTATTCAGAACAATCACTTATCTGTTATTATCATCGCAAGTACGGCGCAAACGCGCGGAAATGTACACGTCCGTGCAATTTCAACAACAACAACAGCGCCCAGTCGGAAAACTAACGCCTGCGTCGGTTGAGGCGGCAACTGACGCGAACAACACGTATCACGGCCTATTCATAACTGATAGGAATTCGCGTCTGTCATTTCTAATTGATACGGGCGCAAACGTTTCCGTGATACCGAGGACAAAAGGCGGGAAAGCAAAGCAAACCGATTTCTGTTTGTACGCAGCAAACAACACGATCATTCCAACGTACGGAGAGAAAACCCTACAACTGGATCTCAACCTACGACGGCCGTACACCTGGAAATTCATCGTCGCTGCAGTCAGCAAACCCATCATCGGTGCAGACTTTCTGAAGCGTCATCAACTTCTCGTCGACATAGCCGGCCGACGCCTCGTCGACAAAGTTACCAACATGACCGTCAGAGCATCAGTCATTCGTTCCGCTGAACCTACAGTTCGAAGTATCGACATGGAACAGCCGTATCACCAGCTCCTCAGTAAGTTTCCTGATATCCTGCGACCATCAAGCATGAAGGATACTCCCAAACACAAGGTAGAACACCACATCGAAACTACTGACCCACCAGTGTTCAACAAGTGCAGACCTCTTCCTCCACACCGCTACCTGCCCGTGAAGAAAGAATTCGAGCTCATGATGCAGCAAGGAATTTGCCGACCAAGCAAAAGCCCTTGGTCCAGTCCGCTGCATGTCGTTCCTAAGAAAAACGGCGACTTACGCATCTGTGGTGACTACAGAAGGCTCAATGACGTCACCAAACCCGACCGCTATCCAGTCCCACGCCTCAAAGATTTTACCTACCTACTTCACGGCAAGAAAATCTTCAGTACTCTCGATTTAAACCGAGCTTATTCTCAAGTACCTATCTTCGAACCTGATATCGAAAAGACAGCGATCACTACACCATTCGGTTTATTCGAATTTCCACGAATGTGCCCAGGTCTCAAGAACGCCGGACAGACATTCCAACGATTCATAAACGAAGTACTCAACGGAATAGATTACGCATTCCCATTCATCGACGATGTTATCGTTGCATCTGAAAGTGAAGCAAGCCACATCGGAGATCTGCAGGAAGTTTTACGCCGATTAGACACGTATGGTGTCACTATAAATCCCTCTAAGTGTGTTTTCGGCAGCGAAACCGTCAAGTTCCTAGGTTATGAAGTATCAAGCAAGGGGATCAAACCACTTCAAGACAAAGTCAAAGCAATCACAGAATACCCAAAACCCAAAACCATTCAAGACTTACGGAGATTTATGGGGATGATAAATTTTTACCGAGACAATGTCCCAAATGCCGCAAGCATCCAGGCACCGCTGAATGCATTCCTTCATAATTCAAAAAAACGAGACAAGACGGAAGTAAAGTGGGACAATCAATCGACAAAAGCTTTTGAGTTGTGCAAACAAAGCATAATAAACGCTGCTTTATTGTCTTACCCATCCAGTTCGCCAGAGGACCAAATCGCTATTTTTTCGGACGCCTCAGCTACCTGTGCCGGGGCATCTCTACAACAAAGGCGAAGCAACGGACAATGGCTGCCACTCGGATATTTTTCAAAGAAATTTTCGGAAAGACAAAAAAAGTACTCCACTTTCGACAGGGAGCTCCAGTCAATACATATGGGAATAAAACATTTCAGAAAGATGTTTGAAGGCAAAGAACTCGTGATTTACACTGACCATAAACCGCTGACCTACGCAATTCGTAAGCCGCCTTCCGATAACGACACACCACGGCGAATCAGGCAGCTACTGTTTATCAGCGAGTTCACTACTGACATTCGACACGTGAGCGGAGCTCAAAACGTTGTAGCAGATGCATTATCACGCGTCGAAACAATCGACGTGCCATCACCTATCAACTACGACGAGTTATCTCAAGCTCAAGAAAGCGACAGTTGTATCCCAACATTGTCTCAACAGACCAACATACAACTCAAGAAAATCATCTTACCGGGTACTAACAAGCCAATATTCTGCGAAACATCAACGCCACATGTTCGTCCATACTTAACAGCTGATTTTCGTCGCATAGCTTTCAATGCCGTGCACAGCCCAAGCCACCCAGGAGTACGATCCACACGGAAGCTGATGCAAGAGCGATTCTTTTGGCCTTCAATGAATACCAACATCGGCCAGTGGACTAAGACATGCAATTCGTGTCAGCTCTCCAAAGTACAGCGACACAATCATAGTGACATCGCAACATTCCCACCGAGCGAACGATTTCAACATATTCACGTTGATATCGTTGGACCGCTACCGACGTCCGCATGTGGACACAAATACTTGCTCACGATGATCGACCGGTGCACACGATGGCCTGAAGCTGTACCACTTCAGGAGACAACCGCTGAAATCGTCGCAAGAAAACTTTACGAAGTATGGATATCTCGTTTCGGTTGTCCAATAAGAATCACTACCGATCAAGGACGACAGTTTGAAAGTCGACTATTCCGAGACCTCGCTCAATTACTCGGTGTAGAAAAAACCCGTACTACTGCATACCACCCGCAGAGTAACGGAATCGTCGAACGCTGGCACAGGACATTAAAAGCCGCACTCATGGCTAGACTAGAAAACAGCAACAAATGGATCGACGTATTGCCTGCTGTTCTAATGGGTCTCAGAGCCGCTATCCGCTCCGACTCTAACACAAGCGCAGCGCAACTCACCTACGGTCAAGCAATACGACTACCAGGCGATTTCATATCGCCAACACCAGCTACACCGAAAATGGACCACGACTACGTCAATCACCTGCAAGAAGTTATCACGAAGCTCACACCTACATACAAATCGCATGCAAACAAGCGATGTATGTTCGTCCACAACGACCTACAAACATGTAGCCACGTGTTTGTACGCGATGACACCGTCCGCAAACCTCTGCAGCATCCATACCAAGGTCCATTCAAGATCATCGAACGTAAAGAAAAGTATTTTACAATCCAGCTACCAGGACGAATTAGCAATATATCGATTGATCGCCTCAAACCTGCGTACACAATCAACACAGAAGATGATCCCGGGCATATGAACAGCGAGACCAATCAAGCACCTGCAGCTACCACAGATGAGCAAACCAGCCTACATCCAGACCCGCATACGAGGGAACAACGTACCAGATCAGGCAGGATCGTCAAGACGCCTGCACGCTACGTACGCTTTGCTAAAAAGGGGGGAGTACTGTAGCATACAAATGCCTCACGTGTTCGCTATTGTGGCGATGTACAAAGGCTACACATGTCCTCTCACAAATTACACCAAAAAGGTCGACTATTAATCACACGAGGATCGCGGAAGTCATGGCGCGCGTCCCAGCGACCCTGACCCCCGCAGCGAGGGTTCCGACCCTCACTCCCGCAGCGAGGGTTCTCATTCTTCACCCCGGAACACATCTGCTGGTCCAACGGTCAACGTCCGTGGGAACCATAACGAGTCATCTAGCACGTGACTGAGTTGGCGCGCGTTATACGTTAACCAATCATACGCCGTGGCCTGCCTCGATCAACGAATCAGCATCAAGAACGCACGCAAAACCGCGTGGACATCGCAGGACGGAAGCTGATTCGTTATTGGTTACCCCACTATCATTTAGAGATAGTTAGTATAGAGATAGTTAGTATTTAAGTGAGTGCATAGCTTGTAAGACACATTATTATCATATTCTGCATCATTGTACAACATCATTATTATATCCATTCCTTGATCACACTCTTGTATCGCGTCATTTTACACGTCAAATACATTGTACTCTTTTACATTCGTGCAATACATAAAGTTCGATTTATCTGAGTTTTAATTACGCGACACGACCTACGCGCTACTAGCATACAAATGCCACAGATGTTTTTAAATTTGAGGAAGTGTTTGAATTTCATATAGATCGTAATTTCATGGAATATGTCACGTGTTTTAGGGGACAAATGAAAAATCTTTGGCAATTTACACAAGTAAAGAATAAACTTGTAATTAATTTCACCTAGCATAAAGATGAGAGAGCCTAGGTTACTGGAAAATAAGATTTATACTAATAATGGTAACACATGTCTAAATAGACATACTTTCATTAATATTTAATAAAATTTTAATGAAAACATATCATTAAAATATAATTTAATTTAATTACTCAAAGATTTAGATATCAATACATCTGTTAACTCGGTTTCAGCAAATACAACTAATTTTCTGTTTCAGTTTTCCCAAGACTTGGATAAAAAAAAATGGTTATCTAGTAGGTATATCACTAAAAGGAAAGTTTTATGAATCAGCAAAGATTTGATGTTAAAACATTGTCAAAATGTGCTGCTTACAAATCCAGTAACGTTGATAACAATTTATTTCAAATTACAGGAATGTACAATACCAATCAAGTGCTCAGCTTTACCTGATGTAATGATAAAAACTAAAACTGATACTTGTTCCTGTGTGTCAGAATAAAAAAAACAGCTACTTTGAGAAGGATATGCCCATCACATACAGTGAAAACATTGTACGTACCTACATACTTATAACTTAGCGTTGGACATTACAATATTAACATTCATGTAGCTCTTGTAGACTATAACACAGCAAAATTCAACTCAAAAATTCAATTCAAAATTCAGCAACATCCAATCAATGAAATTTGCATGGATTTACATGAAAGTGAAATAATAAAATTTATTTCAAATATGTTCTTTAAAATAAAATTTATTCTTATCTTAAAAATCATACCCAAAAGCTTTTGATGACAATCGCACTAGAGGGTAGAAATTACACAAAATCGTTTAATTTTTACATGTGTGATAAAAAAAAATGATTTGTTATTAATAAAAGTTGTTTAAATGAAAATGTTTTTTTTTTAACATATCCAGCCAGCTTGAAATTTGTAAACCAAACCAATGTCTGAGTAAGTGTTGTACAAGTTTACTTAAACAAATAAATAAGTTGAACCAACCTCGAAATCGCGAGAAGTAAAAAGCAGACAAATATACAGAGCAGCAGATTTTTGTGTGATGTACCTACAGTAATGTATGTATCTGGGTCAAGAGTAAGAAGTATTGTAAATCTACATAATAAACAGCCTATTTGGAAAAATGTAGTTTTCAAAGAATCTATGTTAGGATAGAAACTAAATTTAAATAACCTTTGTGTATCTTTTAACACATAGGGGCCATTCATTTATTACGTAAGACTATTTTCGCTAGTTTTTGACCCCTTCCCCCCCTATTATAAGAAAAAATAAGAGTAGGCCGACCCCCTCCCCCTGTTAAATACCTATTTATTACGTAAGAATCTAAAGGAAAAAAAAAACAATTTTTTTGAGTAACAATTTTTAGAAATGTTTATTTGTACTTTACAAAGGTGCTAATAATTTTTAATTTTTGGTAGTAATAAACTTTGTTTGGTAGTAATAAACTTTGGTTTTAAGCATTCATCTTAAAATCAAACATCTGTAAATCTTTACCTACGTATTTTAGTAAAAAACTTCATTGAGTTAACTTTTTTCGTCGCATATTTTTCATTTAGGCTTCTTATTTTGTCCAATATTTGGTTTTGGAAACTTTTAATATCTTTACCGTGATTCGCCTTTGCCGCTTTCCAAAACATATTACAATCTTCTTGGATTTTTTGACCGGAACGTCCCGAATACGTATAACATTTTTTGTATGCATCAAATAACCTTTTATATAAATCGGCGTTTGACAAGGAATCCATGATTAAAACACAATAAAGACACAACACTATACTACTGACACTGGGCAATTGACATACATCAATAAAAGAAACTATTCGCACACTTCAATAATTCAATTACTATTTAATTACAATATTAAAATCATTAACGCAATAAACGAGTATTGTTTACGCAAGCAAGTGACGACTAATCCACACAGACCCGCACCTCCCGCACTGCGCCTCGGGGGAACTCCCCGCTTGTGTGGATCCGTTGCCATGGAAATGGATATTGTACCTATACGCATACGCAAATCTCGGCACGCGCGCAGTGTCCCGCGCTTTTTAAAAGTATAATTGCAACATTGCGCATTTGTGATCTTACGTAAGAACTATCAAGACTCCCTCCCGCCTCTTTGTAAGAAAAAATAAGACATGGCCGATACCCCTCCCCCCCTAAATCGTCTTACGTAATAAATGAATGGCCCCATACATAATATGGTTTTCTGACCTTTAGTTAACTACAGTACAAATTACGACAAAATAAATACCAATAACAGTTGATACAATAACAATAGCTAACGGTATTTATTTTTTTAAGCTATTGATTTATTTAAGAGTACACAAGCGTTAAACAGGCGGTTTATTTATTCATAAACGCTACTTAAAGTTAACTAGTGATTAGCGATTCTTTCAACATACAGTTTTGACCTTTTAACGTCACTTAACTTAAATCATCCTTTATGAATAAACACCACAGTGTTTTCATAAGGGGGTTTATCCATAAGCGATGATTAAAGTTAAATAACGTTAAAAGGTCTAAAATATATGTTTAAAGAATCACTAGTCACTAGTTAACTTTCAGCAGCTTTTATGAATAGGGGGGAAAGTTGCTAGCGGCTTATTTCACGCATGCCATAACTCACGAATTGCACTGTACCTAAACCGACGGACGTAGACAGATATCAAAGTATTACTGCTAACACACACGGTCGTCTGTTTACATTATTGTTTATTAGTAATGCATTATAATAAACTAGCTGTAGGTGACAGTGGTTGCCAGTGATGACTTACAGAACAGAAACGTGGTCGCTCACAATGGGCCTAATACGAAGGCTCAGAGTCACACAAAGGGCAATGGAAACAGCTATGCCCGCAGTTTCTCTGCGTGATCGAATCAAAAATGAGGAGATCCGCAGAAGAACCAAAGTCACCGACATAGCTCTTTGAGTCGCGAAACTTAAGTGGCAGTGGGCAGGGCACATTGCTCGTAGAATCGATGGCCGATGGGGCAGTAAGGTTCTGGAGTGGCGGCCACGTACTGGAAGACGCAACGTAGGGAGACCCCCAACAAGGTGGACTGATGACCTGGCGAAGGTCGCGAGAAGCCGTAGGATGCGGGCAGCACAAGACCGGTCAGCGTGGAAAGCCTTGACGGAGGCCTTTGTCCAGCAGTGGACATCTACAGGGTGCCAGGGAAACGCTTCCGAAAACGAAGACAGGTGATAAGGCTAGTGATTCTCGATACGATACCATCAAAAAATGAGGATTTTTTTTAACAATTTTACTTAAGCATTTTTCGTACACTATGCTGTGGGAACAGTTAAATGAGTTAAATGAAACCATTATTTACGATTAAACATTTTTTTTTTCTTTACAACTCTAACAAGCTATGTATTCGTAAATACTTATCAGCTGACCCGCTCGGGTCAAATACCGCGTGCGGTCACCGACATCGCGACACGCTACGGTTTACCTTGACCTTGACGCGCTTAACCTTGAGGTCCATATCGAAGGTACTTAGATAAAAAGACAATAGTTTTAAATTGATGCACTGTCGTGAATTTAATAACAGTTTTGTATTATGTCGATAATCGATAGTAAATGAAATAAAGTAAAAGATCGCTGACATCAGCTGTAATTGACTAAAAAATTTTCATCGCATGTACAGGTGCGCCCGTGAATCAATTGAATTTGAACTTTATAACAATGTAATTAAAGTCACACGATGCGTGCTCGTTTATTGCAAGAACTGGATCCTTCATTTAGTAAGTAAACCTAATCAATTTAAAGTGAATAATTAAATTAATTGAATCTAAGAAACCAGTTAAATCTTATTTAAAAGTTAGAAAATGAAAACAGTTTGTAATAAAGCATAAGTACAATTTCCTAACAATTAAAATGAATTGATTTCTGATCTCGTAATTATTCTTTTAGCATTTTCGCCTCTGTAAACACACCGCTTTTGCCGCGGGGACTCCCCAGTCCCCCAAAGCGTTTGATCTTCATAGTACCTCTTTAGTTAATAATAGTGTTCCTTACGACTCGGTTCGTGAGCTTGTGCGTTACGTTTTTAACAAATTATTTAATTATTGTTTTGTTAGTTTTAAATTTGTGTTTAGTTATTAGGTATTGTTACGTTTTTAGTGCTGTTTTATTCTTTTTAGTTATAACTTTTTGTTGTTTTAAACGATGCCTGAGGCATACGTGTACAGTGCTCGTGAATATGGTCCGTCAACGTATGGGCTGGTATTTTTAATGGACGAATTCTAGGACCAGTGTTTCTACCGCCGCGCCTCAATGGATCAGCATATCTTAATTTTATAAATGGACATTTAAATGATATGCTAGACAATGTGTCTGTGGCTGAATTTCTTCGAGCATGGTTCCAGCACGATGGCACTCCACCGCATGTTACGCGTCCCGTCCGCGAGCGTCTCACTGAGCTTTTTAATGACTGCTGGATCGGAAGGCTGGGGTTCACCCGACTTACGCCATTGGACTTCTTTTTATGGGGGTATGTGAAAGAAAGAGTGTTTGATCGGGAATGTGACAGTGCTGATGAAATGCGGGGCAGAATAGTGAGTGTTTTTAATAAACTACGTGAAGAATGTGTTCACGGATCGACACAGCGACGGGCCCGGCTTTGTATTGAAATGAATGGAACTCAGTTCGAGCCAAACCTCATAAGGTCGCAAAGGATTTAGACAGGTACGTAAAATGCCTCTGTCAGCTTTTTACAATGGACTACAATTGCGATTTTGAAAGTGATGTTTGTAAATTGCGTATAAATCGGCTCTTTTCGGCGGCGGCTCTTTTAAGCGCGAGCGCGGTAGTGCGACGTCGCCTTGCGTGTCAGTGACCTCACGTTTCGTACGCTATCCAATGCTTGTTTACGAAATATGAAGTCTTGAAAATAATCAATTTAAAGCGAAAGGTTATTGGTATCCGTTTGCATTTAGGTTGTATATAATCTACGTTCTGGCTTCGGAAGCGTTCTCCTTACACCCTGTATAGGCTGAAGAAGAAGAAGAATCTGTAGGTACCCCGCGGATTCACGCGCATCTTTGTTTGCTGGTTCGCTCCTATTATTCGTAGCGTGATGTTATAACTTCCCTCAATAAATGAACTATCTAACAGTGAAAGATTTTTTCATATCGTACCTGTAGATTCTGAGATTAGCGCGATTAACCAACAAACTTCAGTTTTAGAATAATTATATTTATAATATTACTAAGGATTTTACAAAATGTCCTAGAGCAAGTAAAAATATTGTCACCCTGGTGAAAGAGACGCAAAACATAAGTGAATAGTTTCAAGGTCATTTTTTTAGGCTTCAGTTCTTTATTGTTCACGCAAAATCCATGTTCTTCAATATTCTTGGTTCCAGTTGTACGTAGTACTTATTACTTCCAAGGTCAGTGGTCTTTCACACTGACGTAAAATTATACGTCAGTTGTCTTTTGGCGGCGGGAAAGCCAAAATGAGTGCCACGCTCATTTTTCATTGAACTTTTAAATTATTTATAGTGTCGTTTACTAAATAAAAACGCGTGATTTATGTAGTAAAAAGTGCATTCAGTGAATAATTCATAAAGAACAGTGAAATATTGTAGCATAGTGGTCACATCATGTCTTTACCCCAAACCGCTCCTGGTCGGCCTCACGTGGGAAACGAAAGGAGATAGGTTAAGTTAAGTTAAGTTAGAATAAGGTAGGATAAATTAGGATAAGGTAGGATATAAACTGAAGAAAAAGTTACTTAAGGCTAGGCTGTATGGCGTACTATGCCTTTGCCTTTTCCGTTACTCTGAACGGAAAGAAGGAAACATAAAAAAAAGTCTTTTGGCTTGGCAGAGCTTTAGCTGTCAAAATTTTCTGTGGTAGTCTATGGTCAATGTCGTAGATACACATCACGATATTGGAGAAAAGTTCGAAATTATTAATTTTATGCCGTCAAAAATAGCACAGGAAGCATTATAGTAGTTTGTTTACACCACACAAACAACTATGGCTCTAACATTGGACAATTTGATGAACGACGACAGGTATAATGTGCATTGTATTATCTCATACCTACGTGTTTGCTATTTTTCAAGGGAAAGTTTGCATTGTACTTTTTTTTTGTATTACATACAATTCCTATGAAATTTCGCTGTGATCCCAGCGACAATGTGGGGCGAAGTGTGACGCAACTCAATAACGTCCACTTGGTTTAAAACTGATAGTAGCTATTTGAAGACATTGCAAATCAAATGTTAATGTAAACTTTTGCAATGTTTACACATTCAGTCTTTATCCAAGTGGCACACAATGTAGGCAATTGCCCTGATTATGTGGCAACTAAAAATTTAGTAACACATGAACTGATATTCTGTCAAGATTGTGCAAATGGCAAGCAGGGGATGGACAATGGATTTGGCCATGACCTGAGAATTTATTGAAATAATAATCTAATCTGTATCAAGGATACAAAAATTTATGGTCTTATAAAACATTAACTTGTATCAATGCCTGTACTTAATTTATCATTTTGTAATAGGTATAATATTTATCAATTCCTTTGTTATTTTAAGGCCCTTATAACAGAACGTTACTCAAGACTCGAGCATTACTTACGAATAGTTTCAACCAATCAAAAAGCTTCAAACGAGATTTAAGTAATGCTTGAGGTTTGAGTGACATTCTGTACTACAGACCTAAGTGATGGTTGTAACCATGTGTTTTCTTATCTGAAATGTACCATAAACAAAATAAATAATCCTTGTAGGTTAAACAATCATCTGCTTGTATCTGTATGGTTTATGAGTTTCACACAAAAATGGTTGAAGACTGCAATAACCTTTTACTCTGAATCTAGTCTCAGCATAAACTTCACATTTACGTTAATGCAATCCGTACATTCTACACTATTTGTTTTAAACAATTAAATTATTTGATAACAATGTACATTCTAGCAATGTGACCATTTTTTCATTTTATTATCTAACAACATTATACCTTATTTGTGCCTACTATACTCCCAGCATGTCTAGTGCCTTATTATCAAGGGTGATTTTATTATTTTTTAGCCATATTATGTTAAACAAATTTAGTTAATATATTATATTTTTAGTAAAATTATTTATTTTAAGAGACTGATACCAACTTAACATAACCTCTGTACTATTTAATGTGATATCCTAATTATCACCCCATATACCTTTGTGAAACATAATTTTGCATCCTAATTGTGTAACTCTCTCACTAAAACTAGTAATCTCAATCTGAATACTTTAGAAAGATAATGGTTTATATGTTCATTTGGTCCGTTGCTATACATGTTCGAAAAATGTGTCTGTTTGACAACCTAAATAACAATGTTGATGAACTGCCAAAATGAAACGCTTTGTTATAGATAGTGTTTTATACAATTGTCAAAATTCTGCACCCTAATGGCATAACAGACTAGCAATCACAATCTGAATGGTTTAGAACAGTGTTTTTCAACCTTTTTCACAACACTGCCCCCTTTAGTGTATAAAAATATTTCGCGACCCCCTACTTTGCGACATTCTTATTCATTTTCATGATTATTTATTCTGTGACAAATTTTCAGCCAATGCAACATTCTTATTCATTTTCATAATTTTTACGTCAAAAACTCGTCCCGCGAGTGTAGCCTCCATTTAGTGATTCCATGAAATGATTGAAAATGGATAAATTTCTTAAAAGGTCAATAGAACCGTCAACTTCTAGCGCCAGCGGTGAAAATGAAACAAAAAATCAACGGCGATATGACGACAACTATTTGAAATCCAGATTTACTGTGATTGAGAATAAACCACAATGTGTTATTTGCTTTGAAACTTTATCATGAGTAAGTATGAAGCCATCGAAGTTATTACGCCACCTCAATGTAAAGCATCCAAATGAAAAAAATAAACCCATGGAGTTTTTTTTTTAAAGGAGACTAAAAGCTCTTCAACATCAAAAACTGCCCTGGTACAAATTTCCAACTTAAATGAGAAAGCGTTGCTGGCTAGTTATCGAGTAGCTTCTCGTGTGGCTAAAGCAGGAAAACCTCACACTATTTAGAAAATTTGATTTTACCAGCTGCTCTGCTTTAATATGGCAGAAATTATGTTTGGTAAACAAGAGGTCGAAAAAATCAAAAGCATACCTATCTCTGATAATACCATTCAACGCAGGAGAAGCGATATGGCGACTGATGTTCGTGATCATCGAAAAATTTAAAGAAATTACATTTGTGTCTGCTTTGCTGTTGCTTTTGTGCGTTTTGAATCCAAAGAAAATTTAATGTAAGAAATACTATTTTGTAGACCGCTTTCCACGAATACTACACGCCAGTGCTTGCGTAACATATTCCTTGAAGCTACGCAAAATATGAATATCGATTGGGAAAATAAATGCATAGCTATTTGTAGTGACACAGCAAAAGTCATGACTGGCTCAAACAGTGGATTTATTGCTAGACTAAAAGATCAGATGCCAAACGATTCTTGGACGCATTGTTTTCTCCATCGCCAAGCTCTTGCAGCCGAAACCTTGCCACAGGATTACAGTCAGCTTCTAAATATTATTATAAAAGTAAATTCTATAAAAGGAAAAGCATTGCAGACACGACTGTTCCGAAAAATTTGTGAAGATATGGGAGCACTACACCAAAATTTATTATATCATACAGAGGTTAGGTAGTTATCAAGAGGCAAAGTATTTGGCAGAGTTTTGGAACTTCGTGCTGAACTTTTGTTGTGTTTACAGCAGGTCAACTCAGAATACTCCAAATTGATTTGTGAACCGAAATTTCTTTTAAAATTGGCTTTTCTATCCAACTTATTTGAACATTTCAAAATATCTTGAATAAATTTTTTTAGGGCGGGATGAAAATGTCATCACTGCTAAAGGCAAAATCCAGGGCTTTATAGTGCGTTTCATATAATAGTTCCTTTGCCGTCTTGTTGGCACTAATGCAACTTAGTGTGTGAGAGAGAGAGAGACGCAGAGTGCGTCTACCTTGTGTACGATAGTGACAAAATATGAATGCCAACATGACGGTAAAGGAACTATTAGATGAAACGCACTATACAAACAAAATTGACTTGTGGTCATCGTCTCTAAATGAAAACAACTACGATTCATTTTCTTCGACACAGTCATTTATTGAAGAAGTTGGAAGTGAGATAAACATCAATGAATTCGTACCTGGTGTGAAAATGGCATTAGAAAATTTGAAAGATGAACTGTGTCATTACATCTCAGTGCAAGAGATATCGAAGAACACCAGGCAAAGGCGGATCTTAGATCCGTTCTTAAATGCAGCTATACATGAGGCAAGTTTATCAACTAAGCTCAAAGAAAATCTGCTGGATTTATCCTCCGATGGGATGCTGCAATTGGAATTTAAGTCTGTCAGCTGGGATACTTTTTGGTCATAAAGGAAATCAGAATACGCAGAATTAACAATAGAGTCTTTGAAGTGTTTGATATTTGATGGCATTTGCCACCTCGTGCTTGATATTTTTTTCAATGGCTCTAATAAACAGTAAAAAAAGAAATCGTTTAAACTTGAAAAATGATTTAATTCTGAAAGTGGAAAAACTGATCTACGATGTGAGAAATTCATTTATGAAAAAACAAGCGCACCATCGCATTAACAATGTTGTACATAACAAGTATTAGTTTAGTTTGTTCTTTTAATTATGTTACTCAATTTCTTAATAAATCTTTTATAGGTAATTTATTCATTTTTCCAGTTATCTTGAACTTTTGAAAACCCCAATAAAAGTTCCGCGACCCCCCTGAAAAAGCTTCGCGACTCCCAGGTTGATAAACACTGGTTTAGAAAGATAATCGTAATTTGCTTTATATGTTCGAAAAATTGTCTGTTCAACAACATGCATAACACAATGAATGTTGATAAACTGCCAAAATTAAACGCATTGTTACGAAGTGTTTTACAGAATTATCTACTAAAGTTACAGTAAACTAAATCACACCAAATAGTTTTACTGTAGTACAATATATTTTATTTTAGAAGCTAATGTATTGCGTGTTATTCATCATCTCAGCATTAATAATCCCACTCGCATCCGAAGCTTTTTTAACTTTGGAGTCTGGGGTCCGCTTTACCAGTCTAACTGCTGATTTTGGCTAAACTTCGATATTTTCCGTGAAGCGACTGCTGTCTGACCTCCACAACCCGAAGGCAATATCGAAGCATTACAGTTAGACCAATTGATGGACTTTTGAGGGCTCCAACAACCCGTAATGACTGCCATTAGATGTTCGTATGGCAACCGGGTCCAACAGCTTAACGTGCTTTCCGAGGCACGACCAGGCCAGTGCAAATATTCATATTCATGCATACAAATATTTGCACAGCGCGGGGAGCGAACACGCGCCAATTTTTTTTTTCTTTTTCAAATTATTCTATGTTGTTTTTATCTCTGCCAACCCACATTGGACCTGTATAGAGGATTACGATACACTTCTTGTCACAAAGAGACATGTGCCCCAGCAATAGAAACATTATAGGCTGATTATAATATTATGCCAATCAGATACTCATGGGCGTACCGAGGGGGAGGCAGTGGGGGGGCAGCTGTCCCCCTGGATATCTCGCAGAACACGTATGAAGTCCCCTGATTATTAAACAAAATATAAATGAGAACTTATCTCTAAATTTGAAATAAACTTAAATATTTTTTTTTCGCAATTTATACTGGGAAAAATGTGGACTGTCCATTAACGGTGAACACCACACTTGAGATTTGCGGATGATCTGATAATCCTCTCGTCATCGAGCGCCGGATTGCGGGCTATGCTGTGTGACCTAGCTAGAGAGAGTGACAAAGTGGGATTGGCTATGAACACATTAAAGACCAAAGCTATATGACCAATGGCAAGGAAGAACCTATACTGATCAACAACAACCCAATTAAATATGTCAAGGAATATATGTATTTAGGCCAGGTAATCTCACCTATTGATTTAATTTCAAAAGAAATTGACAGACGCATTGCAAATGCATGGAAACAATTTTGGACTCTGAAATTAAAGATACCAATATACTTAACCATCAAACGGAAACTCTTCGATACCAGCATAAGCTGGGCACTCACTAAAGCACATATTAAAAAGTTACAAACTTGCCAAAATTCCATGGACAGGAGTATGATGGGGAAAAGACTATTCAATAGAATAAGGACCACACCATAAGGAAGCACACCAAAACAAAAGATGTCACAACAACAACAAAAAAATTAAAATGGAAATGGGCAGGCCATACAATTAGAGGAAAGGAGAAATGGTCGAATGGTCGGTGGTAGACCATAACATCGGCCGCCGGCAGAAGTTACCACCCACCAGACAAAGTCTTGCCGCCAAGCGATTTGTCGTGTTCTGATGTCTGGTGAAGCCGTACGGAGGACAAGTCTGAGCAGTTGTGTTGCGATGTGAGCCGGGCACGATGCGCCAAATGTTGTTGTGTTGGGAGTTTGGTCGTGGAGGGTTTTCAGATCAATCTCCCTTTGGCGCAGCATCATTGGTCGTGTTGTTGGGTTTAACATCGCCTATTCGCTCAGTTTTTCTGAGCGAATAGGCTCTTAATAAACTAGCGCGCTTTACCATCAACGATGGCACTGCTTACCATCAGGCGGGATTGCGGTCAAGTGCTAGTTTATAATTATTTAAAAAAAAAATGAACTGGTTCACATTCTCAAGCTACAAGAAAAGGAATAAAGGAAGGCCACCTAGAAGATGGGTGGATGATATAAAAGCCATAGCAGGAGAGACATGGACCAGAACTGCCAAAGACAGAAAGCAATGGTAAATGTTGGAGGAGGCCTTTGCCAATAAGTGGCATACAGACAGAGCTGGTGATGTGAACAACTAGATAATAAAATAAAAGAAATTAATGTTAGATTGAATTAAGATTATATAAAACAAGATAATGTAATGAAATACTGTTTGAAATAAAGGCTATTATTATTACTATATTATGCCAGTAAAAATCAACTAACTGGTATCTAAACTCCATACTAAATCATTTACAATTTCCGTTTCTTTTTTCAGATTTAAGGGTGGCAGTATCCTACACTTCCTCTTATACATGCCGTTCGGTATAATACTGTTGATATTAAGAGTAATCTTGGGGCTCATATTATGGGTTGCATCAATTATTTTGCCAAATAAATCAGGTGTTAGGCAAATGTTATCCACGCTTGCTTGCTGTACGTTTGGTAAGAAAGTTTTTATTAAACCTGTTTTTTTTATGCATGCTTAAACAGTTGCAAAATTTTATCTTTCAATTAAAAGTTTTTTTTTATTACCTATTAGCACGGGTTTGTATTGTCATTGTTTTGCCTTTGAAACAAGTTTTCACCTTGATTACCATGTGTAGTACATACAGTCGTACAGTACATTTCTAAACTATGACAAAAGCAGATGGTGGTTATATTATTTGTTCCTTTTATTTTGAATTGTACCTTTATTTATATTCACCGTCGGCCTAGCTTTTTTCTGTGTTAGAGTACACTTCCAGTCTAATCGGATTCAGCTGCATATCAGTACTTTACATGAACGGACTGCCTATTTGACCTCCAAAACCCAGCTATTGAAGAATACGACACCCCTTGATAAGGCTGGTCATCAGAATTTAGGGTTTCTCACTAATGATACTCAAGAACAACGGTTTGAAGTGCTTTCCGAAGTACGGAGAGGTATTGGTGTATAAGAACATCAGTCATTAAGAACCAACCTCGACAAATTAGCTATATTTTCGCCAAGCTCCATAAAGAATAGAGATAAACAAACCAATTTAGGGTTATCACAACTCAAAATTTTACTAATGTCCAGTTATTTACACGATTATCGACTTTTACATGCTAACTATTTATTAACAATTCCTATTGCAGCATATTTCAAAAGAATCACTAAAATAACATGCATAATAACTTGGTATTTTGAAAAACCATTAAAAAGTCAACATTTAATTTTACGTGATAGCCCTACAAAAAAAAAGAAAGTTGGACGAAATCCAGGTATTAAACACATTTTATGGAATTCAACCAATGAATAAAGTTGCGGCATTTGTCAATACGATTTTGCGTATTATAATTACTTTCAAGTCAACTGCATAACACATGCATTGTAATACTTTCAAGTATGGACTAAGTATAATATATATGTTGCAAAAAGTTTTACCTATTAGGAAATTAGCTTACATGTGACAATATTTCATTCAAATCGGTTAACCGTTCTATGCAAATCATAAATATCTACACAAATAAACTGTTTAAATTAGTAGGAAGTGTATGATTGTTCGGTTGGTAAATATTAAAGACTTTAGATAATTAGACTGGTTTATTTTTCTTGTAGAATTATTATATTGGAAACGACCTCTTCTAGGTCAGATCCCAAGTTACAATGACAAGACAATAGACTATATTCATAGACACTAATACATAGAGATGGTATTAGTTACTCGACTACAGAGTAGTGATGTATGATACAACATCCCCCCTGTTTAAGTTTAAATTAACCCTTGACAAACAATGTTATAGAAACCTGACTTAGTTACAATTTAGACAATGACTTAAGACTATGGTTAGGTCTTAATCTAGGATACAATGTTCTACTTAATCTATTTCATCAATTAGCCTTCTGGTTGGCTTTACAACTCTTCCAGAACGAGTTACATGTTGACTGACTGAGGATTGAGATGAGAGCTCTTGAGGTCTAGACTCCTGCCTGTTACCTTCCTCTCTCCCCTGCGACGAATTGGATAGCATAGGAGAATATTTGTGTCTTAAATGAACCCTATTCCTCCTATACCTAACTCCATTGACATCCTCAACGACATATGACCTATTATTAGCCAACCTTAGCTTGACAATGGCTTGTTCCCAATTGCTATCTGGCTTTCTTTTAAAGTATACATGATCATTGGGATACAATAATGACAATGACTTTGTATTTATATTATAATATTTAGACTTATTTTTATTATTTTGCTTGACACATTCTTTATAATTTTTGAATGTAACCACTTTAGGTTTTAATTTCTTATAAGACATAGGAATGTTATTTCTTAAATTCCTGGACATTAACAATTGAGCTGGAGATGGTAAATTATTCTTAGGTGTGTTTCTATACTGTAATAAAGCTATGTATGGATCAGATGAGTTTCTTTTACATTTTTTTAACATATTTTTGATAATTTTGACTGAACTCTCTGCTTGACCATTTGACTGTGGATGATATGGGCTAGTTACAATGTGTTCTATGTCCCATTCATGCATAAAATTCTTAAATTCTAATGACTGAAAAGGAGGACCACCATCAGACACTAAAGATAAAGGTATTCCATGACGAGCAAAAATGGACTTTAAATGTGTTATTACATTCTTTGCTGTACTGTTTTTATTTAACAAAGCTATTTCTATAAATTTAGAATAATAATCTGTGACAATTAAATAAGTAAGGTTATCAAAATACATCAAATCAACACCTACTTGTTGCCATGGATATTTATTTATTTCAAAATTTTTTAGTGGTTCCTTTGGATTATTAGGTTTAAATTGTGCACATACATAACATTGTTCTACCAAGTTTTTAATATCAGCTGACATGCTTGGCCAGTACAAAGACTCTCTAGCCAGTTTTAAGCATTTATTTATACCTTGGTGACCTTCATGAATTTTACCTAACATTTCCTTATACATTGACTGTGGTACTATTAATTTTGACCCTTTGAACAACAAATCTTTGACTACATGAATTTCAGCTTGTATGTTCCAAAATGGTTTTATTGACAGACTGACATTATTTTTATTTTTTGGCCAACCTTCATAATAATACTTTTTTAACAATTGCAAAGTATCATCTTTCTTAGTGTTCTGTAACAATTTTGTACAGTACTCCTTTGTGACTGCTAGACTTGAATGCATTAAATTGACATGACAAGATATTTCTGACTCATTCTCAGGTATATAATGTTCTTTCAATGCTGCTCTAGACAGAGTGTCAGATATAAACATTTCTTTACCTGGAACATGTATAACTTCCAAATCATATTTTTGTAAAGTTAACATCATACGTTGCAATCTTGCTGGTACATCATGTAATGGCTTTTTAAAAAGATAGACTAAAGGTTTATGATCAGTATGAACAGTTACTTTATGACCGTACACATACTGGTGAAATTTTTCACAACCAAACTGAATGGCTAACAATTCTTTCTCAATTTGAGCATACCTTGACTGAGTTTGAGTTAATGTTTTTGAACTATAAGCAATAGGTTTATTATTCTGCATAATGACTGCTCCTAATGCTGACTTTGACGAATCGACTGACAAGACTAATGGTACATTGGGATTATAATGAGCTAAAACTGGTGAATTTGTAATTTCATCGATTAAACTCTTAAGACATTGACTATGATTTTCATCCCAAGTCCAGACTGAATCTTTCTTCAAAAGATTTCTTAAAATTTGAGTTTTTTGAGACAAATTGCTAATAAAGGGACCTAAATAATTGATCATACCTAATATTCTTTGCAATTCTTTGACATTTTTTGGTGTGGGCATATTGACAATTGCTTTTACTTTCTCTTCATCAACCCTAGCACCATCTTTACTAAAAACATACCCTAAAAAACAGACTTCTGAAACTAGAAATTTACATTTAGACTTATTGAACTTTAAATTGACTTCACGTGCTCGTTGCATGACTTTATGTACTCTCTCATTATGTACTGACTCGTTTGGTCCATATACCAAAATATCATCGATGAATATTAGAACTCCTTCTAAATCACCGAACAAATTCATCATGACTCTTTGAAAAATTTCAGACGATGCATTAATACCAAAAGGTAACCTTAAATATTTATATCTACCGAAAGGTGTTTGAAATGTACATAAATCAGAACTATATTCATCTAGTTTAAGCATCCAAAATCCTGAAAATGCATCTAAATGAGAAAAACAAACAGCTCCTGCTAGTTGAGATCTGATCTCATCTATTGACTTTAGTGGATAAATTTCCCTTATAATATTCTTATTCAAATTTCTAGGATCTAAACAAATTCGTAACTGACCCGTGCTTTTGACTGTTATCACTATACTGTTCACCCATTCTGTAGGTTTAAAAACCTTTTCAATGACCTGCATTTTCTCCATGCGATCCAATTCATCGCGCAGTTTGTTCAGTAAAGCGAAGGGTACTCTTCTCGGAGCATCCACGCATGGCACTGCTTCAGGTTTGAGTTTCAGGCGACAGACTTGAGGTAGACATCCAAGACCCTGAAATACATCATTGTATTGTGTAAGAATTTGTTCACCAAAATTTTGTTGAGACACAGAGAAAACTCTTTGAATTATACCTAATTTTTCACAAGTTGGTAGACCTAAAACATTCGGACAAACTAAATCTGTGACTATAAACACTATATTTACACTAATAGTGCTATTATTTAAAGATAAACTACATTTTACATTGACTTTGCCCATAATGGGTATTGATATACCACCAAACCCACTAACGTTTATTTGACATTTCTCAAGTGACATTTGACTTTGACATTTCAAAGATTGAAAAGTTTTCTTTGACATAATATTGATATCAGCTCCTGAATCAATAATGCAATTAATTTGTGTATGACCAACTAAAATGTTTATGTTCCATGACTGTTTAGAATAGTATTTGTTTTCTTTTGACTCGACTGTATTGACCTGTTTACTATGTGTTGACTTTGCTGTAATAATTCTACAAGTGTTTGTTGTGTGAGATTCCTCAGACTTGTGTCTGTACTCATCATTAAGATATGAATCTCGGCTAAGACTTTTTGACTTTTTTGACTTGACTGTGAATCTCTCAGACTGTTTAGTGTTTTCATCATTGAGATATGACATATGACAAGAGTCTTCATTGGATCTCTCAGACCTATCAGTCACCAGCCTTTTTTCATCACTGAGGCATTTTTTATTAGACCTCTCAGATATGACATTATCACCACTTTCATCACAGAAATATGACACAGGATATTTTTTATGACCAGATGAGTCTTCATGAGATCTCTTAGACATTGACTGCGACTGGCCTATGTGCGACCTGACCGTTGATTGTAACTTAGGATCTGACTGGGTGTATGACAACCTGCTATGTCTGTAATTATTTTGATTGTGATGACTTTGTGACTCTAAATGACAATTATATTGACTATACTTATGACTATGACTGAAGTTATGACAATTTAAAATTCCAACAAAATTATCTTGACTACCAGTTGAACTAAAAGACTCTAAATGACTGACTTTTTTATTATTGGAGTAACAAAATTTTGCAAAATGACCATAAGAGTTACATGACCTGCATTTAGCTCCCTGCGCTGGACATTTGTAGCGGTGGTGTTGTCCACAGCGGCTACACGTCTTCGAGCGCTTCTCAGGACTGGGACTTGACTTTGACCTCCCTGCGCTGGATCCCTGCTGACTGACTGGTGAAGCTCGCCGTCGCTGACGCTCCGCTCGACCACGGCTCCTCCGACGCAGATGCATGACTTTTCCAGACTCTTGACTAGTGGACCTCTTGACAATTTGGTCTGCATCCTGCTGTGCGACGATGAGTGTCCTAGCTAGCTCTCGCATCCTCTGATATGTCAGATCAGGTTCCTGCAGCAGTCTCTGACTTACATGTGCTAAGTCCAAACTCAAGTTGGCGATAAAAATATCTCTGATAAGAGATTCTCTGAGCGTTCCAAATTCGCAATCTTGGCTCTTATTTTCGAGATCGGTTAAGAAATCCTCGATGCTTTCCGATTTCTGTTGACGTGTGGTAAAAAACATGTAACGATACATGGTAATATTTTTTCTGGGTTGAAAAAATTCGTCGAATTTGGCTTTGACGTCATGTAATGTGCTTTCTCCAATATTTATGTTGAATGTGTTGAAAATATTTAAGCATTTTTCACCAATGTGATGTAATAAAATGGCGATCTTGCGTTTCTCACCAGACTTGTCCAAACCCGTTGCCAACAAGTATAATTCGAACTGTTGCCACCAGCGCTTCCAGGTTTCGTAATTGTTGTTTGTTGCATCTGACGATATTTTAAGCGCCTTCAAGCCACTGTTCATTGCAGCTCCGGTGTCATGGCCGCCACCGACGCCATCCGACTTTTGCATTTTATGAATTTTCTTTCTTCGTATTGGGTTTTTTCACTCTTCTGACACCATGTATGATTGTTCGGTTGGTAAATATTAAAGACTTTAGATAATTAGACTGGTTTATTTTTCTTGTAGAATTATTATATTGGAAACGACCTCTTCTAGGTCAGATCCCAAGTTACAATGACTATATTCATAGACACTAATACATAGAGATGGTATTAGTTACTCGACTACAGAGTAGTGATGTATGATACAACAGGAAGTAGAATTATTACTTTTATGAAAATCATCTATCTAGAAAACATCTTAACATCTGTCTTTTAGGCGTAAACTACTCGTTGCCTAGAAACGGTTTGTTTACCTCTATTCTTTATCGAATTTGGCCGACATATAGTTGCTTGATCAATTTAGTAATATACTCATCCCATACTTAATTATTATTTAAATTTATGCGTCATCAGGTGATAATGCTTCTACTACTGGCACTTGGATAATATTAATGTTTAAAATATTTCACCTTATACTTTGATATGGCTTTTTTAATTGTGTTTTTCTTTGCAGGCGTATATGTTAAACTAAAGGGTACCCGTGATCCACGCTGTAGTGTCTTGGTGGCAAACTACGTTTCGTGTTTAGACTCCCTCGCAGCTTCCCATGTCCTTGGTACTCTCAGTGTAAGTAAATATACCTATTTCCCCCCACGTTGCGTGGCTGTAACAGCAGCCTCTTGTCAAGTCAGGCCTAGGGGTGGGCAAATCAGGCCTAGGGGTGGGCAAGTCCGGCCTAGAGGGGGGCAAGTCAAATTTTTTGAGTGAGTTATCTTTATGCGCTATAGTCGGACACGGTTTTTTGGCAATTGCACCGTACATTTTGTCAGTGTCTACTCGTGATTTATTTAAAATTTAGAGATAAGTCCTCCCCCTTGCCTCCCCCTCGGTACGCCCATGAGTATCTTATTGATTTGTAAATAAATCCTGTTCAGGTAAAATTCTCAATAAACCAATCACAAGGGATAAATAATTTATATAATATTTCAGTATTTAATAAGTTTCAACTTCTGATCTCACACTTTTGGCAAATTAAAATCATCTTGGTACTAAAAAATACTCAAACTTATATTTAAATGGTACTCACAATTTGAATCTATCGCTACGTTTTCTTATCCAATTGTTTAGATAATTTTGCTACAAGGACATTGACTTATGTGTTCGAAAAATGCATCTACTCAACAAAATAAATAACGCAATGGAATTTATTGCTACTGATATTTGTGTAGTGCCATTACCCTATAGAATCAGTAGTATAGAAAAAGTGTATACTTTGAAAAATGATTTAGTACAATACGAAAAACATATAGAATACTCGTGATATGTCAAGTCAAGTCATCGCAATAAAAAGCGATTTATTTTGTATGTAGCGGTACCTACAACACCACATGCGAACAACGTGTCATATTGACGTCAGGCATCGCAGATTATATGCATCTCACAGAGTTTACATACATGTAGTAGTGTTCGGAGCAATACAACCGAACAGCTCAGCACTTTAGCTTTCGTGCATTCCTATAAAACTAAAGTTCGAGTTCCCAACATCAACCGAGGGGCAAATGCCCGCCAGACACGACACTCGTCTGATAGGAGAATCCTCCCCTTTCTATGAAAGATGAGTGAACTTTACACCGTGTTCCCACATCTATAATGACAATATTACAATAACTGTCATATAATAAACGAGAACTATATAAAGGCGATAAGAATCCTTTTCACTACAGTATTAATATTACTTTTATTTATTGCTTTTTCAATAATTAGTATGATAATCTGGGGTCAGTAAACTTGCATACATACACAAGTTTATTTTTCAATAAGTGCATCTGTCCTAAGAAAACCATTAATAGAATGGCTTCGAGAATACATTTTCCAGTAGAGTTAAATGTTTATCTTATACCTATTTTTTTGGGTGGGAAATCATTAAATGACTTGATTGCTCTGGGTGGAGCGGGAAGTACCTGTGGCGTAAAAATTTTACATAAATGTGCTGAATATCACAATTTTGTTCAATTCCCACCTTTACGTGTCCGGTTCCGAGTCGCACTTTGCCGTTTATTTGTTTTTTCAGTTTTTAATAAGACTCCAGATTAAAAACAGTTTCGTACTATGCATAAGGAAAATGTCTGGTTATTGATCTTGTTTGTGGTTGTGTCGTCGTTGCATTACCGCCACTGAACGTAGACCCCTCGGGAGTCGCAGCTACAGCACCCTAATTGCATAACATGCAATAACATGCAATTAGGGTGCTGCAATCTGCAATTGGGTTGTATCCTAAAAAATAATTTAATGTCCATCAGATAGATTTATAAAAAATATTGAACACGTATTTTTTATTTTTTCTTTCATTCAAATACTTAGGAAGATATATTGATTTGAAATGTCGCATGACGTCACGCCATGCTACAAAATATACCACGGCGTGACGTAATTAGCCCCCACTCCGTAACTTGAATACGCTATAACTCAGTAGTTTTTGGTAATTTTGACAAAATAAAAAATACGGCTCTTAATTTTTTTTATTATCTATAAGACGGACTAAGATTTTCATACCTTGGATACATCCCTATTAGGGTGCTGTATTAATTTGATAATTTTGAAGAATACTGCTAATTCAATGCACAACGATGTGAATAACGCACTGAATGTTGTTGTATCCATTGCTAATGTTAGGGTGATATGCGATTACCCCCTTCTAACTTACCAATCAATCAGAAAATCCATACATATAGAGCCTATATGTATGAATTTTCTGATTGATTGAGAAGAAGATGAGTCTATATTATAGATTGATCTTTTATTGTTTTATTTTCAGCTCAGAAAATGGCATGTCCCGCCCTTTTTTGCTTCAACTCTCGGCATAAAGAATGTGGCAAACTTTGTAAGAAAGTAAGTACTCAAAAAATAAAAAAATGCAGTGAAAATTATTCAGATGAGATTATTAACCCATTCATGGCCACTGATGCGCCTAGCGCGTCATGTAAAAAGTTTCAATAATATAAACTGTACAAAATGTTGACGACTACTTTTGAATTACAACTAACACGAACACTGTACACAAAATTGATCGGTTCTCTCTCTCTGATTTACGTCAATTATATTATTAATAAAATGTGAATAAAACACAACCAGTTGCTAATACCGCTCGTGGGGCGACATCGTCGCTCCGCTCGCAGGACCGATGACGCTTATGGCGCGTCATCGAATTATTTGGCCTGTGCGAAGAATTCGTGAAAATGAAAGTGGCAACGAATCGGTTAAATGGCTTTTTAAACGCGAGCAATTTTTGTTACCGCAACTAATTTTTCTCTCTTATCAAGTGTGTGGAAGTCTGCGGGATTGTATGAAAGCGCGCAGCGGAAGCGAAAGGTATGACGCGACAGCCGGAGATATTTTGAGAGTCCATTTTGTCTGCTGATTTCTACGCAACTATTGCCCGCTTTTCTAAGTTATATGTATTTTTTAAGTATATCTTGGACACCAAAGACTGTTTACAAGGTGAAGGAAAACATCTTGAGGAAACCTGGACTTCTAAGTCAGAAATCGCCAACCCACATTGAGCAAGTGTGGTCATTACGCTCAATCCTTCTCTGTATGAGATGAGACCTGTGCCTAACAGTGGGACGATAAAAAGGTTGATGATGATGATGGTGATGATGGTTGGCCGACTTGATTTTGATTGATTGCAATGCCAATATGGGCACGGCGACAGAAACTGCCTGCTAGCCAGTTACCGCTCAAACGTAAATTTTATGATAAAGTTGCGTTGCTGTTGCTCCCGCGTCCGCAGCGTCCAAACCTCGACGAGGAGATAACGACAGAGACAAAAAAGTTGCTGCCTAATTGTTCGTGTGCGTCCTCTCTAATGAGATTATTTAAATTCAAACTCATTAAATAGTCATTCAATCGGTGTGTTATTCCATATAAAAATATTTCTAACGCTGCTATCTCCATTAAGTACGCATGGCTACATATCAAACTATACATAACCAGTATGAGCTGACCTCCGATTGTACTTAAAACCTATACAACATTATTTCGTTTATGCGAAATCCGAAACACGTGTCCAGTAATTTTAAGTAAAGAATCTATGTACTTACAAAATTTCAAAAAGATATCATGAAAATCCACAAAGTTATGAGCTTGTTATCCTACTTGGCTGCCCCAACAAAAGTATGGTCAACACACCGCTCGGGCGAGCGAGCGGTGCGTTAACCTGTGGCGTCAGTTGTTGCGCGGGCGTTCGCAGTACTATGATCTACCGTAAGCTGCGTGGCGCGCTCGGTAGCCACACTGCAACAATTTCTAAATGTATTTGGGAAAAAATATAACATGGTGTAAAAATGATTGGAATCGATTCAGTTGCTTATTCTGAACAAACTGTATTCAGGTTTCGTATAGACAAAAAATAACGTTGTTTTTATTACTTGACTAGTCAGATAGGAAACATCGACCTGATCTAGTTTTTTGTGATAACCTACTTTCAAAATAAAATTATTTATTATTATCATTTACAACGCGAGGACAGCTAAAACTGGAAATGTGCAGCTTAGTTAACAAATAAATTAAAATATTGTTAAAATATACAGAGTGGCGATTAGATTATCAAATTAAATTGTTCAACGGTTATTATTACACGTCGTTATCAGTCTGTTAAAATTTAAAAAAATATATATATGTAATTATCTAAGACATTTTGCATTACATAGAATAGAATACTCTTTATTATGTACACCATATAGATTAAAGAATATAAATATAAAAAATTACAAAGGGTGACACAATGGACGGTCTTGTCGCTAAAAGCGATGTTTTACAGACAACCTTTCAAAATGTCCAAAATGATACATAACATCTTTCCGTTTCAATGACAGTAATTATTACGTAGACCCGTAATGGATGTGAAAAAATAAGGAGTCAGTATTTATTACCTGAGTCAAGTGTTTCCTATAAATGTTTATCTTAAAATATTTCGTATTATTATATTTTTGTTACAGGCAACATTTTGCAGAGAGTCCCAGCAAGCCTGTGTTGTTACAACCTGAAGGAAGCCCGACCAATGGCAAGGCATTGCTCAAGTTCACCGACTGGCCCTTCCCGATCGGAAATAGGGTGCAACCTTGCACTATTAGTAAGTTACTTGGCTGCCCGTTTAATATTCAGATTTTTTTAAACCTGTCGGAACAAACGTAAACTATGAAAACCGCCTTTAACATTAAGTGTTGTCAATGTAATTACAATTAATGTTGTCAATGTAATGCTGTGACTACAACAGATAACCGCGGCCGCTGCGCAAGGAAGCACGGGTTCGATCTCCGCGCACTACAAATATTTGTATGCATGAATACCTATAAATATTTGCACTGGTCTGGTCGTGCCTCGGAAAGCACATTAAGCCGTTGGTCTTGGTTGCCATAAGAACATCTAATGGCAGTCTATTTATTTATTCATCAATTAGTGTATTTAAATATTGAATTCTCGTTGTACCCAGCCGTGGAGCGCATGTTCACTCACGTGACAGTACACCGGCTGGGCGACTCCCGCGCGGAGTTCCCGTGGTCCGACACGCTGTGGTTCCTGTGGACCCCCGTCACGGTCTACACGATCCGACTGTTGCCGCCCATAGAGAGACACGACGATGACGACAAGGTCCTACATCAACGTATCGCTGACACCATAGCTGACGCGTTGCAGGTAATCATATATTTTTGACGTGTAAAATCATTGTTGTATTTGTTGTAAGAATACCATTAAAAAAAAAAAAAAACTGTTACAACATTATTTTTTGTTCATGCGAAACCCGAGACACGTGTCCAGTATTTTTAAGTAAAGAATCTATGTACTAAATTTCAAAAAGATTTCATGAAAAACCACAAAGTTATGAGTTTGTTATCCTACTTGTCTGTCCCAACAAAAATATGGTCCACGCTTCGCTCCCGCCGGCGGGTGGGGCGTTTACCTCTGGCGTCAGCTGTAGCGCGGGCGCGCAAGTACTGTGATCTATCGTATGCTGCGTGGCGGGCTCGGTAACCACGATGCAACAATTTCTAAATGTATTTGGGAAAAGATATAACATGGTCCAAAAATGATTGAAATCAATTCAGTTGCTTATTCTGAACAATCTATATTCAGGTTTCGCATCAACAAAAATAACGTTGTAAAGTTGTGTAGTTATGTAGTTTTGACTGAAAACGTTCAAAATAACGAATGATAGCAAAACCGGGGGATGCAGTTTGATGTTACACCTTCATATCTATTATTCATATCCACCACTGGATAGCTAAGGAATCAAAGAATTTATTACGCTCGATGGTCTACATCGCGCGGAGTGGAGGGGGATGCGTCGGCGGTTATAGGTTATAGGAGCTTTTGACTTTGAGGAGTTACGGCGTGCGTTCTTGTTTCAATTGTTGGCTCTTAAAAAAACTTAACGATTATTTTACATAAAACAATAGTGTATTATTGCGATTATAACTATAATTAGTGTTAAATAATATGGAAAAAGTTTAACAAAGGAGCGTTGTTCGAAAGGAATTGAAGGACCACGGGTGGATTTTAGTCAATATGTCTGATACCTTTTTACCATGGGGAAATCCTCATAGCGTATCCATGCCGTCTGGGAATAACGGAGGGTTATGTCGGACTTCTACCGAGTAAAACCCCACCATTCCTTCCAGTACCATGAGTCGGGTCGCTGGAGATACTTGTACATTTGCCGCACCCCCGTCTGGCGAGCGGAACCCACGACCACACATCCTCCACTAAGCTGTGCATACTGCATGTCACATCCTTAGCGTTGTAGCAACGACATGGCCTCGATTTCGTTGCCCGCATTGTCCTTCTTATGGTGACCGAAGATCGTTATGCGCCCGTTGACGCATGGGTACATTTCTAGTGTGAGTGGAGTGAGAGGCATGCTCTCTCTCCCTCTCCACAGCCTCCTTTGCATGCATCACCGCCTCGCAAAAAGATGCCACAGCATCCCAGGTTTCTTTGCGTCCGACTATGAACTGTACCACGGCCGGAAGTGAGAGATCACCCGCAGCAAGTGTCGTGACGACAACGCTGTTAGGCCTAAGCTGAGCACTCTTCCAGCTTATATTGCGGCGTGGCTTCGTGGCAATTTATGCTGTGATGACAAACGGGCGTCCGCTCCCGACCTATGCGCCGCAGGTATTTGCCGAAACATCCGCGTCAAGTAAGCACTTGTGTCTGTCGAAAAGTGAGGGTACCATTCTGCCTCTCCAACCACTCCGCCATAGCAGGCTTTAATGCCACTATAGTAGCGAGCCTCCACCTGAGTTGTGCAAGTCGCTCCCTCTATTCAAAAGTCTGACACCATTTCGCTCCGCCCAGTGCAGGGTAGATAATCCTTTTAAGATAAGATAAGATATTTCATTTCCTTAAAACATGGTATACAAGGTGATATAAAAAATATTTTATCGAACATGTTTTGCTTAGTACTTAAAGCATGCAAAATTATTACATTTGTTAAAAGGTCATTGAAATAATAATAATATGTCACATTGGAATTCCATTTAAAAATCATTGATATTATAAAAGTTATTATTATTGAGCTATTTATATAATTGAATTTTAAGCAATTTACAATTTAACGTTTTAAACATACGTACTCATGTTAGTTTAGTGAAAATTATAAGTACTCATGTTGGTTTAGTGAAAATATTTTGACTTGATTCAAGCTCCAGAAGACAGAATTCATATGGCAAGAGTTCCGTGATGGGCCCCGCTCGTGGAGACGGCACCGCGACCCTCCGGCTGAAATAGAGCGGCGCGCACTTCTGGTGAGCGAGGTATTGCCGCGGGTGCCGCTCACTGACATAGTCAGGGATCTGGGTGAGTTGTTAACGGTCACTGAGATTACCCGCGGACGGACGGATAGACGAGACAGGCAGACTTGGTAAAACTAAAAACAATATTTTAAGTTATATACAATATGTAAAGAAAACCCCATCCGACCCATAAGGATCATAAAGTTTAGGTAAACACATGACCAATAATCATCATAGTAACAATAATCAATTTTGAAATAATCTTTTCGCGAATTAATTCCAACTTCCACAAAAAATTTAAATTTTTTAAAAAGTGACATTATTTTCGACGGTATTATAATGAGCGATGCAACCACGCATTTGCGAAATAATGTTTATTTCTTAGGGGTTTTTTTAAGTTTAGCTCGGTTTTGTAGCCATTAGTAGAATCCGTTATCGATACGTAACAATACCTTCACGGATCGGACAGGGTTTTCTTTACATATTGTATATTTCTTTCCATCTAAATTTTTTTTTAATGCATGGCAATGAGGTGGCAATGTCAGACCTAATTCCTGCCATTTGTTGGAATCAAGCGAGATGAGTGTCAGATACATAATTAAAAATGAGATATGGATCTTTATATTTTCATTCTCCAACAGCCGTAACCCGCAGCGTAGACGTAACAATCACGAACTTCCTCGAGGGAGTGACCCCGTACACTCCTTTGCCCGAGCCCGTAGCGGAGCCGCTTCCCTCCACATCGTCGGCCTCCCCGCCGCCGCCGCCCCGCTACGTGACCCCCACACCCACAGGGGTGTTCCCTAAGAGTGCGAAGGAACGCCAACTCAGCTTCCAAGAGAGAAAAGCTCAAATGATCGCTGAAGCGAGAAGAAGGTATATCGAAAAAAAAGGACTCAATGTAGCGTTGAATAAATGTTGAATGTGTTTGAGGGTAGTTCGGTTGTTTATTGTGGAAAGGTCAAGACATTTGTGATTAATTTTCGGTGCGAAATATGTCTCTAAAGCTAACGGAAGCACAATGTGCTTCGAATGTTGCTCTCATGGTGTATTATATTAGAATATCTTTTGACTGCTAAAGTCTGAGAAAGTTCAATTTCCATTGAATTCCAATACTAAAAATTGGTGTAAGTACGTTTGTATAAACACTATTACAAGATTTAATTTTTCTTTTGTTCACTCTGTGAAGAAAGCCGAAACAAACTCAGAGGTCTCTACCCCAAATTGTAAATAACTTTATGAAATTAAAATTTATATGAATAAGAAACTAGTAACTGGCAAAATATATTTTGATAAAGAACATGTAAAGTAATGCTTTCAAAACTTCTTGGTTTCAAATTAAGTTATGATTGTCCACTGCTGAATATAGGAGACAGAGCCTACTAAAATAATCCAGTGGATTAAGTCTTAAACGCCATTTTTTGAAAGCGGGTTGGTGATAGTAGATGCCAATGATCTTGCCCATTTTACTTAATAAATCTCTTAATTTATAGACCTGTGTTACAGCAACTCGATCAAAATTCAGGCATTACTTAAAACTCGTTTATTATTATTTAAATGGTTGAAACTAATTTTAATACTCTACACTACGTATTTTTGTGAATGCTTCTTGCAGTGTTATAATATATGTATTACAATATGTAAAGAAATCCCTGTCCGATCCGTGAAGGTATTGCTAGGTATTGATAACTTAACCGGGCTAAACTTAAAAAAATACCCCCTAAAAAAATAATATTATTTCGCAAAAGGAGGTAATTTACATGGCAACACATGCGCGGGCGACGAGAGGCAGGGCACGCGGCACATGGTCGCATCGCTCATAATAATACCGTCGTTAGTATTGTTTGATGATTATGTAAAATTTCATATTATACTTGGTCATATGTTTACCTAACATTCCAATATCCTTATGGGTCGGACGGGGTTTTATTTTCTTGTTGTATTATACTGAATACCGGCAAATACGCAGGTTATTTGTTTGACTTGATTTCAAATAAACAACTGAATTACTCATAGGACTGTGTGATGGTCACATGTTGATAATTAATAATATAGCTAGTGCCTAACTAGATCGATTACTTAGTTAAACTTAAAATTGATCTAAGTGTGCGTCTACATTACACTTATATATAAGTCCTAAACATTGGCGTACCCAGAGAGGGAGGGTCCAGCGCCCCCCTCTGGAAGTTTCTTAGGGCATGTATGAACTCCCCGTTATATCTAACTTTTAAATAAGTCACGCAGTAAACACTGACAAAATGTACGGTGTAATGCCAAAAAACCGCGTGCGACTATAGCGCACAAAAATTACCCTGATTATTAATTTGACTTGCCCCCCTAGGCTAGAACCTGGGTACGCCCATAGTCCTAAATATTTAAAACTGTTATAAATGTCGTTTTAAATGTCTGCGATAGTGAATCGACACGACAGTTAAGTCTCCCTATCCCACTCACACGTTTTGTAATCGCGACTACTCAGTCTTTGCGTTTAGTATGTAGCGAACTAATAAAAATATATTTTTAGTCTAAATATGAATACATAATAAATGTAATGTAGATGACGTAATCGTTATGACGTCATAAATACAAGTCCTTCCAAAGTGATGACGTATCTACTTGAAGTTTAATTTTATAGTAAAATGTACGATAGTTGCTACAATCACGATAACAACACGATTATTGACAATTGTATGGAAATTATTTTATGTGATTAAACATTGAAGGTTGTTCGATATTTTTCTTTTTTTTTCTGGCAACACTAGCCAGCTACTTTTTATTATTAAGGAATTGTTTACTTATTTACTTAGACTAGGTTATTCGACAACTATCCCTTTATTTCTTCCTTTCTTTTAATAAAATCTACCCTCTTTTTCTCTCTCTCTTTATAATTACCACACGATGCGGTCTAGTTTAAGTAAATCGAGTAGATTATTAATATTTTGTCACTAACTATACTCCGTCCGCGTTAGCGTAGGACAAAAAAGGTTGTTTTAAAAGTACAATGTACATATGTATTGCTTTGTTAGATTTAAGATAGAAGCTGAATTTATTATAAACAACTTATATACCAACTTTTTTAATTAAACAACTCGTTTGAACTATCTACTAAACGTGTCTGGCTGTTTGTGTATGTGTCTTTATATGTTTGGAACGCACCCAAGATACAGGAGAGATTCCTAGTGTGATTAGCCCGTTAAAAAATAATGTATGAGGCTTTTAATTAAATAATTTTACATAGACTACTAGTGTCCATGTCAAAAACTTAGAATCTATGATGTCCATGTCAAAAAAGAATCGGGGTTGAACCTGGAACGCTTTACATTACACTTTTTCATTATTGTAATGTAAACCGGATTTGGAAACTGCAGCATTGTTAGGGCCGGCTTAGCCTACGCCGTACCGGCGTATGGCACGGTGTGTCATGGCAAAGGATTTTAATACTAAATAAGGTAATTTTTAATCTTATTTCAATGAGTTTAGAATTTATGTTACTTTATTTTGATACCACGATGTCGCGAAGTGCCGCAAGATGCTGCGGCATGACGCGACACGCCGCAGAATGCGGCGGCATGACGTGTCATGCTTTTTCATTCCACGGGATGCCGCGGCGCGCCATTGCATCCCGCGAGACGTATGAGTCACTTTGGGAGCGAGGAATTATGATTGCTAGCTAGTTGAAATAAGGTTGAAACTTGTGCAGCATTTCGGTGGGGCGCAGTCACTTAACTTTTCAAATTTTTCATAGTCCATTCTGTAATAATCATAGAATTTTCGCATGTAGTATCTTAAATCATTAAACAAGTTGCTGAATTCACCATTTGTAGATCTTGTTCTCCATGAATTATGCACCCAGAATTGTCTTTTCGTCAAATTAGCAGTTCTTATTTGTCTCTCTTCATCTTCAGCTAGAAGTGTTATTAATACTAAACCTCAGTCAACCATAACTAGAGTTGTTCAAAACGGCTATAAAACAATAGCGCGCTACAGACTATAAACTATTAATTTCTAGCGCGCTATTAAATGCGCTATGTTATGCACGCGGGCGTCCAGCAGGCGCGATAATTATTGCAACACGCTAGATTTCGTAGTACGTTACATTACATATCGTTCTTCGTTACACAAACCGCGTGCTATAAAAGCATATTTACATTTTCCGATCTTAAGGGAGAATTGTTTTCTAAATTAGAACAATTTAAAAAAATATTATACTGTACCTAATATGTTTTTGCTTTAACTGAGCCTTTAAATTGGTTATAGTAGTTTTAATGGACAACTGTCGGCGACAATAATTACAAATAGCAGTCGTCTTGCTGCCGTCTACGGACTTTTCAAAGAAGTTCCAAATTGGCAAACCACCACCTTTGCGATTAGACATTTTTACATAGAGTTACCTTTGCATGCACTAATCGTCACTACTTCGTTTTGCAACAGAATTTTATACTAATATTTACAGACACTAACAAGCAAGATCGCGCGCGATGAAAATAGCGTGCTGCGACAACAAATATACATAGACGTCAGTAGTCCACAGCGCTCAAACGCGATGACATTCAATCAATTTCATTCATAGCGTCATAGTGTGATAGCGTCGTAACGTCCACCTACCTAGCGTGCGCTATGCGCTACGAGGAAATAGCGTGCTATTGAATGGCGCTATGCGCTATATTAACCCTCTCTAACCATAACGACA
Source organism: Sesamia inferens (assembly GCA_037179545.1). NCBI lineage: Eukaryota > Metazoa > Arthropoda > Insecta > Lepidoptera > Noctuidae > Sesamia > Sesamia inferens. The sequence goes on along the minus strand of CM073939.1, from coordinate 3,957,131 downwards.
CAACAAATGTTCTCTATGCGACACAACCAATTTATAACCAACTTCGAATACGCGCGGAGCAAAACTGAAGAATGCCAGAGTGGCTGGGCTTTCAGCAGGATGCCACGCAACGCCGCGGGATGCCGCAGCACGCCGCGGGATGCCACAGCAAGCCGCGGGATGCCACTGTACAACCTGCCGTGCCATGCCGTGCCACGCCGTCATTGAGCGCCGGCCCTTAGACACAAGTCCAGTAAATCCGGTCATTCGAAATTTTTGGCTTCTGTTAAAATACGTAGCTGTTTGATTGTCATTCACTTGTCGATACTTTTGAATGCTATCTGACTAGTTTTTTTACCCGATTTCCTTATCTTTTGAGTTGTTACAATTTTATATTTAAAAAAAAAAATAATTCATCTCGAAAATTGTTCTGCATCTCTGCTTCTATGAACTTCTCTTGTCAAAAGCTAACGCTAACGGAGTATAGGTATTGTAAAACTTATTACTATTTGATTCGGTGTCAGTCGGAGTTCTTGTCGAAAAATGTCATCCAGATTGTAATCGATTCCACTGGATGGTCATATGAATCGATCAATGATATAATTGATTTTATATCATCGGTCGACGACATCTCAAAATGCCGCGAATATAAAATTGAAGACATTCATAATTGCTTAGACCGATATAATAACTACTGTAAGTATTTAAATAACAAATAAACGAACAGTGTAGTATTTTTCAAAAGTCGAAGGTATTATAAATTTCTACCATTTTAGTAGTTTTTTTTTTCGACTGATGCCATATTTTAGGACATCGGAATTGAATATTTTGCGAAATATTTATAGAAAATCTAATATTATTTTTCTTACGATATTCGTATTAGGATTCCGTTTATATACCTACTTCTTTATTATAATAACTATAATATGATATAAACTATAAAATCACGCCTGAATGTAAGTTCAAACGTTATAGAACTGATTTTGATTGTGTTCTGTTAGAATAAAGACATTAAATAAAACACAGATATATCTTTTATTAATAATAATACACAACAAAACAAACTGGTAAATGACACACAAACGCATCATGCACCCCAAGTTTGTTTGATGAAGGAAAACTTTTACAAATTGATTAATTAATATTCTTCAAACGGGGTCGCATTATAGGAGTCTGGTCATATTAATTCTACAATAACGAACTCAATATATCAGATTGAGTTTTTGGTCAAAGTCAAATCATATGAATTGGGTATATAAAAAGCACTTACATAAATAACAGGATAATTTTATTGCCCTTTGTCGCTCTGTGCCAATTACTTGGCGACTGTAATACACATATGCCTGCATATAACATTCAACCGTTCAAAATAAATCCCATGTTTTGGAAAGATGCTCAATCTGGTTTTAAACTGGCAGGTTAGATAAAATACGGGCCGATCGGTAATGAAACATCGATCTTAATAAACCTACTAACATTAGATCTCATTTTAGAAACGATTCAAATTCCAGAGTTACTGGCTGTCACTAATTGTATATACGATAGTATCGCGAAAAAAGTGAATTTTAAATATGGAACGAACAAGTATATTCTTAAATTTTTAGGCATCAACAGAGTTTTGAAAAGATAGTGATTGGTAAAACGTAACATGAAATAATTATTCCAGGCGCTGTAGAAGTTACGAGAGAGATTAAAGATATTAAGGACTTCTCGATTGAAGATCGTTGATTTTATACAACGTGGAGATAACAATAAAACAATAAAGAAACACACAGGCAATAACAAAGAGTAAGAGTATTTTGAGACTATGAAATAAACCCTAGCATCGAAATTTTTGTTATTTTTTCGTGTATAGATTTTGCTAATCGTTGACTAGCGGTATTGACTAAATATTAAAACAGTATTAGAAATACGTAGTTTAATTTCTTGAAATATTGTTGTTTCCGCCTTAAATATGTATATAAAAGTATACTAAATATTTTAGTGAATTTCGAAACTATTGTCTACTGTCAGTGCTCATTTTCAGTTCAATGCGATATTATTATCAATTACAAGAATGTTAAAGTCTTTCAACAATAGAAATAATATGTATCTATTACTTTTCTCGTTTTGTTGGAATAAGGATTAGATAACTGCCAAACAGCCTTTTTAGCGCGAGCAATCAACAGTGCGGTGCGGCACCGCAACGCATGTTTATGTTGCAAAATACATGAAACGGGCCAAAGACGCCATGTGATTAATGTAATGCGATTTCGCCCCTCATTGATGTGTATTCGCGCTTACATGTAGTTTTCAGGACTTTATAATTAAATGAAGATGATAATTATGGAATAAAGTTTTGTTTCAAAAATCGTTGTTTTGATTTTATTTATTTAGTTTGTTATGACTAAGAGAGATAAGGGTTCCCGGACAGCAGTATTGTAATTATTAGCCAGTAAATACATTATTCAGAAAATGTCCACGTGGATGCCAATTTGTAGTGTCACTAACAAATTAAATGCCTTTATTTAACTGAATAGGTACTAAAACATGAAATATAAATAATAATATGAAAATTTCATATTAGACTTTAACAGACTTATTTAATAAGTCAACAAGTCAATATGATCAAGTTAATATCTAGATATTTTTGATTGAAACTTATTTTTAGACAATTTATAACAGATTGTAACTATATTTTTAGTCAATCAACAACGAAAAACCGATAACCTAATAATAATGTAATAAATTTTCAACAGGATGTGACATGACAAGTGTCACCTTCCATAAAATACGAAATATATTGATGTTGACGAGATCAGCCGTGAGATTTGCATAACCAGCACCACCGGACTATTCGCTCAGCCTCGCTGCCTCTGATCCTGGCCCACTGTGAGCGCTGTGACGACACCGGCCGCGCTAGTTGTATCGAGCTCTTGAGAGGAGTGTCGATGGGGAGGATGTCGCCACCGGATTCTGGATTAGGACCTCGAGGCCCACCGGTCCCTGATAGGGGCGACGGAAGCCCCGTATCTGGCGGAACTGTGCAACGCATGAGAAGAAACGATCCTCAATGAAAATGTCATGCGGTGATACTATGGGGCTTCAGAGGACTGTTGACCGCGTATCGTGTTCGGATGCTCCCTCTTTTCAAGTGCTTAAGACGAAGTGATGAAATGGTTTACAGGGGTACATGCTCGCAAAGTTCCAGACTGCTGTGGAGTCTAGTTCACTACTACAGTTCCTCACAACTGGAGTTAACCACCTGTTCCATAAACCTGGTCGCGATGCGGATCCATATATTTATAGGCCGATCACATGTGTACCATCTATTTTGAAAGTTAAAATTAACAAACACATTGACACCACCTCCACGATACTCGTATCTGTGTCATAGATGCTGGAGCGGGTCCCGCGTTATTACGGTAGCTATACATTGATATGGCCATTAGCCAACAGGAACATCATTCCCAAAAGGATCTATTGACGTGTTGTATAGATTATAAGAAGGCCCATGACTCGGTGCCACATACATACATCAAGCAAGTGCAGAAGTTGTATAAAGTAGATGCAACTCTGCGCACCTTCCTGATGACGTGTATAAGGCAATGAAGGACGGTCCCTCGTTATCCATGATGTCGAAATATTCAGAGCAGTGATAAATTGATAAGGATCAAATGAGACATATTTCAGGGCAATTGCCCACTTTGGCTTTGCTTAGCCTTGAATCCTTTAAGCACACTGCTGGAGGATTGCTGGTCTAGGCTATCAGCCGAGGAATAGTTGTCAGGTTATATCGCACCTCCTTTACATGGATGAACTATAAAACTCTTCGTTCCCAACAATTTGCAACAGATGGAGTTAGTGAAAATTACTGAAACTTTCAGTTGCTCCATTAGGATAGAATTTGGTGTGGACTAATGTGCTGTAATGTATATAAAGCGAGGAGAGATAGTATTCAAAATCTAACTCTAGGCTTTCACAAACCTTAGAGCAGGGGTCGGGACTGAAGTCTGGGAGGACCTCTTATCCGAATGGCAAAGTAGGTGGGATAATTCCATCAAGGGCCGGCACCTCCATCTGTTCTTTCCATCCGTTGGTGATCGGCTGGCTAAGACATGGCTGGTGGTTGACCACTGCGTTGCCCAATTTCTCACAGGTCATGGCAACTTTAAAAGTAAACTGTATTCTTTTAAACTTGTTCCTTCCCCTTTGTGTCAGTGTTCTACATCGAACTGTGAATTTGAACAGTCCGCACATCACATCTTGTGGGAGTGTGTTCTTTGGCAGAATGAACGCAATATTATGTTGGATAGTGTACAAGTTACATCCGGAGTCGTTTATTATACGGACCTTGTAGAAACTAGAACCAATTTCCGTGCGTTCAGGCGCTTTTGCCATACCTATTATTGGAATCAATTGTAACAGCTAATACCTACTTAGGACCCATTAACTTAATCAAATTTTATTCCGTGGTGTTTGGCAATCTGGGCTTCTCCCAGTTGCAATAATGTCCCTTTGTGCCGTTTGGCCTAGTTCTGTTCTGTCTCCTGCTTGTTATGGAGGGAAGTGGAAAAAATATCTTTTTTCTTACTCCTCCGCTATTCTTTTCTGATTAATTTCGTTGCGGGACCCAAGACAGTTGAATCGTTTCTCCGGGACTCGTCGAGCTTCATTGCTCGGCGTTTTTCTGGCGGTCGCCACTGTTGATTCTGGCTTTCAGGAGTTGCAGTGGTTGGGGAAAGTGTGGCGGGTTTGTCCCATAAAAAAAAAAAAAAAAAGAGCAGGGGTCGGCAAGTAGTTTTAAGTGGGGTCCGGATATTGCTCGAAAATTTTTAAAAGGTCCAGAAAAAAAAAACAACTGATAATAATTAAGTACAGCTATTTATTACCTAAAATTAGTGTGAAAAATTGCATCGGCGGTCTTGAGCCAGTTTTTTAAAGTTTGGTTCTCGTGAAGAACAGCTAATTCGAAGAGTGTCTTCTAAGTGAGCGTCTGTTAATCTCGAACGATTGATGAATTTTTTCAAAAAAATCATTTTTGATAAAGATGTTTCGCATATGTATGTCGAGCCAAACATAGTGGCCAAATTGATAGCAAGTTTTTTGCAATTTTGATATTTTTCTGGGACATGTTGGACCCAAAATTCTTCAGCTGACACCTTTTTATATATTTGCAAAGACACATCTTCTTGCAGATCGATAATTATTTCCATTTGAAGTGATGGCTTTGGCAGATTAATAACTTAAATAACATCTGTCCATTCGGCTGCTGCATCAACTTCAAAGGGTGACTTAAGAAACAGAGATAGCTTGCCCATCTCTGCAAAGTATTGGAATCTCGTGGCAAATTACGCAGAAATAAAAGATTGGTTCAAAAATATTACGTATTTGTTAATACTTGACATACCTACATTACAATATTTGGCGGTCCGAGGTTCTACCTTTCGCGGTCCGCAAACGGACGCCTGTTGCTGACCGTTGCCTTAGAGCCATCTCCGCATCCAAAACCGATGTGTAATATTTGGGTGTGACGGAAGCGTTAAGTATTGATGTTACTGTCATGAAGCAATCGTTGAAGGAACGCTTCTTTGACCACTTGGAAATAAGTACTTAAGTCTTCTATCAGGCGATAAAAGACTTAAGTAAGTTTTTCAGGTGTGTGTGTCAGGAAAAAAGATGCGTGGTTTTAACGGTTGATTCATGCCGATATTGGTTGGTTCTTTCGGCATTCTCATATGAGCTCAGAATGAACTCGACACCCTGGATCGGTACACAGGCTGCTTACTGCAATTAGATTGCATCGCCCACAGTCATCGGTTATGAGGCTGTATATTCCGCGAAAATGTGGAGCTCCAGGCTTTTTAAACGATAAAACTCCATGATCGCAAAATATACAGTCTCAGGGAATGCATCGAGATATGGTCGCGGTTGACAATGGCCTTACACCCCTCTTACACCAGAGGATTTCGCTAGCCAGCTGGATCAAGAACTTTATTCAGAAAGCATTACTTCTGGACACGGCTCGCCTTGCCAGGTTTATGAATTGAGAGAATTTTAATTAGTGTGTGTATTCATATTTGTGGAATGGAGTAGTGACTCCATTACACACTCCAACTTTTACATTACACATCGTAACTTTTTTACTGCACAACCAGTTCTTCATTTAACAGGAGTAATAAATAATGTGACACAAGGAATTATTACAAAAATCCTTTATTTATTGATTAAAAAAAAATACACGATACATTAAAATATCTCACAGCCCCAACCTGTGCGGGGTCCTCCGAGGAGTGTTGAGTCCAGGAGTAGCGATCTCCTGCTTTACTGGGACTTCTTCTTCTTTCCTCTTCCGTTCTTCTGCCATCTTCTGCTCGGCTTGCTTCATCTCTTCTTCCATTCGTTGGAGGTGGACGGCTGCTTCTTTGCGTTTGTCGCGGTTTGATCTACGGGGAGAGGATGTCGGTTGAGTTAATAAGAATTATAATATATATATAAGAGTAAAATTACATTCTGGTCCTGGGTTTGATCAAAATCAAAAGTCATTTCTTCAAATCAGGTTGAGAATCAGAACTTTTTGCGTCATCATCTATATTACATAAAAGAGTCCCATAAAACCTCTGCCTTTGGCCACTTCCTAGTACTTTCGCTGGGATGAAGAAGTGGCGGAACAAACTCTTCAGAAGTACGGCTGTCTGTTTAGTTACAAAGACACCTGACTTCTGGGTAATACGATACCCTTTAGGAGTAAGACTGTTGGTCAGACTTTCGGACTTCTGACGACCCGTAATCACTGTCAAAGATCTACCAGCCGGGCCGTAGCCGGGATCAATGAACCGTTTAACGTGCTTCCAGAGGCAGAGGGGTCTTGGGATGTAGAGATGGTCTACACGCTTTCTAGGGAAGACAGAAAGTACAGAACATCACCCGCTTCTTAGCAGACCTTACTTCATTACGTTCATACATGTGACCGCGAGTACTACGCAATATGTTCCTAATAATCACTACATATTATAAAACAAAGACACTTTCTCTTTCCCTATGTCGCCTTGTATAATTAAATCTTTAAAACTCCGCAACGGATTTTGATGCGGTTTTTTTAATAGTTAGAGTGGTTAAGGAGGAAGGTTTACATGCATAATAACATCCATTAAATTGTGGAGAAATACTATTATATTGTAAATAATTAATTTTTTCCGCGTTTGCAGTGAAAAGTAGGCTGAACCCTACGAGATTTGTCAAAATAATGTACTAAATATTGTACACATTGAAAAGGTCTACAAAAAGTTCGCGATGGTATATGTCTGTCTCTTATGGATATCCCGAAATAATTTTTTTTTGACATTTACTTTTTACGACAAACACCGGCTAATTTTCGAAACGATTTTAACTAATACAGTATTAATCCTTATACAATTTAATACCTTAAATACATTGTTGATTTAATATAGATCTATATCGCCCTTTACAAATTAATATTCGAAAATATTACAGATTTAAAAATTGCGGCGTTCGCGGCGGTTTTTTATACAACTTCTTCTTCTTCAGCCTATGGATGTCCACTGCTGGACAAAGGCTTCCCGCGACCTTCACCAGGTCATCGGTCCACCTTGTTGGGGGTCTCCCTACGCTGCGTCTTCCAGTACGTGGCCGCCACTCCAGAACTTTACTGCCCCACCGGCCATCGGTTCTACGAGCAATGTGCCCCGACCACTGACACTTAAGTTTAGCGACTCGCAGAGCTATGTTAGTGACTCTGGTTCTTCTTCTTTATACAACGTTCACAGTTTTTCTGTACTGTATATAGTATCAGCATTGCGCCCGTGCGAAGCCGTGGCGGGTCGCTAGTAACAAAATATCCACTTACTTCCCCGTCTCCTTAACGGAGAAGAACATAGGTCCGAGCTCAGCCAGCCACCTGCCGTCGACCGCGGTGACGCAGTGCATGTACTCCTTGGTGGTCATCATGAGCTCGTAGTAGACGACGTAGTCCGGAGAGTTCCCCAGTCCGAACAGAGCCGACGTGGGGTGGAGGTGGCACGGCATGCCGGTGCGGCAGTTTACGTACTCGCCGATACCCTTCAGGCGCGCCGCCTGCTGGAAGTATGCTGCGGAAGGCAATAAATATCTGGTTAGTTCATGACGTAAGTTTTACGACCGAAGTCGTGGTGGGCCGGTGCTTAAAAAACCAGCCTCTCAAGTTTGAGTGCGCTGGTTCGTTTCCAGCCCCCTAATCGGCGAACACATTAAACATATAAACTAGCATACACAAACAGCCAGACTCCGAACAACTATATGTAGGCAATACAAATTTTTGTTTCGTGGGGGAATCGAACCCGCGACACGCAGCGCAGCAATCGATGGCTCAGCTATTGCACCAACCGTATCGTCAATATTAGTTGAGTACTGACCTGTAGGTTACAATTACGTAACAGACTATCAGTAGCAATGGGTTTCATTTTGACAATTCAACAATATTCTTTGCTTTCTTTACGTTGTTAAGCAAACACACTTTTCGAACACATAGAGCAATGGACTAGCAATATGCTTCGAAATGATTCCAACTGAGAGTAATAGCGTGTTACGTCATTAGGGTGCTGGATTGTTTTTATATCATTTCAATGAACACTTTTAAAAGTTTATATACATATAAATTACATTTTTAAATATTTCTACACAAAAAATACATAAAAAACATTAAAAAATATAAAAATAGTAGCCCACCGGTAGCCAGGTCAGGGTTCCAGAGAGAGGAACTTTCTGACAATGCGAGCCGTGTCCAGAAGTAGAGCTTTCTGAATCAAGCCTTTGATCCAGCTACCTAACAAGAGCCTCCTGAGCTGTTGGTCGAGGCTCTTGGCTATTAAGCCATTGGCTGTCACGACTGTCGGTACAATGATTGCTGATTCCACTTCCCACATGTCGACAACCTGGTGAGCCAAGTCAAGATACTTGATTTGTTTATCTTTCTCTGCTTTCACGAGGTTCTCATCATGCGGGATGGTTATGTCAACAATCATTGCACGCCGCTCTGATCGACCCACCATCACTATATCAGGCTTATTGGCAACAATAGTCCTGTCAGTGATGATGGATCGATCCCAGTACAATGTGATGTGGCCATTTTCGAGAACTGGGTCGGTCGTATACCTGAAGTACGGTACCTCCGATTCCACAAGGTTGTATTTAATAGCAAGTTGCTGATGAAGCAAGTAGCTACAAGGTTGTGTCTATGCAAGTACTCCCCTTTAGCTAGACGAGAACACCCGGAGATAATATGCCTTATTGATTCTCGCGGCCGGTGACATGCCCGACAGATGTCAACTGTGCCGTCTTTCACAATAAATCTCCGGTAATTGTTCGTCATCATAACTTCGTCCATAATTACCCATACAAAACCTTCAGTTTCCCCAAAAAGGTCACCGAATCGTAGCCAGGCTACGGACGCTTGTTAATCTACATCAGGCCCGAGTAGGGCTTTGAAAAAACGTCCGTGAAGCTCCTTGTTCTTCTATACCTCCATACGATCATTGGTGTCAAGCACTACTGGTTTGCGCCAGTTCTCTTTAGCCAAGGAGAGCGGAGTGAGGCCCTTATTATTATATTTATTATAATGATGTCACACAGATTCTACATCTCGCAAGCAGAGTTTTCTGTGCAATTAGCATATATACAACGTCCCAACATCAACCGTGGGGCAAATGCCCGCCACACATAACACCCGTCTGGTCGGAGGACCCTCCTTTTTCTATGGACGATAAGTTAACTTTACACCCTGTTTCTCCTGTTATTTTACCAGTATATAATATGTACTATCACGACCAACAGTCGAATTACAATCTCACAAAACTATGGCCAAGTAAGTTGTAGTTACGCCCTTCTTCTATAATAAAGTTTGCTACACACTCATACACTTTGACAACTTGCTGCCCGCTTATTATTGTTAGGTACTACTAATTTCAACGCTCACCGTAAGTGTCTCGGCGGCTAAGCGGTTAACGCCGTGATAAGTATTTAAGGTAGTTAGAGTTCAAGTCTAATAACTTACAAAAAATATTTTTTAATGTTTATCGCTGAGTTATGAATACCTGAGCAGATACACTTGCGTACTGTGTCCCAGTCGGTGCCACACGACACAAGTGGCAGTCGTTGTTGTTGCATGATGTCCTTCAGCTGTTGTCGAACTTCGCGAACTTTCCGCATCGCCTTGCCGTGGACGAAATGCTCTGTGCACCACTGGCCTGAGTAACTGGAAACAATAAATATTCATGGAGGATGAGACGATTGACGTGTGCCGGATATGCCACCGTCCGGGTGAGTCCATCAGACATATTATCTCTGGCTGCTCTCGTCTGGCTAAAGGCAAGTATCTGCACAGGCATAATCAACTAGCTAGGATTATTCACTAGCACCTTGCTTTGAAATATAAACCTGTGGATTCTGACACCATATTATAAAAATGTGCTCGACCTAGTTCTTGAAAAGACCCACGTTATGCTGGGATCGGTCTATCTTTACTGACTGGATTATTGTTGCAAATAAGCCTGATATAGTAGTGATAGATCGATTAGCGCGGCTCGCAATGATTGTCGATGTTACCATTGCACATGACGGAAATCTAGTGAAGCTGAGAAAGAGAATATCTCGACCTGACACATGAGGTTGTTGACATGTGGACTATCAACTCGACAGTCATTGTGCCGATTATCGTATAAGCCAAGAGTCTCGACCAACATCTATCGAGGCTCTCCTTTGGTAGTTGGATCAAGGACCTGATTCAAAAGACAGTAATCCTCGATTCCGCCTGCATCGTGTGGAGGTTCCTGTCTCTGGAGCCTTAACCACCGGTAGCTTGGACCCTGCTTCCGCCATCGCTGAATCACATTTTTTTTATATTTATAAATGTTTCGCATTATACTAGATTTTTAATGTTTTAAATGATGGGAATTCACCTTCAGGCGTCTGTAAGTATGACGAAGATATCCTATTGGATGCTTTCGGAGTTAGAACAACAGAGCAAGAATTGTGCTAAAATCATACGGCACTCAATCACGTCCAGTAATCTCTAATATACGTTTTAGTAAATAAACGGTTATTAAAATATCACATACTTGTTAGATTTCCACTGGTTATAAAGATGCAGTAGTGTCAGATGATCTGACTCCGGCACTTGGAACTTTTCCTTCACAGAATCGGCTTCCTCCTCTCGACCCTGTGGCCGGTAGAAAACTGATGGCACCGACAGCATTGATACTGGAAACAAAAGGAAATTGTGGATTAAATATTGAGATACTAATTCGTAAATCCGTGAAGACCTCTCAAAATAGCGCCTGACACTGTATATTTCTTAAAATTTCTCAATATATAAAATATTTCTACAATTAAAGTGTCATTAAGGCTAGAGTGAATATTCCCTTAATAAACTAGCGCGCTTTATCATCAACGATTGCATCACTGCTTACCATCAGGCGGGATATATTATCCTTTCCGTTACGCGTTTTATCGACAGAAGTAGGAACATGGAGACTTACCTATGATGAGTACTTCCACACTGCAGCCCATCTCAGCGCTAACGATAAGCATGTGACACTGCGGCGGGTCCAGAGGGAACTCTGCCATTTGTCGACCTAGTGGAGTTAGCGCTCCCGTCCCGTCTAATGCGCCCAAAATCCATAGCTGGTACATGGAGTTGAGAATAGTGTCCTGGAAAGAGGAAAATATTAATCGCCTGCTTATTTATGTAACGCACAATCTGTATCTAGCAAATACTTTAGACCAGCGTTTCCCATCAGGTGAGACGCGGCATGGGGTCGTCAAAAAAAAAGAAAAAAAATTACCGGGTTGCAGCATTACAGAGGCAATGCTGTGACTTTAAATAAGTAATGGTCGATTTTCGTAAGGTGTGAGGGTGTCAATTTGACCTTTGATTTTTACTGTTGTGACCTGCCCATTAGGTTATAATGTACTTAATGTTAGTCATGCTTTTAATCATGGCTCTTATTATTAGCTATCTAGAGTTATCTGGCATTGTATTTTAGTAAAAAGCTTAAAAGACCGATATTTAAGTTTGGAATGTTTGTCTTTAAGTCTAAAATGTTACTCTGTGGTAGGCCATAACATCGGCTGCCGGCGGAAGTTGAAGTTGAAATCCACCAGAAAAATGTTGCCGCCAAGCGATTCGTCGTGTTCCGGCATAATATCTGGTGAAGCCGCACGGAGGACGAGTTTGAGTAGTTGTGTAGCGATGTGTGCCGGGTACGATGCGCCAAATGTTGTTGTGTCGGGAGTTTGGTAGTGGAAGGTCTCCAGATCACGCCAAATGTTGTTTTTTCGGAAGTTTGGTCGTGGAGGGTCTCCAGATCAATCTTCCTCTGGCGCAGCATCGTTGATCGTGTTGTTGGGTTGAAGATTATATCACCTCACTCAACTGCCGTCTTCCGTCCTATTCACTCTGTTTCTTTGAGTGGATAGGCTCTTAATAAAGTAGCGCGCTTTACCATCAACGATTACATCACTGCTTCCCATCAGGCGGGATTGCGATAAAGTACTAGTTTATAGTTATAAAAAAATACTATATTCCTGTTAAATGTTACTTACCTGTGGTGGCGGATCCATAAAATGAAAGGCCAGGAGATCTTCAACTCCTAAACTCTTTAGTAACAGCACAGTATTAGCCAGGTTTGTCCTCTGTATCTCAGGGACTGTTGATGATAGTAACTCATGCTGGTATTGTCTCTGTGTGTACAGACAGAAAGCTTTGCCGGGTCCGGTACGACCAGCACGGCCTGCGCGCTGCCGGGCGTTCGCTTGACTTACTGGGTAGATCTGAAAAAGGCGGAAATATTGAAGTTACGCCGAGTACACAGCGAGGGCAGACCCTCAAAAATGTATCTATTAAGCTTGGGCAGATCTAATCTACATTTAGAGATTAGATTACATTTTTAAGACTCATGTTTTGTAGGCTCCTGTAGCCAAATGGTTAAGTCTATCTTCACGAGGATGTATCTCATCAACATCAGTGATAGGTACGCCTGTGCTAAAAGAGCTTCAGCGTATATTTAATTCTGCTTTTTTTTCGGGGAGAACTCCTAAGGCATAGAACAAAGGCGTAGTGGTTCTGTTTTTCAAGAAAGGTGAAACCTTACTGAAGAACTATAGACCCATTTCGCTTTTGGGCCATGTCTACAAGCTGTTTTCAAGAGTGATCACGAACCGACTAGCGCGCAGACTCGACGAATTTCAGCCGCCTGAGCAGCCGGGTTTCGAGGAGAATTTAGTACCATAGACCACATACACACAGTGAGGCCTATGTCTAGCATTTGTGGACTATGAGAAGGCCTTTGACACCATCGAGACCTGGTCTATTCTGGAATCTTTGCTGCGATGCCAAGTCGATTGGCGATATATCCAAGTGATGAGATGTCTTTACGATGCCGCCACAATGTCTGTCCAAGTCCAGAACCAGTAGACTAAACATATCCCTCTTAAGCGAAGAGTGAGACAAGGGGACGTTATTTCCCACAAATTGTTCTCCAATGCCCTCGAGGATATGTTTAAGACGCTGGATTGATAGGGTTGGGGCATTACATCAATGGCTAGTACATCTCATACTTGCGATTTGTGGACGATATCGTCATCATGGCGGAAAAGCACCAAGAGCTGGAACAAATGCTGACCAACATAGCTGAATCCTCCCAACACATCGGTCTCCGGATAAACTTAGACAAGACCAAAATTATGTGCAATGAACGGGTCACTCCGGGACCGGTTGCCGTAAATAGAATTCCACTCGAAGTTGTTTCAGAATAGGTATACCTCGGGCAAACGTTGCAATTAGGGAAAAACAACTTCAAGAAGAAGGCAAATAGAAGGATCCAGTTGGGATGGGCAGCATTTGGTAAACTTTGTCGGGTATTTTCGTCGCCCATACCCCAATGTTTGAAAACTAAAATCTTCAATCAGTGCGTGATACCCGTCATGACTTACGGAGCCGAGAAGTGGACACTAACGGTCAGACTAGTCCATAAGTTTAAAGCCGCTCAGCGAGCTATGGAGCTGGCTATGATGGGCGTCTCTCTGAAGGACCGCATCAAAAATGAGGTGAACCGACAGAGGACCAAAGTCACCGATATAGCTCAGAGGATTAGCAAGCTGAAGTGGCAAAAGGCTGGTCACATATGCCGCAGGGCCGACAACCGTAGGGGTAAACGAGTCCTCGAGTGGAGACCGTGTCTCGGCAAACGTAGCGTGAGACGGCCTTGGGCTAGATGAAGCGACGACGACGTCAAAAAGGTGGCTGGTAGTGGCTGGCGGAGAACTGCTCAGGATCGAGCTTGTTGGCGTGCCATGGAAGAGGAATATGTCCAGCAGTGGACGAGTAGAGGCTGATGATGATGATGATGTATGACTATAACAACAAATTCTAAAAACAGATTTTTTGAAATATAGATTATGGTATGGAACACTTCGCGACCGTGCGCGAGTACGGCGGATTTTTGAAGTTTCTATTTATACACTATGTAACAAAAACCCTGTTGTTCCTTTCAGGGACATATAATTTTACCTACAAGCACATCATTAATGAAGTCATAATTAGAAAACAGTAATCATTGTCTAGTCGAGGGGTCACAATCTAATACCTATTAAAACCGACGATTTTTTTTTTTTTTAGAATATTGATTTTATAAGTTAAATAAATTGGCGGGAACGTTCTACTTATGTCTAGTTTCTTCATGCAGAATTTCAGAGCTAAGAAATCAGTTACAGATTATAAATATTAATAATTAAACATTTATTTTACCTAATTATTTTTGTTGAACAATTTTTATAAATTACTTGCTTTATTACGTCCGTATGCCGATTCTTAAAACGTAGGTTGAAGGAACAACAGGGTTTTTGTTACATATTGTATATTAGAAAAGTATTAGGCGTTAATGTAAAAACACGGAGCAGCACACTTACACCTAGTACCTCCACGTAGGTACACGTCACCACTGCTTTCAAAATGGCGAAGGATAACATCGTGAGAAAACCGACATGTCTTAGACCCAAAACTTCGAAGACAGTGACATCTACCATCCCGCACTGGGCCCGCGTGGTACATTAGAAAGAAAGAGAAGAAAGTGTGACTCGTACAGGAAAATCTTAAAACTAAACTAAGTAGACACAATTAAGTTATATATAAAAAGTAACAATAATCAGAAGGTCCCTTACGAGGCCAAAAGGCTCCTATCTAGGCATAATGCTTCGAGGTTTAAAAGTAAATGTCGCAGCGCTGGTATTCCGATAGGGCTTGGTGTGACGTCACAGGCAATTAGACAACATAACATAACATACATTTATACGTAAAATATTATAATAAATAGGTAATATTTACTCCGCGATCCGACTGCGGTCCTCTCCTTCTCACCGAGGCTGATTATGTAAAGTAAAAACAGATGCTAAATATCTTGATTTACCTGTAAAGCGTCCATACCGATCCTGGGATTGTATACCTTCAGCTTGCAGTAACCACTGTCTATCACGAACATTATACCGTCCACCGTCAGCGAGGTTTCTGAAAAAATATATCAGTAAAAAGTAAGCAGGTGTGTCTATCAGTAAATTTGTGAGTAGGGTAACAACCCTACTCACAAATTTACGGAAACAATGGCGCCGATTATCTTGTTCACAAATTAAACTAATTTTAAATTCAGTCCATCTTTTTCTTTCTATTTCATTAAGAAAAGGACAGAACATAAAATGTTAGTTTAGACCTGTCGAATTAAGATACTGCATAGATAGTTTAGACGCGATTATAAATATGGCGACCAAAATTACATCTATTTACGTCAAGCCCAGACTAATTTGACAGGTCTAAACTAACATTATGAACTGTTCTTTAAAAAAAATATTTTTTTAAATCGGCCCGGCAGTTCGTGAGATTGGCGCGTTCAAACAAACAAACAAATTCTTCAACTTTATATAATAGTGTAGATGTAAAGAAAATCCCGTTCGACCCATAATAAAGGTTAGGTAAACACAACATGACAAAAGAAAAAAAATTACATAATCATCATAGTAACAATACCAATGAATTTTGAAATAATCATTTTTTCCGCGAATTAATTTCAATTTCCCCAAAATTTGGTAATTTTTATAAAAAGTGACGACAACACCATTTTCAACGGTATTATTATGAGCGATGTAACCACGTGCCGCGTGCCTTGCACCCTTCGCCCGCGCATTTATCGGCACCGCACATGTATTAAATTACCACCTATTGCGAAATAATATTTTTATGTGGGTTTTTTTTAAAGGAGATGTTTCAGAAATGTATGAAGCCTGGGCCAGCACATTGTACACTAATGCTAGAATGAGATATAGTTACGCTATAGTTAACTGCTTTTAGTGTTAATTTCCTATATTTTGGCTTAGTTTTTATACAATTCAATTTAACTCGGCCAAGGAGTGCAACACAAATACTAATAAATATGGTGGGCAGCAATAAGCGAAATAAAATTTTGACAATGACATTTGATTTACATGTCATGTAGGTAAGGCTATCATATCTATATTATCTACCATATGACTGCGAAAAAAACAAAACATGAGTTCCGAACATACGGCCCATTAAATAAACACAATCAACTCAAATCAACACTCGACACGAACACAACGGGAAAATAGAACTGTCAATTTTGTAATTAGGTATACAGCCATTAATGTACAGTGTACACCCACTACCAAATGGGTAAATATTTGTACGCCTTTCAAGGCAACACATAGTGCAACTTATTTTCTTTTTTAAATACCATCTTATAACACCTATGTGTACAAATAAATAAATTAGAAATTTGAAAAAGTCGCCAATCAAACGTCATAACCACTGTCATGGCTATCCTAAAAAGGGTTATCTCATTACAAAACGTTTGAAATAATTAATTATTTATACTTGTATTTTTATTCAAATTAATTTAGTAGTATTTTTTTTATTAAAATCTTTTATTTTTTTCCTTTCTATCTATATAGCGTACATACAGGGGCGTGCACAAAGATTTTATTGGGGGTATGCATAAATATACCTACTATCCAAATCTCTGTGCTTATATATGGTAAAACTTAAAAAACGTAACTTAGACGTAGTTTCAATTTAACATAGTCGCGTACTTTTTCGCATGTCAACATTGAATTGATGTTTGTGCGTGGCTACAATGAACATCTAAGTATGTGATTGATGATAAGAACAAGTCAAATAAATGATATACGTGGGGTATTAGGTATTTTTTATTTGCCCAAATGAATACAATGAAATCATCATCATCTCAGGGTTAATACCAGTCGCATCCAAAGCTTTGGAATCTGGGGTCCGCTTTTCCAGTCTAATTGCTGATTTTGACGAAATTTCGACAATTTCCGTGAAGCGACTGCCGTCTGACCTCCACAACGCGAAGGCCATATCGAAGCATTGAAGTTAGACCAATTGTTGGACTTTTGTGGGCTCCAACAACCCGTAACGACTGCCACTAGATGTTCGCATGGCAACCGAAACCAACGGCTTAACGTGCTTTCCGAGATACGACCAGACCAGTGCAAATATTCATATTCATGCATACAAATACTTACACTGCGCGAGGATCGAACCCGCGCCTCCTTACGCAGCGGCCGCGTTCGCTACCGCTACGCCATGTAGGCTGTCAAAATACAATGAAATGGTATTACTAACTCAACTGTAAATAAGTAATAATTTATTTCTCAAAAAACTAAAAAAAAATATTTCACTATCTATAAATTAAATCAACGCGCCTATCTATTTTTAAATAACTCTGTAAAAATCAAAAATATATATAAGATCGTTTTGAAATCGCTAAAAGTTCTTTTAAAATGGACAGATAGACAAATCTATGAGTCTGCTTTGGCTTTTCATAAATATGCGTAATGCACTACTCATTGGAATCATAACTATTAAATTTTTATCTAATTTGTAAACTTCAGGAAAATTATTACAACATAAAGTATAGTATTGAAATTCAAAAGCAAGTAGGTTGAAAAACTTAAGGTCTTTTAAGTTTTTATAACGTCGAACTGTCAAAGCCGTGTTTTAAAATAATATACCTATACGAGAAACAAAACAATTTATTTGTACACACTACACAACCTGCTAACCACATATAATTATCATAATACTTTTTATAAAGACAACCTTTCTTTTGTGTTAAACCAAAAACTCTAAAATAAATGAATATTCAATTCCGCTTAAAACAATCAATACATATTTAACCCCAACATATTTAACATATTAACCATAATACACCAATAATGAAACAACATAAGCTGCTAAAATAAAAAGATATTTGAACGAACAACAATCATGCTATATTTCTGAACTTCTTAAATTCGTCGCATTATTAGAAGCTGTGCTTATCATGGGCTTTAAACCCAAAGAAATTTCACGCACACGTACACAACAGTTTAGGCACACAAGCAAATAATTTTATACACAGACAGATACGGAAGAGGCACATTTTGTTTATGCTTACGCCGTAAGAGGCGCGGGTGTCGCGCCTAAGGCAACTAATGTGTCTCGTTAGCACTAGGCCCAATAGATGGCAGTGTTATCAATAACTGATTAACAAAGTCTTTTAGTTTTAACTTTGTAGTATATAAATTATTTTACAGTATATTATAATTTTAGAAGACTATTAGGGTATGCAGAGCTTTTCTGCTTGTATGGAGCGCACGCGCCTGCGTACATAGTGGTGGCCCAAAATGAAACATCTCCTTTATCGCCGGCTTTGTAGGTATTAGTAGAATCAGTTATCGATACCTAACAATACCTTCACGGATCGGACAGGGTTTTCATTACATATTGTTTATTGAACCACAATAAATAAATAAAAAATAATATGTAGTTATGTTACTAATTCGCATGCGCGTGAAGCGTGATGAAACTACCTACCCATTTCATACCTCAAATGTGTTTCGCACGCATACCGGTTAGAATGCCGACGTCCAAAATCAAAACCGTAACATTGCTCAATCGAGTTAATCATCCGTAAAGCTACGTATGCACTACAGCATTCTTGAGCTGACGGTGACATGTCAATTAGTGCTAAAATGTACGTCTACTATAATCTGACAGATTTTCTTATTAGATTTTCAACTTTATTTCTAAAGTTTTCTTATTTCTAAAGGCCAAGGTTGATACGAGTAGAGAATATTTAACAGTTTCGGGTAGCTTGTCCTGCTGTCGTCCATACAAGTCTATTCCGAATGTTTTAATCTGTAGGGTAATTGCGTTGGGTTTAATTTTGACAGTTCAACAACATTCATTGCGTAAATTACGTTGTTGAGCAAATATTTTTCGAAGCCTTGCCGCCAAGCGATTTGTCGTGTTCCGGCATGATGTCTGGTGAAGCCGTAGGAAGGACGGGTCTGAGCAGTTGTGTTGCGATGTGTGCCGGGTACGATGCGTTTAATGTTGGTGTGTTGGGAGTTTGGTCGTGGAGGGTCTTCAGATCAATCTCCCTTTGGCGCAGCATCGTTGGTCGTGTTGTTGGGTTTAACATTGCATCACCTCGCTCAACTGCCGTCTTTCTTCCTATTCGCTCAGTTTTCCGAGTGAATAGACTCTTAATAAACTAGCGCGCTTTACCATCAACGATCGCATCACTGCTTACCATCAGGCGGGATTGCGGTCAAACGCTGGTTTATAATTATTAAAAAAAAAACAAAAAAAAAACGGGTGTATCTGACATCGTAACGCAAACTTTGCGAAAAGGCTAGACCGCATACTACTAATAACATTATGATAGTCATTTATGTAGTTATTGCGCGGTTACAGAAATAAAAATGTTTAAAAAAAGTGTAGGCTCGGCCTTTGAACGTTGCAAGCGTGCCGCCGTGCGTTTTTGTAGGTATGACATTGACCCCTGATGTGAACTCTATTAAATCAGCTAATTGGATAGTTTTTTTCAGTTTTGTTCACATTGCGCTTTTTGTTTAATTAGCGAATTAATTAATTTTTACTTTAAAATCTTATTGAGTTATAGAAGTATAACAATTATGAACAATCTAAAGTGAAAAAAGAAACATTTTTTTTTAAATCAGCGTAAAGCCGACGAAAAATTCCACCACTGGGGGCTTCAGAATCATATACTGGATCCATGTACTCGTTTGTGCGTCGATGTCAGATACAACTTTTATAGAGCAATGGATTTTTTTTTTTTTTTTTTTATAATTATTAAATTGTTAGTAATAGTGTGTTCCGTAATTCAGCTTATTTTATTTTAAGTTACACAAATATCAACTTTATTTAATAGATTTATTTTAGAGTGACTAGCAATAACGATGACAATATCGCGATTTCTTGACAGCCTCCGTGGCGTAGCGGTAGCGAACGCGGCCGCTGTAGTGTAAATATTTGTATGCATGAACTATGAATTTATTTGCACTGGTCTGGTCGTGCCTCGGAAAGCACGTTAAGCCGTTGGTCCCGGTTGCCATACGAACATCTAGTGGCAGTCCTTACGGGTTGTTGGAGCCCTCAAAAGTCCAACAATTGGTCTAACTGTAATGCTTCGATGTCGCATTCGGGTTATGGAGGTCAGACGGCAGTAGCTTCACGGAAAATATCGAAGTTTAGCCAAAATCAGCAGTTAGACTGGTAAAGCGGACACCGAGATTCCAAAGCAGATAAGCTTCGGATGCGACTGGGATTAACGCTGAGATGTTGATGATGATTTTAGAGAGACTAGCGCTTGTTGAGTTGAGTTATAAAAATGTTTGTAGTTGTAGTATAAAGGAAACTTTCATCATCATCATCATTTCAGCCGAAAGACGTCCACTGCTGGACATAGGCCTCCCCCAAGGTTCTCCACGACGACCGGTTCTGCGCCTCCCGCATCCAGCGGTTTCCCGCGACCTTCACCAGGTCGTCGGTCCACCTTGTCGGGGGCCTACCCACGCTACGTCTTCCGGTGCGTAGTCGCCACTCGAGAACCCGTCGGCCCCATCGGGCATCGGTCCTACGGGCAATGTGTCCAGCCCACTGCCACTTTAGTGTTGCAATTCTTCGGGCTATGTCGGTTACTCTCGTTCTTCTGCGGATCTCCTCATTCCTGATTCGATCGCGCAGTGAAACCCCAAGCATAGCCCTCTCCATTGCCCTTTGAGTGACTTTGAGCCTTCTCATAAGGCCCATTGTTAGCGACCACGTCTCAATTCCATAAGTCATCACTGGCAACACACACTAGTCGAAGACTTTTGTCTTGAGACACTACTACAAGTAAACTTTATTGCGTAGTAATTGAAGTTAGTTTTTAATATATTATTATTTCTATATTTTGGCAAATACATCGCGAATGTAGTATAGGTAGGTAAGTATTCCAATAAAATATCTCTTTTAAGTCGTGGTGGCCAAGTGGTTAAAACACCAGCCTCAAAAGTATGAGAGTGCGGGTTCCATTCCAGATCAGGCAAGTATCAATGTAACTTTTCTAAGTTATATATTAGTAGTTATGTATGTCATTCCAATGACTGATTACAAGGTGAAGGAAAACATCTTGAGGAAACCTGGAGTTTAAGTTTGAAATCGCCAACCCGCATTGAGCAAGCGTGGTGATTACTCTCAATCCTTCTCTGCATTAGAGGAGACCTGTGCGCAGCAGTGGAACGATAAAAAGGTTGATGATGATGATCTCTTTGAAATCAGCGCTAGTAATTAAAGAATATGTGGATAAATATACACAGAATTTTTGGGTGATAAAAATCCGTCAGTTATGTAACCTACCTGCAATGTTAGTAGCGACGATGCACTTCCTCTGTCCAGGCGGCGCTCTCTGAAAGATCTTCGCTTGCAGGTCAGCCGGTAGTTGAGAGTATATAGGTAGAACGGTGAGGGGTGGCGCGCTGTCTAAGTCTGCTAAACGCTCTGTCAACACCTGGAAACGAAGAACGTCTCATCGTTTACCTAAGTTGGAAATGGTAACAAGGCCAAAGTAAGACATTCCATAGACAAATTAGACGTGATTGAAAACATGGCTATCAATACACGGCAACTTACGACAGGCCCTGACTATTTTGATAGGACTTAACTAACATACATCTTCTGTCCTTTGTGTCCTTCTGTCCTGGTGAAGCCGGACGGAGGACGGGTCTGAGAAGTTGTGTTGCAATGTGTGCCGGGTACGATGCGCCAAATGTTGTTGGGTTGGGAGTTTGGTCGTGGAGGGTCTCCAGATCAATAACCTTCTGGCGCAACATCGTTGGCCGTGTTGTTGGGTTTAGCATTGCATGACCTCGTTCAACTGCCGTCTTTCTTCCTATTCATTCGGTTTTTTTTTTAGTGAATAGGCTCTTAATAAACTAGCGCGCTTTACCATCAACGATCGCATCACTGCTTACCATCAGGCGGTATTGCGGTCAAGTGCTAGTTTATAATTAATAAAAAAAATTGTAATCCACGGCAATGTAAGCACAAAATAATACTCTTGACAAGTTGAAGACGAATTGGCGTAATCAGATAGACAATAGGGATGTTTCCTGGTAACAAAAAATTGATTCTATTTAGTCCGTCATTCAGATTATAGAAAAATATTGGATACGTATATTTTGTTTTATCAAATCAATAAAAAATGACAAATATAAAAGGCATCAAAGATCAGGAGTGGTGGCTGGTGACATCACTGCTCGCTAAAAAGTGTAGCGTCGAATGACGTCACACAAGTTTTCAACGAACTGTGTCGTCTTAATTTTTTGTTTATATAAAAAAAGAAAAAATACGTGTCTAGTATTTTTTGGAAATCTGACTGACGGACTAATTAGTTTTTGTAGTCAAATACCTACCCTATTTTAATCATTTTGAAGCATATTTAGCAATATGCTTTAAAATGACCTATGCTCTTTTCATTTAAAAATAGAACCAGTTGAAAAACGTAAATAACGCAATGAATGTTGTTAAACTGTCAAAATGATATCCATCGCTACTGATAGTGTTACGTAATTACGCTGCTGGCCAAATATACCTAACTGGAGTTAGTTATGATCCGCTCCTATTAGTCGCAGCGTGATGTTATATAGCCTAAAGCCTTCCTGGATTAATGAACTATCCCACGCAAAAAAAAAATCAAATCGGTCCAGTAGTTCCTGAGATTAGCGTGTTCAAACAAACAAAGAAACTCTTAATCTTTATACAGTATGTTAAGAAAACCCTGTCCGACCCATAAGGATAATAAAGGTTAGGTAAACACATGACCAAATATAATATAAAATTTTACGTAATCATCATAGTACCAATACAAATGAATTTTGAAATAATCTTTTTTGCCCGCGAATTAATTCCAACTTCCCCGAAATTTGGTAATTTTTAAAAAGTGACAACACCGGTTTTATTATGAGCGAATAGCGATGCGACCACGTGCCGCGTGCCCTGCCGCCCGCCGCCTCCGCCGCCGCGCGCGGAAGGGTGGATAACCCAAATTTATTAAGTTACCTCTTTTTGCGAAATAATATTTATTTTTTAGGTGGTTTTTTTTTTTAAATTTAGCCCGGTTTTGTATGCATTAGTAGAATCAGTTATCGATACCTAACAACAC
This sequence comes from Sesamia inferens, assembly GCA_037179545.1. NCBI lineage: Eukaryota > Metazoa > Arthropoda > Insecta > Lepidoptera > Noctuidae > Sesamia > Sesamia inferens. The sequence goes on along the minus strand of CM073939.1, from coordinate 3,933,600 downwards.
CTTCACGGGTCGGACAGGGTTTTCTTAACATACTGTATATTAGTATAAATTTGACCAGACGTACCGTTAAAAAAAAATCTATAATATCATTCTATCTCTACGAAGTAATGTTCTTACCTCGCAAGTAACTTCAATATCCTCCTGACCCGGCATGAATATCAGAATATCTCCTTCTTCGGGCTGCAAATGAATCTGGAGCGCCTGAAACAATAAAAATAACTCGTTAATAATAGATACGTTGGGGTGCTAGTTATATTCGGCTGAATAACATCTATTTCGGTAACGTAGGTCATTGAACTTGCTAAAGTATTTACGGTCTTGACCCTTTTATTTCTAGAACGGCATAGTATTACACTAATATTATGAAGGGCGAAAGTTTGTATATTTGTTACTTGTTCATGCAAAAACTACTGAACGTGTTTGGATGAAATTTTGCACACAGTTGGTTTAAAACCAGTATTAAGATATACATAACATAATTAGTGTATTGTTCCCACTGTTGGGACACAGGCCACTTCTCGGTGAGAGGGAGTGGGCCATAATATACCACGCTGGCCCAGTGCGAGTTGTTATCCTTCGCGTTAAAAAAAAAAAAAAAAAAAAACTTGTTTATTTCAGGTTTCCCCATATTTTGTTAGTGACATTATGACTTAAACAGCTATGTTAGTATCTAATCATAATAAAACAAGTAATACAAAATAAACCTATTTCATGATCCTGCCTCCTTCTGGGGCACCTCCAACAAGTGAAGCGCCTGATGGGGTTTGAACTTACGAACTACAACTTGTAAGTGGCGCCTGATACTTCCACGGATATTTCCACGGATTCGAAACTTATGCGGACGAAACCGCGAGGTGCCGCTAGTCTTTAATAGGACTGGAAGTGTATGTTTATTTCATACAAAAAATGTCAAAACGCATTAGAACGATTTAAATAATAACTAGTAGGTAACTACATTCATATTTGGTGATTCTTTTTAAGATTTGGTTCAGAGTCGCACTGACCAGAGGGGTTAATTCATATACAGTAAGATTTTTTAGTCACCGTCCAAAACTTTTTCTAGGCTTTAGGTAGGTATCATTCAGTAATTCCATTATTGGAAAAAAAATCGGTATATAAATTTTCTCGAAAGATTTATCCGCTCTGCGTGCTCACTGATTTAAAACGATTGTGTTTAGACTTGGGACTAAGTACTTAAAAGTAAAAAAGCATTCATCCTTTTTACTTATTTCAAGAAGCAGCGTTTGTTAACTGATTATTTGCTTAATTGCTTATAACCTTTGAAAGCAATTTCTAGTACAAAAAGTATATGTTAATGATTGCTGTTTGCTATTTTATTTATGCTTTTTTTTATTAAACACGAATGTTGTAACCCGACGATTTATACGAAAAAGATTTTTTTACAAAAATTACATTCCGCGACTTTGTCAGAAAGTGAATTTCTTTTAAAAATGTTTCAAATCTCGTTATTATTACGCGAGACATTTTTTAAATGTCTATATAAAAGAATATTTTTATACAATTTGTGTTCAATGAACTTTGGCGGGCTGGTCGATGGCACGGCGCGATGTCAACAAACATTAACTTTTTATGTTTTTTTTTTTTTTTAATAAAATTTTGATAACTTTGTGATGTGATATCTCAATATTTTTGTATTGAGTGATGCTAAAAGAAAAAAAACACGTATTCGATAATTTTCGCTAAAAATTAATATATCGAAATTTGGACGGTTCTTAAAAACTCATCCTATACCTAAGCCACTGAATGATTTTCGTTTAGACAGTTCAACAACTTTCATTGCGTTGTTTACGTTGCTGACTAAGCAAATATTACCTCCTGTCATTTTCCTAACGAAATATGAAGAAAAGGACACACTGAACTTAAATTTAGTTTAATTTGTGAACTAGATAATCGTTGTCATTGACTCAGCTAGGCTAGATTTGATTATTTATTTGTTATTAATGTTAATTACTTTCTAATTGCTAAGCAATTGAATTTGGAATTTCAATTTATATATTTATTTATTTATATATTCTTTATTGTACACCAATCAAACATCAAGCAAAAACATTCAACATAAAAAGACATACAATGGGCGGCCATATCGCTAATGCGATCTCTTCCAGGGAACCAAAGAATGGACAGATTCTCCCGAACCACAAGTGGGACTATCGTTGGTGCAAATTACCACAATATACTAAGGTAGATACACAAATACATACATATACATAAATAAATACATAGATAGTAGATACTGAACATAACATGTAAACAGAATAAATTAGTGAAAAGTGTTTGTTGAACGAGATCATAATGAAAAGTAGTGTTCCTTCACAAGTCTCTTGAATTCCTGTAACGACTGCGCACGTTTTATTTCAATTGGCAATGCATTACAAAAACGAGGGGCCTGAACAGTGAAAGATTTATCAAGGAACGTTGTGAAGTAATATTTTCTCTCCTGCTAGGTATACCTATACATACTCGTATATGCCTTCTGCTCCCTATCATGTTTTCTTTTGTTAATACTTATGTGGATAATGTAGTGAGCTACAATGTTGCTGACATTATGTATTATCCCCTGTCGTAATACATATTGTAGCTGTTTATTGTCCCTGAATAAATAAAATAAAATAGTGTTAAAATGTTGTTTGTTGTTGTTAAATAGGATACAAGCCATCTAACTGTAAGAGCGAGTGGACCATAATTCACAAGACGGGACCAGTGCGGGTAGATGGAAGTCACACACGCGGGTCAACAAACGCCACATGCGTCACACTGACGTCACACAGATCCTGAAACTCGCACGCAGAGCTTACCGTGCCACTAGCATATAATAGATGCTGTATAATATACAACTTCCCAAGATCAACCGTTGGGCAAGTGCCCGCCAAATGTAACACCAAGATCGGAGGATCCTCCCTTTTCTATGGAGGATGAGTGGACTTTACTCTCTGTTACTCATACCTCTATACATATGTGTTTTAATATTTTTTTTTTATAATTATGAATTAGTGCATAACCGCAATCCCGCCTGATGGTAAGCAGTGATGCAATCGTTTATGGTAAAGCGCGCTAGTTTATTAAGAGCCTATTCACTCTAGCCTTGAATACACTTAAATTGTTATCAGACGGAAACACCGCCGCTGGAAAATTGTTCCAATCCCTCGATGTACGAGGTATAAAAGAAGAGGGGAGGCGCTTCGTTCGGATCGTTGTGGTGTCAACAACGTAAGGGTGGAAACTCGCCGTACGACGGGTCGTGCGATGATGGAACGGCGATTGGGGAATTATAAACATATCTTCGACTTTTGGTTTTAGTACAAGTCGATTTCCTCACAATGTTTTCCTTCAGTGTTTTGGATAGAACTCACGACCACAACTAGTAAGTCGGTACCATTATCACTGGGCCAGCACTGCTTATCGCAGGTCACATGCAGATACATAAAATGGCACGTCGACATAGGTAAATAGTGATTTTATGAATATGTAGATAAGTATTATATAAAGAGATATATTAATTAAATAAAAGTGTTCCAAAGATTAATCTTGCTAATCATAATATCTTAATCTATCGCTAAGTAAACCTAACAGATGCTCATGTAAGCCCCGCATTCCTTAGCCTAAGATTTATGATATTCAAACATTACGAGCAAATACTAGGTACTACATAGTAGGTATTACAAGTGAATTGTCTTATCTATGTTTATATCACAGCCAATTTGGTAAATCAGCCGTTTAGTCAACCGCCTGACCTTTGAAAGTAGTGTTCGCCTCGCGTCGCACTCTCGGCTCGCACGCAGTTAATCACAGTTCTGGTGACGAACCATTTTGATCGGTGCTTTTATTATAATTATAAACTAGTGCTTGACCGCTATCCCGCCTGACGGTAAGCAGAGATGCAATCGTTGATATTAAAGCGCGCCAGTTTACTAAGAAACTGTTCACTCAAAAAAAATGAGCGAGTAAGAAGGAAGACGGCAGTTAAGCGAGGTGATGCGATGTTAAACACCAACAACACGACCCATGATGCTGTGCCAGAGGGAGATTGATCTGGAGACCTTCCACGACCAAACTCCCAACACAACAACATTAGGCGCATCGTACCCGGCACACATCGCAACACAACTGCTCAGATCCGTCCTCCGTACGGCTTCACCAGACATCATGCCGGAACACGACGAATCACTTGGCGGCAAGACTTCGTCTGGTGGGTGGTAACTTCTGCCGGCAGCCGATGTTATGGCCTACCTTTGTCTTAGTTACTGCGACCAATTCGGATCGCACGTGACTAGACCTAACCTAAATTATAATTTATTGAATATTATTCTGGGTTTTAGTCGAACTGCCGCCGTTTAGTTAAAAAGCTAGGCAGTTAAATAAAAGGCTTAGTAAATCGGATGACTGCGACATAATACATACACATATTCCAATAATAAAACTGAATACTTTGTTTGAAAGCGTTAATCTGAACTAGGTTGTCGTGGTGGCCTAGTGGTTAAAACACCAGCCTCTCAAGTATGAGTGCGCGGGTTCGATTCCAGGTCAGGCAAGTACCAATGTAACTTTTCTAAAAGTTATATGTATTTTCTAAGTATATCTTGGACACCATTGACTGAAGGTGAAGGAAAACATCTTGAGGAAACCTGGACTTTATAAGTCTGAAATCGCCAACCCGCATTGAGCAAGCATGGTGATTACGCTCAATCCTTCTCTGTATGAGAGGAGACCTGTGCCCAGCAGTGGGACGATAAAAAGGTTGATGGTGAATCTGAACTAGGTACCAGACGGATTAATTTTTTTTATTCTTTTTTATTTTGTACCTAGTCCAATTCCTGACGAAACCCACGCTAGAGTTCTTAGGCCTGCAGAAAGAAAGAAAGTATGATAAGCCAAAACGAAGTAATGGCGTGATGAAGCCATGCGATGCGACATCTCAAAATAAAAAAAAAATAAAAAAACAAAATCAATTTTATTTGTATATCAACCTATAGTAGTCTACTGCTGGACATAGGCCTCTCCTATTTCACGCCATTCAATAAGGCACTCTCATCCATTTAGTAGGTAATAGGGGCCCTAGTCTGCTATTACGATAGTATCTAAATGGTCGATCAGTGATCTCATAATGATAGTTTTTAACAAGTTTCGTAAACTACTAACAAAATGACTTCATTATCACTCTCCAGTGATCAATCACTGACACTCCACTCAATATTAATAAATGTTCAAATTGAGTGGTAGTTTTTTGAAAATCATTTCTGCTAACGGGTTTTATAACAATGGCAATACGGTAATGTCATTCTATCACCATTCTATTACGAGACGACTGAGATAATTAATCGACAATTAAGAATTTAGCAGATTATGAACTTTGAAGCACAATGGCAATGGAATCGTGTTGGAATGACAAATTTACAAAAAATAGCAGAGTAGGTAGGTCCCCTGTCATCCTGCGAACATTGTCGCTCCACCTAACCTGAGGGCGTCCCATCTTACGTTTACCGATTCGCGGTCTCCACTCAAGAACAAAGTCTGCTGGCGATACGACGGGATGGGAGAATTTTTCTCAGACGAAGTCATGGGTAAAAGCTAGTGTTGGGAACTATATTTTAAAAGGAGCTACTGTCTACATATACAATATGTAACAAAAACCCTGTTGTTACTTCAACCTACGTTTTAAGAATCGGCATACGGGCGTAATAAAGCAAGTAATTTATAAAAATTGTTCAAAAAAAATAATTAAAATAAACGTTTAATTATTAATATTTATAATCTGTAACTGATTTCTTAGCTCTGCAATTCTGCATGAAGAAACTAGACATAAGTAGAACATTCCTGCCAGTTTATTTAACTTATAAAATCAGATATTCTAAACAAAATCGAATTTGTCGGTTTTAATAGGTATTTGATTGTGACCCCTCGACTAGACAATGATTACTGTTTTCTAATTATGACTTCATTAATGATGTGCTTGTAGGTAAAATTAAATGTCTCTGAAAGGAACAACAGAGTTTTTGTTGCATAGTGTATGAAAACTCATGGTAGCCAGGTTGAAGATCTTGCCAGTCGTTACGGGTTGTCAGGAATCCGCTGACAACCACTTATTCTTACCAAAAGGTGTCATATTATCCACCAATATAAGTCACCTTTTAATCAGTCATTGGTGTCCAAGAAATACTTATAAAGTACATATAGTATGTTAAGAAAACCCTGTCCGACCCATAAGGATAATAAAGGTTAGGTAAACACATGACCAAATATAATATAAAATTTTACGTAATCACCATAGTACCAATACAAATGAATTTTGAAATAATCTTTTTTTCCCGCGAATTAATTCCAACTTCCCCGAAATTTGGTATTTTTTTAAAAAGTGACAACACTGGTATTATTATGAGCGAATAGCGATGCGACCACGTGCCGCGTGCCCTGCCGCCCGCCGCCCGCGGAAGGGAGCCTATCGCACATTTATTAAGTTACCTCTTTTTGCAAAATAATATTTATTTTTTAGGGGTTTTTTTTTTAAGTTTAGCCCGGTTTTGTATCCATTAGTAGAATCAGTTATCGATACCTAACAACACCTTCACGGGTCGGACAGGGTTTTCTTAACATACTGTATAACTCAGAAAAGTTACGTTGGTTACGTTGGCCTGAACTGGAATCGAACACGCACACTCATACTTGAGAGGCTGGTGTTTTAACCACTAAGCCACCACGACTTACCACTAGGCCACAAACTTGCTTTTAATTTTTTATCTCTATGTAATTTTAATACTAACTCACAATTTCTACTTTAAGTGACACCTCGCATGCCATAATATACCTACGTCATCTTGATGCCATTAGTAAGTATTTGCTCAGAGATTAAACACAATAATTAGTTATGGTACGGTGACCCAGTTGAGTGTGACCTTTAACCACTTATTGATTTAACATTACAATGGCAGCTATTACGAACGGTAGATATAAGTACCTAGTTATCATTTCTTGGTATTTGTAACAAAAGACGTACGGACGACAGCAGTTCAAGCTACCCGAAACGGCCAAATATTCCCAATCAACCTTGAGCCTTAATGCTTTAGAGATAAAGTTAAAAATCTATTAAAGAAAACTGACAGTTTGTAGTAACTTGATCTGCCGTCGTCTGTACTAAAGAACATAAAGAATATTTACATTAGTATCAAAATCAATTAAATCATCGAGTAGTCACTCTATATCGAGATATATTTCTAAGTATATTATAAGCCGAAACCTCTTCGTGCTTCGGAAAGCATTTTATGGCGTTGCTCTTCCACCGTAGGCGCGGGCCTGCGGGCGGTGAGCAGTGGACACCTCGCCGCCCAGTAAGGACCAGACCCGAGTCGCCTGCGCGTTGTGTTTCACGCGCGCCTCAAAGAGATGTCAGCACATCGTGACAGGGTCCACGAAGACCTAGCCTCCTGGGTCAGGGTTGCGGGTTGGTTCAAAAAGAAACCGTGGGTCTGGCCGTCGCGGAGGCAAGTGAAGAAACACGGGTGGGTTTTAGTCGGTTTAAGTCTGACACGCCCTTCTGCTCAGAGCGGGAGAATTCATTTGATGATTTCCCATCACAAAAAAAGGCGTTGGTCTTGACTATCATTCGTAAATCTTGCCAGTCGTTATGGGTAGTCAGAAGTCCGAAAGTCTGACAAGTAGTTATTCTTACCAAGAGGCTATTATGGAGGCTAATAGAGGTTATTATTACCCATTAACTTGGTTATGGAAGTCAGGCAGACAGTAGCTCCATTTAAAAGGCTTATTGATATTCAGCTGGATCCAATCCTAACATAGTTGGGAATCTCGTGCTCTAATTATAAGGCTTTTACATTACTAACAAAGTCAAAAGTGCATGGAGAATTTCAAACCAAAATCGTTGTACAGGATTTCATCGCCTTAGTAATGTCTTGGATGACATAGATGGCGCTAGTATAGTAGTTGGATTGAAAAATATACATCTCCTGTTAAAGAATATTAACTTGCTTTTTGCTAGTTACAATATTACTTAACTTTAGCACGAATTCTCCTACGACATTACAATCTTCTAAATCAATGCACGTAATAACTAGGATTCGAACTCGGTATAATAAAATTTACCGATACCACTAGATCATTGCGTCATTGTGCAATAAGCTGAAATGATCCTACTCTTTATTATTTTGAAGTTATTTCGCGGCTTAATCTGTATCATAAATCTCAAAAGAATTGAGGTTAATTTAATATTGACTGTATAAAAATTATATCTTTGTGTTTAATCATAATCTTCTTTAAAGAAAAATATATCCAGAAATATATTATATAGAAAAAAAGGTTGACTGAGAACAGGGTTTCGAACGGGTGCTCTATGATTCGAAATAATTCAAAATAAAAAATGGTAATGTAATAGTACTCAAAATAAAAAAGAAAATAAAATACTTAATTTATGTTTATTTGAATATAAATACAAGGTTTTTCATTAAGAGCGTTCGAATATTTAAATGAAATAAAACAATCTTTTCATTACATTTTAAAGAATACTCAATGACATTATGTGTGGAAAATATTATCAGCCAAATGGCCACCGCGACTCCGCTGTAGATGGTGTATTCTGGTGGCCCAATTTTGAAGGAGGTCTTCCCATAAATGGGGCTCAATTTCACGAAGAACGCGAGTTATGTTGGCCTTTAGGGCAGCAATTGACTGTGGTTTATCTGCATACACTAGAGATTTTACGTAGCCCCACAGAAAATAATCGAGCGGTGTTAAGTCACACGATCTCGGGGGCCAGTTGATGTCGCCACCACGCGAGATGACGAAGCCTTCGAACTTCTCTTTCAATAAATTTAATGTTTCCCGTGCTGTATGGCAAGTGGCGCCGTCCTGTTGGAACCACATGTTTGTAACATCCATACCACCTACCCTAGGCCACAAAAAATTTGTAATCATCGTCCGATATCGGTCGCCATCGCAACGCACGGAACGTTAGGCGAATAGAGCACTGATTTTGATAGTAAATTTTAATAATTTCTACGCGTTGTTGAAGCATGTAGCATTCCATGGTGAAATGTCACGACTAAATATGTGTTCAAGCCAAATATCAACAGCCACAGCTATCGCATTACCAAGATGATCGCTATGCGCTGTCAAAGTTATTTCGCCATCTAGTTGTCTCTTGTAAGGTTATTCAATACCTCACAAGCAAAAGTCGACCTTAGGCTTTCCATGCACTTCTGTCTTCATTAGTAATCCATATCTGTATATGTTAAAACTTGGCATAATCCCTTTATCGTGTTTCCGGCAGTGAATAAAAATCATACACGACATTGTTGCAGGCAGTCCCATGATAAAAATACGTTCAGACTGACTAAAGCGCTTGCCATAATCCGTAGCTGAGATAACAGCGATTGAATGTAAAGCTGGGTTACATAAAATCGCAGTATTATTTATGTATAATTAAAGAGGTGTAGAAAGATAAAACTTGTGTTCCGATCCGCAATTATGTTGTTGTAAGATATAAAATTTTAGTAATAAGTACCAAGGTACTAGGAACTATTATGTTATTTTTTATATATATAAATTATAAACAAGTGCTTGACCGCAATCCCTCCTGATGGTAAGCAGTGATGCAATCGTTGATGGTAAAGCGCGCTAGTTTATTAAGAGTCTATTCAATCTAACCTTGAATTACACAAATTGACACATAAATTATAGTCCGACCGAAACACCGCCACTGGCAACTTGTTCCAGTCCCTCGATGTAAGCGGTATAAAAGAGGAGGCAAAACGGTTCGTCTGGATCGTAGTGGTGTTAACAACGTAAGGGTGGAAACTCGCCGTACAACGGGTCTTCCGATGGTGGAACGGAGCTGGGATCATGCAATTCCCTCGCACACTCACCAAAATGCATCCTATAGAACACCGAAAGGCTGGCTACTCTACGCCTGTACTCCGGAGACCGTTTTGAGTCGTGTTTTGAGTGATACTAGTAAAATGGTTGGTTAAGTCTGAAAAATATTAACATCATACCGCTTTCCACAGGAAAACGTGCGGTGTTTTGGGTTGGTAGTGTAGAGAGATATATTTCCGAGAAGAAAAAACATAGAGTATGTTTCTTCAGTGGTACTATGGTCAGAGATGATATGATAATATCAGGCATTTTACTGTAGCAAATCAAGTGAGGCGGTCTGTTTATCTGTAGGTAAATTGTTGAAGACTTGAACCAATGTTTTTAGCAAATAAATTGATTAGAATATAAAGTTTGGTCATCTATGCTATTGCTATCAGCTATGCTGGATAAATTAATACAACGAAAAACGGTCCCCCAAGCGCGCATTCAATGCAGAGGAAATTGCCTCTTATGATCAGAGAACGTACAACTAGTTAGAAGCAGAATCACAAAACATCTGATCTTCTGCAATCTTGCACAGGGGTCTTATATAGTTTGCAATCTATTTAAAAGGCAAAATGGCGTAGTTCCTCGAAACGACCGACGTAATGGGTCATAACGTTATTCTTCACAATGCACTATGCACACGTGAACATTTATATGGATAGTTGAGAGATGTGATTCTGATGAAGTGATCTGCATAAATCATAATAACTTGCTGTCATCTTGTTCATTAGTTAGAAGATTGGAAGTGAATGCGAGTTATGCACGACAATGAGCAGCAAATACTTGAGATCTCGTGTTCTTCTGGAGAACTATAGAATGATAAGTTGTTTGTACCGTCGTGCGTCTCTTCACCACCCGTGGTTAACTGGTGGAGAATACCTAAGGCATTAACTCCACCTCTGGACATTTCCTTGTGAGAAAGTATAAAGAACTAAATAATAAAATATTATCTAAAATTGTATTACAACCACATGGTTTTCACGAGTTGATATTTTTTTTTAGCAATATACCGTACAATTTTCATCTACAAAAACACTTCATGTATCCAATGATTAATACATAATTAGCCTGTAATGTTTCCACTGTTGGGACACAGTTTTCTTCTCGGTGAAAGGGTGTGGGCCATCATCCACCATGCTGGCCCAGTGCGGTTTGGTTGATGACAAATGTCTTTGAAGTTTTTGGCTCTTGAACATTCTTTCCTTACGATGTTTGCCTTTACCGTTTTGAGAGCAGTGGTGATGAAATATTTTACACAAGGTAAAGCGCCTGATGGGGTTCAAACCTACGACCTACAACTTGTAAGTCGCGGCTGATACGACTAAGCCACCACTGCTCTAATTCATTTCCATTATTATTTTCATTAATCATTAATCCAAGGACTGAAAAAGAAAGTAAAAAAAAAAGAACGATTTTATTTTAATCATGCCTTATATTATACCGCATGACGTAGTTACAACACATGTAAGTAAAGTGACTCGTAGAAGTTATTTAAAGAACGAAAGAAAACACGAACGCACAGAAACACGTACGTAACAAAAAGCCAAGTTCTACTCGAGGGACATACATATATTTGGATTATCCACCCACACGCACTGGGCCCACGTGGTGTATAAGGTTACTACCTACTCACAGAGCATAGGGCCGTGTCCCACTGGGACAGTGTAGGCTGATAAACATTTACGCAATGCAGTAAATGGAAAATTTAATTTGAGTATTCTAGTCGATCAGGTCGTCGCTAAAATACTTACATGATAAACATATAATTGTTGCTCACATTGCCTTCAACTAATTGAAACGATTAAAAATAAAACATTTATTTCAGATAATTTGATCCGTACAGTCCGATTTAAATCAGATATAAAATAATTGAACAGTTAAATCAACCACTAGAAACACCATTAGAAGTACTATCAAAATAAAAATATCATTTGAATCAATATCAAAAACTAAAATGTATAAAAATAAACTAAGACAAAATTAAAATATGCTTCAAAACCATTCGAATTGATAGTAATAGCCTGTTAGGCAATTAGGGTGCATATCAAGGGCGGGATTCCCCGGTAAGGATTAGACCCGGGTCGACGGCGCGTTGTAGTCCACGCGCACTTCAAAGAGATGTCAGCACATCGTGACGGGACCCACGAACACCGATGCCTCCTGGGTCAGGGTTACGGGTTGGTTAAAAAAGAAACCGTGGCCCTGGTGCACAGGCAAGTGAAGAAACACGGGTGGGTTTTAGTCAGTAAAAGTCTGAAACGCCCTTCCGCTTCGCCCAGAGCGTGAGGGGTCATTTGATGAACCCATGGTGTGGCAACGTATCATTAAGCGGTAAGTAATTTTTCTGTCGTAAAGTCAGGTGTCAACTTGCCATCAACAAACATTAAAATAGTGTCAGAATGGTCAATCAGTGATCTCACAATGATCGATTTTGCAAGTTTCGTATTCTACTAACAAAATGAAGTTATTATGACTTTCAAGGGTCAATCACTGATACTCCATTCCATATGAATAACTAGCGGCCGCCAGCGACTTTGTTCGCGTGGAGTTGGTTATGCTCCGCTCCTATTGATCGCAGCGTGATGTTCTATAGCCCAAAGCCTTCCTGGGTCAATGGGTTATCCAACGCAAAAATATTTTTTTCTAATCGGACCAGTAGATCCTGAGATTAGCGCGTTCAAAGAAACAAACTCTTCAGCTTTATATATTAGTATAGAGTATAGATATAATAATAAATATTCAAATTAAGTAGTAATTTCCAGAAAATCATTTCTACTAACTGGTTTTATAATAATGGCAATACGGTAATGACATTCTCTCACCATTCCATTACGAGACGACTGACCGATCATAGATTATTTAGCAGACTACGAAATAACACAATGACAATGACATCGGAATCTTGTTGGATTGACTAATTTATCAAAATAGCGGACTAGGGCCCCAGATAGGGTGCAATTACCCTGCTGCTTCATTAAGAGTAGCGTTCATTTGCTGAATGAATAGTCATCATCATTTTAGTCGAAAGACGTCCACTGCAGGACATAGGCCTCCCCCAAGGTTCTCCACGACGACCAGTCCTGCGCCTCCCGCATCCAGAGGTTTCCCGCGACCTTCACCAGGTCGTCGGTCCACCTTGTAGGGGGCCTACCCACGCTACGTCTTCCGGTGCGTGGTCGCCACTCGAGAACCCGTCGGCCCCATCGGGCATCGGTCCTACGGGTAAAGTGTCCAGCCCACTGCAACTTTAGTGTTGCAATTCTTCGGGCTATGTCGGCTACTCTCATTCTTCTGCGGATCTCCTCATTCCTGATTCGATCGCGCAGTGAAACCCCAAGCATAGCTCTCTCCATTGCCCTTTGAGTGACTTTGAGCCTTCTTATAGGGCCCATTGTTAGCGACCACGTCTCAATTCCATAAGTCATCACTGGCAACACACACTGGTTGAAGACTTTTGTCTTGAGACACTGCGGTGTTTCGGAATGAATGAATAGTAACATAGATAAAAACATAATATTACGGCTATAATTCCAAAGGGCTGGGCAGAGGTGGAACGTGAACCAAGTACTCGTAAAATCCCCTCAATCATAGTCATCTACAGTATGAGAGCTTTTTAATCGGACTAACGGAATCTATGACGGAGCTATGAACTTTGCTATATATTGGTAAAAAAGCCTTTTAGGAAATTACTTGTCTATATTTGCAGACCAATTACTTAAAAGGGTCATTAATGTCAACAGCCCGCCCTTTTTAATTAGTTAATTGAATGTGGTCATCAGCTGGCTGATTCTCAAAAAATCTCAGCGTGGAAATATATGTGAACTGCTTGACCGCAATACCGCTCTTGACGGTAAGCAGTGATGCAACCGTTGATGGTAAAACTAGTTTATTGAGAGCCTATACTATAGCCTCAAAACAACCGAGTGAATAGGAAAGAAGATGGCAGTCGAGCGAGGTGATGCAATGTTAGCCGGCATGGCAGCCTTACCTTCCGCTGCTTCGGTCACTACCTACTACTATGGTTGAAAGCGAGAGTGCATGGGAGGCTGCCGCCTCCTTCTGCGAGACCGTCCTCTTGCAGAAAGAGTCTGCGGAGAGGGAGCGGGAAGAGGATGCTCTTGCCGCTCCCCTCCGGCGTAGACGGGTGGGGCGAAGAAGGCGGGGGACGAACCCCCGTCCCCTTTAGCCCCAGAGTGTGACCAGCGCGTGTGGGTAGCCCCCGCATACGCATTGCACCGGTCACCACGTCTGGGGATTACTCTGTTACCCGGGTAATCCCCCTTTGGCGCGGTAAGCCCTGAGAGTGGCACGGCGATTAGGCCTTCGGGTCGATCCCGTGACACTCTCAACACAGGGCCCGAGGGTAACCGAGTGGTTTTAGTGGGTATTCCCGGCCGGGCGAGTCCCACACACATCCGCCGCCTAGCTAGCGGCGGGTATGGTGCGTAAATGCATTTCCACTCGGAAAAAAAAAAGTGATACAATGTTAAACCCAACGACACGACCGACGATGCTGCGACACAGAGGGCGATTAATCTGGAGACCCTCCACGGCCAAACTCCCGACTCAACAATATTTGCTCAACTTCTGATTTGTGTTGTTGTTCTGTTAATCAGAGGGTTGATTTTCCAACGCCAGATAACTTTATCCGCGAGATCTCTCCCGTTCTGGGCGGAGCGGAAGGGTGTCAGACTTTTACTGACTAAAACCCACCCATTTTCTTTCAGTTGCCTTTGTGCCAAGGCCACGATTTCTCTTTCAAATAACCCGCGGCCCTGGCAGTTGGCATTCTACCTCTCCTTCCGATTTGATTTTTGTTTGGTAGACAGACACGTACGTGATCCATTTACAGTTAATTAGCACGCATAAACATGCAAATCATCATCGACTGTCCACATGGAAACACGTCAAACTATACATTTCCAGTTTCAGCTGACCTAGTTTTTCTTACAGTTAAGAAAAAAGTCGATTAATACTTTACTTTTCGAAATCTTAATTAGTGAGCAAAATATTTTATTGAAATCGAGGCCGAAGTGACGTTTCATTAAAGAGCAGCACTCCTTAGCGTTTATTATAAAAAGTACATTATCGAATCATATATCGTGGCTGAACGTACAATTTTATTAGAAGTTAACTTATGCAGGTTTGATATAGCATTTGTATAGCTGAGCATACGTTATACTACCCACTTTCATTTTTGGAACTGGTACCAACGATATTTTCACAAAAAAAGAAAAAAAAAAACCACTGAGTGCGCGTCGGACTCGTACGATTATTTATACAAAAAAAAAAAAAACTATTTTTAGTATTTGTTGTTAGCGGCAACAGAAATAATACATCATCTGTGAAAATTTCAACTGTCTAGCTTATCACGTTTCATGAAATAAATAAATCCTGGTGACAGACAGACAGACAGTTACATAGTACTCATATAAAAGGTCGTTAACATTTTGAAATACGAAGAACTAATCCTTTTCTTCTTCAGCTTGTAGACTTCCACTGCTGGACAAAGGCCTGCCCCAAGGTTTTCATTCCATTGGGGGGCATTGCCATAATCCCCACGCTTGTCAGGCGGGTTGGGGATCGCAGTAATTTGATATTCTACAGGAGAAGTGCTGCTGCCCGCTTCCTGGTGAGAGTTCCCTTAGTCGCCTCTTACGACACCCACGGGAGAATATGGGTTGATACTATTCTATGCCCGGTTAAGTAGGCAGGACTCATATGAAGAACCAATGTTCAAATCGATTCCTATTAATTCCTAGCGTGTTCAAGGCTAAGTAAAAAACAAGTAACCACGTATTGGCGCCGACTTGACTGACAACTTGTGGTAACTAATGACATAAACGGTTACTTAGCTATGTGGCGGGTAACGATTAGCAGTGAACGCTTGTTATCTCACGTAGATCTGTGAACAGGAATGTTGGTATGTATCGGAAAACTGCGTACTTATTTTAAGTTAACAGTAACAATAATACGTTTATTATCCAGATAATTGCCTGACAACATAAAGATTTGGAGAACAATTATGAATATCATCATCAACCTTTTCATCCAGTCCAGTGTTGGGCACAGGTCTCCTCTCACACAGAGACGGATTGAGGGTAATCACCACACTTGCTCAATGCGGATTGGCAATTTCAGACTTAAAGTCCAGGTATCCTCAAGGTGTTTTCCTTCACCTTTTAATCAGTCATTGGTGTCCAAGATATACTTAGAAAGTATATATAACTTAAAAAAGTTACACTGGTACTTGCCTGACCTGGAAATCAAACCTGCACACTCATACTTGAGAGACTGGTATTTTAACCACTAGGTCACTACGACTTTGTAAGTGTCTTCAGATCAATCTCCCTCTGGCGCAGCATCGTTGGTCGTGTTGTTGGGTTTAACATTGCATCACCTCGCTCAACTGCCGTCTTCCTTCCTTAGTTTTTTTGAGTGAATAAGCTTTTAATAAACTAGCGCGCTTTACCATCAACGATTGCATCACTGTTTACCATTATTTTGTTTGGGATGGGTAATCATCAAATGTCTTCTGCCGCTCTGGACGGAGCTGAATGGCGTGTCAGACTTTTACTGACTAAAACCCATCCGTGTTTCTCCACTTGCCTGTGCGACGGCCAGGGCCATGGTTTCTTTTTTAACCAACCCGCCACCCTGACCCAGGAGGAGGCATCGGTCTTCGTGGACCCCGTCACGATGTACTGACATCTCTTTAAGGCGTGCGTGAAACGCGACGCGCCGTCGACTCGAGCCTGGTCCTTACCGGGCGGCGAGCTACCCACTGCTCGCCGCCCGCAGGCCCGTGCCTACGGTGGTTCGTGGCGAGAGGGCTCTGGGATTCCCGCTGCCTCACACGCTCTGCCTCTTCCTTTGCCAGCACAACTGCTTCGCAGAAGGAGGTGACGGCCTGCCATGCACTCTCCCTCCGGACCATGGTCGTACGCGAGAGATCGCCACCGATCGCCGCCTATCGCCGCTACGAGGATACGACTGTGCTCTACTCAAGCCGGGCAGACCTCCACCGTATTCTCCACCGTGTCCTCAGGGCGATCCACACAATGGTGATACCCTGGCGTTTCCTCCCGCCCTATATGGAACAGGAACCTCCCGAAACAACCGTGACCGGTGAGGACCTGCGTTTTGAAGTCAACATAGCTGGCTGTATCACCATTTGATTGTGTCATTGGTGTCCGTTAATTGAATTCAGCACCTTTAAAGTGTATAGACATGAACATAAAAAAAATAGTTTGGCTTGATTTTGAAGTCCGGAAGTGTAGTTTTATATAAAATACTATGTAATAAAACATATTTATGCTGACAATAAAATAAATACCCTGTGCAGGCGTTATCGTTAATTCAGCTCAACTTCTTTGTGTATGGTGTGATAGCCAATTAGTCGGTTTTGAGAGAAACATGTCCTAGCTTTCATTTTGTATATAACGACCTATACATAAAAGGTAGAACTTTGTCACACCACCGAGGTTCAATGTACGAAACTGAAATACTAGTAAGCTGTACCAAATACCAATTCAATTAGACAGACAATCGATACTGCGACCGCCGCGCCATGCTGAGGCAGAAATCATTTCAAAAAGCGGCCATTTTGTATTTGAACTGTTGTAAGTGGAATAAACTAATATTTATCTTCTATTCTTTTCTTAATGAAATAGAAAGAAGTTAAATTAAATGAAGTATTTGAACAAGAGAGTTGGCGCCATTATCGATCTTAATCTGATTAAAACAAGAGTATTCTATCTATTTGACTTTATTATAATATACAATATGTAAAGAGAACCCTGTCCAACCCATAAGGGTAATAAAGGTTAGGTAAACAAACGATCAAATATAATATAAAATTTTACGTAATCATCACAGTAACAATAGTAATGAATTTTGAAATAATCTTTTTATCCCGGGAATTAATTCCAAATTCCCCGAAATTTGGTATTTTTTAAATAAGTGACAACACCGGTATTATTATGAGCGAATAGCGATGCGACCACGTGCAGCGTGCCCGCCGCCGCCCGTTTTGTGAGGAACCTAAACTTGTATTTCAGTTATCATTCCTGTGCTTCACGTATTCAAAATTATTTAGAGTGCGAGGAATGTTCAGGCGTTCCACACACTCTAAATAATTTTGAAGAATATCGCTAATCCATGGCTTCATATGTTCCAAAAATGTGTCTAATCAACAACGTAAATAATGCAATGAAGATTCCTGAATTGTCAAAACGAAACCCATTGTTACTGATGGTGTGTTACACAATTATCGAGTACCTACGTCTCACTCCACGTTCAATCCAACAAAGCGAATGACACTGACATTTGACGTATTGTTGTTAAATCAAGATGGCGGCAATAATTTCGATTTCGACTGTGCACCAAAATAAACATTAAAGCATTTTAGCTACAATTCACCATCATCACAGCGTTAATCCCAGTCGTATCCGAAGCTTTTTCAGCTTTGAATCTGGGGTCCGGTTTACCAGTCTCACTGTTGATTTTAGCTAAACTTCGATATTTCCGTGCCGCGGCTGCCGTCTGACCTCCACAAATCGAAGACGATTCTGGCGATCGGTACCAACGGCTTAACGTGCTCTCCGAGGCACGACCAGACCAGTGCATACAATAAATTCATAATCATGCATACAAAAATTTGAATCGAACCCGCGCCTCCTTGCGCATCGGCCGCATTCGCTACCGCTACGCCACGGAGGCTGTGCATTAGCTGCTCCAATTAATTAGCTAATTAACAGAATAAATAGCGATTCTGAATCTTCAGTAAATGCCTTTAAGTAATGCCAGAAGGGACCTTTTGGCCTCGTAAAGGACTTTCTGAGACTTTATTCTTTTTTTTTTACTAATTTGTTTTTTATTTATTTTTGACTGTGTTTAGTCTAGTTTTATGATCTTCTCGTACGAGACACCTAAATTTAAACCGTGAATTCAATGTGCGAATATTTTTGGGTCGTCAAATTTAGATGTCCTAAGTTTTGGTAGAAACGGGCATATGTCTTGGTATTTTTTTGAGTCAAGGAAGGTTAAGTTCAATATTCTAAATTATTATGTCACATAAATGTAACAAATTATTTAAATAAATTATCTCATACACAAATCTATTAAAGCACGATATTCGTTTTAATTGCAAAAGCAAGTTTACCCGCGCATTCTTGTACCGAGCGGGCATCGAAGTTGTAACGCGGTCGGGGCCCGCAGTTCGTTGACACCGACTGATAGGGTTACCATGTCTGTACTTAATTTGGGTCGTATTGTTTGAAACCTTAATGTATGTAATTAATATTGATAATAATGTGACCAGAAGAGTCGATAGAATAATTGAGTCTGAAAACTAGAGCAAGCAGGTGGGACAGTCCCATACTGGGCTGTTAGCGCGGATTCATTTCGCACTCAGAATTAAATTTATATTCAGCGCATCTTTTTCAAAAAGACAAAAGACAAATTACAGTTCAGTCCCGTCATTTAAATATACTAACCCCATAGATAGTAGTAACTTTTTTTAGTTCTGTTTTTGCTTGTCTGTTTATATATTATGTGTGTCTATAAACGGAAAAATAAATAGTTAAGACGCGTTTAAAATATGTTGACTAAAGTACGTTACAGGCACTGAACAATTGAAAAGGACTATGAGATAGGATCAAAACTAATGTGGGTAAAACCGAGGGAGCAGCTATTTTAATGCATATGCGATAATCCTAAATTTTAATGACGTGACTCACAAAAGGGTCGTTATGGGTAAATTGTCACACGTCAACGGGGTCATGGACCCATGACCTGGTCATCTATGAGCTAGTTCGGGGGTATTCGTTTCTATGTTGACAAATGTCAATAGAAATGGGTCATCCTCGATCCGAGGCGGTTATTTGAGCAGTTGGTTGACCGTACCATTGTCTAAAAGGCTGGATTGGCGGCTTAGAATTCGGGTACAGATTACACACCTCACAATTATTTTGGGGCGTTCGTTTTAGTTGACCGTAGTTAAGGAATACAATGAAAGAAGATAGTGAATTAATTCTTGTTTCTCAGGCACAGCTATGAGGCAAGGGGATAAATACAGATATGAGGTATGTGTCTCACCCATCCTCCCTCTTTCTACATCGCTATTAAAATAATATCCCATCATTATATTTAACTTTTATCTCGCGCGCATGGTAACACCGCTCAGTACGCGGGTGTTGCAGTAAACGGAATTCTAAATATTCGCAATGCTCGTGATAAGCTAGGTGGTGTACTGTTTACATCGGCGACGCTTTTATTTATTTCTAATCTTTACAGTTATAACAAAGTTATATTATTTCCTTTTGCAAGTCAAAAGGCTTTTTAAATTGCATTAACTATAGTGTAATTATGCCTGATGGACTGATCACAAGGTGAAGGAAAACATTTTGAGGAAAAAGACTGAAATCGCCAATCCGCATTGAGCAAGCGTGGTAATTACGCTCAATCCTTCTCTGTATGAGAGGAGACCTGTGCCCAGCAGTGGAACGATAAAAAGGTTGATGATGATGATGAATCATGCCTGTACTAAAGTCAACGTAGACTAACAAAATATACGGGAAAAGGCTAAGAATTCTATACCAAAGAATAACAAAATATTGATGAAGCGGCTATTGAACATCAGCTGCTTGAGACCAGTCTCTGTAGGCATAGACTGGTCTCAAAACGCTGATGTTCAATAGGCGCTATGTCAAGAGAGGGATTATTATCTATTATACTAGGATAATAGATATTTCGTTTTAGAGTTCGTGTTAGCTTCATCAACGTCTCGATATCAGTCTTGGAGACCACGACCGTTCTGTGAAGAACGAAACGAAGAAGATAGGATAATAGTAACTATCCATTTATATTGATCACTTCTGCATTTATATATAGGTATGTATGTTTTATAACAACATAGACACCCAAGTGGAAAACATAGCTCACCACATGGAAAGATCCTGAATATATTTAATTATTTATTAAAACTTTATGCACAAAGAAAACGTTGCACAATGGCGGACTTAATGCCTTAGGCATTTTCTACCAGTTTACCATAATGTGATGCAGAGACAAAACATGGTAGGTGCAAAGGTATAAAAGAGAAACACAAAAAAATTATAATAAATACATAAATACATACATACAAAATATAAACAGTAAAGAGAGATAAAAAAAATATAGATAGAGAAAAAGAATTCATTATGTTTAATGATTCTGCCAATTTCTTGTGTAAGTATTCCCGAGCTTTAATTTTAAAAGTGTACCGACTGGTCAACGTCCTGATATTCTGAGGAAGATCAATCCAAAGGAAAACCGCCTGGACAAGAAATGAAGACTTAAGAAAACCAGTGCGGTGAGAAGGACATCGTAGAAAACAATTATTGGAAGAACGAAGATTCCTATTATGCACAGAGTATAAATATTGAAAATGAGAAGTATGATAAGAAGGAGAACAGGGTTTGTGTAGGAGTGAAAACAAGGTCGTCAAAGTTCTAAGAGCTCTGCGTTGCCTGATGGGTAGCCATTTCAAGATACGTGAAGCACAGGAATGATCAACTGAAATACAAGTTTAGGTTTCCTCACAAAAATTACATACAACGCAGAATAGAAATGCCACAATGGAATCCTTAAATTCTCAGCAAAACGTGGAATAATGAAATACATTACTGGCAACAACAATTTATATTTCCTTACAATTACGAGCTGCAAATGCAACTGTACACCAATTATGGAGTCTTGCTTACATTTTTTTTTGTTTAGCAGCAGTTTCATTTGAGGAAGTTAGCATTACTTAAGCTTATGAATAATAATTGTAATTGGTTAAACGATAGACGACGTATAATATGCTTACTTAGAGCTGTTGGTTTGGTACTGGTGCGGTCAGTTAGCTGCAGAACATAGGAGATTGATGATTCAGACGCTGATCTGGGTTCATATAAAGTAGTACAATAGACCGCTGTAGTTTTTAATAGAGAAAAGCTTTTGACCCGAGAATTTTATGGAACACTTCACCGCTGTTACCATCTTCGTAACTTGAATCGCAGTAAGATAATCAAACGATGCCTGGTGAAGCCGTACGGAGGACGGGTCTGAGCAGTTGTATTGCGATGTGTGCCGGGTACGATGCGTCAAATGTTGTTGTGTTGGGAGTTTGGACATGTTGTTGTGTTGGATTCTCCAGATCAATTTCCCTCTGGCGCAGCATCGTTGGTCGTGTTGTTGGGTTTAACATTGCATCACCTCGCTCAACTGCCGTCTTTCTTCCTATTTACTCAGTTTTTTTGAGTGAATAGGCTTAATTTGGCGATTGCATCACTGTTCACCAACAGGCGGGATTGCGGTCAAGCACATAGTTTAGAATTATAAAAAAAGTCGTTATTCTCCTGCTCCTATCCCAATTTATTTGGGGTCGGAATAACATGTCTTTATTTTTCCACACTTCTCTATTATACGTCATCTCCTTAGTCATCCCCGGAGTTGTAAGATCTTAGATGAAATGATTTACTTTTACACCTATTTGGACGATTAAGCATTTTAGACACCGTAGGTCAATTTAACAGACAAATTTTTTGTCGCAAGTCCATCAAAATATACTTTTAACATCTATAACAAGAAAATATGTAGAACTGATTCTAGTTGCTCCTCAAAAAACGATATCATATAGGGAAAAATGGGCAAGAATCAACTACTGCGCAAGATACTGAAGAGGATGCGAAAGCAGATGAATAAGTTTTTCTTCATACACGAGAATTAATAATTTACTTGAATCTGTTCTTCTTTTTTGGCAGGTGGAAACGCTAGCCTATGCTATTCTCTGCTTAGATTGGGTCCTCTCAATTCTACAGTATCCCCGGCCGGCCTTGACCCATAATCTGCGTGAACTACGGGTAACGCAAAGATATTGCCGCAAAAAAGAACTGATATCTCAATGGAGTCATTCAGAAGTATTTTGCACGTATAAAATTAAATACGTACAACAATGACTTGGCAACAGCACGAATTATGGACAAAATAACCTCGATAACTAATTTACCAATCAAGACATACTATTTATACTGAGAAGGTTAAATAATATGACTCCTGTCAGCGAATACTCAATTTTTTTGCACCGAAGTAATTATGTATGATGTGTTCTTTTTCTGTTAGTTTATATCATCCCGCTGCTGGACAAAGGCTTCTCTCACATTCTGCCATCATTTTGGCTTTTCCGTCCAATGGATCAGCGAACGCCGACCTTAACTACACTGACGGACTCATAAACTGCATCAAAGTAATAGACGACTTTGAAATAAATACACACATCAAAAGTGTCTAGGGATCAAGCATTTTTATGCGGATTTCTTGAGATTGAGATGTGGCTTTGTAATAAATTTATGATTTTATAAATTTATATGGATCCTTTTTGGTGCATTTCATAATTTGAATCAGGAACTGTGAATCAAATTCGAGTAAAAGATGAAAATCAGCTGTCAATATTTTCCCTATAAAAACATACAACGCATTGAAGACATTATTAGTGCTACTGTTTCCTTACTACTGATTAAAACCAACGTTATTATGGAGCGGCGACGTCATTTAAGCAGGGAAGAAATGCTCAGAGCCGTGGGAATGATAGAAGCTGGTTCCCGGCAACGTACTGTGGCTTTAGCTCTGAATACAAGTCAGAGTGTTATCAGTCGACTTTGGACACGTTACCGAAGCACTGGTACCGTGGCTGAGCGCCATGGAGGACGGTATCGCTGCACCACACGGAGACAAGACCGATATATTCAAATCTTAACTCGAAGAGCTCCAACAATAACCGCCATGATGTTAGCCGTGAGGCTTCATCACTCTTCAGGGAACTTAATTAGCGACCAAACAGTCAGAAACCGCTTGCATGAAGTGAACCTTCATTCCCGAAGACCGCTACGGGTACCACCTATAGCAATGCACAATCGTAGGATTCGATATCAATGGGCTCTTGAACACAGAAATTGGGCAGAAGAACAATGGCGTTTCGTGTGCTTTTCTGATGAGTCTCGTTTTGGTATGAGACCGGATACAAGACGTATACGACACTGGAGAACCCCTGGACGCCAACAGCGATTAAAATCCTGCCAGGAAGTCCATCCTTATAGTGGTGGAACCATCATAGTATGGGCGGGTATTTGGATCGGCGGAAGAACTGAGTTGATTTGGATCAGAGGCAACCTCAACGCTCAAATTTATGCTGAGACGATTGTATCAGACGTCATCGTTCCTCTACAAGTGCAAATCGGTCCCTTATTTCAGTTAATGCATGATAATGCACGACCGCACACCGCAAGAGTTGTAAGACAGACTCTCGCCGCAGCTAACATCAATGTCCTGCCCTGGCCTGCTCAGTCGTCAGACTTGAACCCGATTGAGCATGCATGGGATATGCTACAGAGAAGAGCTCTGCCGAATATGGAGGGTATCCAGTCGCAAGAAGACCTTTTTTTGTTGTTGCAACGAACATGGGCGGCCATTCCACAGCGTGATTTGGATGAACTCATTTTGAGTATGCCAAACCGATGTTCTTGTGTTGTTAGTGTTCGCGGTAGAAACACGGATTATTAATTGTTTAAGTTACCCAATAAAATTTTAGAGAAAACTGTTATTTCAGTCTTTTTTTCGAACTTTTGTGTTAGTGGTTCAAATGTCAAATATCCCTTTATTAGGAAAATGGCAAATTTCTTTATTAATGCAAAGGTGACTTGGTTTATCGTTACTGTGACAAACGAAAACACTTTATTTGATGAATCCTTAAAGAAAATTTTAATAAATATCAATCAGGAGAAAAGTTATTGCAAAAATATATGTTGATCCCTAGACACTTTTGATGTGTGTATTTTAACTAAGTGTGCAAACTTTCTATACAGATTTAAATTGAAACCTCTAGATTGGTTCGTGAACTTTAAAACAGCGTAGGGACATATCCTTAAGTTTAAGTTTGTGTACTGGAAATGACCTTAAGACTTTATTGAAGAAAAAACAGAAAATTGGCTTAATTATTTTTTTTAACAATAGACACAAACCTTATGTAAGGGTTTATTTATGTTTTAATAAGGTGTATTACCTCCACGTGCCCTTATTACGGATTCTAATCGGTTTAGCATATATTTTATTAGGGTTATTAAAAGATTTTGCGGAATATTGATCCATTCTTCTGAAAGTGCTGTTCTTAGTGCTGCCACTGTCAAGGGCACAGGATTTCTCACATATATAGCTCTTTTTAAATTGTCCCAAACATGTTCAATGAGATTAAGATCCGGGCTGCGTGCTGGTCAATTCATTGTACGTATCCTAACCTTTTCGCAGTATTGTCGAACTTGTGCAGCAGCGTGCGGCCGGGCACAATCCTGCATTTAAGTAAAATTTTCACCTATGAATTCCATGTAAAGCACCACGCGATCTTCTAAGATCTCCGTTATGTAGCGATGTGCAGTCAAATCCCCTCTATTACTGTTTTGACGGAGCATATCAATGAATACAAATTCTGTTCGCCCGTTTATCGATATGCCACCCTAGATCATACACGAACCGTCTCCAATAGGAACACGCTCCTCAATGCAACTTTGAGCATATCGCTTCCCTCGTCGACGATAGACTTTTCTGCGACCATCTGCACCTTATAAACATGATGCAGTTTAATCCAAAATATAATTGACGTGCAAAGGAATGTTGTAGAGGCGACAATTCAAGTTACCCGAAATTATAAAATTTTCACAATAAATTTGAACGTTAAATGCTTTAACGATGCAGTTGAAAATCATTACACAAATAAAGACAGATTTTAGTAGCTTAAACTGAGCTGGCGTTTGAACAAACTTAAGAAATAAAATCATTAATCATTTATTCAGCTACTAACCCAAGAAACTAGTTGTATTAAAACTAAATGTCCAAAAGTAACGGATGGGGTTTGAACTCACGACGACGTCTCGTTTGCCAGTGGGTCCGATATATTACTCAACTATAATAATATTTTAGACTAGATATTATAATGTAATTAGTAAGTTGCATATTTCAAGTGCTTAAGCAACCGTACATTACTATTTTTGTTACACCGTGTCTAGAAACAAAAATTTGAAGATACGTGGCCGACGTCGTAGATTACAGTTCACTCCCTTTTGAAGAGAAAAGACGAAGAAGCGGAAGGCGAAGACGGGGAAGTGCTTCGTCCGGATCATAGTGGTGTCAACAACGTAAGGGTGGATACTCGCCGTATGACGGGTAGTTCGATGATGGAACGGAGATGGGGTAATTGAGTCATTCAATTTCCGTGCACACTTTCCAAAATGCATCCTATAGAAGACGGACAGGCTGGATACTCTTCGCCTATGCTCCAGGCTTTGGAGATCGTTTCGAACCAAATCTAGGTCGCCAATTAGTCTCTTAGCACGCCGTTTCATCGAATTCAAAGTTTCCAGGTGGCCCCTTCATTATCATCATCATCAACCTTTTTATCGTCCCACTGCTGGGTACAGGTCTCCTCTCATACAGAGAAGGATTGAGCGTAATCACCACGCTTGCTCAATGCGGGTTGGCGACATCAGACTTAAAGTCCAGGTTTTCTCAAGATGTTTTCCTTCGCCTTGAAATCAGTCATTGGTGCCCAAGATGTACTTAGAAAGTACATATAACTTAGAAAAGTTACATTGGTACTTGCCTGACTTGGAATGGAACCCGCACACCCATACTTGAGAGGCTGGTGTTTTAACCGCCAGGCCACCACAACACCTTAACACTAGGTGGCTTTAAAAAACCTTTTTATATATTGTAATACATTTTGAACAGTTTCCATAGACCAAAATAGCGAGTATTTTTTTATTACATTTCAAAATAACAAGGCCGTTAAATAATTTGGTTAATAGAAAAGCGGTTGTTAAGGAAAATGGCGTGACTATGGTAATGGGAATGGTCGGCGACAATTTAACAGGTTAACTTGGCACCTGATCACGCGATCCTGCATTTGTTTATGGAGACCGAGGGAAATTAAATAATAGATGAGTGGCCAGAAGCTAGATGAACCGTGTTAAAGGTCAGTCCGAAGATTGATTGTTTGATATTAAATAGACGTTTGTGAGGGAAATATCATATCAAACCGACATCAAGCCGCGGATAATGCTGAAATGATAGATAATTTGAAAGAGCTTGGAAAAACTATTCTGACCAACCTGGGTTGATAGATGTCACACGTCTTCGCATTTTTGGTACTGATATTGGTATTTCGCTTTATCCTGTTAAACCGGAAGACCGACCCCAATTTAGTTAAAGGCTAGATGAGATGGTTACAAGCTAAAATATCAATATGGATTCTGTCGGGTACAGCAAGAATAAGGAGAGAGGAAGAGAGCCATTGAAAGATGGATTGACTATAGAGTGGTTGTGTTCCGAATTTAGGAATGGAAGCTGGTGGGCGCTGCGGTCCTCGCGCCTGCTTTATGGTAAGTTTTGCGATGATAAAAAGAGTCTTGACATTAAACCATATCAAAGTATGCCAATTTTATAAATTGGATATTTTTAAATAAACTAGTCTGCTTTGTTTTGGATTCTAGGAGTGACAGCGTTTAAAAACTGATTTAAGGATGGATATACCAAGCGCTTATTCGCCACTATTATTATGCACATAGCCGAAGAGTAGAACTCTGTAAGCGTCGTTTTTCCTTTCACACGTATACGTTAGCCTTCAAAGCTAGAGTGAACATGCATTTAGTGGGCATGCTCGTTATATCGTGTACGTCATCCATCACTTTCTATCAAGCGAGATTGAGATTAAGAACAGAACCAACGGAGAAATAGTTCTATTGCTAAAAAGAGTCAAAAGGACTTACCTGTTTAACAGCACCATCCACATAGTCTTCACAGACGTTCTTAGCGAAGAAGGTCTCGACTGGAAAGGTACGTCCGGGGATAGTAAACGTGGGCACGTTGCCGAAGAATGTGGCGAACTTTGTGGAGTCCATGGTGGCTGAGGTCACGATCAGTTTCAAGTCGGAGCGACGGGCCACCACCTGTGGGAAAAAGATTTGGATTAGTTTTAGTTTAGGTTTTGTGATGTCCTAATAAGAAATACTATAGGTAGGTCTTTGACCAGTGTGTGTTGCCAGTGATGACTTACGGAACTGAAACGTGGTCGCTCACAATGGGCCTCATACGAAGGCTCAGAGTCACACAAAGGGCAATTTAAAGAGCTATACTCGGAGTTTCTCTGCGTGATCGAATCAGAAATGAGGAGATTCGTAGAAGACCCAAAGTTACCGACATAGCTCTTCGAGTCGCTAAACTTAAGTGGCAGGTGGCAGGGCACATTACTCGTATAACCGATGGCCGATGGGGCAGAAGACGCAGCGTAGGGAGGCCCCCAACAAAGTGGACCGATGACCTGGTAAAGGTCGCGGAAAGCCGATGAATGTGGGCAGCACAAGACCGGTCATCGTGGAAAGCCTTGGGGGAGGCCTTTGTCCAGCAGTGGACATCTATAGGCTGAAGAAGATAGGTAAGTACAAAGAAGAATGACGTAACATGATAGGTGTGTTTTACAGAAGAGGACCATTCTCCTTGTAAGTAATACAGGACGATTGGGTGGTTTAAGAGGGGACTTTAGTGCCGAGGAATTTGATAAATAGGTACTTGAAGAAACTCTCCCGGTTGGAAGCGGTGCGACGGCAATAGTTAGTTAGACGTAAAGTGCGAAAGGGATAGTGGCAGCTCAGCCTGATTTTACCTACAAACACGTTGACCAAAAGATGTTTCGTATTCCGCTGTTTTCTTTTTCAAATCACGGCAGATCTCAAATATAATTATATTAAAATTTAGAGGAAAAGTATATCTATGCTTCTATTATTTTTGTTTGTGAGAAAAACTTATCACATTTGTGTAATAGTCGTCTGAACATCTCGCTAATGATGGGTTATTATTCGGAATTTTGGAATATTATATTTCCTTTGTTAATTAATTTTTGGAAAAAAATCAATGATAGGGACACGTATAATTAAGCTGAAAAATTGTAGAAAAAAATCCTCTAAAAGCTTTATCCACGAATAGAACAGTGGTATACGTATCTATAGAGAAAGCGCTACTAAAGTCCCCTCTTAAGACTTATAGGAGTTCGACATCATAATTCTAAAACTAGATCAGGCGAATGGTGTTCATGTGGATAAAAGCGAAGAATTTCAGCGTTGACACGAACGGAAGTCACTTTAGTATGCGGACTTACTAAAATTATGTCAGAGAGTTACAGTCACGTGTGTCTTGCGTTAATAGTTTTACTAAATTACTTTGTTAGAACAACTTAAATTACAAATGTCATTGGTACAACAATTAGTTCATTGACTTGATCGACAGCTCGTGATTTACTGAAACAATTTCCTTCAACATTTTTAGCGTTCCAATAACTCAATTAAAAACGTAATTAAATTGTCGGTTACATTATAAAATTATTAATGTTTACACTGTAACGTAATTATTGGAGGCATTCTGAAAGCGACAAAAATATCCTATTTGCAGTGATCAATTTAAAATTTATGTTCGATAATTACACGGTCTATTGCATGCGCGTGAGTAAGATCGCGTAACACAAAAGAATTCAGATGAAAAAACTGTGAATATTTCAGTCAGGCTATTTGTAGATACTTCGATAACAATGGTAAAGTAAATGAAAAAATAAATAAGGTGTCGGTAATTGATTGGTGCTAATGTAGAGAATTCTTAAGATTCGTTTTTGTAGTGCCTATGTCCTTGTGACGGTAAAAGTAGGAAAAACTTGAAAGAACATAATAACAATGTAGGTATTGTGGTTTTAAAGCTCTTTGTTCTGTACTAAGACAAGGTTAGGTTTTTGATTTAGACAAAGACAATGTCATCGTTTTTTTTTTCTAATTTACGTCCCTAAAAAGAATGTTTAAATGGAATTACATATATCAATGTCAACAAAGTCACGAACAAATATAAATTGATCTAATTCCAAGCTATATAAGTTTCATCTTTTATATTTACACTCCATTAAAGGAATCACTCATTTAAGGAATATTCCTTAAGTTTTTACTACTATATTATACTTAAATAAAAAAAAAAACTAGTACAAAAATTAAGACTAAGGCACGTTTAATAGGGATGTAACCAAGGTATGAAAATTAAAAAAATAATTAGTCCGTCTTATAGATAATAAAAAAAATTATATTTATTATTTTATCAAAATTACCAAAAACTACTGAGATATAGCGTATTATAGTCACGGAGTGGGGGTAATTACGTTACGTGGTATATTTTGTACCACGGTGTGACGTCATACGACATTTCAAATCAATATAGGTATCTTCCAAAGTATTTGAATGTAAGAAAAAAGAAAAAATACATGTTCAATATTTTTTATAAATCTATCTGATGGACATTAAATTATTTTTTAGGATACAACCCAATCTGTGTGTCAATTAATGTCAACTGTTTTTTATTGTTATTCTATGGTGGTACAAAATCGATTACACACGTCTGTATTAGAACGTTGCCTTTGATTAGGGTTCCCAGATCGAAAAATTAAAATTCTGGAGCAAATTTCGGACATCGGATGAAAATTCCGGATTTCTTCGCAATAAATCTTGCATGTATAAAGCGAAACAAATTTTAGATTTTTTTTTTTACGCGGGCGCGCCAATCTTTGCTCATAAAGGAGATGTTTCATTTTGGGCCACATATGTACGCTATACAGATAAAGAGGAAAAAAATAGAAGATTTTCATAAAAATACTACTAAATTAATTTGAATGAAAATACAAGTATATATAATTAATTATTTGAAACGTTTTTTGGTGAGATAACCCTTTATTAAGGTAGCCATGACACTGGTCATATGGTAGATAATATAGATACGATAGCCTTAGATACATGACACGTCAATCAAATGTCACTGTCAAAATCTTATTTCGCTTATTGCTGACCACCATATTTATTAGTGGTTGTGTTGCACTCCTTGGCCGAGTTAAATTGAATCTGTATAAAAACAGTTAACTATAGCGTAACTATACCTAGCACAATGTGCTGGTCCAGGCTCCATACATTTCTGAAACATCTCCTTTGTTTGATTTATGATTTGTTATGGTTTTTACTTAAATTGTAGAAATTCCTGGCGGCTTAAAATTCCCCCCGCAATCCGGACAAAGCACTATACTACCGGACATGTCCGGTAATATAATGCTTGGCAACCCTAATTGTGATCAAACTGTCTAATAATGTAAATGGCATACCATCAGCTCATATAATAACAAAAAAATCTAATTCCATCAAAGTAAGCTTTACAAAATAAAACTGACGTGCGTCTGTCAAATCTCACCAAAAACTCACAAGAGATACAACTAAAACGCCATCACTGAATCAATGAATTGAATTTGGAAGGGTGAAATGAATTGAATTTGGAACGGAAACTTTAGTCAAGGCTATCCCCGGGGGCCTACATAAATACGTCACGTCGATGACGTCACAAAGGAAAAAAGGACGAAGATGGATGAGATGGGGTTAAAAATAGCATAGAGCATGTCTAGACTATACGCAATTTCAGAGGGTGTTGTTTGTCATGGAATTTTACAGTTGTTGTACGTGATAGTGATCGTAAAACGAGGTTGCAAAAGATTTACTTTTGTGCTAAAAATCATTTGACCTTTACATCGCTGATCTTAAGTCGTGTCACTTATGACGAGTAGTTCGGTCTTAACGCTAGCTTCGGTCGAATGGTTCGGTGTAAGAGGTTTGTATGAGTTTTTGTTGTTTTTATAAAATGGCAAATTGTATCGTAGATTGGTACAAAGAAAACCCAATGAAATTGAACGAATCAACGTTTTTCTCAATTTGACTGATAATTCTAGCAACAGCCGAAATGTCAAAAGTTAGGTACAAGTGGCATACAGAATAATTTAAATTGATTTGGATTACTTATTATACTATTATTCATATTAAATAGCATCCAAACCACTAAGATTTAAGCGTATGCTATAATGAGTCTGTCTCAATATCGAACTATACAGTGAAGTATTTTATACGTACAAACCAGGGATGTTACGGAGCTTTGACTCCGACTCCGTTAAGTCGGAACTTCCGATTATTATCGTACCTTCGGTCCCAACTTCGGTTCCGATACTTTTAAATAGGAGGTTTAAATCGGAGGTTATTAAAGCATAACATAGCGACGGCGGCCTGTCGACTGCTATGAGCAGCCCCCTAAAAGGCGAACACATTTTTGTGTGTGATGTGAAAAATGTGTTCGCCGATTAGGGGGCAGGTTTACATATCACGCGGGTATATCCCTGACTCCTGCTACGTGCACTCTATCGTTAATTATTTTTTCACTTGTTATTAGTTTGTTACCACACAACACGTTCATAGGTTATAGACATTTGTTTTGATTTTTGGCAGTAGTTTTGAAGTCTACACATTTGATATAATTTGTTTTAAAGCTTTTGTTCAATAATATGCTACTTTGGGTTTTAATCAGGGGCGTGCACAAAGATTTTGTTGAGGGTATGCATAGATCATCATCATCATCA
The DNA here is from genome assembly GCA_037179545.1 of Sesamia inferens. Classification (NCBI taxonomy): domain Eukaryota; kingdom Metazoa; phylum Arthropoda; class Insecta; order Lepidoptera; family Noctuidae; genus Sesamia; species Sesamia inferens. The sequence continues at coordinate 3,901,181 of CM073939.1, read as the reverse complement.
TTATCAACCTTTTTATCGTCGCACTGCTGGGCACAGGTCTCCTCTCATACAGAGAAGGATTGAGCGTAATCACCACGCTTGCTCAATGCGGGTTGGCGATTTCAGACTTAAAGTCCAGGTTTCCTCAAGATGTTTTCCTTCACCTTCAGTCATTGGTGTCCAAGATATACTTAGAAAGTACATATAACTTTAGAAAAGTATATACATACATACACTACCCAAATCTCTGTGCTTATACAACGTTATTTTTTCTTTATACGAAACCTAAATATAGTTTGTTCAGAATAAGCAACTGAATCGATTCTAATCTTTTTACACTATGTATGTTATATTTTTTCACAAATACATTTAGCCATTGTTGCATCGTGGCAACAGCTGACGGAGGTCAACGCACCGCGTGCCCATCGGCTGAGCGTGGACCATATTTTTCGTTTATTAAGCGATTCGTCGTGACCACGTCATCTATTCTACCTTTTACAAAAATTTGGTACTTTAAATAAGAATCTAAATGTTTTTCCGACGAATCGTATTTAGAGGGGGCTTTGTGAAAATTATTTAAATCTGAATATCCATAACCCCTAACATTTTTACTATCATGTTTTGAAAATAATATACACGGGACACAAAATAATTTGTGTGTACACAGCCTGCTAACTAGTTATAATTATCATAATACTTTTTATTAAAACAACGTGTGATATTACCTTTTCTTGAGTTACATCCAAATTGCGAACACAACGCTCTTTAATTTATATTTTTGCTGAAAACTTTACGTTGAAAAACAACAAAACCAACAAATCTCACAGGTATAATTTTGCATATTTTAGAAAGAAATACGTATTAAAGTAAATAAACTTAATTCAATTCATTTGCACTTAAAACGAAAATAAACATCACAAATCACAACAACAAAAAAATGGAGTAATTTAACATTGCATAGCTGCTAAAATAAATAGGTATTTTATAGAAAAACAATTATGCTATTTGTCATAGCCTCTGAACTTAGTCGGTTTATCAAATAGGCACTGCCTTTCCGGCCATAAAACTGAATGAAATTCTGCGGGCACACTAGAGAAATTAACGCACACCATCAAATAATTTTATACAGATACACGATCGTTCTCGCTAAAAAATAAGCAAATTTAGTTCGTGCCTACGTCGCTCTCCGCTCCGTAGCGCTGGTGACGCGTACGTGCCCATTTGCTTAGTTTCTGCTAGCCCCAAAAGATGGCAGTATTACTGTTTTAGTGTAGTGTTTTAACAGAATGTATTGTAGTACAAAAATTATATTATAATACGATTCGGGTGTTCCGAATTAGAAAATTATTAGGGTATGCACTGCTTATTTGCCTCTATGGAGCGCACGCGCCTGGTTATAATTAACTTCATTTAATTTCTTGTTCATTTGAAAATATGCCAATTTTCTTTCCATTTTTAAACACGTGTTTAATTTTACAATAAAAAAATTAAATGAAAAAAAATACTGAATAATGTTTTTGTGTTTAAATAAAAAATCTCTCTCCTACCACCACTTCTGACCCTGCCTCCGACTCCGATAAACCAAATTTAAAAACTCCGACTCCGGTTCCGATTCCGATATAACTACCTCCGTTACATCCCTAGTACATACATATGTATTATGTATGTGCTATTATCGCTGCAATTACCAACATCTTTAAGTCTTTAAATAATTTTAGTCGTTTCTGCATAATACTTTAGATAGCATTTGATATTATGTGTACTATAATCGCATATTTCTGGGAGTATAAATAAGTCTTGGTTTATGAGTGAATAACAGAATTGAACCTAGTCTCGGTATAAATTGGTTGTGGTAAAAATAGTTGGCAATATCCTCAAGTATAGGTACAATTCACTAAAATGGATTAATTCCTTCACATAAATAAAAGTATAAAAAGTTTAGTCTCAGGCTAAATGATACTAGCATATGGATGGGTGTTCATCCATTGCATGGTATTCACCCATCCGTGCCACAGCCAGCATGTTAAGCTGTTATTCCCACAACGGTCACAGTCAGTCATTATGGATAGTCCAAAGTCCAAATCTGACAACCAGTCTTAACTAGTCTTGCTGTCAAGCACCTCGCTTGCTCTATGCGGGTTGGCGATTTCAGACTGATTTCGATCCAAGTACTCGTAAATACCATCCAGCTGCACTTGGTTAGACAGGGTTCCAACCTCAGTATAGTTTGATTGATTGATTTTGATTATAGGATATAATAAAATAGAATTCTCTTTATTAATCTCTTTATTCATATAAATTACAGAACATAATTAAATAAAAATATTTTACAAAGGGTGACACAATGTGCGGTGTTATCGCTAAGAGCGATCTTTTACAGACAAACTTTGGATGGAATACTAAGGGGAAGGAGAGAAATAATGTAGGCAGTCTACAGTGTAGTATTAACAATAATTATACAATAAATATTTATTGTAATAAATATTATACTAACTCTGTATCATGTCATCATTATCATCTCAGCGTTAATCCCAGTAGCATCCGAAGCTTTTTCAGCTTTGGAGTCCGGGGTCAGCTTTACCAGTCTCATTGCTGATTTGGTTAAACTATGATATTTTCCGTGAAGCGACTGCCGTCTGACTTCCACATCCCGAAGGCACTACTCTATATTATGTACACCATATAAATTACAGAACATAATTAGATATAAAGATTTTTACAAAGGGTGACACAGTGGGCGTTCTTAACGCAAGTGTATCGCGGTAGAGCGATCTTTACCAGACAACCTTTTGACCGTTATAACCTACTCGCTTACATAGTATCACTTACAGAATGATACTCATTGCTATTTCCATATTTCATTCATGGATTCCTCGTGATTCTTTAGTTTGTCTATTATTAGCTTACGTTACGTCTTGCCCTCGTAAATCGCTGACGCCAACTGATCACGAGTTTTCTCCCGTCATAAAGGCACGTATGCCAAATAATTTGGTATTTTTTTAATGTCTTAAATATCACTAATTTTATGGGTGATTCATGTCATTAGCGTTTCAGAGCTTGAGGTTTTTCTGTATTAACATTGGTGATATATTATGGGCGCCAAGTGAATTTGGCATTGGACAGTTTTCTTAAAATTGTTGTCATTGTATATTATAATTATTTTCAGATAACCATATTTTTTATCCCGTGTTTGTGAAACACATTTATTTTAATAATTATAAAGTAGTGCTTGACCGCGACCCCGCCTGATGGCTATCAGTGATGCAATCGTTGATGGTAAAGCGCGCTAGTTTGATAAGAGCCTAATCACGCAAAAAAGAAATGTGTGAATAGGAAGGAAAACGGGGAAGACGGCAGTTGAGCGAGGTGATGCAATGTTAAACCCAACAACACGACCAACGATGCCGCACCAGAGGGAGATTGATCTGGAGACCCTCCACGACCAAACTCCCGACACAACATTTGGCGCATCGTACCCGGCACACATCGCAACACAACTGCTCAGACACGTCCTCCGTACGGCTATGTTAACATTTAAGTAAGCGTTCCTTTGTGTAACTGTTCCATTTTGTAACGGCGAAAAGGTAAGGGGAAAAGATTACCTTGTAACAAAGTGATTCAAAATAAATTAGATACACGACTAATTTATACGAAAATAATATCTCCACAATTTCCTTGACTTTCCGAAGTGAATACCAAACAGTGATGCTTGGTATTCACTTCGGATAAATAACAGCTGAAAACCGATACCAGGGCCGAAAGAAAATGTACGAACGACAGCAGGTCTAGCTACCCGAAACTGTCATATATTCCCAGTAAACCTTGAGGCTTAATAGCTTAGCTATAAAGTTGAAGATCTAATAAAGAAACCTGACAGATTGTAGTACCTTGATGTGCTGTCGTCTGTACCTCATGAACACAAACCAGACACTTGGACAAGCTATGTACTATTAATCTTACGGAAATAGCTCCGAGCTTTCACTCGTGACTGTAAGCCTCGAACATATGAACTGAGATAGCGGTTTAAAATAGATTAGAACAACAGAATAACGGATAGAAGCCCCAAGGGTGGTGAGGAATTCAATTTTTGGTCAGACTGAAAAAGTCAACATCATATTGTTGTTGTTAAAATACTACATTTCCGCCCACGTGGAATTCGGTTATATCGCACTTTTTAGATTCCTCATTTTCGGGGATTAATATCATATCATTTAGCTTCTAAGGTTACATGTGCACATTCATTTGCAATATATTATATTGTTTTAAACGACACACAGCGCCATCTATCACCGAACTGGTATGAAGCTAACAATATTTTTGTTTTCCCGCGGGAATATCAAATAATCCGGTATAAAAAGTACCCTATTATTTAATCCGGACTTCAAACTTTACGTCTACAAAATTTCAAAGCAGTCGGCTCAGTAGTTACGGCGTGAAAGCGGAACAAACAAACAAACTCACTTTCCGATTAATAATATTAAGTAAGGATTATTGACGAGTAAAACTATAGACGTGATTAGTTTTTCTTTTCTCAGAAACTATGACAGCATAATTCATATTGTACGCAGTAGTCCTTCTGTATTATTTTATTCCGTGGCACTAACATATCGTATGACCAACTGACCAAGCCCCCAACCACGTGACAAATTAAATTTAGAACGATCAGCCGTTCGAAATACAAATGTCGCACACCCATTGGCCAATTATGAATTTGCCCGTGACAATCGTAACGTATGCCCGTCAGTTTTGTTTAAAGATATTGTTTCGTGGTAGTGGATTTGTAACACGATATTTTATTTGTGGTATCGATAAAGTTTCTGTTCCAGGTAACCCTAATGGCTGATTGGAATCCTATATCTGATTCGCTAAAAGTCACAACCATAATTACAAAGATATCAAATTCTGCATTAGTGCATATTACTCTGTAGTTTTCTCACTCTCTCACACATATGTGTCATTGGAATGGTCAGCTGGTCCTTTCATTCCTTATCTGTTTGCTGAATGAATCTCAAAAAATGGTCGCTTCCACCTCCGCCCTTATTTTATCAAATTTCACTTTATAGTTCCAGAGATTAGTGCGTTCAAACTACTGTTAGGTTGAACGCTTACTACAGCTAAAGAGTCTGTACTCTTTAGCTGTAGTATTAGTGTATAGATAAAAAAGACAGTTATAGATTGCTAAACATATTTGCATAATCAATGTTTGAGATGCGATATTTGATTTAGGTTTTTGTAACTGGTTTCAACATTGACAACTGTCTGCGATTTCGTCGCGTTAAGTACAGGCGATAGCAGTCAAGCTACCAGAAACTGTCAAATATTCCCAACAAACTTTAAGCCTTACTACTTTGACGATAAAGTTGAAAATCTAATAAAGAAATCTGACAGATTGTAGAAGCTTGATGAGCTGTCACCTGTACCTTGCAAAACATGAAATGGGAACATTGGAAATATCAAGGTATTGAACTGCAAATATTTCAAAGACTTGTGTGTAGTCTGTTGTCATTTATCATTGAATAAGTTTGATGTAAGTTTTCTCGGTGGTATGCCATAACATCGGCTGCCGGCAGAAGTTACCACCCACGAGACAAAGTCGCCGCCAAGCGATTCGTCGTGTTCCGGCATGATGTCTGGTGAAGCCGTAGGGAGGACGGGTCTGAGCAGTTGTGTTGAATATGCGCCGGGTACGGTAGTAACGTAGTTGTGTTGGGAGTTAGGTCGTAGAGGGTCTCCAGTATGCCTAGTATGAGTTTTCATTACGGGACTCGATCGTCGATATCGAGTGCGTTTGGCGCTCTCATTGGTGGATAGTTCTTACAACCTTGAAGCGGGCCAATTGACGAGTCAAACGCGTTCGATATCGACGATCGAATTTCGTAATGGAAACTCATACTAGGCCTACTGATCAATCTCCCTCTGGTGCAGCATCGTTGGTAGTATTGTTGTTTAACATTGTTGGTAGTATTGTTGTTTAACATTGTTGGTAGTATTGTTGTTTAACATTGTTGGTAGTATTGTTGTTTAACATTGTTGGTAGTATTGTTGTTTAACATTGTTGGTAGTATTGTTGTTTAACATTGTTGGTAGTATTGTTGTTTAACATTGTTGGTAGTATTGTTGTTTAACATTGTTAGTAGTATTGTTGTTTAACATTGTTGGTAGTATTGTTGTTTATCATTGTTGGTAGTATTGTTGTTTAACATTGGATCACCTCGCTCAACTGCCGTCTTCTTTCTTATTCACTCAGTTTTTTTTGAGGGAATAGGTTATTAGAAACTAGCGCGCTTTACCGTAAACGATTGCATCACTGCTTACCTTCAGGTGGGATTGCAGTCAAGCACTAGTTTATAAATATAAAAAATAATATTGATTACCTTTTAATGTACGTACATTGATTAGTTTGTTGACTGATATGGTCACCTGAGCATGGCCTAGATATGTTCTGAAGGTCAATAATTCCCGTAATTAAAAACGGTCAAAATCAAGTCGCTTTCTTATCTCAGCGACAGTGTCTACAACTTGTCAAAAATGAAGCCAGATGAGGAGATATTTTTGAGATATCGGGACTGTCGCGAAAGCAACGACAGACTCCTTTAAGTTTATCAACGATTATTTATCATCCATTTTATGAAAAATATCATAACTACAGATTGATATAACCTTTTAGAATCAGGTTACATACACAATTTTACGTAACCCATCTTTTATCAAGAAAATTTTCCTTACTCTGATGTAATCAACAGGTAAACTTGACTCTCATAATATCTTAATGCATCGTTTTAGTATACCTCGTTGACGTCTAGTATAACTCGGTAGGTAGTACTGATTTTACGTCAATTTGCATTAACTGATCACAGGTGAAGATAGCTTATCTCAGCTCGTTGCTCAGACGTCAGAGATGAAGCGATCTGAAGAATAAATACGCATACACTAGTGCCAAGTGTGTGCGCCACACCTACATTGCTGACTAGGATTAAAATTTAAAGAATTTAAGCTTTACATGTCCGTAAGTTACCGTGAGATGTAAATAAACCGTCTCCAAAGCACAGGTGAAGAGTAGCCAGCCTGTCGGTGTTCTATAGGATGCATTTTGGACGGTATGCATGGGAATTGCATGACTTGAATGAACTTGATGATCTCCATTCCATCATCGGACGACCCGTCGTACGGCGAGTATCCACCCGTACGTTGTTAACACCACTACGACCAGGATGAAGCGATTCGCCTCGTCTTTCGATCGAGGGACTGGAACAGTTTGCCAGCGGCGGTGTTTCCGTCTGACTACAATTTAAGTTAAGACTTCGAGGCTAGACTGAATAGGCTCTTAATAAATTAGTGCGCTTTACCATCAACTATTGCATCACTGCTTACCATCAGGCGGGACTTTGGTCAAGTACTAGTTTATAATTTAAAAAAAAAAACTAAGATTTCGAGTTTAGAGTTCTAATTCAAGTGTGTTGTACTTGGGAGTGGTGGCTATTGGTCGATACCAATAGCCACCGGCATATAGCTTGTAAATCGTTACCGATGTAACGATTTACAAGCTGTATGCCGTGAGTCTTAATACGACTTAGCCTACTTACTCACAATAGGTAAGTGGGCCTTTGGGGTCTCGGGCGCATAGAGTGGGGATGCTGTGCACCTATCAAGTGACCCCAGGGAAGACGGTGACACAGTGGCCACGTGCTGCCGTACACAGTGAGGCCTAGGGGACGCCCCTGTACAGTCTCGCCAAGATGTGCCTTTACAGGCGTTGCGCAGGGGCGGTTTCGGAATTGGTATTTTGATAGGAACCGGGACCACCTCTATAGGTACAGATAGTGATCAAAGGGGTGCTTTTAGTGACCAATCCCACACTCCCCGTCCTCATTCCCCAGAGGGCGGTTGCCTTTTGAAGGACTCCCCCCGAAAACAAAATAAAATGTCGTGGGTCCTAACCTGGACATCCCTGAAGTATTGAAGTGAAAAAATTTTTTTGGAGTGTTTGAGTTCTCTTGTTCGATAGGGAAAAAACACTGAATTCGCATGAGCTTGACCGATCCGACACCGAGATGACTTGTTATTTTTTTTACTTTTTGTGGATTCTGTGTTTTTTATTTTTAGTCTTCACTTTTGTCGGCAAGTCCCACGAATGCCTTTTTTTGTATTTCAAGCTCTCAAAAGGATGAATGAAAACGTCGTGAAGACACCGGTTTGTTCTAGAACTGAAATAAATCGAAGACTTTTGGTATTTAGCAGCCTGCATGGACCTGAGTGCTTATGACCCACTACCTATCATCGATAGGTTATCACTGTTCGGACACAGGCATGTGTGTGCTTATTATGTATGATGCTATCTTCAACCTTTTTATTGTCCCACTTCTGGGCACAGGTCTCCTCTCACATAGAGAAGGATTGAGCGTAATCACCACCCTTGCTCAATGCGGGTTGGCGATTTTAAAGTCCAGGTTTCCTCAAGATGTTTTCCTTCACCTTGTAATTAGTCATTGGTATCCAAGATATACTTAGAAAGTCCACTACGACTTTACAGTACATATAGTGCTTCTAATTTATAAAAATGTGTTTGAAAAACATATATCTACACAAAGTGAAAAAAAAAAGATTGTTTATTTATTAAAAGCAGTTACAGCATTTTTATCGCGAAACTTTTTTAGAAAATACTCGCTTCTGTTGTGGGCCATTATAAGATTTATGACATTCCGGAATGTTGTTTTGCAAGATCGTGTTATTTGAGGGCGTGTGTCTGTCTTTTCTAACATAGAACAATTAAAACTATCTGCGACTATTCTGGACCAAGACTACATTTTTTTTCTTTTAATAAAAAACGTAAAAAACAAGGTGATTAAGAATATAATTAATCCAAAAAAAGTCCGAGTGCTCAGATTTTGAATTTATTCGACAATACTCAAGCGGAAAGGATGGATTGTACTTTAGAAATATGACCGACTTTGATTTTATTTTCCTGTTTTTTTGCTCGTGCAATGATTTCCCAGAATGGTCATAGAACAAGTTGAGCCTAGATTTTACTTGCTGACGCAAATGAAAGTACGTGACATGGCATACGTTAATAAGTAGGTACGTTTTATTATGTTAGATTAATATTTAATTTGTACTTTTTATTAAAATTATTTCCTTCATACGTCTATAATATCTAAATAGTGATACTACTGATGATAGTGATAGTAAACAAAAATCTTGGCAAGTTAGTGCTTCATTCAGACTTAGTTCAAGTACACACGGGCGCGTTACAATTACCTACAAATCGTATGGAGGCCGGCCGTACCTACTTGCATTGCTAAGGATGTATAAAACAGCAATTAAGTAGCAAAATCCACGCGGTTCTCTAATGTACTAAGGCGAAATTCGAATTCTAATAGTTCGAAATTTAAATGACTTTTCTATTAGCATTGCATGCAACCCTGAAAGTCCGCCGAAGTAACATAATCATCGACATTAATACTTGACATTGCAGCCAGAAGCAGATCTATTAATAAACAAAACACTGTTTTAAAAATATTACGCTACGAATGTTCTATATGTTACACTCACGCGAGTTTCCAAGTCTAAGGCTAATATCAGGAGTTCCGGATAAGGCGGGAGGAAACGGAAAAGCAGTGATGCTGGCAAAGGAGGAGGCGGGGCGCATGAGGGAGCGGGAATCTCAGCCCTCTGACGCGTCTAGCCGCCGCAGGAGACGCCCTGTCTTTCAAATGATGAATGATGAGTTGGAATCGTTTGGACCGCAGTTGATATAATTTTCAAACGATCTCAACTAGTCGCAATCATTTGACAAAAAAGTGTCCGCCGATTAGGCTGCGGGTCGTAACTTGCGGGCGAGGTGCCCACTACTCGCTGTCCAGTATGGACCAGGCCCGGGTCGTCAGGGTTTTAGTCAGTAAAAGTGTGACACGTCATTCCGTTCCACCCAGAGTGGGAGTCATTTGATCCCGCAAAAATAGTTAAGTGCAGGAACGGAATAGGAAAACTGGCTAGTTTATCTCTATTTCTGAATTGCTTCGGAGACCGTACCCCATGGGAAGACTACAATGCCATATACAGTATGTTAAGAAAACCCTGTCCGACCCATAAGGATAATAATGGTTAGGTAAACATATGACCAAATATAATATACAATTTTACGTAATCATCATAGTACCAATACAAATGAATTTTGAAATAATCTTTTTTTCCCGCGAATTAAATCCAACTTCCCCGAATTTTGGTAATTTTTAAAAAAGTGACAACACCGGTATTATTATGAGCGAATAGCGATGCGACCACGTGCCGCGTGCCCTGCCGCCCGCCGCCCGCGGAAGGGTGCTTATCGCACATTTATTAAGTTACCTCTTTTTGCGAAATAATATTTATTTTTTTAAGGGGATTTTTTTTTTAAAGTTTAGCCCGGTTTTGTATCCATTAGTAGAATCAGTTATCGATACCTAACAACACCTTCACGGGTCGGACAGGGTTTTCTTAACATACTGAAGAATTGAGAACCACCCACTTTGAGAATATAATTTTTTCTAGGCTCCCATTTATTTTTACTCATCATCTGTCCCGAATCTGAAACATCTATTGCGACGATTATATTTAAACGTGTCATATTGCATAGTCTGAATATAGGCTATAAACGTTTTCTCTCTGGGTTTTACTGCCCCCTGAATATGACAAATGACCACTAAACAAAGGGACATTCTGCAATTTAGATGGTAAAAAGAAAAATATATGGGACTGAAATACATAAGTTACTAAAAAGCTAGTCAACCTCGTTGGCTTGATGAGATATATCAAACTTAAGAACTTATGAATCAAGTAGTTACTTGAGGGTTGTGGTATTAATAGTGTTAAATAACCACTTTGCAGATATTTTATGTGTAAGCTAAAGGTCCTAGAGTATTAAATTAAAAGTTATGTTATGGGAAATTGTGGGTAATTAGGATGCATTGAAATACGCCCTAACTTGTTATGTGCAAAATGCCAGAATTGTTGGTAAGTGAGAAATTTGTAGTAAAGCTAGAGTTGTTATAAACCTTGCAGTACCTACGGCAAGGGGAATTCGACCTACTGTTTGAAATTTTTTTTATATTTACATAAACAGTTTATAATGCCTACTGCTGGGATACTGGCCTCATCACTGAGAACCGGAGTCGATTATAATAATTAACGACGCACAATCTTTCAAGCATTGCTATCAAATCGGTATCAAAACAACTTGTGAAAACGTCCCACGCAAAAAGTATTTCTTGTAAACTAGTTCCTGCCGTGGGTTGAGTAAAAGCCTCGCTTTCGCCATTATTTACGATCGTAATAACAGACTAGTCACCATAAACCACAGCCAAGATTATAAAGAGTCCTGCCTCTATGACGACAGCAGTTAATAGAAAGAGAATAAAAATAACTTGCTATTTGTATACCAGGCGACTCCGAAAGATTCGCAAAAAAAGTTTGATACTGGCCAGTAATATTCTATTTTGAAAACAATTATTTATAACATAAGTAAAAATGAAATTTTATAATTGGAACGCTAGGTACGATCTAATTTCAAACCATGCATATTTCTGGCGGGCTAATTCAAATTATAGTGTCTCTTCCAAAAATGGATCGTAGTTATCTATAGTTACAAAATGGAAAGTATTACATTTTGTAACTATAGATATACCTATATAGCGCGCCATTTTAAGTAACATTTCTCAGGCTTCAGTTTAAAGAAGTCTGGAGGTTTTGATTACAAAATATAAGTATTTTTGGTTATTGGATTTTGTTCCACCAACTTTTTCCGAAGGCCGTATTTATGGATGTATGTTGAAGGTTTTCTTGCCTACAATAGACTTTTCAGTAAAGATTCCTGCTCGAGTTTTGTAAGAAGTTTATGAAAGATTTGAGAGTATAGCAAAAGACAAGCGATGCGTGTGAGCAAACTTAAAACATTATAATTTTTGTCTTTAATAAAAGGAAAACGTACAGACGACAGCCGATGGATGCGGGCAGCACAAGACCGGTCATCGTGGAATGCCCTTTCTCGTGCTGTGGCTCGTGGGAGGCCTTTGTCTAGCTGTAAATCTCTATAGGCTGAAGAAGTAGAAGTACAGACGAGAGCACATGCACAAGCTTCAATCTGGTATTTTTTTTTATTAGCTTTTAACTTTATCACTTCAGCATTTAGGCTGAAGGTTGAATAGGAATATTTGACAGTTTCGGGTAGTTTGACCTGCTGTTGTCCGTGCAAAAGGGCAGTTCTCGTAATTTTTGGAACGTTTACAGTTGAAACTCAGTTTTAATATGTCAACATACCTCTAATATTCCTCCATTTTTGACATTGATTGTCGCTAAGATGAGATTGCAACTAGATTTAGTCTAGTTTTATTTGATACAAAAGATCCGAAAGCCGACATTGTGGCGTACCAGAATAAGGACTAAAATAGCATATTAACTTCTTCTAGGAAAAAAAGTTTTTTTGTGTCTGTTACCTAGTTTGTTAGTCAGCTTATAAAAATGGACAAATGTATTCATAAATACAATAGGCAAGTTTCCTGGGTTAAAAAAATGATTCTATTTAGTCCGTCATTCAGATTATAGAAAAATATTGGATACGTATATTTTGTTTTATAAAATCAATAAAAATTGTCAAATATAAAAGGGATCAAAGATCTGGAGTGGTGGCTGGTGACGTCACTGCTCGCTAAAAAGGTAGCTTGCAGTGACGTCACACGAGTTTTCAACGCACTGTCGTCTTAATTTTTTGTTTATAGGAAAAAATACGTGTCTAGTATTTTTTGAAAATCTGACTAACGGACTAATTAGTATTTTTAGTCATATATCATGAATAAAGATTCGACTTATTACAGTTTCTTAAAAAAAGAACAATTACAATTTTGAAATTGGAACTAAAAGTGGCGATAGCTTCGGTAAAATGCGTGCATGGCGTTGCAGTTACAGAAGAAATAAAAAGAAATTGGCGCATAAATCTTTTGAATTTTTCTATAATTGAAAATTCTATTTTATTATTTCAGTTTTTAGTTTAGTTACTTCTATTTAATAATTGGTAACCGTAATTTATTTAATATTGTATTGAATTAAAGAGTGGAAGTAGAGTGTAAAACAAGGGGCTAAAAGCCAATAGACCTTGGTTTCTATTTACTATCTGGCTAAAGGTCAAAAGTAAATCTACCTCGTATAAAATGGGTCATTTTAGTCCCTTATTAACAATCTATATTGGTGGTAACATGGGTGATCGGTTCTGAACCTAACTGCAAGAATTTGACAGATTTTTAAAATCTAAAACTGGCAAAGTTAAAGCACCGGTAAAGTATAGTGAACCAATCGAGTGCAGTTTATTCAAATGGGATCACTCAGTGAACATCGCGAACGGCCCACGAGACATTGTTCGAGACTGATTGCAATTACGGTAAATACGACGGGAAATATACAATATGTAAAGAAAACCCTGTCTGATCCGTAAAGGTATTGTTAGGTATCGATAGCTGATTCTACTAATGGATACAAAGCCGGGCTAAACTTAAAAAAACATCCCCCTAAAAAAATAAATATTATTTTGCAAAAAGAGGTAAACTTAATACATGTGCGGTAAACAACCCTTCCGCGGGCGGCGGGGGGTGGGGCACGCGGCACGTGGTCGCATCGCTATTCGTTCATAATAATACTGGTGTTGTCACTTTTTAATAAATTACCAAATTTCCGGGAAGTTGGAATTAATTCCCGGGAAAAAAAGATTATTTCAAAATTCTTACTACGATGATTACGTAAAATTTCATATTATATTTGGTCATGTGTTTACCTAACCTTTATTACCCTTACGGGTCGGACAGGGTTTTCTTTACATATTGTATTTTGTTTATTTAATCTTCTACTACTTGTTCAGTGATTGGGAAATTTCCCATTCCATGGTATATGTTTTAGGAAATATTAGTTTCATAAGTGTGAATGTTTTATTATGAAACCGCTGGATGCGGGAGGCGCTGGCCGGTCGTCGTGAAGATCCTTGGAGAGGCCTATGTACAGCAGTCGACGTCTTTTGGCTGAAATGATGATAGTAGCTAGGGAAGAGGTGACCTGATGGCAGGGGACGGGATGAAAACCACTATTGCACTCACACAAAAAGACAGATCGATTATGTAAACACGTAAGTATAAAAACTCACACAAAAAATGTCATCTACATTTGACGATGTAGAAAAACTTTTATAACTATTGTAAGCGATATTAGCAGTTTCAAATGTTTCATATCTTAAATTTCACAACAAAAAATTAATAACGTTTTTTACGAATTAAAATTCCCAGAGCATAACCAGCGCAGCGTAGGGAGGTCCCCAACAAGGTGGACCGATGACGTGGTGAAGGTCGCGGGAAGCCAGTGGATGCGGGCAGCACAAGACCGGTCATTTTGGAAAGCCTTGACGTCCAGCAGTGGACCTCTATAGGCTGGAGAAGAAGAACGAATGAAGAATTAAAAAATGAGACAGATTTACTTATAAGTAAATCTGTCTCATTTTTTAATTCTTGAGTCTTCGTCTGAGATTCTTGAGAGTATGAACATACCACCGACCTTTATCGATAGCTTTATAGTAATTTATCAATGTATGTATTTTCAATTGCCAATTTATGTTAATGGCGGATGGCATTAAGGCCCTCGCAGAGAGACGCGACGCGACAGCGTGCCGTTTTGTGAATATTTTACGGAAACTGTAGGCCTAGTATGAGTTTTCATTACGAAACACGTTCGCCGATATCGAGCGCGTTTGACTCAGCGATTGGCCCGCTTCAAGGTCGTAACAACTCTCAACCAATGAGAGCGCCAAACGCGCTCGATACGATCGCACGAGTTTCGTATTGAAAACTCATACTAGGCCTACTGTTGTACCTTCGGGTCGCGTCTGTTTGTGGGAGACATTATAGTTTATGCAGATGTGATTGCTCAGTGGTTTACATCGAGACTTTGAGTGCATCGCCCACGGGACATTGTTTAGCGTTTAGTAATAATAGGAGAAAGTGGCCTGTATCTGTATGTTGCAAGTCTATTGCTAATTCAACACTTAAGTGCAGTTTAGAGAGATAATTTATGTTGTTGAACGCATTATCTCTTTGAACTGCATCTTTCATTTCTTTAAAGGGTTCCGATTCTGTGAGGTAAATTATACTATAATTGATTGCGTTATTTATGTTGTTGTACAGACATTTTTTTCTAATATATGCAGTAATGAATTAGTAATATTTTCAAAACAATATTATCAACGCTGCTGGTTTCTCTTTTACATACTAATTTACTATTTTTTTTTAAAGAATACTGGAAATTAAATAGTTATTCAATTCTTGAGACCTTTTGTTTTTTTAATACTGGATTTTGTAGTTAATATCTCATCGTGTATACTTAAGTGAACCGAGTTTAAAGTGGCAATCTCTAGCATCAGTTGGAATGACACCTCATGTCAAACTAACTTCACCGAAATTTCAAGGTGACATTTTTGATGGGTTAGCTTAGTTTGTCTATGGTTGGTTCTTGAGCGGTTTTCACACTGAATCGGATATTGCTCTGGGGGTTACTATGGCGTGTTAAAACCATCATGATTCCGGTATCAGACAAAGACGGAGCTACATAAATTTAATAACCCTATCCCATTTTCAAAACGATTTAATGATGGTTTTAACACGTCATAGTAGTGTCCCTGTGCGGTATCCTGTGCCGTACGTTGACTGAGACCGCATCACCGCAGTCAGTAATTTATACGATGCGGTTTTTGTATACAAATCAAGATTCTACAATCAAAGTTAAAAACCGCATCACCGCACACCGGTGCCTTTTTATAGGTACCTTACCTTAATCTGCCACATCGTTGCTTTTTATTTACTAACCGTCCACACTAATTTTAGTTAAATAATCTTACTTAATTTTAGTTAAACTTTTAATAAGTAAAATATCGGTAATAAAAATATCGTTACCAAAGACCTCGCAAGAATCAAATTAGTAAGCATTTATTAATCGCCCATAAAATTCTTCACGGTTCATTACAAGAATTGTCCAAGTTTCTTTCTAGTAAAATCGGTATGCGATAATATTTAACGGACTGTGTCTCATTGATTACTTAATTTATTGACCGATTAAATATTTTATCGTTGCCTTGCGGAATTGTTTCTATATACAAATGGAAATGTAGTTCCGTTGCAACTAAAACATCGGTTGTCTGCAAAGTCAGTTCACTGAGTTCACTGACGATAGTTGAACGTGACAACGTTATAAGAAAATACTGATGGAATGGTTGCATTTTTTAAAACTTTATCGTTGCTATAAACAATTAACACCCTCACTTCTCGTTCCTAAGGCTGTTGGTGGACACTGGTGTGGACGAAATTGTTTAAACCTGTGTCTACCGATCGTACAGCGGTGATCAGGAGACGACTCGATTGTTTGACCACCTCAGTGTGGCTGCTGACAATGCGCTGCATCGGCACCCTGACGCACAGTTCGTCGCTCTGGGGGACTTTCCCAGCTGGTAGAGCAAGCGACTAGGGTGCCACCACTAGGGTGGGACCACTGATCCGGACAGATGTGTTGTAACAGTTTCCTCACAGTTGGGAACTTCAGACCACTGTCTGATGAAGTCTGTATCGTCCTTCTCCTCACCAGATTGTCACTCACGTGGTGAACGGCGAATGTGGCAATACAAGTCAGCAGATTGGGATGAGATGCGCCACTTCTTTACGTCTTATCCCTGGCAGCAGGTCTGCTTCTCTTCTGACTATCCGTCGAGCTGTGCGGACGTTATAACCGATGTGGTGCGGCAAGCTATGGAATATTTTATCCCTTTCAGCGACGTGCCCGTCGGTGGCTGAGCTCGCCCATGGTTCAATGCCGATTGTGTCCAAGCTGACACGGCATTTCTCACCTGGGTTGACACTCGTGACCACAGAGCTCTGGATCTAATCTCAAAAAAGAGAGCCTTTAACCGTACTGTCAAGTCCTACAAAAAGGCGTTTAAGAAGGCTAGCTTTGACCGCATTACTCATATTGGCAACAAGTTATCTGTGCAGCCATCCGGTAGCAGATCTTTTTGATCCTTTGCCAACTTCTGTCGGCCCACAGTGCCTCCGCTGGTCAGGCCTGATGGAGCACTGGCTCATACGGCTAGAGAGAAAGCTGGTCTCCTTGCTTCTCTCTTTGCCCGTAATTCGCGTCTTAACAGTGGCAGTGCTACTCCACCTAATTTGCCTCATTGCGGAACTTCAACGCCCGAGGTTCCTATTAGGAACAGGGAGGTTCTGAGAGTACTGTGTCATCTGGACGTGAATAAGGCCGAGTTGTCTCCTGTATTGACGAGCTTGTATCGCCTCTCGTTTATGACTGGTATAGTGCCCAAGTCCTGGAAGCTTGCAAACGTCCAGCCCGTGCCCAAAAAGAGTAGTCGTGCCGATCCTACCTATCGGCCCATTTCGATAACCTCCATAATGTGCAATATTATTGAGCGTTTGTTGAACTCGCGCCTCTTGGCATACCTAGAAGGTAACGATCTCCTCAGTGACCGACAGTACGGGTTTCGCCGCAGTCGGTCAATTGGGGACCTACTAGTGTATGCCACTCACTTGGCCACTTTGGTTTCGGTGGAGGCGTGCGAAGTGGCTGATTGGCGACCCAGATTTAATTCAAAACGGACTCCAAAGCCTAGAGCACAGGCTTAGAGTAGCAAGCCTTTCGGTGTTCTATAGGTTTCATTTTGGTGAGTGTGCGAAGGAATTACATAATTTAGTTCCTTCTGCGTTCCACCATCGGACGACACGTCGCTCGGCGAGTTTCCACCCTTGCATCGTTAACACCACTACGATTTGGACGAAGCGTTTCGCCTCTTCTTTCACACCACGTACATCGAGGAACTGGACAAATTTGCCAGCGGTGGTGTTTCCGTCGGACTACAATTGGAGTGTCTTCAAGGCTAGAGTGAATAGGCTCTTAATAAACTAGTGCGCTTTACCATCATCGATTGCGTCACTGCTTACCATCAGGCGGGATTGCGGTCAAGCGCTAGTTTATAATTTATTAAGAAAAATAAATCACTTTTCACTGCACTTCATACTCGACGAAAACATGTAAATGTATTATTGTATAGCAGCTGTCCACGCGGACGTATCGCTCACTCAAGTAGGAGAGAGACAGATTTCGAACGCTGCCGCTGCCGAAAGCGAAGGCTGATTGTGAGTGATGAAAAATGAGTTTATGGAAAAATATTTTTTTCATAAACTCATGTTTATTTACATTGTTGGCGAATCTGTCGCAAATGCAGATTACAGACTGACCGATTGGATGTCCTTGAACCTATATCCGAAGACTCGGTCGACTTATTGGTCCTTAAAGTATTTTTAGTAGCATAATTTATCGTAATATGATAGTAATATTCACGCATTCCGTTCGCAGTAGCGGTCATTGCGAAGACCATGTCCAGGGATAAAATATGTATTGTACTCTACGAACATATAATATTATTTATGCACGTGTCAACATTATTTTTCGTTTATGCGAAACCCGAAACACGTGCCCAGTGTTTTTAAGTAAAGAATCTATGTACAAAAATCTATTTCAAAAAGATATCATCAATAACCACAAAGTTACGAGCTTGTTATTCTACTTGTTGTCCCAACAAAAATATGGTCAAAGCTCCGCTCCGGTGGGCGAGGGCGGTGCATTGACCTAATGACCTCTGGTGTCAGCTTTGGCGCGCTTGCAAGTACTATGATCTATCGTAACCGCTCGGTAACCCAATGCAACAGTCTCTAAATGTATTTGGGAAAAAATATAACATGATGTAAAAATTATTGGAAATGATTCAGTTGCTTATTCTGAACAAACTATATTCAGGTTTCTCATAAACAAAAAATAACATTGTACACAGAGTGGCGATTTTGTCACCTGCATACTTCATGGGAGTGATTCTATCCGCCATAATAAGCAACTTATACTCTATAAAACTCATAAACGGTTCATGCAAAAAAGCATATTATTTTGATGAATATGCAAAGGTTTTTAAACGTATCGTATAACGTAACGTTTCAAAAAAACAAAAAAAATCATGGCGCCAGCTGTCACGTAAACATTCTGCTCCCGTTATAAAAATTCTCTAAAATAGTTATATCTTCATCAAATCAATAATTCAATTTTGATTTGAAAAACTACTACAATCTGTTTTATAAAAATAATAATTTGAATTTGAAAAATCTTTTACAATTGATCTCAATTGATCGAGATTGCAGAATTTGACTTAACGTTTTCGACAGCAAGGTCGGGTGGAATAGGATTGAGAGAGTGTTGTGAAGAATAAAGAAAGTCCTATTCAACAACAAGAATATAAATATTTGAAATTTTCCACAACACATCATCCATTGAAACACAATCTTTTATGAAAATTCGTCGTGCAACTGGGGACGCGACGCCAACTCCAGGCTACGGTTGCTAGGGCTGCGCCGAATTGCGGCGCAACGGCCTAGTCCGCCTGCGAATGCGTCGCTCCTGTCGCCGATTGTCATCTGTGTCACCTAGACTTTTTATTCATTTTCTAGTGTTTTTGTATTTCTTGTTATTTTTTTAGATATTGTAGTTATAAGGTGAATATTTTTATTTAAATGTTTAGTGGTAGCAGCGATGTGACGGATATTAGTGCATGTCAACCTTCAACATCACAGAGCACCCTGGTAAAGTGTCCGCTATGTACCCAGGCCCGATTTTTTAAAGGTAAGCGGGGTCTGAATGTGCACATTGGAAAAGTGCACAAACCACAAAATGCAGTCACCTCAGACCCTGTATCTATAGTTACACCTTCAACACCAGCTACATCCACTTTAAACCCACTTTGGAAAACCCTATCAAAATTCAAAAACTCTGTTGCAGTTTTAAAGCGAGTTCCCCGCGGCCTTCCCTTACAGAATTTTACATTTGAAAAAGAACTTGGCTACCAAAAAGACTTTGACGGCACAAATTAAAGAAAATTGCAACCTTTCGGCTTTTGATTTAGATCCCAAATTGACACAGAGATGTACGCCTACAAGAGGTATATCTCAACTCGTGGAATCTAAGTTAGGGGAGGGTGACATTAGCGGAGCTGCCAGGATTCTTTTTAGCAGTGATGTGGTAGCACCGTGTTCCCCTGAAATACTCGCTGCTCTTTTGAGCAAACACCCTGCCGCAGCGGATGGCCTCTCTTTTCCCGACCCCCCTGATCCTAATCACCACTCCCTCACCATTACAGGTCGAGATCTAATCACAACCGTTCGCTCCTTCCGAAGCGGATCGGCTGGAGGCCTTGACGGTCTGAGTCCTCAGCACCTGAAGGACCTTATTTGTTCAGGCGCCGGGGCAGCTGGTGAGTCGCTCTTGAAGGAGCTTACGGTTCTGATAAATCTTATGCTCTCCGGCAAAGTGAATGAGGCGGTCATCGATGTTTTATACGGGGCTAATCTTTGCGCCCTGCGTAAGAAGGATGGCGGCATTCGTCCAATTGCCGTGGGCACCACCTACCGTCGTATGGCAGCCAAAATCTGTTGTAAATTTTATGGTGAGGTAGTTTCGGAAAAATTTCAGCCCCTGCAGCTAGGTTTCGGCTCCAAAGGGGGCTGTGAGGCTGCCGTACATGCCTTGTCGACCTACCTAAATTCTGGAAAAGGTGAGGTCATCCTGAAGGTTGACATAAAGAATGCCTTCAACTCTGTTAATAGGGACACCTTGCTGACAGAAACTAGAAAAGAAATACCCCAAATTTATAGTTTCATTTGGCAATGTTACAGACACCCTTCTAAATTACTATTTCGGGACAATCTCATGGAATCTGCTGTTGGCTGTCAACAAGGTGACCCCCTCGGGCCAGTGATTTTTAGTTTAGCCATTCACCCAATTATTCGACAGCTAAATTCCAAATTTAACGTTTGGTATCTCGATGATGGAACTTTGGGAGGCGATGTAGAAACAGTACTAACTGACCTTCAATTCCTACAAAACGAACTTCACTCCATAGGCCTCGATCTCAATCTTTCAAAATGTGAACTAACTTAGCCGACAGTACTGACAGACACCTGGCACTCCCAAAATTTAAGTCAATAGCTCCAGATATCAAAATTATCGAAAAAACATCTCTTCGTCTCCTTGGGTCTCCAATCTTCGAGAATTCCTTTCCCATTTTCATTGACGAAAAAATTCAAAATTTCAATGACGTTTCCGACAGATTGTTGCAAATTAATATGCATTCGGCCATAACCTTGATTCGTTACTGCTGTTTTAGCCCTAAATTAATTTACTTCCTTCGCGCTTCCCATTTATGGAAGCACACTCACCTTTTAGACAAAATGGATAAAATTATCAGGCATACATTAACTTCGATTTTAAATGTGGCCATGGACGACCGAGCTTGGGCACAAGCTACTCTCCCGATTCGTATGGGGGGCCTCGGCGTCCGCAAAATTTCTGATATTAGTTTACCGGCTTTCATATCCTCGGTCCACGGCACTGATAAATTAATCAGGAAAATTTTAGCCCCCTCACTGATTAATTTTGATGTACCGTTCTTCTCCGAGGCTATGGATTCCTGGAGAATCACTTGCCCGAATACAGATCCACCCAGCAATTCATCTTCCCAGAGACAGTGGGACGAGCCGCTCTGTAGAGTAGTACGGAACAATTTACTTGTCTCGTCTGCTACTGATGCGGAGCGTGCGCGCCTGCTAGCTGTGGGAAGGTGGGAGTCGGGTCTTTGGCTTCATGCACTACCTTCGTCGAACATAGGCACTTTGTTCGACGACACCACTTTCCGCATCGCTGCTTCCTTACGACTAGGAGCTCCTTGCTGTTCTCCTCATCGCTGTCACTGTGGTGCAGATGTCAACAGCCTCGGACACCACGGCCTGGCTTGCAGCCGAAGTGCGGGTCGCTTAGCTCGGCACGCAAACATTAACGACATCATTCGACGAGCTCTTGTCACTGTCGGCGTTCCAGCTGTATTAGAACCTAATGGCGTGGTGCGCGATGATGGCAAGAGACCGGACGGCATGTCCTTATTTCCTTGGAAGATGGGTAGGCCTTTAGTGTGGGATGCAACTTGCGTCGATACTCTTGCGCCATCCAATCTTCCTGGATCGACGTGCTGTGCTGGCGTTGCTGCTGCGGCTGCAGAAAACCTCAAACGGCGAAAATATAACAACCTTATCGGAAATTATATTTTCGAGCCGTTTGGGGTTGAAACTCTTGGGCCGTGGGGTCCGAGTGCTCTTTGCCTTTTTAATGAACTGTCCAAACGGCTTGTTGACACTTCCCGTGACCCAAGGGCTGGCTTTTACCTTGGCCAGAGACTAAGTATTGCCATTCAACGCGGCAATGCTGCCAGTCTCTTGGGTACATTACCAGTCGACAGCGATGATGACGAATTTTTTGATGCTGTATTGTAATTTATTAATAGTTTTAATTAGGGTAATAGCTTTATTTAGTAATTTGAATTTATTTAGTTTTATAAGATTGTATATACGTAACAGTTCGAATTCGCAACTTAACGAATTAACGCAGTCTGTCGCAGTTCACTGTTGAAGTTTTTTTTTTTTAATAATTATAAACTATGACCGTGACCGCAATCCCGCCTGATGGTAAGCAGTGATGCGATCGTTGATGGTAAAGCGCACTAGTTTATTAAGAACCTTTTCACTCAGATTGAGCGAATAGGAAGGAAGACGGCAGTTGAGCGAGGTGATGCAATGTTAAACCCATCAACACGACCAACGATGCTGCGCCAAAGGGAGATTGATCTGAAGACCCTCTACGACCAAACTCCCAACACAACAACATTTGGCGCATCGTACCCGGCACACATCGCAACACAACTGCTCAGACCCGTCATCCGTACGGCTTCACCAGACATCATGCCGGAACACGACAAATCGCTTGGCGGCAAGGCTTTGTCTCGTGGGTGGTAACTTCTGTCGGCGGCCGGTGTTATGGCCTACCACAGAGAGAAGTAACCATTTCCAAGCTTGAAAATATATGGCAATTAGACATTTTTATTTGATTCTAGTAGCATATGGAAGCCCTAACGGTAAAGATACTGAACATGTATAAATGCCAGCACTTGCCGTTCTACTTATACGCAAAGTGAGCAATAAAATAACCTTTCAAGGTGCTGCTGACAGAGCTACGTAGGTGTTAGGAAGTAACCTGTTATGTTTACACTATAGAGCGCGTTTGCAACGTAATTGTATATATCTCCGTCCACAGGAGTGGCTTTGATATACGCTCGCCGAGGGCTTTTCCTTTATAATTGACGTAGTGAATTATTGCCTGTTTCCGGAGTTACAGCGAACATTGTTTCTTGTTTATTTTTGTCTGCAATTAGTTGTGTAATGTTCTCGGCGGATATAATTGAAGGAACGTTATCTGAAAGTATTTTGTCTGGCTCTAGATTGTTTTATTTTACTTTATTATTTAATATACAGTTGGTAAGTTTCTTAGTTACAGTAGCGAGTTATGAAGTTTTAGGCTTTGTTTTATCATGTACGATTTTGCATGTATGGTTTTGCCCGGCAGCGCCGATGTCGGAATGGAGTACTATCGGAAATAAAAGTCTCCCACATGTTAATCCAGATATGTTTTTTTTTACCCATTTTAGCTACGATCCTTCATTGTGGGACATGCCACAGTATGGTTCTTGCTAATTCTGGTGCGCTCAATATGCGATCTTTGTCTCATCCCCATTGTTTAAACAATAGTTCTGTTTACTGTGATCGGAGTCAAAGTCTTGAGGTATTTTACGCTATAAACACTGCGCATTATTGTGGTTTGAATGTTCAATGCGTTATTTATATGATTTAGTGTGTCATAAACCGAATATGTGCGGTTGATTTCATTCCAATGCTATTTTTGCATCAATCCTAAATAATCAAATAAAAATTCTAAAAACCTATACATATATTTTTGGTGACAGATTTGTTCCCTTACCTAATTGGTAGCAATGACTTTTGCCTTATTTACTTATTAATAACTAGCTTTTCGCCCTCGGCTTCGCCCGCGTGGGATTTGGTTATATCGCGCTTTTTAGACTGCAGAATTTCAAAGCAATCGGTTCAGTAGTTACGGCGTGAAAGCGGAACAAACAAACAAACAAACTCACTTTCCGATTTATAATATTAAGTAAGGATTATTTATATTAAAATACCCACGCCTTGTGGCAGTTCAGTAATGTAATCTTTAAAAAATGTTTAACTGTTTAGGTTAGGAAATGAGTAAATGGTTGTTATTGGATTAATGCTCATTATTTATGACTGTCTAATATTGTTAACAGTCTTCATCAGTGCTACACTAGAAGTCATTAAATGATATTCAATAGTGCCAAAACTAACAAAGATGTCCTCACGAGAACAACACTGTGCACGTGTTTGTATCACGTATGAAATAAACACACGTGATAAAATACGTGCTTATGCTTTCACAAGCATGTTATAAATATGTCAAAATAGCAGATACCTATTACTGAAGGGTTTTACTCCTCGTTGATTGTTCTTCACAATGTTATGCATGTAGTATAAACAAGATATCTGAAGGTGAAGGAAAACATCTTGAGGAAACCTGGACTTTGTCTGAAATCGTAAATCCGCATTGAGCAAGCGTGGTGATTACGCTCAATCCTTCTCTGTATGAGAGGAGACCTGTGCCCAACAGGGGACACTAAAAAATAAGGTTGATGATAAGCAAGATATCAAATATTGCCGGAGTACTCCAACATCGCTTTCTGTTAAGCAAATTATAAAAGATTCAAAGTTTTTAGCATCGTGATTACAGTATATAGGATAAATATTAGATGCTTAGCAAAGGATTCAATGACTTTTTTTTGGTAAAAAGATTGAAAGTACTCCATATCATCATCATCATGTCAGCCACAGGAAGTCCACTGCTGTGCTTAGGCCTCCTCTAAGGATTTCCGAAGAGACCACCTGGACGCGGGTTGCATCCAGCGCTTCGCTGCGATTTTGGTCAGGTCATCCGACCGCCTAGTTTTGCCGGTACGAGGACGCTATTCAAGAGCCTTTCTGTCCCATCGGCCATCGGTTCTACGTGCCCTGCCCTCTGCTATTTCAAAGAGCTAATTTGCTGGGCTATGTCGACGACTTTCGTTCTTCTACGAATCTCCTCATTCCTGATTCGATCACTTAGAGAAACACCTAGTATAGCCCATAGCTCTATGTGCGACCTCGAACTTCTTTATGTGGCCTATAGTGAAGGACCACGTTTCTGATCGATATGCCATCACCTGGTTAAAGTCACTACGGAGCTTTCCGAACGCTGTCCATCCGAATCGGATTCGTCGAAACACCTCGTCCTTGAAGCCGGAAGTATCGATCTGGATCAGCTGTCCCTGATATATGTATATCTGCAGCTTCAAGGATGGAGCTCCCAACATAAACCGGTGATGGCGCAACATGAACATTCGATATTACTTCATTTGTCCATGTTCATTTTAAAGACTACCTCAAGTCCTCCAACGACTCCGCCATAATGATAATATCGAAGTACTTCACAGTGTTGACATATGCCTACTATGTTTCTACAAATGTGAGTGCAACAAAACGGACGGTTTAATACAATGTGTTCATGAAGTATGTATTTCTAAAAATAGAGATGTTTGTTTGTAGTTTCAACCTCGTTCATTTAAGCGTTTATTGACTACAATGGCATTGTTTATGGACAGGAAATTATTTGATTGTGATATCCGGACTCCGGAGCTTACACTGTAATGTTCAACGTAGATAATTTGGAACTTTATAATCAAAGAATACATTTACCTAAGAGAGGATATGAACATTGGATGACTTGATGAGGAGGTTCGTAAAGAAATAGTAAGAGACAGTAGTTGTAAACTATTGTTTCTCATGCCTTTTAGTAATGCACAGTTATCACTTCCCAGGCCAGGTTAAGCTACTTTTGCCGCTGTTGATGCGTTTTTTTATTTAAAGTTTTATTCAAAAACTCGTTCATTCTACGTATACTTACTTGGGTAACCTTAGAAACTATGAGGATTTATGATTCAAAGTTCACCATTTTTTCCCTATTTTAGAATCAACATGCAATAATATTGTCGGAATATTGAATTAGAATGGCAGGTGTGCATGACGTGATCAAACGTCAAACGGATACTGTGCAACTACCCTACTCCAATTTAGTAAACAATGGATCCGATTGCTATAAAAGGGAGGAGAAGTTTGGTAGGATATGTGTGAACGAAATATAGATTACAGTGTTAAAAAGAGTGACGATGAATACATATAACCTTCGAAAATTTTTATGGCTAGAAACTCCTCTATAGACTACCAGCAGCAGGTATTTGCTTAACATACTATCAGTAACGATGGATTTAGTTTTGGCAGTTTGAACAACATTCATTGCGTTATGCACGTTGTAGAACAGATACATTTTTGAAGATTATAGAGCAGTGGATGCTTCAAAATGATTGAAATTGAGAATAATAATACCTACGTTACGCAATCAGGGTGTTGAGTTGTTTTCGAAGAATAATCTTTATTATTTATAATAATTATAAATAAATTATAAAATAAATAAAATTTATTATTTATTAATAACCTGTATTTTTTTTTAATAATCATAAACTAGCGCTTGACAGCAATCCCGCCTGATGGTAAGCAGTGATGCGATCGTTGATGGTAAAGCGCGCTAATTTATTAAGAGCCTATTCACTCAGAAAAACTGAGCGAATAGGAAGGAAGACGGCAGTTGAGCGAGGTGATGCAATGTTAAACCCAACAACACGACCAACGATGCTGCGCCTAAGGGAGATTGATCTGAAGACCCTCCACGACCAAACTCCCAACACAACAACATTAGGCGCATCGTACCCGGCACACATCGCAACACAACTGCTCAAAAAGTGTGAAGTCCCTGGTTCCTGTGCCAGGTGCTATACCAGAGTAAGTTAGTAGTAAGTATAATTTAAACAACAGCTTTATACACGTCGTTTTCTGGAAGTTTCATCAAGAGTTTGATTGCGAAATCAACAAAATTTCAACATTTAGGTATAGTGCGACCGACAAAGCGAACGTGTTCTAGTCATCTGTCAGCTTCACACAAAAGAATATGCGTTTTCAAAAATGATCTTTATTAAGCTACTATACTTCATTTCTTTAGGTAATAAACTAAAGGCAAATAAAAAAAAAACACGTGATGTAGATAACCGACTAAACGTAATAGAAAGTCTATTCAGTTGTCATGCTATGTCACAGTTATACTGTTCAATTTAGCAACGCTATAATAAAGTTGCTATATTGAAGTGTAGATAATTTCGTTGGTTATAAAAAAGACGCCTCCGCCGGGTTGGAACAAGCGGGGCAGACCAAAGAAATGCTAGCTTGACGTTGTAAGAGATGACATGCGTGCCAACAAGCTCTTACCACATGATGCTACAGATCGTGCGAAATGAAGGGGAATGAGCAGGAAAGCGGACCACTGGCTGTAACGTGAAAGCCGCGGATGCAACCGGGATGAGGGCTAAGATGATGATAATATAGAAGAATCTGCAGTTTCATACCAAACTGCTAAATCTACGCGGTCAAAATGTATGGAACATTTTGTAGAATAGTTTATAGGATGCATTGTGGAGAGTGTGCACGGGAATTGCATGACTTGATTCCCCCACCTCCGTTCCATCATCGGACGACCCGTCGTCGAGTACCCTTACGTTGTTGATACCACTACGATCTTGCCAGCGGCGGTGTTTCCAGCAGACTACAATTTAAGTGTCTTCAAGGATAGAGTGAAAGTTGTTAATAAACTAGCGCGCTTTACCATCAACGATTGCATCACTGCTTACCATCAGGCGGGATTGCGGTCAAACACTAGTTTATAATTATAAAAAGACCAAGTACTATTTTTTTTTATAACCGACATCATATTTGTACACTAATAATTCTAAAATCATAATTATGCTGATTTCATGACCATAGTTTGCGCACTGGTTAAAATTATATCATATATCTTTCTGTGAATATTATGGATCCTTTAGTGCTAGATTTAGAAAAGCAGGCATATTTTGTACATTAGGTACCTACATTTTTTTATAGATAACCTAAAGTTATTGAGTCGTTAATGTCTGAAAATTCCGTCCTAAAATGGGTGAAAATTTTCCAGCATCGAAACTCATGCTCTTTAGACCATAACGTGCCATTAAGGGATCTAATTCAGGCCATAATTTAAATTTATATAGCCTTAAAGCAGCATTATAATTGGTAACTTGACTAGCTAAATACGAATTGTTATTTGATAAGTGGTCGGTTCGTAGATGGGTGCCCATTCAATGCGTATCGAGGTTCCTCCAAGCCATAGAAACCACGTTACGGCGTAGTCAGCAACTCTAAATTTGGACAATCAATATTATTGAAGGGTTATCGTATTACTCAGTTACTGAATTTTGGTCAGGTCAGGCGCTGGTGTTCAGCTGCATCCAGTAACATTGGAAGGCGACCGCAACATATTTGGGAAAAGGCTAGACACATTCGATAATTTATGATAATTGGAACCTGGGTGAATGTTTTATCATTATGCAGTAGGAGCTAATTACTTCACGCCGTGGTATATTTTGTACCACGGCGTGAGGTCAGGCGACATTTCAAATCAATATATCTTTCTAAGTATTTGAATGAAAGAAACAATAAAAAATAGGTATTCAATATTTTTCATAAATCTATCTGATGGATTTTTAGGATACAACCCAATTCATTGGTCGGGGCAACATTTCTATTTCTTGATGATGAGGTTCATAATTATTAACAACAAATTAAAATTAAAGTTAGTGAGGTTGTACCGGTTGAAAATTCTTATATCAGTAGAAAACTACGTTATTTGCGAATGTCATATGCTATATATTAATCCCAAAAATGAAAAGAGTCGGGAGGCGGATTTTATCAAAAGCCAAAATGTTTACCTCCCTAGACGGGTACGGCATAGCTAGTAATATTATAAAGAGAATAGAAACTGAATAAAGTCACGGGAAGAAACCTGTATATTATAATGATTTAGTTTTTCAACACTCTTGAGATGATTTTGCATGCTCGCCTTATATCTCGATTGTAATGCAATACAGCTCGGTTGCTGATATGTACCGCGTGCTAGCTTGGAATCTAAACTAATGGAAACCGTTCAATATTACCCTAATTTTGAATCTGAGAGTCAAGGCATAGTTTCTAGAACACTTTTCGCAGTTTGCTTATCTTATTATGAAAGTATGACTCAGTTTTTCTAACACGTTTTCTACCTTTAGTTTAACTGACTGGTAAAGTTATTATATTTGCAGATATTATAAAAAATTGTACCCTAAATGGGATATGAAAATTACATACAGCAATAACCTTGCAGGTAAGTAAACATTCAGGTAATTGGCAAAAATGCTTTAACGTTCTTAAGGACTCGTCCCTTACTGTGATCCGGATGTATATATTACTTCCGAATTGTATCAAAAATATAGTAGAGTGACCTTTGGTAAAAATATCGATTCTCTTAACCAGAGGTTGAACTACATTGATCAGGAAAGTTCGAGACGCAAAGTTCAAGACCTTTCGGTCTAAGATAAAGTGGATTATATTTCGCAGTTAAAGTTATAATCTTTATGAGGAGGTCAGGACCTTTTTAATTTTAATGATTGAAGGCTGTTTGATCATTTGAGAATGCTTAGTTCTGAAAGTGAACTTTGTAAATAGTTTGGGAAAGGTTTAAGCACTTTTTCACTGTGACTTGTGGATAACTAAAATTTGTACATCTTGAACGTCTATACTCTGCTCATTCGGTAAGCCGTTTATGATGGGACTACTGATTTCAACGTCACAAAGTACATTGATACACATACGTTTTGCGCGGATATGACACTTGTTTCCCTCGTCTTCGTCTCTTCTTCGTCTATCATCTACCGTGAACTGTCTTGTGCAGTCGATAACCATACCGCAACAATTTCTGGATGTATTTGGGAAAAAATATAACATGGTTTAAAAATGATTTGAATCGATTCAGTTGCTTATTCTAAACAAACTATACTCAGGTTTCGTGTTAAGAAAAAAATAAGGTATATTGATTTTAATTCGAATTTCAAAGTCGACTTTTATGTAATCTGGGATATGTATTTTCTGAGGCAGATATCAAAAACAAATGCTATCAAATGAACAGTGTAGGATTTCAAAACCCACAAGTTGAGAAAAAAGAAATGTGTCACTGTTTCACTGTTTTGTTTTCACTCTAGACAAAGAATATCGATTCCCATTTAAAAAGTGCCGATAACTTTTTTCTATTTTTACGACAAAGATAGCAATTCTTTACAACAACTTGTAATTACGACGCAGTAATCTGTCGCCTCACAAGCTAAGTAAATGAAATGGTCGTAAAATGTTTTCACAATAAACGATAGTACTATAATGTGGCCTTTTAACTTGTCACGTTTAACATCCACCGGTAACAACCGTGTCGTGGCCCTATTGTTTATCACAATAATAACTTCTACAATGTAGAAGATATAGAATCTACACCAACTGATTGTTTTGAAAAATATAAAGGGTGTCTCTGACATCGACGCACAAACGAATACCATGGATCCAGTACATAATTCTGATTCCCCCCGTGATGAAAAATTTCGTCGGTTATTTCCCGATTTAAAAAAAAAAATATATGTAGTTTTTTTCACTTTAAACCGTTCATAATTGCTTTAATTTTATAACCAAATAAGATTTTCAAACAAAAATTAATAAATTCGCTTATTACACAAAAAAGCGCAATGTGAACAAAACTCGAAAAACTATCCTATCAGCTGATTTAATAGAGTTCACATCAGGGGTTAACATCATACGCACAAACACGCGCGGCGGCACGCTTGCAATGTTCAAAGGTCGAACCGACACATTTTTTTAAACACTATAATTTCTATAACCGCTCATTAACGATATAAATAACTAACATAATTTTATTAGTGGCATGCGGTCTAGCCTTTTCGTGAAGTTTGCGTTACGATGTCAGATACACCCTGTATAGATTATCTCATGACTAGTTTTTTGCTAGTTCCTGCAGATCAAATAAACGTTTCATAAGCAGTATCAGCCCACAACGTTCCCATTACTGGTTCTTAGACCTCCCCTTTTCGAGAGGGACTGCGCTTGTCATCTACCACGTATCACCCGTGCGGGTGGCAGGCGTCAAATATCTTCGAATTTTTGGACATGCCATTTTTGCCGTTTCCTTTTCCTTATGATGTTTTCTTTTCGTTTGAAGAATGATCATGTATTACAAAAGGTACTCCCGAAATGGCGATGATGTGAAGAGTCTGTACAGGTTCATGGCCCAAATATGAAAAATGTGTATTTAGGGTACGATGGGACTGACATACACATTGCGATTATAAATGGATTATAATTGAGACATAGTACTGATTCACATATAGTAGTAATAAAAAGTTTCCCAAGCTTAGACACCTGAGGGCTTAGGAGAAGGTGACAATCACTTTTAAGGTCAATTTGCAAGTCAAGTTGCATTACTGAAAGACTTTTAACAGGATTGACCCACCCAATTTCAAGCTCAGATCTTTCCGGCTCGTTCCCATAATAGACCTTATCCTGTTGTCCATCTGGCAAGATCAAGGTCGATAACTGGCACAAGCAGATTTCTTTTTTTTAATCGATAATTTCAACGATATCGACTCAGAATTTAAACAATACGTAAAAACGTTATAGAAAATGTGGTAAACATAAATCATAGCATTCTGTTTAGGAAACGCTTAAATGATCAACAGTTCATAACATCCGCATAGTTTAGCTAACATATGTAGGAGAATAAACTAATTAAGGTATTTGCCCTTGATAGGGACCACGTATACTACGTAGTATAAAATCTGAATGACCTCGGAAATTACGATGTTTAGTAAATATATGCGGTAATGTTCCTACAACAAATCAAGATCCTGTTAAATATCGTGCAGTCTCATGAATGAAAGAAAATGTAGGTAAATCAATATCAGAAACAAAATCAAATTTACTAAGTAATCCTACTAATATAATCAACATGAGTGGTGTTCGTATGGATTTATATTTGTTCCTCTTTTTGGCAAAAACTACTGAACTTATTTGCATAAAATTTGATGAACGTGTTGCTGATAACCAGGAATAAGATATATACGGGTTCGAAACTTACATATGTGTTAAAAGAACTCTAACATATTCAGCTTGCTTTATTGTTGACAAGCAGCGCCTCGTATATACCCGCATATATCTTGGTCCTGAAGAAAAATGGGTGCACATGTGTTAATTATGGTTATAAATATTCCGTGTGCAAAATTTCACCCAAAACAATAAATATCCATAAAAACTACAATTCATAATACAATAGTAGAAATCACAATTATGTTGGCACCATTATTGGTTACAATAAATCAAGAAGCATGAAATATTACATTAATGAATTAATATTTATATACGATAGGCCTATCCCAAAAATTACAAGTTACAATCGCAACTTCTTCAATAATCAGACAGAATCAATTATCAATAAGAGAGTTACAAATACACTAAACGCTACGCTTTCCAACTAATAAATTATAACTCAGACAAACGTTCACGTAACTTTAAATAGTTATAATTTATGACGGCAACAAATCTCTGAGGAAGTTAGGGACAATCAATTTACAATTTACATAACAGTGAACGATATAATGGTGGAGTACCACAATGGTGGACCGATTGGTTAGCTATCACGTAATTGAGCTTAGATTATGGTGAAAGGAAAAGGGAAAAACGAATCCCCTCGAGAACCCTTGAGTATGGTGGGCGTTATAGCAAAAAGCTAAAGATTGTAATCAGGTTGATGGTCACGCTGCGTCTTCCGGTAACGTGGCCGCCATTCCAGAACCTTACTGCCCAATCAATGTGCCCCGCCCACTGTCACTTAATTTTAGCGACTAGGAAGACGCAACGTAGCTAGGGTTCTCTAGACGTAGCGTGGGTAGGACCCCAACAAGGTGGACTGATGATGGTCGGAAGAAGCTGATGGATGCGGGCAAAACATGACTGGCCATCGTGAAAAGCCTTGGGGGAGGCCTTTGTCCAGCAGTGAACCTCTATATGCTGAAGTAGAAGAAAAAGATGGTCTTAAGAGAAACAGTCAATTAGGAAAGTGATGTTACCTTTTACAATACATGATTTAAGGAAATTTACTGCTTCTTTATCGACTCGTTATGTAGTATACGATTTGCAATCAAGTAAATGACGACGCAATTGCTACTATATATCAATGGAAGTGAAAATGTTACAGGAAGAGATACGAGCGAATATACAACATGTAATGTAATTAAGGCACACCCTCAAACATCCCAATTAGACTATTGTGTTGTAATCATGATACATACACTGAATTTTTAATTTAACATGTATATGCATCGTTATTTATTAAATTATTTATACCAATTCTTGGAGAACGAAGACCTTAACGTTCTTGGAATAAGGTTTATTTTGTATTGAATGATTAAATTTGTATGAATATTAGTAAACCTGCGATTTTAAAAGTCCATACGAACAATAAATAGGTTTAATATGACAATAAATTCCGTAGTTTTAATTATTTTTGGGATAAAAAATTACCTATATTAAAAATGAAATAAACCGATCCAGTAAACGATTCTGAATAACCTATTTTCAGGAAGATCGTAAATTAATTTACATGATGTATAGTTGTTGAAACAAGGAAGGTTATCAATGAACGCAAAGTTCAACACTTAACGAAAATAAAAATCTGAAGTATAGTATATGTGATTAATGATGGACAGAAAGTATGGCTCAATTTGAATTTTCTACAACCTTATTTGTATACCTGCATTCTTGCAAATAATATGTAGAACCTGCCGAGCAAACTATCAAGCCAAATCTTATTAATACCTGTCCTTCATATAGAACTGGATAACCCTCATCATCTCAGCGTTAATTCCAGTTCCACCGTAGCTTTCAGCTTTGGAGTCTAGGGTCCGCTTTAGCAGTCTAACTGCTGATTTTGGCTAAACTTCGATATTTTCCGCGAAGCGACTGCCGTCTGACTTCCACAACCCGAAGGCGATATCGAAGCATTGCAGTTAATTAATTGTTAGACTTTTGAGGGCTCCAACAACCCGTAACGACTGCCACTAGATGTTCGTATGGCAACCGGAACCAACGGCTTAACGTGCTTTCCGAGGCACCACCAGACCAGTGCAAATATTCATATTCATGCATACAAACATTTGCACTGTGCGGGGATCGAAATTGCGCCTGCTTGTGCAACGGCCGCGTTCGCTACCGCTACGCCACGGAGACTGTCGAATATAGAATTGGATAATAGAAAATACTATATGTCAACGAACCAATAGTTACCAATTTACCAATAGTTGATAGAATTAAAGCATGAAATCAGTACTGGCGTAAAATTAAGTTACGCATTTCAAATGATGTAATTCTGAAAAGTCATTGGATTTAGACTTGAATCGTCTCATTCGAATTCAAATTGAGTTTTCTTCTGATTGTGAATGTTGTATTTGAAATGTATAATTTCATTTCAGATTCCAATATTGGTAAAGTATTCAAGATGGCAGCTGTGACGAGGTTCCAGGCTCTTGTTTATATATCCATTAATTTTAACTAGGTATTTACGGAATATCTGAACTAACTGAATGCGAATTTCACATATGTATTTTAATACTCTAACTAAAGCATCATAGAATGTAAGAAAAACATTAGATAAAGAAGTTATATTTATATATTTATACTTACGCACAAAGAAGATGTACAGAAGGGGACTTATGCCTTAGGCATTCTTTACCAGTCAACCACGGGTGGTGAAGAGATTAGATGGCAGGTGCTTTAGTTAAAACAATGACAAGGAAAAGAAAAACCTCATAACACTATATAAACAAATACTTAAATAAGCTATATACATATACAATAGTATATACATACATATATAAAAAATAAAACTTGTGAGAAAGGTGTTGAGATGACCCTACCCTAATTATTAACATGCATAATAACTCTGCAATTTCCGCTTAAATGCAACCAGACTTCACCAAATTCACTAAACTGTAAACTTGGACAATTAAACATGATTTACTCCAGACATGCTTTGATTTAACGCATTAGATGGTACACTTATATATTAATATTAGACTTCTCTGTTAAGTAAATTTTATCGCTGCAGTAAAAACTCCACAATGGGGGAGAAAATTCGTCATATACTTAACTATTATTCGAACAAAGTAGACGCTAAAATAATTCAACAATAAGGAAGTATTGAAATCTGTCAAAGCTTGTCCCAAAACCGATATAGTATGAAAAGATACGATCACATCGCGTGTCTACGATATATTAGCTATTGATGCTAATGAAAATGTCAATTGTTTAGATAAAATACATTGTTTGATTTCAGGTCATCGTTGATAAATCGATTAATAATCTTTTGTCTATGCTGACTATGCCAAGGTTCTGTCCTGATTTTTGTATCAGATAGTGTGTGCTTTTATAGCATATGAGCGTAGGTGGCACCGGCTGCGTTTGATTTACAAGATAAAGGCGGGACTGCCATCAAAATATATGTAGGTAAGATTGCAATAGAGAGTGAAGTAACTGAAAATATACTTGACAGTCCTGGAATAGAAAATTATATAAAGGTTGCCAATGTAGGGTCTAATGCTAAAATTTAGATAAAGGTCAAAGAATATCATTATCACAACTCCAGTAGCACACACTGAATGCAATGAAAAGACACGGTAAAAGATAATTATAGTAAAGTTAAAAAATCAAACCCAAGAACGATAGGGTACTTGACTAAAAAAAAAAAAACTAATCAATCCGTCAGTCAGATTTCCAAAAAATACTAGACACGTATTTTATGTTTTATCAAATCAATAAAAATTGACAAATATAAAAGGCATCAAAGATCAGGAGTGGTGGCTGGTTACGTCACTGGTCGCTAAAAAGTGTAGCGTGCAGTGACTTCACACGAGTTTTCAAGTTGTTCAGTTCAGTTTGTCGTCTTCATTTTTTGTTTATATGAAAAAAGAAAAAAAAATAGTGTCTAGTATTTTCTGGAAATCTGACTGACGGATTAATTAGTGTTTTTTTTAGTCAAATAGCCTATTATAATGCATTTACATTCTCAGTTTTATATATTTTAACTTCATGTCAGTTTGTTAGTCTTCAGTTTAATTTTGGGCTCTCACGTAGGTAGTCCTCTTCATATTGTATTAAAGGTCACGCACGCGTCAGCTTCTAAAGAAAATGTATGAAAAAGCAACCTAGCTAAAGTATTAAAATAAAAGTACGTTGCCCCACACTAGGAATTTCTCTTGTATCGTGGGTGTGTTTACATTTACACATACACAAACACCCAGCTTGAACAAATACTTGTAATAGATAGTATTAAGCACGTTACGGGTAAAACTTGTGTTTTTTTTTATAGCGAGGATATTGTTGTACAAGGAGAGATTTCATCCACTGCTGGTGTTGATGATTATGATGAAACAAGTTGCAAGTTCAGGGTTACTGATTAATTCTTAAAAGTTGTAATTGCAAGTAAATGGGATATAAAAGGAGTTACTTTTAAAAAGCTACCATAAGATTACTGCCTTCCGCTACCTGATAAAAACTCGCTAACACCATGACTGAGACTTTACGTCAATCCGTTATGATGTCATTTGTCGCCTGTCATAACACGGGTGACATCAACACAGTACCGCGCTTCACAATTGAAGAAACTTAGCCAAAGAAACAAATAACGCCGGCTAGTCAAAACATGAGGTAAGTATTTAGTTATACAGTGGTTCCTTAGATTGCCTTATGTCACTGAAAAAGAAAAACATTCGCCCTCAACGCCATTTTTTATCAAAATTTTCTTTGTTTCTATTGGACAAGTGTTGACGGTGGCTTGGCTTTGCTATATTTCGTCACTTTACTTAAGTGACTCGTATTACATTATGTGATTTTTTCGCCAAGATGTGCACCCAGTAGTGGGACGATAAAAGTTTGATGATATACAAATGAAAAATATAACTTCATTTCCTATTGAAAAAATAAGATAAAGTCAACAAGTTTTTATTCAAAGCAGGCAGTCAATTTAAATATGTATTCATCATAAACTGTTATTTCCTCAATACATATTATTTTAACAAGGGTCACGGCTCCACAAAAATGTTTAAAGATTGATCATCTTGTCTTTTGAGAACATTTTTTTCTATCTTTTTTAACTAATCTGTTTAAATTATTTAGCCGTTATAGATATTAATAACAGCACCCAAATTGCGTAACAAACTATTACTATTAGTTGGAATCATTTCTAAGCATATTGGTAGTCCATTGCTCCATATGTAGGAAAATGTCTCTTAAAGATTTTTAAGAGACATTTTTAGTACATATGGAGCAATGGACTAACAATATGATTATTCGATAATGTAAATAACGAAATGTATGTTGTTGAACTGTCAAAATGAAACCATTGCTAGTAATAATGTGTTAAATACTTAGTAATTACCCTAGAGGAGGGTAAGTTTCTAATTGACAGTGGAGACGTCGACAAGAGGGAGAGTGTTTGTTGTGTTACTGCTCTATGGTTGCTGTCCGACTGTTGTTTATTTTAAATACGCGGATAATTCAGTAGGCCTAGTATGAGTTTTCAATACGAGACTCGATCATACGCATCGAGCGCGTTTGGCGCTCTCATTGGTTGAGAGTTCTTACGACCTTGAAGCGGGCCAATCGCTGAGTCAAACGCGCTCGATATCGACGATCGAGTTTCGTAATGAAAACTCATACTAGGCTTACTGTTAGCGCGTTGTAGGTAGAATTTGTGTGACATCAGAGACTGCAACTAGATTGAAAATCTAGTTACAGTCTCATCTCGGCGACAACCAAATAGTAGGGAAATTTGATGTATTTTTTGACAGATTGACACAGAGATTAGACGGTGCATGTTCTTAAAATTAGTAGAATTAGCCTGGCCTGTCAGTACAGGCTGAAGAAAAAGAAGAAGCCCTCAGATGTGATGTGTAGTTAGTATATGGCGTTATAGATGTCGCTACACTGTATCAGCTTCCTCTAAATGTTGGTCAACTACCAATGTTTTTTTTTGTCGTCCTCCGGGTCGACCCGGACTCCGGTGTCCGCCCCGGGTTCGATCCTCGGCCAGGTCTTGATGGAAAACGATCTTTTTCCTGCTTGGCCTGGGTCTTGGATGTGTATCTATATATGTAGGTATCTATTATAAAATATAATATCGTTGAGTTTCGAATTTACTTCGGCCCTAGCTCAATCTGTGTGATTTGTTCCTATATATTTATTTATTTATTAAATGTTGGTGATTTCTTGTTGTTTCATTTCAGGGGTTACGCTGACCTTTTTTTTCTAATGTAGCGCTTGTCCGCAATCCCGCCTGATGGTGAGCAGTGACGCAATCGTTGAAATTGTTGATGGTAAAGCGCACTAGTTTATTAAGAGCCTATTCACTCTAGCCTTGAAGACACTCAAATTGTAGTCCGACGGAAACATCGCCGCTGGTAAATTGTTCCAGTCCCTCGATGTACGCGGTGTAAAGGAGGAGGCGAAACGCTTCATCCGGATCGTAGTGGTGTTAACAACGTAAGGGTGGAAACTCGCCATACAACGGGTCGTCCGATGGTGGAACGGAGGTGGGGGAATTAAATCATGCAATTCCCTCGCACACTCCCCAAAATGCATCCTATAGAACACCGAAAGGCTAGCTACTCAACGCCTGTTCTCTAGGCTATGGAGACCGTCTCGAGTTAAATCAGGGTCACCAATCAGCCTCTTCGCACGCCTCTCCACTGGATCCAAAGTGGCACGACTACCCTTTTTGGGCACGGGTTGCACGTTGGCAAGCTTCCAGGATTCGGACACTAAACCAGTCCTAAATGAGAGGGGATACAAGCGCGTCAATACAGGATATAACTCGGCCGCACATGCTTTGCGGGCGAAAATGCCTAAGGCATTAGTAAGTCTGCCATTGTGCAATGTTTGTGCATAAAGTTTTTAATAAATAAATAAACAATCAATTACATTAATTAACTTAAAAACTACTACTTAAACTAATATGGAATTGTGAACTTTTTTTTTTTTTAATAATTATAAACTAGCGCTAGACCGCAATCCCGCCTGATGGTAAGCAGTGATGCGATCGTTGATGGTAAAGCGCGCTAGTTTATTAAGAGCCTATTCACTCAGAAAAACTGAGCGAATAGGAAGGGAGACGGCAGTTGAGCGAGGTGATGCAATGTTAAACCCAACAACACGACCAATGATGCTGCGCCAAAGGGAGATTGATCTGAAGACCTTCCACGACCAAACTCCCAACACAACAACATTAGGCGCATCGTACCCGGCACACATCGCAACACAACTGCTCAGACCCGTCCTCCGTACAGCTTCACCAGACATCATGCCGGAACACGACAAATCGCTTGGCGGCAAGGCTTGGTCTGGTGGATGGTAACTTCTGCCGGCGGCCGCACACTTTCTTTCAGAGAAGACGTAACGTATGTTATGTTATCGCATAAGCTTATTCCATTCATGCGCAAACACGTCACATTTAGGGTTGGTCATCAGAAGGGCATTTAGCACCTTTAGGTACGACAGACCGGGGATTCAGCTCTGGATACAATTGTTGCTGGGAGTTGCGCAAACAGATTGTGTTTGCGGCTTTGACGGTGGCCGACGTATTTGTCAGGCACAAATAGTCGGTTGAAAAGTCCATGGAGTCACATATACCTTATACATAGTCTGGCTAAATACTAAAATTCACTTAGCATAATTAGCACGTACCTGTTAAATTAACTTATGTTAAATTAACATAATGATCTAGAACACTAGTTCTATTTGCCTTGCAAAATGGTTGAGTATAGATATGATTTTATTGCCATCTATCACACCTGTGTCAAGTTATGCTAAGTATTCCATTGAGGTTAGGTTCAATAATTCAGGTCCTGTTTAGTCGTGGGTAGGTCACGATTTATTATTGTGGGGATTTCATATACTCTGGCGATTGCAGAACAATGAGCGATTAGGGACAAAAAAGTAGGAATCAGAAGGAATTTCTTGCGCGGAATAAGCAGTGAGGAGAAAAATTTCTAAGATGCGAATCGCACGAAGGAAGATGCTATGAAATAGGAGGAAACTCTGTTTAGAAGAAACGGTTTATATTTCAAGTTACCTAGGCCGCAGTCTCCAGTAAAGCGAGTGTTATACGAGATGACGAGCGGCCATGCGCCGGCGCCAACGTCGGGCGCCTATGCGACCACGTGCGTGACCGCACGCCATGTGTTCACATCTTAAATAAGGAGTCGTTAGAGGACTGACTAAGCGAAACTGTTAATTGCTGTAGAATATATGTATATATTCTACAGAAATTAGTAGTTGATTGTAGTAGCATAGTTACGGAGGCTTTTCTAGAACCTTTTTGATGTTAACTCTGCCAGATGAAAATATTACAAGAATATACTTTATAACCTTGAAAATACTTATACGTCCTTCTCCCTTCGAGAGGGAGAGGATTATTTCACTATCTTCCATGTGGAATCAGTGCGGTTTGGTACTAACTAGCAAGTTCTCATTTAATTTTTAATAAACATCCCCGATAACTTTGATTCTCATTGTATACGCACGGCTATCTTAAGTGCTACCTTTATTTGTCAAATATTATATCTATGATTCACACTATAGTTTTGATAGTTGGACAAGTTTGAACATGTTGAGGTTCTTTTAGGCTTCTCAGAACTTCATAGTTTCTTATGCCATTCAAAAATAGTCTTAGTTTTAAGTACCTTAAAGTGCATATTTGTATGAGTACGGAAAAAGTCATCGAACGGTTTCTTGGACGACCTCGAGCGCACTCACGCGGGCTCTTGTTTGCACTTAAAGGTACTGGTAATAAGGATTATTATTGAATGTTCGCTTTGAACTGCGCAAAATGGTAGAGGCCTGGTAAGTCTAACGTCTTACATTCATTAAAGGAAATAAGATCATTGAGTCAGAGGCACGGCGC
The DNA here is from genome assembly GCA_037179545.1 of Sesamia inferens. NCBI lineage: Eukaryota > Metazoa > Arthropoda > Insecta > Lepidoptera > Noctuidae > Sesamia > Sesamia inferens. The sequence goes on along the minus strand of CM073939.1, from coordinate 3,860,135 downwards.
CTGCGCTCCGTAAGCGGTCACGCACGTGTAAATATGCGCAGGCGCCGCCAGCAGGTGATACTGCGATCAATATCACACCTGATATCGAACTGAAGTTAATTGTTTTTCGATTTGTAAGAAACTTTATCAGTGGCTTCTGAAATTGCAGTTACCTCCAACCTTCAATCTCAATGTAGCCCGCGAAATTCGAAGTTCTTATGTAATGTACATGAGTTTTACAATATGTAATGCCCTCTTTCTAGAAGCATCGACGACTTGTAAAATATGACTGGGACAGACAGTTTGCGAGTGGTGGAGGACAAGGGTGTGATGACGTAGCTAGGCAGAGACCAACATAAGTGATGCCAAAGTAGATATTTACAAGTTCTTAACTTCAAATCGTCTGCAGAAAGCGGGTAATTAATTTTATTTAGTCGGAAACTAAAAAATTAAATAAACAATAGTAAGAAGAGAGAATGAGACAATTTGATATACAGAGTGGTGCTGACAATACGACAATAAATTAAACATAGTGTACCTCAACACATTCTCAGTCTACATATAAAAAAATCATATAAATATGTCCATTAGTTTAGTCACAGGAAATTATTTTTCATTTTTCACATTTTCTACATGATGTACATGTTGATAAGGAAGCGCTTACAGGTCAGTAACCGTCGCATTCTGCGGTACCAAACTTTAATAACAATAGCGCGAAAAAAGCAAGTCGATACAGGATCGCGCTGTCGCCGATCAGAGGTCAGTGAACCAATATTTTTAAAGGATGTTCTATTCCGTTTGCAATTTTATGCGATTCAGTTTGTTTGAAATTTTCATTTTATTATTTTTAATGCTAGGTTTTTTTCTATGGTTTAGGATTATTCCTATGAACCATCATTGTTCGTGTTTTTATTTATTGTCGTATTGTCAACACCAGTCTGTATTTAAAGACTACTGACAAGTAACCAATAAAAAGAGAAATATTAATAATAAAGTACATATTCACAAAACATAAAACTGTAAATGATGTCATAAAAATGTGCCGCATGAGTGGAACAACAGTGCCACATCATTATTTCTTTTTTCGGTTTCAGCTGAATACCTTTATTTTTTATGAAGATCCACATCATGTAAAATACAGCAACTTCATCCGGGTACACTGAAAACCAACTTCGACATAGTTGGGAAAATTCGCAGCTATTGATGAGATAGCTCATCAACAAACAAACGGATAGTGGACAAATAGGATTGGGCCGAGGCCTCTTCATCCGATAACAGTTTCTTTAAATGAAACATTCTGACCTTGTGATACGTCATCCAAAATAAAATGCCAATTATTTGCATGTGCATTTTAAGAAAGCATACATCATGAATAATATACGTTGACAAGTTGTTTGACAGAAGGACAATTCTAGCATATATGAGGTATAAGAAAAAGCGGCTGTTTTTGGAAGGCAAAATAAATGAGTCACAGAATGCAGCTTTAGCTTGAGCATACTTTGTGAAGAACGTAGTTTGCATGTAATTGTATGTGGGCGGGGTGCATTGACTGCTTAGGCATTCTAACAACAACTCAATAGAGCGTCAAGATTAATTTCAGATTTGAGAAATAAAAAGTTCAGTTGAAGCTTAGCTTAGCTTCAAGCTGTCTAACACGAGAATTGCGTCCTGGAATCTAACAATGTTTTGGCGAAAAAGTAGAAAATCTTTTCGAATTTGTTTCCGTTGTTGTGCTGGCGTCTGTACATGAATGCAGCAAAATCTGTTTCGAAAGGTCAACCAAATGGGACTCCTGTATCTTGAAAGACTGAATTGAAAACACAGAGATTAAAATTCCTTACTTGGGTCAGGCTTTTGTTTAGAATCTCTTGAGGCGAGATCTTGACTTACAAAAAGCCTTATGTTGAGTTTTGGTTGAGCAATTTTAAGTGTTCAAATGATTTCTCCCAGCATCTAAGTCTGAATTTGTCTAGGGCAGGGCATGAAATATCAGCATAAAACAGAGAGCATGGACGATTTTGACATTGTTGGTTACGTTGGGTAAGGTTGTTTTAAGTAAAACCTATTACAGTTCTACGACCAGTATTCCCATAAATCACTCCGATTTAAAAACTAACCTACATATTCAAATTCCGGAACTTTATCGGAAAACCGTTATAGGTTTTCAAATTACTTATACCAACAAACCAAAAGAAATCGTACAAGGTCCTGACGTAAGGTCGTACTCGTACTATGGCACGTGTGGTAAAACGTGGTGGCGTTGAGTTTAGCGTTACAATGAACAAGTCAATTCTAATGGCCTCTTGATCAGTCAGGGCTGACACCTAACAGTAAAGCGATTCTGGAGTCTGTCCTCTAAGTCCGTCATCGAAGGTACGGACCCGTCCGAATGTAGTTTGACACTTATAATGATCTCTCCTTCCGACTTACCTTTTTCGTTCTGGTAAAAGCACAGCGGGAGTAAAGACCAAATAAAAATTGGCCTCGAACTAATCTCATGTCTGTAGAAAATTATCGTAAGCCCAAAATTATGCATATAGTGCTTAGAGTGTAGTAGCAATGAGTTTCATTTTGACAGTTCAACAACATTCATTGCGTTATTTAAGTTGTTAAGCAGACACATTTTTCGAATATATGTAGTAATGTGTTATGCAATTAGGGTGCTCTTTATACATTATAAAGGAGTCAAGATTCAAGGGACTAAAAAGGAATGTCATTTAGTGAATCTAGTTACGATTAGGTAAGATGCAAAGAAACGTGCTTAGACGCGCTAAGGTAGACCGCGAAATTAATATTTTCTTATGTTTTTTCAATTTGTCGGCCAGAATCAAGTTGTAAATTCATATAATGAAAATAAATACGATTTTACAAATAACAGATAACTTTTATTCGTGGAATAATGTTGAAGTCCACATTCTGTATCGAAGAACTGTCAAAAATGCTAAATTATTTCTCGGTTAAAATTATTTGGCATTAAAAAAAGAGCCCTTATATGTATAAATATAAGTACATACTTGTTACGGTTACAAGCAATTCAATCAATAATTCTTTTTTAATCAACACACGACTTGACACAAAATTTCGGCTAATCAGTCGTTCTCCTTTAACGATCTGGGACACCCCTGCAATATTGATTAACTAAAGACGCTGCACGATACATAAAGTTCATGGTTAATATGTTTGCCAACAGCGGGTTGTGGAAGCGTGATCAAGTAGGTTTTCGATGAGTAAACGCTTTCAAATCTCGTGTCAGCTGGTTTAACAACCAAAACAAAGCATAATCATAGTATTTCAAGGTAACCCCGTGCCTCGGCACGTTTCGTATATGTATGTAGTTAGCAGACACGCCTTGTACACATTATTAAAATTTAAAACTTGTATGTAGCAGTAACATAAATCGATAAAAAATACATTTGTAATAAGTCAAACTGTCGACATATGTACGAGTGTGTTAACAAGAACGGGTGTAAAAGAGATAGTTGCGCGTCGTGTACTCGTGTAGTATTTTAGCTTGTAGGGGGAGAGGGGTGAGGGGAGGCCGCTCCACACGTAGTAATCCTATAATGATATTATATAAAAATTACGTAAAGGCCACATACGAGCACGTGTTTAGAAGCGTGCTCGCAATAGGTTTCACGTTTCAATGAACTAGTCAATTGAAATAGCGTTCTTTGAGTAGGGCTGCGTTCGAAATTCTGCTATGGAAATTGAATTGTACGTATTTAAGTGAAGCTAAATCACGTCTTCAGAGCTTAGTAGATAGTATGCTCTAGAACGTCTACACCTTTTTAATAACACCTACGCCTGTTTCCTTTTTTGAAGCAAAACTTGTCTCTTTTATACTACGCCTGATTTGCTTCACTTTTTGTCAAATTTTAATATTACTTTGTTATACTGTCTGCATAAATTGCAAAGTAGATTTCGTTTCTTTTTTCATGCATTATTTACGAAGCTTAATAATTAATTATACTCAGTTTTTTTGTGCTATGCCATACTTTAGGGTATAAATGACTTCTTATCAAAAAATCAACTGGCCTATCTTTTCAATTATCATTCCTAGTTGTCATTTTATTTAAAAAATAATTCGACGAAGTCAAGACTATTAACGTGAAATATTACAACGTGGCATTTGCTTAACTTTAAATGTGAATTATTGGTTTATATTATAATGAATAATTCGTATATACCGGGTGTATCTGACATCGTAACGCAGACTTCGCGAAAAGGCTAGACCGCATGCCACTAATAAAATTATGACAGTCACTTATGTCGTTAATGAACGGTTACAGAAATAACAATGTTTAAAAAAAAGTGTTGGCTCGGCCTTTGAACGTTGCAACCGTGCCGCTTGCACTTGTTGCCGTGCGGGTTTGTAGATATGCCATTGATCCCTGATGTGAGTTCTATTAAATCAGCTGATAAGATAGTTTTTCTAGTTTTGTTTTCATTGCGCTTTTTTGTGTAATTAGCGAATTAATTAATTTTTACGTTAAAATCTTACTGGGTTCTTCTTGGTTAAAAGTATAGCAATTATGAACGGAAGAATTTCACCACTGGGGGGTTCAGAATCATGTACTGTATCCATGGTACTCGTTTGTGCGTCGATGTCAGATACATCCTTTATAATATCAATGAAACTTAGTTACCTACCTATAGATATCGTAAATATGTATTTCTAGATCACAAATCCTAGGACTTTTTGGATTATTTTCACTTGTAAAACATAATCTGGGAGCCGTGGGATATACAACACACGTAGTACAGAATGACTTCTATGCATCGTGTTTGGTAACTATTTTACCATCAGCATGGCATGTTAAAAATTGTCTGAAACTCAAGGTTGTATTTTTTAAACACGCTCGTTATAAAACATGCAACAGCCTTAGCTTGGAAATTTAGTTTGAATTTGATTCAAATACAATTTAAGACATCATAATCTGCCTGCAATGTAACTTTTCGAAGTTATATGTACATACTTTCTAAGTATATCTTGGACACTCATGACTGATTACAAGGTGAAGAAAAGCATCTTGAGGAAACCTGGACTTTAAGTCTGAAATCACGTATTGAGCAAGCGTGGTGATTACGCTCAATCTTTCTCTGTATGAGAGGAGGCCTGTGCCCAGTAGTGGAACGATAAAAAGGTTGATGATGATGAAGATGAATCTGCCTGCTGCAACACAGGCCTCTCTTCTTGGCGAGGAAGTGAGTAATCCATCGGTATGCCAGTGCGGGTTGGTAGATATCACATTTCTTGGAGTTTCTGGTTCTGGGACATGTCGGATTTCTTACCCACACTCACTCAGGAGACGCCCTGAACGTCGGGAGTCAACAGAAAATTTCCGGCCACAGTAGGCAGGTTGGCACGAACTGGTGGTCGGCGAGCAATGGGCAGCTTGCCGTCCGGTAAGGACCATGCTTGGTGGCACGTTATGTTCCACGTGCGCCTCAAAGAGATGTCAGCGCAGCGTGACGGGGTCCACTAGGACCGATGCTTACCAGTGCCGCGGGTTGTTCGAAAAAGATACCGTGCTCCCTGGCGTATAGGTAAATTAAGGAACACGGGTAGGTTTTAATCAATAAAAGTCTGATAAACCCTTCCGCTGCGCCCAGAGCGAGAGGGAAGACCAGGAGTGGAGGGTATTTGATGTTTTTAAAGCCAAAAAATCTTTTTAGTGATTTTCAATTTGTGATCGCCATGACTTCCGCGATCCCAATGTGATTTATAGGAACCCTTCGCAGTGGGTCGTAGAATATGTGTAGCGGCTGCTTGCTTCAGTACTCCCCCAAGTGATGAATTTCTTTTCATCATGGACCTGCCATGCAGCATTTGTAATTGAATATAGGTATGGGACGATCTTGGATCATAACTGCTACCCAAACATAAGCCACCAAAATTGCTGTAGTGGAAATTGTGGGAAGGGCTAATTTGAGCATAGGTCATGTTTTTATTGTGACCAATATATTGGCATATGATTGATAAGCACAGTTAATATAGAGAGGACGTAGTTACGTATCCTCTTGACAACGTATACAATTCCTAGGAAATTTATATAATTCCTAAATTTGCTCGGAAATGTGTGAAATAAATTTTATAATACACATTTCCTTGTAAATCTATATATTTCCTAAATAGCTAACGGAAATGTATTACTTTAAAGATGTCCATTAGTATGCGGGGATTATAATAAAACTAACCTAACCTTTTTTTTTTTTTGTTGTTGTCGCTGGGGAAAATGTCAGTTACGCATCCCCACCCATCGGGGGACGGGAAGGGTATGTGGGACTCCCCGGGAGAGAGCCTCCCGGTATACCCACTAAAAACCCCAGCGCTACTCCGGCATCGCCATAGTGGCGGGGGAGTGGGAAACTAGCGGAGCCTGAGCTACCTCTCCGCCGGCGAAACCCGCCTGTTCAGGCGGGCCCTCATTTGCCCCTCCTATGGAGGGGCCGTGGCTCCCGCGTGGTGAGCGGTGCAAGGCGGGCGCGGGCACCCCCGTGCCTCACGCCCGCCGCTCACCTCAGGGCGGGAGAATGCGGGCGAAATCCCGCCTTCTCCTGCCCCTACGCCGCCTGCGGAGAGCCGGAGCGAGGGGATCCTCCTCTCGCTCCCGCTCCGCGGCCTCCTTCTGCGACATCACGACCTCGCAGAAGGAGGCCATCGCCGCCCAGGCCCCCTCGCTCCCCACCATCGCTCTGACGATGGCGAGCAGCGAGAGGTCCCCTCCTACCGCCGCGACAAGATCGCGGCGCGGCACGGCCCACGACGGGCACACTGCGAGGGTGTGATCCGCCGTGTCCTCCGCCGCGCCGCAACCGTGGCACGACGGCGTTTCCTCTCGTCCTATCCGATGCAGGTACCTGCCGAAGCAGCCGTGACCGGAGAGTACCTGCACCAGACGGAAGGAGAGGAACCCGTGACGCCTGTCGAGCCAGTCCTTCAGGACCGGCCCGATGTCGTCGAGGGTGCGACGGCCGAACACCGCGGAGGCGAGGTCAAGCGTCCAATGCTGGACGATGGCGTCCCTCGCCTCCCGGCGGACGGCCTCCCTCAGCTCCGGGGCCGGACGCTCGCCCAGCGCCCTGCGCCCCGCCGTCCACTCGTACACTCTAGCGAGCACCCAGGCCTCGAGCTCCCAAGGCGGGGTGCTCGCCAGAGCGCATGCCGAAGCGAAGCCTACCGTCCGGTAGGCCCGCGCTGCCCGCTGGGCGATGGCCCTTTGGGGCGCCCGAAGGGCGGTGAGGTTCTCCCTCCTGTGGAGGGAGTCCGCCCAAATTGGGGCCCCGTAAAGGGCCATGCTCCGCAGTATGCCGGCGTGTAAACGCCGGCACCGCGTGCTGGGCCCTCCCATGTTCGGCATGAGCCATGAGAGGGCGTCCGCAGCCTTCAGCAGGCGCGTCGACAGCCCGCTGAAATGCGGGCCGAAGCGCAGCCTGCTGTCCAGCAAAAACTAACCTAACCTAATTGTTTCAACCGGAGTCTTAATAATAAATCTGTTTCTAAGTTTAACAACGTGTTTTATTAATTTTATTCATAGAAAGTATGGTTTTATACATTTCCTAATACGATATAGGAATTTTATACAATTTCTAGGAAATGTATACATTTCCCAGGATATGTGTGTATTAAATAATGTTTGGAACAATATTTTACACATTTCCTATATAGCTTCGGAATTGTATACATTTCCTAGTAATTGTATATAATTCCTAGGTTTCATACATTTCCGGTAAGATATACAATAATATTAACGTTCAAAATGTGCCGAGTCTCGTGAGCCTAACTTGAATAAATGACTTTTGACTTTAGTTTAAATTTTATAGTAAAAGTTCTTAGTGGGACCCTATTTTTCATTAAACAATATCAACTTTATTAAAATTTTATCAATTATATTGCGACATCACATCATCAATCTTTTTATCGTACTCATACAGAGAAGGATTGAGTGTAATCACCACGCATGCTCAATGCGGGTTGGCGACTTCAGACTTAAAGTCCAGGTTTCCTCAAGCTGTTTTCCTTCACCTTGTAATCAGTCATTGGTGCCCAAGATATACTTAGAATGTACATTGCGAAATATTCGCACAGAAATTTAAGCAAATATGAGTTTATGGAAAACAACTTCAATTATTACATAATAAAGTTCAGTCTACGTTACAACTTCAGACATTTTATTTCACATTTTAGTCACTCTGAAATCAAATTAATTACCTATTAAATAAAGTTGATATTTGTTTAAGATGAAATAACGTCAGTCTGAAACAAATAAAATCTAAATATACGTTTTCAAGTGCTTATTTACTGTATCAAACTACGCACAGCTTAGCAGAGAAGTTTCTAGAAACGACACAGATCCGTCTGAAGCTTTTATTTTTTTTGGAATCACGCTCGGACTCCAAATACAGGTAAAAAATGTAGTTTAAGTGTTAAATAACATGTTACACCTTGGTTGACATTAGATTCTAGTAAAAATATGTCTGACTTAAACAATCCATGGCCATCTAAATATAGCCAGTGCTTGTTTATAGTCTGGGCTATTGATTTCTTTACTGTCGATACAACTGTGTATGTTATTTTCCTCTGCTGGTCCGTATTTCTGAGGATAATGATATATATTTACACGTTATTATAATAAATTATTTATTAGATATTAAGCTTTAATTACACTTTAATTGGGGTGTACATACTTAGGCAAAATTAATACAGAAGAAAGAAACGTTTCATTTCAGGGGAATTAGGTATCACGCTAACATTTGAGATTCGGCTTTCCGAATCGATATTGTGAAAACTGATTCCGAGATAGACACACAAATGCGCCGTCCTATTATATCTCCGATATTCAGTTAACGAACATCCCATCTATTTTCACGTATCTGCACTTGATTCTAATAAAAACGATACAAGATTTTTTCTCTTTCAGTGATATAAACCAAAGTTCACATAAGCCCTGTCAATACGAGTATATACTGTCACGGTGGTGTCTGCCTGAAACAAGACACACCATTTTGGTTTTTATTCAAAGAAACTACAAATGCTTTCACGTATTTCACTATTTTATTAGGAGTTCATGTTGGCTCGGTTTTCCAAAGAATTATGTACGCGAGCAGTGGAGGTCCACTGTCATCGGTCGCGACTTACGAGTTGCTTAGGTCGCGGGTTGGATCCCATGCAGATGCTTTACTTTTTGTAAATAATTTCTTCGCCATTGCTCTCAAAACGGTGAAGGCATGTCCTAGAACCAAATATCCTAAGATATGTGACATCTACAACCTGAACTGAACCCTTGTGGTAGTTTATGGCAAATTCCTTCTCGAAGAGAGGAGGCCTGTGTCCCAACAGTGGGAAAATTATAGGCTCATTATGTACGCACGCAAAAGACCACTTCAATAACTTATTTTCTATCTTGCGTGATGCACGAAAAACGTGTGTCAGAAATATTAGCAGTTTTACCCGTTCTACTTTCATAAATCGATTTTTAATTGTTTGGAAACATGACGCGTGACCTTCAACTTCACCTTTAAACAGAAAATCATAAAAAGCAAATTCTGACATGCGACCTTGCATGTTGAAATGCAAAGCTCTACTAAGCAGTTTAAGCCCTTTGAAAATAGAACCGACAATTTAAAAATAAAATGTAAAAGACAATTCATACATATTTCTCTGCACACACATGCATTTTATTGCGCACGCATGGATTGTGGACGGATGTGTTAAAAATAGAATGAGATTGTTGCGCGCACGCAGTTTTAATAATGTAGCGTGTTTAATTTATACGGTAAAGAGGAAATTCTTTAGTATGGCGAAATGATCGTGGTACAACAATTAGAACAAAGTGGATCAGTAGGTAATTTAGTTTTCTTTATAGTTATTGAGCGGAACCGCATAGCTCGGCGTTTAATTTGGTATGTCTTTATCGCACATTTAGTCTCTACGATCTTCGGCACCGAGGCATTCGAGGAATGCGGAGGAGAAAGACGAATATTATACAGCCATTCATATGTCTTATATCTTCATTATACAATCATCAATTCTGCTTTTGCCTCTGGTGTAACATATTCCTGCATTTTTCCAAGCCCTGCGTGATCCTGAGACCCTATCTCTAGCCGCCATCTATTTTGTTTTAAAGTAAGGCTTGCGTAATGCGTAAATATTACAATAGTAGTTGTCTTTAATGACACAATTGGCATGTCTAATTGAATTAGACAACTAATAAAGTCCAATTCGATAACATGATATAAATGAGGGAGTGGGTTGCTTTCTGCCACGCGAGAACAGTGCCGAATGAAAGCGGTCTCATGTCTTTGAATTTTCGATTCTAGGACTATTCAGATTCCTCATGATATTTTCCTTCACCGTTTTGACGGCACCGTTGATCAAAAATACAAAGTAAATCGCCAGCCTGGGCTCAAGCACTTACAACTCGTAAATCGTGCCCATAACCATTACTCACGCCTCGCGTTTTGGATGACTAGTAAGTTCCAAATCGAATATATCATACAAACCCCATTTACAAGATAACAAGAGTATTTGCAAGAAAGTATGTTTTTCAAGTATCATAATTTGTTAATTTGTAAAGATTATCTTTACAAATTAACATAGTATGGTAATTATTTAGATTTTCTCAAGTAAATAAATTGGGCATTTTATGTACCACTAGGCACAAGTACATATTCACAAATGATGCCAATTGTTCGGAGTTGGTTACTTGCCAAAAATTTTAAGATACAATGCCAGTCTTGTTTTCCTCGCTGTTTTGGGATCGTTACTGTTATTCTATATACATATATACACATGTCGTTTCCTATTATGATACTTTTTGTCTAGAAATATTTTGGGACGAAATTTGTTTCTCTTTTGACCGTTTATTTGCTGTTTTTCTAGTCCCTACTATGTTTGGGATCGGCTTCCAGCGTGACTGGATGCTGTTAAGTATCAGAATTTTACATAGAGTGACTGGCTATCCGACCGATTAGTTGGAATTTTCGGGCTTTTGAGAACCCGTACGTGTCAAAAACCTACGAATGACAACCCGGACTAACAGTTTAACGTACCTTCCGAGACATGAAGGGTCCTGGTATGCAAAGATGGATAAGCTATCCACAAACCAACTGCAGCAAGCGTATTTAATACTAATCGATCGCATGCGGTAGCGTGTAATGCGGCTGAATAACAATCTACAGTGAAAACTGGTTAATTGGGATCTCAAGGGACCAAGATATATGTACCAATTATTGAGGGTGTCCAATATTTCAGTTTTTCAATTAAGCAGGTTTGAAATTATAAGTCTCATTTACAGAGGCCAGGTTACCTTTTTTATTTTCATAATCCTACACAGGTCTAGCCTATATAGAATTTTAAGAAGACTTTGATACATATATTATTCTCCCTACACAGTTGATGACACGACTTTCCACAATCATAAACTGATAGAAGGTTTAATTTTTCAGATACTGATTACATTTTTGTACATTTGTTTGTACTCCCGTTTTTAGGTCAAAACCTGAGATAGTACTGACAAACAAATGTATGAACAAACGTGTCAAAACCTGATTAATTTATCTCACTTATACAGGTGATGCAAAAGAGCCACAGAGTCTCAACTATAGAGGTAAACATGGCAAAAGTTTTAGAATTCAAAACTCATTTAAACAGGTTCAAAAAGTCTAATTAACAGAGGTAATTTAACGAAAAAGAACTGGGACTACATTGCAACTCTCAATAATAAAGGTTTCCACATCCAGGTCCCAATTAATCAGGTTTCACTGTATTAAAAAAAAAAAAAAATAGTAAACACGAGTTTTTAATCTGCCCCCTAATCGGCGAACACATTTTTGTCAAATGATTGCGACTGGTTGGGATCGTTTGGACCGAATGGACCAATGGGCGGGCCGAACGATCCCAACTGATACCAATTAGTCGCAATCATTTGACAAAAATGTGCTCGCCGATTAGGGGGCTGGTTCAACTACAATAAGTCCATTGCAGCTCTGTAAGGTCAATCTAATAACCAATACAAACCAACCAAAGGAGAATAGAGGCTTGATGTAAGTTATATGATTATGTTCCTATTCGTAGTTAATTATAATTTTTGACATACTTAGACTTTTAGTGATTTTTTAGAAATTAATGTATTCCACTTTGAGCACTGATTTCAAGAGCACTCGCCCAAACCACAGTTAAGCACTTCCATTAAACTATTTAAAATATTTTTTACAATGCAAAAGACAATTTCCCTTCATTATACACTCTAATAAGCTGATTACCACTTCTGTTGGTGAACTAAATAGCTTTACACAAATTTATAATCCTCTTTCATATTTGATTCCACGTTACTCCAAGAATCTGCCAAATCTAATGCGCTAAAGTACATATTATATTATCCAAACATTTGTCCTTGACAAACAGAAAATATGTTAGGAACGTTGAACTTCTAGATTATTTACGAACATGACCTATTAATGTTTTTATACCGTGGTTAGTGGTTGAGGATTGGGAATTTATGACTGGTTTACGATTTTTGTATATTTTCTGGAATACCACTTTAGATTTATTTAAAGTAGGAAAATGGGACAGTCTGTGGCTATTGGAATAATTTAGGTTAATGCTTAGATATATAACCATGGTATCATTCACACCTATGGCACTGAGGAAAAACATATATATGCTGTCATGAAATAGTTTAAATTGGATGGTGAAGATGGATTGATCCTCGGAACTCTTTCAAACTTTATATTTACTAGCGATGCATCAAAAATTTCAGTTCCAGTATGTAGGTTCCTTCAATATTTCCTGTTTGCTTTGTATAAAACATTTAATAAATAAACTGATGTACGTAGTCCAAGTAATTCTACAGGGTTTGAGGGACATTGGCGTCGATGTGTTCAGCAGTTAGTAATGGAAAACTGTTACAGTGAATTCAGTACCCCCGAGAGAAAACCTTTATCAGTAATTTAAAACATAAATCCAACCAAATGCGAGTCGCGCATGTAGAACTTTGTGCTATTATCTACGCATTTTTTTTCTTACAATAAACTATTGCATGACCGCAATCCCGCCTGATAGTAAGAAATGGTGCAATCGTTGATCGTACAGTGCGCTAGTTTATGTAGCGCCCACTAAATCAAAAAAAAAAAAAAAACTGAATGAATAGGAAGAAAGACGGCAGTTGAACGTGGTGATGCAATGTTAAACCCAACAACACGACCAATGATGTTGCGCCAGAGGAAGATTGATCTGGAGACCCTCCACGACCAAACTACCGACACAACAGCATTTGGCGCATCGTACCCGCCACACATCGCAACACAACTGCTCAGACTCGTCCTCCGTAAGGCTTCACCAGACATTGACACGACGAATTGCTTGGCGGCAAGGCTTTGTCTGGTGGGTGGTAACTTCTGCCGGCAGCAGAAATAAGTATGACCTCTGTGAAAATTTCAGTAACTACTGTTGTCTATAGCAACTGTCTAGCTTTCACTGTTCATGATATACAAGCCTGGTAACAGACATTGGAGGCTCTTAGCGATAAGACCGCCCATTGTGTCACCCTCTGTAAAATCTTTTTATTTATGTTCTGTAATCTATATGGTGTACATAATAGAGAGTAGTCTATTCTATTCTTATGTTTTAACACTTTGGGTACTTAAAAACACATGTAAAAAAGCGCAAAACCTGCACCGTCAAAATCTGTGAAACAATTGATTTTGAACTTCTACATATTGACATTATGTTGTCTGTATATACTAGAAGTAGTTGTGTTTGTGAAGGCAAATCCGAATCGTTTCAGATGCATAGCTGACGTTTTACCCCGCAATAGACGCGACAATTCCAAGGTATGTCTGGAACCAGCAGCACTTATGCGCAAAAGTGTCAGTGGCTGTGAGTGTGTGTGGCATGGCTCCGTTATTTATAATAAGTTACTAAAGAGCTGGAAAGAGCTTCCTTTAAAATTATTTAAAAAGACTCCGAAGCCTTTTAGTCGTAAAAACGTACTATAATATAAATGAGTACCTTACTGAAAAAGATTTTTCATTTATGTTAGAATAATGTAGTTTTGAACAATTTTCCTAAACTGTATTTTCTAGGTTTAAGTCGAATGTTTAAAACAAAAAAATTGCATGCCAAAGTGGTAAAACACGGCTGAACCTGTCATTATTATATACATTTATTTTTTGTCATCGTTTTACCCATGTTTGCAAAACAAAATTATCTTTATCTTCAGAATTATAAATATGCTGAATTCAAGGTAACAGTTTACGAGTCGATGAACCATCTTTAAATAATAAATATACTTGTCATACATTCACAATTAATCAAAAGATTATCTGCAAGGAATAAATCAAAACTGTCAAAGAATATTCATTCATTACGTATAATTTTACAGGGCGCCAAGCTCCCAGTATTTCATGACATTGCACGATGGCGGTACTAGCAACAGGTTTACAATCAAATTCAATACATTTCAGGTTAGTTCCAGTTTTCGCCGTCTTTCAACATATACTAGGCTCACTATATGTTATTATTACTCATGTGTTTTACGTTTTTCTTCTTTGGCATATGAGTAAGCATTTTATGCGCAAGGCCATTGCACTCGTGTGAGGCGTCAGAAAGCTTCATATTTAGGAGTATTTGTGAATGTACACTTTCGTATTTGGTAAGAATGTAATAGATTTGATGTTTGTTAGTTTTATTTGTGATATTGTAGACTCCAATTACAGATGACAGCACATCAAGGTACTACAATCTGACTGTTTTCTTTATTAGATTTAAAACTTCATCTCTTAAAGTATTAAGGTTCAAGATTGATTGGGAATATTTGACCTGCTGTCGTCCGTATATTATATCTTCAAAGAGCTTGTGGTTTCCTTACTGGATGAAAGGCATCATTCATTGCACCCCATGTTTCGAAAAAAACTCTTAAATCTCACGGTCCCGTGGAGATCCGTGAAAACTGACCCTAACATAGTTGGGAAAAAGATAGACAGTCCTACAAAACTAACAATTAAAATATAGCGTCGTTAAATTCTTCAGCATCGCTGTCGACTGGTAATGTACCCAAGAGACTGGTGGCATTGCCGCGTTGAATGGCAATGCTTAGCCTCTGGCCAAGATAAAAGCCAGTCAGTCACGGGAAATGTCACTACCTTATGACAAATTTTACAAACAAAAAAAAAAATGGGAATTTCAAATGGGTACCATTTTTCATGGGGGCAATATACTGATTCAGTTTACCGTTTGTTATTTTCAAATCAAATCAAAAGTCAGTTTAGGCTGAGGATCAGCACTTTTTGCCTAAAAATACCAGCAAGGCAAAAAAAAAAAATGTAGATGTATAAATAAAAACTAATTACCTAAATAAAAATCCCAGGTTTAAAGGGGGTGACAGCTCACATATTTATACATTGTAAAAAAAAAATTGGTTGTCTGTAGAACTCCGTCTACTGCCGATATTTGAACGTGACAACGTCTATTACATGGTAATAGACCTCGCGCACGAGTGTGACACACGCTCTAGGGGTGGGGGTAAAGTAGGCGTGGACCCCGTGTGGCGTCAGATTTGGCCGTTACGGTGTTTTCGAGAATGACTCCACGCCGTACCAATTTAATAGACGTTGTCACGTCAAAAGACAATTATATGAACTCATATAACGTGTCAGTAAGGTAATTTACGTTACTACTATTGCAACCGAGACTGAATAGGAAATGTATAAAATAACTATGTTATCGCAAACTCCTACAGTTGTTATGTTACAAATACTGCCGCCTTCCGTTCAACTGATACAACTGACTGATTGGTTTTGTTTGTTATGACTGGCTATTTATTGCAGAAACTATTAATAATGAACGATAGAATTCTTATTTATGAATTTATGCCAAACTGTCCAATTTTCCAAATCAACCTTAATGCTTAAGCGATAAATATAAAAATATATTTAAGAAATAAGACAGATTGTAGAAGCTTGGTGTGAAACACACGCACTCATAAAGCCTACAATATTCGAACAGCTGGTTGGAATACAGACCTCTTGCTGAGAGGGATACAGACTTTTATCCACGCGGGCTCAGTACGCGTTGGTAGATGAAAGAAATATCTTCGATTACTTTCCAGGACTTGCCAGTTCCCTCATGATGTTTTCCTTAACCATTTTGAGAGCATTGATGAAGAAATAATTTAGACAAAGTAAAGCATCTGTCTAAAGAAGGCTATGCTTGGGGTTTCACTGCGTGATCAAATCAGAAATGAGGAGATCCGCAGAAGAACGAGAGTAACAGATATAGCCCGAAGAATTGCAACACTTAAGTGGCAGTGGGCCGATGTCCGATGGAGCCGACGGGTTCTCGAGTGGCGACCACGCACCGGAAGACGCAGATTGGGTAGGCCCCCGACAAGGTGGACCCACGACCTGGTGAAGGTCGCGGGAAACCGCTGGATACGAGAGGCAGAGGACCGAGGCAGAGGCCTATGTCCAGCAGTGGACGTCTTTCGCCTGAAATGATGATGATGATGATCATCAAAGCGCCCGTCTGAATTCGCTCCTGGTTAATTGTATCACATTATATCGCTTTTCTTTTTAAGAAGAAAAACGCTCTCTTGGGTTTATCTGTCGGATGATAACTAAAAGTACAAACATGTGTATATACGGCCGATACATCTGCAAAATACGTCTCGCGGTTATTTACGATTCTTACTTTGTATCTCAAAAGACCGTCTCTGAATCATTGTGTCTAAAAACAAACACTGTCACAAGAATAAAACTGCATATTAACTTCGCCGTCACCATTTCCGCGCAAAAGTAATAATAATTAGCAAACAAACACGTGTCATATGCGGTACTACTGAGGTGGAGGGTCTCCACATCAATCCAAACTCAGTTTTTGCTGTGGCCCTAGGACACTATGATCCGCTGTGAATCTGTGTTGTGCGCTCGGTGATGGTAAAACATGCTGCAAAAATGATTGGAATCGATTCAGTTGCTTATTCTGAACAAACTATATTCAGATTTCGTATAAACAAAAAATAACGTGGCATACCACTAACGGTTTTCAAAGCAATTAAACTATGTCATATAATTAGCAAAGCTTAGCCATATAACAATTTCTTGTCTAGAACACTATTTCATAAATAAAACTGCATTTTAATTTCAGTCTATCCTTACTTCCCGTAACATGATAGTACCCCATATACACTACAATTAAGATGCATATATATAATGTATACAGTAGTAACTTTAGTTTCGAATATTATAATTACTTCCTTGATTGAAACAATCACTGTTCAAAAAATAAAACTACATATCATTTCGCTCTGTCCTACTTCCGCAATAACAACATTACGTATTGTGCATCATACACGGTACTATAAAGGTGCATGTGTATAATGTACGTGCTTCCTTAGTTTCCGTGTCAGGGCATTGTTGCACACACTACGTGCTAGGCGCTCTGTTGACAAATTGTGCAAAATTGTTCCGTGTTGGGGAAATGATAGCGTTTATGGTCGGCTGTTCGTTGGTGGATTTTCTTCTCCTTCTTCAGCCTATAGAGGTCCAATGCTGAACCAAGGCCTCCCCCAAGGCTATCATCTGTTTGGGGGGGGGGGGGATTGGTGGAGTTTAGGTGAGTTTGTTCGATGATGATTAGAAAAAAGGGAAAGAAAGAAAAAGATCATAAAACTAAAGTGAACACCAAAAAAATAATAAAAAAAAAACAAATAAAAAAAAAAAATACGAGTGTGCTTATGACCACACGACTGAAATGAAACTTCTTTCGCTCCATCTGTATGTATACACATATACATATATTAATTTTCTATAAATATTTAAATTTATTTCATGGTTTCATTGGTAAATTAATATTTTTGCATAGATCATCTATTTTTATTGAAAAAAAAAAAAACTCGTTGTAGACCTTGTAGTACCAAGCTCGCGCCACGGGCGCCTCTGTACTTATATCCCCCACTTAACTTCCGTTCGCCTTGCCCGATCACTTTTCGTAACGCTTACGTCACGCGTTCGCCAGCTTACTCCCCAAGTCAAGCGTGCGTAAAGAAGTTTCACTTCAAAAAAAAAAAAAACTCGTTGTAGACCTTGTAGTACCAAGCTCGCGCCACGGGCGCCTCTGTGCTTATATCTCCCACTTAACTTCCGTTCGCCTTGCCCGATCAATTTCCGTAACGCTTTTGCCAGCTTACTCCCCAAGTCAAGCGTGCGTAAAGAAGTTTCACTTCAAAAAGAAAAATGGAAAAAGGAAAACGAAAGTCAATTCTGTCTTCGTATCGACACTAAACTAATTGCTCGCGCCCGTTAAGTATGTAGCTCCGATATTTGCGTCAACAGATCTTCCTCAGCTCGCAAAATGCGCAAGAGTTAGAACAATCAAGAAATTAGCAAAACGGGAAAAGTCTGGTTGAATATTTACTCAAAATAAACTTTGGAACGTCTATCAAGTGTCAATAATGCTGAATATTATCGCACTACAAACGAGTATAATTATTAAAACACGTTTCTTGAATAATTTAAATTGGACAGTGTATGCATCAAACCGAATAGATGCTGATTAAGACGAAAGAATGCGAACGGGGCATTCAGTTCTGTGTGATTTGCCACTTTGTATAAGTGAGAAAGACTCGCAAATTACAAAGAATATGTGTAACCTGTTATCACGAGCCTGAATAACTTGTTAACAAGACAACAATGACATTCACTTGAACAATTTAAATAACCTACACGGCGGCGTACGCACATCGTTGGCCCAAAGCCAGTGACAGCTACGGGACAATTTTAAAATTGCTCTTCGTAAATAATGTACAGAAAAAGTTTTTGTTAATTAGGGTAAGTAAATAAATCTTGTTGTAGTACTTACTGAAGGAAATGCCATAGCGGCCATTTACTTATACGATTGCATAGACTCCTGGCTTTTATAGAGAAGGGTTTAGTTAAAGTATTAACTGTACTTGGTATAAGTAGGTAACATTAATAAGAGATGAAGATAAGTGTCGACGTCGACAAGAAAGTTTGTCTATAAAACCTAGACTTTACCGAAGTCGGAGCCTTATTGGCGAATTTAAAAATACTTATGTACACTGTTGATAGTAATCTCATTATTGAAGACTCACTCATCCATAAAATCTTTGAGATTACGCCAAGATTTACTTACTTTATGACCTAAAATTATGTGTAGTTTGTGTTGCCATATACTTAAGAGTAAACAGTAAACATATAACTATTATAAAGCTCTTATAAGAGAAGCTGGCAGACCGCCACAAGGCGCCTCGCCCGGATAGTCGCTAAAATAATAGCAAAACTTCTGTTTTTGTTGCACCTACCAAATAACAATGTACTTGTAGTAAAGGCAAGCGGATATTTTGCATCATCAATAATGCTAGGGATTTTAAAAAGCTGTCATATTTGACAGTCGAAAATAAATTAGAATAGAAAGAGGGAACGAAAGATATACATACATTACTAATACATAAGAGGTTGCGGAGACAATCTAATAGCTACTACCATATTTGATAGTTCCCAAGTAATATGTTATAAGATACGTTAACAATCGGAAGCGTGCTTATAAACAAGGAGCGACAAGCAGACAATACCCTAACAGGTTTGTATTGAGAAAGAAAGAAATACATTTATCTAGCACAGACTAAAAGACATACATCAAATAGTAACATTATACAATATGTAAAGAAAACCCTGTCCTTGTCCTGTGTATTGTTAGGTATCGATAACTGATACTACTAATGCCTAGAAAGCCGGGCTAAAGTACAGGAAAAAATGCCCCTAAAATAATAAATATTATTTCGTAAAAGGAGGTAAATTAAAACATGTGCGGTAAACAATACATGCGCGGGCGAAGGGGGACAGGGCACGCGGCACGCGGTCGCATCGCTATTCGCTCATATTAATACCGTCAGAGATAGTGTTGTCATTTTTTAAAAAAATACCAAATTTTGGGGAAGTTGGAATTAATTCGCGAAAAATAAAGTATTTTATTTGGTTATGTATTTACCTAACGTTTATCGTCCTTATGGGTCGGACGGGGTTTTTTACATATTGTATAGAAGCAAAATTATGAGCGTGTTTTTTTTGATACCTTCTCTGGTATCAAAAAGAAGATACGCTGCGCAGAGGACAAGAGAATTATGACGATAATAAGAATAAAACACAGAGAGAAGAACAGAATATTAAATAACAGAATATTCTTTATTATGTTACATCATAAATAAACGTAGAAATTTTACAAGTAGTGACAATGGGCGGAATTATCGCTTAAAGCGATATTTTAAAGACGACCTGTAGATGTATTAAGAGATAAAGGAGAGACAATAATTAAAGATAAATAATTTGTTCTTACTTATAGCACTGAATGGGAATTCTCTGTAATAGTCCTATAATTGTATGTTTGTAAATAAATAAATAAATAACAATATTGAGGGTAATTTGTGATGTGGTAGGGAACAGTGTGCGTCTAGCCTTCGAAGCTCTAATTGGATCAGATATCGAATGCATGCGATTAAAAGAAGCACAACCAATTTATTTTTGAATACTGTTATTGATCAGCAGTCAATGACACATGATAAATATTGTTTACAAGATCGTTCGTAATAATAGTGATATTAATTATGTGAGTATAGTATGATTCAATGTGTTACTAAACTTTTGAGGACACAGTTCCATGAAAAGATTCAGCGTTGACGTTAAAACCAAATTGTTGGATGACTTATTAGTTGTAACTTTACTTCTAACGATGCATCGTTTGTTATACAAGGTAAAAGTGTCTCAATATCCTTACTTCTTAAAGCTTTAATATCTTTTATACCACCAAAATGAACTGCTTCATATATGTATGTATGTATATCTGTACAAATCAATAAAATAGCAGTGTTTATTTGTAGTGTCAAAATTTTACGTTTACTAAGATTTTGACACCGACTTTTTAAATATGAGTATAGCAGCAGAGAGGGAGAGAGAGACAGAATAGAGAAGCATAAAAAAAAACGATCCAAGGATAGCTAGTTACTACAAAAATTTATCGGACTTTTCAATACAGCACGTTGTTCCCCAAGTTACATCTAACTAAAACGACAATATCAATTACAAGTATTATCTATTTATGTCCTTACACAACTAGTCTTGCTATTTTAAAGTCGCATTGACTAGCACCTTACAAGGAGACTAGAAACCAGTACGCAACCGATGACTGCATGGGTAGCCACAAGCTATAAACGGAGACTTGTCTGTGCTTATAACCATAGAATAGTACAGAAGGTCGGGTTCAAACAGAGTTAAAACAGCCGCACGCACCCATATATGTAGACGCGCACGCACGACGCACGACGCGACGGTGTCATACTATCTCGATCGACAGCCAGTCGCGAGTGCGCTTGCACTCGCCGTCCGCGAAGCGTGTCTACGTGTGCGTGCGCAAATGATGTCGACCTTCTGTAGCTGTTATATTCATTTGCCTAACTATAATCTAATGAAATTCATGTACTACTAGAAACGATCTAAGAGAATTAACGTTTAATTAAATGAGGTGAAATAAATTAAAGAATTTGGGACGCGACAACGAGTGATTGCGTATTTTAAATTTGATAGCACAGGCGACAGCTATATTTAGTTCTCACAAAATAGGAAATATAAAATTAATTATATTTAGCAATGTTTGGTCAAACACCACGGTATGCAGGTTTGATATGATCAAACCTTTACCATTTATAATGTACTAGCTTTCCGCCCGCGGCTTCGCCCGCGTGGAATTCGGTTATATCGCGCTTTTTAGATTTTCCTGGGGAAAATCAAAATTTTCCGGAATAAAAAGTACCCAATTATTTAATACGGACTTCTAACTTTACGTCTGCAAAATTTCAAAGCAATCGGATCAGTAGTTACTGCGTGAAAGCGAAACAAACAAACACATTCACTTTCCGATTTATAATATTAGTAAGAATGAAACAATTAAAGATGCACCTACAGAATAGTACAATTTCAAATGTGTCTACAAAATAATCTATGATCGTTGCACGTTTAGTTGTAAACAAACTTACTTATCTGAGAATTGATTTTGACTGTAACAAATCTAAGAGAAACTACAATGTTTAAGTTTTACATCCAATATATATCCAGTATCGGAGCTATTGACTAACTCTATTAATAACGGATCGAATCCAATCGATGCACCCCTATATACCTCATTACCGCCATAAAAATCAATGTTCCCCTTAACATTCAAATCAAGTCACACAGACAATGGTGCGGATTTCAATGTAATCAGAAATGATTTTAATTCGTTAGTGGAGGGTAATCAGGCCAGACTATTGGATTGTCTGGCAAAAGTGATAAATGAAATTTATGATTTTAATTAAGCTTTAATTTTTAAATATATTTTTTGTGCTAGCCTACTTCACTGTCCCACTCATGGTCTCGTGAAAGGTGGAAGGAGTGGAGAGATCCACTCTTTCCAGTCTGCGCGTCTTCCTTCTAGTTTTGACGGAACCTATCCAGGCCGTCCCATCATCTCCTTCGTGGTCTGCCAAGAACTCGCCTCGCTGTCTCAGGACACCAATTCTGTGCTATTTGGGCGCACAGTTTGTCAGGCATTCGGCAGACATGTTCTGCCCATTTAAGTTATATATGCCATGGCAGCTATCTTTGTTTTGGAGTGCAGAATTGTGTACCTTAACAAGCTGGCATCTTTACTCTTGATTTTTCTCTATATTATAATGATGCACGTACTCTTATATTCGTACGTGGAAGAAATTGTCATTACTTATTAATGAAGAGATTACAGATTTATTGGGATATTTTTATTAATCAACGTGGTGGCTTCATTAGTCTAGCGGTTGCCTTGTCATGGTCGGGTGCTGTTCCAGATCGTGTTAAGTGTTATTAGTTATTTCCATTGATAATTAATTAGTAATAGCCCAAAGTCTGGATTTGCGTTCAGTTGATGACAATCTGGGTTTACTATAACCAACTTTCTTTATAACACTTTTTTATAATCATAAACTAGTGCTTGAGCGCAATCCCGTCTGATGCTAAGCAGTGGTGGAACCGTTGATGGTAAAGCGCCCTAGTTTATTAAGAGCCTATTCACTCTAGCCTAGAAGACACTTAAATTGTAGTCAGACGAAAACAGCGCCGCTGACAAGTTGTTCCAATCCTTCGATTTACGCGGTATAAACGGTATAAAAGACGAGCCGAAACGCTTCGTCCGGATCGTAGTACTGTCAGCAACGTAAGGGTGGACACTGGCCGTACAACGGATCGTCCGATGATGGAACGGAGATAGGGGAAATAAGTCATGTAATTCCCTCACATATTCTCCAAAAACATCCTATAGAACACCGATAGGCTGACTACACTTCGCTTTTTCTTTGCTTTCTTCTCTTCGAGGTTTATGAGCGTGATGTTATATAATTAATCAACGGAGCAGAAATGTATAACAATAAGTTAGTCATTGTCCATTTTCAAACAAAAAATTAATTTTAAAGGAAGAAAGTCTAATCTAGAAAGAAAATAAGCTTACTTTCTTTAAACTTGATGCAGATAGAGATCACAAACATAAGAAATTGGGAGGAAATATGTGTTAAATTCACATAAAAGACCATTGCCCAGCTTAAGGCTAAGATCGTAATTGAGGCAGCGTTACGCCAGTTGTAAGCGACAGTCGGCGTTCTCGACGATCTAACTTATGCCTTTCAGAAATAATCTTAATTGAAAGCCGAGTCGCCCCAAATATAGATAATTCTTCACTGTTTCCATTCGCAGCTATAAAGGGATTCTACGATGAAGTCACACAACCCGATCCGGTGCAAGTAATAGTTTCATGGCAGATGTCTTAAAGTAAAACCGTTTCACTATATGAGTCATTTCCCCAGTCATGCAGTAAGTACTTACCTTTCATTTTCGTTACGTTTAAAAGTAAAATTATAGTACCTGAAACAAGTCAGTAAATATCGTTAATTTATAGTTTCGATGGTCCGATAAAGATTATAGAAAGTAATGGCAGTATTTTAGCATAAAAGCTGATTATTTACATGTTGGGTTATGTTAAAGCTAAGTGCAAGTGTTTCAAGACAACTATTAAGTAGCCATGTATCTTGCCCAGTGTGTATCTATTAATGTCTTTAACAGTCACCATTTTATATCAATCACAAATAGTATCACGCCTGCATTGCTTAAGGTTATGTTAAGATACTTACTTACAGTAACTATTTAAATTGAAACGTGAACAATAACGAAAAAATAAATGAAACGGTCAAGTACAAGTCCACCAGAGTACTAGGTATTACAAAAATGTTTAGCATGCGTTGCTATATCCGCACTAGCTATTACAATTACAGACATTGACAGACAGATAGGCGGATAGTCGAGTCTTATTAACAGGTACTGTTTTTACCTTTTGGGACGGAAGCCTAAAAAGTCTTAAAATTCTCATTTTCTTTTTTGATATTTTCGCAGTCCGTATTTGAACCATTCTGAGGATTTATACATTAAGTGGAAACACAGCCATACAGGAAGCTGAGCTCATGACTATTAAATTTAAAGTGTTAAAATTTTCCGACCATCTAAACGATTGACCAAGACAGCGACCTTACATAAATAACAATCAAATTCTTCATGAACTAAACTTGGCACAATAACATAATAGAGCAAAATATTCTGCACCTATTGTCGTCCTACAGTTCAATGAACTGGAGACATTCTATTTCAATCCTAGACTATTAAGCTAAACTCGTATCTAATCCATGCACGGGTAATGTTGAGATTTTAATTACTGTTCAGCTTCTGCTCGCGACTACGTTAACTACATAATGTCAGTGCATCTTTTTCTTAAACGTCAATAAGAAAAGGACAGAAGATAAATATTAGTTTAGTCCCGCCAAATTAGGTTAGTATGTCTGTCTGTATGACATACTTAAGTCGTTATACACAAACAACTTACTTAGTTATAAACAATAGTTGTGCTGAATCGTCTGAAGATTTGTGGTTATTTTCATATTATCTCTTTATTCTCAACATACAAAAAGGCGGGAATGGAAACGCCTTGGGTGGAACCTTATTATAACCTATTGCAGAAGTTACCACCCACCAGACAAAGCCTTGCCGCCAAGTGATTTGTCCTGTTCCGGCATGATGTCTGGTGAAGCCGTACGGAGGACGGGTCTGAGCAGTTGTGTTGCGATGTGTGCCGGGTGCGATGCGCCTAATGTTGTTGTGTTGGGGGTTTGGTCGTGGAGGATCTTCAGATCAATCTCCCTTTGGCGCAGCATCGTTGGTCGTGTTGTTGGGTTTAATATTGCATCACCTCGCTCAACTGCCGTCTTCCTTCCTATTCGCTCAGTTTTTCAAAGTGAATAGGCTCTTAATAAACTAGCGCGCTTTACCATCAACGATCGCATCACTGCTTACCATCAGGCGGGATTGCGGTCAAGCGCTAGTTTATAATCATTAAAAAAATATATATATAGTCACTAGCTGCCTCGCGCGGTTTCACCCGCGTAGGCTTCGATATGTTTTTTTTTATATGCTCCGCTCCTATTGGTAGCAGCGTGATGTTATATACCCTAAAGCCATCCTTAGTGGGCTATCCAACGTAAAGAATTTTTCAAACCGGACCAATAGTTCCTCGCGCGTTCAAACAAACAAACACACAAACTCTTCAGCTTTATATATTAGTTTAGATATTCTTCAAAAAGCCGCGTAGAACTTGCAAGGGCGTGCGAGTACCTGCACCATAGTTGCGTAAAAACCTAAGGTCATTTATTCAAATTAGGCTGAGAATCAGCTTTTTACGAACTTCAAAATTACGCAAGACAGCCCCTCAAACTGCCTAACGACCTGACTTGTACTCTTTCAAGAAAGAGTTCTTGGGATACCACAAGGTAATATGCTATGCCCTTTACTTCTAAATATATCAATTGTGCCATTAAGAATACTCCGGAAGGCGGAATCACAATCAAAACAGCAAACGTTACAAAGCAATAAACAATAACACCGCATGTCAAACCACTAATCTCTAAAAAGTCATATTATGTTAATTCAAGATAGTGTATTAATGTTCTAGGTCAGTCATATAGTGATATAAATTAATTGAAGTGAATTTATAGAAAGAGCAGAGTTCAAGAACGACACTGGTATCATATTTTGGTGATAAATGTGATAGCAAACATGAAAGTGATAATGGACAATAGTGACATTACAAAATTGTTTATGAGGCTTTAGATAAAAGAGTTTTTTTCCGAATAGCAGATCATTATAGTGCATTTGCTTTCATATATCCGACATTGGAGATACTGGATGGGAAAATATTATGAAAGATTACGTTAAGCTTGTTTCCTGAGGATCATAAAAGTAAGTATATATAGGGAACAAGCAATGCTCAATTTTACTGCATAGACCTTTCAACTTTAATATGTATCCATAAATGTATTGCATTTTGAATAAATATTTCAACAAGATTTGTAATGTTGAGTTGCTCCGTTCAATAGAAACAATATTAACTTTAAAAGTCATTTACAGTTATATTTAATTACAAGCATCGACATGCGAATGAATGGGAAGGAATATCAATAAACAAAGATAATAGAGTTATTATACATAGAAGTAGGAAGCGTTTCAAATGAAATAATCAACTAACGTGTTTTAATATTTATTATAATAAAGACTGTCTTGTGGGTCTACTGGTCTCAAGCGTTATCGACGAGTTTGAGGGTCTGGTTTCAAGTCAAAGTTTGGGCAGTGTTATTAGGTGTTTTGATCAGAAGGTTGCGCACGGTTCCATAATAATTATAGATCCTACTCGTATTACCTGGCCTCAAACAAAACTGGGCTAAATATGGGTTTACTGTTGGTTCACCTCTGCCCAACCTTTTGGAGAAACAAGGCGTGAAATTATGATGTAGAATTAAGACGTACTTTAAACATTTGCTTTTGATTATACATATATGGACAATTCTTATGTCAGTGTATGCATACCATCTATTTTTATCACCATTGCAATAACATCTCAGTACATATTTATTCATATTGCTCTTGCCTCACACTTATGTCACACAATGGCCTCTTAAGAGGTTTACATCACTCCTAGAATATGTGGACTTTATCAAGCGCATCTGAATTGCACTCATTCTTGTAAGACGAACAACTACAACCTTATTTTTAAAGAATTAGAGTTCAATATGGAAGTACTAAATGTTTCAAATGAGATTAATTACACAGAGAGCACGATATCAATGAAAATAAAATAATATTTGACCTTTTGTATTATTAATTGTTGTTATAATTAGAATATTACGTTCAGATAAACAACAATCGTGGTTTGTTCGTATTAAAATTTTCCAAAGTTATTTTAGGACAAACGGTTGATTGTAATGCAAATAGATATTGAAATGGAGCAGACGGTACTAAGGTGAACATTTTTGGAAAGTTCTGTAATTTGTTTGTTTATTGATTGTATTAGTTGGTGATTACAGGTCAGGCTGTAACCCACTGATCGCACTACGGACAACGGATACACTACAGAGTGTGTCCGTTAGGTTCTGAGACTGAGGTTCCGAACTCGATAAAATCAACTTTTCTACGTTAAGTAATGCCAAAGTAGATTTTGATTAGTTCTCAGCTTCAAGTTCTCTATTGAAAAAAACTGGTATTGTCATACCCTAGTTTAATGATTGTGTGCATTTTAATTACGACACTAATTCAATATTCATTCCTATCACATCGTCGCAGAAACCTAAACCATGAATACGGTACATGTAAATAAAAGATCAGTAAAGAGGCATAGAAAAGTGTACCTACGCGGTTTTAATGGATAGTAAGTACAGTTCTTTTTTAAATAGTCTACCAAAAATATCTATCTTATACATACCACTTTACTTAATTACCAGACGAAATATTTTATTAAATCGGAATCTAAGTGGAACTTATTTAAAAATCAGCATTTTAATTCCCTTAAAAGTAGATTGTTCAGTAATTTCATATTAATTATAAATAAAAAAATAAAATGTGATAAGTATCGTAAGTTCGGACATTGGGTAAAAACATAGGTACACATAGCGGTATTAGTTCCCGCTAATTACACTTATTCGGCACTAAACTTAACATTTTTGCACGAAAATAAAGATGTGATACTGATACAGTCACTAATACTCCACTCATTATTAGAATGTTGTTGTTGACGGTACCTGCTGCCGTCTATAAGGCCTTATAGACTTTTAAAATAGCACTTGAACACTCAATTAAAATCAATTCAATAAATTAAACGTGTTTATAGTTAAGTATTTCATATGGTAAACAGCAACTTTCTCATAAATTCTTTAGTGAGCTATTAAAATGACGTATGTACAAGGAAATGTGCCAATATGATTTTTTTCACTCTACACTCTACATAATATAATTTCTGACATAAATTATTTATTAAGAGTATTAATGATTAATCCGCGGAGTTTTCTCAATGAAACATGGGAATAAACATCCAAATCATGGGCCAGTTGTGTCTTCCGGGCTTTAAACTGTCAGGTAATTTTATGCTCGTATGACAGCCGATAGTACAATATCTATGATTGGTTAATAGAGTATTTATGTTAGAATAATAATGTATATTAAATAATTGTTTAAAATGTTGCACAAAATATATTATTGGTATAAGTTCTTGTTCAAACGTGTTAGACATCTGTAGCCGAACTAGGCAAAAGCTCGTGTCTCGGTTATCAGCGCCCAAACCTTTAAAAACAGACACTAGAAATAGCCATTGAGTAGAGTGAACCTTTTGTAAATTTGTAAGTTCAAATAAAATAAATATATAAAATTTAATGCAATAAAATAACACCCACCATAGGAAAAAAAAATATCATTTTTATAATTTGCTCTAAATAATAATAAGGTGTGGTCACACGTCTTATATGTCGCACTTGTTGATAAATTTCGTTTTTTTTATAATTATAAACTAGTGATTGACCGCAATTCCGCCTGATGGTAAGCAGTGACGCTGCGATCGTTGATGGTAAAGCGCGCTAGTTTATTAAGAGCCTATTCACTCAGAAAAACTGAGCGAATAGGAAGGAAGACGGCAGTTGAGCGAGGTGATGCAATGTTAAACCCAACATCACGACCAACGATGCTGCGCCAAAGGGAGATTGATCTGAACATCCTCCACGACCAAACTCCCAACACAACAACATTAGGCGCATCATACCCGACACATATCGCAACAACTGCTCAGACCCTTCTTCCGTACGGCTTCACCAGACATCATGCCGGAACACGACAAATCGCTTGGCGGCAAGACTTTGTCTGGTGGGTGGGTGGCCTTAGCGTATTGTCGCTTAGTTTTAAGATGCCCCTGGCCGGAGGCATTAAACTCATTTAAGGCAGTCACAGAGTAGTCCGGTTAAGTAGTCACGACCTCTCAAGGTCGACTACGAGATGCCATAGTCAAAAAAAGCAATCCAATCTAATTTGCAAAGTACCCATAATAGATCTCTGTTGATATTATTGCTCACAAACACAATTGCAGACTTCATCAAGCTTTAATCATCCCTTCGTCTTCAGAATACCGAAGAGCTATTGAAAACATCTCAACAATGCCAACTGCGTACAAATATTATGAGGTAGGTTTAATAATTAAGCGTCTATTGTTCTACCTCTAAATGAACGGACATTGCCAAGATTTGTGTCACCATTATCTAGGGTATTATTGATCCTAGGTCAAAGTTTATTTACATAGTTTACGTGTGTAGATCATAACGTGGTTTCAGTGGATTATTGATAGCAGGAGTCATGTTTTTTATTTTGCATTGTACGAATTTTGAACGACTGATTAAAAGGTGAAGGAAAAAATCTTGAGGAAATCTGGACTTTAAGTCTGAAATCACCAATCCGCATTAAGCAAGCGCGGTGATTACGCTCAATCCTTCTCTGAATGAGAGGAGACCTATGTCCAGCAGTGGGATGATAAAAAGGTTGATGATGATGAATATTTATATATAAAATAACATAAGCTTGTGTACATTCAGTAGAACTACACATAAACAGCAAAACCAGATAAAACCAGAAGCAACTTTAGGAAAGGCTGGACTGCTATGTGATGCAACAGATCAATAAAGAACAGTGAAGAAGACCAAAAGAAGAAAGGACACGAGGATTGGAAATTAATGATCGGAAACTGAAATAGATGAATGTTTGCGCCAACGAAGTTATTGTTATTGGCTCATCAGCACTGCATCGTCGAAATATTTGTTCAATTGTATCTACAATAAGCAAGTTATAGTTATGTAGACAAAATAGTCATGTCTCTTATTATTGATATAGTCCTCAGGCTAGTTGAAGCAACAATCTTCGCAGGGTTGTTGATATTGATGAGAGAGGTTAAGTGTGGTTGGTGTGCAATAGGAGGAGTATATGTCCGGGAGCAAACTGTTATAAGCTTCTGATTATAATGGCCTAATACTTGCCTAATAAAATATGTGCTAAAATATAACCATCGGGACCCTGAAAAGGCCAGAAGACGTCTCAGCAGACCTCGTAGAAGATGGCGGGACAGGTAAAGGGCTGGAGAAAACAACGACCAGAGATCCAGTTTAACCTTAGATCAAAGGAGTTGTAAGTCAGACAGAGAGGCGTTATTCCAGCAGTAGGGTGTTGCACTAAAGCAGTAATTTTTGAAATGAATTAAGAATTTTTCAATATAAAATTCTTTGTTGTTTCCTTACTTACTTGTCACATTGATAAGATATAAACTTATTATCATTACTAATGTTATAAATCAGAAAGTGTGTTTGTTTGTTTGTTTGTTCCGCTTTCCCGCCGTAATTACTGAAACGATTGCTTTGAAATTTTGCAGATGTAAAGTTAGAAGTCCGTATTCAATAATAGAGTAGGTACTTTTTATTCCGAAAAAATTTGATATGCTAAAATACCCAATTCCAGGCTGGCGGAAAGCTAGTTACTTATTATATTAAATCAAATAAATGACACACCTCTCCATAGAAACACATATAACGATATATGTATGTATATGGAATTTCCTGAGTTTAGATAGTTTCAAGTGTTTACAACTCGGCTCGCTCTAACGTTGAGGTGACCTTCTAGTTGTACCTATATCACAATGATTTGTTCACGTCCAATTTATCACATACATGCGTAAATAATAGATAGGGCAGTGACACTTAATGGTTTCCTAGCTAGTCGTTAAGATATTTGTATAGTAGATATTAGAAAGTCGTTAGTATACTTTAACGACTTTCCTTATATGTATATACGTATTTCCTTTATCATTAAGGAAATACATATATAACTCTATATACATAATATAAATAAAGATTATAGCCACCGAAGTAGGAAAAGCAAGATTTAAAATGGAAGCCTTGCTAATTCTCCTTTTCGTGTTAAAAAATGAGGTAAAAAATGTATGTGTACAACAAATACATTTTTTTTACTATTTACTAAATAGATTGACAGCCTCTGTGTAGCGGTAGCGAGTTCGATCCCCGCGCAGTGCAAATATTTGTATGCAAATAATGCATGAATATGAATTGAAATTTGAAATTTATTAAAAAAACATGGAACAACAATGAATGTACAAAAAGTCTGTTTGTATAGTAATAAAAATCTTAATAATAACACTCGTAAAAGCTAGCTTACTGTAGTCTAATACATAATACACCATGACTTTTTATTCGTCTTACAAAAGCAGTCCACATCATGTATCCAATGACTAGTTAACGTTCATAAAATAAAAATAGATATTTATGAAATTTCATTAATTTAAAAACAAAAATTATGTTCATTATTATCACGTGGTTAAAAATAATAAAAACATCCTGTCGCGAGCGCAGGTATCAATGGAGTGGCTCGCGGGCGAGGCGCGGGGCGCGGTGTCTTTGTCAGAGTTCATTCAACTAGCGCAAGATAGGTTTCTTACTGTCAGTGCGTAGGTCAGTTGTAAATTAAAATCCACTTAATTCCAATTCTCCATTCATAGGGCTTAGGACCGTCAAAAACAATTTTCGTATTAAAACCGAATCAAAGTGATTGAAACGGTACTACACAAAATCCATCGTTAATCAGTCACTTTTTCAGTTGTTTATCTACTATGACGTGCAAGTGAAATATTTGTTTGCAAACTAAGTATCAAGCGACTGATAGTTGAGAGGCGCGGGCGGGGTGAAGGGTGTACCTATCAACGCGAGCTCGGTCGCAAACCTGTTTGTACTTGTTTGCATGCTCGAAATGGGAATATGATTGACCAGTAGGCCTAGTATCAGTATGAGTTTTCATTACGAAACTCGTTCGCCGATATCGAGCGCGTTTGATTCGGCGATTGGCCCGCTTCAAGGTCGTAAGAACTCTCAACCAATGAGAGCGCCAAACGCGCTCGATACGATCGAACGAGTTTCGTATTGAAAACTCATACTAGGCCTACAGACGAGTGTTACGTCCCGTCATCAAATAACATCGGGACCTCCCGTTATCGCGTCACCGGGCGGACTCGTATTTTGTTTACATTATGTTATTATTTCGGAGTAATGATATTTAAGCTTTTGTTATTTGGCAGATGATTAATAAACATGGGGCCCAGCTTTTAGTTCATGTTATTCAATTATTCCGTTTTGTGAGAGTGCCCAATACAGACGCTGTTTTTGTTTTTCTTTTACACTTCATACTTATGTTTCCAAGGTAGTGTGTATGTTTACAAGGTAGCTTTAGGTAAGAATCATACGGCCGATTTCAATAACTTCAATCAATTTGTCGTTGTAATTTAGACGAAATTCCACCAAAATTGTTCACGCACATTTTGTTCGCAATTGTGTACCTACACGTCGACGTGTTCGTAACTTCGCACTGTTTACTAGAACGAGTACATTGCCGGGCACCTGTGTTTCTGGCGTATTTAAAGAATGGGAATTAACTGAATTATTTACACTAATTACTAATTTGGTATTTACAAATGATCACTTTTTATTTACATGGATAAGCAGTCTTTACCTGTATTGCAGCAACTGTTCAAATTGCCTACCGTTTTGTTCGATGCACAAAGAGGCACGTTTTTGAATATTGTCTTTTAATTTATTTAAAGTCACTCTGTCTTGTTTCACTGTATCAAAAACAGCAATTATTTGCTGTTTTAATTGTTTTACATTGTGTGCTTCTTCGGTGTACACTAGTCTTTTTACTTCAGACCACGGTTTTAGGTACTCTCGCACTGAACGATAATCTTAAACAGCTGACTGCACTAGGTAGGTACTCTACTCACGTACTAGCGATCGCGAATAACACGTGATTCCTGGTCGCCCGCGCACAATGTTTCGCTTCCGGGGTTAGAACGCAAACTGAGAGTGAGTTGAGCCCACCTATTTATTTTTTAAGTGAAGGTGACACCAACAGTCGCGCGCGCCGCACTTGCTAAAGGATAGCGCCCGACATTCTTATTGGCTTACGTTATTTTGTCTCAGAAAATGATGAATGAAATGAATTGACCAATAGATTTGGGTATTTTGTCCGTTTGATACGTAAACATTATTAACAGGATGTTTCGTATTTCTGATGTATTATTTATTTTTCGCTATACCTATTATCTTAATTAAAGGTACAAAACAAATAATCGCGGCTAGGGGTATATTATGTCGGATACAGTCAGTGCACCATCTTTGTAAGACGACTAAAATGTCATGGTATAAATCTTTAAAGTTACGATCTAAAACTAATGTTGGGACCACCCGAACTAATAATTGCACTGGTCTGGGCGTGCCTCGGAAAGCACGTTAAGCCGTTGGTCCCGGTTGCCATACGAACATCTAATGGCAGTCGTTACCCATTGCCTTTAATTGATTTAGCAGTTATGTGTGCATTATGACAACTTTACTTATAATTTTCTACAGATTAGGAGAATTTTATATAATTTTTTTCAACTTCTTATAATAATTATGTATAACTTCCATTTTTTTAACGTTGCGAGCACACTAGGAATTAGTCCTGCATCGTAGGTGCGTTTACAAACATATAAACTCACATACAAAAACAGCCAGACCCGTAACAACTACTTGTAGGTCATACAAATATTTGTTCCGTGCGGGAATCGAACACGCGACGCGCGGGGCAGCAGTCGATCGCTCAGCCACTACACTAACCGGTCGTCATTTTAAACACGAACACGGTTAACCAACCATTGTTTCTTAAATTTGACATGGCATAATTATTTCTGGGTTAAACATGTCAGTATTAATTAATACAGGGTGGCGCAATAGAACGTGCATATTGTATCATCTTTTTTTGCGGGGTAGAAGGGGCGTGGGCGAGGGGAGACCGATATCGTTGGGTAGCGCGGTTCATGAAGTTTTAGTCACTATGAGTCACTTCGACGGGAAGCGTCGCGCATTTTACGAAAACTCTCGTTCGTACGTAGTTGTCAGGCGTAGTTCTGAGTATGGTGTACGGCAAATTAGGGAGGCTCCGAGTGCTAATTTATTTAAAATCTGGATAAAGCGGTTTGAAGAGACTGGATCGACGTTTAAAACACACGCAAAAGGTCGTCCACGCACATCTAGGACCGAAGACAATAATGAGAGTGTTAAGCAGTCGGTACGAGAAGATCCACAAATGTCTACTCGCGAGAGCGAAGAACAAAAGGGTTTTAGAAAAAATAGGGGTATAAATACGGCGGTTTATGACCTAATTAATGTTATTATTAGTAATGTCGATAAAAAAGTACCAGTCTGCGCAATTTTGACAGACATGACGAGGGCCTTCGATTGTGTTGATCATGAAACTCTCATTAATAAGTTAAGCAATATAGGCATCAGAGGAAACATACTACAGCTTATAAAATCGTATCTTCGAAACCGTAAGCAATATACAGAAATATCTAGAATATGTTTAAAAACTAAGCGTGAAAACAAATACTTATCTGAGGGCAGAATCGTCAAGTATGGCGTTCCACAGGGTAGTGTGCTAGGCCCTTTATTGTTTCTGTTGTATATAAATGACTTGCCCCGTTGCATTAATCATCCCATGATCCTATTTGCTGACGATAGCACGGCCTTGATTAAATGTATTGACGTAAGAACATATGAACAGGACATTAATAATACACTAATTGACATTATACACTGGCTTGACCATAACAACTTAATAATTAACGTATCCAAGACAAATGTTATGCATTTCTACCAACGCATACCACCACAAGTGCTAAATTTACATTATGATGGACATAAAGTTAACCAAGTACCAGTCGCAAGGTTTCTAGGAATAATGATAGACAGTCAGTTAACCTGGAAGCCTCAAGTGGAGGAAATAACAAAAAAGTTAAGCGCAGCTTCTTATGTGCTCTTTAACTTATTCAGGAAGGTAAATATGGCGGCAAGACTGGTTGCATATCATGGTTTAGTCGCGTCAACCTTGAGATTTGGTATCATTTTCTGGGGGAATAGTAGCTTCAGGGAACTAGTATTCAAAGCTCAAAAACGCTGTTTAAGGGCAATGTGCAATTTGAAAGTAACGGATAGCTGTGTTCCTTTTTTTAAATCACTAAAAGTGCTAACTTTTCCAGCTCTTTACATTTTTGAAATTACCGTTTTTGTAAAGATGAATTTGCATCTTTTTAACAAAATGTCAGAAAACAAAAGGGGTCCTATAAGAAACCAGTATCAAAATATGTTGCGTCTTGGTACTCATAATACGGCCCTATTAAAGAAAAGTGTTGTATGTATGGGCCCGACAATATATAACAAAATACCCAATGAGATAAAAAATGAGACAATTCCACTTTTCAAAAAGAGATTGTCTAATTTATTGATTAATAAATGTTACTATTCAATTGACGAATTCATAAATGATGAGAATATGTAATCCTGATTGAATTTTATTTTTATAGATATTTCGTTTTATTTTTACTTTTGTTATTAATTTTTTATTTACTATTTTATTTGTAATTTTATTTAACCTGACATGATACTTTTTTATTTTTTTAATGACATTTTCTTAATTTTAATGACATTATTTTTGTATCTTATCGACATTCATTTAAAATCTGTTTTTGCATGCCTAATTTATGGTAATTAGTAAGGGATCTTGTATAACTGAACATCTTCATTGTGTACCTACTAATAATGCAAATAAAATATATTATATTATTATATATATTATATTATATATATATATTATTATATTATATTATATTATATTATATATATTATTATAAGAGACCGTCTGTCCTAAACATATCGCGACGAAGTTTGCAACGAATTTTAAACTTGGATCTTAAATTGCATCCATACAAGCTGCAATTAACTCAAGAATTGAAAGACTCTGACTTCATAGCACGGCTCACATTTGCTAATGAAATGCTCAATCGGTTTTCAAATTTTGAAAACATCCTTTTCTCTGATGAGGCACATTTTCATATGAATGGGTTCGTAAACCGCCAAAATTGTCATTATTGGAATAGTGAGAATCCCAGACTCAAACATCAAAAACCGTTACATAGCCCTAAAGTGACAGTTTTGGCCGCAATCTCTGCCAAAGGAATAATTGGTCCTTATTTTTTTGAAAACGCATGGGGGCAAAACATCACTGTTAATACCGAACGCTATGTTGCGATGTTGGAAGGTTTTTTGGCCCCAGAACTTGAAAATTCAAGAATAAAGAACTCTAGGACTTGGTTCCAACAAGACGGAGCTACCAGTCACACATGAAATGACTCCATGGCGGTTGTGAAGCAGATGTTCCCTGGCAAACTGATTTCGAAAAGAGGTGATATCCCATGGCCTCCGCGCAGTCCAGACTTGACGCCTCCTGACTTTTTTTGTGGGGATACCTCAAACACAAAGTCTACACCAATAATCCGAGAAACATCAGTCAGCTCAAGGAGAATATGTGAAATGGCAGCAATCACACCAGCACTACTTAAGAAAGTTTTCGGTAATTTCCGTTTGCGGTTAGAGGAGTTCCAACGTAGAGAGGGTCATCATTCAGATGATGTTATTTTAAAAAAATAAACTTCAGTTATCACTTAATAATTGCTTAATTTTATTTTAACTATACCTTTTGTATTTATTTTTTAATAATTATTTTAAAAATGCACGTTCTATTGCGCCAGCCTGTATTTACTCGATTTAGACTAGATTGCCGTTGTTGTGCCAAAATTTGTTCCGACTTGAAGATGCTTCAATGCTAATGTCTTTGTTACTAATTGAATTATTTTATGTGTTTTGATTATCAGAACATGCTATGATCACTGCTGTGGTTGTCCTACACTCTAATTATGAAACAAAATATTATTTATTTATTAATATACTTTATTATACACCAAACCCCACATATAGATCAAAATACATTACAAACAAAAACAAACAATTTATAATTATAAACTAGTGCTTGACTGCAATCCCGCCTGATGGTAAGCAGTGATGCAACCATTGATGGTATTGTTCCAGATCGTAGTGGTCTCAACAACGCAAGGGTGGATACTCGCCATACGACGGGTCTTCCGATGATGGAACGGACACGGGGGAATTAAGTCATGCAATTCCCGCACATACTCTCCAAAAACTACAAATTAATTTAGTCATCCAGACAATCATTATAAACTTGAAACATCAATAATATGAAATCTAGGAGACAACGGACGGTTATACAATAAGCTGTAAGACGAGGTAGTAACCTGTCCATCACGCCATTCACTATTGTACTAGACACTAGACAAGCCTTGATGCAATGCAATATTTGGCGTCTACAAACACACGGAAATGCCGACAGACATTCCAATATCACACTTTATCTGCAAGGCTATAACCTGCAAATAGCAGAAGATATATACGCAGATATCCATCTACCTGTGTAAATATCTTCTGTCACTTTATTTGCACCAAAATTATTCACCAGCATTAACCACTACATCTTCTACGAGAATGTCTATCTTTTTCTTACGTTAATATTATCAATGCGATTTTTTTTATTGATGGATGACGGTTGGATGTTTGTTATTCTCGCAAAAACTACTGAATGGATTTGGATAAAATTTAGGACATGCAAGAACTTCGAGAAAGAGGTCAATCGTCGAATCCAACTCGGCAGGACTGTCAAGAACTAGTTTACAATTATTACAAAAAAATCTTGCCTGAAATACCGCAGTGTCTCAAGATAAAAGTCTTCGACCAGTGTGTGTTGCTAGTGATGACATATGGAACTGAGACGTGGTCGCTAACAATGGGCATTTTAAGAAAGCTCAAGGTCACTTAAAGGGCAATGGAGAGGGCTATGCTTAGGGTTTCACTGCGTGATTAAATCAGAAATGTGGAGTTCCGCAGAAGAACGAGAGTAACCGACATAGCCCGAAGAATTGCAACAGTAAAGTGGCAGTGGCCCGGGCACATTGCCCATAGGACCGATGCCCGATGGGGCTGAAGGGTTCTCGAGTAGCGACCACGCACCGTGGGTAGGCCCCGGACAAGGTGGACCGACGACCTGGTGAAGGTCCCGGGAAATGCGGGAGGCGCAGGACCGGTCGTCGTGGAGATCCTTGGGACCTTGGGGGAGGCCTATGTCCAGCAGTGGACGTCTTTCGGCTGAAATGATGAGGATGATAACAGATAGGATATTCCCACGGGATTGAAAACTTATGCTGGTTGAACTACGGGGCGCAGTTGGTATAATATATAATAATTAACCGCTAAATGTATATTTAAATGTTTATTTAGTAGTATATTTTATAAAGTCGCCATATGGTGGTCGTAGGTGCGACCTCGTTATTCTTCTACATTCAAAATCCAAAGTCATTTATTCAAATTAGGCTGATATATAATAAAATCTTTTCGATTCACGTCAATATTACATAAGACAATCCCCCAAAACACCCGACCTTCGTCATCTCTTATTGCATTAGCTGGGAAGAATTGCCGGAATAAACTCCCCAGCAGCACAGCTCTCTGTTCAGTTTAAAAAAAACATATTACGTAATCTATTTAGATCCAGTTTTCACTATTACATATATAGATAATTGATTCCGGAAGGATTTTGTGTAAAATAAATCATAGAACATTAATATTCAACAAAAAAACGTTGTGTCATATTGGAATCATCAACCTTTATATCGTCCCACTGTGGGCACCTAGGTCTCCTCTCATACAGAGTAGGATTGAGCGTAATCACCACGCTTGCTCAATGCGGGTTTTGATTTCAGACTTAAATTCCAGGTTTCTTCAAGATGTTTTCCTTCAATATGAGAGTGTAAAGACTTAATACAAGAAGGTTAATTCTCTTTATTTAAAACTTTCAAAATCTAAACGCAGTCTCATTTCGGGGACAAACATATTTTAAAAACTTGTCAAATTGTAGGGAAACGTAGAAGTATTTCTTGACAAAATGATATCAAAATGTGACTATTAGGAGAATTACTCCTCAGATCGTGAACGTTCTTTTTACGCGCATTGCTCCTCAGATCTTAAAGTTCTACTGCAAAGAACATCAATAACATCATCTCATACAGAGAAGGATTGAGCGTAATCACCACGCTTGCAACTGACAATAACATATTTTATGTTAATTATTCAGTAAGAGGAGAAAAAGTTACACATTGGCAACAGCGCCATTGTCTTTAGTATAATCTCCTACTTTCAAATGAGATATTGGTTAAAGGAGAGCCAATACAACAAAAACAAAAACCACGAGCGCATCCCACTACATAATATTTTAAAACCGACAGAATGTGAGCATGAATGGATATTTGTTACTCTTTCACGCAAAAACTACTGCACGGATTTAGATGAAATTTTGTACACAGAGAGTTTATATCCAAGAATAACACATAGGATACCCTTTATACCGATATTGTCGAGGGATCGTAACTTACGCGGGTGAAACTACGGGGCGCAGCTAATGCCAATTACACCAGACTGGACAATCAGACCGGTAATCTATACTCTATACTAATATATAAATCTGAAGAGTTTATTTGTTTGTTCGTTTGTTTGAAAGCGGTAATCTCAGGAACTACGGGTCCGAATTGAAAAATTCAGGAGGAAGTTGAAGAGATAATAATGTCACCACCAATTTTCATTTACGATACATCAATTCCTGGCTGTCAAAACCAAATTATTTCTTCAATGAAGATCAGGAAATTGGTGAAGCAGAGCTTTGGTGCGTTCGCCGGTGAGACAGCGCTCAGTATAGTGCGATGACCCTGCTGAACTTCTATGCAATAGGGATGTATCCAAGGTATGAAAATCATAAAAATAATTAGTCCATCTTATAGATATTAAAAAAAATTAAGACCCGTATTTTTTATTTTGTCGTAATTACCAAAAATTACTGAGATATAGCGTATTAAAGTTACAGAGTGGGGGCTAATTACGTCACGCCGTTCTATATTTTGCACCATGGCGTGACGTCATGCGACATTTCAAATCAATATATCTTCCTAAGTATTTGAATAAAAGAAAAAATAAAAAATACGTGTTCAATACTTTTTATAAAGCTATCTGACGGACATTAGATTATTTTTTAGGATACAAGCCAATTATGTGCTAATACATAACATGACAGCCTGATGTATCATAACGGACGACATGTCACTACTCGTACACGACCGATGGTTTATTTACTGGTTTATTAATATACCAATTCAAAAAGGATACCATGTCACGTGTTTCATCTACTCCTTATTGAGAATTCTGATGCTGCGTTCAATGAGTTTCATATCAATAGTTTGACATTAAGTTATTTAAGTATAAAATTCTAGTAATTAGTTTGTGAAGTTGAAGATAGGCAGTTATTATATTTAAAACTAGCGGCCGCCAGCGACTTCGTTCGCGTGGAGTTAGTTATATGAACATTTTATTTTAAACCCCAAAATATACAACATACATTTTAAATTTTTGTTATGCTCCGCTCCTATTGGTCGCAGCGTGATGCAATAGCCTAAAGCCCTCCTGGATTAATGGGCTATCCAACGCAAACAGATTTTTTCAAATCGGACCAGTACCTACCTGAGATTAGCGCGTTCAAACAAACTCTTTAGCTTTATATATTAAAAAAAAGTAATAAGTAATATGCATAATTATGTAGATACACCTGTATCACCTGTATAATACCTATTCAGCAGCATTCGGTTGACTGTAAGCAGATCCCAGAATAGTCGAAAAAATGCAAAGCAAGTGATGACAATAACAAATCCTGCCCTTACCAAACAGGCTATTTTTATTCTGTTATTCATGCATGTTACAATATCTAGGGCAAAATATTTTATTCATTAAATGCTGAGTCGGTAGCGAAACCCTCTTCAAGAAGGTGAATTGAATTTTTTTGACATGATCCAATATTTGATCTACATTTTATTGCTTTTATCTTATATATATCAGTGCTCTAGTCAAATCATAAGTAATATTATGCGACACATGGCGAGGTGAACATTATATATTTAATTCCATTCTGAATTCCAAGTGTTTGGAATGTTTGGTTTGCTGATGGTTGTTTTAAATTAATGTGTGTAGACACCAAACCATGCTTCATGGTAAATAAGTAGTGAATTCAATTGTTTATGGAGAATCCCTCTTCAAAAATAATTAATTAATTACTATCCAAGCTGTAGGTGGTTGGAATTTGCAAGACACCAAGCTATATAATGTGGCTCAATATATTGATTTCCTTTCTGGTCGTCCTCAACAATAATCTCCTGCTTCTTTCTGATGGTATATTAGTGTAATCTGATTGGCGACTACGGACTAAATTGGGACGCGGGGCGCTTAGACGCTGTCTAGAGTTGTTTTTTGTGACATTTCAGGGTTATTTTTATTTCCTTACTGTCCCTTTATGCATATTATTCGTTTCCTTCATCATCATCATCATCAACCTTTTCATCGTCCCACTGCTGGGCACAGGTCTCCTCTCATACAGAGAAGGATTGAGCGTAATCACTACGCTTGCTCAATGCGGGTTGGTGATATCAGACTTGAAAGTCCAGGTTTCCTCAAGATGTTTTCTTTCACCTTCAGTCATTGGTGTCCAAGATATACTTAGAAAGTACATATAACTTTAGAAAAGTTGCATTGGTACTTGCCTGACCTGGAATCGAACCCGCGCAGGCTGGTGTTTTAACCACTAGGCCACCACTACTGCGACAAGTCGATTCTGTCAACGACTTGACGTTTCTTTATTTTAGTTAAAATCGAAATGATTCTATGAACACTAACAACCATATCGATTTGGGTTATGCGTTTGTTTACCTTACCGTTGTATACTATTGCTACCTATTAATGTTGTAACGCTTAGCTGTTATTGTCCCAAATAAATAAAATAATAAATTAAATTTATCCAAGACCAGATTACTAGGTACATAATTCAGTATATCTAGTGTTAAACTCCACGAGCCCCTTCCGATAATTTCAAACGCCTCGAAAATCTTAATCATGTGTTTAGACAAACATGCTCCAATTCCCTTAACAAATAAAGCTTTCATATCAGTGTCAACGCGCATTATATCCAACAATAGTATTTGTACTATTATCAATAAGGAATTGGAAAGTTACCACACAGTGCTGATAAGATTACGCTGGACAAGCAAATTTATTGACATTCTAGGATCGGGAAGTTTCTTCTGTTAGCTCAGTTTATAGGAAATAAGTCGAAAGCAAGCTAACATGCCTTCTGCTGGACAAAGGCCTCTCCCAAGGTTTTCCACGATGATCGGTCTTGTGCTGCCCGCATCCATCGGCTACCCGCGACCTTCACCAGGTCATCGGTCCACCTTGTTGAGAGCTTGCCTACGCCGCGTCTTCCGGTACGTGGCCGCCACTCCAGACTTACTGCCCCATCGGCCATCGGTTTTAGCCACTCGAAGAGCTATGCTAACATGCCTAAGAATCTATAATTATATACTGCTTGTAGTCCAGGATGAAAATTAGCCTATGGCTTAAAGAAGTCTATGCCTTTCTTTTCAAATAAATAGCCTGGTACCAGGCTATTTCATGTCTATGTTTAAT
This sequence comes from Sesamia inferens, assembly GCA_037179545.1. Taxonomy (NCBI): domain Eukaryota; kingdom Metazoa; phylum Arthropoda; class Insecta; order Lepidoptera; family Noctuidae; genus Sesamia; species Sesamia inferens. The sequence goes on along the minus strand of CM073939.1, from coordinate 3,817,179 downwards.
ATGATATTTTTGTCATGGGTTCATGACGAATAATATGGTTTAAGTTTGAAGGTAACAGATGAATACTCTTGCATTTCTTAGTATAGATTGACACTAGCAATGCCTGTGGTTTTAAACCTAAGCCCATATTCGCACGTACAAAATAATATCGCGATTATCTTGGTAGAAAGTTATGTACGATTTATGGGTTGAATTTATTTCATTCGCTACGCAAGAAAATCAAGTTTTCTATCATTTATGGACTGTTTTTTTATCTGTGCTGGTAAAAGCTGACTTTGAAATTGAAAGGGTCATTGCAGCGCCTTCTGCACGTAATTACATTGAACTTGTTTCGACCTTGTAAGAGTTGTATTATAGTGTAATAATTGCTCTAATGTTTTTTCTTTTAATTTAAATTCTTTTGACTTCTACTATTCCGTAGGTATAAGGGTGGAATAAAAAAAAGCGGTTACCATGTGCTACTTACTATATGCTGGGCAAATATTTAACAAGATATAAAATTCAGTCAAGCTATTGAAACGAATAAGGAGAAGAACATCAATAAATAATTCCGTCTCATTTAAAAACCCATTAGGAGTCAAAACAAAAGGTTACATTCAGATAACCCTTTGTTGTCGATAAATCAAGGTCCGTCTTACAAAAATAGAAAATCGATACAAGCCAATAACTACAAACGTATGTTTTGATGAACAAGAGCGTAAACATAAACAGAAAAGCGGAATTATTACGTGACATGTTACGTCACAGTTTTGATAAACTGATAGTGGTTAGTAACCTCAAAAGCAAATATGACCGTAACCAATAGAAGATAAGGTAGGAATCACTTTGGGAGAAGCAGAGGCGACAAAAACGGCGAATTGTGCCAGAGATTCGCACGTGTGCTCATAGGTATAGAATATCGATGATTGGAATGCATCGTGATAACGATTATGCATATCGATTATAGAGTTGTTGGATAGGGAGATGAGTTGGTCTATTAATACAAGGTATGCTTTGAAAAACAATGCCCAGTGTATTATAACCGATTCAATCCATTGATGAATTATTACGTGACATATTACGTCAGCGCTATGATACACTGATAGTAGATAGTAACCTCCAAAGTAAATACAGATCGGCGAAGCAAAGGTGACAAAAACAGCAATCGTTTTTAATTTTATCGTGATGATAAGTAAAATTATATAAATATGTAATATGCAAGATATTAGAAGTTAATGCTTTAAATGTAGTCATTCTGCAAACTAAATATAGTTGTCCTAGTTGTATTAATTTATTTGACTAACCATCAGATCACCATTGGGTGACATTAATATTTTAACTACCACTTTCCCTCCTTAATCAGAAGCACTAAAGTAGAATCAAGAAGCAACGCATTGCGCAGGATTTGTTGCTACACACTTGTAGGATTTTGTTGTGATGGGTAGTTGATGATGATATCAGATGGACGAAATAAATTGACCTCACGAATCTTCTGCGGATCAGCGATATCTGCTATATCCATTTATATTATATATTTGAATTTAGTCCTTGGCATCTCTGGATAGAGTAAGGTGTCTGACTACATTATAAGTATCTTCGAGGCTAGAGTGAATAGACTCTTAATAAACCCGAGCGCTTTTACCATTTACGATTGCATCACTGCTTACCATCAGGTAGGATTGCGGTCAAGCACTTCTTTAACATATTAAAAATAAAAAAGAAACGTGGCAGGAGAGTAGGGCGACATTCATGGAAAATAAAAAAATCTTTTCACTTCCCTTCGCGCCCCCGCGCCGTGTGGTGTGAAGTTAATACGCTCCGGTTATATTTACGAATATCGTGTTCCGATCAGTTCCGGCTGGTGTTTTTCTTTCTAGGTTGTTCAATTTGTGTCTAGTTTTGGTATCGTAAGTTTATTTTTAGTGTTTGTTTTGTAATTACTGTAAATCAATCAATCTCGGTGAGTACATTTATTTTCTTTTTTGTGAGGGTAACGTAATTTTTTTTCTTCTCTTCTCACTAGTTTTATTTTCTTTTCGTTAAGTTAGATTTGTTTTCTTGTTTATTAATTACTTATGTCAACTTACAATGATGACCCGCCTGATCGTGGTGGAGATATTTTTCGTAGAAATAATAAAACACTTAGGTCGCCGCCAACGCAGACGGCTAAGCGTCTATTTTGTGAAATGTCTCCGACCGACAAATTAGTAGATGATAGGTCGAAACGCCTACAAATAGCACCTAATTCTCCAGAACAGTCCTCGCCTACATTAAATATGTCCAATAGTAACAGTGATAGTTATTACGATTTGGTTTCGGAGGCGTCTGTGTACCTGTCCAAAATAAACGAACTGGTTAACGATAACGGTTCTCGTATAAATGTCGCGAATAAATCATCTATTATGGATATGACTCAACGAGTTACAAGTATCGTGTCTTTGTTAGCTTTAAAATCTTCGTGTAACGAAACAAAGCTTGCTAATACCGAGCGCGAATTAGAAATAATCAAATTAAAATCCGGCGTTAAAACCGTTAATGAGGACAATAAAATGTCGTACGCAGATTTTTTGAATTTGCGGTTGCCTAAAGTGGCCCCGGCTATTGAATCTAGAGTGCCTCTGCCTTGTGTCGTCGCCTATCCGACCCAAGAGCGATCAGCTGACTATGCGTCATCGTCCGCCACTAAACAAGCTCTTATGAAAGCGATTAGACCGAGTGACGATGGGTTTCAAATAGTCGGTATTAAAAAAACCGCCAAATCGGGAGTTGTACTACGTGTGGCTAATCAAAACCAATTAAAAAGATTAGAATCGGTAGACGCTATAAAGTCTGCCGGTCTCCGCTTAGAAAAACCAAAGGGTCGCCGCCCCCGTCTATTAGTTAAGGACATTCCCGCCTCAATGGAAGACAAAAATTTTTTGCAAGCTATATACCGCCAAAACATTAAAAATGAGTTGCCAATAAAAGAAGACGATTTTATTAAATCCACAAAAATAGTCCGTAGGCGTTCTACCGATACCGGTCGGAAATGGATAGGCATAGAAATTGAACCTGCGGTACGTAAACATCTTGTGACTACCAAGGATAAATTATTTATTGACTGGGCCACTTTGTCGATGATATCGAGGTAGTTCGTTGCGCGTATTGTCAACAATTCGGTCATGTTAAAAAGCATTGCGCTAATAAATCACCAACCTGCGCTGTCTGTTCCGAGGCTCACGAAACCAATGTTTGCCCGCATAAGGGCGATTCAAATTTTACCCCGGTTTGCGCGGCGTGTAAACGTTATAAAAAGCCCTTTGAGCATCGTTGTGGATCTGAACAGTGCGGTACCTATAAATTAAAACTCGAACAACTTATCCTGCATACTAATTACTAATTAAGATGGATAGGTTAAACATAGGGCAATTAAACCTTCACAACGATAAGGTGGCGACATCAGAGTTAGATAAATTAATTATTGACTACAACTTAGACCTTGTACTCATTCAAGAACAATATCAAAACTCACGTTTACGTCACAGGGTAGTGCAACTGGATTGCAGGGCACGAGCCGGAATTTATGTTGCGCGGTCTTCTAACTTTACGGTAACGTCTTTACGTGACCTCATGACGCCACACTGTGCGGTTGCCGAAGTATCATCAGCTTCTTTTAAAGTATTCGTTGTAAGCTGTTACTTTCAATATTCAGATCCTGTTACTCCTCATATACATAATCTCCGTCATGTCTTGCGGTCACTCGCGGGCTGCAAAGTTATCGTTGGCGCGGATGTCAACGCGTCATCGTCTCTGTGGTATGGCAAGGTTCGGGCCACCGATACCGAACGACGCTGCGCTGTTGAGGATTTCATTGCTGAGATGAACCTATCGATTCATAATACCCCTGATGCACCACCTACTTTCTGCAGCCAAATGGGAATCTTGTATTGACGTCACACTTTCAAGTGCGGACGTACGTTTGGATAGGTGGCGTGTCCTACCGGACGCGTCTTGTAGTGATCATCGCCTGATCGTGTACGAATTTGTTCCTGGTTATATTCAGGGTCCGTCTCATATTCCCGGTAATTTCAGATATAGATGTAAAGGCGCGAACTGGGAATTTTTCGGCTCGCTTTTTGCGTGTCACGCCAAAGAATTCACTCGGGACGGGCTGTCAGCCGAAGAAAGTGCTGACATTATGTCAGAAACCTTTACCTACTGTGCTGACATTGCCATTGGTCGCGGATCTATGACCAATATTCGTAGATGTGACTGGTGGAGTGATTACTTAGTTGAACAGCGTAAAAGATATCGCAGAGCGCGTAGACAGTTAAATAAACTCAAGAGCCGAAAGATTACTGGAGATCTTCTTACGTTCGCTTTAAATGCTTTTAGAGTTGCCAAGTCACGCTACAAAGCATCGGTGGAAAAATCTAAGGGTAATTTGTTGCGAAAAATTGTTGATAAGCTTGACAGGGAGGGTCCGTGGTCTCCCTTATATCACGAATTTAAAGCTAACAGATCGGTCGACCTTGCATACGTTCAAAACATTAAAGTCAATGATAAGCATACCACAGGCATAGAGGAGGCAACAGAAGTGCTAATTAATACACTTATCCCTGATGATTCACCGGCTAACGATAGCGACTACCACCAACAGATTAGAGCGTGGGCTCCTGTGCCACCTGAATCACCAATGTCAGACGTACCATCTAATGACGAATTTATAAATATTGTAAGAAAACTACCGGTCAACAAATCATCAGGTGAAGATAAAATATCTAATAGGATGATTAAAGAAGCGTGTAAAACAGCGGGTGATGCCATCTTAACTGTATATAACCGATGCATTGCTGAAGGCGTTTTTCCTCGTAAATGGCGACGCGGTTTCTTACGAATAATACCAAAGTGTGGTGACAAACCACCGGATGATCCGAAGTCATATCGTCCTATCTTCTACCATCTTTGGGTAAACTTCTTGAGCGCCTCATCGTTCCACGTTTACTACCGAACGGTCCAAAATTCCATAATAATCAATATGGCTTCACCATAGGTAAATCTACAGTCGACGCGGCGCTTTCTGTTAGAAGAACCGTTAACCAATCTGAAAACAAGTACGTAATTGGGATCTTCCTGGATATTTCTGGGGCTTTTGATAACGCCTGGTGGCCTATGCTGTTGTTAAAATTAAAAACCCGCGGTTGCTATAAAAACATATATAATCTCGTTTACTCTTACTTTATAAACGGTTCCGCGGTACTTAAGCTCGGTCATTTTTCTAGTACTAAAACACTAACCATGGGATGTCCTCAGGGTTCAGTTGTCGGTCCTTATTTATGGAATTTGGGTTTTGATGACTTCCTCGCGATCCCGCTTCCTTGCGGCTGTTCACTTACTGGTTACGCGGACGATGGCCTACTGCTCATTCAGTCAAGTACCCGAGCTGGACTTGAGAACTTGGCCAATAATTGCCTAAATTTAATATCTCAGTGGGGTGATCGTAACCGCCTAGCATTTGCGCCACATAAAACCTATCAACTTCTACTAAAAGGTAATCTTAAATCATTGCCTACTATTAAATTTAACAACGTTCCCATTAAAAAACAGCAATCCGTATGCTACCTTGGTATGATCTTAGAAAGGAATTTTTCATTTATCGAACATATAAAAATAGTTGGTGAAAAAGCTAAAAGGAACTTTTGTGCCCTAACTAGAATATCCAAAGCAACTTGGGGTCTATCATTCCTAACTTTAAAAACTATATATGGAGCTACCTACTTAGGATGTATGTGCTACGGTGCACCTGTTTGGGCCGATAGGGCCAGCATAGGAGCGGCACGACGTAAACTGCTTCAAAGCCAACGTTTGGCATTGATATTTTTATGCAAGGCGTATAGAACGGTCAGTACTGAAGCCTTACCGGTACTGGCAGGTGTACTTCCAGTCGACCTTGAGGTACAGCGACGTGCTTCAATGTACTACTCCGCGAGGGGGGAGGCCATGGACACTAATTTTGTTACACAACGCGACTTTAATAAAATCTCTAGATTATTTAAACCTCAGACTGAAGTCTGGGAGGACCTCTTATCCGAATGGCAAAGTAGGTGGGATAATTCCATCAAGGGCCGGCACCTCCATCTGTTCTTTCCATCCGTTGGCGATCGGCTGGCTAAGACATGGCTGGTGGTTGACCACTGCGTTGCCCAATTTCTCACAGGTCATGGCAACTTTAAAAGTAAACTGTATTCTTTTAAACTTGTTCCTTCCCCTTTGTGTCAGTGTTCTACTTCGAACTATGAATTTGAACAGTCCGCACATCACATCTTGTGGGAGTGTGTTCTTTGGCAGAATGAACGCAATATTATGTTGGATAGTGTACAAGTTACATCCGGAGTCGTTTATTATACGGACCTTGTAGAAACTAGAACCAATTTCCGTGCGTTCAGGCGCTTTTGCCATACCTATTATTGGAATCAATTGTAGCAGCTAATACCTACTTAGGACCCATTAACTTAATCAAATTTTATTCCGTGGTGTTTGGCAATCTGGGCTTCTCCCAGTTGCAATAATGTCCCTTTGTGCCGTTTGGCCTAGTTCTGTTCTGTCTCCTGCTTGTTATAGAGGGAAGTGGATAAAATATCTTTTTTCTTACTCCTCCGCTATTCTTTTCTGATTAATTTCGTTGCGGGACCCAAGACAGTTGAATCGTTTCTCCGGGACTCGTCGAGCTTCATTGCTCGGCGTTTTTCTGGCGGTCGCCACTGTTGATTCTGGCTTTCAGGAGTTGCAGTGGTTGGGAAAAGTGTGGCGGGTTTGTCCCATAAAAAAAAAAAAAAAAAAAAATCTTTTCCTGCCCGTATTCATTTGGGGTCATCCATCAAACATATTTTCTATGATCGTTTTGCCTCTGGTCTCTACTCTTATACCCATCCACTTCTTCACAACCTGACTGCCTGACTACCCTGCATTTTTTTACCCGGAACAACTACTTGTATTATATGCCTATACAATCGACTTTTACACAATTTTTCAGCCACCAGTGATATCAGAAAACGTACTTAAATAAAATTGGTAAATCTTTAATGCAACCTTAATTGAACTTGTTTATTTAAAAGCCAATATAAGACATAAATCAAAAGGCTGATAAGTTGATGCTGACCAGCTGACATATGTCAAATATATGTTCTGTATCTCGTAATGTTTACCGCTTTGCATGCTTTCTATTGTATAGAAGAAATTTTCTCTAATGAGAAAACAACAGTTGGAAAGTAAATATCTTTCTAACGTTTATTTTGAAGTTACTCTATCTTTCTAATGTCTATTTCGAAGTCACTGTATTTGATTACAAGTTTTTCTACTTACAAAAACTTACTTCAATCAGACAGCTGAGCTACTGTGGAGTTTGCGCCACTTCTCCCCAGAGAAATCACTAGGAAGTGATGAAGGGCGGGCGTGACGATGTGCGACGTGATTATTTTGACTCACGATACAAGGAATCCTAATGACGCTTGAACGTATAAAGCGTAATGGTTTGTTTACAAAATATACATAGTGGGGTAGAGTACAATTATGCTTATAATAAACTATTATCATAGCAGATAATTCTGTCTATCATCCCAGGAATCATTTGGCATCAGATGTGTCTACGTTGTTAATACATCATGAGTACAAGGTTTATGTGGTGTGACAGACATAGGGCACTGTGATTAGCGATTATTTTTAATATACGTTTAGTCATTATGTATATTAGATGATCCATATCATAAGTTGAAAACAGAAACTGGCGTGAGTTACACAGTTGGCAATTTAATTTTATTTCCACTGCTCTCCGATCGGTGAAAAACGCCGATGGTAACCGATACAGTAGGCCTAGTATGAGTTTTCAATACGAAACTCGTTCGATCGTATCGAGCGCGTTTGGCGCTCTCATTGGTTGAGAGTTCTTACGACCTTGAAGCGGGCCAATCGCTGAGTCAAACGCGCTCGATACGATCGAACGAGTTTCGTATTGAAAACTCATACTAGGCCTACTGTTCTAGAACTAAAAGTTCGAAGACATCATTTTATGACATTCACCAAACCACACTGGATCCTGGTGGATTACGGCCTACTCCGTCTCACAGAATGGGGGCTTGTGTCTCAGACGTGGGATCATTATAAGTTCATTATGCTATATACACACATCAAAAGTGTCTAGGGATCAACATATATTTTTGCAATAACTTTTCTCCTGATTGATATTAATTAACAATTTTCTTTAAGGATTCATCAAATAAAGTGTTTTCGTTTGTCACAGTAACGATAAACCAAGTCACCTTTGCATTAATAAAGAAATTTGCCATTTTCCTAATAAAGGGATATTTGACATTTGAACCACTAACACAAAAGTTCGAAAAAAAGACTGAAATAACAGTTTTCTCTAAAATTTTATTGGGTAACTTAAACAATTAATAATCCGTGTTTCTACCGCGAACACTAACAACACAAGAACATCGGTTTGGCATACTCAAAATGAGTTCATCCAAATCACGCTGTGGAATGGCCGCCCATGTTCGTTGCAACAACAAAAAAAGATCTTGCGACTGGATACCCTCCATATTCGGCAGAGCTCTTCTCTGTAGCATATCCCATGCATGCTCAATCGGGTTCAAGTCTGGCGACTGAGCAGGCCAGGGCAGGACATTGATGTTAGCTGCGGCGAGAGTCTGTCTTACAACTCTTGCGGTGTGCGGTCGTGCATTATCATGCATTAACTGAAATAAGGGACCGATTTGCACTTGTAGAGGAACGATGACGTCTGATACAATCGTCTCAGCATAAATTTGAGCGTTGAGGTTGCCTCTGATCCAAATCAACTCAGTTCTTCCGCCGATCCAAATACCCGCCCATACCATGATGGTTCCACCACTATAAGGATGGACTTCCTGGCAGGATTTTAATCGCTGTTGGCTTCCAGGGGTTCTCCAGTGTCGTATACGTCTTGTATCCGGTCTCATACCAAAACAAGACTCATCAGAAAAGCACACGAAACGCCATTGTTCTTCTGCCCAATTTCTGTGTTCAAGAGCCCATTGATATCGAATCCTACGATTGTGCATTGCTATAGGTGGTACCCGTAGCGGTCTTCGGGAATGAAGGTTCACTTCATGCAAGCGGTTTCTGACTGTTTGGTCGCTAATTAAGTTCCCTGAAGAGTGATGAAGCCTCACGGCTAACATCATGGCGGTTATTTTTGGAGCTCTTCGAGTTAAAATTTGAATGTATCGGTCTTGTCTCCGTGTGGTGCAGCGATACCGTCCTCCATGGCGCTCAGCCACGGTACCAGTGCTTCGGTAACGTGTCCAAAGTCGACTGATAACACTCTGACTTGTATTCAGAGCTAAAGCCACAGTACGTTGCCGGGAACCAGCTTCTATCATTCCCACGGCTCTGAGCATTTCTTCCCTGCTTAAATGACGTCGCCGCTCCATAATAACGTTGGTTTTAATCAGTAGTAGGGAAACAGTAGCACTAATAATGTCTTCAATGCGTTGTATGTTTTTATAGGGAAAATATTGACAGCTGATTTTCATCTTTTACTCGAATTTGATTCACAGTTCCTGATTCAAATTATGAAATGCACCAAAAAGGATCCATATAAATTTATAAAATCATAAATTTATTACAAAGCCACATCTCAATCTAAAGAAATCCGCATAAAAATGCTTGATCCCTAGACACTTTTGATGTGTGTATATTCTTTGTAAAGTGCTGTGCAAGGATGTTGATTTGTAATTTATGTGAGTTTTGTTGAAGACATATAGTTACGTGATTGATACCGATCTAAACGTCATAAAAATCACGATATGCATCTTGATCTTTAGTATCATGTACATTTTCAATGACAGTAACTTAAAAAATGGACGTTAGAAAGTATGTAGATATTTATTATATATTTTTTTGAAACAGCACTATCCTTTCTCACTGTTGGTTTGCTGTTTTATATGGTTTTATCAGCACAACCGGATCTGTTAATCAACATTTCCTTTAATTAAAACCTCAATCAATGATGTGATAATATGCAACCCAGGAAATTAATTACGTTATTACCAATTACGCCATAACTTGATACCCGATTATTAATAGTGAAAATTGGCGGTTGAATCATGGAAACAATTTAATATTATTTAGGTATTTTCATACAACCAACTTACAAGTTGTAAGTTCCAAACCCAGGCAAGCGTTTTACTTTATTTAATTTATTTCATCACCACTGCTGCTGCGAAATCTGAATAAAGTTTGTTCAGAATAAGCAACTGAATCGATTCCAATCATTTTTACACCATGTCATATTTTTTCCCAAATTCATTTAGATATTGTTGCAGTGTGCGTACCGAACGCGCCATGCAGCTTACGATAGACCATAGTACTGCGAACGCCCGCACAACTGCTGATGCCAGAGGTCAACGCAACGGCCGCCCGACCGGAGTGTGGACTTAATTTTTGTTGGGACAGCCAAGCAGGATAACAAGCTATATCTGTGATTTTTCATGATATCTTTTTGAAATTTCGTACACAGATTCTTTACTTAAAAATACTGGACACGTGTTTCGGGTTTAAACAAAAAATAATATCACAAAATAATATTAAAATGATTATTTCTTTCAAAATATTAGAAAGTGAAATAGCAAGCGCATGACAAACACTAATCGTGGTTGGTACTACAAAATCAATAATTAAAAAAAAAAAAATGTGCAATCGTGCAAGCAGTGAAATTAGGTGTTTTGGTGTTTGTAACCTAGTTTTAAAATTTGGTTATACACACTGAAGAGATACCTAATACATTGTGTAAGTGAATTAATACCCATTATAAAATTTGTTCGTTCAGGATCGTTTATTGGTAAAATTTTAACCTATAATACTACGTTAATGACTACCACGATTCCGCTGTACAGACAAAAAAAAAATGGGTAAAATATCCTCTAAGTTAAGACCTTTATGTATTTTTCCTGTTTGCGGCAGCGTACAATGTAATTCACGCATAATACTGTACTATTGTGCTTATAGGTGCATGTAGCAGAATACGGGCAGGCAGGGAGTCTTGAGGGCGGAATGAAAAACATTAAGTGAAAAAAAAAAATACAATGCCGGCGAGTACCAGAAAGAGACTTTCGGCTTCTTTAAGTACCTATCTATTTATAGCCGTCATGCTAGTAATTCCTAGAACAAAAGCAGATTCTATTTAGTGCAGACTACAAGATAGATAAATACAAGAGATAGCATCAAGTAAAAGTTAAAAAGGAAATGTAAAGACCGATGCAAGAAAATAGCAGGTAAGTGCGCTTCGCAGCTGCACCAAAAAACTGGGCTCTTCTGAGCAAAAACGATGGAACGAAACAACTCCAACATTCCAACAACCAGACAACTTCAACATCCAATATATAAACAAAAACAGAATAGATCTAGAAACACAGTAAAATAAAAAGAAGTAGCCATCATATTTGTCTTCACATTTTCCTTATAAAGAACATTGACGGCCAAGATAAGCTAAGGTTTGTTATAATACTTGAAAACAGCAACAAATCATGTGAATTGACAAATCCGTATCAATCTGGAACATCAAAATGACACTATTAAGACGATCTAAGCCTCTGAAGAATATAGTTGACATTGATTACGTCAGGACTGATGTAGAACCGACAAAGTACTTAACTAAACTTTATATCACAAGACTTAAAAAATAACAACCATAAAATAGAAAAATATAAATGGTTTTTCGAATATTCTACCAAAAGTTAGAATTGTAATGCTTCTTCGTCTTCTTAGCCTTTACAGGTCCTTCGTTGGATAAAGGCAGGAGACCATTGTCCAGCAGTGGACCTCTATAGGCTTTCATTCCATTGGGCGGCATTGCCATAATACCCACGCTTGGCAGGCGAGTTGGGGATCGCAGTAATTTGTTATTCCACAGGAGAAGCGTCGCTGCCCGCTTCCCTGGTGAGAATCCCCTTACTCGCCTCTTACGACACCCACGGGAGGATATTGGGTTGGTTCTATTCTATGCCCGGCACCACAAGGGCTAATTGTTGTACCGAGACAATTAATGATTGATTTTGTCATTAATGAAATATAGATGAGTAAGACCTATTGTATATCATAAAATTATGAGGAAATGAGGTAAAATCACGACAAACAACACTTCACTTAAAGACAATAATGAAGTAATAACGAATTAATTGCGTAATGAAGCAATCAATGTTATGATTGTTATGATGAGGCAGAGTAGAATGGTTAATGATAGGAATGCTACAGCATTAAAACAAATTCTGGTAGAAATCGCATTGGATAACATTATATTATGATATTTTAATCTGGGTAATTCCCAAGTAAACGCAATGTTTTGGCCACCCTGGTCAAGAGAAGGTGATTATTTAAGAATTTTAATAGGCATGCTATATATTATCGCATTTTATTGACCCGGATCTGACTCTACCCAAAAAGGTTTCGTAGTTAAACAAAGTGATTCCTTTCCATAAAATTTAGATGGTAATAATGATGGTCCCCAAAGTTTACATTGCCTCTTACGTTAAGCACGATATACGAGACAATTTGAAACGAAACAAATTGAATCTCCTACGAAGCTACACAAATTCAAACAGTTACGAGCTCCACGCACAATTTCCTGCTGCAAAGTAGAAATCAATATTTCCTTGGCACGACTTTTCAGTTTCCTCGAAGCAGGCAATAAAATCAGGCCTTATAAGGGAGAAATTCTTTGATGGTTCTCGTAGAATTAGGATTAATTTTATAACACTACTAGCGGCCGCCAGCGACTTCGTTCGCGTGAAGGTAGTTATGCTCTGCTCCTTTTGGCCAAAGCGTGATGTTATATAGCCTAAAGCCTTCCTGGATTAATGGGCTATCCAACGCAAAAAGAATTTCTCAAATCGGACAGTATTTCCTGAGATTAGCGCGTTCAAACAAACAAACAAACTCTTCAGCTTTATATATTATTAGTATAGATTAGAAACTATATTGGGATGTTTTGCGTTGTCATTGAATAAAATCATACTACGTAGTGATTCAGAAACTATTATGCGATAAATATACAACAACTCAAAACCAAACATACCCCAACCAAAGACTTTTGTCTTCACATTGTCATTTCCTACCCGGTCCCATGTTACTTGGGATCTTTTCTTTCAAACTGTTGTTAGCTGTCACATCATTTACTTCCTTTTCTTTCACATTTCCCTTCACACAATCCCACTAATAAATGCGAAAGTTTGTATGGACGGACGGATGGATGAAATTTTGCAATTCTTACACGCCAACACTACTGAACAGATTTGGCACAGATAATTTATAACCAGGAGTGACACAAGATCTAAACATTATCGCGATATTCACAAACTTTTTTACATACTCTACCTCTCCCATTCCACCCATATCAGCACAGAGTCACAAGCCATAATGCATGTGTTTCTGCAAAAGCAATATATTCGGCAGTGATGATTCAATACTGTTATGACCTTCACCGGCTTTAATCGGATATCGCACTGAATTGTTGAAAAACAAATAAGTACTGTAGGAAAAAATTACAGTTTTATCATGATCGCTTGTGAGTTTCAAGATTCTTAGCGCGGTTTTATAAGATAGCCATTTCATAAAAGATTCAATTAAAAGGCTTTCACATACGGTTTTCAACGGTTTAGGAAGCCCGTCTTCCGCGTGATTGTCTTTGTATTGTTTGCTTTTAATTATTTCATAAAAATGTTTGAGTTTGTACATAAAGATTTTATCATGTGTCTTCATTCATTCTTTTTAATATAAGCAAGACAACAATAAAGGCTGTGAGAAACTTGGAATATTTTGACTTTAAAAGTCTGCTAATACGCTGAAATATCAGTAAGTAAGTAGAACTTAAAGGAAATATTTGATGGAATAATATAATTGAATTAAAAATGATTAAAGTTACTTTAAATCAATTTTTATTCAATTACATTATTGGTAATAAATAGCACTTAGCAGTTGTATGTCGTAAATGACAAAGTAATGATAACTACATATAGATTCTTCAACAGATTAAGTAGTCTCCAATAATGACAATTCTCCAAAATCTTGATGTAAGAAATTACTCACTTTTTGAAGTGAATAGATAAGAGAAGAAAGTCACAGCAACCCTAGATACTAAATACTCAATTAAATAGGACCAAATTACCGAAATAATGCCTTTTTTTCATTATTTGTTTGTTAATTATTTGATATACGATGCTGAGATTAGGAAGCATTTGTGGTGTTACTGAATATTTGAGACAACTTATTTAAGACAACCAAACATGAGGAATTAGTATTTCCTTGATCGTTTATTATAGATAAGTTAATATCTTTGTCTAGTTTACACGTTTCAGCACGTGCCTTGTCTTAGCGATTTCAGTAATCTAATCTGTTGATTTATCATTAGCCCTGATAAGGGCTGTTAGTTGGTTTTTTGTATAGTTTGCTACTGTGAACCGGTTTCGAAATTTACTTGATTGTCACATAAGATAAATTGTGTGTGGCTAACAGATGTACATATGTTAACTTTAATGTTTGAAAAATAAACCAATTCAGTGTTAATATTTGCCTTTTCAAGGAAGTATAGAGGTATTATGTCTTTAATATTCATTATCTAATATTTCCTATCTGCTGGTGAATTGAAGTAGGTATGTATGGCTTAATATAATCTAGGAATGCGGAGCTTCTGCTAGATAAAAGTAATCTATATATTATCTTGAAAACAATACGACAACAGAATAATAATTGTCTTGTTGCACGATAAAGAATTTCATTAATTTATCATGGTATACCTAAATGGGTAAGTAGGATTGTTTTTGTTAGAGTTAGCATAGCTAGGTAGTGTTCATCAATTAGCGGGTGAAGAACCTTTTATTGATTATTTATGCACCTTATAACTTGGTTAATGGCTTGGAGAAGGATATAGAACAGGTTTCAAAATTATTGTAGAATAGGGAGTTATGATTGAACCGTATCCCTGGCTTTATATGCGTATGGCGTTTGTATGCCACCTAGGTAGTTATTGCATTATGAACCTAATTTGTAAAAATGCATTTCTTTATACAAAAATGACAGCTTAGGTCGGTCATAGTTGTCATTATAGTATTAAGATCTTGGCCTAAATCGAAATAAAGTTCGAAATGAAATTCTAGTACCACATAGTTCAAAGGATTGGGCTAGAATTAAAGTCAGATATTGTTTTGTACTAAGACAGTTGATAAATGTGTACGTGTTGATAAATTTTATAAGTAAACTTTATTGAGGTTTTTATACCTTGTATGGTCACTTAAATATAACAACATTCTTCATATAGAACACTGATGGGAAGCAATTAAATTCAGCTGTAGTCATACGAAAGCTTGAAGTTGTTACTTCGGGATGACATAATCTTGAAATCACATTTTTAACCTTCAGTGAAAATCCAGTGAGTTTTCCAGTTATTGAGTCACAAAGGGCCCAGAGTAGCTTCGGATCCGAAATCGATATTCAACGAAATTTGGTTAGACTGAAACTCTACTGAATAATGGAGTGCAAGAGCGTGTTTGTTTGCTACCAATATTCGTAACCGGAAAAATCAACGCAGAAATAAGGGGTAATGTATAGTTAGATAAATCTTTCAAGTATTAAGATTTTCGGAAGAAAAAAAAACCATCTTGCGTTCGCGATTTATTTTCCATAAATCTAAACAAATAGCAAAGAGAGGGAAAATTACTTTAAAATAATAACTTAAAACCAATAACCAATAACTTTAAATATTTATATAACTTAGTTAATAGTGCTAGTCACTCTGAAATCAATTTAATTAAAATAAAGTTGATATTTGTTGGACTTGAAATAATGTCAAGTGTGTAGCACTGTGCACTTTTACTATAGATATGAGAATTAGGAGAAGGCATGGTGTTGCAGCCTGATTCAAACTTTATGTCGGCTCTGAAGTACTGCTCTCCAGTGTCAGGGGTACTGCCCCTAGACCTGACGCCGCTGACAAGAAAGTTTAAATGGCGCCGTACATCGCATTCAATTAAAAATAATAAGCTTACGGAATGTATGTAATTTTACAGTGAAAACAAAGCCTCAAATAAAGAGAAGTAAAAGCTAATAGTTACTTATATTATAACAATAGATACATTGTATATATTGTAATTATTTGTTGTGTTCCTCTCACTGAAAGGCGTGTTGAGGAAGGTCACATGACGGACAAAGGAATATTTACGAGCGACGAACACAACCATACATTGTTTAACTCGTACAAATAATTAGGTAAGCTTAAATTCAGGACGATTATCTTAAGCTTGCATCTTCAACTCTGTAGGCTCCCAACGCTGTGTTTGCAGCTTCGATTTTGATAGACAATAATAAAGTTGCAGCATTAAATCATTGGTACTGATTAGCACGCTCTGCTATGAGCCAATCGAAACGTTGATTGATGTTATATATATTGAAGGACAATTAGCGCTTAGGTGGTGTACGCTCACGCTTTTCAAATGCCAAAGCTAGACGAATACTATCGTCAAATATCCTGAATGGCTCAATCAATTGACATAAACACTGATCAGACTCTTTTAACGGTATTCCGGTCACTAATGGTCACGTCACAGAGAAAGCGGTTTTCTAAATCGCGGAATGCGACACTGGATTGTTTGCTGAATTCCGCAATTGTAATAACCTTGACGATGTTCGGGTCAGGGTTACCCGGGGCTTGGATTCTCGTGATTCCACGGTTATTAAGTGGGTTGTTTGGAGGTGTAATGGAAGGTGTTATGTTGTCATACAAAGCTAAAAAGGTCGAAATAGATTTATTTGAAAGTTTGATGTAGGAACAGTGAATCGAAATAAAAGCCTAATTTTTGAAGTGAAACTTCTTTAGGCACGCTTGACTTGGGGAGTAAACTCGCGAAAGCGTTACGAAAAATATTACAAAAATGATCGGGCAAGGCGAACGGAAAGCAAAGTATAGTCCTATTTCGTCTGTAATACAACGAACCAGTTGGCACATGTAAATATTGCATGACATGCCGTGTATAAAGTTGTGGGTTCGCATCTCGCCGAAGATAATGTATATTTTTTGGATCTTTTTAAGATTTGTTAACAATTGAGTCGAGTATGAAGTTGTGAGTTCGCATCTCGCCGTAGGCAATATATATTTTTTGGATCTTTTTAAGATTTGTTAACAATTGATTACCTAAGAGCACAAATAATTTATAAATTTCGTTCTGTTCTGGCTTTTATATTGTTTTATATATTTTTGCTGAACATTTCTGATATAATTGAAAGTATAGAAGAAGATATCGTCACAATACGATAATTGGACACAAAGTACAAATTGCTTTCGAGCCTCATAAGCTCAATTATTAAGCTAAGTACCTTGATTGATTAAGAACTATGAATTTCTTCGAGAACATGACGCTGCGAACACCCCCCGACTCCCCTCATTGATTACCTCACCCCCCCTGAGGATTATCTCGGGAATCAGAGGTCGTGGACTACCCGAGTTTGGGATCCCCTGAATCAGGAGGAGGAGCCCGACCTTTTGGCCCCGAGGGAATCCACTCCACCCTCTCCCCTTCCCCCCTCTCCCCCTCCCCCTACCCCCCGCAACCCCACGAAATCTAACCCCCCCAACACCCCCCCCCCCCCCCCCCCGCTTTAGTTACCTCACCCCCCCGTGGATTATCTCGGGAACCAGAGGTCGTGGACTACCCGAGTTTGGGGTCCCCTGAATCAGGAGGAGGAGCCCGACCTTTTGGCCCTGAGGGAATCCACTGCCCGCTCTCCCCCTCCCCCCTCCCTCCCCCGCAACCCCACAAACCCTATCCCCCCCCGACCCCCTTTAGTTACCTCACCCCCCCGTGGATTATCTCGGGAACCAGAGGTCGTGGACTACCCGAGTTTGGGGTCCCCTGATTCAGGAGGTAGAGCCCGACCTTTTGGCCCCGAGGGAATCCACTTTTCTTTTTTTTTTAAATTGGAGGTCTATGCAAAAATATTAATTTATAAATGAAAGCATGAAATAAATTTAAATATTTATAGAAAATTAATATATGTAAATGTGTATACATGTATATATTGTACACACATATATATATATATATATATATATATATATATATATACATACAGATGGTGCGAAAGAAGTTTCACTTCAGTCGTGTGGTCATAAGCACACTCGTTTTTTTTTGTTCAGAAATGACTTACTGCTGTCTACGAAATTTTAAAGATTAAAGAATCAATTTCAGTATTATTAGAACTACTATATAAATAGAAATACTCTTTAATCTCATATCCTAGTCTTCGTTTAATTATTAATTGGGAAGACACATGTTCCCAAATTATACAATATCTCTAAACAAAATTGTTGGTATAAAAAAAAAAATAAGTGGTCATTATGATGTAATAAGTTGTTTAAATTAATATGTCAATCAGTTTCTTATTCATGCATATTACCTAAGTATGGCAAGAATATAACATTAATTTTATCAGAATTGTGATATAAAGAAAGCCACCCACCCACCAGACAAAGCCTTGCCGCCAAGCGATTCGTTGTGTTCCGGCATGATGTCTGGTGAAGCCGTATGGAGGACGGGTCTGAGCAGATGTGTTGCGATGTGTGCCGGGTACGATGCGCCTAATGTTGTTGTGTTGGGAGTTTGGTTGTTGAGGGT
The DNA here is from genome assembly GCA_037179545.1 of Sesamia inferens. NCBI lineage: Eukaryota > Metazoa > Arthropoda > Insecta > Lepidoptera > Noctuidae > Sesamia > Sesamia inferens. The sequence goes on along the minus strand of CM073939.1, from coordinate 3,798,523 downwards.
CTTCAGATCAATCTCCCTTTGGCGCAGCATCGTTGGTCGTGTTGTTGGGTTTAACATTGCATCACCTAGCTCAACTGGCGTCTTCCTTCCTATTCGCTCAGTTTTTCTGAGTGAATAGGCTCTTAATAAACTGGCGCGCTTTACCATCAACGATCGCATTACTGCTTGCCATCAGGCGGGATTGCGGTCAAGCGCTAGTTTATAATTATTAAAAAAAAAAAAAAAAAACAAATTATTTTATGTTTCAGATTCCGTTGGCACCGCCGGTATTAAAATCATATATTTAGGATTTCATGTACTTCCTAAATCTATGATTAAAATACCGTATCCATCACCATGAATATAAACGTTACATGAATAGGGATGTATCCAAGGTATGAAAATCAAAAAAATAATTAGTCCGTCTAATAGATAATAAAAAAAATTAAGACCCGTATTTTTTATTTTGTCGCAATTACCAAAAACTACTGAGATATAGCGTAATAAAGTTACAGAGTGGGGGCTAATTACGTCACGCCGTTCTATATATTGTACCACGGCGTGACGTCATGCGACATTTCAAATCAATATATCTTCCTAAGTATTTGAACGAAAGAAAAAATAAAAAATACGTGTTCAATATTTTTTATAAATCTATCTGACGGACATTAAATTATTTTTTAGGATACAAGCCAATTATGTACTCGTAACTAAACATGACGGTGTAACCAAAGCCATGAGCTGACGTATGACATACGTGTTAGATGCTCTGTTTACCCTGCACATGGACGTCAAAGATTAGCACATGATAAAATACATAAGGTATATTGGAGCTATCCAAACATTGGAAGTTTATTTATGGTATTAGCAGAGATGGGTTCACAAACAAAGCTTCTATTGTTCAGACATGAGTTGGCTCGATATATTCTACGACAATTGAAACGTTAGGCAGGGGCATATCTGGAAGCTATTTAGTGTTTTCGTATCCAGTTAATACGCGCTGACACATAATGACTCTCGCGATGTTCACTTGCATAGGTGTATGCTTGTTATATGGCATTAAGTTATGTTACAAAACTTAAGTCCTATGATCAAATAAAGATCATCCTTCGTCAATTTTATTTCATCGCTAGACGAAAACGTAACAAAGTTTTACGAAATAATTATCCAAAGTAATAGAATTATTTACAGAGCAAAAAAGAATTGAGCTAAATGGAACAAAGGATTTCTCGAAAGGATATTAAATTAACTCTGAATATATAAGTAATTATAAGAAGCTGAGATGCCAATGGGATTTTATATTAGATGAAAGTTAAATCTTTGAAGGTATGCCCGGATATCAAAGCTCATTGATAAACATGACGATACACAATTATGCATATAGAATATAGATACGTATATTATGTATATGCGATATCATAATGACAGTCTGCTTCTTGCTCCATTGGGTCTCATATTAATATGCATTGGAGTCATTTCTAAGCAGATTGTATTATTCAGATTAGCTCTAATATTTAATACAGCTATACGTATGTTTACTTAAGTTGGGACTGTCAAACCAATGTACCAAATTAGTGTGTTGTATAACGTTAATTGGATAAGGCTGGCACAGGAGTGAGACATGGCAAGAGATAAGAGAGGCCTATGGCCGGTATTGGGTAAACTCGGACTAAGGATGACGGTGATGATAACGTTGAGTTTACTTTCTGGCGATGTTTTCGTTCATCGTTTTGAGACATGTTCCAGAACTACAAATTAGAAGTCATGTGACGTTTAACAACCCTCACTTGATACAGAATGGTCTGTTTCAAAGCAGTGGCGGAAATTATAAGTACATATTATGCTGATTAGTGATTATCCTTGATGATCTAGAACAGTTATATGTGCAAACGTTAACTTATGCGTTACGGTCCTTAAATTTTATGTTACCATTTATAAACAGTTCAGCAGCAACTGTTTTTATAGATATTGTTAGTATTTTTGCAATGTTTCTATTATCATTCATTAACCACAAGTAATGGTATTTTTTGCAGTTCAAGTATTTTCTATTATTCTTATGGATGAAGACAAAGCAGTTGGTATATGCCTCACAGTCGTGGTGGTCAGTGGTTAAAACACCAGCCTCTCAAGTAGGAGTGTGAGGGTTCGATTCCAGGTCAGGCAAGTATCAATGTAACTTTTCTAAAGTTATATTTACTTTTTAAGTATATCTTGGACCCCAATGACTGATTAAAGGTGAAGGAAAACTTCTTGAGGAAACCTGGACTTTAAGTCGGAAATAATATTAAAAATGAATATGCAAATGCTGGATCCGCAACTAAAACAGAATTAATATGTAAAGTAAATCACTCTTAAAGGTTAGTCAGCTATGCAAGATTGAAACCGAGTAAACATCTACAAAACTAAAACCGGGTTTAACGTCTTTTTATTACAAAACCGGTTCAATATTCGACCTTGACGCGTTAGTGCAATTTAATGCTAATACCTGGACAATTAAGTGGATCAGAAGATTAGCTAGTATGGATGTAAAATAATGGAGCTTGTATGTATTACTGGTTTTACTAGACTATGACATAATTTCTATATTGGAGTAATGTTGTTTATTTTTTCTCTTGATTCTACCAGTCACAACACTATCAACACTACAACAACACTATCACTATCAACACTATCAGTCTTTCAAAAGTACAATCAATTTTCCTACATTTTTTAAATCGATTATCGCTGAGATGGAATTGAGATACATTTTAAAACGTTTATAACTACGGCAATTGGTTGGCCATCATATACAACGCGTTTTTAGGGTTCCGTAGCCAAATGGCAAAAAACGGAACCCTTATAGGTTCATCATGTCTATCTGTCCGTCTGTCCGTTCGTATGATACAGCCATTTTTTCCGAAACTTTAAGAGCTATACTGTTGAAACTTGGTAGGTAGATGTATTCTATGAACTGCATTAAGATTTTGATGCAAAAATAAAAAAAAAAAACATCAAACACATGTGTGGTATCTATGGATAGGTATTCAGAAATGTTATCGAGGTTTCTAAAATATTTTTTTCTATGTACATTACTACAAAAACTACCAACGAAAATTGTTTGAAAGAGATCTAGTAAGCAGTTTTTTTAACACCTCGTAAACCGCTTAATACCGCGTAATCTTTCATACAAATAACTTAAATCCTTTAATTTCATAAATCAATGCTACGGAACCCTTTGTGCGTGAGTCCGACACGCACTCGGCCGGTTTTAATACTTACATTGCCACACTTGTGACTAACTGTGCTGTATCCTGTTTATGTATCTATACATACACAAATCTCTAATAATTTCAAATATTATAAAATCTGTATTTTTATCGTTTCATCGTTGAAATTCGTCAATATAAATCGGACAGAGCTAGAGAGACTTCTAAAAAAAATTCAGATGAACTTTGGCTAACGTTCGATTTCGTCAAAAAATATTATATTATTATTTATTTTTATTTTTTTTTATTTCTTGGTGGTAGGCCATAACATCGGCCGCCGGCAGAAGTTACCATCCACCAGACATAGCCTTGCCGCCAAGCGATTTGTCGTGTTCCGGCATGATGTCTGGTGAAGCCGTACGGAGGACGGGTCTGAGCAGTTGTGTTGCGATGTGTGCCGGGTACGTTGCGCCAAATGTTGTTGTGTTGGGAGTTTGTTCGTGGAGGGTCTTCAGGTCAATCTCCCTTTGGCGCAGCATCGTTGCTCGTGTTGTTGGGTTTAACATTGCATCACCTTGCTCACCTGCCGTTTTCCTTCCTATTCGCTCAATCTGAGTGAATAGGTTCTTAATAAACTAGCGCGCTTTACCATCAACGATCGCATCACTGCTTACTATGAGGCGGGATTGCGGTCAAGCGCTAGTTTATAATTATTTAAAAAAAAGGTAAAATCTAAGCTAGCCGGCCAGACAACTATATCAATTACTTTCTAACATAAATTGAAAAAGTATAAAGAAAAGTTTGCACTATAGATATCCTATCCTACGCCACAGGGGCACTGGGCCCGCGTGGTTTTTATTTTATTTTTATTTTTTTTAACTAGATGAAGCCGGCATTTCCTAACTGACTACCTCTGAGAAGAAATAGCCGAAACAAACTCAGGGATCATCGTCTTTTTTCAAGTCCAGACATTTAAAATGAAAATGTTTACAATAATTTACCTTATAATTACGCATATTACTTAATAACAATGCTTAACAGAGCGAACAGCTCAGTCCCAAGCTTTTTTGCCTCCAAAAGTATCTGTGATTTTATAATACCCCTTTTTGCAAAGTTTGGCCTTTATATACTTTTTAAATCGTTTAATGGGTAAGTTTCGAAGGTCCATGGTCTAATTTTCTTAATAGCAAAGGCGGCGGAACAGAGTCTACCCGACAGCTACTCAACGTGAGGACCCCATTGCAACTTGGCGTCAATAGTCAATCCAAGAAAAACTGTTGACTCGACAGGGATCAACTCTACTCCATTCAGTTGAACATTGGTACTTAGCTGCCTGACATTTGGCGTAGAAAATTTAATGACTTTAGTTTTTTTTTTTCATTTAAAAAGTAAATGGTAGGTAAGGTAGATGTCACATGTCTTCGAAGTTTTGCCTCTAGGATATGCCGGTCTCCTCAGGATGTTTTTCTTCACCGTTTTGAAAGCAGCGGTGATGAAATGGATATGGTGGGAAAAACTTAAAATACACTCTATATTTGTCTCCTTTTTCCAGATTACAAGGAGAAACTCGGCAAAATAAAGCTTAGACATCTGACTAGTTAGACAGTTTAACATAGATCAGCGGGCATGGTTCCGTAGCCTCGTTTTAATAAATACCATAAAACGGTAATCCGAGACCGTAAGCCCCAGATGTGAGATTTCTCTGTGTTTTTTTTTCGATATAACCAACGATTATGTCGCGGAAATCGATTTGTACGAAGTCATCCGCTTTAAACTAGTTTTAAGTAATGTTTAGTTTAGTAGTAGTGTTTAGTAATGTTAGCTAATGAGTCCTAGGTATACCAAATGTATGCGTGAACGTTTTTAAGACCCTATTAAATTATTATCAAAGTTAAATCTTTAATGACACGTTGGTTTAGGGCTTTTTAGTTTTTGACTCAAAACAAGTCCGGGCTCGCGTGCTAGACATGCAACTACACGATTTGAACATATGTTTTGGTGTGTGACCATATTTAAGGATGTGGTACATATGATCAATCTGGGCAACTTTCTCCATGAAACTCACATCGTTATCGCGAATAAATTATCAATCGTACAAAATTTTAATTCCTATCATTTTCTTGACTCAAATGTATGGTTCATCTGTACTTACACCTTTAAATATAACTACACTTTTATGATACAAACTTTGTAGATAAAATAAATATGTAGGTATGACATGGCTACTATGAAACAACAACGTTAATACAGGATAAAGAACCGTTAATCATAGAAACACAAGTAAGAAATGTGTATATTTGAATTAGAGTACTCAAGGGTATACGGTTTGATGTGATTACAACCCTGAGGGGAACGCTCACGGTCACGAGAGAATTGGGACCATGTGTTTCCAAACTGCTTTGAATGTAGGGAATCGTAAACATTCGATTCTATTCTAGAGAGTTTCGATTTTCATTTTTGTTAAGATTATTCGTTGTAACATAAATTCCATATTTTAGTTGGCATATCGATATACTGAAATGTTGATGCAACAATGCATGTTATCAAATTAGTAGATGAATTCCGGTTTCATTTACACAGGGAGGAAAAAATAGTGCACCATATTGAAATATGGTGCATATTTTTTAGTCCTTGTAGTAATCATGTAATGTCCAATGTCCTTGTGTAATATGTTCTTGTTGTCTTAATTATGTCCTTGGTATGAACATCAAGGACATGGTTAAGACAACAAGAACATAAATGGTGGGACAGGGAACATGATTCAAAATAATTCTAAACAAATTTTTGATATTGACAAATGTGAATAAGTATTCATATAAGCGAACGAATATTTATAAAATGTGGTGAATATGGACGGACTGGTGATTTCCCCAAGGGTTGTGAATTTATTGAACAGCCTGCGGTGGAAAATGTCGATAAAGACGATTTACGCAGGACTATGTGAGATATAGGGGTAAATCGACCGGAAAATAGGAATGGGCCTTTGTGATAGGAGTCTAATTAGGCGCTTCGTTGGATACTTGTGATAGGAGCGGTTTTTGTAGACATTGAGCAGATAGAATAAATTTTCCATTCGAAACATTTACTATTAGAGGTAACCTTAATTACAGAGAGATGTTTCTGTTCGTAACAGAAACTATTTTTTTCGGCTATCTCTCTGCAAAGCTAAGCGATTCTGTTACTTCATCCCATCGTTCGAGGATAAGCTTCTACGGTAACAAAAAGGATTCGTCAAAGCTTCGAAATTCAGAAAGTTGAACAACATCTGAAGTTTTGGGTTAGTAAAGATATAACAATAACGGTTACAATGTAACCACTATAATAATACCCAAGAGCAAACATTGACACAACTGACAATAAATCAAGAACAGATACAATTAATTAAAAGGCTATTTAAGACGGCAATTATCATCGAGAAGTTTGAGATAAAAATAGACCATGACAAACAGTCAAGGCTGTACTGTTTATAGTGACATCTATAAACTTAACTAACCTTATAGTGAAGTAAGAAATAATTGTCTACGTAATATCTCGATATGGTGACTAATCTGATCACCATGTTGTTTTTACATACGCAAATGGAATTTCTGAGGTAAAGGGAACTATAGGAAGTACTGTTCTTGTTAAAAATGGTAATTCAATTAATACGTATAAACCATGTTTTATGTCCGTGATGAGAAGTTGAATATTCAAGTATGTAAATGGTCTTGTACCGTTGGGTGGGTAAATACAGAATGGGAAAGTTTTATCCTTTATGATATTATAACTAGGAACTATATCTTTAGGCTTACAGGTAGTGGAAAGGGTGAAATCTTTATGGTATCTATTATAGAAATTGCTTAGGTTAGGTTAAGCTTACTACTAACCTTTTATATGCAGAATCTTTTTCATCGAAAATTAATAAAGAATATAATATTAATAATATTTAAGTAGGCATATGTATTATGTTATTTATTGCAGTAAAGGCTAGATTGAATAGGCTCTTAACAAACTCTACTCTTGCGCTTTACCACCAACGAATGGATCAATGTTGCGGTCAATCATTAGTTTATTAAGTAAAATAAAATATACATGTTTTCCAAATACCAGATTCTGCCTGCGCCTTCGTCGCGGGAAATTTTCCGTGACCACGTATCTCCACCCACCACGTTTGTATATTTATAGGTCTACTAGATAAAATAGCTATAATAAGCAAGATACTATTTATTTCTTTACTCGGTATAACTATGTATTCCGTACTAATTTTTCGTATCTGTATCAATTTTATTCTGTGAGCATAAATAATGAATTAAATAAAAACGCTTTTTTATGAAGCAGTTAGGGAACGTCTGAGATAGAAGTACTGATTGAATTACACGTTTGTTTATGGTTTCACTCACGTCACACGTGCAAGTCTCTGGATGCCAGACTTTCTGACTTAAATGTAAATAAATGCTCGTAACAAGATAACACACGAGGCCGCAAGTCACGAGAGAAACACGAACGTGAATATTATCAAGAACTATTAATTATCAAATAATTAATTTATGGCCTTTCCCTCCGCTGCTTCTAAGTTGGAATTTAAGTCTGTCATATTGTTTTTTTTTTATAAATTATAAACTAGTGCTTGACCACAATCCCGCCTGATGATAAGCAGTGACGTAATCGTTGATGGTGAAGCGCACTAGTTTATTAAGAGCCTATACACTCTAGCCTTGAAAACACTCAAACTGTAGTCCGACGGAAACACCGCCGCTGGCAAATTGTTCCAGTCCCTCGATGTACATGGTATAAAAGAGGAGGCGAAACGCTTCGTTCGGATCGTAGTGGTGTTAACAACGTAAGGGTGGAATTGAACGGACTCGCCGTACATAGGGGAATTAAATCATGCAATTCCCTCGCACAATCACCAAAATGCATCCTATAGAACACCGAAAGGCTGGGTACTTTAGGCCTGTGCTCCAGGCTTTGGAGACCGTTTTGAGTTAAATCTGGGTTGCCAATCAGCCTCTTAGCACGCCTTGCCACCGAATCCAAAGTAGCCAGGTGACATTTTGCAGCATCAGCAAGTTAAAGTACGATTCTCACAATTAATAACAGACCTTCTATGATTTCAAAGAAACGGCAACATCTTCATCATCAACACTGGTCTAAGTAAAGACTTTGTAATTTACTAGTGTAGCCCACGACTTCGTCTGGTGAAATTTCTTGTCCTCGTCGAGACTTATCCCGACGTCCACACTATTAGGTACCTACTTCGTTTTCGCTGAGTCTTTTTTCTTTTTGCTCAGTCCCTAAGGTCCTTATTACAGAACGTCACTCAAAACTTAAGCTCTATTTAAGTATCGTTTGAAGCCTTTTGATTTGTTGAAACTAGTTTTAAGTAATTTTTAAACAGAGATCATTGTTTGAGTTTCCTTCTGGAATACGGACCTAAGAATCTATCAAAAATCTGCTGCTTTAATATTAGTAAGTATATCGTATTCTAGTTTAAATATAATTCTATAAGTAACTGTTTATAGACAGTTATTTTTAAAACTACGTCGATTTCTCTTTTTATGACAAGAACAATGTTTATTTGATTTTAATGAAGTTTGTAACTGTTTTGCTTTAAAGTACATAAAACGTTCGTTCGATGTAATCCGTTGACATGTTCTAACAGTGTCGTGAAACCCTGAGGTTACCGCGAAGTTCTGGCATAACTATAAGTTTTCTTTTAGTTGGAAAAAAACCACTGTGGAGACGAAAATACGATAGTAAAGGAAAGCACTGGCAATACTACTACACACATCAAAAGTGTCTAGGGATCAACATATATTTTTGCAATAACTTTTCTCCTGATTGATATTAATTAAAATTTTCTTTAAGGATTCATCAAATAAAGTGTTTTCGTTTGTCACAGTAACGATAAACCAAGTCACCTTTGCATTAATAAAGAAATTTGCCATTTTCCTAATAAAGGGATATTTGACATTTGAACCACTAACACAAAAGTTCGAAAAAAAGACTGAAATAACAGTTTTCTCTAAAATTTTATTGGGTAACTTAAACAATTAATAATCCGTGTTTCTACCGCGAACACTAACAACACAAGAACATCGGTTTGGCATACTCAAAATGAGTTCATCCAAATCACGCTGTGGAATGGCCGCCCATGTTCGTTGCAACAACAAAAAAAGGTCTTCTTGCGACTGGATACCCTCCATATTCGGCAGAGCTCTTCTCTGTAGCATATCCCATGCATGCTCAATCGGGTTCAAGTCTGGCGACTGAGCAGGCCAGGACAGGACATTGATGTTAGCTGCGGCGAGAGTCTGTCTTACAACTCTTGCGGTGTGCGGTCGTGCATTATCATGCATTAACTGAAATAAGGGACCGATTTGCACTTGTAGAGGACCGATGACGTCTGATACAATCGTCTCAGCATAAATTTGAGCGTTGAGGTTGCCTCTGATCCAAATCAACTCAGTTCTTCCGCCGATCCAAATACCCGCCCATACCATGATGGTTCCACCACTATAAGGATGGACTTCCTGGCAGGATTTTAATCGCTGTTGGCGTCCAGGGGTTCTCCAGTGTCGTATACGTCTTGTATCCGGTCTCATACCAAAACGAGACTCATCAGAAAAGCACACGAAACGCCATTGTTCTTCTGCCCAATTTCTGTGTTCAAGAGCCCATTGATATCGAATCCTACGATTGTGCATTGCTATAGGTGGTACCCGTAGCGGTCTTCGGGAATGAAGGTTCACTTCATGCAAGCGGTTTCTGACTGTTTGGTCGCTAATTAAGTTCCCTGAAGAGTGATGAAGCCTCACGGCTAACATCATGGCGGTTATTGTTGGAGCTCTTCGAGTTAAGATTTGAATGTATCGGTCTTGTCTCCGTGTGGTGCAGCGATACCGTCCTCCATGGCGCTCAGCCACGGTACCAGTGCTTCGGTAACGTGTCCAAAGTCGACTGATAACACTCTGACTTGTATTCAGAGCTAAAGCCACAGTACGTTGCCGGGAACCAGCTTCTATCATTCCCACGGCTCTGAGCATTTCTTCCCTGCTTAAATGACGTCGCCGCTCCATAATAACGTTGGTTTTAATCAGTAGTAGGGAAACAGTAGCACTAATAATGTCTTCAATGCGTTGTATGTTTTTATAGGGAAAATATTGACAGCTGATTTTCATCTTTTACTCGAATTTGATTCACAGTTCCTGATTCAAATTATGAAATGCACCAAAAAGGATCCATATAAATTTATAAAATCATAAATTTATTACAAAGCCACATCTCAATCTCAAGAAATCCGCATAAAAATGCTTGATCCCTAGACACTTTTGATGTGTGTACTTAAAGGTATTTGGAAACTATCAAATAAATTGTGTTGCAGGCTCAATTCCCGCGCGGAACCAATATTTGTATGACCTACAAGTAGTTGTTCCGGGTCTGGCTGCTTGTGTATGTGAATTTATATGTTTGTAATCGCACCCACGATACAGGAGTAACGCCTAGTGTGTTTACAAGGCAAGGTTACTAAAAAAAATCCTGACATTTTAATTAACAACATTTTTGTACACACTAAACAGTACCTAATAATGTCCTGGCGACCGTGGTTTATGTCAATTTTTGACTAGCTATAATGACTATTAGACAACGTTAATTGAATTTTCTTAAGCAAACTGGCGACGGCATTAGATGTACTTAGGTACGTAGTTTAATTGCCGTCTCCATCTTCTAGACCTTTCTCTTTTGACTTTTCAAATTGTACTGCATTATATTCTTTTTAAACCAAAATGCCACGAAACGTAAAAGATATATGGCCCATTAAACAAAAAAACAAAAAAGAATATTATTGTCCATTACACTGGCCTTATGGCAAGCTGACCCTATTCCATTCAATCCAAAATACAAAAACATAATATACCATTGAATTCAATACAAAATTGAATGTACTGGCTTTACAAACTCCTAACCATACGAAGAAAATCTACATGTACAGCTTTGAAAAAGGTCAATAAGAACTCCTAAGCAAACTTTAAAAGGACTGAATTCCAAACAATAGCTCATACGATTTTCACCTGTAGTTAACACACAGTAAAGGCGATATTGTGACGAAGAGAACGCGAGAAGGGATTCGCTCGACTGGATTACGTGACTACACGCACGGAGCTTCTACGCAGTGGTTCAAATATTTTTTTGGCAACGGAACAGAGTAACGGACATTACTTAATGTTTTCTCGGGTACTGTTTTATGTGAGTCGCCCAGTTCGAAACAATAGTATCTCGTAAGTCGGGTTAGTTACACCATTTAGAACTCAAAAAAGGAAAACAGATTTTTACGATCTATAATTTGTCGGATTTGTCTCTGACCCGAATAGAAGTATGTTAGTACAACTATGTGTAGTAGTATGGCAGTCTACAACCCGCCACATGTGAACAACACGTCATACTGACGTCACCCGAATTCTACATCTCGCAATTAGAGTTTACCGTGCCATATGTAACTTCTCAACATAAACCGTTGGGCCTCCCTTTTCTGTGGAGGACGAGTGACATGGGGAAAATTTACGAACGCACAATCATGATACAGTTCATTTTCCCACACATTTTGTTGTTAAATAAGTAAATACAATGTCTGTGGGTGTGACACAATTCAGTTGGTATATATTAAAAATATGTTAGTTTATGAGTCAAAGAAATTTCAATGATGCAAACAGCGGAATACCCCATTGTTAGTTCCACTCATAAGTAAAGTTATACTACAATATTATACAAAGTTCTAGATATAATAACATACAGTAAAAAATGGCACCTATGACCTTATATTGGGTACTGGCTTACCATATGGTATTGCAACATAAATGAAGTAGGTAATATGTACTTTTATCGTTAATTCTAGACTTTTCGCTACATTTATTTTAACAGGTCAATAGTTTATTTTAACAGGTTAGTGTTAGTAATAAACAGCCAATAGTTGATCGCAACCCTTCGGCAGATAGATGCCTGATCTCAAATTGTAAAACTCTTCAAACATTTTCCTCATAATGGGTATGACGGCATCGCGGCGATTTCGTAATCTTTAGACAAATTGATACGTGTGTGTGCATATAAATGACATTTTGGGCTATTTGTATGCAGGCCTAATCGTTGGATATTGCCCTATGATGTTTACTTAAGGATGAAGGTGATCTTATTGTCACAATAATTATTGTGAAGGTCATAGGAATCTGGATGAAGGAAGCCTAGTGCCTGTGGGAATAGTGGTAGGCCTATGTGCCACGGTAGACGTATTTCGGCTGAAATTATGGTGATTGTTATATCATAATTCGACTAAGCCGTTATTAGTAGACAGGATGAGGCTACTACCTTCTTCCCTATTTATATCTTTATTTTTGTTGACATAACACCTTATTTATTTATTCTTCTTATAAACGAGAGGGTCGGGCTTCTCTCCCGGCCCGCATACGGTTGATAACAGTTCTAGCCTAACCCATTTTCGCGGTGCCCTGGCTGGGTTATTGCGACCAATTCGGCTCGCACGTTATTGTTTGTAGTTCTAACCTACACTATAATTTATTGAACATCATTTAGGAAGTTAGATGGACGGCCGCTGTTTATGTTAAAAAGTAATAAAGAGTATTCTATTCTATTGTGGGTGGTAAACTCAACGGCTGACTAAATCATCCGGCTGACATAGATCGATCGTCATTATTTAACCGGCACTTATTCAACACTATAGCTCTGATTCCTTCATTATTAGTGTTAACCTTTGGTAGTAATAGTAACAACACTACTTAAATCTACCCTTGTACTCAATACTCAGTTTCTCGGTGGTAGGCCAAAACATCGGCCGCCGGCAGAAGTTACCACCCACCAAAGTCTTGCCGCCAAGCGATTTGTCGTGTTCCAGCATGATGTCTGGTGAAGCCGAACGGAGGACGGGTCTGAGCAGTAGTGTTGCGATGTGTGCCGGGTACGATGCGCCAAATGTTGTTGTGCCGGGAGTTTGGTCGTGGAGGGTCTTCAGATCAATCTCCCTTTGGCGCAGCATTGTTGGTCGTGTTGTTGGGTTTAACATTGCATCGCCTCGCTCAACTGCCGTCTTCCTTCCTATTCGCTCAGTTTTTCTGAGTGAATAGGCCCTTAATAAACTAGCGCGCTTTACCATCAACGACCGCATCACTGCTTACCATCAGGCGGGATTGCGGTCAAGCGCTAGTTTATAATTATTTAAAAAAAAAGTAATCCGGTTGGGTTCTCCAGAAATCCATGCTAAAATATAGCCGTAAATATACCTAAACAGCTTATATAAACTTAAGCTATCTTCTGCTTTTGTCTGAGCTAAAGAGGCTCACATTCGTACAATATTAATTTGAATACGCAAAACCTGTATCAACAAAGCAAACTATGACAATATATCCACGCACAAGTAGAGTAGACCAGTAGATACGAAGTATGCAAATACGTATAATGAATTACGAGTTTATACGAATTGTCACGAGTAATATAAAGTCGTCGGTGTTCCACTTCCGTAGTGCCTCGAACCAGATAGAACTCGATCAACTGAGGTTACACTCATGTTTATGTTCAAGACGAATGCATTTGTAGTTGCTTCATTTACATTCTCTTAAAATGAAGCATGATCTCAACGATTCTTGGAGCCGATGTGTTTCTTTGGCTGTCTGTGTATCATATTTCACATTTTCACCATAACTGAAATTGATATTTTTTTGCTGACAGACAATTTCTGTATTTTCTTGTTGTGGAGGTGTCAAAGATTATACAATGAATTGTAACATATGAAAGAACAGTAATTAAATTACCCACATAATTTGTATTAGCTACCCCTGACTCATGAATAATGAAAAAGGCACCAGACCGAAAGAAAATAACGTTTTATTGGAAATTCGAATACATTAAATGAGCTTCCAATTGCCAATTCACAATAAATTTACAAATTGGGGAGGTTATTGGCGGTTTGAGGTAAATGCAGAAATTTTTCTGAATAGATTCAAATGGTAGGTATCAAATTATCAAGTTCGGGTTGAGGGGTTTAGATACTCAGTCGTTCTATGTAAAATTCAGCTGAATCCGATTAGATTGGAAACGTCCAACATAGCAGAGAAAAAACTTGGCTGATGATGATGATTGAATTACAAAGTCGAAATAGAATTAGTAAATAGTTTTAGTACATAAAATGTTAATGTAAAGCATTTTGTTTTTACTTTGATAAACGAGGCTGAGAGAATCAAGGTTAGAAAAAAGAGAAAGGACATCCTTGAGGCTAGTTAAATGAAGGAGACGAGTCCTTGATGGAAACAAAGTGTTTCCGCAGTTAAGGTCTTTAAGATGGCCTTGGATTATACGCTAACTACAAAGGATCACGCCAGGTACACTCTACTCAAAATGAATAGTTCGACCTTGATCTGAGAATAACAGGAACTTTTTTGGATTTGATGAAGATTTTGTAGGACGTAAGGTTTATTGAAATATCTTGTAGCAAAATCGAAATTATCTTATTCATCAGTCCGCAGATAAAAGTATATAAAACATTTTAGTGACAGTTCATACATTGCATCTTGATAACTCGAATCCGGTTAGATGCTCCAACTTCGAAATATGTATTATATGTTAAGTACTTTAAAAAATGTACTATATACACTTCAATTCACAGATCGGTTAAAAAAGGTTAAAAATGCACATAATTTAAAAGACACGTTTACTAAATAATAATCGCACGCTCAGCTTAGCAACAAAAAAAAGCAAATAATGTTGCTAACTGAAATAAAATGCTGTTTTTCCGTAAGTTTCATGAAATTTATAGAACAAGGAAGGCTCATAAATAATTAAGTGTTAACTCATGAATATTAGTGTATGACAAACTCGTTGAATTAGATTATTCAGTCACGAATAATCCCTTTTAGACTAACGATTTTGATATCAATTGTGAAACTACGTCATCGATGCAAATTAATTGAATCGTTATTCTAATAAAAGTAGATCACTAGATGACACAGAAATTAGGGCATTAATAGTTGACGAACGTAGTACAGAAGGCTAAACGTCTGGGGTAAAAACCCAGCATAAGCAAACTTCTTACTCTATTGAAAACCCGTGCTACGCTAGAATAGCCTTACGTCAAACAATACCACCGACGCTCTGTCGCCTATAGGTACTACTAGTTATTTATGATTATCTCGTTCTAGAGATACACGGCTTTTTTAGTTGATGGAGATCGTTGGTTACCACTTTGTGCCAAATTCATTACTGACTTTGGAGTGGTCATATGACAAAGAGTCTATATTTATGAAGCATATAGGCATAATATACAAGAACACAGCAACTTAAGTACATACACACAATATTTTTTTTAATACTTATAAACTAGCGCTTGACTGCAATCCCGCCTGATGGTAAGCAGTGATGCAATCGTTGATGGTAAAGCGCACTAATTTATTAAGCCCATTTAGTTGAAACAAAAACCTTAGTGGAGTTCCTATTGGAAGGAAGACGGCAGTTGAGCGAGGTGGTGCAATATCCAACACACTATATACTATTAAACCCAACAACACGACCAACGATTCTGCGCCAGGGGGAGATTGATGTGGAGACCCTCCACAACCAAACTCCCAACACAACAACATTTGGCGCATCGTACCCGGCACACATCGCAACACAAGTGCTCAGACCCGTCCTCCGTACGGCTTCACTAGACATCATGCCGGAACACGACGAATCGCTTGGCGGCAAGACTTTGTCTGGTGGGTGGTAACTTCTGCCGGCAGCCGATGTTATGGCCTATCACCAATACTATCTATACTAATATATAAAGCTTATAAGAGTGTTTATTTGAACGCGCTAATCTTAGGAACTAATGGTTCGATTTTAAAAAATCTTTTTAAAAGAATTTACCTACAGCCTTTTTATATTCAGATATAAGAAGGCTGTAGGCTATATACAATCACGCTGTGACCAATAGGTGCGGAGCATATCAAAACCTACGCGGGTGAATCCGGGTGGCGCAGCTAACGTCAAATAAAAAACCTACTAATAATTCCTCTCAAACACTGCACCTACCATTTTACTCTTGGTTGGTTTAGGAAATGCGGCGGAAGCAATAAGTCCTCCTTGATAAATTATTTATATGGAAAAAGTTTGGCACTTTCACATCAAAAGTCCAAACTCAAAGCATTTATTCCAAATAAACTTAAAATTAAAGGCACTTTGAGAATTGTGATCGACCACTTGCCAATACAAAATGTCAGAAAGAAAAAGATAGATGCCCATTGCAAAACGTAGTAGGCATTCAATGGAGAAGAACGAGCAAGAAACTGTACGGAAACTATTTTAAAACAAAAAAAGTAAGTATAGAGATCTTAGAAGTACCTAATAAAAATAACTCTTCTATCGTGTCTGGTCCAGTGTCCTTCAATGATTAAATAAATTAACAATTAACGATATTTGCATTCTGATACCTCGCAACCGGGTTTTCTGCATCAAACACTATGACGTGAAAACACTATTGAGTTTATAATAATTAAAAGGGAAACCGTATTACACATGATGCACTTGTGGCTCAGATTTAAAGGGAAAATGCGTCGTAAATACTAATAGATAAGATTATAACAAGGAATAGAAAAAAAATATGAGACAAGGGACGATAAAGTTTATGAAGTCACTTTAATCGGAATGGAAAACAATTCGGTGATTCCAAAAAATGAGACGGTTATTGGATTGGACGCGGTTTTTATTAAATCATTGTTATTTTGGACTGACTTATTCAATGCTCGGTTGCATGATGAAATCTTTCCGATTGGACGTCATTTAGATAGTGAATCAAAATGTTTATCAGTTACTCTTAGCTTGCCTCATCTAACTGGAAAAGTCATATGATTTTTAAACTTTTTGATCTAAAGCAGATGCAAAAAGTCTGGATAAGAAAACTGGAAGACATTTTTGATTATTTTATTAATTTTTAAAATATTTTCCAGTTACATAATTTTATAATCTGCTATTTATCAGTCATGTAAACAGTTAAATATAGGGTTCTTCTCTACACACCCATTTTTATCAGCATTTCTATCAAGTCTTACATCAAGGTCACAAAGTTAACAATTATCTGCATTACGATTACAAATCGTATTATCGATATCAAAAGAAATTATCACGAGATAATAAAATTGTAAGTCAGTTTAGTTCATATCTCTCACGTTTGTCAAGCGTGATTGATGGGCAGAATTTCAACACTTACTTCAGTAACTTTCCTAGTGTTTTCAAAGATTTTGTCTTCAGAGGATTTTTTATGAAATAATCTATCTGAGCCTTGAGAAGAGATAAATTTTCCTTTACTAGAACTTCGTGATAAAATGCGACACTGTTTATTTCGGCTTTGTCATTTATTAATACGCTTTTTGTAAAAGTTTACGCAATATGAAAGTTAGTGCATATGACTCTGTTTATTTATATTTCTTTGTTAATTAAATACTTAGTTGTCAATTTTGATTCCTTCAATCCTGATAATACCTAATACTTTCATTCCCACAGTTCTTATGTTTATTTTCTATGACTATTTCGAACCAACTTAACAAATCGACTATCTCTGGGTTTTGCTGACCTGTCTTGTGTAAATATTGAGAAATGTGGACTTGCAGTTCTTCGTCTCTTTCTTTGAAGTTTATTTAAAACATCTTTATACATTGAATGCTTATTGCACTGGATTTAATCCTTACTATCCTTATCCTTACTTCCTTACTTATATTATAAATTAGAAAGTGAGTTTGTTTGTTTGTTCCGCTTTCACGCCGTAACAACTGAACCGATTGCTTTGAAATTTTGCAGACGTATAGTTAGAAGTCCGGATTAAATAATAGGGTACTTTTTATCCGGGAAAAATTTGATATTCCTGAGAGAAATCTAAAAAGCGCGATATAACCGAATTCCACGTGGGCGAAGCCGCAGGCTGAAAGCTAGTAACACTATAAAGAGTAAAGCTACAAAATTAATTGCAAACAAAAATAAATTGATTTATTTTCTAAAAGTATGTATCTTGACAACACTACGCGTATCAAACTGATAGAGGTGCTCATAAGAAAATTCTAGAATGATATTAGTTGTCATAACAATTTGAATTAATATTGAAACTTCACCCGTATAACCTTGGTTTGTCGTCTCCATTTTAGCAATTTTTTTTGTTAGCAGTAACTCTCATTATTGTGTTGACATATGTTGCTATCTCTAATTTTATTCAATATGTTAAGAAAACCCTGTCCGACCCATAAGGGTAATAAAGGTTAGGTAAACACATGACCAAATATAATATAAAATTTTACGTAATCTTCATAGTACCAATACAAATGAATTTTGAAAAAATCTTTTTTTCCCGCGAATTAATTCCAACTTCCCCGAAATTTGGTAATTTTTAAAAAAGTGACAACACCGGTATTGTTATGAGCAAATAGCGATGCGACCACGTGCCGCATGCCCTGCCCCCCGCCGCCCGCGGAAGGGTACTTAACGCACATTTATTAAGTCACCTCTTTTGCGAAATAATATTTATTTTTTTAGGGGGATTTTTTTTAAGTTTAGCCCGGTTTTGTATCCATTAGTAGAATCAGTTATTGATACCTAACAATACCTTTACGGGTCGGACAGGGTTTTCTTTACACACTGTATACATACAACGTGATTTTTTCTTTCTACTAAACCTGAATATAATTTGTTCAGAATAAGCAACTGAATCGATTCCAATCATTTTTACACCATGTTATATTTTTTCCCAAATACATTTAGAAATTGTTGCAGTGTGGTTACCGAGCGCGCAACGCAGCTGACGGTCATCATATCAGATCATAGGCGATCATACTAGGCGCGTGAAACAGCCCTCCCCCCAACCATATTTTTCTTGGGACAACCAGGTAAGATATCAAACCCATAACTTTTTGGTTTTTTATGATATCTTTTTGAAAATTTGTAGACAGATTCTTTACTTAAAAATATTGGACACGTATTTCGAATTCGTATTACAAAAAATAACGTTGTACATATATATAAGAAAAATTGAATAATTTAATTTAGAGTGACTTGTTTTCATTTGGTATTTCATCAAGTTGATTATTTTCTCCCTTTACTGCAAAGAATATATGCGAATTATTTCTCAAGTATATTTAAATCCAAGTTCACTCTCTTGATTACAATAATTTGTACTTTTTGTAAACCATACAGCTTGAAAGGAGTCTCAACAACTGAACCTGAGTTGTGTAGGTATACAGTAATGCATACGCATTTCTCATTATCCATATTAATATTATAAATGCGAAAGTAACTGTCTGTCTGTTACGCCTTCCCGCTTAAACCTCTCGAGCGATTTTGATGAAATTTGGCACAGACAATCTTTAGACCCCGAGAAAGAACATAGGCTACTTTTTATTTAAATAAAAATGATATTCGCGAGGGAAAACTAAAAACCGCGATATAACCGAATTCCACATGGACGAAGCCGAGGGCGGAAAGCTAGTTCTTAATAAAACTAGAATACAATAAGTGCGATTCATAATGATAGAGTAAGTGCCGTTTGATTTCATTTATAAAGAACGCAGAATATTTATTGTTTACTTATACAAGAAAAAAAAGAAAACTAAAGCGGAAAAGGGTTTGCAAAATTTTCGACTTCGAAAAGTCTTTCACGCAGAATGACTTATAGAATTTAAAACGTTTATCGGTGGCAATTACAAACTTGCTAAATACACGATTTCGTTCGATCTATACTATGACGTGTTTTGACCTCCGAAACCCGTACCTTCATTGCTAAATAAGCGTTCGAAAAACAATTAAAGTTTGCTTTGTGCCAACATGCAAAGCCAACCTCAAACGTTGGTCAAAAAGTCTCCCTAGCAACAATGGCCAATGTCCGTTCAATGCCGTCGAATTATGTACGTTCATTGCTCCATTACTCTGACAGACCCCTTGTGTGCTGTTGTGACGTAGGTAATTTTTCAGACATGGGCTGGTCTGGATAGCGCGGCCAATTTACGAAGGCGTCACTTACGTGTCAAATGGAATGTATACATATACGTATGTTTGTCTGTGGGTGTACGTGGGAGTGGGATAATTATATTACGTAGTAGCTAAGTGTCTGGCATTTTAGCAACAGTTTGTTTTTTGATTGAAAGATATACGGGGGAGAATTATAAACTATCGAAATTTATGATGTTATTTATCTACAAATTTTCGGCTTGGAATTTAGAAAATGCAACGTTGAATACACTAAGCAGTAAATATCTGGATAATACCATTCATTTTTAAACTTTAAAAAGTCTGCAATATTTTATTAAGAGGTTAATAGTTTAAAGCTATTAGTACGATTAAGAAGAGTAGTCGGATGCGACTAGGATTAAGGCATATTTATTCTTCATCGCACTCATCAACATGACTACGATGAAGAATAAATATGAAAATGTAAAGTATTTATTTTTCACTATATATATATACTTTATACAGCGATCAGATGAGTACACAATGATAGAGTAGGTCTGCATACATATATGCGAAGGTCAGTTTCACATTGTGAGGTTGCCAACTACACTTCCGATATGAACGTCGGAAATGAGTGTGATGCCGTGGGACATGAAACGGATTGAGATATGACCATTGTTACTATAGCCATGCAGAACAAAAAACTATAACAGATGCTGATAGTTTAGCTCATAAACTCGGAACTAAGAAACTAATTCTCAATATCTTCTCTTATGAAAAGACTACAGGTACAAACAACAATAAATGACTTGGAAAATACACCGCGGCGCCTGAGTAGACTAAGTAGATAAAATTATGAGATTGAACTCGACAATAGACCGGAGTATATGTCTAGGAGATTATCTTTAGATTTTATAACGTAAATTATTGTAAACATTTTCATTTTTAATGTCTGGACTTTAAAAAAGACGATGATCCCTGAGTTTGTTTCGGCTATTTCTTCTCAGAGGTAGTCAGTTAGGAAATGCCGGCTTCATCTAGTTTAAAAAAAAAAAACATATGACGTGTAAAAGTGATCGGTGATCCTACTTGCTTAATAAACGATTTCATTTCATTTCATTTCCCACATAGGAGTTATAATTATAACGTTAGATACTGTCGCATAACACTGGTTGTCTAAAATTTAATTTTTTTTTTAACAAAAGTTATAAACTGTTAAGTGTTGTTATACAACGTCATGTACACAATATATTTAAAACAACATATTCTTCACATGTTTTACCAAATTCATACAACACATTACATTACATCACATTACATTACATATATACATTTTTATTAATTGTTATCGTGCTATACAACGTTTTGTTTAAATGTAATTATTGTGGAGCAGCTTTTGAGTTTATTTGTTTGTTTGTCACTACAACAAGACCAAGTGATACGGTTTTTCAAGGACAGAGCTGTAACGTAATATTTCTAACACCAACATCATGGGGTAGGTTTTGAGCATATTATTTTGACTTATTAGATCGCAAATAAAATAAACAAACAATATATACGAAAAATTGGTTTTAAAAATAAGAATTGTTAAATATATGATTGCTGAAGCAAATGTACAAAATGAATACTGTAATGAATAATGAGGTAGGAGTGTCATATGTGAAGGTTTCCCCGGATTTTTTCTAGTGTGGAAAGCGTTCGGATGTGTCCGGATGGATTTTTTAAATAGTGTGTAAGGGTAAAACCGGACACTTTTTGCGGAAGAGAAATCTGAGTTTAAATGTAATACTTACCATGGACTATCAAAAATCACAAATATCTCTGCAATTTTTCTACGAAAAAGCGAAGAGCAATCAGATATTTTTGACTGCACTACCATAACATACTTATGAACAGGCATTTATTGATGTCTAATTTGGTATAAAACTATATGATTATGTATATAGCGATAACAATATTTTTAAACAGAATCACTACCAAAACATTACTGAACTCGAATATACAGAGAGAGTTTCGTAATGCACTAATAAGGGTAAATGGCCTCAAGTGAAAAATTAACAATAATACAATACAATGTAGATTCGAATTTAATATTCAAATAGCTCTATAATTTATGTACATAATACATTTGGATTTCTACGACAAAAAGATTCACCGTTCTCGAATGATTTCTGAAGGTCCAGTCTATAATTTGTTATGTTCCATGTGGCCTTCTCAAGTTCTTTGTGGGTCTTAGTCACGAGACTAGTCGTGGTTTTTTGTAGCATTCTTCTATGTGGACACACAAGTTTTTATGTCTGTTTGGGCTGGTGAATAAATAAGAAGTGCTTGTGTATGAAAGCGTAAGATTATGTGTGGTTTTAGTACTACATCGTACTAGTAATAGTACGCGTAATAACGATGTTGTTATTTTTTACTTCTGCCAATGAATGTTCAGAAGTTTTTACAAGAGTTGTTCAATAATGGCTAACATGTACGTTGAATTTGGGACCGATTATGTAATGCTTTCATGCTTTAGAATTATTCCAAAATCGTATTAATATACAACTTCCTGCTTCGTACTATTTAGGATACTATATAGTATGAAGCAGGTAGGTAATAAGATTTTGATTTATTTGTGTTTAAAGTTTGGTGAGGATGGATGGACGGATGTTTTTACTGTTTCCTGCAAAACCGAACTTCATGAAACTGAGTTTATACGTTAGAATAGCACACAGGATACTTTTTATCACTAGGCCTAGTATGAGTTTTCATTACGAAACTCGTTCGTCGATTGAGCGCGTTTGACTCAGCGATTGGCCCGCTTCAAGGTCGTAAGAACTCTCAACCAATGAGAGCGCCAAACGCGCTCGATACGATCGAACGAGTTTCGTATTGAAAACTCATACTAGGCCTACTGGATATTCCCTCGGGATCGACACTTGCACGGGAAACCGTCAGGCGAAACTAATTTTATGATTTGTTATTAATTAATTTTTCCTTCAACTGAAAGGAATATGACAGTTTATTAGTAGCAGTAGTGCGTCCCGTGTGGTACCGGGTTGAGGATAGTACCCAGCCTTATCCTCCCGTGGGTGTCGTAAGAGGTGACTGAGCGAACTCTCACCGGGAAGCGGGCAGCAGTGCTTCTCCTGTGGAATATCAAATTAGTGCGATCCTCAACCCGCCTGCCAAGCGTCGGTATTATGGTAACCCCAAAACAATGAAAGCCTTGGGGGATACCTTTGTCCAGCAGTGGACGTCTATAGGCAGAAGATGAAGAAAAAGATCACAGCACTTTGTATAGGTGTACGTGACTTTATAAAGATCAAAATATATGTATGTATAGTGCCGCCGCAGCAGGGAAAACCGAACACTTAGAACATATATTTTATTGATAAAAGTCGAGACTGAGCATGAGTGACGCCTCAAGAAAGAATTTATTATTTACACCTTGGCGAAGGGACTTTTTCAAATAAATGATTTTCTTGCCGAGATGTTGCAATAAACACAATATACTGTAGCCATTATCCTTGTGTTTCATTAATATTTAAAAGGTATTCTATGTTTAGAATTTTATAGACATGAAATATATTTTGGAATAAGAAACGCTACGCAGCGCTAGAAGTTGTCCTATGTTCTGTAAAGTTTAAGTTACAAATTTTTCTGAGACTATTTTACATGTCCAATTTTTTTTATCAAGTCAATTATGAAGTTCGTAACCACAAACCTCCCATTATTCGTGCAATACAAAATGCCGCTTCGACATATAAACATTTTGGAACAAAGTCGAAAATAAAGAAATTATAAGAAGCGATTTAGTTTTTCAAATGACAATATAATCGACTATGATTCACTATAGTATATTATGCGCAAAAATGATTCTGAATGAGGTAGATAACAATGTTACGATGAATCAGGTGAATCATAATATTTTGACTCACATTAAATCTAGTCCTTGAATGAGACGTGAAGTATTCCTGATAGGTACAGATGAAACTATTGCATTATATATCGAAAAGGAATGTTAACTTATCATATTTATATTAGAATCAGTTCTATTTTTCATACATCACAATATGTTTTAACAATTCTGCTAACCCGCATTGAGCAAGCGTGGTGATTACGCTCAATCTTTCTCTGTATGAGAGGAGACCTGTGCACAGCAGTGGGACGTTAAAAATTTATGATGACGATGATGATGGTGAACAACGCACTTGTCGCCGATAACCGACGCGAACTCCTGGGACTTATTGTCATCAAGCAGCCACCACCGGATCTGGCGCCGGCAGTGCTCTACACGTCTACGTTGGGCCTTGACGCAGAGGTCCATGACAAGGAGACGGTGTTGTGCAGTGAGGCTTTCACCGGGTATGACTTTGCAGTTGGCTTCTTTGCCGATGTGGTGTCTCCTAGTTAGTAGGAAGACGATCTGGGTAGCGCTTCGCCCGCCCCGGTAGGTAATAAGGAGCTCCGGTTTCTTTTTGAAATAGGTGTTCACAATTGCCAGGTCAGCGGCCGCACACGTTCGGAGAATGTTGTCCCCATCCGCTTTGAGGCTACCGTGTCCAAAGCCACCGTGAACACGCTCAAACCCATCACACTTCTCACCCACATGACCGTTCAAATCACCACCCAAAACGATTCCCTGGGACAACGGGATCCCACGAAGCAATCCTTCGAGCTGGCTCTAGAACAATGTCCTTTCGGCGTCACCGCACCCGGCCTACGGAGCATAGGCACTCATCAAGTGGGTTATAAGCACCCGCACCGACATCAGCCGATCACTGATGTGATTAACCTCCAGGACGCTATCCTGGAGCTCGTCAGACAGCACCACGGCGACCCCATTTCGCCCACTAGGTGCACCCATGTAGATCAGCTTGTAGCTATTCCTCAATAAGCCGGGATCTGCTGCCTTTCCATCGAGTCTCCTGCAGGAACGCCACGGCCACCCTCCGCCTGTAAAGAGTATCGGTCAGTTCTCTCGCGCGTCCAGTTGGCGTACCAGCGTTCCACGAAACGAAACGGAGTTTCCTGGTTTGGGCTCGCTTCTTCAGCCGTGTCCGCCCCTGACACGGTAGCCCTAGCCCACAGGTCACAGGAGTCGGGCGGGGCTCCTGCGCGCAGTTTTGCGGCGGCGCCCTAACCGTAATACGTGCCTATCTACTGTTCCTATTCATGATACGGCTTTGTTTGGCTTTTACGAGGGCGACTGCCGTCTGACCACTCAACCCCGAAGAGGAAGCCGGCGTCAGAGCCCCGTTCGTAAGTCAGCTGGTGCACCGTTTGGCAGGTGGGGTTGACTTGAGTCCCAAAGATGGTGGCGGGACCCCAATGCATCCCTATGGTGTGATGGAGTATATAGTTCAGTTATATGCACAGCTGAAATAGTTCTTTAAGTAGTCCCTCGACATATGTATGTAGAGTATATAAAGTTTATCAGCTCATGCTTATAGACTGTTGCACATGTTTTGTAGATTGTTCGAGAAAAGATTCCTTCTTTTGTTTCTACACGATCATGCGGACACTATACGCAAAGTTTCGGCTGGGCCAGTCACCTTGCAGCAATGATGTCACAATCTATTTCTTTTTTTTTTAGTTTTGTTATTGTCTTTGTAAACGTATTACTATTATTCTACTGGTCTGGTCGTGCCTCGGAAAGCACTTTAAGCAAAGACTGCCACTAGATGCCTGTATTGCAACCTTAACCCGTTGATCAAGGTTGCCATATGGACATCTAGTGGCGGTCTTGACGGGTTGTTGGAGCCCTCAAAAGTCCAACAATTGGTCTAACTGCAATACTTCGAAATCGCCTTCGGGTTATGGAGGTCACACGGCAGTCGCTTCTCGGAAAATATCGAAGTTTAGTCAAAATCAGAAATTAGACTGGGAAAGCGGACCCCAGACTCCAAAGCTGAAAAAGCTTCGGATACGACTGGGATTAACGATGAGACGATGATATTAGTATCCTTGCTCGAAAGAAATCGTTAAATTCAATTGAGCTAGGTTTTGCTTTTGGGATCTCTCTTTTGACATTCTACATCAGAACAATGCAACTGCGAATTTGCGTCACACTATATTCCTTCGGTAATGTATACTTTGCTGACTCATTTGTGTCAAAAATATGACGTTCAAGATGCTCAAGTTACCATTTTAATATCATATGACTGAATGGAACCGCATAATAATAAGACATGTTTATGTCGTTAACTGTTGACGTATAATATCTGTACGACGTACAGATGACAGCACATCAAGCTACTACAATCTGTCAAATTTCTATTTTAGATTTTCAACTATATGGTAAAAGCATTAAGGCTCAAGTTCCATTGAGATTTTTTTTTTAAATTATAAACTAGTGCTTGACCGCAATCCCGCCTGATGGTACGCTGCGATGCAATCTTTTTTTTTTTTTTTTTTATTAATGTATAAACCAGCGCTTGACCGCAATCCTGCCTGATGGTAAGCAGTGACGCAATCGTTGATGGTAAAGCGCACTAGTTTATTAAGAGCCTATTCACTCTAGCCTTGAAGACACTCAAATTGTAGTCCGACGGAAACACCGCCGCCGGCAGATTGTTCCAGTCCCTCGATGTACGCGGTATAAAGGAGGAGGCGAAACGCTTCGTCCGGATCGTAGAGGTGTTAACAACATAAGGGTGGAAACTCGCCGTACGACGGGTCGTCCGATGGTGGAACGGGGATGGGGGAATTAAATCGTGCAATTCCCTCGCACACTCCCCAGAATGTATCCTATAGAACACCGAAAGGCTGGCTACTCTACGCCTGTGCTCTAGGCTTTGGAGACCAACTCGAGTTAAATCAGGGTCACCAATCAGCCTCTTCGCGCGCCTCTCCACTGAATCCAAAATGGCCAGGTGACACTTAGCAGCACCAGCCCAAATGTGGCTGCAGTACTCCACACACGAACGGACCTGCGCTTTGTACAACATTAGAAGCTGCCCTGGTGTGAAGTACCGCCGGACCTTTGCGATTACACCAAGTTTTCTGGCAGCCACCTTGGCCTTGGACTCAATGAACCGCCCAAAGTTTAGGTTCGAGGAAATCTCAATACCCAAAAGCTGAAGGCGGTCGGTACACTCCAAGGATACATTCCGAAAAGTAGGAGCCAAGGTGAACGGGCTCCTTTTGGCGGTGAAAAGACACGCCTGCGTTTTGGCGGCATTGAATGCTACAAGATTGGCATTGCCCCATTCGGAGACTGCCTGAAGTGCAACACTCGTTCGCTCTACCATGGCCTCTCTTTCGGACCGGATTGATTCCCTACTAGCCCGAGCATCCGGCAGGTATCTCTCCACAACTGTGCTGTCATCTGCATACCCATAGATACCGGGCATCAGCAGATCGTTAATATGTAGCAGAAACAGAGTTGCAGAGAGAACAGACCCCTGAGGAACACCGGCATTAGTCGACATGGGCTCAGATGAGCAACCGTCGACAACAACTCGGAGGGAATGGTTGATGGTTATTTGACAGTTTTCGGTAGCTTGACCTCCTGTCGTCCGTACGTATAGTAATAAATTGTATCCGTCGCGTCTTTTAATTAAGCGGCAGTCGTATAACTAACGGCCTGAAGAACATATAAATTATAGTTTAAGTTGGAACTGTAACCAAGCAGGTACGAACCGCAGTAACTAAATCAAGGAAGCCCGACAAAATGGGTTCGGTTTGTGATCGATATCTGCGATGCGAGGCGAGCACTGCTTCTGAAAGCCAGGAGGTTGACTAAACGGCTAATTTAGCCAATTGGCTGCGACATGTGTATGACATTTTCATTACCATGTTTAGATTTATAATGGATAAGTCATTCAACGGTCGAATGGTTTCTATAATGAGCCGTCAGATTCGTCATGTTTGGAATGGATTCTCTAAGCGTGCTGCGTAGTTCTTTTGCAACTGATTATTAATACATTTTTCATTGTAATTTTTATTAATAAGAGTGGTCTCTTAACATTCTTAACTTGGTTAACATTCTTAAGCATTTCTTTTAATACTTATTTATTAAAGAGCTAAGATGTTTTTTTTTTTCATTTTCGTCATCATTATCTCAGTCCGTCTTAGCCCACTGCTGGTCGTAGGACTGTCTTTTCTTGCGCCAATCCCCACAATTCTGTGTCACGGACTCACAATTAAACAAATATTAAAGAGACTTTTTTTAAAAATTACAGTTAAGGCTTTTCGCATTTGGTTTTAAAGAATATGTGTATTATTATTTTAATAATATCTGTATAGTTTATAATAATATATGTACCTATACGTGATACATGAATGTATGTTCTTCTCTTTTTTTTTCGTTTATGACTTCGCACGGTTTGTGCATTTAGCCAATGTCACGTAATGAATTGTTCATGTCGAAAAAGACGGCGTGATCCGTCTTACGATGGAGGTTTGAGACAAAGTCATGATGTGGCCACTATGCTGCGATACTTCACTGTTCTTTGTGAACTATTTACTGAATGCACTTTTTACTACATAAATCACGCACTTTTATTTAGTAAACAACACTATAAATAATTTTAAAAGTCCAATGAAAAATGAGCGTGACACTCAGCTTGACTTTCCCGCCAAAACCCCCCGAATGTATGTTTTAGTCAATGTATGTTTTTGGTGTACAATAAAGTATATAAAGGGTGTATCTGACATCGTCGCACAAACGAGTACCATGGATCCAGTAGGTACATGATTCTGAACCCCCCAGTCGTGGAATTTTTCGTCGGCTTTTTCATGATTTTAAAAAAAATATTCATAATTGCTATACTTTTATAACCCAATAAGATTTTAAATTAATTAATAAAATAATTAATTCGCTAATTACACAAAAAAGCGCACTGAAAACAAAACTCGGAAAACTATCTTATCAGCTGATTTAATAGAGTTCACATCAGGGATCAACGCCATACCTACAAACCCGCACAACGGCACGCTTGCAACGTTCAAACGTCGAGTCGACACATTTTTTTAAACATTGTAATTTCTGTAACCGTTCATTAACGACTTAAATGACTATCATAATTTTATTAGTGGCATGTGGTCAAGCCCTTTCGCGAACTTTGCGTTACGATGTCAGATACAGGGGTATGCAATTCTTTAATAAATACATAATATTATAAAGGAGAGAGAGTGCTTGTATGTTTGTTACTTCTTCACATTCAACTGGGTGGACCAATTTTTATGATAATGAGCACACAGATGCCTCATAACCAGAATTAAGACATATCAGTTTTATTCTCATTTCCCACGGGATCGAAGTTTATGCGGGTAAAACCAAAATTCAGGACCAAATGCAATTTTATAGCGCAAAAAGAGGACACTTTTTTGATAACAAGTCTATCGCTTGGTTTACAAATGAATTAAGTTCTGAATATTAATGATAAAAGAGAGATAAATGATTTTAATTCTGTAAGGTTACTTAGTTTAAAATTTATTACTAGTGCTTGACCGCAATTCCGCCTGATGGTAAGCAGTGATACAATCGTTGTTGGTTAAGCGCGGTAGTTTATTAAGCCTATTTACTTAAAAAACTTAGTGCATAGGAAGAAAGACGCCAGTTCAGCGAGGTGATGCAATTTTAAACCCAACAACACGACCAACAATGCTGCGCCAGAGGGAGATTGAACTGGAGACCCTCCACGACCAAACTCCCGACACAACAACATTTGGCACATCGTACTCGGTATATATCGCAATATAACTGTACAGACCGGTCGTCCGTACGATACTAGACATTATGCCGGAACACGACAAATCGCTTGGCGGCAAGACTTTGTCTGGTGGGTGGTAACTTCTACGGCAACCAATGTTATGGCCTACCACAGACAAAATAGACCAAAAAATTACTTTTACATGCCAATCAGATTTTTAAAAATTACATAAATGCTGTTGATTATTCTGAGAATGAAGGCCGAAACAAGCTCAGATTTCACAGTCTCTGTTACAACCCCGACATATAATTTTTTTTTTATATAAATTATAAACTAGTACTTGACCGCAATCCCGCCTGATGGTAAGCAGTGATGCAATCTGGTTGGAGTCTGAAATGGTTTTCTGAGAAAAGAACCACAGAGCGACCTTTTCAGTGAGTGCACGCACGTCAGTAGATTAAAATGGCTTTTCTTCGAAATATCTACTCTGGAGTCTCAATTTATTCGAATTAAAGTGATTTTCATAGTAGCGTCCTTTTTGTCAGTCACATTGTTAAGAAAAATATGATTAAAAATAAATAAGTATTCGTATAAAACATTCTCGTTATTATAAATAACATTTTAGATCCAGAAAACAAAATAGAAAGAAAGAAAAAACGTTTATTTGCGGTAAACATGACGCAAAAGTTTATTTAAGAAATAGTTGAGGGAACATGCACATGCACACAAAACGGCTCACAGCCGGCGCCGACGTAAAGACGTCACTCAAAACTGATCGCAAGAATTGGAAAAGGCGCTAAATATAGTTTCGTCTCTTTTTGTGGTCCCAAATTAGTATAGGAAAAAAAACATTTATAGAAGTGATTTTCGGGAATCCATTGATGTTTCGTTAAATAGAAGTTACTTTTAGTTTAGTACGATATTAATGAACTTGCAAGCGGCTTGGCTTTTGAAAACGAGATTAGGATGAGGTATTATTTTTATTTTTTATTTTTTAGGTGTTCGGAATTGTTAGTTGTTCAAATCTACATTCTGGAACTGTCAGCTTTGAACAAAGAAAAGTGAAAATAGTGTAGGGAGAACTATCCCTCGCAGTTGAAGATCACCGGCCAATTATACATTTTTATTACGTTTAAAGAAATTTAAGGTTTAAGGCAAATAAAGACTTGTCTTGAATAAATGTAATTCGATAAATAAACCAAAAAATTACAAGGTTCGAAATGAAATGAAATTTATTTTCAAGAATTTCAAAGAACAGATCGTCAGGTTTTTTAAACGGTTTCCAAAAATAATTCGCTACAACGAACGTGTATGTAACATTATTGATTTTATGAATTAAATAAATAAGGCTAGCAAAATTGGTACATACAAAATATATCATAGTTAATTAAATTTAAATGTACCTATTTGTGAAATTATAATAACAACATGTCAGTCGAATCTTTAAAGTCTAGAAACTTCTGCGCAGAATAGAATTATTAGTCATAAGAATAACGCTGTTATAAATCGATGAATGGGCAGTTCCCTATACGATTTAGGTAGTTTATAAAAATACCAATAAATAGTATGTATAAATGGCATTTCATTGGAGGTATAATTATTTTATTTTAAACGTAACAGTATCTCCAAGACGTTAATAAGTCGGAACCCGGTTGAATAGGTCAGTGTACATACATTTTGTCAAATGTATATCACTCAAAATATATACATACCGGAACAGTATTTTTAGATATTTAAACAGATGGAGTGCAGTGGCTGAGCGTGGACTGCTGCGCTGCGTGTCGTGGGTTGGATACCCACACAGAACAAATATTTATATGGTCTATAATAAATAACTACTACAGGCAGTTGTTCCGTGTCTGGTTGTTTGTGTGAGTGTAAATATTTCTAAACGCACCCACGATACAGGAGAAATTCCTAGTGTTGGGCAACGTTTTTTTAAAAGAAAAACGAAAAAAAAAGAAACTTAGTCATATACGAGTATTCTATGTATGTATTACATATCTACGTCTATCTTCGAGAGCAAATCTCTTGAGTTATCTTGAAATATTGGGCGATCAGTAATGATAAGATCTCAATCCCTGATACCAAGTTTTTCATTTGTCCTTGCGCAACAATTAAAAACCTTATCTGAATACACACACCATGTGATAATGATATTTATAATTATAAGATAAGCATTTATTCAAATGGCTTCCTTGACATTGTTTTCGACATTTTGGCAGCATTTTCCGAGTTTGTTGGTAAATATTATAAACATGTGTGCGTACGTGGCATGTTACACGTATCTAGCGATTGTGACTCGACACTGTAATAGGGACATAAAGAGCACGTAGGACGGTATTCCCAGTGAGGATATCTACAAGTACCTATATTTGTTATTACAATAACGTAAGAAATAATAACCGACAAGGGTCAGATTTAAAAACATGTACTGACTATGTCGTAATGTTGAGCAAACTTTAGAAACAACTCGCATGTAAGTTCGAAAGGATCAAATAAGTATACTAAGACAGGAAAGCGACTCTAATAAAACCTATCCAAGTGGAAAAACCACACTGTGTATCAAAACAACACAACCCACCTCACAGCTTACGGTGATAACGAACAGCTCAATTAAATAACAGTTATTTAGAACTGATAGTGTAAAAATAATGTGAAAAAAATTATACCTGACAGTTGGCGCCGGCACGTCGCTGAGAGGCGCGCGGGTTGGGGAGGGGGAGGCGCGCGGGAGGGTGTTGGGGAGGGGGGAGGCGCGCGGGGAGTGTCACAACTAGCAGCGAGTGAGGTCAAGCCGGTGCATAGACGAGGGATGGGAACATGGTGTTGTTTTGTATTTTATCGATTGTTTTTTTTTTTTCGTTTTAGAGAGTTAATATGACTGTTTTCGGTGATGAATGGATCAGAGACAAATGAACGGGAGTTTTTTCTGGTTTGTGGGTGTAGCACATTGAGGTCTTTTGTTAATAAGATGAACACATCAACAGATACGGGTTTAATTCAAGCGTGTAATTTTATTTTCTCATTTGGTGGATCCTACGGATCATTGACAATACATCAAGTGGTCACCAACTGGACACAATAAATTTAAAGATTACTCGAAGAATGATTTGATACGTTAAAAATCCTAGCACTCTAAAGGAACAGCATTCCAAGCATTGATATAATATTAGTATTATATCAATGATTCCAAGATAATTAGATTGATAGATACAGACATAATCTACAATTGCGACTTCTTTGCCATAAAGGTACTTAAAGAAATAGAAGTTTACGCACAGACGATAGCACATCAAGTTACTACAATCTGTCAGTTTTCTTTATTAGATTATCAACTTTATCGCTAAATCATTAAGGCTCAAGGTTGATTGGGAATATTTGACAGTTTCGGGTAGCTTGACCTGCAGTGTAATGCGTACAACAAATTTTTATTACTTTTTCAAGAGCGATAGTCACTCTAAAATCAACTTTATTTCCATTGAAATTAGATATATGTTGATATATTTTGTACGAGTTGAAATAATATCAAACCTTTGGAATAGACTTTATCTTAGATGTCAGCATCTTGAAATATAATAAATACAAATTAAAGAGACTACAGCTAAAATTGGATTGTGATGAAGAACGTTCTCATTTTAATACCAGCCTCAATCTGTCAAAAAACAATTTACTTTGTTGACATCGATTGTCGCTAAGATGAGTTTACGATTTGTACGAGAGCTGAAGCGGAAGCTGCGCGGTAATTGACAAACAAACTCTCTGTATAATATTGAATGCATATCTATGGTAGCAATTTAACACGAGACTGTGTTTTAATTTCGTGGCAGTAAGGGCAATTTTCGTAGTTCATCTAATACTTGAAGTCCAGTCACATCACTAAAGTATCAGATGATTGGTGATATTTGTGATTATGAAAGTAGTTCCAAATAATCCGGAAATAGCACGTGAGCATAGTAACTGTAAATATTCATAAAGTGCAATGGCTCACAACAGTTACATAGCATGTGAATCTCGTTACATATGTGTACATATTAAGTTACTGTTAACTACTATTGCGTCCTGTTCAATGAGAAATTGGAGTAAAGTGTGAAACTAGAATGTTCTACATCCACTTCCGTGAACATGCGCAGCATTCGCTACTAGTTGCAAAAAGTATAAATCTTCCCTTATGTTTACACAATACAATGCACTAGAATCACAAAAATAAAGCCATAAAAATGAAAAGTCCGTTAAGAAATTAACACAATAGCTGCAGTAAGACAACAATGAAACCTACAATACATGAATGTTATCGCACAATACCCAACACTAGTGAGGTCAGAAAGACCGGAGGGGCACCCCCTCCGCCGCGCAGCCCCCCGCCGGCCGTATAAAACCTATCCCCCACACGCGCGCCGCGTCTAACGTTACTGCGCCACCGTATAGCTCGGTCTTACAACGATCGCAATACCACGCGCTACATAAATTGTGAAAGTGTTGCTTATAAAACGTGATTTCTCGAGTGAGAGTACATTGCCGCGCCTAAGAATCAAGAAGACGCGACGCCTTCGCAACGTAATAATCAGTGGAAGGGGAATTGTCTCGTACATTTGAGCTTGGATAGGGGTTCAATGGAAGCGAGGTTCGTGACCTGCCGGAGTTTCCAGCAGATCAAGCCGCCTGAGAAGAGCCTCGCGCCGTCCCCGCCGACGGTGAAGGGGCTCCTGTCTCGTTTCGGGAGTCAGGCACAGGCTTTGTTCGCACCCAAGAAACCCCGCTTCGGGTCGTCAGTCGCTATACACAAGCTCCGTGAAACCAAGTGGTTCAAACATGATGAACAAAACATATTATGTGCCGTCCTCGAGACAGGATTCATACTCGAGGTGCGCGCCGAGGACCCGCTGCCCCCGGAGTCTGCACTATCGCCAGACTATCACATGTATGCAGTCGCCATGTGGAAGAAGGGTAAAGGTGTGTACCATATGTGTAATATTAATGACGTTAATTTTCTTATCGGTATTGTAGAACATAAAAGGAATTTAAAGTTGTCGTGTTCGCTCACGCATCGTATTGAGGAGCCAAGATAACGTTCACTTCGAACGAGCCTCGGAGCGAGACTAAATAAAGTTGGCACAGTTCACTCCACGGTCACACGTTACAAGACGAATTCACAATAGAGTTTGTAAATAATTCATGTGCATGCGCGATTCGCCTAATTAGATCAACTGATGGATTGTTGATGCGTTAAAAGCTCGTATAACCGTCGGCTATAGTACGAAAAATTGCGTTTCGAAAGGGCAAAGGCCTTGGTGTTTACTTAAAAACATATCCAAGACGCTGATGGAATTTCTAAGCGAGACTTGAGCGATCCGGTTTTTAATCAAAGAATGTGTTCTTCCAACAGAAAAAACAAAGAACCCGGAACAGATAGACGTGTACACAGTTCAACAGAAAGGTGTGCGAAAACGTGTCGTAAAGACAACATTGGGTGCCTTTTGGAAGAAGGACTCCGTGATACGCATCAACAATGTGGACGATAAGCAGGAGACGCCGAATAGCGAGAAGGATATCAGAGCCAAGGTAACTATCACCACGAACCTTTCGGAAGTCCACGTTTCCAATTCCAATATTTACAACTAAAAACACATTTGCGTTAGTTTCGAACTATATTCCCACTACCTCACTCTACAATCAAAGTTGCAAATCATGATAACTGTAAACCACTCGATTGTTACACATAATTACGTGTATATATTAATCAAACTATAACTTTTATCATTGAAACACATTCAACATGATAATTTTTCAGGTGACATAACGAAACGGCCTCCAAGATTCACAATGATATACTTATATTTAATACGGAGGCTAAAGTTTCATGCACGTTTTGTAATGTAACATTGCTAAAACCAGACAGACTGTATTGTAAAACATTACGACATGATACTATGAGCACTAGACCAAATGTTACAATAATTGTAATCGTGTGATAACTGGTTCCAGTCATGATTTGTTAACTTTGATCACTCTTTGAGATTGGCCTCGCGATTTATGCTAATTCACAAATACTTTTGGCCTTAGTTCCCACGTCATACATCTGTGTTTTCTTGACACATTTGTATCAATCTAATCCGTCTTTCTCTTTTTTGACTAATCCAATTTAACTTAGAGTACCTAATGCATGATAACATTCCAACCTTCAATGGTTTATCAAGTCACTGCATCGAACTTAGACGTTCTTCCTTCAAAACCGTAGGCTTGCGTCAGAATTGGAAACCTCTCGTTTCAGATAGCGAAAACCTCAAGGGGTCTTTCGTTTATTGGAAACTGTGGGCACACTCGAACAGTGGAACAGCTACTAAGGAGCTTCTACTGATTGCAGCTGGATATGGCAACTAAATCAAGGTTCGAGAGGAATTGGCACAATACCCTGCATTTCGTCCACTGGTGTAGATATGGTGAGACACCGCAAGAGGCTCGCATGAGACAGGTAAATTGCACACGATTATAAATGAAAACCGCATAGAATTCTAGAAACCAATAAACGCGTTTTACGAGTTCTCGCATTAAGTTACCGTTTACCGCGAATGTTACAACGCGCTTCGATACGTTCCATATTCCAATTTTCAAATGTTTGTTTCTAGAATGTCTTTCCTTTTTTATTCTTTTCTTTTTTTAATGCATGCGAATGCATAGACGCAAACGGAAAGTAAGCCCACCCTTACAATGTTTTTATAAACACATTCTAAAGGCGGTATTGCTTCATCCCTGTATATTTTCACGTTCAGTCAAGCATCGAAAATGCTTCTTTAATATTCAGCTTCATGTGTTTGTCTATGCTGATTGAGTTTTCTACTGTGGACTGAATGGCGCATCGGGAGTTAATGGCACATCAAGACTGGCGATCATTCATCATGCATGGGGCATAAAACTGGGTACGAGAGTAAAAAAGAGATCGCACAAAGCAGAAATTTTGTTACAGATCAGCTTAACGACGTCGAAAACACCTATGATTATCATCTTTTGATGGTAATCGTTGAGGCGCTTTGGACACTTACCGCTGGCAAGAATAACAAATACCGGTGAGGTTTTGAATTTTAACTGAGATTGTAAGATGTTTAGGAGTCAGTGTGCCTTTTTATGTGTTCTTATTCTTACCATACTCAGACCTACCATAGTCAAGACTAAGATGGTTTAATAAGTGTGCCCCAATGTAATGTAAATATCACTTACTAATCAAGTTCAAATGAAACGTTTCAAGACGGAAAATATACACGAATAAAGAATCGCGTGCTAAAAGTATTTGTAGCGAATTAGGTGATTGAGTGATAATTGTCTATAACACCGTTCGATTTTCCTTGCGGTCGAGCGTTCTTTTAAAAAGACACGTCGAGCGTTGATTTTTTAGGCTATTAAAACAATTGCAACGTGAATGGTCATTTAAAATATTTCCAGAAATGCATTAATAATTTTATTAAGGTTTATCTTGATAGGGGACATGTATGTGATTTAATTGTGTTCGACAGCCTTTTGCTGACGTATTTTTCAGCTTTTCCATGAAAATTTGGGATTTAAATGAGAAATATACGAAATTATTCATTGAGGACGTTATGCCTGACGACTGTAAGACATTAAAAGTAATTAAACAATAATGGTTAAAGCGATACATTGATACCAATTGTATAAACATTGATATCAGACAATTGCTAGTGAGGAATGGACATTATAAACTTTAATGATACATTACTTTTGTTCGACGATACCTTAACGTACATACAATGAGAGGAGGTACAAAAAAGTATTGTGAAATTTAGTAAATACGGTGTGTTTTATTTAATTAATGATAATAATCAAATCATAGATAGTCCGGTATTGAGATTTTCTTGATTATCAAATTTGGTTAAAAAAAATCTTTAAAAACTTTAACATACTTCATATTAAAATATTTGTTTGAGAAAAAAATGAACGAATAGATAACAGAGAGGTAAAGTCCTCTTTATGTGGACTGTAGCGAGGGTCATAT
This sequence comes from Sesamia inferens, assembly GCA_037179545.1. Taxonomy (NCBI): domain Eukaryota; kingdom Metazoa; phylum Arthropoda; class Insecta; order Lepidoptera; family Noctuidae; genus Sesamia; species Sesamia inferens. The sequence continues at coordinate 3,760,766 of CM073939.1, read as the reverse complement.
ACATAATTTACATTGAAATTCAATGATTGAAAGTAAACAACAAGTCCGCTAATTAAATGGCATCTATTAATGTCATAGTAATTGAACTGTTATAGCACTGATCAATGGAGACGTCATTTACATAGAATTTATATATTAGAGGATTTAATTACTATTAAAACCACATGATTAAATCTTCTGATTATAATATTTGGTGTAAATTTTCCCTACTTTTAAAGACGGTATAAATTGAAGAACTATAATTTATTGATATAATCCAATTAAATGATGTTGTTTTAAGTTTATATTTAACCTACTTTCGTGTAAGCGGGAGGTATTTGAACTTTATAAAACAGATACGATTGAATTCATTTTGTCGAAAATTATAGATACCATTTATCTATAAAAAAAACACTTTCTTACTTATAATTCACTAGCCTCCGCCCTCGACTAGTTCTCCAAGAAATTTCCTTAAATATACTCTACGATATTTGGCAAAGCTTCTCATAAATGATTTTATTAATTCTTTCTAAAATTACTATAAATATAACATTTAAATATGTATGATCATTTCTAAAATAAATGTAATACTGATTTACTTAATAATATTTCAATTCATAGGAATTAGGAATAATAGTGAATTCATAATTACTTTTTCGATTCCCCAACGCAATACTTTATAAATACTTTTCCAAATCTTTATTAATTAATAAATCTTTCTTTAGAATATCGGACTTTCCAGAATAGACAATGGTTGTAAAATCCACAAAACAGGAAAAACACTAAAAATCCAGGTTTTACGGCTACACTCAATGAATTGTTTGTTTCGTTATTATTCAATGAAACAACAATATTCCTAACTATGGTAATAAACGTATTTACGTCAATTGTAAGGAAAATACAAACCATAATATAAATAAACCGTAATTTCAGTAAAAAGATACATATTTAGAGGTCAACGGACAAAAAATAAATAGGTCAAATACATATAACAAGTGTCAACCAGAAACAAAAATCACAGATAACACAAAAATAGAGTTGTTATCAAAAACTAACGGTTAATTTTAAACTGCGCCATTCAACTGAAGGCCGATGCTCGTAATTTAGAACGTACCAAAAAAAAAACCTACGTTCAAAGTTGCGACAAGCAAATGTCAAAAACTTAGACATATTTTTGATACATTGAGAATGAGATTATACCTACTGTGAGCGTTTTTAAAATTACTAGAATTTTTTTCAGGTATCGTAATATTAAACATATGATCAGGTATATACTAATTCAAACGGGTTTGTTTCAAAGTATAATACAATTAGGACCATTTTTATCAAAAAAATTAAATAGAAGTTTTATTATCGTAACAAAACATATTTACATACTTAAAAATAACGGTTATAATAAAGATAAAAATATTTACGTATAAAAAACTATCGTAAAAATTCTTGCATAAGTCTAGTCCAAACGGAAGATTATGTTAAACAGAGTTATTTTTGCTTGTACACACATGTGTCGTCCTTAGAGCGTGCGTGGGCGCACAGTCGACGTCACATGAAACATAAACGACATCTTTCTAATCGTGATCATAGAAAACTGTATATACATACCTATGTACGACTTTATACTCACTTAATATTTATAACATCGACACACCTCTCAAATTATGTAACATATTGTATAGTAAAACAACATCACTGGTACTATTTAATAACACTATCATTTGCAAAGTCATTGTGATAATCACGGTCTGACCTCTCGCACCTACAATTAGAGAAAGATAAAATTTTACAGACCATTTAAAAAACACGAAATGGACACGAAGAGATAGATATAAAGATATAATTTTGATATGAACAGTATTTTAAGAAATTATGTGTACATGTGAAAGTCAAAAGTCCTCTAACTATTCGACTGTGTACGAAGTCCATTAACGCTTTAATTGTTTTTATAGTTCAGTGTCTATGAACTTGATAGAATTTAGTAGAAGTTTTTTTTTCTAATAACTAATTCGCGGTGACGTCATTACTAATACTGCTGATGTAAAACCTTCTTTAAACTAATGTTCTAATTTATTTGTTCCAGATAAGCGAGTCGTTCAAGTGGGGTAATGTCGGCATGAATATGGGTGTAATGCTTGTCAGTCAGAGCTACGCTAGAGAGAAGGCCAAGTCAGTCTGATCATCGCCGGCCGGCGGCTCCCACTCCGCTGGTACATACTCCTGCTATGCCTGCTTTTGGCCAACCCCTAAGAAAATCGACATCGTCTAAAGTATCAATTTGATTATGGAACTCCGGGTGTTACGTTCCAAATTTGAAAGAGTTCCAATATCTAAAGAATTGTTACATCGGTTTTATGTTTGAATTTGAAATTGCATTTCTGATTTAGAATATTTAGAAACCGGATTCGACTATCGGAATCCGGAACAAATTTCCGAATTGGAAAAACTTTCAGCTCGGAATAATCCCGAAGAGATCGGATATTTTTTTTGAAAAAAAAAAAAAGTGTTTTTTATCCTGAAAGTTATGTTCCTTCTTATGAATTTCATTATTTATACTCTTTTGTTTGTCTTTCTGTCAATATTTTACAAATTACTACACTTGTCTCTCTTTGGATAATGTTAAAATGTAGGGGTATCTTTCACACACATTTGATACGATTGGACCAAATTCAAGTTGCGGCTTACACATTTTAGATAGTGTTATAATTTAAAGATACTGTAAAAAGATAGATTAGCATACCTACTAGATAGTGAATGTAGTCCTCAATAAATCTATGTAGTTATATCTCCTATATACAGAAATTGTATAAGAGAAAAAATTGTGAAAGGTCCTCTATAGCTTTAATGGATTTATAATCACAAAAATATTATAAGACATTCCTGTTATTGAACAAAAAGACGCTCATATACTAATATAACTCTTTGCTAATTTAAACTATTTAATGTTTAATCTTTATCTATCTGAGAGTGGAGACCCTAGTCTTATGAGTATTTGTATCAATCTTTCTGATTTAAACAAGACTGGTTTATTTTGAATTTGGAACACGATTTTGTTCAAAATCGCTCAATGTTAATTGAATTAGTCAAAACAAGTATTGTTACGTTGGTTAGCCCGAGTAGGGTTGACACTTGAAAGTATTTTTAAACTGTATACTTTATGCGAGATAATTATGTTAATTATGGCAGATATTGACTGTTGTGAGTACTCGTGTATGTTTAAACGTTCTATTTATAATGAAGCATTTTTATGAATAAATGATTACTTTATAATTGTGTTGTATTTTGACTTTGAATCCTGCTATCTACAATACTGCGCGATAAAACCAAGATAACGGCTGTTACAGAGAAAGCCGCTAGATTTAAGTGGGACCGGACATGTTTGTCGTGTGTCAGATGACAATTGGGCTAAAAAACGAGGGTCAGGTTACGACGGAGATGGAGGGACGAGCGATGGCTCCTACCGTAGGGAATGGCCGGTACTTGTATAAAACAGAATTTTGTGGAAAAGGGAGAGGGTAGATTTTGTCTTACATATAATGGGACAATACAGGCTGGTCAGGATAGATTAAACCTCATGCCGACCAGTTGGAGACAATGTCTTTAATTTTATTGAACGTAGAAAGGTGTTAAAGATCCTCAAAGATTTTAATTATTTGCATGCTTTCTATTTCCTTTAAATACACTCTTTTCATATTCATTCCAATTTTATTGATGCGGTGTTATAATCCGTGGGCTACAATTTTTAACTCAAGTACGTGAGCGACCATCAGGGATGTTATTACTCGAAACTGAGAAAGGGTAGTTTTTAAATAATCAAGACCAAAGTATGCGACAAACTTATACTAGCGCCATCTACTGTAAAACGTTGAAACGATTCCTTTTTTATTTCTTGATAATCAAGGAGTATCCAACATAAGACAAAAAGCTAAACATTAGAAACCATTATCCTTTATAAATACAAATCTACTTAATTTCCCCAAGAATTCTCAAAAGCAGTGCAAATAAGATTACAAAAATTTGTTTAGAACAACGCCATCTATCGCTCACCGCACGAACTAACATGTAAAGGAGAAGCCAAAAGAAAATATTCGAGTAACTCATGTTAACTGAAAAATCTAAGTGATGCCAAGAGAATCTGACAATCTGTTTATTGAGATTAAAATAGATTTGGACTTATGAGTATAAAGTATGACAATAAAAAAAATTCATGCGTCATAAGCTACGCATTTAAATATGCAGCTAAGCATTTTGTGATAAATATTTTTATTAAAGAGGCAGATCCGTAAATTCCGTCGTAGATCTTTTAGATTTGAATTTAGTCTATACTTAACACTAGCTGACAACATGAATATCAAAATAGAATCGCGCTGTAGGATTTTCAAAGGTGGATTCTGCGCTGATAGTTGAAAATCCAACATCGGGTTTTTATGTAGGAATTCAGCCAGGTTACATACACAATAATCATGCAAAAACATTATTATTAACTTACTTAACAAATTATTCATTACTGTCAGAACTGGTTAGTACTGTCCACTACTTTTTTATAACACTTTAAGCTTAAAAGTTACAGGCCATTTAAATAAGTTTGCTCTGGTATATAAAGGGTTGGATTTTTCGTTGGTTTTTTCCTGATTAAAAAATAATATGCAGTTTTTTTCACTTTAAACCGATCATAATTGCTATACTTTTATAACCCAATAAGATTTTATAGTAAAAAATAATTAATTCGCTAATTACACAAAAAAGCGCAGCGTGAACAAAACTAGAAAAACTATCCTATCAGCTGATTTAATAGAGTTCACATCACGGGTCAACGTCATACCGACAAACACGCGCGGCGGCACGCTTGCAACGTTCAAAGGCCGAGCCGACACATGTTTTTAAACACTGTTATTTCTGTAACCGCTCATTAACGATATAAATGACTGTCATAATTTTATTAGTGGCATGTGGTGTAGCCTTCTCGCGAAGTTTGCGTTACGATGTCAGATACACCCTGTATAGACCTATTATTAGACTATGCACGGGTGAAACCGCGGGTCACAGTTACATAGTAACAAATAAATATAATCTACTCATCATCATTATCTCAGCGTTAATCCCAGTCGCATCCGCAGCTTTTTCAGCTTTGGAGTCTGGGGTCAGTTTTTTAGTCGTAACTGCTGATTTTGGCTAAACTTCGATATTTTCCGTGAAGCGACTGCCGTCTGACCTCCACAACCCGAAGGCGATATCGAAGCATTGCACCTAGGCCAATTGTTGGATTTTTGAGGGCTCCAACAACCCATAACGGCTGTCATTAGAAGTTACTATGGCGACCAAGACCAACGGCTTAATGTGCTGTTCGAGGCACGACCAGACCAGTTCAAATATTTATATTCATGCATACAAATATTTGCACTGCGCGGGGATCGAACCTGCGCCTCCTTGCGCAGCGGCGGCGTTCTTTACCGCTACGCCACGAATGTTGCCGTAATAAACAAACATAAGTAATCTACTCCTTTCTATAATAGGTTACAAAATGTTAGATACAAGCAATTAGGTACTATTTTCATAAGTAATAATCTTAAAGCATATATCGACCATGTAGCTGATTGCCGATGTAATTAACCGGGTCAAAGTCGAAATATAATTTAGATTTTTTTATTGGTTTCATTCTATCTGGCACCTACTTACTGTCCAGTAGGTATATGAAATAACTAGTATGCTACTATCTTTCGATGATACCCCGAGGTGCAGATAGTAGCGTATATTTTGACAGTTTAGCTGATTCAATCACACAGGCGTGATTAATCTAAATATAACTGGCGCCTAATGGACAATATGAGATTATGAGTTCTTCTTTTTTCAACCTCAACTCTTCATCAAAGGCCTCTGTGGAATAGATACCACAATTTTGCCAATAACACGTGTAACAAGTTATAGAAATTCTTTGAAATTTTTCAAATAATGGCGGATATCGCCAATGACAGTTGACGACGAAAGACGGCCGCGTGAACCGTCTATGAGGGAGGTTTGAGGCAAAGTTATGATGTGGTCACTATGCTGCGATATTTCAATGTTCTTTATGAATTATTTACTGAATGCACTTTTTACTATATAAATTATGCGCTTTTATTTAGTAAACGACACTATAAATATTTTTTAAAAAGTCCAATGAAAAAATCCAAAAAAAAATATTGTCTATACGTTTTCCTGTTTGAGTACGAGGCTTTTGAGTGTATTATATTTTATGGTTTTTTATTATTATCATTATGTGCGTTTTGTTTTTGCAGAATAAACAACAATAAGAACAAGTGTTTTTAAAAGTATAACCGTAGAGTTTTTTGCCGGCGCTTTTACATATGAAACGAGCAATTTGAACGGTGTGAGCTATGGTGTCCCGACACAACAACGTTTCTCGCATCGTACCAGGCACACATTCTAACACAACTGCTCAGACCCGTCCTCCGTACGGCTTCACCAGACATCATGCCGAAACACGACTAATCGTTTGGCGGCGAGACTTTGTCTGGTGGGTGGTAACTTCTGCCGGCAGTCGATGCTTTGGCCTACCACCGAGTAAATGGCTAGATATCACCTGTATATTTCCGTTCTAGACCTAACGCTAACATGCAGTATGGCATGCATGGTTCAGACGAACGGTAATGATTGTCAAAACATCTACGAACGATAGCTAACTCACACCCAGGTAAATTAAAAGCTAAAATAAACATTGACTGTGTTTATGGCATAAATAATCACGGTTTTTCTGGACACCTCAATGAGTCCTCCAGCGTCGCTTGTCTTAAATAGTCCATCCACTTACCTCTCTAAGCAGTCCGAACAGCATATCCGTAGACAGCGACCTCTCGTGAGCCTCGTCCATGATGATAGCGCAGTAGTTGTCCAGGTCTGGCTCCCGCAGACCCTCGCGAAGGAGAATGCCGTCAGTCATGTATTTGATCACTGTGTTGGGCGAGGAGCAGTCCTCGAAACGGATGGCGTATCCTACCTCGTCCCCTGTGGTTAAAAAGGTTGGTTCGAATTATTGAGCAAAGTTTTAAAAAGTTTAGGAAAGAAGTTTACTTTTAAATGTCGAAGCATTATGTTGAGATAGAAGCCTTTTGGCCTCGTAGAGGACTTTCTGATTTACGTTTTTTTTTTTTAAATAACTTGTTTTTATTCTTAATTGTGTCTACCTTGTATAGTTTTAAGATTTTCCTGTACGAGTCAAAAAAAAATATTGTTTCTTTATTTCTATATAATACGTGTTTTACGTGTTGTTTTTTTTTTATAAATTATAAACTAATGCTTGACCGCAATCCCGCCTCATGGTAAGCAGCGAAGCAATCGTTGATGTTAAAGCGCGTTAGTTTATAAAGAACCTATTCACTCTAGCTTTGAAGACACTTAAATTGTAGTCCAAAGGAAACACGGCCGCTGGCATATTGTTCCAGTCCCTCGATATACGCGGTACAAAAGAAGAGGCGAAACGGTTCGTTCGGATCGTTGTGTGGGACGTAAGGGTGGAAACTTGCCGTACGACGGGTCTTCCGAAGGTGGAACGGAGATGCCTATAGAAGACCGACAGGCTGGCTACTGCTACTGTACAATAACGTTGTTATGATTAGTTACACAACCGTGTATTTAAAATAAAAGTACGCAATGTTGCGCCGCCATCCTGTTTCAAGTTTAACAAAAATCAACTTTAACTCAATTCCAATTAATTTGATTTCAGTGTTTAGCACTATTGAATAGTTATAACTTTTGTTGAGGTATATTGAATTGAACTTTATTATGTAGGAATAAAAGTTACTTTCACATAAACTTAACCATTTTTTTTTTTACGAATCTGTCACAATATTAAATTAGTCTACAAGAAATTACTTTTAGGCACTTGCAATATTTTTTAAGGTTTTATGTTTTAATAATAATTATAAACTAGTGCTTGATCGCAATCCCGCCTGATGGTAAGCAGTGATGCAATTGTTGATGGTAAAGCGCGCTAGTTTAATAAGCCCATTCACTCAAAAAACTGAGTGAATAGGAAGGAAGATGGCAATTGAGAGAGGTGATGCAATGTTTAACCCAGAGGGAGATTGGTCTGGAGACCCTCCACGACCAAACTCCCGACACAACAACATTTGGCGCATCGTACCCGGCACACATCGCAACACAACTGCTCAGACCCGTCCTCCGTACGGCTTCACCAGACATCATGCCGGAACACGACAAATCGCTTGGCGGCAAGACTTTGTCTGGTGGGTGGTAACTTCTGCCGGTATAGTAGGAAAACATGTTACCTGCCTGATTGTTTGCATAATGACACTAAGTGGAGCCTGGTGATCTGCACTACAGGTTTTCGTAAAACCTACTTCAGGCACTAGCTCTAACGATATGATTTTATGATATTGTTCAAAACTGCTAAGTAGGTACTACAAAACCATTGTGAGGGAAAATAAATGAATTTATTATTATTATATTTGAAGCACTTCTTCTTCCTAGTGAAAGCACTAGGAAAGAAGGAAGTGTCCAAGGGCGGGCGTTTTGGGGGGACTGCCTTATGTAATATTGACGTTCAAAAACTGCTAATTCTCAGTTTAATTTGAATAAATGGCGTGATTTTGAGGTGGATATAGTATTTATTTACCCAGCTTCGTATTCATTTCATCGGAGACTCTCTTGGCGACGGACATGGCGGCCACACGCCTGGGCTGCGTGCATCCAATCATCCCGAGTCGACTGAACCCCTCCTCGTGAAGGTACTGTGTCAGCTGGGTTGTCTTACCGCTGCCCGTCTCACCTGGATACAAAATAACAATCTCATCATGAACAAAGCATTTAGAATTCATTGTATATATATATTTTTTTTAAATTATAAACAAGTGCTTGACCGTAATCCCGCCTGTTGGTAAGCAGTGATGTAATCATTGATAGTAAAGCGCACTAGTTTATTAAGAGCCTATCCACTCAAAAAGAAAACTGGGTGAATATGAAGGAAGACGGCAGTCGAGCGAGGTGGTGCAATGTTAAACTCAACAACACGACCAACGATGCTGCGCCAGAGGGAGATTGATCTGGAGATTCTCCACGACCAAACTCCCGACACAACAACATTTGGCGCATCGTCCCCGGCACACATCGCAACAGAACTGCTCAGACCTGCCCCCTAATCGGCGAACACATTTTTGTCTAATGATTGCGACTAGTTGGGATCGTTTAGACCGAACGGACCAATGGGCGGGCCGAACGATCCCAACTGATACCAACTAGTCGCAATCATTTGACATAAATGTGTTCGTCGATTAGGGGGCCGTCCTTCGTACGGCTTCATCAGACATCATGCCGGGACACAACGAATCGCTTGGCGGCAAGATTTTGTCTGGTAGGTGGTAAACTTCTGCCTGCAGTCAATATTATAGCCTACCACCGAGACGTAAACCATTTACCGGTACTTTTGAACTGTCAAAGTGTTGTCAGTCAGTAAAATGGAGCTAGTCGCCTATTCCAAATAATACTTTTCTCTGGAGAAGAACGAGGAAGAAACTCATCCGTGTATAGATCTAGACAGATAGCTATTGAGAAATTCTAGACAAAAAAGAAACCGGCCAAATTCGTGTCGGACTTACGCACAAAGGGTTCCGTACCATTGATTTATGAAATTAAAGGATTTAAGTTATTTGTATGAAAGATTACGCGGTAAAAAGCGGTTTACGATTTACGTGGTATTAAAAAAAAACTACCTACTAGATATTGTTCAAAACTATTTTCGTTCGTAGTTTTTATAGTAACGTACATCATGTTTTTTTTTAGATTTTTCATTTTCTTATTTTAGAAGTTAGAGGGGGCAACTTTTTCCACTTTGGAAGCGTCTGTCACATATTTTAGAAACCTCGATATCATTTTGAAGATCTATCCATAGATACCCCACCTATGTATCACGTATGATGAAAAAAAAAAAATTGAGTTTCAGTTCTAAGTATGGGGAGCCCCCAATATTCATTATTTTTATTTAATTTTTGCATCAAAATCGTAATGCGGTTTACAGAATACATCTACCTACCAAGTTTTAACAGTATAGCTCTTATAGTTTCGGACAAAAATGGCTGTGACATACGGACGGACAGACAGACATGACGAATCTATAAGGGTTCCGTTTTTTGCCATTTGGCTACGGATCCCTAAAAACCTTATCACTGCCTGACCCGGGAGTCAAATCCAAGACCGAAAAAGATAAAAGAAAGAAAGATGTAAAGAAAATGATTCATTCAACTTAGTTTAGTTAACAGGAGAATTGGCGCCAATCATGTTTATCTAAACTTTATGATTGAGTCACGTGATCAACTTTGAACGAGCGTGACGTATCAATACTCTTTGCATGGAAGTTTCTCATTTTTGTCCATGATAAATACCATCGGGCATTTGGCTTGTAATAAAAATCTCCATGATTTGTCGAACCATAAAAACGAGTAAAGCAGGGGATAGGGGCACTAGTAAATACATATATAAATATGACGACGTCAGCGACGGCAGAGCGATAGGGTCGTCAGCACCTTTTATTTTTTAATAATTATAAACTAGCGCTTGACCGCAATCCCGCCTGATAGTAAGCAGTGATGCGATCGTTGATGGTAAAGTGCGCTAGTTTATTAAGAGCCTATTTACTCAGAAAAACTGAGCCAATAGGAAGGAAAACGGCAGTTGAGCGAGGTGATGCAATGTTAAACCCGACAACACAACCAACGATGCTGCGCCAAAGGGAGATTGATCTGAAGACCCTCCACGACCAAACTCCCAACACAACAACATTAGGCGCATCGTACCCGGCACACATCTCAACACAACTGCTCAGACCCGTCCTCCGTACGGTGACCGGTGGTGGTCTTGGTGTGGTAAGGGGTCCATTTCGTAGGTGAAGTTTTAAAATATAGCACGAAGTGTAAATGTACCCTCCAATCTTGACAATCACAATTTAAATAGGCAAACCGACAGTTTCGCCTTGGAGAAGTGCCTTGGTCCGCGACTCAATACAAAGTCACCGTTCAACAATCCCCACTTCCGAAAACGACTCTTTCCACGTGCCGCCATAACAAAATAACGTCACAGCGTTTGCCCCACTATGACATAAAACAAATTAGCAAATTCCGTCAAAACGACACCGCGATTGACGACAAATATAACTTACCAACTATAATAACAACATTGTTCTCTCTGATGACTTGGAGCAGTTCCTCTCTGACTGCGAACACCGGCAGGAACCGTCTCTGTTCAGATATCGTCAACTTCTTCACGAAGTCCGACTTCGATTCGACTTCCTGTGGCTCTGCGAAGGAATTAATGTTAATATTTATATGGTGGATTTATAAACAGTACAAAGTATCTGTACATTATCGAACGCGGTCACTAAATCATCATCATCATCATTTCAGTCGAAAGACGTCCACTGCTGGACATGTTTCTCCTCAAGTATCTCCAAGACGACCGGTCCTGCACCTTCCGCAACCAGCAGTTTCCCGCGACCTTCACCAGGTCATCGGTCTACCTTGTCGGTTACATTTGGGCCAAATTCGATAAAGAACAAATCAATTTAGGATAATCACAATTGGGTATTTGACTAAAAAAACTAATTAGTCCGTCAATCAGATTTCCAAAAAATACTGGACACGTATTTTTTCTTTTTTCATATAAACAAAAAATGAAGACGACACAGTGCGTTGAAAACTAGTGTCGCTAAAAAGTGTAGCGTCCAGTGACGTCACCAGCCACCACTCCTGATCTTTGATGCCTTTTATATTTATCAATTTTTATTGTTTTGATAAAACAAAATATACGTGTCTAGTATTTTTCGGAAATCGACTGACGGACTAATTAGTTTTTTTTAGTCAAATACCCTATTCTCGTTTTACAAATGTCGTATAATTTACATCATTATCAAATCAAATTAAATCAAAGCATTTATTTGAAATAAACCAGTTACAGGCACTTTTGAATTGTCAGAAGGTCGGTCAGTCCGTAAGGTGAAGCTAGTCGCCCATTCCAAAGAGTAGGTACCTATGGAGAAGAACGGGCAAGAAACTCTATGGACACTTTTAAATTATCAAACTATTGATACAAATATTTGATTACATCATTCATTTTGAAATCAATCGTGTGAGAACGATGCAGAAATATATTGTACGCTAAGAGCGTCCATTATGCAAAATACACAAAAAAAAAAACAACATTAAAAAAAGACTAACCCAACAAATTAATGCTTTACAGCAAGTACATTGTGCTCACACGTGTGCCATGCAATTATACAATACTGTGAAATTGAATCTACACAATGTAATATACAGTATGTTACAAAAACCCTGTCCGACCCGTGAAGGTGTTGTTAGGTATCGATAACTGATTCTACTAATGCAAACAAACCGGGCTAAATAAAAAAAAAAAATCCACCTAAAAAAATAAATATTATTTCGTAAAAAGAGGTAACTTAATAAATCTGCGTTATCCACACAAACGCGCGCGGCGGCGGAGGCGGCGGAGGCGGCGGGCGGCAGGGGCGCGGCACGTGATCGCATCGCTATTCGCTCATAATAATACCGGTGTTGTCACTTTTTAAAAATTACCAAATTTCGGGGAAGTTTTAATTAATTCGCGGTAAAAAAAGATTATTTCAAAATTCATTAGTATTGTTACTATGGTGATTACGTAAAATTTTATATTATATTTGGTCATGTGTTTACCTAACCTTTATTATCCTTATGGGTCGGACAGGGTTTTCTTAACATACTGTATATAATAGATAGTTTTTTCCAAGATTCAAGGTTCGACTTTTACAAGCAAACTATTTATTAACAATTCCAAATACTGCTTGTGTCTTTTGGGTTTCCGATGAACCATAATGACTATCAAAGATCCCCGAATTAACAAGTCCCGGTGTGTATTTAATAATTACTCTGAAATCAACTTAAGTTGATTTCAGAGTGACTATTGAATTGAAAAAATATTAAAAAAAAAACCACTGTGTAAAATTCTCCTTTCACAGTGTTTGTCCTCAGTCTCCTCCAATATGGCTGAACCAATTTTAATAAAACTTCGTAAATACATTCGTTAGGCACCGATACTATTACTTACGCGGGTGAAACCGCGGGGCGCCGCTAGTATATATATAAAGTAAATATATACAGTATGTTAAGAAAACCCTGTCCGACCCATAATGATAATAAAGGTTAGGTAAACACATAGTACCAATACAAATGAATTTTGAAATAATCTTTTTTTCCCGCGAATTAATTCCAACTTCCCCGGAATTTGGTAATTTTTAAAAAAGTGGCATCACCGGTATTTTTATGAGCGAACAGCGATGCGACCACGTGTCGCGTGCCCTGCCGCCCGCCGCCCGCGGAAGATTGCTTACGCACATTTATTAAGTTACCTTTTTTTGTGAAATAATATTTTTTTAGGGGTTTTTTTTTTAAGTTTAGCCCGGTTTTGTATCCATTAGTAGAATCAGTTATCCATACCTAACAACACCTTTACGGGTCGGACAGGGTTTTCTTAACATACTGTATATATAAAGTAAATACATACAACAAATATATAAAGTTCAAACAAATATCAACTTAATTATAATGGAAACAAAGTTGACATTTATTTAACCTGAAATAATAAGGGGGGTCCACCACCCTCTTTATTCGATTGTTCCTTACGTGTAAGCATTAAAGTTATTTTTCCAATACCACAGATACCTTGGAACTTTCACGATTAAAATGTGAATTTTACTTACGATTATCCATATGTTCAGCGTATTTGTAAGCGTCTTTAGTGGGACCGTCTTCCAATTCTTCCTCCTTCTTCTGGATACCCATAATGTTACCTGTAAAAAACACGGTGAATAACATATAACAGGTATATATAATTATTTATATAATAATCATATTAGGAAAAATATTAAAAATGTTACTTCTATATCATCATTACCAGCCTAGTTTTCTCCCAACTATATTGGGGTCAACTTCCAGTCTAACCGAATTCAGCTATCTGCCTATCTGACCTTCACGCGGCACTAGTTTATAATAATTAAACAAAGAAATCTTAGATAGCCGACAACCCTTTTCATTTGTCTCAATCAGCACCATCATCATCATCTCAGCGTTAATCCCAGTTGCATCTGAAGCTTTATCAGCTTTGAAGTCTGGGGTCCGCTTTACCAGTCTAACTGCTGATTTTGGCTAAACTTCGATATTTTCCTTGAATTGACTGCCGTCTGACCTCCACAACCCGAAGGCGATATCGAAGCATTGCAGTTAGACCAATTGTTGGACTTTTGAGGGCTCCAACAACCCGTAACGACTGCCATTAGATGTTCGTATGGCAACCAGGAACAACGGCTTAACGTGCTTTCCGAGGCACGACCAGACCAGTGCAAATATTCATATTCATGCATACAAATATTTGCACTGCGCGGGGATCGAACCCGCGCCTCCTTGTGCAGTGGCCGCATTCGTTACCCCTACGCCAAGGAGGCTGTCACTAATGTGTCATGTGTCACAATGTTTGTACAATTTGAGATCTTATAATCTTCACAACAAAGTTTATATTTCAATGTCATCAAAAAATCTGCTATTTATACATACCAATTTTAGTTCCCTCCAACTTCCAGTGTTTCTTCTGAGCTTTCCTTCTCTCTTTCTGCTCTCGGAAAGCTTTGACGAGGGCGGAGCCCTTACGAGCGTTCATTGCCATGTCAGAAGTAGGGTCTTTGACCTGTAAAAAGAAAAAACTTGGATAAATAGTAATTCGTGTGGTTTAAAATATACTAGCTGCATCACGTGGTGAAACTGTGATACTTCATAGACAGTTTAGGAGTGATTAAATACATGGCGACAATAACTACGTCAATTGAGGTCAGCCGACGAATAATTTGACATTACTAAACTAACCAGCCAACTAACCATAACATCGGACGCCGGCAGAAGTTACCACCCACCAGACAATGCCTTGCCGCCAAGCGATTTGTCGTGTTCTAATGTCTGGTGAAGCCGTACGGAGGACGGGTCTGAGCAGTTGTGTTGCGATGTGTGCCGGGTACGATGCGCCAAATGTTGTTGTGTTGGGAGTTTGGTTGTGAAGGGTCTTCAGATCAATCTCCCTTTGGCGCAGCATCGTTGGTCGTGTTGTTGGGTTTAACATTGCATCACCTCGCTCAACTGCCGTCTTCCTTCCTATTCGCTCAGTTTTTCTGAGTGAATAGGCTCTTAATAAACTAGCGCGCTTTACCATCAACGATTGCATCACTGCTTACCATCAGGCGGGATTGCGGTCAAGCGTTAGTTTATAAAATATTATCTTGACTTTTTCTTAAAGAAATCTCTCTACATTTCTGCATCTCGCAAGCAGAATTGACCGCGCAACTAGTTACGACACCGGTCTGGTCGGAGGCTCCCCCCTTTTCTATGGAAGAGGAGTGAACATTACACCCTGTTCAAACCTCTATATTTTTATTTACGTTGCTAAGAGGAAAAATATTTGTTGTTGGATAAGCAATATCTTACAAAATTCCTAAAATCGTGCTTGGAAGTGTGTAACGCGTAAAACACCTACTTTAAAAGTAATCTATTCATCATATTTAGCCTATAGTGGTCCAGTGCTGGACAAAGGTCTCCCCCAAGACTTTCTCATTACATTGGAGGAGTTTGCCATAATCCCATTGCTTGGCAGGCGGGTTAGGGATTGCAGTAATTTGAATTCCACAGAAGCGCTGCTGCCCACTTCCCAGTAGGCCTAGTATGAGTTTTCAATACGAAACTCGATCGTTCGATATCGAGCGCGTTTGGCGGTCTCATTGGTTGAGAGTTCTTACGACCTTGAAGCGGGCCAATCGCTGAGTCAAACGCGCTCGATATAGACGATCGAGTTTCGTATTGAAAACTCATACTAGGCCCACTGGTGAAAGTTCCCTTAGTCGCCTCTTACGACACCCACGGGTGGATATGGGTTGGTAGGTACTATTGTAAGCACGGTAATTGATTCATATTAGGTTGATAAAAAACAGTCCCCCAAAACATTCGCTCTTCAGCACTTTCTAGTGCTTACTCCAGGGAAAAGAAATGGCACATTAAATTCCCCAGCAAAACAGCTGTCTGTTCAATTAGAAAATACTTGATTGTATGCAATACTAGTAATAAATAAGGTACTTACCGGTATGACGGGTTCGGGTTGCTTGGTGAATACTATCCTGCCGTCAAGGAATGGAGGAACTATATTGTGGACGAGTAAGTGTACGCGGTCCACGTTTTCCTGTTGAAAAGATAGAAAATTTATATTGCACTAAAAACATTCTGTAAAAACTAGTCAAGTCTCGATGGAACTGCTTAAATATCTCTAAAAAAAGAAAAAGATTACAACGAATTGAGAACCTCCTCCTTTTTATGAAATCAGTTAAAAGGTAATGAAATCTAGACAAAGTCGTGCCAAGCCTAAGGTTCGACTATTCGTACTGCGATTTTTTTTATTGTTATTATAGTAAGTTAATGTTGTGTGATTCGGCCGTTGATCATTCTTTATACGTTAGTGGGTACAAGTCAAATTAGACTCGCATGTGAACATGTTTTAGGGTTTGGTAGCCAAATGGCAAAAAACGGAACCCTTAAAGATTCGTCTTTTTCCGAAACTATAAGAGCTATACTGTTGAAACTAGGTAGATGCATTCTCTGAACCGCATTAAGATTTTGATGCAAAAATAAATAAAAAATAATAATAAATATTGGGGGCTCCCCATACTTAGAACTGAAACTCAAATTTTTTTTTTTTCATCGAACACATACGTGTAGGGTATCTATGGATAAGTCTTCAAAAATGATATCGAGGTTTCTAAAATATTTTTATTCTAAACCGAATAGTTTGTGTGATAGACGCTTCCAAAGTGGAAATAAGTTGCCCCCCCCCCCCCCTCTAACTTCTAAAATAAAAAATCTAAAATCTAAAAAAAAAAAAACAAATGATGTACATTACTATAAAAACTACCAACGAAAATTGTTTTGAAGGAGATCTAATAAGTAGTTTTTTTAATACCTCGTAAATTGTAAACCGCTTATACCGTAATCTGTCATACAAATTGGGCGTGAGTCCGACACGCACTTGGCCGTTTTTTTTTTTATTAAAAGAAATATCAATATTATTTTAGAAAAAAAAAACAAACCTCATCCAAGTCATTGTTAACATTAATAGCGTGGACCACACCGCTGGTCAGCATTCTGTTTCGCTCCCACAGCTCGTTGTCCTTGTCTATCTGCTGCCTCTGAGCGGAAACTTTACGGTTGCGTCGCTTTTCTATCTGCTCCTCTTTGCGGGCTACGTATTCTGAAGACGTGCCCGCGAATGGGTCGGATTCGTCGGCTTCACCTGAGGAAAAAGAGAAGCTGATAAAGGAAGTAGGCAAGTAATTAAGAGGTTTTGGCTCTGTGCAGAACAGCGGAAAAACGTTTTATTTCTAGTAGCATAATTTCATTCCCCCATCTCCGTTCCATCACCTCGAAACCAGCCGTACGACGGACGACCCGTCCGTCGTACGACTGGTTTCCACCCTTACGTTCTGGAAATCACAACGATCCGAACGAAGCGTTTACCTCATTTTTTATACTGTGTACCTACACCGAGGGACTGGAACAATTTGCCAGCGAAGAACTACAATTTGTTATTGTTATTAGTGTTTATCTTCCCACTGCTGGGCACAGGTCTCATACAGAGAAGGATTGAGCGTATTCCTAGAGTGAATAGGCTCTTAATATTAACTAACGCGCTTTACCATTACCGATTGCATCAATGCTTACCATCAGGCGGGATTGCGGTCAAGGACTAGTTTATAATTTATAAAAAAAAGTATTAAAAAAAATCAAAGTACTATGTAATACGAACATCCACGCCGATAGCAGGCAGTTGATCTGGCTTTTAGAGCGAACCTCGTTTGCGTTTTGGGACATTGGAATAAGGTTTATTATTCAATGACATAATAAATTCTTTCCGGCACTTTATGGTCTGCGCAGTGTTAATATTAATTATTTATCAATTAATTAAAATCATTGTAATTACCTTCTCCCATATTATACCAAGCTCGATCCAGTTTCTTTTCAGCTTCTTCCCAGTCTGAGTCGTCAATATCTACTGCTCGCCTTGAACTGGCGAATCTGTAAATAACAATTTTTGGTCACAGCTCATCATACGCATAGATTTTTACAACAATATCGGCAGTGTAATTAGGTAATACGCTATCAGTAGCAATAGTTCATTTTGACAGTTCAACAACATTCATTGAAGTATTTACGTTATTGAGCAGACACGTATTCGAATATATGTAGCAATGGATTAGCAATATGCTTCGAAATGATTCCAACTGATACGTTTACGTATTGTGGGTAACGTAATTAGGGTGCTCGTTCCAATCTAACCGGATGCAGGAGTATTGGCGGGAAAGTCAAGCTGTGTGTCCCGCTCATTTTTCATTGGACTTTTAAAATTATTTATAACGTTGTTTACAAAATAAAGCGCGTGATTTATGTAGTAAAAAGTGCATTCAGTGAATAATTGTTGGGTCGTTCAACTACCGATGCGGGCGTGGCGTTGCTAAAGAACATATTTGGGGCCTGGGAGGAATCGCAAGATGCTCTTGGTATTTTTTGTGATTTGTCCAAGGCCTTTGATTGCGTACATCATGATACTCTTATTAGGAAACTGTACCATTATGGTTTAAGGGACAGAGCTCTCGACCTTCTGACTTCTTATCTGAATAATCGAATTCAGAGGGTTGATGTTAATGGCAACAAATCTGCAGGATCTGAGGTCACCATGGGCGTTCCGCAGGGCTCAATTCTAGGTCCTTTCTTGTTTTTAATTTATATTAATGACTTACCTCATCACGTGAGGGATAATCACAACATAGTATTGTTCGCGGATGACACTTCTCTTATTTTTAAAGTCAAGCGTCAGCTAGCAAATTTTGACGAAGTTCACAATGCACTTTCGAAAGTTGTCCATTGGTTTAATGTAAATAACCTTCTTTTGAATGAAAAAAAAACTAAATTCATTAAATTTTCTACGCCAAATGTCAGGCAGTTAAGTACCAATGTTCAACTGAATGGAGTAGAGTTGATCCCTGTCGAGTCGACAGTTTTTCTTGGATTGACTATTGACTCCAAGTTACAATGGGGTCCTCACATTGAGAAGCTGTCGGGTAGACTCAGTTCTGCCGCTTATGCTGTTAAGAAAATTAGACAGATAACTGATGTGAATACAGCCAGAATTGTTTATTTTAGTTATTTTCATAGTCTTATGACTTATGGGATTCTTCTCTGGGGAACTTGTGCGGACATCAATACCATCTTTGTTTTACAGAAAAGGGCTGTTCGAGCCATTTACAACCTTGGTCCTAGAGATTCTCTTAGAGAAAAATTCAGAGAGGTGAACATTCTGACTGTAGCTTCGCAATATATATTTGAAAATCTTATGTATGTACATAAAAATATATCTAATTTTAAGAAAATAAGCGAAGTTCATAATATAAATACCAGGAACAAACACAATCTTGCTGTACATCACACTCGTCTCCACAGAGTAGGCAACTCGTTCATGGGTCAATGTATACACTTTTACAACAAGCTTCCCATGGACATTCGAAACTTACCCATTAAACGATATAAAACCTATATAAAGGCCAAACTTTGCAAAAAGGGGTATTATAAAATCTCAGATTATTTAGAGGATAGAGAGGCTTGGGACTGAGCTGCTCGCTCTGTTAAGCATTGTTATTAAGCAATATGCGTAATTATAACGTAAATTATTGTAAACATTTTCATTTTTAATGTCTGGACTTTAAAAAAGACGATGATCCCTGAGTTTGTTTCGGCTATTTCTTCTCAGAGGTAGTCAGTTAGGAAATGCCGGCTTCATCTAGTTTAAAAAAAAAAAAAAGAAAAAAAAAAAACATGACGTGTAAAAGTGATCGGTGATCCTACTTGCTTAATAAACGATTTCATTTCATTATTCATTTCATTTCATTTCATTTCATTTCATTTCAATTTATAAAGAACATTGAAATATTGTTGCATCATGACTTTACCCCAAACTCCTCCTAGTCGGCTCACGCGGGAACCGAAAGGATATAGGTTAAGTTAGGATGAGTTTAGGATTTCCTGTGCAGTTTCTGGCCTGCCATCGGACGCGTCCCCAGGTGGCGGATAGGGGAACGGCCCCCAGATATGCGGGTTACCGGTTTACCGGCGCGGACCAAAGCCAGACGCGGGGACCGCTTCTGCGGTCACACATGCGACGGGTTAGCCACCACTCCAGGTGGCTGACGTGACCCGAACCCCGGGTCACCGTCGGACAACCCGGTCTCCTCACTGAGAGGAGCTGGCCAAAAACTACTGTAAAAAAAATAACCGGATGCAACTGAACACGACTTTACGAGGAGCGACAGCCTATCTGAACTTCACCATAGGGTAGTTGACTAAAAAAAGTAATTAGTCCGTTAGTCAGATTTCCAAAAAACACTTGACACATATTTTTTTCTTTTTTCATATAAACAAAAAATGTAGACGATACAGTGAGTTGAAAACTCGTGTGACCTCACTCCTTGCTACACTTTTTAGCAACTAGTGACGTCACCAGCCACTACTTCTGATTTTGATACTTCTTATATTTGTCATTTTTAAGGTTCCGTAGCCAAATGGTAAAAAACGGAACCCTTATAGATTCGTCATGTCTGTCTGTCCGTCTGTCCGTCCGTATGTCACAATCATTTTTTCCGAAACTATAAGAGCTATACTTTTGAAACTTGGTAGGTAGATGTATTCTGTGAACCGCATTAAGATTTTGATGCAAAAATAAAAAATACTAATAAATATTGGGGGCTCCCCATACTTAGAACAGAAACTCAAAAAATTTTTTTTCATCAAACACATACGTGTGGGGTTATCTATGGATAGGTGTTCAAAAATGATATCGAGGTTTCTTAAATATTTTTTTTCTAAACCGAATAGTTTGCGTGACAGACGCTTCCAAAGTGGAAAAAAGTTGGTCCCCCATCTAACTTCTAAAATAAGAAAAAGAAAAATCTAAAAAAAAATATGATGTACATTACTATAAAAACTACCAACGAAAATTGTTTTGAACGAGATCTAGTACGTAGTTTTTTTAATACCTCGTAAACCGTAAACCGCTTATTACCGCGTAATCTTTCATACAAATAACAATTTCATACACCTAAATCAATGGTACGGAACCCTTTGTGCGTGAGTCCGACACGCACTTTTTGATTTGATAAAACAAAATATACGTATCCAATATTTTTCTATAATCTGAATGACGGATAAAGCTTGGGACTGAGCTGCTCGCTCTGCTAAGCATTGTTATTAAGCAATATACGTAATTATAACGTTAATTATTGTAACGGCTGTTATTAAGAACAAGAGCATTTTTTTTCATATATTAAAAGTAATATGGGGTTTATATAATAAGGGGAAATTAAAAGGAAATAATCTGAGGAAAAAAATTTCACCATCTAACAAATTTGATATACGCATTTTAATTATAAATGTCCCTAAACAAAAAAAAAAAATAATTAAAAATAAATAAAATAAAATTTGGCAAGAGAATTTGTAGTGGTGGAACTTTGCGCACGCATTGTGCGTGCATACATTTTTATATACCGCACGTGCTACGTGCCGCACCGTCTAATAAAATCTTAAGGATCGGCCCACACCAGGCGAAGAGCAGCATTGCGGTTTTCATTACCAAAAATAAGATTACAATCAGTTCATTTACAAGGATGTCAGTACTGTTATCAAAGTATGTGCAAGACCAACACCCTAATTGTGTAATACCCTATTACTTTATATACAACGTTATCCTTTCTTTGTACGAAAACTGAATATAATTTGTTCAGAATAAGCAACTGAATGGACTCCAATAATTTTTACACCATGTTATATTTTTTCCCAAATACATTTCGAAATTGTTACAGTGTGGTTACCAAACACACAACACAGCTGACGGTAGATCATAGTACTAGGCGCGTGCGCATAGCTGGACAGGCCTCACCACGCGCCGCGCCGCTGAAGGCGCGGGAGGGGGAGCGGTGCGTTGACCATATTTTTGTTGGGACAACCAAGTAAGAAAACAAGCTCATAACTTTGTGGTATTTCATGATATCTTTTTGAAATTTTGTACATAGATTCTTTACTCAAAAATACTAGACAACTGTTTCAGGTATTGCATAAACAAAAAATAATGTTGTATATTAAACAGGACCTGTGCTTTGTATAACATTAGAAGTTGGCCTGATGTGAAGTACCACCAATAATATAGAATTAACAAATAAAGACTCACTTGTGCGGGGAAGCTCTCGGTGTATTCTCATACAGCCTTCCCTTATAATCCCTCATCGGTTTGCCACTTCTATCACTTCTCTGTGAACGGTCACCACCTCCATCTCGAGTTAGCGGTGTGGGGAAGTCCCAGCTGGACTTGCGCAGTGGAGCCTTCAAGTCATCATCATCATCGTCCCAGGCTGTTTTGTCAGTTGGTTTTAAGGCTTTCATGCTGGAAAATTTTAAGGTGAGCAAGGAGTTAAGTTCTTAAACAATTTCTTTATTATTTTTTTCATTTTGATGGCAATAAGCACTCTTATACATAACAATGCACCACCATACATACATTTATTTTTAACAATTTAAAGAAAAGGGAAAAGGTTCTGCCAATAATTATAGCTCATCTTGTTAATCTCTTTAACTACCACATATGCAAAAAAAAAATCATAAGAGAAATATCAAAATACCTGGGTGTCCTAGGCTCGTCTTTAAATCTTGGCTCATAATAACTCCTTCTAGAACTCTCACCCCTCCGTTCACTGTCCCTATCCCGCCTCTCCGAGTCCCTGCCTGATTTTCTATCCTTATCTCTGTCCCTCCTGTCATAGTGTCTGTCATCTCTTCTGTGGTCACGGCCCCTTCTGTCATAACGGTACCGATAGTAGCGGTCATCCTCATCATCTTTTGACCGTGTTTTCTTTTCTTCTTGTGTGGAGTAATGTACACCTTTTTCTTTTGCCTCTTTTTCTCTTCTGGAAAAATAAGTTAACAATGTAATTTTATCTCACTTTAGTTAGTTACTGCTGATGAGTTTACATGTTTAATTGTTTAATATAGGAAACTATAAGCAACTCCCAAGTCTAAATGGTCTTCAAATCACCAATGATTGCACCATATTTTGAAACTAGTCATTTCACTAAATATTATATGAAATTTTGAAAATACTATGTAATATTTTCATATTAGATTACAACTTATCTATTTAAGTAAGTATTATAACAACTACACAACTAGCATACAAATAATACGACACTGTATTTTGTGGCTTAAGACCAAATATTATTTTAAATAAAAATCAAATTCTGAGATATATAATAAATAACTTCAGTTATTTCTGTAATGAAATAATAAAAATCTCTTGTAGCTTTAAGTACTATATTATTGTAGTATAACTGTTTATATAGACCAGAAAATAAATCATTTTAAAAAAACTTCAGTTATAAAAAAAGAGTATTTTCTGATTAGAATTAATAGTAATATGGATGGGTGGAAAATAAATATCAAATTCTATATCTTGTTCCGCCCATTGTATGTTTTGTGTTCAATGTATTTTGTTCAATGTTTGATTGGTGTACAATAAAGAATAAATAAATAAATTAATTGTTATAAATAAATAATTAATCTGACCAGACCAAAATCTGTATATGTTGTGTCTAGATTTTAAAAGAGTCTGTGACTTCTGAGTTAGTTTTGGCCTTTTTTCTCAGTCAGAAATGAAAAACTCATCTAGCTTTAAAGACTATTATTGAAGTAGAACTGTTTATACAAACCTACCTACAGAAAATAAATCGTTTGTATAACAGGAAGCTTAGTAACAGTTAAAACTCGTCATAGTAAACAAACAAAACAATAAAACTTAATCCAAACAAAGTTTCTTACTTCTGTAATCTCTCAAGCATTCGTTCCCGTGCTTGTTCTGATATACCTCCAGTATAAGTAGGAGTTTCTTCATTATGCTTTCTGTATTTACGTTCTTTCGAACTACTGGCATCAGATTTATTGTCGTCCGCATCTTCTTCGGTACTCTCGTCTTGAAATGATATCAGCCTATTCTGCTTGCGCTTGGCTGCGGCCAGCTTGTCAAGTCCAAGCAATGAAGGCTTAGCAAACTGAAACTCCCCTGGAGGGTCTTTCTTTTTAAGAATGAGACCGCCAGGAGCATCGCCAAAAGATCCCTCTAAACGATGCAAGTTTTCGTCCTCTTCCGACATTGTGACGGAACTAAGTACTCACAAACACTTATCACTAACGTAAAACTAATGATTTATGTAGACTTTAATATTTTTAAACAGGTTATTTCAAGTAAATAAATTACAAAAACATTGCGCTCTCTCACTTGTGTGATGACCATGCTTTGACATTAGAATGACAGAACCAGAACTATTAACAGGTGACAAATGACATTGACATTCACGGAATAATGTTGTCAGCGGAAAAATGATATTGATACGTTCCATTTTCAACCGACTTCTTAACATCTATTATACAAAACCTTTTTGCTTTTATATCTGTAACATTAATAAAAGGGTATATTTTGTTCATTTTGTATCACAATTCTTAATGTACATAAAAGATCTAAGTACTCAAGTCTCTGAGTTTATTTACAGCTCAGAATATTTTAGGACCAGCTGCCGTTGAAAACCGGCTGCTAACGCTTCGTCCCGTACATATCCATATCCATATCCTATCATTATGTAGGGCGACGGCGGTTTTGACCTTGAAACTTTTGTTGTATGATTTGTCTTAGTGTAATTATTGTGTCCTTTATTTTATTCTAAACACATATCATTTACATTTTAAATATTAACATATTGAATTCCTTCTCTGTATGAGAGGAGACCTGTGCCCAGCAGTGGGACGATGGAAAGGTTGATGATGATGATGATGATGATATTGAAATATAAAAACTTTTAAATATATAAAAAATAGTAACCAACCGGTATCCGGAACAGGGTCCAAGCTACCGGTGGTCAGGGCTCCAGAGAGAGGAACCTCCTGACAATGCGAACCGTGCCCAGATACGCTTAACCGTGTATCGCTTTCTGAATCAATCCCTTGATATATCTGCCTAATGAGAGCCTTCTAAGGTGTTGGTCGAGGCTCTTAGCTATGAAGCCATTGGCTGTCAAGACTATCAGTACAGTAATTGCTGAATCAACATCCCACATGTGAACAACCTCGCGAGCCAAGTCGAGATACTTGATTTGTTTCTCTTTCTCGGCTTTCTTGAGGTTCTCATCATGCGAGATGGTTATATCAACAAACATTGCACGTCGCTCTGATCGATCCCCGATCACTATATAAGGCTTATTAGCAACAATAGTCCTGTCAGTGGTAATGGATCGATCCCAGTACAATGTGATATCGCCATTTTCGAGAACTGGGTCGGGCATATACCTATAGTAGGGCAGTAGTAACGTTACATACTTTTTCTATTCTAACTGTGGCCAGGCATCTTCTGGGCACGCTCGTTCTATTACCTACCTACTACCTATATTTACCGCTTTCCATCAGATGAGGTCAAGGTAGGGCCATTTTGCAATCTAAAGTAAAAACTCACTTTGTACACTTTTTAGTCAAGAAAGATTCATTCTTGCCAATTGTTATGTTTATTCTGTAAATCTTCTTTTTTTGGGTCCGTACAGTATGAAAAAACCAACAATAAAGCATTACATCAGGGGTGCTAATATAGTATATTCCGACTTGCCGGCTCTGTGTAAACTACATTATTCACGAAGCACATACCAGTATGTACTTCTCCGAGATTCAGGAAGGCAAGTTCACATATTCACAACCACTAGAAATCCGACTCGCTGAAGGATTTATAGAGGAACAGGTTCTTTTGTAGCGTCGATAAGGTGAGCGAAATCTTTGTAGGTAGTTCTTGCATAAACTGTTAATCTTCAACTTTTAATGACTTCCCTAGATTGTTTTTATTAACACGTAGCCCTAGGAATACCACAACACTAGGAATTACTCTTGTATCGAGGGTGCGCTGAGATACAAGAGATAATATAATATAATAACCTTAAAAAAAAAAAAACATGAATGAAAGTCTATTAGTTTAAGAGAAAAAATATGTTTATTTAAATGATATAGAAATGGTGGACCTTGGTTTCCTGATGGTAATTTGGCACCCAGGGGTTTGTAGCAGCCAACTGCAACACATCACATTCAGACAGGACGATCCGACGTGATTTAAGGTCCACGTGATTACAAGACCGACGTGATATTCGTGATTAGCACATTCTAGTGGCTTCCCACAAGCGGGTCTCACCACTAGGATTTCAAGAGGCTATATTCACGGTATTGCTACGTTACACCAGCAGAGTCTATTCAGGTTGGCGACCAGCAACGCACCACAGGAAGGAGGACGAGTCGACACGCTCACACTACAAGCACGGCTGTCTGACTTTTGCCCGGCGTATCTCAAACTATGGTTTACGCACTTCGAAGCAGCAGTAATGGCGCCACAGAAGCAAGGTGATGACGCGCGCTATCAAGCAGCCATCGCCCGATTAGGCCTGGACGTATTTCAGCAAGTGAGTGACATCATAGCTAAACCGCCCACTGAGAATAAGTACGAAACCCTGAAGGCCAGACTTATCAGAGTCTACGAAGAATCCGAGAGCCGGAAGCTTCAGAAACTGATGGATGAGATGGAACTCGACGACCAAAAACCCTCACAGTTGTTACGACAAATACGGGAACTAGCCGGACAGAATATACCAGTCGATACACTGTGCATTATGTGGACCAAGCTACTTCCACCCTCAGTACGCGTTGTTCTCACCGTGAGCGTCCTTACGGATCTAGAAAAGTTGTCGCAAGTAGTAGACACTGTAATGGACAGTATCGCGGAACCTAACCAGGTCGCGCAGATTACACGCACGAGCGATATGGCTGTCCTACATGAACAATTGCAGCAGCTGTCTCCGGAGCTAGCTTACCTCAAGAACAGGCAGGAACCCAGACCAAGATCACACAGACCACTCCACGGACGGCATTCAAGATCACGTTCATCAAGCAAGAACAATAGCAACCGCAAGTATTCAGAACAATCAGTGAACTGTTATTATCACGCAAGTTTGGCACAGAGGCACGAAAATGTACGCGTCCGTGCTATTTCGAAGGCAACAGCGCCCATTCGGTAAACTGACGCCTGCGTCGGTTGAGGCGGCAACTGACGCGAACAACACTTCCTACCGCCTATTCATAACTGATAAGAATTCGCATCTGTCATTTTTTATTGAAACCGGCGCAATCGCCTCCGTGATACCGAGGACAAAAGGCGGGAAAGCTAAACAAACCGATTTTTGTTTGTACGCGGCCAACAACACGATCATTCCAACGTGCGGAGAGAAAACCTTACAATTGGATCTTCACCTACGCGCTACAGGTTCATATTAAAAGTATAAAACCAGAAATAATTTATCTCTGTAAATAATGTTTCCTAAAGGTTAATTTAACGACAAAAATCACAAATTTAGTATTCTCCTTCTGGACCGGCATAATCCTGATGAGCTCAGAGCTCACATGCCTGGAACTGGATCCATGTTTCTCCTCTTTTGTCGTTAGAATAAGAGACATCACAAAAGATGCAATTAGCGTCCATGTCTTCAGCTGGCCCCCTATTTATGCCATGTTCAGTGTCATCATCACTGTTCCTAGATTTATTTTGGGTTAAGTAACATGCAGCGGCGAATTTGGGCTAATCAGAGGGCATGAACTTTTTGCGCCAATCAGTTGATGTAAAAGTGCTTCTGTTCTATGACGCACGTAGTGCAAAAGAAAAAACGAAGATCGCGTTAGTGGTTACATTTATTAGAGCAGGGGTCCAATTTAACAGCAGTGGCCACGATACTACATTCTCCTATATTATTTAAATACAAAATAGCTATAATTCCTTCAAAATAGAGTTCTAGTATTTTTATACCTTTTCCAATAGTGCACAGTCACACAGTCAGTCTTTGAAATAAAGTTGATATTTATTTAACTTCAAAAAGGGTGAGGGTATGCACTTATTGACCATAGTTGGAATTAGGCCCGAGTTAACTGTGCACCTCAGCTTGTGACGTCATTCGGTCGGTACGGTTTGTAAAAAATGAGAATTATGTTTAAAAAAAGCGTCATAATACTAGATCATTTTACTCATGACGTTTTGCAATTAAATTGATACATATGGACCGAAATACAACGTTGATGTAACAACAGGCTTCACTAACGCGTCGAACATGTAAAAAACAAAAACAAAGTTAATAAAAAACAAACTTAACAGAGCAAAAACTCCACAGAAACAGTAATAAAAACAGGGGATTTAAACTGTATTTAGACAATAGGGATGTATCCAAGGTATGAAAATCAAAAAAATAATTAGTCCGTCTTATAGATAATAAAAAAAAACAAGACCCGTATTTTTTATTTTGTCGTAATTACCAAAAACTACCGAGATATAGCGTATTAAAGTTACGGAGTGGGGGCTAATTACGACACGCCGTGCAATATTTTGTACCACAACGTGACGTCATGCGACATTTCAAATCAATATATCTTCCTAAGTATTTGAATGAAAGAAAAAATAAAAAATACGTGTTCAATATTTTTTATAAATCTATCTGATGGACATTAAATTATTTTTTAGGATACAAGCCAATTGTAACAAAGATGCTATCGCTACTCCGCGCTCACGGCGAATGTGGGGCACCGCGTGGGGAAGCGGGAGAGGGTCGCATTCCTGAGAGGTGCATAGTTAACTGGTGCGTCTAGTACTCTGTCGACATCTTTGATCAATAAAAGCGTTATTTTTTATGTTACAACTTCGAGGACGACCTAAGTTCTTATTGAATTGTGTCGCTAATAAACTTTAATGCGATACTTACTTCTTACTGTTGTTCTTTGTTGTTGTTGGACTGTCTTGTTTATCTTGAGACCTTCACCAAAAATGTAAACAAATATCAATGAATGTAAAAATGACTTTGATTCCTACGTAATAAAGTTCAGTATACGGTACAACTTTAAATGTTTTTATAGTACGCAACTTTTTGAATGGTGCTCGTCCCTCTGAAATCTATTTACCATTAAAATAAAGTTGATATTTCTTTAACTTGATATAAGGACGGTAGTGCAAGTAGTCTTGTGGTCGCAAACTCGCAAGTGCTATTGCTAAGCATAAGGTCCTATATTCGATTACCAGATTAGGCAGGGTTATTGGACTTTTCTATTTTTAATTTCTCAGTAGCAGCAGCAGGGGATTAAACCCAAGTTTGCCCCCTATTAAATGGGTCTTAAACTAAAACTAGCTAGGTAAATCTCTGCCTAGTAATTCAACCATCACAGGCGTGATGCTATCTTATCATCTTGTTACTAAGCTACCGTAAAAAAAAATATGTATTAGAAGGAACCTATTTGGTTACTTCCTAATTTTAAAACCTCGCCAAAGAGACCTTGGTAATAGTCGGGGAACATCCAAAGGCTTAATGCCTTTAAAATGATAATATCGAGGTAAGTACTTCAGAAGGATTAAGTAATAGGCGAAATAGTATTGTATCTCAAAGGAAAGCATGTATTTGCCGCAAATTAGCCTTCCATATAAATCTTTCAATTTGTTCCATCAACCAAAATAGATCAGTTCGTGATCATCTCTTGTGGCATTTGGACGTGTGTGCCAAGAGTAAAAAAATCGTGTATTGGCGCGAAAGTTATCAGCGCAAGATTTACCTGCCGGATTAATTTATTCAGAAATTACAGTTTCTTTCATCCTATCGTGATTAGTGTGTTGGATACTCCTTTGATGTGTAAATTATCGTGTGTTGTGTGATGTGAAGTGAATGAAGGACGATACAAGCAATAAATATTGAGTGTGACAAGTTTATTTTTATTAAATTGTTTTGGTTTTTGTGCGAGTTGTGTTAAATTATGGCAGATGTGGAAAATACTGGGGGGAAGGAGGTTCTCAAAGAGGAGGGTAAGTGTTAAGAAATTTCTTTTGATTTTATTTTTTATAATTTCACTGTTATTGTTATTTAGATGTCCCTCCCTAATCGTTCTAACGTAATTAGTGTACAGTACCTCTTTTAAGAGATTTATAAATACGAAAGCTTAATTAGGTCGTTCGTTGTATCCAGGTATAACTACTAATAATTATTTTAAAGCAATAAATAAAATTTAAATCACAGAAAACAGTTTTAGTGGGGCACCGTTTTAACTAAAATACTACCAGAAACTTCCTATAAAGGAATACTTATGTAATGTATGTATTCTATGTTTTGTCGAGTCCAGTTTGGGGAAAATGGTAAGCGGAAGCTAACTAAGTAGTTCAATTAGCCGTTTAGTGAACTGCCTGGACTTTGGAAGAAGTACTCTTCTCGCTTCAGTCTCTCTGCTCACATGCGGTTAATCAAAGTTCTAACCTAATCCATTTGGTCGGGGTAACTTGGTTTGGTTACAACCAGCAATTCGGCTCGCTCGTGATTGGCTACAGTTCCAACCTAAACTCTAAGCCGCCGTTTAGTTAAGAGAATAGCCGGCTAATTGATGGACTAATTGAACCAGACTAATTGATTGACTAAGACATAAACACTGACTGATATATCATGCAATAATAATTCAAAAGGATTAAGTATGTGAACTTATAAATTAGTACTGAATATAAATTTCATAATTCTATAAATATTTATTTGGTAACGCTCGCAAATTATATTATCTTTAATACAACCTTACAATCTGAGCTTACTCTGTCCTGGAAATTGTAGAAAACGTAAAAAAAAGTATTTTCGTGTTACATAGCTCGGAGATGTGTTCAGTAGTCTGTGAAATTATTTTTTTAGGTGCTCGAATCCCCTTATATTAATAACTAGCGGACGCCAGCGACTTCGTCCGCGTGGAGTTGGTTATGCTCCTCTCCTATTAGTCGCAGCGTTATGTTATATAGCCTAAAACCTTCCTGGATTAATGGGCTATCCAACGCAAAAATAATTTTTCAAATCGGACCAGTAGTTCCTGAAATTAGCGCGTTAAAACAAACAACCTCTTCAGCTTTGTATATTAGTATAGATTCTGTGGTAGGTCCACAGAATTTTTGAATGAACGGAAATTTTTTAATAAGCATTCGCAATTTTTTTGTTGTCAAAACAAAAATATGAAAATATGGAAACAGAAATAAATCTAACTTTTATTTAAGTACACTATAAAAGTTCAGGTTTTGGTACAACTTTAAATATTTTTACACAATCACATACATAACACCAATTTGATACTTTCTTGGAAAAGACTTTATTGCGGGATTTTAATGATTTGTTTCATACAAAAGGCAAACTACTATATATATTCTTTATCTAATAATACTTAGTACGATTTAACTTAATTATTTACTTTTGTATTCGCCAAAAAGGTAATAGGATTTGCCTTCCAAGAAGTAAGTGCACAAATGTATTAAAATTAAGATTTAAATTACTTTTAAAATATTGTTAAGGTGTTTGTTGCTTCTTTTACAAGTAATAAGTACTGTTCTTAGTGTTCTCAGCCAATTAAAAAGTTAATTATAGGAATTGCTACACTATAATGTGTTTCTTTACATATATATTACTGTTCACAGTGGTTTTAGCACAACGGGCAGGGTAATTGCGTAACACATTGTAAGTAGCAATGAGTTTTATTTTGACAGTTCAACAACATTCACTGCGTCATTTACGTTGTTAAGCAGACATATTTTCGAACATATGGAGCAATGGATTAGCAATGCTTCAAATTATCGATTCCAACTGATAGTAATAGACGAATTTGTCAATTTAAATCCAATAAAAGATCTCAGTAGAGCCTCCGAGCGAGTCGGTCTTCAAATGAACATGGACAAGATGAAAGTAATGTCTAACGCCCATGTTGTAGGTACCTACCTACTCCTATAAAGATTGGAGACTCTGTTCTCGAAATTGTTGACAGCTACGTATACCTGGGAGAAACTATCCAGTTAGGAAGTTCCAACTTCGAGAAAGAGGTCAATCGTCGAAACCAACTCGGCTGGGCTGCTTTCGGGAAGCTACGTAAAATATTCTCGTCCGAAAACCGCAGTGTCTTCGACCAGTGTGTGATGACTTATACAATTGAGACGTGGTCGCTAACAATGTACCTTTTAAGAAGGCTCAAGGTCACTCTAAGGGCAATGGAGAGGGCTATGCTTGGGGTTTCACTGCGTGATCGCATCAGGAATGAGGAGATCCGCAGATGAACGAGAGTAACCGACATAGCCCGAAGAATTGTAATACTAAAGTGGCAGTGGGCCGGGCACATTGCCCGTACCGCCCGGACCGATGCCCGATGTGGCCGACGGGTTCTCGAGTGGCGACCACGCACCGGAAGACGCGGCGTGGATAGGCCTAAGACAAAGTGGACCGACGAACTGGTGGCCGCCGCCGCGCCTCTACCGCGCGTGTTACCCTCCCTGTCTGCTTGATTCATTCCATTACCAGCCGCGTACAACGTGTTCGCCGGGAGATCATATGTGATGCAATCATGCCTAAAAACACGACAAAAAAGCAATTTATTTATTTGAACTTACTGTATGTATAAAAAATGGCAAAAAGAACGTCGAGTTAGAAAATTGTGGGTTCATCCTATGCTGTCGGCAGGGAAACAATATGGTAAATGTCATACACTATACGAAGATCTCCGAAAAGATGAAGTCAAGTTTTGTGATTATTTTCGAATGAATTAAAAGAGATTTGATAAATTATTAGATCTAATAAAGAAGAAACTGCATAATACAAATGTGCGAGCAAGTATATCTTCTAAGGAGAGATTGGTTGTTACGTTCGTATGCGGCCGGCAATGGACTGAAACAAGCAGAGATTACGTAGGCAGCGGAAGCACGGCGGCGGCTCGGCGACGGAACCGTGTGCCCTTAGGCGTCGCGCGTCGTCTGAAAAGAACACGATACGATGCGATTATCCCGCGGGTAAATGAAGCGACCATCACGTGTTCGCACGGTGGTAATAAATGTATTTCCTATTATCTTCGCACGAATTGACGACGGAAGCGAATGACCGTGGACCGCAGACGGAATTATCTCGCGAATTTCAATTAGGACACCTATTCGAATGCAATATGTTTGATCGCGCGTTCGTACGGACTAACTTTGCGCGAATAGATTTAAAACACTTAAGCCGTGCGACCGTGTCGTGCGATTAAATGCCCAAAAGGCAAATATGAGACCCCATTAATAAGACTCCACTGTCCACCTGTCTGTCATCAGGCTATATCTCATGAATCACAGATTTTTTTCTGTTTTGATAACGGTACGGTTACATGTATAATAAACGAACACAACATAGTGAAACAGAATAAAATAAATATTTAAGGGGGGCTCCCATACAACAGATATGATTTAAGCAGATAATGGTACGGAGGCTTAGTACATGAGTCGGACGTGCACTTGATCGGTTTTTTATGTTTTTGTTCAAACGTATTTTGTTTTCACAGGTTTCCTGTGTTCTATTGTACGTCCACAAACCTTGTGTTTGGCGTGATAAAAGTTAATGATGGCGGTTACGGAAACTGCAAACTTCGTCTAATGATTGTATATTTATGCTATAAGTAATCCATATTTTTAGTTGATAGAACAGAAATATGATTCAAATTCACGTGGCTTTAATATGATTCAAACTGATTAATTTAACAAATGAAAACAAATTACATGCAAAACAGATTAATAATAAAGGCTATTTGAATATTTAACTATGGCAACATTACGACGGTTCTTAATTTGAATTTAAACAGCGCAGCGATGAATGAATTGTTCGAGGTAACTGAATTAATAGTTTCCTAAAACCATTTTACGTGTTTTGAAACATAATTATGTAGATTTGTCGCAAATGCTTGAAATTATCTGGCTTAATTTTCATATCTTGGGATTTTCAGAGTATATTCATTGGTTATGTTCCGTAAAAGGAAAACAAACAATTATTTTCAGCTATTGAAGTAGATATGCAAGGAAAGGTTGCGTCAACCCCATATAAATTGGAATAGAGGCGGGAGAATGATGATGATTATCATCTATTGAAGTCAAGGTAAAGGTCAAATTAAAAAAAAAAAACTACGCAAGTATAGTCGACAGCACATCAAGCTACTACAATCTGTCAAACTTATTTATTAGATTTTCAACTTTATCGCTAAAATATTAAGGCTCTAGGTTGATTGGGAATATTTGACAGTTTCGGGTAGCTTGACCTGCTGTCGCCCGTACATAAGATTGTCACGTGTCTATGGCAGGAGCACCTGCCAATCGATTCTGTAAAAGTGTCACCGGGAAAAGATAGGTGAAGTGAGCTATCAATAGTGTCAATCTGTAAAATTGAAATGACAGCTGACGCAGCGATGATCGGCATGATGTTTGGTGAAGCCGTGCGGAGGACGGGTCTGAGCAGTTGTGTTGCGATGTGTCCCGGGGACGATGCGCCAAATGTTGTTGTGTCGGAGTTTGGTCGTCGGGAGGGTCTGCAGATCACAAGAAGTCGTGGTGGCCTAGTGGTTAAAACACCAACCTCTCAAGTATGAGTGCGCGGGTTCGATTCCAGGTCAGGCAAGTATCAATGTAACTTTTCTAAAAGTTATATGTACTTTCTAAGTATATCTTGGACACCAATGACTGAAGGTGAAGGAAAACATCTTGAGGAAACCTGGACTTTAAATCTGAAATCGCCAACCCGCATTGAGCAAGCGTGGTGATTACGCTCAATCCTTCTGTGTATGAGAGGATACCTGGGCCCAGCAGTGGGACGATAAAAAGGTTGATGATGAGGGTCTGCAGATCAATCTCCCTCTGGCGCAGCATTGTTGGTCGTGTTGTCGTGTTAATATTGCATCACCTCGCTCAACTACAGTTTTCCTTCCGATTCACTCATTTTTTTTGAGTGAATAGGCTCTTAATAAGCTAGCGCGCTGTACCATCAACAATTGTATCACTGCTTACCATCAGGCGGGATTGCGGTCAAGCACTAGTTTATTATTATAAAAAGGCACGGTTAGATTTATAGAGAATCGATCGGCAGCAACCATCGACCACGTGGCGCCTCGTGTGCGGTGTTCAAATACACGAGCGGCACGTCTTTGACAGTTAAGTTACAAATACTAAAATGGCGTCGATGCCTTTGTTCACAAACTAAGCTAAAATGAAGCTAATTGTAGCTTATCTATTTTAGTCATGAACGAGTGCATGACTAAAAATGCTGAAGATAAATATACAAACTAGACGTGATACTATTGTAAAAATCCTTCAAATTACGCCCGACGCTGACTAATTTGACAGGACTAAATGAAATGAAATCGTTTTAATAAACGATTTAAAAAAAAATATGAAAGATAGAAAGAAAGAAATATTTTTTATTCCGCGCAAACAAAGCGCACTGTAAAACTAAATAACATAAAATAATAATAACGAACAAAATACACGAAAAAAATAAAATAATAATAATATCACCAAAAGTCGCATACTCTAACATGCAGAACAGCCAAACTACAAAATATGACTAGTGGCATAATTACCACGAGGATCACTGATCACTTTTACATGTCATATTTTTTGGAAACTAGCTGGAGTCGGCATTTTCTATCTGACTACATCGGAGAAGAAAAGGCGAAACAAACTCAGGGATCATCGTCTTTTATCAAGTCCAGACAATTCAAATGAAAATGTTTACACTAACAATATACAATTGCTTTGTACATAACAATCAATTTACGTTATTTAAAAAAAAAAAAAAAACAGTGATCAAAACGCTACAATAAGGATGTTTCCTGGGTAAAAAAAAATATTCTATTTAGTCCGTCATTCAGATTATAGAAAAATATTGGATACGTATATTTTGTTTTATCAAATCAATAAAAAGTGACAAATATAAAAGGCATCAAAGATCAGGAGTGGTGGCTGGTGACTTCACTGCACGCTACACTTTTTAGCCGTCACACGAGTTTTCAACGCACTGTATCTCCTTCATTTTTTGTTTATATGAAAAAAGAAAAAAATACGTGTCTAGCATTTTTAGGAAATTTGACTGACGGAATAATTAGTTTTTTTAGTAAACTATCTTATTACGCGCATTGCTTAATGACACCGTTTAGCAGAGCGAGCAGCTCCATCCCAAGCTTAAAAACTAATATATATCTACTGTCCTTCATGAATTAGATAGAAAAAGATGCACTAACTTTAAATTTAGTTTAGTTTTGAAAAAGGGAACCGGCCTGTATCAATTTATTTCATAATTCGTGTATCATACGTACCTATATTTAAATTTATTTCAGAAAAAGGAAATAATTATTAAGTATGGAATTGCTTTGCTTTTATATTTTTAGCCTAGACTATTACTTGTGAATCAATTTGGTATATCAGTAAAATCTGACGCCTACAGTTTTTCTAATTATTTATTAACTATTGAGAAGGTACGGTTTTATTAATTGATTTTATTTTTGGAATCGTTCGTTAACTCTAGTTCGTTAGGTCTACCAGATAAATACTTATACCAGATAAGTACTTATTTTACTAAAAAAACTAATTAGTCCGTCATTCAAATTATATAAAAATATTGGATACGTATATTTTGTTTTATCAAAACAATAAAGATTGACAAATATAAAAGGCATCAAATATCAGGAGTGGTGGCTGGTGACGTCACTGCTCGCTAAAAAGTGTAGCGTCCAGTGACGTCACACGAGTTTTCAACGTACTGTGTCGTCTTAATTTTTTGATAATATGAAAAAAGGAAAAATACATGTCTAGTATTTTATGGAAATCTGACTGACGGACTAATTAGTTTTTTTTAGTCAAATACCCTATTCTGTTACCTATCAAAACACACAAAACCGCAAAATTGGAGTGGCAACTTATTTAAGTTTTTACTTGTTGAAAAGT
This sequence comes from Sesamia inferens, assembly GCA_037179545.1. NCBI lineage: Eukaryota > Metazoa > Arthropoda > Insecta > Lepidoptera > Noctuidae > Sesamia > Sesamia inferens. Next base: position 3,723,782 of record CM073939.1, on the reverse strand, counting down.
ACAGTGATTTTTCAGAAAGTGAAACTGATATAAATTTCTTCCTTCTTTCAATTTTTCAGGCTTTAAAAGCTTGTCATATTCAGTGAAAATATCAAGTGTGCGCTCTCGCGTCGTTGAGAGAGAAGCGCTTAATTGGATTAATTAACTCAGTTCTATTTTGCACATTGTCTGAAAACTAAAAAAATTAAAAGTTCGTAGTCGAGTGTACCTAGAAATAGTTTTGAAGTTTTATCTACTGTCTGGAATCGAGACATCGTCAAATATTTAAGTGCGCTCTTGAAACTTAATCCTGACATTGAATGTTAGACATTGTTGACTTAAGTTCGTGTTTTGTACATAAGTATCTACTTCTGAATTAACTATGTACTTACTATTTTTATATTCTTTTGTAAAATGGTAACGAAATGTGCCTATTTATTTTAATTTTCTCTTTTATTTTATGTTATAAAACTTTAGTTCAATGACCTCCGTTTCTTCTTTCTATTGTCTTTAGTCTTGAGTTGGTGTGGAACCATCTTGTCTGTTCTCTGATCATTGTGATCCTGTTTCGAAGTCGCCAGACGCATTAGGACTGTACAAAGTTATTTTTTGTGTATCCGAATCCCGAAACACGTGTCCAGTATTTTTATATAAAGAATTTATGTACAAAATTTCAAATAGCTATCATGAAAAATCATAAACTTATTGCCCCTAGTTAGTAGTAAAGTTAGTCCCTACAAAAATATGGACAACGCACCGCTCGCACGCCCGTGCCTGCAGCGCTGCGGCGTATCGGGGCCCTAGGACACTATGATCCTCTGTGAACCCTGTTGCGCGTTCAGTACCCACACTGCAACATTTTCAAAATGTATTTGGGAAAAAATATAAAATGGTGTGAAAATTGTTGCTTACAAACAATTGCTTATTCTGAACAAAGTATATTCAGGTTTCGTAAAAGAAAAAAATAACGTTCTATAAAGAATGAAGGGTGTATCTGACATCGACGCACAAACGAGTACCATGGATCCAGGACATGATTGTGAACCCTCCACTGATGGAATATTTCGTCCGCTATTTCATAATTTAAAATAATATATACCTATGTATTTTTTTTTTTTACTTTAGACCGTTCATAATTGCTATACTTTCATAACCGAATAAGATTATAAATTAAAAATTAATTAATTCGCTAATTACACAAAAAAGCGCAAAGAAAACAAAACTCGAAAAACTATCTTATCAGCTGATTTAATAGCGTTCACATCAGGGATCGACGTCATACCTACAAACCCACACGGCGGCATGCTTGCAACGTTCAAAGCCGAGCCAACACTTTTTTAAACAATGTGAATTCACATTGTTTAAAAAAGTGTTGGCTCAAAGTTGTCATTTATGTCGTTAATGAATGGTTACAGAATTCTGTAACCATTCATTAACGACATAAATGCCTATCATAATTTTTTTTGTGGCATGGCCTTTTCGCGAAGTTGGCATTAGGATGTCAGATACATTCTGTATACAGTATGTAAAAGAATACAAATAATTTGTCGTCCTCCGTGGCGCAGCGGTCAACACGCCGACACAACGCCTGCCTGCGAAGTGGAGGCCCCGGGTTCGATCCCCGGCCAGGTCATAATGGAAAACGATCTATTATAAATATAGTATCGTTGAGTTAGTATCCCATAACACAAGTCTCGAACTTACTTTTGTTGTCACTGATTTGCCAAAAAAAAAATGATGTCCAAATATTTGTTAGAGAATAATTCATACTGATCTGTAGGTATATTAGTAAAAACTGTATCACGGTAGATCAGTCTTCCTCGTTCTCTAAAATCACAGAATTCATCAGTACTTACCTAGTATTTTTATAAAATTATCGAGTAGTTCAGTATTAATTGCAATAATGCTGTCATCACTACAAATCACAAGAGGGAAAGATTTAGAAAGTAATATCTCTCAATAAAGTTGTCCATAAAAGATCGCTCTTAGCGATGAGGCCGCCCATTGTGTCACCCTTCGTAAAATCTTTATATTTATGTGCTGTAATTTATACGGTGTACATAATAAAGAGTAATCTATTCTATTCTGTTCTATCAGACGCTTTACAATGTTAACATTATGTAAATTATTTCATTGCCATGGCTCTCAAACCGACGAAGGGCGAATCTTGAGGAAACCGGTATCTCCTCTAGGCAAAACTTGGACGACATGTGATTCCTACCAAACCGCACTGGGCCCGCGTGGTGGGGCCTGTTTTTTTGCCTGATGGTAAACAGCGATGCGATCGTTGATGGTAAAGCGCGCTAGTTTATTAAGAGCCTATTCACTCAGAAAAACTGAGCGAATAGGAAGGAAGACGGCAGTTGAGCGAGGTGATGCAATGTTAAACCCAACAACACAACCAACGATGCTGCGCCAAAGGGAGATTGATCTGAAGACCCTCCACGAGCAAACTCCCAACACTACAACATTTGGCGCATCGTACCCGGCACACATCGCAACACAACTGCTCAGACCCGTACTCCGCCTGTGTCCCAAGGGTGTAAACATTATAGGAGAATTTTATAAGTATGTTATGTAAACATTTGTCTTCCTATCCGCTTAATATAGAGCATAGCAATAGTGCTATTTTATGCTATCAACTAAATATGAACTAAGCGGGGTATTGTGACTGCGGTTTATTGATTCCAAGGCGAAAACTTCTGGCGCGACCTTTCGGGCGGCGAGCAGTGAGCAGGAAGCAGCCCGGTAAGGATCAGGCCCGGGTCGATGGCGCGTTGTGTTTCACGCACGCCTCAAAGAGATGTCAGCACATCATGACAGGTTCCATGAAAAGCAATGCCTTTTAGGTCAGGGTTGCGGGTTGGTTAAAAAAAAACGTGGCCCTGGCGCACAGGCAAGTGAAGAAACACGTGTGGGTTTTTGTTAGTAAAAGTCTGACACGCCCTTCCACTCCGCCCAGAGCGCTCTTCCGCTCTGGGCGGAGTGGAAGGGCGTGTTAAAGGTTAGAGTTTCTTAAATTATCACTGTAGTTTTTGAGGTGTGTTCATTTACGACTTCACCTTGTTTTGTAGGTGATGTAAAAATATTAAAAAATACCAGTGCCTTTGGTATAAATGACTTACATATTTTTGGGGACAATGAACAACGCTCAAATTGACTTTCAGCAGCAGCAGCGGTGACATTTCAGCAAGTAATTCATTAACCAAGCATTGAACTTTAGAAAAAAAGCATTTTCTCAAGTCATATAAATGTTATCACTTCATTGTGGGCGGATTACAAGTGACAAAACAACATTGCATTGTGACCCGATGAAATTATTATACTTATATCAATTTTTACTGGGGTTCCGTACCCAAAACGCGAAAACGTGACCTCATTACTAAGACTTATGAGTCCGTCTTTCATAAGGCTGTTTCTCATGAACCGTGATATTTAGGCAGTTGAAATTATCACAGATTATGTATGCTGCCGCCGCTTTATCAAAAAATACTAAAAACACAGTAAAATAAATATTTAATACAATGAACGGGCTTTTTTTGCCAATATTGCTCTATGATAGAAACGGAAACAGTTAGATGCTTGAAATATTCACAGATTATAATACACCAATCAAACATCGAAGAAAATACACTCAACACAAAAAATACAATGGACGGCCTTATCGCTAATGCGATCTCTTCCAGGCAACCAAAGAATTCACAGATTCTCCCGAACCACAAATGGGACTGTCGTTGGTGCAAATATTATTAAAAAAGTATACTAAAATAGATACATAAATACTAAACATTACAGGTAAGCAAATAAAATGGCCAAAAAGTGTTTTTTGAACAAGATCATAACGACAAGTAGCGATCCTGCAACGACTGCGCACGTTAGTTTTATTTTACAAACAAATAGTTAAATTAAATAACTAAACATATAAATATTTATGGATTTATTTTCGGATACTAACGATTTTTTATAGATAATATAGTAAGGAATCCTTCGGCCCAAAGCCCATTCGCACTTTGCCGGTTTTTATTGATTGTTTAGAAAACGGAGCCAAATATTTGAAGCCTTGATAATTTAATTTGAAGGTCAGTGAATATATTTGTTCAGTTGATATTTGTTGTGATTCAGCCTCCCAGCAGCTTAAAATATACTGTGGATATATTTTTTCCACGAATTAAATTGTGTCAGCCAACTCTTGTTAGAGAAAAATATATTTTATTCTGATGTACACACATGCGACATCTCCATTCATCATAATTATCAACATTTTAGCTGAAAGACGTCCACTACTGGACACAGGCCTTCTCCAAGGATCTCCACGACGACCGGTCCTGCTCCTCCCGCCTCCAGCGGTTTTCTGTCGTAGGCCTGTCGGGGGCCTACCCGACTACTGCGTCTACATTGCTGTTCAGCAACCGTCATCTGCACCATAAGCATGCATCTCATCGTGAAATCTTAAGTGAAGTGAGATGTCATTCCAATTAACATTAGGTACTGCCGCCAAACGATTCGTCGTGTTTCAGCATGATGTCTGGTGAAGCCGTACGGAGGACGGGTCTGAGTAGTTGTGTTGAATGTGTGCCGGTTACGATGCGAAAAATGGTGTTGTGTCGGGAGTCTCATCGTGGAGGATCTCTAGACCAATCTCCCTCTGGCGCAGCGTCGTTGGTTGTGTTGGTAGGTTTAACATTGCATCACCTCGCTCAACTGACGTCTTCCTTCCTATTCACTCACTTTTTTTTGAGGATCTTAATAAGCAAGCGCGCTTTACCACCAACGATTGCATCACTGCTTACCATCAGGCGGGATTGCGATCAAGCAGTAGTTTATAATTATAAAAAAGGCATTGACATTATTAACAGCTAATTTTAAACTCACTTCACTTAACATTTCGCGGTTAGATTTTTAGAGACAAAATTGGGCGGCTGTTTAATGTGGTAGCTGAATCCGAGGAAGTTATTGAAATACATTTATCTATTGTTACACGGGCTGCCCCAAAGAAATATGGAAATTCAGAGATAGCACATCCCTTGAGGTGAGGTACCTGAATCACCCCCAAGTATGCTGCGATATTTTTTATAGATTCGTTTTTGTCGTATGATATTTGTATCTGAAATTTTGAAAATTAAAATAAAGAAAAATATCAACAGTATACTTTTGATATTTTTATTTCAACTTATTTTTTTAAGTATAAGAATTTTGAAATTTAAAAATATAAAGGAAAATATTCCAGAATATTTATAGTGACATTATAAATATACTGTGGAATATTTTTCTTTTTTTTTTATTTCAAAATTCTTGTAGGTACTTAAAAAAACAAATTAGGTCTGAAATTCTCATTCGCATTGCACCCAATAAAAAATAGTTAAAATTCATATAAGCCATCATAAGTTTATCAAAAAACGTTCTTCCATCCGCGAAATGACCGCGGGAAGCGTTGCTTAACCTTACATTGACCCATGCCGATTTCATCCAGCCACGAGCTACTACATTCTACGCATATCTATTCCACTACGACAAATTATTCTCCAAGAAATGCGTAGAAATTATTCTTCCACAACATTCCTGGGTCATGTCTGTATTCCTAGTACATTATATCCTTCGCTAAACTCTTTGAAGTATATGATAGGTAAATATAGCGAAGATGAAAGGAACGAAGATAAGATATGATGACTACTGCGCATATTTAGATTATCTTCACGTCACTACATTTCGTCGTTGGGTCCTTGGTATACCTTCCTGTGTTTGGGCTGAATAATTATTTGCTGATTGACTTTAAGTTGTTATTGTATAGTAATAGAGTTGCAAATTTTAACTGAAGGATTCAGAAGTGATCTACTTGACGTTTTTTGTCGGTTTCATCTTGTTTATTCTATCCTAGTAATGTAAGGTGGGTGGACCATGGAAGGCCATGCTCCTTTGAAGGCCAACTATTAAAAAATCGTAGTTGTTGACATTTAAATACATATTCCTGCTATTACACACTAAGATCCTACAAACTACAGGCCACAAACGTGGCGGCATGTCGATCGTGTCGCTATTGTGGCAGTTTTATCCAACGTTTCGTAGGCTTCGGTCGTTGACGTTACGATTGTTATTCGCGCGCACAACAAACCGTACATTTTTAGTCAATAGCCTATTATAATTTCATGTTTTTTTATTGTGATTTGTCGTATTAGTATATGTTTATGGTACTAAAGAAAAAAGAACATAGATTTGCCTCAATTTACATTAAAATATTGGTAGTGTTCCTAGGAAAGCCGGTAGTTCCTTATAAGGCCAATCAAAAATTTGACGGTTGGCCTTGCTATGGTGCATGGAACCACAAGGAACATTCACAAATCCTGAACAAATGAACACTTACTTTTTGGTTATAAGTAATGAGAAATTGTTATAATTATAGTAGTTTGTAGTATCTATTATTTATTATAATTACTAGGACAAAGTTATAGTCATAATTACCAATTTTGGCCTTACAAAGAACGGACCCATAAGAAGGCCATTTTCGAAAAAAAAAAGATTGCAATTTCATAATAAAACCCGATGGCAAGTTATTTAAGGCCAATATAATACTCATTACTAATATTTTTAAATAATTTATATTAATACATTCTTAGTTATAGAATGGTGTTCAAGTAATGTTCGTAGAGTTTTTTATAGATGATAAAAATAAATTGAGCATTTAATGCTTCGCTTAAATAATAGAGCTTATTATGTAGTTTTAGTAAAAGCGGATATATTTAATGTTACAACTCAATTTTTTTTTTTTTTTTTTTTTTTTTTTTTTTTTTTTTTTTTTTTTTTTTTTTTTTTTTTTTTTTTTTTTTTTTTTTTTTACAAATCACACAGATTGAGCTAGCCCCAAAGTAAGTTCGAGACTTGTGTTATGGGATACTAATCAACGATACTATATTTTATAATAAATACATATATAGATCATCCAAGACCCAGGCCAATCAGGAAAAGATCGTTTCCCATCATGACCTGGCCGGGGATCGAACCCGGGGCCTCCACGTCGCAGTCAGGCGTGTTGACCGCTGCGCCACGGAGACCGACAAGACCGACCGAGTTTAACAACAGATGTATAATGTTGGCCTTGTTTGGAGCCGAGTTCCATGCAAAGCCATTTGGAAGAGCTTTACAAAACTTTGTTTAAAGTTAGGTAAAAAAAAAAAATGATTTTATACGGTGGACAATAAAACAAAGTATTACTTAATAATTTGTTTCCTTCATTTATCCAATAAATAAACGAATTAAAAGTATTTACTCGTTAGAGTGGCCATCCATGGTCCACCCACCTTATACATGATTTCATATTTATTAATTGTGTAATATGTTTGCGCGATATTAAATAAATACGATATTTTTTTATATAATAATAAGTTAGGGCTTGACGGCAATTCCGCCTGATGGTAAGCAGTGATGCAATTATTGATGGTAAAGCATATTTCACTCTAGGCTTGAAGACACTTAAGTTGTAGTCAATTGAATTGTTCCAGGCCCTCCACGTACGCGGTATAAAAGACGAGGCGAAACGCTTCGTTCGGATCGTTGTGGTGTCAATAACGTAAGGGTGGAAACTCCCGTAAGACGGGTCATCCGATGATGGAACGGAGATGGGAATAAAATCATGCAATTAATATAAATTACTTGTGTAATTGTAAATGTGTTAATTAATAAATGTGCTGATTTTATATATTGGGTGGTCTTATCGCTAAGAGTAATCTTTTACAGACAACCTTTATTATTGATTAATTATTTATATGGTGTACTTACATAATAAAGAGTATTCATTCTATTCTTATGCTTTTATAACTAAATATAGGATGAAACTGAATACTAAGCCCTATGTCCAATAATGAATGTCTTTCCAAAATTTTGGTAAATGTCGCTGGCGCTGGTACTTATGCGTTGCCAACTTGCTTCATGTTATAAGATCTGCGATGAAAGATTGACTGACAGTGCACACTAAAATTAAAAAAAAAAATCATTTTAAAAAGGAAAACAATGAAAATGTAAGTAAATGTTTTATTTCATTTAAACCAACATGGACACTTATCCAACACCAGAAGATAAGTGACGGTTCCAATTGACGGTATCCTATGGAGAACAGCCAGCAAGAAACTTCACCTCCTCCCTCCAATATTAGGTACAAGCTCGTTGCTCTTGCACAGACGCAAGCACACCAAGCTACTATCATCTGTCTAATTTATTTATTATATTTTCAACCTTATCGCTGAATCTTTAAGGTTCAAGGTTGATGGCAAAATTGAACGAGTTTGGGGTAGTTTGATCTGCTGAAGTATACAAACAATCTACATCTACTAGTCCTTAAATTGTTTGAACAAGGTTTTAATCATTCTGTATAACATCGACTCTAGACGTGTTTGATTTGTACCTAAATTAATTAACCTGGCTGACCATTCGACCGAAGAGAGATGCAGAGCTAAATTAAATATTGTTCTCTTACCGCTCCAATGGAGAGAGAGCCTGAATCACTTACATTGTATTTCAGGAAGGCTGAATGTACGGACAACAGCAGGTTAAGCTATCCTAAATTGTCAAATATTCCCAACCAACCTTGAGCCGTAATGCTTTGCCGATAAAGTTGAAAATGTAATAAAAAAACTTGACAGATTCTAGTAGCTTGATGAACTGTCGATTGTACGTAAAATAATAATGCGATATATTTGCCAAAAATGTAAACAAATATTAGATGTCTATCTATATCTTTCAGATGCAATCGATTATTAAAATAAAGTTTATATATATATTTTAATAATAATTATAAACTAGTGCTTGACCACAATCCCGCCTGATGGTAAGCAGTGATGCAATCGTTGATGGTAAAGCGCGCTATTTTATTAAGCCCATTCACTCAAAAAAACTGAATGAATAGGAAGGAAGACGGCAGTTGAGCGAGGTGATGCAATGTTAAATCCAACAACACGATTAACGATGCTGTGCCAGAGGGAGATTGATCTGGAGACCGTCCACGACCAAACTCCCGGCAAAACAACATTTGGCGCATCGTACCCGGCACACATCGCAACACAACTGCTCAGACCCGTCCGGCTAGACTTCGTATGGTGGGCGGTACACACGTTTTAAGCACCCTTGATCTCGGTGGAGGCCGGATTATTTTCAGCTGCCGGCAGAAGTACCGGCGTACCACCGAGATCAAGGGTGCTTAAAACGTGTGTCAAACCGTCTTATTTATTCAAATTACCACGTAATTACACGATTTTACGAGGACAAAACTTTTGTCAAAAACGTTGGATCTCGTGATCGTAACATCTCTATACATAATTACAAAATATAATCGGAGCCATTACACGGTAATGGCTTCGATTCCTTTGCTCGCAAATTAAATAAAATTTAAGTTCAATGCGTCTCTTTTTTCTGTTTTAATACGGGTACGATGCGCCAAATATTGTTGTGTCGGGAGTTTGGTCGTGGAGGGTCTCCACATCAATCTCCCTCTGGCGCAGCATCGTTAATCGTGTTGTTGGGTTTAACATTGCATCATCTCGCTCAACTGCCGTCTCCCTTCCTATTCACTAAGTTTTATAAGTGAATAAATAGGTTTAATAAACTAGCGTGCTTTTCCATGACTGCTTATCATCAGGCGGGATTGCGGTCAGGCACTAGTTTATAATTATTAAAAAAAAATACATTTTAGAAATTGTCTGACGCTCTGACATTGTATTTTCATTTAGTATTGGCCCCGATTCCAAAAACTAAACTTAGTTAAAATTCAGTCCATCTTTTACTTTCTATTTAATTCAGACACGGACAGAAGATAAATACATATTAGTTTAGTCCTGCTAAATTAGTTCGCGCTTGACATTAATCGACGTATTTTTGGTCGCCATGTTTTTAATTGCGTCTAAACTGTGTATGGAGTATCCCTAATTTCACAAGATTAAACTAGAACCAAAGTCACCGACATAGCTCTGCGAGTCGCTTAACTTAAGTGGCAATGGGCAGGGCACATTGCTCGTAGAACCGATGGCCGATGGAGCAGTAAGGTTCTGGAGTGGCGGCCACGTACTTGAAGACGCAGCGTAGAGAGGCCCCCAACAAGGTGGACCGATGACCTGGTGAAGGTCGCGGGAAGCCGATGGATGCTGGCAGCACAAGACCGTTCAGCGTGGAAAGCCTTGGGGAGGCCTTTGTCCAGCAGTGGACCTCTATAGGCTGAAGAAGAAGAAACTAATATATTACCTATCTACATATAGAACATAAAATTAGTTTAGTTTGTGAATAAGAGAATCGGCACCATTGTGAAACTAAAATGCACTCAAGTTATTGGAGTTCAATGCTAGATATTCCCCTTAAATATTGCAAATTCTCTTATACAATATGTTAAGAAAACCTTGACCGACCCATAAGGATAATAAAGGTTAGGTAAACACATGACCAAATATAATGTAAAATTTTACGTAATCATCATAGTACCAATACAAATGAATTTTGAAATAATCTTTTTCTCCCGCGAATTAGTTCCAACTTCCCCGAAATTTGGTAATTTTTAAAAAAGTGACAACACCGGTAGTATTATGAGCGAATAGCGATGCGACCACGTGCCGCGTGCCCTGCCGCCCGCCGCCCGCGGTTGGGTGCTTAACGCACATTTATTAAGTTACCTCTTTTTGTGAAATAATATTTATTTTTTTAGGGGGATTTTTTTTTAAAGTTTAGCCCGGTTTTGTATCCATTAGTAGAATCAGTTATCGATACCTAACAACACCTTCATGGGTCGGAGAGGGTTTTCTTAACATACTGTATGTTTTTAGGCATCAGTACCTTAAGGATAAAAATGAAACCCTCATAAAACGACTACGCTGTCTGTCTATTTGTCACCTGGGGCCCTAGTCTGCTATTTTTATAAATTTGTCATTCCAACAAGATTCCATTGCCATTGTGCTAGAAGTTCGGAATCTGCATATTTCATAATGATCGATCAATTTTATTGGCCTGAAATTAATGTAATGTATAAAACCCGTTAGTAGGATTGGCTTTTCAAAAACTAATACCTAATTTGAACATTTATTGATATAGTGTGCAGTGTCTGTGATTGACCACTGGAAAGTCATAATGACGCCATTTCATTAGTGGATTACGATAGTTGTCAAAATCGATCAATATACCTATTATCACTGATTGACCATTCTGATACTATTAATAATTTTGAAATAATCTTTTTTTCTCGAATTAATTCCAACTTCCTCAAAATTAGGTAAAATTTTAAAATGTGACATCACCATTTTCGGCGGTAAAATCGTTTGATTCTTTATTGGATATTAATGCAAAAAATTATGCGAGCTTTTCGGCGTCATCAAAGAAGAAACTAGGGATGTACTATTTTTTGGGCAATAACGTTTTTTATCGCTATTAATCGAAACTTGTACCTGCAGCCTAATAGGCGAACACATTTTTGTGAAGTGATTGTGACTAGTTGGGATCGTTTGAATCGCAGTTGGTATAATTTTAGTGTAAAACAATGCTGGTTGGATGATTTATTGTAAAATCTATCCATAGATACCAGACACGTATGTGTTTGATGAAAAAAAAAAATTTGTGTTTCAGTTCTAAGTATGGGAACCCCAAATATTTATTATTTTTGCATCAAAATCTTAATGCGGTTACAATACATCTACCTACCAAGTTTCAATAGTATAGCTCTTATATTTTCGGAAAAAAATGGCTGTGACATACGGACGGACAGCCGGACAGACAGACATGACGAATCTATAAGGGTTCTGTTCTTTACCATTTGGCTACGGAACCCTAAAAATGGTACGGAAACCTTTGCGAGTTAGTCCGACTCTCTCTTGGCCTGTTTTTCGCATTTACATAAGTAGTATAGATATTAATATTACATTTTGAATTTTAAGAATTCTTTTAAAACCTACAGGGTAATTACGCAACAAACTATCAGTAGCAATAGGTTTCATTTTGACAGTTCTATAACATTCATTGCGTTATTTATGCTATTGAGAAAACACATTTTTCGAAAATATGGAGCAATGGTTCACAATATGCTTCAAAATGATAGCAAGTGGGTTACGCAAATACCTGCGGATTAAGGGCATCACCAAAATCTACATGGTTGTTGGTCACATAACGCCCGGACGGAAACTTCTACATAAAACCTTTTTAGATTAACGCTAGACGAAATGAAAGTAATAAAACTAATTAAGAAGACACGGTATTTAAAATAATCCACTTAAAACTTTAACCAGATACCCACATTTTGCCGGTTTGTTTAAGCCCCAAGTTTTAGGTGCGAGTCCATTGAAGCCCGGGTAAATGACTTACCTAAAGCCGGTGCCAGACACCGACAAATATTTGTACAAATCTTTGCAGGCGCAAACATTTGAACACAGACACCTTTGAACGCTTTGAACGCTCGCTTATGCCAACGCAATAAATGTAAAAATCTGTTGAAAGAGCTGTAAAAAGGGTTGGTTAAATGTTTATAGCCTGCTCAGACGAAGGATTTTTGTTCGCTAAAATAGATCGCTTACAACTGTATCGAGTAACGCAAACGAGGGATTGAAAGTACCGCGTACAAAAAATCCTCCGAATAACCGAGGACATGCGAGAGTGGACCAAATAAAAGTACAGGGGAGTCCCCGAATAAAATAGAACTCGTGTGACTCGGCGAAGCAACGCACATGGCGGACTGTAGTCCGCGTTGTGTGCTCGATAGTGACGTTCGTATGCACGACGATTAACGACTTCTGTAGGCCTACTATGAGTTTTCATTACGAAACTCGTTCGATCGTATCGAGCGCGTTTGACTCAACGATTGGCCCGCTTCAAGGTCGTAAGAACTCTCAACCAATGAGAGCGCCAAACGCGCTCGATACGATCGAACGAGTTTCGTATTGAAAACTCATACTAGGCCTACAGAGCAACAAATGACCGCACAAATTACGCGGTGGACTTTTTATTCACGGAGCGTACTTTTTTCTCCGCCGCGGAGATTACTCCGTCGTCTGCGCAGGCCCTTAATCTTATTCCGAATGAGCTGTAAGTAGATACATGATGTTTTACACGTTTGTATAAAACAAAGATGAGTTGAATTCAGACACCATTATATAGGACACGGGTCTGATTTCCTGAAACATCTATTGTCTTTATTCTGTATTCATATAACAATGCCACCTATCAATTAAATGCTAATATTGTTCCACAGTGGCACACAGGACCAATTTGAAAAGTAAAACTTTTCAAATTTGTCTTTTGGGGCGGTATAAAAATGCTGCGAGAATTTTATATAGATAATATTTTAATTTATTGAAGAACTACTTAGCAAATAGTATTATATGTGAGAGTTACTAAAACCTACCATTAAGAAAGAATAATATATTTTTTCTTTATACGAAGCCTGAATACAATTTGTTCAGAATAAGTAACTCAATCTATTCCAATATTTTTTACTCCATGTTATATTTTTTCCCAAATACATTTTGATATTGTTCAAGACAAGTCACAGTGATACCGGATGCGTGTACTGGATAACGCCGGACAGGGCGGCGGTATCTCTTTCAACCATTTCACAACCCTGACCCACGCATCGGTCTTCGTGGACCCAATCACGATGTGCCCCAGACATTCCCTCAGAGACGAATTTAAAGATATTAGTATAATCTGAACATGCGACAATTATGCCAGGAAATCAAATTAACCATGAACTACGAAGTTAGCTAAGTAATATTTACTTTTGCTGTGGAAATTCTGTTTGCTTAGTCCGCAATGTAAAGCACGCTGAAGATTATGCGTTTGGGTGCATGCAACAGTACAAGGGTCGTAGGGGTCAAAAAAGATACAATAGAATAAATGAATACTCTTAATTATGTACGTCATATAGATTACAGAGCATAAATATAAAGATTTTACAAAGGGTGACACAATGGGCGGTCTTATCGCTAAGAGCGATCTTTTACAGGCAACCTTTACAGCATAAGATGGAATTTAGTCCTTCAAAATCTCCGTAATCAGAAGGTGTACCATAAGGCATGGTACGGTATAAAAATTATTACATAAAGAGGACTATAGGTTCCTTCGGCTTCATTTGGTATCTTCTTACACCCTTACTTTTTTTTTTTTTTATTAAAGTATAAACCAGCGCTTGACCGCAATCCTGCCTGATGGTAAGCAGTGACGCAATCGTTGATGGTAAAGCGCACTAGTTTATTAGGAGCCTATTCACTCTAGCCTTGAAGACACTCAAATTGTAGTCCGACGGAAACACCGCCGCCGGCAGATTGTTCCAGTCCCTCGATGTACGCGGTATAAAGGAGGAGGCGAAACGCTTCGTCCGGATCGTAGAGGTGTTAACAACATAAGGGTGGAAACTCGCCGTACGACGGGTCGTCCGATGGTGGAACGGAGATGGGGGAATTAAATCGTGCAATTCCCTCGCACACTCCCCAGAATGTATCCTATAGAACACCGAAAGGCTGGCTACTCTACGCCTGTGCTCTAGGCTTTGGAGACCAACTCGAGTTAAATCAGGTCTAGGTCTAGGTCTTAATCCGGGAGAGCAGTTCATTTTATCTGAAACTTGATATTAAAAACAAGAAAATATATAATAGTGCCAATACCATAACTTATAACGAGTTGAATAGTCTCGATTTAAACAGTATCAAAACAACAAATAGGTCCAGCGAACAAGAGATTGCATCTTCTTATTGGACACTGATATTATTTAAATCGATACTCCTCAACTCGTAATTTGTAAACCAATTAATGATTTGATTTGAAGAGGCTACTTATTAACGGGTATAGTAGCCTCAATGACCTTGGGCATGTGGGCGGAGCTAAACGCCGTACTCTCGAATTCGTAAAATGCGCGCGGTGGCGCGCTAAACTAAAACGACAATCAAAGAATATCCAGAGATGCAGACAAGCCGCGTGTAGGTCGCGATTTGTGCCTACGATTTCAGACGGGGGTATGGATGCAAGACGATAAATGTATATTTTGCATTGATAAATGGTAATATCGTACTATAATATATTTTTAGTATTCTTGATCAATGTTTAAATAAAATCAAGGAGTGCTCGTTATACAGTTTAATGGCCGATCGCAGACTGACAGAAATTTGTAAAACAAGTACCCACACATTATAATATATCATAACATTAACATAAAAAATAATGATAGATGGTAATATCTATCGATTCAACATATTTGAATTTTTTTTTTTCACTACTTTTCAGTATATGAGTATCATGTCTTTGCAGTGTCCTTGAATTAATTACTAATGCGACTAACATAAACGAGTTCATCGCGTTAACGTAAAACAAACGCGCACTAGGCACTTTGTGATATTTTTATTAAAAAAAAAAACGTTGAACCACACTAGAAATTACTTTTATCGTGGGTGCATTTTTAAACATATAAATTCACAGACACAAACAGCCAGACCCGGAACAACTACTTGTAGGACATGTTCTGAATATTTGTTCCGCGCGGGAATCGAACCCGCGACACGCAGCGCAGCAGTCAATAGCTTAACCGCTGCGCTAACCGTGCTTTATATAGATGCCTTGAGATTACAAAGCGCGTAGTTTCGGCCGTTTTCCATAAAGAGATAGTACCCTATTTATACTGTGTCAGTGACGTCGGATTGAATGTACTTCGTCGTAATGAGGTTTCAAATAAAACACGAGTTATTTTAAAATCTGTAAATTTTAATTCTTCGATCCAATAAATAACATGCGAGATTATAGGCATATCTAAAGCTGCAGAAATTTCTTGCAGTTGAGAATGGCCACAGTCTATTTCTATTGTTCCTACAACTGCACAGCTGATATTGATTTCTGTAGGATGTGCAAAATGTTTCCATACACATACGGCATTTAAAAATAAATAGGGAATGTAGTCCCACTTGTCGTTCTCCAACAATATCCACAGATCCTAAACCACAGTCTATAATTCTCCGTGCTTGGCAATTTTGTTTAGTTCTGAATAAAAGTAAGCAATATTAATTATGCGTCGCCCTTCGATGAAACAAGCTTGAGATTTGTTGAGGTTTTGGTGATATTTTGAGCTAAAAAAAGATATAACATACATTTTAATTAACGCTGGCAACATTGTTAGAGATTTTTGTCAAGGAATTAAGAATTTATCAAGAAAAATTAATTAAGAATTAACAAAAAAATAATTTTACAGGTATATGATATATTTGTAAACTAAAAATATAGGTTGTAGGACATGCAGGCATAATTTTACCTGAATGATGATGATGGAACTTGCGTCGTTTTTTTGTGCACATAGAGATATATAATATTATCATTTTTTTGACGACATTCTGTATGGATGTCTGACCTAGAATCAACTGCGTTAGTGTTCGACCTAAAAAGCAAATTAAACTTTTAAGTTCTGTCGATTGGTTTGTTTCTCTTCTTTTCTGTAAGTCGAAAAATGTTATTACAATATTATTTGTGAAAAACAGTATGTTAAGAAAACCCTGTCCGACCCGTGAAGGTGTTGTTAGGTATCGATAACTGATTCTACTAATGCATACAAAACCAGGCTAACTTAAAAAAAAAATCCCCCTAAAAAAATTAATATTATTTCGCAAAAAGAGGTAACTTAATAAATATGCGTTAAGCACCCTTCCGCGGGCGGCGGGCGGCAGGGCACGCGGCACGTGGTCGCATCGCTGTCGCTATTCGCTCATAATAATACCGGTGTTGTCACTTTTTTAAAAATTACCAAATTTCGGGGAAGTTATTTCAAAATTCATTTGTATTGGTACTATAATGATTACGTAAAATTTTATATCATATTTGGTCATGTGTTTACTTAACCTTTATTATCCTTAGGGGTCGGACAGGGTTTTCTTAACATACTGTATATGTATATACGGACAAATCACACAGATTGAGCTAGCCCCAAAGTAAGTTCGAGACTTGTGTTATGGGATACTAACTCAACGATACTATATTTATAATAGATACATATATAGATAAACATCCAAGACCCAGGCCAATCAGGAAAAGATCGTTTTCCATCATGACCTGGCCGGGAATCGAACCCGCGGCCTCCACGTCGCAGGCAGGCGTGTTGACCGCTGCGCCACGGAGGACGTCAAAAAAATTTACTGATAACTGTGACATTCCAAGCCCGCCAGCCCGCGTCCATCGGCTTCGGCTACTTTAAACAATTACATATAGAAATAAAATATTTACAGGAAGAATCATTTAAAATAATCCAAGTAAGAGTTTTTATTACACATTTTTGCTAATATCGCAAAAACTAAAAGTCCTATCAACTCAAAACTTTTTGTAAAACTGTTTTTACACCAAAACCTTTAATTGAGTCCTAATTTTTGGTTTATATCACCATAAACAAAAAATCACATTTTTAAGTTACGTAAATTTCTAATAAGATTTTTATTTTTAAATCTCCTTACAGACCTATAAATTATAATCTAAGTGCGAGTGTTTACTTACCTGAATAGAGTCTTCTATATTATCAGCGGATGTAGTTAGTCGGATTATTGCCTTTCAAGTCTAAAGATTTCTTTCTAGATTTCCTGGAACAATTCGTAATTGTTTAACTTCAATTGTAAAAGAAAAATGGTTACAAAAGCTACTAGTAATTATAAAGAAAAATACAGTAATATGTAGGTATAAATACAAGAGTATAGGTAGATAGATACTTACGCCACCAGACGCATCTTCAATTCTCATTTGCGAGCTAATCTATGAACGTACACTGACACGATTCGCTCGTAAATATTTGCACTCACACAGACAACCACGCGTAGTCGGCGATAGCCGGAGCAGAGCAGCAAGCGACACAACCCTCCCGTCTGAATGCTAACGCACGACTGCCGCCTGCGCCCGCGCAGAGCACCTCTAAACCTATGTTTCAAAATAAGGATATTTTCTTGGCAAATGTTGATGGATTTAAATACGCTCTTGCATATCTGTAGTACTTCTAACCACGAATTTTTCAGTGTAAAAATATTTCCACACATCAATGCCGTTTAGAAGTAATAACGAATATTAGCCAAAAATAGCGTTTTGGTAAATATTTTTTTAAGGCAACAGGCAAAATCCTACGAAAAAATCATCTTTAGTAAATGTTGTACATGAATCAATAGACAAGATATATTTTTTTCAAATCTCAAAACCAAGCCGTTAATTAGAAATTAGCTTCCTAAAGTGACCATTTTACGCTGCTAAATGAGACTAAGGCCCTTAAATGATGCAACCGATTGATATCTGGGATCATGCTTCACAATATTTCACGTTTAATGTTTTGTCTACGTGTACGTTTTCTACTCTATTGTTTTTCTGCTATCTCAGTTTCATATATATTTCATACATAGAAATGCAAATACATAATTTCTCGGAACTGTATGTATATCTACAGTCTATAGAGGTCTACTGCTGTACAAAGGCCCAGGGCTTTCCACAATGATCGGTATTGTGCTGCCCGCATCCATCATCCATCGTTGGGAGCCTCCCTACGCTGCGTCTTTTGGTTCTGGTGGTCTTCTGGTTCTTCCAGAACTTATTGCCTCATCAGCCATCCGTTCTACGAGCTATGTGACTCGAAGAGCTATGTCGGTGTATGTACATATATATAGATTTGTAAAACGACGAAACTACGAGGCACTTTACGTAAATTAATATAATTCTGGCACTAACCCAACTGTGTCTTTGATCTATTGTTATTTCACCCAATGATGTTATAATTTGAATGTACTATTAATATTGTGGGGCTCATGGTTAAATAATAACAGCTGTTGCTGCCGACATTGCTTCTTGCCTAGGAAAACACGATGCTACCTTTAGCATAGCACACTTAAACGACTCTGCTCCAACACCGCTCCGACCCAACACCGACCACCACCACCTCCCAGCAGTCCACGACAGCTAGCAGACGGCTAGCTATCCACCTGCTGACCGTTCTCGCTTTTCGCGATAAACACAGTTTCCGACTCGCAACGCGTGAACTAGCAATTATTGCTACTGCGCTTGAGGATGAAGAGAGAAGCGCAAGAAATAACAGATGAATATTTTGGGTGCATAAAATGCTGAAAGCAACCTACTGAGCGGCGACGGCGCGGCGACTGCTAGCATTGAGCGCGCGGACACCGCACCGACCGCTCGTCTACAACGTGCGGCCAGCGAGGCGTCAACTACAGAGCTGTCTGACGGTGGTAAGCTCGCTGATAGCGAGCTGTCTTCTAATTTATGATGCCAATCCATACTTCTATACTAATATATAAAGCTGAAGAGTTTGTTTGAACGCGCTAATCTCAGGAACTACTGATCCGATTTGAAAAATTCTTTTTCTATTGAATAGCCCATTGATCCTGAGCGGAACATATAACAAAAACGCGGACGAAGTCGCGGACGGCCGCCAGTGTAAAATATATCTAATGAGCAATATTTAAATAATATTCCTATTGCCGGGTGGAAGCAGAGTCGTAGAAGTGGGCTGATGATCTTAAACCGTTGGTCCCGGCTGTCATTTATTGAGTCAGAAGTCCGAAAGTTGAACAACCAGTCGTGCCAAGAAGCAGCATCTTATTGCAGTTACTGGGTTGTGCAGGTCATATATGATAGGCTATGCTCAGAGTTTCTCTGCGCGATAGAATCAGTAATGAGAAGATCCACAGGAGAACCAAAGTCACAGACATAGCTTTTCGAGATGCTAAAATTTTAAAATTGCTATTTAAAATTGCTCGTAGAACCGATGGTCGTTGGGGCAGTAAGGTTCTAGAGTGGCGGTTACGTATAGGAAGACGCAGCGTAGGGAGGCCTCCAACAAGGTGGATGATCTGGTGAAGGTCGCAGGAAGTCGATGGATGCGGGCACAAGACCGATCATCATAGAAAGCCTAGGGGCGACCTTTGTCCAGCAGTGGACCTCTATAGGCTCAGAAGAAGAAGAAAAAGAAGAGGTTAGAGAGGCAGTCGGTCCACGTAAAGTTCTGGTATTCTGCTTAATCAGGTTATGCTGGAAGTAAACCCAGAATATGTAGTTGGAAAAAGCTAGGCATATGATGTTTACTGTTAATATTGCAATTAATGGATTAAGTTTCTGAATATTTTGACTTGAAATTCAGCAGCTGTGGAAAATGGGCCGGTTTAATGAATTACTTTATTAGGCAGCTGTAGCGAAGTTTTGGTGTAATTGCGTATCACACTAACAGAGTAGGACTGGCCTACATTTTGACAGTTCAACAACTTTAATTGCGTTTTTTAGGTTGCTCAGCCGACACATTTTTGGAATATACATTCTTTTTTGTTTAAGCGAAACCCGAAACACGTGTCCGGTATTTTTAAGTGAAGAATCTATGTACAAAATTTCAAAAAGATGTCTATTTGGCTGTCCCTACAAAAATATGGTCGCCGCTCCGCTGGGCGGGCGAGCGTCTCGTTGACCTCTAGCGTCAAATGTTGCGCGGGCGTGCGCAGTACTAACATCTATCGTAAGCTGCGTGGAGCGCTCGGTAACCACATTGCAACAATTTCCAAATGGATTTGGGAAAAAATATAACATGGTGTAAAAATGATTCAGTTACTTATTCTAAACAAATTATATTCAGGTTTTGCATAAACAAAAAATAACGTTGTGTAAAGCAATGGATTACAATAAAATATCCTTCAAAATTATTCAGATTAAGATCGATGGTGCTTTAAACGCCATTAGGATAATCTATGAGTCATTTAGAAAGTGAAGAAAAACAGACTTCAGTCGAATGAGAGGCAATATTTTGTATTGATAGCATTGGTTATTCCCATTATTTTTTATCTCATTTCAAAATAATATTTTAGAGAGTAGGTCGGTAGGTCTGGTTTTATGCTTGTCATGGCAATAGATATGTATATTTATTACGTTCTGGGCACATTGTACTTCTGAAAATAAAAATTAGTAAAAATGTACCAGGATTACCGTATAACCCACGGGTTCGGCACTTATACGGATGAAACATAGAGTTAAAGCTAGTAATTATTTTACATAGATAAGATTTGATTTTTGTGTGTTTCTATGTTAAGCTTTCACGCTTTTCAAACGGTTGGACGGATTTATATGAAATTTATCACATAGGTACCTACTTCATGTCCCGGTATTCTCAAGAACTTTCGCGGTTCACTCATAATTGAAACCGTAAGCCATACTGTTGAAATTTATGTTTACGACATAAATAAAAAAAAAAAAAAAAACAAGCAAACATGTATTTGTTTGCTTGTTTTTTTTTTAAATATTTTATCTATAAAACAATACAGGCTTTTTAATGAAATCTATTTATATAAGTCATTTATTCAAATTAGGCTGAGAATCAGTACTTTTTGAACGTTAATATTACATAAGACAGTCCCCCAAAACGCCCCCTCTCGACACTTACTAGTGCTTTCGCTGGGAAGAAGAAATGGCGGAACAAGCTTCCGCAAGCAGCACAGCTGTCTGTTTATTAAAAAAACCACGTGACTTTATACAATACTATGCCAGCAAAGCAAAAACAAAAAATTAAATATTATCTTTAAAATGGAAATGTAGGTAAAAACTTGTTACCCAAGTAAAAGCCCCAGGCATAACAGGCGTGACACCTCACATATTTATGCATTGTAAAAAAACAAATTATATGAACTCATATACCTAATTTATCAGAACGCTAAGTCTCGAGAAGGCACACAAACATACAACATAAACACTTTAAACCATCGTGTGATTTTTTTTGCATAATTATGCTTATCGTAAATACAATAAAATATTATTTATTACAGTATATACACACCATATATATTATAGAACGTAAATATGAAAAACTTCCAAAGAGTGACACAATTTGCGGCCTTAAATAAAACAGAATTTTCGGTAGACAGCTGCCGTGTGAGATTTCGTTGTTGGCAAATAGACACGTAATGACTGAAACCAGTTGTTTCGAGATTCAGTGTCATGTCGGTTTAGTTGGACCACCCACAGAACGATACGAATAACTTGCTTTGCTTCATTAGATCTCATTATGTTCGAGCCGTTTGGAATTGAAACGATGGGGTCGACGTGCACACTTAGATTTTTATAGAGATATAAAAGACACCGCGGCCTTAGCAGGCATCGGTCCTTATGGACCCCTGTCACTGTGCTGATATCTTTGTAAGGCGTGCATGGAACACAACGCTCCGTCGACCCGAGCCTGGCGGACAAATCACTTCTGTTGTATTAGAGCCCGCTTTAATGTACGAAAGAAGGTAAAAAAGAAAATAAATGAAGAGAAGAGAAGAGAAGAAAAATCAAAAAGAATCAACCGACTTCCGAAAAGCATTAGAAAATGAAAAATAACTAATTTCGGAAATCGGTGTCTTGGTTTTTGTATATTCGCTTTTGATATCGACTTCTAAAATTAGTAATTCTTCACTTTGTAGTTTTGTTTTAGAAGTCTGTTAAAAATGATTCCCTTCAATTGGAATGTATTCTTGTGTGACCTGGAAAGTTAGTGACAAAGCCACTATTAAATCAGACACTCTGTTATCTGTCCATTAGTGTATTACGACGGCTAAAATTGCCTAAATCGGGTAACAGGAGTGCTATTTATTCGAGTTACGTGGTTTTTGTTTTATTTCACAGGTAATCTTATCTTGTCGACTGATAAAATGAATAGGTAATGAGGAAATGTTTCTACTGAAACGGAGACGAGTAGAACAGATATGAGGTGCATGCTTGAAGGTCGTGCGGGCTATTAATACCTGCCGATCGATTCCATAAAAATCTCACCGTTTAAAGTTGCTATTGTGAGTTGTCAATAGTATTAGTTAGGTTGACAGTTAATACCATGCTTACTTCACTTAAATTCTGTATAACTGTAGTACCGCAATATATTTCATTGAATTTTCGTATGTAAACCGGTATCATCATCATCATCATTTCAGCTGAAGGAAGTTCACTGCTGGACATAGGCCTCTCCCAAGAATCTCCACGACGAACGGTGTTGCACCTACCGCAGGTCGTCGGTCCACCTGGTCGGGGGCCTACCCCCGCTGCCTCTTCCGGTGCGTGGTCGCCTACACGAGAATCCGTCGACCCCATTGGACATCGGTCCTACGGGCAATGTGTCCAGCCCACTGCCACTTAAGTGTTGCAATTCTTCGGGCTATGTCGGTTACTCTCGTTCTCCTGCGGATCTCCTCATTCCTGATTCGATTACGCAGTGAAACTCCAAGCATAACCCTCTCCATTGGCCTTTGAGTGACCTTGAGCCTTCTTATATTCCGTAAACCGGTAACTGTATTAGAAATATGCAGACTAACATACCGTATTATCATCACCACCTTGCACAATGGGGTACATGCATTAAACTTATAATTTGATATTATATTGATATTCAAATTCAACAAGATATGATATTGCTAAACTGGAAGGTTTATAAGAAAAAAATGCTATTTTTACTTAATATTTTAAGTATAAATTACGTGAAATGGAACTTAATTTGAAACACCAATCAGGGAGCAGTGACGTCACTACATCGATTTCGGATTGTTTTGGATTGTATTTAGGTGTTAGCGAAAATAATAAATATGGATATAGGCTTTATTAAAGCAGATTCGAGAAATCTTCCGAAGGTAGACATGGATATGGTGAGGTTTTTCTTCATGGAAAATAAAAACTATACGGGTGTGGAGATGAAAGGGCAAAAACTTGCGCGGTGAGTTGAATTGAGGTTATGTTACTTTAGATGTTTGTTTAAAGTAAAAACACAAAATAATCGTCGAAGGGCAATCCATTTTGGGAGTTCCGTATTAATGTTTTATAAGATTAATCACAGATCACATGAGATTAATTTAATATTCAGACTTTTAATAATCTGCTAACCATAACCTTTGATAAAACAAAATCGATGCAGTGACGTCATGTCACGTGACTTGGCGTTATGGAGCGAAATTTGAAAAATCATATTTTGCACGCGGTTATTAAAATAAATATAGCATTTTTCTAAATTTGAGTTTTAAAATTATTTAAGTAAAGCCCAGATCTTTGCTTTGCACCAAAAAAATAATCAAGTGCAAGTTCCCTATTGTCATTAATTCTTAGCTTTAGTTTAAATACTGCCTGTAATATCTTGTCATCACCTAATACGCTCATAACTGTTTGTGCAATTTTATGCGACGACACTGGCTCCTAAGATACAGGATATTCCTAGTATAGGAGTCAGGGCTAATATTTTTTCTTTTTGACCGTACTCCTCTCTCTTAAACTATTGTTGCTCACTATAATTGTTCGCCAAATCGTAAGGTATGTTGTCGGACAATTATATGGAAAATAACGTATATTAATAGAAAAATTTCAAGGTGACTTGCTTTCAGAATGGACCTAGGCTGACCTGGCGATGCGCGTAAATTCAGACTGCCCACTACATTTATCCAATGAAGATTGCCTTTCCAAAAGAAGGCACGCGAAGTGGATCTCATGCTAAAACATAAAAAGATAAGAATATAGTAATAATAAAATTCTGAAATTGATAAAAATTTAAATTTTTGATTCATCGATGTCCTTTCGCTTCTATTATTTCGGTGCACAATTTTAGCATTCACTGTAAGGATTTCAACAAGTAATTGGCCTCTATATGGTTCCATTACATATGTAGCGCGTAGGTCGTGTCGCGTAATTAAAACTCAGATAAATCGAACTTTATGTAAGTATTGCACGAATGTAAAGGAGTACAATGTATTTGACGTGTAAAATGACGCGATACAAGAGTGTGATCAAGGAAGGGATACAATAATGATGTTGTATAATGATGTAGAATATGATAATAATGTGTCTTACATTTTTTTTTTTTTTTTTTTGATATGGCATCTCGTAGTTGACCTTGAGAGGCCGTGACTACTTAACCGGACTTTCCTGTGGATGCCTTAAATGAATTTAAAGCCTCCAGCCAGGGCTATTAAAAACTAAGCGACTGCGCACTAAGGGCACCCCCTGTGGGGTACGAACCTCGGCTTAGGGCGTCGCTGGAGTGAACAGCAAGGGACGGCTGGATCGAATTATTTTATTTTTATTTCGGTTTGATGACCACGGCGTTTCCTAGTACTAGCTCTGAGAAGAAACGGCCGAAACAAACTCAGAGGTCATAGTCGGGAGTTTATATTTATTGGCTCAGCTGCGGCGCGGGCTGGCCTTCATCGGACAAGGGACGGGGAGGGCGATTACTACGTTGAACGCGTCGCGATGGACCTCGGCGGCGAGGTCGGTAGGTCGGTTTTTTGTGTCTTGTGCTAGTGGCCCTATTGGCCTCTTGGAGGAGGGTAATGGGGTCATCTGGGTCGGTGAGAGCATGCCTTGGGCGGCGAAGCTTGGAGATGGTGGAGGGGGTGTAATTAGCAGCCGCTACTATCAGGGGATTGCGGTGCTTGGAGGCAGTATCAAAGAAGCGTTTGGAAAGACGCTTCATGAACTGCTGAATGGTGGGGATTTTGAGATCTAGGTGGAGGATCTCGTTACGGACGAACCAAGGGGCGTTTGTGGCTTTACGCAAGAAACGGTTTTGGACTACTTGCATCCTATGGATATGACGCGGCTTGGTGTGTGCGAAGACAGGACAAGCGTATGTCATAATCGGGCGTATGCACGCTGTGTACAAGCGCATTTTGCACTTGAGCGACAGTTTGCTGCGCGGGTTGAGGACGGGGTGGAGTCGACCCAGAGCGTAGGCGGCACGTGAGCGGACCGCCTTAATGTGCTCTGAGAAGTTGAGGTTGCGGTCGAGGATCACACCTAGATATTTGGCTTGCTTCCCCCAGGGGATCAGCTCGCCAGACATGGAGATGGGATGTGTCTTACAAGCTATGCACTCACTTAAATACTAACTATCTCTATACTAACTATCTCTAAATGATAGTGGGGTAACCAATAACGAATCAGCTTCCGTCCTGCGATGTCCACGCGGTGTTGCGTGCGTTCTTGATGCTGATTCGTTGATCGAGGCAGGCCACTGCGTATGATTGGTTAACGTAGAATGCGCGCCAAGCGTCCGTCACGTACTAGATTTCCCACGGACGTTGACCGTTGGACCTGCAGATGTGTTCCGGGGTGAAGAATGAGAACCCTCGCTGCGGGAGTGAGGGTCGCTGGGACGCGCGCCATGACTTCCGCGATCCTCGTGTGATTAATGGTCGACCTTTTTAGTGTATTTGTAAGAGGACATGTGTAGCCTTTGTACATCGCCACAATAGCGAACACGTGTGGCATTTGTACAATGCTACACATACTAATAGCTCTAACAGGTTTGGGACTAATAAATAATTTGTTTAGTAGACAAAAGTGCTAATAAAGTTGTTATGTGGGAAATTTTCAGTTTTCTCATCATAAATCGCTTCCGTTTTACTGCGTCAAACGAACTAAATTCGGAATTTTATTGATACTTCATTTATAGAATATTAAAGTCGGTTGATGCGTTTACCTTGAAGATATCAGAAGTTTCCGTATGTATGTATATGTATACTAGTATATTAGAAATTTATTATATACGAGTGCAAAGTAATACAGAAATGATGGTGATGGAATGTTTATTATAATTTTTTTTATAAATTTAAACTAGTGCTTGACCGCAATCCCACCTGATGGTCAGCACTGATGCAATCGTTGATGGTAAAGCGTGCTAGTTTATTAAGAGCCTATTCACTCGAAAGCTGAGTGAGATTGATCTGGAGACCTCCACGACCAAACTCTCGACACAGCAACGTTTGGCGTATCGTACCCGAGACACATCGTAACCCGTCCTCCGTGCGGCTTCACCAGACGTCATGCCGGAACACGACGAATCTCTTGGTGGCAAGACTTTGTCTGGGGGGTGGTAACTTCTGGTAGCAGCCGATGTTATGGTCTACCACTGAGGTACATTTAGACTCATCTTATCCCAACTATGTTAGGTTGGGCTTTCAGTCTAACCAGGTGTTGATTATCAGTTTACACAAAGCGACTGCCTATCAGACATTACATAATAACAGCCTCTAACCCAGTTACTGAGTAATTCGATACCCGTTGGGCGTTGGTAAGTCTGGTCGTCAGACTTTCGGCATCCTGAAATTGCGTTACCTACAGACGCTCCCTTTTAAGTACCCTACCCTACCCTATTTAGATTATTAGGTTTAAGAAAGAAATTAAAATCGTTTATTTCGCACAAAGAAAACGCATATTATCAGTAAATAATAATAAAACCGGCCAAGTGCGTGTCAGACTCATGCACAAAGGGTTCTGTACCATTGGTTTATGAAATTAAAGGGTTGAACTTATTTGTACTTATGAAATATTGCGCGGTAATAAGCGATTTACGATTTCCGAGGTTTTAAAAAAGTACTTACTACATCTCGTTCAAAACAATTTTCGTTGTGTACCTACATCATATGTTTTTTTTAGATTTTTCATTTTCGTATTATAGAAGTTAGAAAGGGGGCCTAACTTTTTTCCACTTTGGAAGCGTCTGTCACGCAAACTATTCGGTTTAGAAAAAAAATATTTTAGAAACTTCGATATCATTTTTGAAGTCCTATCCATAAATATCCCACACATAAGTGTTTGATGAAAAAAAAAATCTTAGAGTTTCAATTCTAAGTATGGGGAGCCCCCAATATATATTATTATTTTTTATTTTTGCATCAAAATCTTAATGCGGTTCACAGAATAACCTACCAAGTTTCAGCTCTTATAGTTTCGGAAAAAAATTGCTGTGACATACGGACGGACAGACGGAAAGACAGACATGGCGAATCTATAAAGGAGTCTGCCCACTACACCGTATCATACCATGACCGTAATAGGAACGTATCAAGCACGGAAGGTAATACGATTCGGCTTGCTTTGCCCACTGAAACGAGTCGACGGCGTTTAATGTCCGTATGATGCCGCTATGGTGACCGTATGCAACCCGTATGCAACCCGTATGCAACCCGTATGTTGCCCACCCGTAACTTGTATGACTATTGATAGGAAGCCGTTTCAGTATCGCATAAATGCCTGGACGTCTGGGGAGTGATTTCAAGTTATAAAATAATAAAATATAGGTATGGCTATTAAAAGATTAACTGTTAGACAACTGGCAATGATTGCCATAATATTGGATGACTAATGACGGTGTAGTGGGTAGACTCCTACTCAGTGTAGGCATTTGAGACGCGTTTATAACGGTCCTTATACGCGGTTATAACCCGTATTATCACCGGTTTGGCAACGTCGCGTGCCATGCGCGGACCGTTTCGGCACCGGCAAAATATTCTCGCCGACATTTATCAACGCACCGTGCATGGCACGCGACGGTACGGGTCGGTGACGGAACGGTCTAGTGGGCATAGTACCATGCTTTTCTATACAAAGAATATTTTTTTGCCTGACACGTTCCTATTACGGTCATGGTATGATACGGTGTAGTGGGCAGACTCCTTAAGGCTTCCGTTTTTTGCCATTTGGCCACGGAACCCTAAAAAAGACATCAAATATTATACAGTCAAAATCCTCGTACTCAAACAAAACAAAAAACAAATATTTCCAAAATTTGAAGCTGTTAAGGTAGGTTATGGTTTAAAGACCTTTTTGTGTTCACATAAACACACATATATATATATAAGTTATATGTACCTACTTTCTAAGTATATCTTGGATACCAAAGACTGATTAAAAGGTGACAGAAAACATCTTGAAGACACCTGGACTTTCAAGTCTGAAATTGCAAACTCGCATTGAGTAAGCATGGAGATTACGATCAATCCTTTTCTGCATGAGAGGAGACCTGTGCCCAGAAGCGGGACGATAAAAAAAAAGATTGATGATGAAACACATATTCAAAAAAATAAATTACTTTTCTTGATTTACTTGGTGATTATTAATATTCTTAACAGTCCATTATCAGAATTAAAAACTAAACTCCTTTAAAATATTTTATTGCCGTCGTACAGTCACTTGATAATATAGGAGCTAACTATTTAGATGATAATATAATAACTATTTAGACTATTTAGCTGTCTGCCGGCCTGTATATCAGTCTGGTAAAACCAAAACATTTGCCTGAGTTACACCGTAAACACATGTCTCACATAACTTCAAAAGCTTTAATACAAACTATTCAATATACGACTATGAGAGAAGTTATTCACGTATGCCAGACAATAATTATCCTCTGAACGTTTCATTCGTTCAATTATTACAAGATATTCCTACAACCACAAATACGTAAGCATGTTACAGAACTTGTTAATGAAATACTAGATAAAATTATCGAGGTTATGTCAACGTCATAGTTTAATTAACACATAGGTATTACATGTTATGAGATGTCACGTGTCGTGTATTTGCGACACAAGAATTAATCTCGCCCTTCGGACCACTAATAAAATCCAAATTATCGTGACACTTTTCAGAGCAAATAACACGGTATATGTTACAAAAATAACAGCGCTTCAAGTTCAAATTTCGGTGACATTTGGCGTTGCGCCAGCGCAAGTAGCATGTCTGTAGCATCACGGTAGTAGGTATACCGTTAATTTGAGCGGTAGCAGTTTTATGCTCGCTGGGAAAATTTGATATGAGGTGATACTTTATTTTTGGGATAGATTCGTTGATGTAAAGTTTAGATGTTGTAGTTCTGCGCATAAAACAGAGGAGCCAATGTCTTCGGAGTGTAGATTACAGATTACTATTAACTAGTTCACCCATATCTATTTCGTTGGGCTGAAAACATTTTTACGGATTTTTTGGGATAAAATCCTACAACCATAATTTTTGGCGGTGCGTTATGCGACTAACAATACTTTCCAACCATCCAAAAAATGTTTTGAATTCGACTAGATTATCTAAAAATATGGTAGTATTTATCTTCCCTTGATATATTAGACTGTAAAATAGGCACACAATCATTAGGTAATTTGAAATACAGAGTGAAATCCCGAGCAAGCACAGACAGATAATGAAAAGTCCTACGACTTAAAGGGGGCTTCCGGCGACGTACTCCAAGTGTGCTAGAGTATACAGGCTTTACGAGACGTTCACTTCAAACTTATTCAGATATATCCGGACTTATTGTTGGTGAAAAATTGAAAGTCGGATCAGTCAGTCCAGATACTTTACCCCGTTATAATATTATTAGTTGCTTGCATCCTCGAAACAACTATCGTCAATCAGAAAGTTTGCTACGAGCATGACAATTTTGTAGTGCCAATACATAATACACCTAACCTATCTGCGATCCCAAATTTACTTGTATGCTCGACTGTCTGATAGATTTAGGGGGAGTATTTCAGTTTTTGAACATCGCACTTGCCTAGTCTTTTCAGTTTCCAGGCTAGTTCAGGCGAGCTACCTTCAGCTCGCCGCCCGCAAGCCAGCATCACTGTTTCGCAGAAGGAGGCGATGGCTTGTCATGCACTCTAGCTTCAACCATGGCCTGACCAAACAGTCACCATTACCTTTTTATTGGTAAGATTTGCTTTAGAACGCTGTTGTGGCGTTGGACCTGGGATCAGCCTTTGCATTCTTCTTTTACGGTTATCATAGAGAATCCACTTTTCATCACATGTCATAATTCGATCCAATACTTCATTTCGGTACCGATTCAAGAAGGCAACACAAGTTTCAACACGCGTTTCATTCTGCAGATCAGTCAAATCAAGAGGCACCCATTTTTCGTATTTTTTAATTTATTGATTTGACGCAAATGAGTCAGTATAGGGTTGTATCCTAAACAATAATTTAATGTCGATCAGATAGATTTATGAAAAATATTGAACACGTATTTTTTATTTTTTTCTTTCATTGAAATACTTAGGAAGATATATTGATTTGAAATGTCGCATGACGTCACGCCGTGGTACAAAATATAGCACGGCGTGACGTAATTACCCCCACTCCGTAACTTCAATACGTCATATCTCAATAATTTATAGTAATTTCGGCAAAATAAAAAATACGGTTCTTAATATTATTATTATCTATAAGACGGACTTAGAATGATTTTCATACCTTGGATATATCCCTATTGCGGGTAAGGTATAGTAAAAAGTTTGCCACTAATTACTGGGTAGTTTGACTAGGATCGGCTTCCAACATCTCTATTAATTCTTTTTTTTTTTTTTTTTTTATTAAAATATAAACCAGCGCTTGACCGCAATCCCGCCTGATGGTAAGCAGTGACGCAATCGTTGATGGTAAAGCGCACTAGTTTATTAAGAGCCTATTCACTCTAGCCTTGAAGACACTCAAATTGTAGTCCGACGGAAACACCGCCGCTGGCAGATTGTTCCAGTCCCTCGATGTACGCGGTATAAAGGACGAGGCGAAACGCTTCGTCCGGATCGTTGAGGTGTTAACAACATAAGGGTGGAAACTCGCCGTACGACGGGTCGTCCGATGGTGGAACGGAGATGGGGGAATTAAATCGTGCAATTCCCTCGCACACTCCCCAGAATGTATCCTATAGAACACCGAAAGGCTGGCTACTCTACGCCTGTGCTCTAGGCTTTGGAGACCAACTCGAGTTAAATCAGGGTCATCCTTATTCACCTGTATGGGTGGTCTTCCTCGTGGCTCGTACTTCAGGTCTAAGTTTCCTTTACGATAGCGTTTAAACGAAAATCGCACGGTACGTTCATTAGTAGACCCCAAACGCAACATTGATATTGTGGACTATTTCTGCCGCGTTACTTCCGCGTCGGAACTCGTATTCAAAAATCACTCGAATTTTCCAGGATCCATCTTTCTTGTCTAAGTCGAAAAACAAAAACAATTGAAACTTGATATTCAAATGCTGCTTTTTTAAAAGAAGAACATCATAGAAACCATGCATGGGCGTACAGAGGGGGAGGGGGGAGTCAGCTGTCTCCCCCACCCCTGGAAATTCCGCAGAACATTCATGAATTTTCTCGGTGGTAAGCCATAACATCGGCTGCCGATAAAAGTTACCACCCACCAGCCAAAGACTTGTCGCCAAGCGGTTCGTCGTGTTCCGGCATGATGTCTGTTGAAGCCGTACGGAGGACGGGTCTGAGCAGTTGTGTTGCGATATGTGCCGGGTACGATGCGCCAAATGACCGATCCGATGATGACAAAATTTTACTGAGCTAGGACTGTCTTGCCCCCCCTAGGCCTGACTTGCCTTCCTCTAGGCCTGACCTGCCTTCACCTAGGCCTGAGTTGCCCTCCCCCCCTTCCTTAAGCCAGAAGTTGGGTACGCCTATGAAACCATTAGAAAAAAGTTTCATTCGGAAACTTCATTCCGTGAAGATTCTGTGTCAATTCAAAGAACCTATTGCAAAAAACGACAATTTCATACTTTAATCCCTAATATTATATGCATTTATGTAGTTTGAGATACGGTATCAACGGATATGCAGTTTCAGATACAGTTTTATCGGATATATGCTTCTCTAAGAAATGTTATGTCTCATTTGGTGGTCTCGGATATAACTGAAATAACATTAAACGAGATATCAGCAAAATATATTCAAGTTTTTAAAGAAATGCATGTCTTTTATGTTTGCTGCTAAGATTTTAGTGGTTTTTTATTACATGTCTGCATTTTACATGCATACGTGACCTGAAATCATAATAAAATGTTATCTTAGTATTGAGAAACTAAATTCTGAATATTTCATGATGTTCAATATTAAGTACTCAAAGATCTAGAAGAGTATATAACTGAGCTTCACCCTAAAATCAAAAAAATAATTAGTCCGTCTTATAGATAATAAAAAAAATTATGACCCGTATTTTTCATTTTGTCAAAATTACCAAAAACTACTGAGATATAGCGTATTAAAGTTACGGAGTGGGGGCTAATTACGTCACGCCGTAGTATATTTTGTGGCACGGCGTGACGTCATGCGACATTTCAAATCAATATAGCTTTCTAAGTATTTGAATGAGAGAAAAAATAAAAAATACGTGTTCAATATTTTTTATAAATCTATCTGATGGACATTAAATTATTTTTTAGGATACAACCCAATTGTGTAACCACGCTATTTCTATTAATTGGAATCATTTTGGAGCATGAAACAAGTCCATTGCTTCATATATTAGTAAAATATGTCTGCTCAGCAATGTAATTAACACAATGAATGTTGTTGAACTGTCGAAGTGAAACATTGCTACTGATAGTGTATTAGCTATGCAATTATCTTGCTGCTGCACGATTGGTTCCTATTTTGACTAGATTGGCTATTTGAATTTCTAGTTCTTACATGTGTCCTCTGACGTAATCAGAGCTCTTTGCTCTACAAATTATTTCAATTACAATTACATTTTCTTTCAAACTTTCCTCTTATTTTAAAATAAATATATGTAATCTTAAGTTAGCTTACACTATCCAAATCAAATAATATCACAGATTTTAGACTAGGTCATTGGGCTTACAAGCGGTGTCAGACATTTTCAACGACCTATGTTCTTATTATGCTACAGTTTAATATGAATACTAAGCATATCGTCGTTTACTTGTTCCTACTAGTAGTCTTTGAGGCTGCTCTTATGCAAAACTCAATAAACTTATCCCTAGTGTCCTTATTCCTTATTAGCACATTAAAATTTGCCGTCGTTATCTGTATTCTCAATTTTTGCTCAGTATTGTACCTCCCAGACCGTAAACGGGGCGATCTGTCAGAATGTGTACTACTGTTTCTTGTTTGTCAGAGTCGCATATACCTACACGATGGGCTCTCCTTACACTTGAACCTTTTACCCGTTTAGGTACTCTGAGAACCCACTGTGTCCTGTCATTATTAAACTTATTACGTTTTGGAATGGGTAATTAGCTTCATTGTGATCCTTGATGATCCTAAAGTTGAGAGTTGCCTAATGACTTTTTGAATTATATCGTTGTTCAATTAAAGATTCACATGCGTGATATATATATACAGTATGTTAAGAAAACCCTGTCCGACCCGTGAAGGTGTTGTTAGGTATCGATAACTGATTCTACTAATGATACAAAACCGGGCTAAACTTAAAAAAAAATCCCCCTAAAAAAATAAATATTATTTAGCAAAAGAGGTAACTTAATAAATGTGCGTTAAGCACCCCTCCGCGGGCGGCGGGCGGCAGGGCACGCGGCACGTGGTCGCATCGCTATTCGCTTATAATAATACCGGTGTTGTCACTTTTTAAAAATTACCAAATTTCGGGGAAGTTGGAATTAATTCGCGGGAAAAAAAAGATTATTTCAAAGTTCATTAGTATTGTTACTGTGATGATTACGTAAAATTTTATATTATATTTGGTCATGTGTTTACCTAACCTTTATTATCCTTGTGGGACGGATGGGGTTTTCTTAACATATTGTTTAATGCTA
This sequence comes from Sesamia inferens, assembly GCA_037179545.1. Taxonomy (NCBI): domain Eukaryota; kingdom Metazoa; phylum Arthropoda; class Insecta; order Lepidoptera; family Noctuidae; genus Sesamia; species Sesamia inferens. The sequence continues at coordinate 3,689,497 of CM073939.1, read as the reverse complement.
ACTGAAGTGACTGGTATTACGTTACGTCTGCTAACTCATATTGGTTTTTTTGCTTGCCTTTAGTTGACTCTAAAGGTTGGTAGTGGCCTAGTGTTTTAAACAACAGCCTCTCAAATATGACCGTGCGGGTTCGATTCCAGGTCAGGCAAGTAGCAATGTAACTTTTCTAAGTTATATGCCCTTTCTAAGTATTTCTTGGACACCAATGACTGAATACAAGGCAAAGGAAAACATCTTGAGGAAACCTGGACTTACCGCATTGAGCAAGCGTGGTGATTACGCTCAATCCTTCTCTGTATGAGAGGAGACCTGTTCCCAGTAGTGGGACGATAAAAGGTTGATGTTGAAGGGGTTTTGTCTCGTATTGCACCTACAATGGGGTCCTCACATTGAGAAGCTGTCGGGTAGACTCAGTTCTGCCGCTTATGCTGTTAAGAAAATTAGACAGATAACTGATGTGAATACAGCCAGAATTGTTTATTTTAGTTATTTTCATAGTCTTATGACTTATGGGATTCTTCTCTGGGGAACTTGTGCGGACATCAATGCCATCTTTGTTTTACAGAAAAGGGCTGTTCGAGCCATTTACAACCTTGGTCCTAGAGATTCTCTTAGAGAAAAATTCAGAGAGGTGAACATTCTGACTGTAGCTTCGCAATATATATTTGAAAATCTTATGTATGTACATAAAAATATATCTAATTTTAAGAAAATAAGCGATATTCATAATATAAATACCAGGAACAAACACAATCTTGCTGTACATCACACTCGTCTCCACAGAGTAGGTAACTCGTTCATGGGTCAATGTATACACTTTTACAACAAGCTTCCCATGGACATTCGAAACTTACCCATTAAACGATATAAAACCTATATAAAGGCCAAACTTTGCAAAAAGGGGTATTATAACATCTCAGATTATTTAGAGGATAGAGAGGCTTGGGACTGAGCTGCTCGCTCTGTTAAGCATTGTTAATAAGCAGTATGCGTAATTATAACGTAAATGATTGTAAACATTTTCATTTTTAATGTCTGGACTTTAAAAAAGACGATGATCCCTGAGTTTGTTTCGGCTATTTCTTCTCAGAGGTAGTCAGTTAGGAAATGCCGGCTTCATCTAGGTAGTTAAAAAAAAAAAAAAGAAGAAAAAAAAAACATATGACGTGTAAAAGTGATCGGTGATCCTACTTGCTTAATAAACGATTTCATTTCATTTCATTTCATTTATAGATGAGTAATGATTAGCGACTACTTTACATTTTCGACGCTAAAACGTCTCCGAACTTTAATCGTTTACTACTATAGATAAAGGGGTGAATGAACACATGTGGCTGGAACTATGAGTACATAGTCTAAGCATTGAAGGTTTCATGCACCTACTATTGTTCTGAAGATCAATTCTAATTGTAAAACATTGACAATTATTTTTTATTACTTATACTCTTATCTCATAATTCAAAACTCTCAAATTCTCGGTGGTAGGCCATAACATCGGCCGCCGGCAGAAGTTACCACCCACCAGACAAAGCCTTGCCGCCAAGTGATTTGTCGTTTTCCGGCATGATGTCTAGTGAAGCCGTACGGAGGACGGGTCTGAGCAGTTGTGTTGCGATGTGTGCCGGGTACGATGCGCCTAATGTTGTTGTGTTGGGAGTTTGGTCGTGGAGAGTCTTCAGATCAATCTCCCTTTGGCGCAGCATCGTTGGTCGTGTTGTTGGGTTTAACATTGCATCACCTCGCTCAACTGCCGTCTTCCTTCGTATTCGCTCAGTTTTTCTGAGTGAATAGGCTCTTAATAAACTAGCGCGCTTTACCATCAACGATTGCATCTCTTCTTAGCATCAGGCGGGATTGCGGTCAAGCAAGAGTTAATGTATAATGGTATAAAAAAAAAAATAAGTTGCAATATCATTTCTTCGACAAAGAAATCTAAAAACTTGAAAAAATGTAAGGAATTTGGAGGTAATTTTGACAGATTGAGGTTAAGTTCAATGTGAATGTTCATTAAAATTACAGGACCCTCTCTGTATGTTCAAACTGCACCCATTCACTGAACGAATGGAAGAATTGTGGCACCGGTCCTTGCATCCGTTTCCTTGTTAGCTAAGTGAGAAATTGTGTTATAATTTGAGCTTCGTAGCATTGAATTTGAATGTCAAGTCGTTCACAAATTGGCTGAGTAATCGCTCGTAAATATACTGGCAGGAATCACGGGCGTGTGCCTTGCATTTTTTTTAACTGTTCGAAAATGCTCACTATTAGTGTTGACGTTTGGATAATTTATTGTTTTTGTAATTTGGCAGTAATTTTGAGACAATGTTTTGTGTTGAGATAAAAATAGTATGTCAAGTCTTAGCGTGGGTAATATTAGTCGGTTTATATTTTTGGGTAGGTATAGTAGTTTGTAAACAAAATAGATTTTGTATATAACTACTGAACTTTGGCTCAGACGGCTCTGGTTTCTATGCTTGCTCGAGATTTTTTCTCTCGGTGGTAGGCCACAACATCGGCCGCCGGTATAAGTTACCACCCACCAGACAAAGTCTTGCCGCCAAACGATTCGTCGTGTTCCAGCATGATGTCTAGTGAAGCCGTACGGAGGACGGGTCTGAGTAGTTGTCTTGCGATGTGTGCCGGGTACAACACGTCAAATTTTGTTGTGTCGGGAGTTTAGTTGGGGAGGGTAGCGGGATCCGAAGCACGGTAGTTTGCTGGCCACACACACAGGCTGCCCCGCCAACTGCGAAAAATCACAGGGTGACCACATCGGGCCGGTTGACGAGAGGGCCCGATGGCATTCCGTTGGATTTCAGGCGTCTCCACAGTCTCCAGATCAATCTCTCTGTGGCCCAGCATCGTTGATCGTATTGTTGGGTTTAACATTGCATCACCTCGCTCAACTGCAGTCTTCCTTCCTATTCACTCAGTTTTTTAATAAGCGCGCTTTACCATCAACGATTGCATCACTGCTTACCATCAGGCGGGATTGCGATCAAGCACTAGTGTATAATATATATATATATATAAAATATTACAGGTAGTAATATAAATGCTTTTACTAAGAGAATCTAAGATGCAACAGCGGCCGAAGTGAGCTCGAAGTTTCCAGACCTGAAACGGGGCGCAAGGGGTTCGAAGGTATGTCATCCCCTTCTTACACATATGTAATATTTATTTACAACTATGGATAATGTATTTACAACTGCGTAATAATATTTATTTTTACACAATTATTTCCTTATTCCAGGATACGACACTGCGCTAAACGAAAACTAAATATTTAGCACATTTCATGACAAATTCCGTGTACGCATAATGTTTATTTATCTTCTTAAATGCTTTAACGGCGTGCTAAATAATATAAATGTAATATGCGTATTAATGTACAAAGTAGCACCAGTACCGTGCTTATCGGATTTCATAAATTAAACGTTATAATGTAGGTATAGGTACTTGCTCTAACACCCAAGAGACAAAACTGGAATATCTCACGCAGCTAACCGCTTTAATGGTGACACTAATTTGTAGCACAGGAGTAGAGTAGCCAGCCTGTCGGTGTTCTATAGGATGCATTCTGGAGAATGTGCGAGGGAAGCGCATGATTTAATTCCCACATATTGGTTCCATCATCGGACGTCCCGTCGTACGGCGAGTTCAGATCGTTGTGGTGTCAACAAAGTAAGGGCGTTGTTGGCATCACAACGAAGCGTTTCACTTCGTGTTTTATACCGCGTACATCGAGAGACTGGAACGATTTGCCAGCGTCGGTGTTTCCGTTGGACTAAAATTTGTGTCTTCAAGGCTAGAGTCAATAGACTCGTAATAAACTAGCGCGCTTTATCATCAACGATTGCAGCACTGATTACCACCTGGCGGAATCGCGGTTAAGCCCTACTTTATAATTTATATACAACATTATTTTTTGCTTAAGGCAGCATCGTGTACCGTGACGGACGACTAACTTAAGAGTACCGCTCGACCGCGCGGTCGGTGTGTGTGTTAGGCATCTATGGATTTAATAGAGGTCAATGCGACATGAGATCCGCTTCACCGCCCTCCGCGGCGGTATGCTGCGCCGTGTGTGAATCGCCTATGCGAAATCCGGAACCGTGTCCAGTATTTTTAAGTAAACAGTTTATGTACAAAACAAAAAGATATAATGAAAAACCACGACGTTATGAGCTTGTTATTCTACTTGGTACAAAACTCTGCTCCGGCGGACGAGCGCGATGCGTTGACCTCTGGCGTCAGCTGTAGCACGCGCACAAGTACTATGATCTATCGGAACTGCTCGATAACCACTCTGCAACAATTTCTAAATGTATTTGGGAAAAAATATAACGTGGTGTAAAAATGATTGGAATCGATTTTGTTGCATATTCTGAAAAAAACTATATTTAGGTTTCGCATAAACAAAAAATAAAAGTGTTAATAAAAAAAAAAAAACAAAAAAAATAAAGTCAACATTTGTATATTGAGTTTATTTTTTTGGTTTTTTTATTTTTTTGAAAACACGAAACAGTATTGTTACTGTTTCGCGTTCGCGTTTTCGACCTATGAACCCTTTTAAACAATGTTTTTTTATTCTTCGAACGATGCGACCAGAGGTCTGGCCTGTTTCTTCGCAAAAAAATCATTAGTATCATTATGCCCCGCGTTATGGGCACTGCTTCTGGCTGCTGATAGCAAGCAGACTTTTGAGATGCCCTCTGGTTCCCTTGTTTCTTTTACTGTATAACGCACGACACTGATATTTAAAAACAGCAGAAACAGTGGTCGACGAAACACGACGATTGCCGACGCGTCTTATGTAGATAAGTAAGATCATCAGAGCAGGTGCGGTTACGGAATTAGTGTTTAAAGAGGAACCGGGACCATACCCCTATGTGTGGTTGGTAATCACCGGGGTGGTTTTCGTGAGGTAAAAAGCTCACTCTCCCCAACCTCGATCCTATTTTAATTGAAATAAACATAGTATAGAACATTAAAATTATTATTAAATGAAATAAACAAGAGAGAAGAGCTATCTGTACTTAAAGAACGCATAATTGAAACGTATTAGTGAGACTTGAACTTGACTGAACAAATGTAGTGCAAAGAGTAGACGAATTGAACGAAAGAGAAATAGAGAACGAGCGGCACAGGTTGTAGTTTTAGAATTACGAATTATTTTATGTTGTCATAATTTTTAGCTTGCAACAACTATCAAGGGATCTCATGTCACATAGTAAGAGAAATGAGTACACGAAAAGAAGTTTCAAAGTGAGTGATAAAGTTGAAAATCTAATAAAGAAATCTGACAGATTGTAGTAGCTTGGATGTACTGTCGTCTGTATAACGATGCGTTTAATTAACGCGTTACCGGATGAAAGAGCTGATTTACAAAAGACACGAAGAATATCTTGGCTTTTGTAAGAAACAGCAGTTTACAGATAAACCACATTTTTGGCACACACATGTATGTACATATGTATATAAGTGTTATCCCTTTCCCTAGAAACGGTATTTTCCAAACCAATGATTTCCGAGATAACAAGTTTCGTTTGTAACATGATGCAATTTCCCAATCCATCTCATGCACAGCCTAAATCTCTGGACACCGATATTCTACAAAATCCAATTCCAGAGGCAGTCGATAAAATTCTGCGGTTGTGGGCATTTTAATGAAACTTGTATTTTTAATGCAGTAATTTTGGTACTTGTAAATAATTCGGTTGTACTGACAGATCGAGATTACCTATCTCTTAGGACGTAAGAGATGGATCGTAGTGTAGGGAGATTCGTATTTAAATTAGATGTACCATAGACACATTTGAATTAGATGTTCCATAGACATATCTAAATTAGATGTGCCATAGACCGTGAGACGTTTATCATTAAGAGTCTGTCTTAATAAATATATCTTACATATTATTATTAACGTGTTGGTGGTTTAATTAATGGGGTCGTGAAGGTTTATTGAAAAATGTATATCTATGAGGACACAAACTTATAACTAGCTACGCCCGCGGTTTTATTCGAGTAAGTTTCGTTCCCATGGAAATATCGCGATAAAAAGTATCCTATGTGTTATTGCCGGGTATAAACTATCTGTGTGTCAAATTTCATCCAAATCCATTGAGTAGTTTAGACGTGAAATCAGAACAAAATAACACCCACTTTCACATAAAATATTACTAGTAAGGATATAATATAATGATTATTTAGTTAATTGAAGAGTGCAACTGTGACGTAGCATGACAACTGTAGTGACTGGTATTACGTTTAGTCGTTTAACTAAGTCATTTAGTTTTTTGTTTACCTTTAACCACGTAAAACGATATGGTCTAAGCACCGCAGATGGATTCTGTGAAAATCTGTCTGTAAAAAGTTACTTAAAAAAAAAGGACTAGGAATTTTTCCTGTATCGTGGGTGCATTTACGAACCTATAAACTCACACACACAAACAACCAGACCCGGAACAACTACTTGTAAGTCATACAAATATTTGGAATCAAACCCAAGACATGCAGCACAGCAGTCAATCGCTTAAGAGGGGACTCTAGTGCCGAGGAATTTGAAAAATAGGTATTTGAAGATACTATTGCCGTCGCGCCGATTCCAACTTCTTCCCATAATGTGTGAAAGGGACAGTTGCAGCTCAGGCTGATTTTACCTACATAAACGTTAACCAAAAAACATTTCGTATTTCGCTGTTTTTTTTTTTTACAAAACACGACAGATCTTACTTAATTATTTTTACATGAAAATTTAAAGGCAAAGTATACCTATGCTTCTATTTTTTTTTTTGTCAAAAACTTATCATGTTTGTCTAATAGTCGTCTGAACACCGCAGTAAAAATGGGTTATTTTTCGGGATTTTGAAATATCAAAATATCATATTTCTTTTATTAATTAAATTTTGGAAAAAAATAATAATAATAGGGGCACGTATAATCAAGATGTAAAATTGTAGAAAAAGAATTGCTCCAAAAGTGTTATCAACGAAGACAACAGCAGAATACGTTTGTATAGAGAAAACGCCGTTAGAGTCCCCTCTTAACAGCTGCCCAAATCGTGCAGTTGGGTGAAATAAGCTTAGCTTGAGCTGTCAATAAGTAGTGCCAAACCTTTAGTATTAGTATTTAGCGGACCCTGGGCTCCAAAGCGAAGGCCGCGGATGCAACCGGTACTTAACGCTGAGATGATGATGTTGATGACGATGAATCCTTTAGTATTAGTATAAGAGCTCACTTTAACTATATTTTTAAGGTTACAGCATCGGCACTGCCTATTAGCAACGTGACTGCGTAACCACACTATTATTTCAATGGAAATAGGGTATTTGACTAAAAAACTAATTAGTCTGTCAGTCAGATTTCCAAAAAAATACTAGACACGTATTTTTTCTTCTTTCATATAAACAAAAAATTAAGACGACACAGTGCGTTGAAAACTCGTGTGATGTCACTGCACGACCAATGACATCACCAAACACCACTCCTGATCTTTGATGCCTTTTATATTTGTTAATTTTTATTGATTTGTTAAAACAAAATATACGTATCCAATATTTTTCTATAATCTGAATGAAGGACTAATGTTTTTAACCCAGGAAACATCCCTATTATTTAGAACCTTATTGCTAATCCATAGCTCCATATGTTTAAACATTGTGTCTGCAATACTATAACGTAATGAATGTTGTACTGTCAAAAAGATACTCATTGCTGGCTCATTTTCCAGATAGTAACTATGAATGTTTTCTTGGCGCTCCCCAAGAGGCACGTGGAATCCCAATAAACACATTGTTGTTATAATATAATCGACGTTATAGTGTTTGTGTGGTAAGCAGAAAAACAAAACATTGTTTTTCTTTTTTTGGTTTATTTAAAGAACTAAATGAATTACAAAGACGTTTAGAAAATATTTGAAGACCTAGAAGCGTAATAAGACCTCGGCCTCCAGAATTTATATACGATAAAAGAAAGACAACATATTGTATTTGAGAACATAAATAAAAAAATTCGACTATTAAAATATACATCTCTATGGTATTACAAATTAATGCGATGGACACAAATGGAAGGTTCATCTTTGTTATGTGAAGAATTGAAACCGTTTTTGGAGTACCACCGCAAGCAATAGGATATCTGAATTATTATGTTACATATATTTGTAAAAAAATAGTAGTTTATGAAACTGTTACATAATGAGGGATATTATGCACGCGAGTTTTTTAATAGTATCACACGAGTGTGTAATATCCCTCATTATGTAACAGTTTCATAAACTAATATTTTAGTTTTATATTTTTAATTTTTTGATATGAGAGGAGATAAACTGATTTATAGTATAATAAACAATACTTCAAAATTCGAATAGCGTTGAGGTCTATCTACGATGATTTACTTTTGAAGCAAATAAGTTCGTTATAGGAAACATGTACAGTCACTTGAGTAAAATAAAGAATTGTAGAGAGAGTAAAAGACTAGGTTAAAAAAAAAAAAAGTACAAAGGATTTAAATCACACAAGTTTCTTATCAGTGGTCTGCGCACAAATACAAACAAATGGCATGTATCATCTAATGCTGTTTTTTTGTGTTTGTTTGGCGCCCTCCGTGGCGCAGCGGTCAACACGCCTGCCTGCGACGTGGAGGTCCCGGGTTCGATCCCCGGCCAGGTCATTATGGAAAACGATCTTTTCCTGATTGGCCTAGGTCTTGGATGTTTATCTATATATGTATCCATTATAAATATAGTATCGTTGAGTTAGTATCCCATAACACAAGTCACGAACTTACTTTGGGGCTAGCTCAATCTGTGTGATTTGTCAAAAAAAAGAAAGAAAAAGAATTGTTGCTTAAATTTATACTATACCAGCGACAATTAAATGTCTCTCTTTGGGGGAAGCCTATGTCCATTGCTGGACATAGGCTTCCCCCAAAGATCTCCACGACGACCGGTGCTGCGCCTCCCGCATCCAGCGGTTTCCCGCGACCGTTAACAAGTTGTCAGTCCACTTTGTCCCGACATAGCCCGAAGAATCGCAACACTTAAGTGGCAGTGGGCCGAGCACATTGCCCGTAGGACCGATGCCCGATGGGGCCGACGGGTTCACGAGTGGCGACTACGCACCAATTACACAGTTTTTTTTTTTTTGTTTACGCGAAACCCGAAACACGTGTCCAGTATTTTTAAGTAAATAATCTATGAACAAAATTTCAAAAAGGTATCATGAAAAACCAGAAAGTTATGAGATTGTTATCCTACTTGGTTGTTCTAACAAAAATATGGTCCACGTTCTGATCGGATCAGCTGTTGCGCCCATTAACCTAAAATGGCCACTAGGATAAAAAGGTTGTTGATGATGATGATTATAAAGAATAAAATGCACTGAACTTAAATTTAGTTTAGTTTAGTTTGTGAACAAGCGACTCGTCACCAATGTCACGGTAATTTAGCTGTCCCGTTTAATTATGAGCAGAAAGTTTTTTGCACAGAGTTTAGCACACAGTGTTATAGTGTAGGAACTTAAATAGGTATAACATAATAATTAAATATAAGTTATGCTTACTTAAGGGAGCTCTTAGAGCGTATGTGAGTACCAATTTACATATACAGTATGTTAAGAAAACCCTGTCCGACCCATAAGGATAATAAAGGTTAGGTAAACACATGACCAAATATAATATAAAATTTTACGTATTCATCATAGTACCAATACAAATGAATTTTGAAATAATCTTTTTTTCCCGCGAATTAATTCCAATTTCCCCGAAATTTGGTAATTTTTAAAAAGTGACAACACCAGTATTATTATGAGCGAATGGCGATGCGACCACGTGCCGCGTGTCCTGCCGCCCGCCCCCCGCGGGCGGCAGGCGAAGGGTGGTCAACGCACATTTATTAAGTTACCTCTTTTTGCGAAATAATATTTATTTTTTTAGGGGGTTTTTTTTTTAAGTTTAGCCCGGTTTTGTATGCATTAGTAGAATCAGTTATAGATACCTAACAACACCTTCACGGGTCGGACAGGGTTTTCTTAACATACTGTATAATACATACATAAATAATCAGTCTATAATGTTTCCTCTCAAGGGACACAGGCCTACTATCGGTGAGTGGGCTGTAATCTATTCATCATCATCAACCTTTTTATCGTCCCACTGCTGGGCACAGGTCTCCTCTCATACAGAGAAGGATTGAGCGTAATCAACCACGCTTGCTCAATGCGGGTTGGCGATTTCAGACTTAAAGTCCAGGTTTCCTCAAGATGTTTTCCTTCACCTTGTAATCAGTCATTGGTATCCAAGATATAAGTACTTAGAAAGTACATAAATAACTTAGAAATGTTACATTGGTACTTAATTGATCTGGAATCGAACCCACACACTTATACTTGAGAGGCTGGTGTTTTAACCACTAGGCCACCATGACTAACAATCTATTACGAGGGCCCAAAGCGGGTTGGTAGAAGTCATATGTCTTCGAAGTTTTGCCTCTGTCACGTGCCGGTTTCCTCACGATGGCGACGTGATGATTACCTTCATCGTTTCGAGAGCAGTAGTGATGAAGTAATGTACGGACGACAGCAGGCCAAGCTACTCGAAACTATCAATTATTCCCAATCAACTTTGAGCCTTAATGTTTCACAGATAAAGTTGAAAATTTAATAAAAAAATATGATAGATTGTAGTAGCTTGATGGGCTGTTGTTTTAACGGTTAGATCATAAGCTATACAAGAGGCTTTCCAAATGAATAATTATCTCAAAGTAGAGTTGACATGTGTTATGCTTCTGAAATTTGTTAAAAATTTAATATTATTTTTAATTCGATGGTAGGCTATGTCATCGGCTGCCGGCAGAAGTTACCACCCACCAGACAAAGTATTTCCGCTAAGTGATTTGTTCTATTCCGGTATGATGTCTGGTGAAGCCGTACCGAGGATGGGTCTGAGCAGTTCTATTGCGATGTGTGCCGGGTACGATTCACTAAATGTTGTTGTGTTGGGAGTTTGATTGTGGAGCGACAAATAGATTTATTTCTCAGGTAAACGAGTTATTCGTCAGATAAATCTTATCCGAGTATTGAAAAACTTAACATCTTGCTATCTGTCGAATAAACCTTATCTACTTGTTTATCTGGAGATTGAAAAACCGGCTCTAAATAAAACATTTAGTAACTACAGTAATAAAGGGTAACACGTGGTTTCAATAAATGTGCAGTATTTATATTCTCACTGCTCCAGATTCACTCAATAACATCCAAAAATAATTTGATTTAGGATTAACCTAAAATGTCGTATCAAAGTACTTATCCCAATTTACCACGCCATTCCCACAATGGCACCGTAATTACGTCATCCAAACACGAAGGCTACCCGCGGTAGGTTTATAAAGAAATAATACAAAATCAAAAATAAAGCTCACTTGGGAAATATTCATAAGTCATAACTATAACTGTTCGTTTGACATTGAGAATATGTGGAAACATGAAAAATTTACGTTTTAGGGAATAGTCATTAGTAACCAGTGGCCTAGTGGTTAAAACAACAACCTCTCAAGTATGAGTGCGCGGGTTCGATTCCAGGTCAGGCAAGTACCAATGTAACTTTTCTAAGTTATATGTACTCTTTAAGTATGTCTTGGACACCAATGACTGATTACAAAGTTAAGGAAAACATCTTGAGGAAACCTGGACGCGTGGTGATTTCGCTCAATCCTTCTCTGTATGAGAGGAGACCTGTGCCCAGCAGTGGGACAATAAAAAGGTTGATTATGATAAGATTTTTGATCCTTGTTTCTGTAAAATATTAAAAACGTAGATGTGCCGATATACACATTACTAGATGCACGGTATTATCTCGATAATAAATAAACGGTACCTGCTATGAATAAATCTATTGCTATGAATTACATCACATCTTTGTATATTCTGCATTGGATTTTACGCGGAACATTATTTCTATTATTAATTGACATGAAGATCATAAGTATTATGTCAGTATTTCTTTACGTTACAAGAACAGTTGATTTATTTTACACTTTAATTGTAATTAGTAGGCATGTCTCACAGTGGACTATGATTAGCAGGGTGAGTTACATTCATTGATTGATTCATTCCAGTGTGTGAATGACGTTGCCGGCTCCGGTTGGCGCAGTGGTTAAGCGATATCCGCGCGGAACAAATATTTGTATGACCGAAGTACAAGTAATTGTTTCGGGTCTGAGTGTGTCTGTATATGAGTTTAAATATTTGTAAATACACCCACGCTACAGGAGAAATTCCTAGTGTGACATTATTAAATACATTGTCTTTCTTTTATAAAAACAATTGCGTTTTGTCAATCGAGTTTTCGATTGGTGTCCACGCACCAATCGAAATGCCGATAGGCCAATTGTCGAATGTCGAATGTCGGTAGGCCCCCGACAAGTATTAACTTACGGGAACTTGTTGATAAATAACACTTGATTCATTTACTTTATAATCACTGTATTTTCATTCAGGTGCTTACAACATATCATTTACAAAATTAAAACTAATACTTTTATTTTCCACACGTCTTGACTTCCAACCTCTACGCTTTTCTTCTTCGAACGCGCCCACAGACATCCGTTCAATCATGGCCGCTTCTTTTTTTTTTTTAAACATCGTTTAGTTACTTATTACAATATTAGAATGAATTATATAATCATGTGCATTTACTGAACAAACATTTAAATATTTTAATATTTGTATTCTTATTATAGTTTTTATTTAAAAGATCTTAACAGACGGCCATTCTGCCCTGGGGATGTCCTCATCCCCAACACCGATCGGCCATTCGTTCTTGCTGTATGTCCTCATACAAGTGACAATATGACAGCAAATACACCTACTAACATAACAATACCATAAAAGTATAGCTTCTAGTACAATAGACAATTCAAGGACTTAATAATGAACTTTTCACTAGATAAGTACTAGGAATAAAAGTTAATAATCAATATCACAGTATAACTTGAGGCAGAGTACATTTGCTTCTGTAACCTATTTTACTGAATTTAAAGATACATTACCAAAATTAAATTTAAATTGTTTATTAGTTTAATTACTTAAATTCAGGTTGGTATATACATATGTTCTTTATTATTATATATTTTTTTAATTCAAATAACCTAGGTAAGTACTTCAATACTGATAGAATAATCACTTGTGAATAGAATACACTACCACACAAGAAGTAAATAATTATCTTTCTTCCTCAGCCACACTAGGGGCAAATAATTATCTTTCTTCCTCAGCCACACTAGGGGCGAAAAATTATTGTTCTTGCTCAGCCACACTAGGGGCAAATAATTATCTTTCTTCCTCAGCCACACTAGGGGCAAATAATTATTGTTCATGCTAAGCCACACTAGGGGCAAATAATTATTGTTCATGCTAAGCCACACTAGGGGCAAATAATTATTGTTCATGCTAAGCCACACTAGGGGCAAATAATTATTGTTCATGCTAAGCCACACTAGGGGCAAATAATTATTGTTCATGCTAAGCCACACTAGGGGCAAATAATTATTGTTCATGCTAAGCCACGCTAGGGGCAAATAATTATCTTTCGTCCTCAGCCACACTAGGGGCTTATTATGTTCAAACCACACTTGGGGTTGAATAAATATTATAATGTTTTTAATAAATTATCACACACAATCAAGAAGTTATTATGCATATCCACACTAGGGGATAAGCAGCATGTTGAGTATAATGACTGTCTACTCTAGGAGACTCAATTTTAGTTCACCACACTTGGGGCTGATGTCTTAATACTATTTATTACTTACTGCACGCCGAAGCTGAAGTTATCACTCTTATAAAATTGTTGCATACTGTCCTCGCTAGGGGAATATCCGCAATAGTTTTCAATGAGTATCTCTTCAGCTTAAACTGGCGGCATCTAAGCTGTAAATGTAGGGATAGACATGTAGGTTTATGTATGTGTTTATTGATCATCATAATTATGTAGGTACCATGTAGTTGTTTTAGTCTGAAACGGAACCATCACTGCTAGAACTGGCATTGTTAGTGGAAGGTTCCGTCAAAGTAATCCACGATTTAAGGTGATCGGCTGGATATATGTTCTGATACTTTCGATTTGCATTACCCAGAACACTAGACACCTCATACCTATCATTGTCAAGAACTTGAGTAATCTTAAAAGGTCCCCGAAATTTTGGGGCCAACTTTTTGCTTTTGCCCTTTTCCGGATTGTGGTTTGGTATCATCACGAGATCGCCTAACTGAAATATTTTCGTTGGTGCCTTATTCTTATCATATGCTTTCTTCATTTTGGACTGATTATCTTCAATATTCTGCTGTACTTCTGACCTTAGTCCTTCCCTTTCTGTAATTGTTAATTGTTCCGTTTGATCTAAAGCACCTTTTATGACTCCCTCTGCCTGTCCTATAGTCCTTTGTCCAAACACAATTTCCGCTGGTGACTTGCCGGTGCCCTTATTTACTGTATTATTTAGGCTCCACTGAAGTTTACTTAAATGACCATCCCATTCTTTTTCGTCACGTCCGTGATTCATTGCTGCCAGTGAGTTCAAAATGGTGCGGTTATATCGCTCGATTTGCCCATTGGCTCGAGGTGTCGCCACTGCATTGCATATGTGTTTGGTACCAATAAGACCAACAAAGTTTTTAAACTCACCGGATGTGAAACTGGAACCCTGGTCAGATATGATAATTTTGGGGTGGCCAAATATGGAGAATATTTCTTCCAGGACTTTAACGGTTGTTTTAGATTTAGTATTATGTACCCCTTTAATAAATATAAATTTGCTAAATGCGTCTATTATACCGAGAATATAGGTATTTCCTCGTTTGCTTTTAATGAAAGGGCCGAGATGGTCTATATGAATAGTGTGGAAAACAGCGCTAATCTTAGGAATGGGGTGTAATGACCCACTCTTTTTGCCGGCTTGTTCCTTATTATAGGCGCAATTAATGCAAGCCTTGACGTACTTCTTGACGAAGCGGTTCATTTTAGGGAACCAATAATCTGAAGCTATCTTTTCCAATGTTTTCTCTACCGAAAAATGTCCTGCTTCGTCATGGTTCATTTGGCATATCTTCCAACGTGCCGAGTTGGGTACAACCCATTTGAGCTTATTCCCCACTTTTCTATAGACCTTGTCATCGCGAATAGTGTAATTAGTAGTAATATCCTTTATGTCACTTTCGTTCGTCTGTAATATATGTTTAATCATCTTGATATAAGAATCTGTCATCTGTACGGTGTAAAGCCAGTCCTGAGTTTGAACGTTTAATACCTGTAATTCTTCTTGATCAGGAGGAAGGACTGGATTACGACTGAGCGCATCTACATGCTGCATACTATGTCCTGGTTTATACTCAATCGAGAAATTATATTCTTGAAGGATTAACCACCATCGAGCAATTTTGGGTAAAAGGTCACGTTTCGTTAAAGTTGATCGTAATGCATTACAGTCCGTGACGACTTTAAATTCAATGCCAATTAAATAAACACGAAATTTCCTTAGCGACAGTACCACGGCCATCGTTTCTAACTCGTAGGAGTGCCAAAACTCCTCCTCTCTAGTTGTTTGGCGACTAAAATAAGCCACTGGCTGTAAGGGCGCATCGCTATGTGGTTTTTGGAGTAGTATCCCGCCTACACCTACTTTGCTCGCATCGCAATGAACTTCTGTGATATAATCAGGATTATACAATGCTAGGACAGGTCTTGATACGAGATTCGATCTTAGAGACTGAAATGCTGTTTCCTGTTCTTCTCCCCAAGTCCAAACAGAGTCAACTTTTGTTAATTTGGTTAGAGGTCTAGCTATAGTAGCGAAATTATACACAAAGCGCCTAAAAAAACTAGCAAGACCTACAAACTGCCTAATCTGATGCACGTTAGTAGGACGAGGAAATTCATTTACCGCAAGTATCTTTTTACTACCTGGTCTTAGTCCTTCTTCCGATATTTCGAAACCTAAATAATCTATTTTGGTTTGAAAAAAATGGCATTTCTTGAGATTTAAAGTAAGTTTTGCTTTTCGTAACAGTTCAAATATGGTTTCGAGTTTACCAAACATCTCTTCAGTGGAACTAGCAGTTGTCAGAAGGTCATCTAGATACGGTACAGCTAAATCAAATCGTTTTGGACCAAGTGCTTTGTTAATCATACTCTGGAAAACAGCTGGAGCGTTAACCAGACCAAATGGCATCCTAGTATACTCGTAGTGACCATCTGGTGTTATGAACGCTGTGATGTGCCTTGAGTCTTCAGCCATGGGGATCTGATGGTACCCTGACGCTAAGTCCAAACTCGTGAATATTGATTTACCACTTAACCTATCGAGCTGATCCTCTATTACAGGCATCGGATAGCTATCTTTAATAGTCTTTTTGTTTACTGCTCGATAATCTACACACAAACGGAATTCGTTGTTTGGCTTCCGCACGAGAACAATTGGACTCGCGTATGCCGATTGCGATTCCTGTACAATTCCGTTTGCCATCAGATTACCAACGATTTCCCTGACTGTTGCTCGTTCACTAAAAGGTAGCCGATAAGGTTTATATGTTACTGGAGTGTTATCATTTAATTTTATACTCATTTCAGTTAGCTGTGTAACACCCAGCTCATCTGTATCAAGCGCAAAACAATCTCTGAAAACATTTACTATTCGTAATAACCTTTCTTTAACTGAATCCGTGACTTTAGGGTCTATGTCTAACATGTCTATGGTAATTGGAGACTTTTCTTTAGGTATACATGAACTTTGTACATCATCCGTAGTTACTATATTGACACTAAGTGATCCAGAGTCAGGAAAAATTACGCTTTCACTAGGCAGTTTTATGACTCGAGACATTAACTTATTACTCTTGAGGTTGATACATTTATTTGATATATTAACTAACAAAACCTGACCATTACCATTCGTGAACTGATAAACCCCTTGTAAAAGGATGTATTCGTTACCAGGTTTCATACATATGTTTCCGGGTACAAAAACAGGTCCACCTAAGTTAAAATTTAAGTGTACTTCTATATTATTTAAGCCGGGATTGAATTTAACTTCATGAGTCGTATATAAATCTAATTTTTCTGCCTCTGTATCATCACAATAGAAATTTAGACTGGAGCTAGTTTTATGGGCCACTACCGTCGGAAGTTCCGTCAAAGATTGTCCAATCAAAACTTCTGTTTCTAATAAATGATCATCAACAACGTAAGCATCGACATCTGCCTCGACAGCATCAATTTTAATCCTTACTAATGTCCTGCCTAACGGGACAATACTTCCAAACGCAAACCCTTTAATCAAGGGTAACCCTGTTTTGATTAAATCTAGATTACACTCATCAGCAACTTTTTTTGAAATGAGTGTGCACTGACTACCAAAATCAATGTATGCAGATCGTTTACTATTATTTAGGTTAATTGATTTGAAATACTTGCCATTTCTTTGATCATTTGATGAAATTTTTAAAACGTTTTGTGTATTTTCAGCCTTAGTTGCATTAGTTATTCTATCGTCTGCATGCTTCACGTTATTTCGTCCACGGAAAGTGCTAATTGTTTCACACTTTGAACTATCATGACCTAGCCTTGAACATTTCTCACATCGTTTGATAGGCTTCGAACATGTACGAGATGTATGCCCAATTTCTAAACAATTAAAACATTGTACGGATTTATTAGGGTCTCTAGGCCTATTGTATGGCTTTTGTGGTTTTAAGTGCGGCGTAACATCGCGGTTATTATTTTGGTTCAGTCTGCGTATTCCCATATTCTTCTTTGAAATACGACGCAGGTATCGAAGCAGTTGAGAGGGTCTCTTGAAGTTTGACCCTTGAGCATTCAGTCGGATATTGTTATCGTAAATTCCGTTGATAACGCAGTCAACGGAATTGCGGCCGGTTATACCACACATTTTGACTAATCTTGCCTTATCATGGAAGTAATCTTCTAAGGATTCTTCTCTTCGACTCCTTCTATCCAACATTTCTTGTAATCGATCGGCGTAGTTGCGATCATCGGGGAAAGTTTTAATTATCTTCTTTTGCCATTCATACCAGCTTAAGTTGACAGTAGTCCTTCCTTGATACCATTTCTTTGCTTGACCGGCGAGTTTTGGGAGGGCATAGAAGATAATCTGCCTCTCACTCCATTTGTATATCTTTGCAGTTTCGTTAACTTTTCTGATCCAACTAGCAGCTGATTGTACATTAGCATCGGGATTGAACTCCGGAATGACATTCTGGGCACCTTCAAAATGATGGTCCGTCTTACCAAATATTCGCGCCAGCTTCTTTAGTACGTGTGAGTCTTCACAAGAAGCAGAGTGTGAATTTCTTTTCTTTTTATTTGGTTTGCGTCCCCGTACACGCGATCTAGCTCGCGATGTTTGTGAGTTAGCTGATGGGCTTGAACTCGACGACGTTATAGATCGAGAGCGATAACGTTTTCTTTTATTTGAGGTTCTGCCACGTTTCCAGTTACTATCAGAGTTGATAATACTGTCATCACTACTATTTGATTTAGTACGTCGCCAAGTACTTCGTTTTTGTGATGTTACACTTGAAGTAGTGTCAGTGCTACTCGATACTGATGGAGATCGTCGACGCGATCTACCGCGGTAAGTCTCTCTTTTACGGCGCCGACGTCTATCACGGGGCCTACTAACAGAGTGTCTCCTTCGTGAAGGCAGCTCATCACGGGTCTTACTGCGAGAATCTCTTAACTTTCCACAAAGATGAGGCGGGGTATGGGCGGAGCCTTCCGACATGATTCAGATGGTTTATGAGTGGAAACTAGTTATTCAAGTATGTGTAGGTATAGTGTGATGTTAAGTAAGTGATAAGTGTTATTAGTTATAAGGGGGTGTTTAAGTAGGAAGAGGCAAAAGAAAAGGGAAGGCAGATTAGATTACCGAATCCTTTAGCTAAATAAGTAGGTATTTGAAAAGCATCCAATTAATTTTAATAAATATATATCTATTATAGTATAACTAGTTAGTCTAAACAGTGTGTATAATTGCATTGATTTATTAATATTATAATGTGCATATAAGTAAGTAGTGTAATTAATCACTGCATTAGGTATGTGTGCAACATTAATGATGTTTCCAGACTAAGAACACTAGGTGTAATTTAATGCCCTCATAACAAGTACATAATAATTTAAATTGAAATATTATAATTATTAATTTGTATAAAAAATAACTTATTTTACAAAATTTATTATGCCCACACTATAATTACAGACCACACCATATATAACAATAGACCTGATATAAACAAGTAGGCCAAACACATATTTATAATAAATAATTATAGCAGTCTCAAATACTAATAAAATTAAAACAAAAAAAAAAAAACAAAAATAAAACTATTACCGAAAATATTAATAGGAAGTATACAGAATTACAAGAGGAAATAACCAAAGTGTGGGAAATGGATAAAGTCATTATAGTCCCAATACTGATATCTACAACTGGTGTTATTCCAAAACAAATATTCATTAGTTTTGGTGCACTAAATCTTTCCAAATACATGTACATAACAACACAAAAGCTGCCATATTAAACACTTGCTGTATAATAAGGTTGTTAGGTTTTTTTTTTTTTTTTAAGATAATAATTCTACAGCTGTAAAAAGTAATTTACCTTCACAAAACTATGACTAGAACCTCACACCCATGAGATTCTCAAATACTAAACAATAATACTAGAGTTTATTTGCCAAAACAGCGCTCCCCAATTATTACTTATAATCTGCATTAATTCATTCAATTACAGCAATATAACGATTACTTAAATAAACTTTAAGTATTGTTGTTTGCCCCACAATTAATCAACTGGCACCCAAGGTAAGAGTAAACTTGTGTAGTGGGTGTTGGGCTCTCTCACATAGTAAGACATCAGCAACGTTAGGTAGTCAAGGTCCAATCAGTGGAATAAGAATAAATATTAAAGTTTTACAATTTATTAACTGTTATAAGTATTATAATTGTTACCTACGGGTACTTGGTTTAGACAACATGAGAAAGTTGTTCCCTACTGAGATATTTTACTCACTTAAGTACTTTAATGGCTCAGTTATGAATATGTTTCTGTGCCAAAATTCATAGGTAGGTAGGTACTTATTATTTAAGTATGATACTAATGTATTCTTATAGGGATGTACTTACATAAAGTAATAAGATACATGTTGTAGATAATTATCCAATAGATAGCAATAAATAATAATCTTTATATTGTTTTTATAGAATGTAAATACAGTAAGTTAGGTACTAACGGTATATAATTTAATCAGGTATTCTACCTGTTCAGAATATTTTTAATCATGCCTGGGATATAATTAATTAAATATATATACATATAATAATGAAAAGTTAATCACATACATTTCTGTAAGTCGACAAAATATCTACATGGCTGTACATATTATTATAATAAAAGAACAACTAAGTAGGTACTTCGTTTCCGAGTCGACGCAAGCGCCGGAATGGCGGACGAGAGGAATCATCGCTAATCGGCACTATTTCTTATCACCATTGACTATTATCTACTTATTTATAAATGCTAATAATATTGTCAGGTGATATGTAGATTTAGGTGTGAATAACAATAATTATGTATACATACCAGGTTTCATCCCACTTCTGATATATTAACTTACGGGAACTTGTTGATAAATAACACTTGATTCATTTACTTTATAATCACTGTATTTTCATTCAGGTGCTTACAACATATCATTTACAAAATTAAAACTAATACTTTTATTTTCCACACGTCTTGACTTCCAACCTCTACGCTTTTCTTCTTCGAACGCGCCCACAGACATCCGTTCAATCATGGCCGCTTCTTTTTTTTTTTTAAACATCGTTTAGTTACTTATTACAATATTAGAATGAATTATATAATCATGTGCATTTACTGAACAAACATTTAAATATTTTAATATTTGTATTCTTATTATAGTTTTTATTTAAAAGATCTTAACACAAGGTGGACCAAGGGAAACCGCTGGATGCTTCATGCGCAGAGCCAATCGTCGTGGGGAAGGCCTATATCTAACAGTGGACGTCTTTCAGCAGAAATGATGATGAGGATGATGACATAATCAGGTACATAGGCCTCTCCTCTTCAAGAAGAAGTGGGGTGTAATCTACCACGCGGGCCCACTGTAGGTGTGCAGGTGACATAATTTTACATCTTAGAATTTTTGCTTTTAATGACATACCGTTAAAGACGGTATTTCAATAAAGAAAATTCTATTTTATCAAAGTAAATAATCAAGGAAGTACCCATTCAGAAGATTTCAGATTGGAAACCTCAAGTCCGTATTTGGACATTCCAGCACATCACACACATCGTGGACATCGTTGGTCGTGTTGTTGGGTTTAACATTGCATCACCTCGCTCAACTGCCGTCTTCCTTCCTATTCGCTCAGTTTTTCTGAGTGAATAGGCTCTTAATAAACTAGCGCGCTTTACCATTAACGATCGCATCACTGCTTACCATCAGGTGGGATTGCGGTCAAGCGCTAGTTTATAACTATTAAAAAAAAAAGAAAAATAAAAATTAATGATGTGCTTGTAGGTAAAATCATATGTCCCTGAAAGGAACAACAGGGTTTTTGTTACATAGTGTATATGATAGGCTAGCTGCACCGCGCGGTTGCGTAGGTTTCGATATATATATTTTTTTATATGCTCCGCTCCCATTGGTTGCAGCGTAATGTTATATCGCGCAAAAGACATCAGTGTAGATAATTTTATGCCCACTTTTAAAATTGAAGGACAGGTGTATCATCTCATTGGTAGCCTTTTACAAGCCAAGGCAAGGTCAAAACCAACAATTCTTACAAATATATTTAACTAGCGGCCGTCTGCGACTTCGTTCGCGTGCAGCTAGTTATGCTCTGCTCCTGTTGGCCGCAGCGTGATGTTATATAGCCTACAGCCTTCCTGGATGAACGAGCTATCCAACGCAAAAATATTTTTTCAAATCGGACCCGTAGTTCCTGAGATTAGGGCGTTCAAACAAACAAACTCTTCAGCTTTATATATTAGTGTAGATTACGGTACTGAGTTTATCAAGACAACAACAACAAGCAACAAATTTTACTTTTTATACTTAGAATATATTTACACAATTTATTAAAGGATTCTTAAAAGATTATGATCATATTGAACTTCATCATCACTTGATCTTGATAGTGGCTTGCCATGTACCGTTCATAGTTCAATAAAACTGTTTATTTTTTTATTATAAGACTCCTTTGTTTTTCAAGCTTTTTTGCTTCTTTTTCGAATTGGACCAGTAAGTAGTTCCTGAGATTAGCGCGTTCAAACAAACAAACTCTTTAGCTTTATATATTAGTATTACATGTGTACTAGTTGTAATTAATACTTTCTCTATATGTACTACTCTACTGTAATCCTTACTTAATATTATAAATGGGAAAATGAGTTTGTTTGTTTGTTCCGATTTCACGACGTAACTACTAAACCGATTGCTTTGAAATTTTGCAGACGTAAAGTTAGAAGTCCGGATTATATAATAGGGTACTTTTTATCCGGGAAAAATTGATATTCCCAAGGGAAATCTAAAAAGTGTGATATAATAACCGAACTCCACTCTGACGAATCATAAATAAACGTGTTGTTATTATGTTTTGATCGAGTGTAGTTGATTGTTAAGTACATGTCCGACAGCTGTGTTACTAAATATGTCTCAGAATCTATTACGAGGTAATGAGTGTCGATGTTATTTTGTTGAGCAGTCCATAAACAATGGATTCTTCGCACACACGTCAAAGTGTTGACGTGTGTGCGAAAGAGCTAGAGATGCTCTAATTTTAGGATAAAAACCGGTTTTCATACAGAACTTTTGATTACTCAGTTCATCACGCTTGACTGGCTGTTGAATTTAGTCCATCTGCACCCTAATGCGGATTTACACTGGGTCGATTATTGCCGTCCGGCTGGTCGCAAAACAAGTCGCCTATAACCCATTTACACGGGTCGATAAAAATCTCAGATGACTGTTCCCTTTATATGTCGGCCTTTTAGTCACCTGAAGCATGCGAACTGTCCCGCAAGTATTTTAATTACTTGCGATTTGGTTCACCTGCTAAAGCCTGCCTATTAGATTTAAGGCCTACACCTGTTCCACTACCGACGAGAAAGTGAATTACAATCGACTATTTTATCATTCATGATATTTTACAAACTATTATTATTTGTTGCCTCAGAAGTCATACGGAGACGAAGGAGTCTAGTCTCCACGACACAGGCTAGTGTGGAGGGCAGTGCTATACAAATATAACAATGTTTTTTTTCCGTACAATAAGTTATTTAAAAGTCTACAGAAATGGTATATTATGTCTATTTGTTATGGATATCCCATTCACATTTTTTTTATCATTTACTTTTTACAACAAATAATGGGTAATTTTCGAAGCGATTTTAACCAATACAACATTCATCCTTATCCAATTAAATACCTTAAATACATTGTTGAGTGCCCAATATCTATCTATGTGTTACAGCATATGATTTAAATGAATATTTTCGAAGATATTACAGATTTAAAAATTGCGGGACGTAGCGTCTGCCTGTGGCGGTACCGGCTGAGGCGGCGGAAGCGGCTGGCCGCTGTTTTTTTTTATACAACGTTCAGTTTTTCTGTAGTGTAATTAGTATCAGCATTGCACCTGTGCGAAGCCGGGGCGGATCGCTAGTTTATTATATATTTATCATTTAATAAACATGTAATAGAGAGAGTTCTCGACAGTAATATGCACCTAAAGTGATCACCTATTAATACATAATTAAAGGTACGTAGTCGGTTCCATTATTAATAATATCTAAGAAGACCACCAGACAAAGTCTTGCCGCCAAGCGATTCGGTGTGTTCCGGCATGATATCTGGTGAAGCCATACGGAGGACGAGTCTGAGTAGTTGTGTTGCGATATATGCCGTGTATCATGCGCCAAATGTTGTGTGTCGGGAGTTTGGTAGTGGAGGGTCTCCAGATCAATCTCCCTCTTGCAGCATCGTTGGTCGAGTTGTTGGGTTTAACATTGTATCATCTCGTTCAACTGCCGTCTTCCTTTCTATTCACTAAGTTTTTTAAGTGAATAATAGGCTTAATAAAATAGCGCGCTTTACCATCAACGATTGCATCACTGCTTACCATCAGGCGGGATTGCAGTCAAGCACTAGTTTATCTATCTATCTATACTAATACATAAAGCTGAAGAGTTTGTTTGTTTGAACGCGCTAAACTCTGGAACTACTGGTCCGATTTGAACAATTCTTTTTGTGTTGGATAGCCCAATAATTCAGGAAGGCTTTAGGCTATATAACATCTCGTTGCGATCAATAGGAGCGGATAATATATTTATTAAAAAAAGAAGACTTAACATAAGTAGAATATTTACAAGCGAAGAAGAGTTGCAGGCAAAAACTGTGATAATTTTTATAAAGGTTTAGACTTTAGAGATGTTGATTCACAGCTGTCAGATGTGTGTTAGTCTTCATGGTGGTTATATTGAAAAATAAAATTGGTTTCATTTGATTTCCTTCATTAGTTTATAGTTAGGACAATTCATTATGGGAGCACTTAGGTACATATGTTTCCCTTTTACTGACACGAGACTTACATCTATTCTAATTTTCTCGCCCTCGTAAAGCTTAAGTCGTGTATATGTACTTTCTAAGAATATCTTGGACACCTTGACTGAAGGTGAAGGAAAACATCTTGAGGAAACCTGGACTTTAAAAGTCTGAAATCGCCAACCCGCATTGAGCCTGCGTGGTGATTACGCTCAATCCTTCTCTATATGAGAGGAGACCTGTACCCAGCAGTGGGACGATAAAAAGGCTGATGATGATGATGATCCGCTTCCTTATCGGTGATGTTTTTTTATTTAAAATTTGGCTCACACTTGGAATTACTCCTGTATAGTGAGTGTGTTTACAAACATTTCAACTCACACAAATAGCCAGACCCGGAGCAACTATCAACACAAATATTTGTTCGTGCGGGAATCAAACACCCGACACGCAGCGTAGCAGTCGATCGCTCAGCCACTACGCCTCAGGTGGCGGGTGGGATTGAGAAATTGTTGATGAAAAAACAAAATATGGAATTATTTTTTTTTTGTTAGCTCTGGCGATATGTAACTTATAATGAATGTTTTTTTGAATAAATATCTAATACATTAAGTTACATCACCAATAATCATTATCTTAAATCTCTTTGCTAAAAATGTAACTTCCGGCTTACTACCCAAACTAAATCAAAATTAATATATCCTGTCCATAGACTATTTTGTAAGTATAATTCGTACAATTAAAGAACTTGACATACTATTAACACTACCTTATTTAGCCAAGAGTTATATAAAATGTAGAAATGAATGATATCATTAAGCACAGGGGCTGACCTTAGTGAACGATTCTAATGTATCTAATTCTATTGTGGACTACCTTAACGGGAGGAGTAAATAATTATATATTACCACCCATCAGACAAAGTCTTGCCGCCAAGCGATTCGTCGTGTTCCTGCATGATGTTTAGTGAAGCCGCACGGAGGACGGGTCTGAGCAGTTCTGTTGCCCAAATGAATATAACAATTTTGATGGATATTGCACACTTCACTTTGTAGTAATAAGAAATTTTGTATGAGCTTTTTAGACGAAGTATTTTTTTTTTTTATTAAATATAAATCAGCGCTTGACCGCAATCCCGCCTGATGGTAAGCAGTGACGCAATCGTTGATAGTAAAGCGCTATAGATAACTCAATAGTAATGGCCTGGACTGATAAGCTTCTCGTCGTTAGTTTAAACCCTCAACATACTGCTATACAATGAAGCAACGCCGTCAGTGCCCAAGGCTTTCCACTCTGACCGGTCTAGTGCTGCCCGCATTCATCGGCATCCCGCGACCTTCACCAGGTAATCAGTCTACCTTGTTGGGGGCCTCCCTACGCTGCGTCTTCCAGTAAGTGGCTGCCACTCCAGAACCTTACTGCCCCATCGGCCATCGGTTCTCCGATCCAAATACCCAAATTGACAAATTATCATAGTCAACTTTACATACCGTAGTGACATACTTATGTTCCTGTGTCTCCTAGATGGGGCAGAGGACGTTCACAGTGCGCCGCCATTTCGTTCGGTCTTGAGCTTTGCGATTTATTTCACTTCAGGTATTCCCTATGTTCTGCGCTTCTGCGATGACCGTACGCCACCAGGTCTGCTTAGGGCGGCCACGTTTACGCTTTCCTTGGGGATTCCAATCTAGGGCTTGCATTAGTATATGTTTAGGATCCCTGCGGAGCGTGTGACTGATCCAGATTTATGTGCGGTGTTTGATCTGCTGGACGATCTAGGTTTCTCTGCAGCACTGAAATTAAATAAAATCGTTTATTAAGCAAGTAGGATCACCGATCACTTTTACATGTCACTTTTTTTAAACTCGATGGAGCCGGCATTTCCTAACTGATTACCTCTGAGAAGAAATAATCGAAACAAACTTAGGGATCATCGTGTTTTTTCAAGTCCAGACATTAAACATAAAAACGATTACAATCATTTACGTGACTTAAAAAAAACAGTGTTTAAAATGTCATAATTAACCATATTGCTTGATAGCAATGCTTAGCAGAGCGAGCAGCTCAGTTCCAAGCTGTATTGTCTTCTAAATAATCAGTGATTTTATAATACCCCTTTTTGCAAAGTTTGGCCTTTATATAGCTTTTAAATCGTTGAATGGGTAAGTTTCGAATGTCCCCACAGACCTACATTTGAGATTTTCTCGGGCCAATATATACGGAGAATACAACGAAGACATCGCTTGGCAACTACCTGGAGATTATACGAGAGGTCTTTTAAATCAATAATTAAATAAATTTGACAAATTGTAGTGGCTTGATGAGCTGGCGACTGTATGTCACTAAACATAATCCTTTATTTTGATACCCATATCTTCCTAGCTTCAGTATTGATATGGGAATTCGGAAAATTCCTCAAGACTAGGCGATCTGTTTATCATACTATTAATTTATTATTATTACGTATTGGCTCGCCTATGGTTATTGTTATAACAGACGCGACAAGATCGATTTTGATAGCTTGGAGACAGACGGGTATCGTCTGTCGTATGTTTAACTACAGAAATAGATCGTACAGAAATAGATAGTAAGTACTTACTTATGAAATTCATGACTCATGATGACGTCACATACAGTTTTTTTTTCTGGTTGGGTAATCATCAAATGAAATCTCCCGCTCTGGGCGGAGAGGAAGGGCGTTTCAGACTTTTACTGACTAAAACCCACCCGTCTTTCTTCACTTGCCTGTGCGCCAGACCCACGGTTTCTTTTTTAACTAACCTGCAACCCTGACCCAGGAGGCATCGGTCTTCGTGGACCCCGTCACGATGTGCTGACATCTCATTGAGACGCGCGTGAAACACAACGCGCTTTCGACCCAGGCCTATGTATTAATCCTGGTCACAAACTATTGGTTTGCTAAATTTCATCCAAATAGGTTTGGTAGTTTTGGCGTAAAACAGTAACAAACACCCACCCATTTCATACATTTTTTCTTTTATATTTTTACATTGTTCTCACTTAAGAATCAGGAATAATTATTTACCTAGAATATTGCAAGATAATGATTTAAAAGTGTCCTTGAAGTTTTTTGATTAATCTACTCGATAGAGATCTACGTTTTGGAATGGGCAACTAGATTCAACTTTCTGAGTAACTGAACGACTCTTAACTGAATTGACTTAACTTGGTGAATCAGAACTTTTGAAAATAATCAACTTCTTTTGCTGATGGAAACAAAATTAAGGTAAAAATAATTAACTTTAATTAAACTGCAGTGCTGCACACCCCCACTCTACTTCGAGTTGGACAAATATCAACTTTATCTCAATGATAATTACGTTCATTTCAAAGTAACAACCATTATTGAAAAAGTTGTTAAAAAGTTTGAAGTTGCAGCGTAAACTGATCTTTATTGAGTAGGAATTAAAGTTATTACACAGTTTGGCAGGGACTTCTTCTTAGTCGATACAGTCTTACTAGAGCGGTCGTGGTCATCATTATGAATCAGGATGAGTGATGAATTTTTCAGTGGTGAGCCATAACATCGGCTGCCGGCAGAAGTTACCACCCACCAGATAAAGTCTTGCCACCAAACGTTTCGTCATGTTCCGGCATGATGTAGTGAAGCCATACGGAGCGCGGGTGTGAGCAGTTGTGTTGCGATGTTTGCCGGGTACGATGCGGCAAATGTTGTTGTGTCGGGAGTTTGGTCGTGGACGGTCTCCATATCAATCTCCCTCTGGCGCAGCGTCGTTGGTCGTGTTGTTGGGTTTAACATAACATCATCTCGCTCAACTGTCATCTCCCTTCCTATCCACTAAGTTTTTTAAGTGAATAGGCCTAATAAACTAGCGCGCTTTACCATCAAAGATTGCATCACTGCTTACAATCAGGCGGGATTGCAGTTATCAAGCACTGGTTTAAAATTATTAAAAAAAAAATGCGTCGCTATTCATTACGGACTGCATCCTTCCGGGTACATTCACTAACTGAGCACTTAGTCGCATCCTTGATGTGGTCCGACCATCTCATTGGTGATCTGCCACGTGGTCTGATGCCCACAACCATTCCCTGCACCAACAATTGCACCTACACAATTGGTGCAGTGGCTAAGTGATCGACTGCTGCGCCGCGTGTCCCGGGTTCGATTCCCGCACGGAACAAATACTTGTATGGACTACAATTACTTGTTTCGGGTCCGGCTCTTGTGTATGTAAGTTTATATGTTTGTAAACGCACCTACGACACAGTAGAAATTCCTAGTGTGGGGCAAAGTATTAAAAAAAAAACATGTTTAATGGAGTCACTACCGCGAGGACACATGGCCGAAGAAGGTCAAATTGAGTTCCGTTAATCTGGAATCATTTGTAGGAAACTCGGTCCTAGCATCCGTCTCCAGCACCACATCTCCAATGCGTCAACCTTCTTCTTCTCGGTTTCACGAAGTGTCCATATCTCCGACACATAGGTACAGGAAAATGGGGAATATGAGACAATAAACCAGCCTGGTTTTCGTGGTCTTTGTAATGTTCAATGATGAAATGGCAGGGACATTGACGCGCAAACCATGAATTCGGCGCATGGTTCTGAAACATAGAGTAGAAAACGGCGGATACCCAAAAAGATTTTTTTTTTGTATATTCGGATAAATCACACAGATTGAGCTAGCCCCAAAGTAAATTCGAAACTTGTGTTATGGGATACTAACTCAACGATACTATATTTATAATAGATAAATATCCAAGACCCAGGCCAATCAGGAAAAGATCGTTTTCCATCATGACCTGGCCGGGGATCGAAACCGGGGCCTCCACGTCGCAGGCAGGCGTGTTGACCGCTGCGCTACGGAGGAAGACATTGTGTAACACACAATCAGTAGCAATGGATTTCATTTTTAAGTATTAACAACATTCATTACGTTACTTACATTGTTGAGCAGATACGTTTTCGAACAAATGGAGTAATGGATTAGCAATACACTTCCAACTGATAGTATTAGTGTTTTACGCAATCAGGGTGCAGCTTTGTCATAAAGTCCACACCTACACAGTCATAACCAACACGAAGTACTGAATCCTTTGAAACAGATTGCGTGGCGATGTGTGATTATAAAGGCGAAATTCCATGTGCGTATACAGTATGTTAAGAAAACCCTGTCCGACCCGTGAAGTTATTGTTAGGTATCGATAACTGATTCTACTAATGGATACAAAACCGGGCTAAACTTAAAAAAAAAATCCCCCTAAAAAATAAATACTATTTCGCAAAAAGAGGTAACTTAATAAATGTGCGTTGACTACCATTCCGCGGGGGCGCGCGGCAGGGCACGCGGCACGTGGTCGCATCGCTATTCGCTCATAATAATACCGGTGTTGTCACTTTTTTAAAAATTACCAAATTTCGGGGAAGTTGGAATTAATTCGCGGAAAAAAAGATTATTTCAAAATTCATTTGTATTGGTACTATGATGATTACGTAAAATTTTATTTTATATTTGGTCATGTGTTTATCTAACCTTTATTATCCTTATGGGTCGGACAGGGTTTTCTTAACATTGTATATGTGTATGCTTGTTGTTTCTTCACACTCAAACAGCTGGACGGATTTGAATGAAAATTGGCACACATGATATTCAGGAGACACAATATAGGGGAATTAACTAAGAGGAGATATCATCCCGATATTTCTAAAAAAATCACAACATCTAGTAATCAGAACACAAACAGAAAATATCTTGGTAAAATAAGTAGTCTTAACAGTATTGTGGTATCAAACAAGTCTCATAGAAAACAATAATTCTTCATTTATAAAACAGTGGAACAGCATTAATAAACGAATGATATTCACAGTGTATTTTAGGCACGCAGAATGTGAATAATTATCATGATTTATGAAGGCAAAGTGCGTATTTCCAGTGTGGGCTAGGAATAGATTTTCCTGGTTTTTCGCCGAAACATTTCGTGAATCGTAAGTTCCTCGATTACGAAAGGTCGACTGATTTTATGTAAGTGCACTAATTAGCAGATTAATCATGATTCTGAGCAGGAACCGCAATTACTAGACTAATAGACGATATTCATCATTTGCATAGGCTCGTCCCAACTAGGTTGGGTTCGGCCGTCAGTCTCACCGGCGGTATAATTGCGTTACATACTACAAGTAGCAATGGATTGCATTTTAACTGTTCAACAATATTCATTGCGTCATTTACGTTGTTGAGCACACACATTTTTCAAGCATAACGAGCAATGGATTAGCAATATGCTTCGAAATGATTCCAATTTATTGAAAAAGTGTATTACGCAATTAGGGTGCAGATTCAGGTGAGTATCTGTATTTTTCATGGAGCGACTGCCCGTCTGACCTCCACAGCTCAACTGAGAAATAAGTCACCCCTTAGTATCAGACTTTTGGAATTCTGACAATTGCTTGGAGCAGTGGTGGTAGCGGAGCAGTGGTGGCCTATTGGTATCAACCGCGACTTGCAAGATAGAGGTCGTAGGTTCGAACCTCGCCAGGCGCTTTACAATCATACAATTCGCATAGAAAACAATAATACTTCATTTTTAAAACAGTAGAACTGAGAAAGTAAAATTAAGTGGCAGTGGGCGGGTCACATTGCTCGTAGAACCGATGGCCGATGGGGCAGTAAGGTTCTGGAGTGGCGGCCACGTACTGGAAGACGCAGTGTAGGGAGGCAGCTAAGCTATATAAATGCCAAACTTTGCAAAAAGGGGTATTATAAAATCATTAAAACGAAAAAAATAAAAAAGAAAGCTAAGATATAGGTTGTGCGTTAATGGAGTATCAATGTGCATCGTTAAACCTTCTTCAAATAAAACCATAGATTTACGATTATTATTTAGAAGACAAAAAAGCTTGGGATTGAGCTGCTCGCTGCTCGCTGTTCTTCTCAGAGGTAGTCAGTTAGGAAATGCCGGCTCCATCTAGTTTAAAAAAATGACATGTAAAAGTGATCAGTGATCCTACTTGCTTAATAAACGATGAAATCGATTTCATCGAACGATTCATCGTTTATTAAGCAAGTAGGATCACTGATTCACATTGATCACAAGTTCATTTCACTTCATAGATATCTAATGGTCACCATTCCACGGACCCGATTCTTAACTTGTTTGTATTGCACAGCACATCATTTTCGACTTTATCATTAAATCATCAAGGCTCAAGGTTGATTGGGAATATTTAACAGTTTGGGGTAGCTTGACCTGCTGTCCTCCGTACATGTGTTTACCACAAATAAAGAGCACATCACTTCACTAGATAAAAATACTAGCTATACTTGAAAGACTTTTCTTACAAAACTTTCATTGAATCGTTAGTTTCATTAGAGTCAGAGAAATTGTTAGTTTTATTTGAGTGCCTGAACAATGTTAAAGCAACTTGTCATTTATCACTGTGCCACGAAATGTTCAGTATTAACTAACTGTATGTACATTCACCAACAGTTTGCAAAGAAGTCAAAGCTGTCAGTTGCCACACTCATGGCTTTCATACACGTTACTGTTCACGGCATGTTGACGCCCTTTTATGTCGTGTTCCGCCTCAAAGGACGTAAAAATGTTAATATTTTGGTTCGGACTTTTTTGAGATTAGTGGCAATGACATTTTTCCACCGACTTCAAAACGGAGGACGTTTCTCAATACGACCGTATTATATCTATACACATATTAGGCGTACAAATAAGATTGCGCCGTTTAACATAAGATGTCCTCACTTAGAGATTTCGTTGAGATTGTCATCATATATAAAATGTGATATTGTAAGTTTGGACATCTGGTAATAACATACATTTAGATTATTACTAGACTCTGTATCAGTATATATATTTATTTTTGTGCAAAAATATTAAGTGTTGTGCCGAATAATTGTCATTTGCGGGAATTTTAGTTACTTCTTTAATTTGAAGAAATCTGCAGCTGAGGCCCTTCGATTTCTTGTACAAGCTAATGATGAAGCTGCTTTAAGAGTGAAAAGTTGACGCGAGTGGTTTCAAAAGTTTAGGAACTGTGAAGACGAAGAACTTAGTGGAAGAACGAAATCGTACAAAGACACGGAATTGAAGGAAGATAGAAGGAAGACGAAAAACGCGACCATTTTTTTTTTAATAATTATAATTTAGTGCTTGACTGCAATTCCGCCTGATGGTAAGCAGTGATGCAATCGTTGATGGTAAAGCGCACTAGTTTATTAAGACTATTCACTAAAAAAACTTAGGAATAGGAAGGATGATGGCAGTTGAGCGAGGTGATGCAATGTTAAACCCAAGAGCAACACGACCAACGATGCTGCGCCAGAGGGAGATTGATCTGAAGACCCTCCACGACCAAACTCCCAACACAACAACACTTGGCGCATTGTACCCGGCACACATCGCAACATAACTGCTTAGACCCGTCCTCCGTACGGCTTCACCAGACATCATGCCGAAACACGACGAATCGCTTGGCGGCAAGGCCTTGTCTGGTGGGTGGTAACTTCTGCCGGCAGCCGATGTTATGGACTACGACCGAGAGAATATGATTACAACTTCAGATATGACAAAACTATTCTCCTGCGTGATAATGCTCGTCCACACGTTCGAAAACGACGGAAACTTATTTATAGACCTAGTATTTGTTCCCGTACAACTTCCTCGTTTATCTACCTATTTTTATGATTCTTTTATTGTTGAAGAGAAGATAATATACAACGTGTAACATAAAGGGTATATACATACCAAGGGCATGGCATCTTTACCTGATATCAAATTATATCGGAAGGTTTTCAACTCAAAATAAAATACTCAAAAAATTAATACTAAATTTTCGGTTCCGTGTGTTTCTTAAATTCAAATCATAACAAACGTGCACCACACTACATACGTTAATAACTACTCGTTACACGTCACATTACTTGGCAAAATCACGATAAATGTCTTCAAAAATTCTGTGCGCCTAGTATGATAGTAGCCTATCACAGGCGGTGCTTTTTCTCGTAACTTCCTAACATAAAGAGATAGGAATAAAAAACCCTTCTAATATCGATTGATATCATGTAAAGATGCCATGCCCTTGTTATGTATATACCCTTTATGTTACACGTTGTATAAGAGGCGAAGGGAGTCAGGGTTTGACTTGAAGTATTAGACTAGTGAGTTTGTATGTTTTTTCAATAAGTATTTTGAAGCACTATAATTTAATAAAGGTCTGGAGTAGAACTGGTGGTGAAGCCGGGACATATTCGAGGGAACTCCTCAACGATTCACAGCAGCTACCTTATTTGCGCTTGATTACGTTACGTTCGTTACGTTGTTATGTTTCGTTCCATAGAAATTTTAAAAAAATTGGTTTAGTAGTTTCTACGAGTACGGCGAGTACCTATCTATTCTGTTGTTGACCACTATGACCCGGATGACTCGCTTCGCCTCGTCTTTTATACCGCGTACATCGAGGGACCGGAACAATTTTCCTGCGGCGAATAAACGAATGCGCTTTACTATCAACGATTGCATCACTGCTTACCATCTGGTAACGCGGTCAAGCACTAATATTTAACATTTAAAAAATATATGTATGTAGATACGTAAATACTGAATGACAAAAAATTTATAACGGTATAAATCTAATATGTTGATAAATTAAAAAAAAATCGGGTCTAACCTATGTTACTGAAATAAAAACGCGCCGGCGATAATCGTACCCACGCCGTTTTCGTTAAAAATAGTCGTAAATTGGAGCGATGCGGCTAAATTTCATGTTGTTTGAAAGTTCATAAAAATAATGTTCTTGGAGAATTATACGAACCCGACAGAAGTTGTTCTGTATCAGTATCAATTATTCAGGCAAAAGTTCTTCATTCAGTTTTCTTCGAATTTGAATTTTTCTGGAAAGTTTTCCAATTTTTCCGTATTAACCTTGTTCGGACAAGGCTGAGTTTCAAATATTTTTTATATGGGGAATTAATATTGAGTTTTGACAGATTAGTATCCGATCATATTAATATACCTAATAAGCGTGAATGTTTTTGTTTTCTTTTTTGTTGTTTGTGTTTGATACTCTTTCCAGCCAAAACAATTGAACGTACCTATTTGCATGAAATGAAATATGTTTGGCACACGCATATTGGTTTCTTATTATAATATTCTCACCATTAATTCCGGTCGCATCCGAAGCCTTTTCAGCTTTGAGTCTAACTGCTGATTTTAGCTAAACTTCGATATTTTTCATGAAGCGTCTCCCGTCTGAACTCCACAACCCGAAGTCGATATCGAAGCATTGCAGTTAGACCAATTGTTGCACTTTTGAGGGTTCCAACAACCCGTAACGACCGGCGTGTGTTCGTATGGCAACCGGGACGATGTCGCCGATGGGCTTAACGTGCTTTCCGAGGCACGACCAGACTAGTGCAAATATTCTTAAGAACCCGCGAAATATTCGTTTCTATCCAGGATTAACACTCATACCGGTGAACCTGCAGGACGCAGCCGGTACCGGTTGTGTAAATCTGTCATTTTTATTCTGGAAAAAAGTAGTATCGGACTGTTGATAAATCAAATTGTAGTAAGAAACAGCAGGTCAACCTACCCCAAACTGTCAAATATTCCAAATCAACCTTGAGCCTTAATGCTTTAGAGATAAAATTGAAGATCTAATATTGAAATATGACCGATTGTAGTAGTTTAATGTGCTGACGTTGTACATAAAGCATAAAAAAGGGATCATATTACTAAGATTCCAGTGTTTGTCTGTCACCAGGCTATACATTCATAGATGATGCATTTCTTTTGCCACTCTAACAGCAAAGACGAAAAACACATTTTCATTTCTCTTATTCGGAAAGCAGTATTTTCTTGATCTGGTTATTGGGTAGAAAGTGTTATTTCCCTCCCTAGAGCGCGAAAGACTCATACAAATTACTTCCCACCCAAGGGTCGGAATGAACATTAAAATTAGAACTGCTGTCAGCTGTGAAGAAATTTGTGTAAAATAAAAACTAATAAAAAAAAAACGAGTGTGCTTATGACCACACGACTGAAGTGAAACTTCTTTCGCACCATCTGTATGTATGTATATATATATATATATATATATATATATATATATATGTGTGTACAATATATACATATATACACATAATTATACATATATTAATTTTCTATAAATATTTAAATTTATTTCATGCTTTCATTTATAAATTCATATTTTTGCATAGACCTCCAATTTTAAAAAAAAAGTGGATTCCCTCGGGGCCAAAAGTTCGGGCTCTTCCTCCTGAATCAGGGGACCCCAAACTCGGGTAGTCCACGACCTCTGGTTCCCGAGATAATCCACGGGGGGGTGAGGTAACTAAAGGGGGTCGGGGGGGAGGTTTCGTGGGGTTGCGGGGAGAGGGGGGAGTGGATTCCCTCAGGGCCAAAGGTCGGGCTCCTCCTCCTGATTCAGGGGACCCCAAACTCGGGTAGTCCACGACCTCTGGTTCCCGAGATAATCCACGGGGGGGGTGAGGTAATCAATGAGGGGGGTCGGGGGGCGTTCGCAGCGTCATGTTCTCGAAGAAATTCATAGTTCTTAATCAATCAAGGTACTTAGCTTAATAATTGAGCTTATGAGGCTCGAAAGCAATTTGTACTTTGTGTCCAATTATAGTATTGTGACGATATCTTCAAGCTTCTATACTTTCAATTATATCAGAAATGTTCAGCAAAAATATATAAAACAATATAAAGGCCAGAACAGAACGAAATTTATAAATTATTTGTGCTCTTAGGTAATCAATTGTTAACAAATCTTAAAAAGATCCAAAAAATATATATTGCCTTCGGCGAGATGCGAACTCACAACTTCATACTCGACTCAATTGTTAACAAATCTTAAAAAGATCCAAAAAATATATATTGCCTTCGGCGAGATGCGAACTCACAACTTCATACTCGACATGTCATACAATATTTATATGAGCCAGCTCCTTGTTTGTAGTACAGACGAAATAGGACTATACTCTGCTTCCGTTCGCCTTGCCCAATCATTTTTCGTAACGCTTTCGCCAGTTTACTCCCCAAGTCAAGCGTGCCTAAAGAAGTTTCACTTCAAAAATGCAGCGGCAATGTGAGTTTCTAAACAGCCAGTGTGAACTTAGCGCTAACTTCATTGAGCGAAATAGGTCGCAACCATAGAATTAAGAAGTACGATAGTACCTACTTATTAATTCTATGGTCGCAACAATAACGTTCCATATTTAAAATTTAAAAATTCGACATAAATTGGCGGGATACTAATCTGTTATGTATCTGTGACTGAATTAAAAAAAATAGTTACGTTAATACCTAATCTTTTATGCTAAGATTTTAATTTAAAAATGAGTTCAAGCGATTCTGAAATATTGACACCAGATTCAATTAAAGACGAGGCAAATTGTGTTATTAACAATCTTATACCACAAATCTCAAAAGAATACAATGATTTTATGAAGTGGCGGGCAGAGAAGAATATAAAATCATTTTCCGAAAGTGTATTTCTTACATATTTTAAAGGACTGTCTAGCAAACTACAACGTTCTTCGCTATGGAGCCGATATTCAAAAGTATACTTAGTGTAAAAAGCAATGTATGTTTGAAAAAATTCCATAATTTAACATCCTTTTTGAAAAAACAATCTCAGGGGTTCAAGAGTAGAAAATCAGGTTTTTACCTCTCATGAAGTGGAAATATTTTTAAATGATGCTCCTGTCGAGATATATTTGGCAGTGAAGGTAAGTTTACCTAAGTATTTATGAATTTATTCTAAAAAAGAATGTATTTGTTACACAAATACTAAAAAAACATATATGTTTCACAGGTGGTATTGATACTCGGTATAAGCGGTGCTTGCAGAAGCAGTGAACTCACAAATTTGACAATTAAGGACATTGAAAGTCAAGGCCAATTATTGCTAGTAAAACTGACTAAACAAAAACAAATATTGAGCGCGAATTGAATTGAGATTGAAATATATCAAATAGCAGAAACATTCCAAATAAAAACTTTTATTTCACGAATTGTCCAAATTTGACTATTCATTTTAAATAGAGTACCTATTTAAAATTAATAGCCAAATTAGGACTACCATTATTATATAGTGTTATCCATAAAAGTTCAGATAAACAACTAGTTTTATTTTCCTCATATTCGAAATGAAAAGTATAGTGTTTAACACGGGTAAAAGAATCAATTCCTACTCGGACAATAGCCGCCCTCGCTACGCTCGGGCGTCTAAATACCTCGGGAATTGATTCTTTCCACCCTCGGTTAACAATCTACTATTTATTTTTAAAATGTGTAGATCAAGGCTGGAAAAAATATAGATATTTTTTTTTTGTATTTCCGGTTTTTTTTTTTGTTGGGACGGGAAATCATCAAATGACTTCTCCCGCTCTGGGCGGAGCGGAAGGGTGTGTCAGACTTTTACTGACTAAAACCCACCCGTGTTTCTTCACTTGCCTGTGCGACGGCCAGGGCCGCGGTTTCTTGTTGAACCAACCCGCAACCCTGACCCAGGAGGCATCGGTCTTCGTGGACCCCGTCACGACGATCTGCTGACATCTCTTTGAGGCGCGCGTGAAACACGACGCGCCGTCGACTCGGGCCTGGTCCTTACCGGGCGGCAAGTTGCCCACTGCTCACCGCCCGCAGGCCCGCGCCTACGGTGGCTGGGAGTTAGGTGTCGTCTCCCGACCAGGGCGTCTACTGCGGCGGCTAGTGGCGTGAGGGCGCTGGGATTCCCGTTGCCTCACGCGCTCCGCCTCCTCCTTTGCCAGCATCACTGCTTCGCAGAAGGAGGTGACGGGCTGCCATGCACTCTCGCTCCGGACCATGGCCTGGACCAGGGTCGGACGCGAGAGATCGCCGCCGATCGCCGCTACGAGGACACGGCGGTGCTCTACCCAAGCCGGGCAGACCTCCACCGTATGCTCCACCGTGTCGTCAGGGCGATCCATACAATGGTGACACCCTGGCGTTTCCTCACGCCTAATACGGAACAGGAACCTCCCGAAACAACCGTGTCCGGTAAGGACCTGCGTCATGCGGAAGGTGAGGGCGCCGTGGCGCCTCTCTAGCCACTCCTCAAAGAGGGGACTTACCGCCGCTATTGTGGCGTGCCCATTGTATTTCCAGCCTTGATTCATTATCATCATCTCAGCGTTAATCCCAGTCGCATCCGAAGCTTTTTGAATCCGAAGTTTCAGCTTTGGAGTATGTTTAGAAGAAATATGTAGTTTGTCGCATAATATTGGCCATTGGCCCATAAAAAAAAGTGAATATTAATGTGAAAATGTGTAAACTTGAGCAAGATTTTTTTCAATACAACCATGACATACATTTTTTTGTGCCCCCGTATTACCAATGTAGATAGCAAAAAATACACAACAACAAACTCTTTTAGTTCTAATTCAACTAGTTACTATGCACAGTTAAAACATCTTAAAAAAAAAAGCATAAAAAAAAAAACAGTAAACGTTCGAAATACAAAATTACTGAAGAAAAGGTTTCCCGCGCACTACAGTTTGTTTTCTTTCATTCATACCGCCGTCAGTTCGCAACGGACCGTCGTGAGGGGAGGTCGCGCGCTTTCCCGAATTTCCATACGGAACTTCGTGAGTTCGAAAAGTGTTTTTCTAGTCAGTTATTTGTGGAAATTATTCTGTGTTGTGTTATACATAATGTTTTCAGTTCAGTTTTAATAGTTTTGGTTGAGATATGAATATTGCAATGGCTGATACGGATGAAGAAAACATTGAGGGTGAGTTTAAAAATTGTATCATAGTTATAACAGACTTCAAAATATCGTTTCGAAATTCTGATTTCTAAATGGACTTAATTTTGACAGAAGTATAAAAAATATAATATATTTTACTTTGTTCGCCTTATTTAGTTGCGTCAGAAAATAGATACCTTTATTGTATCGTTGAATAATTAATTACTTTTAACACCAACACACGTCAAAGTAATGCATTAAATGCATAATCAATATTGATTAATACCTACATTTTCCTAACCTATTGTAGACAGACAAATATCATTTATATCATCCTTGTTTTGACTATATCGTTAACATACTCGTGTTTTGTTTTTATGTGAATTGTATAACATAACTTACAGTATGTGTATTAGGAATGTTATGAATATGAAATTTCGGATATGGATTAGCTACGGATATAGAAATAATTGTTATACGGATATAAAATTATTTCTGATTATATCTTAGTTTCGGATTATTTCGGTTACGGATAATATTATAATAACGTGTCGCAATTAGGCTCCGCCTCTATCCGATATTATTCGAAACATTTTCTTTAGATTCGGTTACGGATGTGGATATTTTATTATCGGATATCCGATGTGGATATTTTATTGTCAGTCCGAATACAGGACCAGACCTTGTTATTAATATGGCAATGTTTATTCATAATTGTAATGTTGGTAAGACTAACATGTTAAAATATTAATGTTGGTACTATTGTTTTTTAAACCGTTCTGATTGGTCGATTGTTGTCGTGTGATTCCAAAAGTGTAAGGTGTGTAGCTCAGGAATATCAAATAAAAAAACTATATTGATATGAAGAAAATCCTGCTTTTATTTCAAAATAACATTAGGTTATGGGCCCAGGCACATATACCTATTTGTTAAAAAGTTTGAAGTGAGCTACAACAGTAAAGTCGGCGAGAAGGAAAAGTGAGGTTAAGTGACCTCATTACGGCATTGTGGCGTGGTGCGCGGTGCAACCCAGAACAATCATCGTCGAGGAGTACTTGTTCCAGGTGAAAGGACAAGGTCGGAATGGAAGGCAACAATAATGTCAGTGTGATCAAATTGGAAGGAGCAAAAAATTGGAATATCTGGAAATTTCAAACTAAAGTACAGTTGAGAGGCAATGGCTGGTTGGACATTGTGGAGGGAAACCAAATTAAGCCTGAAAATGCCAGTGAGATAGCTTCATGGGAAGCTAAAGATGCCAAGGCGCAAACTTTACTGGTTACTCGGATGTCGGAGGAGGCAATGCTGCATATCATTACGTGTACGAGTTCTTTCGAAATGTGGCGAAAACTTCACAGTGTTTATGAACAGAAAAGCGAGACTAGCGTGCATATTATACAACAACGTTTTTTCCAATACAAGTTTGAAAAGGGCACAGACATGTCAGTATTTTTGTCAAAGGTGCAAGAAATGCAAAACCAACTAAAACAAATGGGTGAAGAGATTTCGGATAAGTTTGTAGTCACAAAAGTATTAATGTCATTACCAGACGAATATAAACATTTCATATCGGCTTGGGAATCTGCGCCGGACGACAAGCAAACACTTGACAATTTGATTGCAAGATTATTAATCGAAGAAGAGAGGGTTAAAGGAAAATACGAAGAAGCGCAACAAACCTCTTCTGCGTTCTTAGTGAAAAATAAGCGGCCTATAAAATGTTTCAAGTGTGGCAAGAATGGACATTATCAATCTGATTGCAAAAGTAATAAAAGTAACAGTGAAGAAAATGTGATTAATAATAACTGTTTCTTTTGTGGAAAGTTTGGCCACTTCAAGTCCCAGTGTCGTTTTCGAAAGCAAAGATTGGCAAAAATGGAAAATAAAACGAAAAGTAATGCGTTTATGGTGGTGTCTGATTCGTCGCAAAAACTGCAAAAATCCAAATGGTTAGTGGATTCTGGTGCTTCGGATCATATGTGTAAGGATCGCGCATTGTTTACATCATTTACAACTACACCGTCTAAGTCTGTGATTATCGGTAATGGCGCCACTATTAATGCACGTGGTTGCGGACAGATGGCAGTTCAAGTATCGAACGGGAACGTATGGATTGATACAGTAATAGACAACGTACTGTATGTTCCGGAATTGAAAACAAACCTGTTCTCTGTCAATCGCGCCACAGATAAAGGTTATGTAATGATGACGGATGACAGTTCATGTAAGTTTTATATGTCAAACGAATTATGTGCCGTAGCGGAAAGAATTGGAAGCTCTTATTACATGGATTTACGTTATAATAGTAATTATGACACGGCGAGTATTGCAAAATTAATACCGGATGACCTGAATGAGTGGCACAGAAGATTAGCGCATCAAAATTTCACATACAAGGTGTCTCAAAAATAAGTTCACATTTGCTTATCTTATTACGCGAAAGCAACTATTCTGAGGGGCGCGGGGGGTATGTCAGTCGGTAGTCTGGCTCTTGGGAATTTAGTCGCTATGGAGCGTTTCTCTGGTGCGGACCGTGCGTTTTGCGTACGTGAGTTTTACAAAAACGGTAATTCGGCGACTGTAGCGCGTAGAAAATTCTGCAGTATTCGACATATTCGTCACTTAAATGATGCGCCTAGCACTCGTCTCATTGCAAAATGGGTTGAGAAGTTTGAAGAGACTGGGTCAACTCTGGAGAAACCAAAATCTGGGCGACCAAGAACATCAAGAACAGCCGAAAACGTGGACAGTGTTACTCAGTCTATTCGAGATGATCCAAACCTCTCGATTCGGAAGCGTGCTGTTGCTTTAAATGTGCACAGATCTTCATTATGCCGCATTTTACACAAAGATTTAAAGCTGCACCCGTACAAAATTCAGTTAGTGCAAGAACTGAAGCCTCAAGATGCTGGTCAGAGGCTTGCCTTTGTAAATCAGATGATTGAGCGCTTTCCAACGTTCACCAACATCTTGTTTTCCGATGAAGCCCATTTTCACCTGAATGGGCATGTAAACAAGCAAAATTGTCGTTACTGGAGTGCAACCAACCCAAAACAAAAACATCAGAAACCGCTACATTCACCCAAAGTCACCGTATGGGCAGCGATGTCGGCGCGAGGAATTATCGGCCCTTACTTTTTTGAAGATGGAAGGGGACGCACACTCACAGTGAATTCAGAGCGTTATGTGGAGATGTTAGACGAGTTTTTCGTACCCCAACTGCAAAACTTTCCTAGTTACAACCAAAGAACATGGTTCCAGCAGGATGGAGCAACTTCACACACGTCCAACAGATCTCTGCCTCGAGTTCGAGAAATTTTTCCGAACAAATTAATCTCCAGGCGAGGTGACATAAATTGGCCTCCACGGAGTCCCGATTTAACGCCTATGGATTTTTTCCTGTGGGGTTATGTCAAATCAAAAGTTTACGCTAATAAACCGACTTCCCTGGCACAATTAAAAGAAAATATCCGTCATGAAATGGCAGCCATCACGGAGACTACCTGCCGAGCTGTCATAGGCAATTTTAGTGCCCGACTAAATGAATGCCGAGAGCGCAACGGTTTACATTTGGACGATGTTATTTTTAAAAAATAAATTCCCAAACAGTGTACTTCAATATAAAATAAACATTTTTTCAATAAAGCTAAGACTTTTCTTTTAAAAAAAGATTTAAATGTGAACTTTCTTTTGAGACACCTTGTACATTAAAGATATCCTACGCAAACATAACATTGAGGTTAGACAAACATCTAAGCCACAGTGCGAGAGTTGTTTGGTCGGAAAAATACATAGATTGCCATTCAATAAAAGTGATTACAAGAGCTCGAAGACTTGTGAACTAATTCATGCTGATACTTGCGGTCCCATGGAAGAACCGTCTGTTGGTGGGTCAAGGTACTTTGTTGTTTTAAGGGATGACTACTCGAACTATCGAGGTGTATATTTTGTAAAAACAAAAGATCAAATAAAACATAGCATCGAAGATTTTATAAATAAAGCTGAAAATACTACAGGAAACAGAGTTAAAATATTTAGAAGTGACAATGGTTCGGAGTTTGTAAACAGTGATGTGAAGGCAATATTTTCAAAGCGGGGAATAACGCATCAAACATCAGTACCTTATACACCCGAGCAAAACGGGGAGGCTGAAAGAGAAAATAGAACATTAATTGAAGCAGCAAGGACTATGATACATGAAAAGAATTTACCAAAGAAATTATGGGCTGAAGCTGTGAACACAGCTGTGTATGTGTTAAATAGAACGGGAAAGAGCCATGAAGATGAAAAATCTCCATTTGAGGTATGGACCGGCAAAATGTTTAATATCCATGATTTGAAAGCTTTTGGTACAGAAGTATACGTACACATACCAAAAGAACGAAGAAGAAAGTGGGATAAGAAAGGAGAGAA
Organism: Sesamia inferens; assembly: GCA_037179545.1. Taxonomy (NCBI): domain Eukaryota; kingdom Metazoa; phylum Arthropoda; class Insecta; order Lepidoptera; family Noctuidae; genus Sesamia; species Sesamia inferens. The sequence continues at coordinate 3,645,710 of CM073939.1, read as the reverse complement.
GGGATTAATGGTTGGGTATGAAGAGAATGTAAAGGGATATCGGATATACTATGCTGAGAGGAATATAGTAGAGACAAAAAGGGACATTGTTTTCTTACTAGAAGAAAAGGAAAAACCTCAAATGAAGGGAGGTGAAGGAGAAATTCTAGTATCACTAAATCAGGAAGAAGAGTTAGTGCATGAAAGTAATTCGGAGATAAACTCTGATGAAGTAGTAATGTCTGAAAGTCAGCTCGAAGAGATGACCGATACGAGCAGTACCCTAGAAAATAATTCTGACAGCGAATACCTACCATGTAGTGAGGAAGAACACCTGCTAGAAGAGATAAGTCCACACAGACCGGAAAGGAGCAAGCGTGTGCGTAAACAAACAGAGTTCTATAAGTGCAATAATGTGCAATTGGACAAAAGTGAGTGTGAGCCAATCAGTTATAGTGATGCCATGAGCAGAAGTGATGCAAGTAAGTGGAATGAAGCTATAGCTAGAGAACTTCAGACTCTTAAAGACAATAACACATGGGAGTTTTGTGATTTACCTATAAATATTAAGCCTGTTAGTAGCCGATGGGTTTTTAAGATTAAAAATTCAAATAATATCAAGCAGTATAAGGCTAGGCTTGTTGCCAGGGGGTTCGAACAACAGGATGTACTTAATTTGAATGACATTTATGCCCCAGTTGCTAAGCTAGCAACTTTTAGGTTATTTGTAGTAATAGCAACTAAATATAATTTACCCATTTATCAAATGGATGTCACAGGGGCTTTCTTGTATGGTGATATTACAGAAAATGTGTACTTAAGTCTGCCAGAAGGGGCTTATTTAGGAAATAATAATATAGTTAAACTGAATAAGTCATTATATGGGTTGAAAAGCTCACCTAAATCTTGGAATATTAAATTTAATTCTATAATAACTCGAGAAGGCTTTACAAGGTCAAAATGTGATTCATGCATGTATACAAAATATAGAGGTTCAAATAAATTATTTGTATTAATATATGTCGACGATTTGTTGATTTTTGGGACAAATGATAATGAAGTCACAAAGCTTAAGGCAATATTAAATAAAGAATTTAAAATGAAAGATTTAGGATTGATTTCTGACTTCTTAGGAATAAATGTAAAACAAGATTTAAAAAGTGGTACAACTGTATTATCACAAAGAAATTACTTAGAAAATGTACTTAAAAGATTTGGTATGGAAAATTCCAAACCTATATTGACACCCCTGGATATAAATTTCAATACAAATATATTTGATTCTGCTCACTATGATAAAGACATTGAAAGAATATGTAGGCAAATGATTGGTTGCCTTATGTATGCGGTTTCTGGCACTAGGCCTGATTTGAGTTTTACAGTATCCCTGCTAAGCAGATATCAGAAATGTGGAAATAGTGTGTTGCTAAGCGCACTAAAGAGAGTATTGCGTTATGTGAACCATACTTTAGATTATAAAATAATTTATAAGTGTAAAGGCACTATGTTACAAGGCTATTGTGATGCCGATTGGGGAGGTGATCAGAGGGACAGGAAGTCCACCTCTGGCTATTTGTTTATGTTTGAAAATTGTTTAATTTCGTGGTGCTCGAGGAAACAGTCTTCAGTCAGTTTATCTTCTACTGAAGCTGAGTATGTTTCTATGAGCATGGCAGCTAGTGAAGCGTGCTGGCTCATTAATTTATTAAATGATTTTGGTTTACAGAATATTAGTCCAGTAAACTTGTATTGCGACAATCAGTCAGCCATTTTAAATGCAAGTACAGAGTCAGTTAAACGTCTTAAACATGTTGATATAAGGTACCATTTTGTCAAAGATTTGATTAAAGCTAATAAAATTAATATTCAGTATATAAGTACGTCTGAACAATTAGCAGACATGCTGACAAAATCCTTGTGTAATGATTCTCTAGTTAAATTTATAAGACAATGTAATGTAACTTTATAGACTAAGAGATAGAGATGTAATAGTACTAGCTTCAGGTAATATTATATTTTTGGTTAATGTTAATTTGTTAAAATTCATTGTGTGAAAGTAATAAAGCGTTAAACACATCTATTTAAGTATACCTATATAAACATTGAGAAGGGGTGTTATTAATATGGCAATGTTTATTCATAATTGTAATGTTGGTAAGACTAACATGTTAAAATATTAATGTTGGTACTATTGTTTTTTAAACCGTTCTGATTGGTCGATTGTTGTCGTGTGATTCCAAAAGTGTAAGGTGTGTAGCTCAGGAATATCAAATAAAAAAACTATATTGATATGAAGAAAATCCTGCTTTTATTTCAAAATAACATTAGACCTCGAAACCAATACCTCTCCAGCGTGGTGTCAGACAGGGAGATGTTATCTCCCCGAAATTGTTCACCGCTGCTTTGGAGGATGTCTTCAAGGTTCTGGACTGGAAAGGACTGGGCATCAACATCAATGGCGAGTACATGACACACCTTCGGTTTGCTGATGATATCGTAGTCATGGCTGAGACCGCGGAGGACCTGAGTACAATGCTCGAAGACCTCAGCAGAGCCTCCGAGCGAGTCGGTCTTAAAATGAACATGGGCAAGACGAAAGTCATGTCTAATGCCCATGTTGTACCGACTCCTGTAAAGATTGGAGACTCTGTTCTCGAAGTTGTTGACAGTTACGTGTACCTGGGACAAACTATCCAGTTAGGAAGGTCCAACTTCGAGAAAGAGGTCAATCGTCGAATCCAACTCGGCTGGGCTGCTTTCGGGAAGCTACGAAAAATCTTCTCGTCCGAAATACCGCAGTGTCTCAAGACAAAAGTCTTCGACCAGTGTGTGTTGCCAGTGATGACATATGGAATTGAGACGTGGTCGCTAACAATGGGCCTTATAAGAAGGCTCAAAGTCACTCAAAGGGCAATGGAGAGGGCTATGCTTGGGGTTTCACTGCGCGATCGAATCAGGAATGAGGAGATCCGCAGAAGAACGAGAGTAACCGACATAGCCCGAAGAATTGCAACACTAAAGTGGCAGTGGGCTGGACACATTGCCCGTAGGACCGATGCCCGATGGGGCCGACGGGTTCTCGAGTGGCGACCACGCACCGGAAGACGTAGCGTGGGTAGGCCCCCGACAAGGTGGACCGACGACCTGGTGAAGGTCGCGGGAAACCGCTGGATGCGGGAGGCGCAGGACCGGTCGTCGTGGAGAACCTTGGGGGAGGCCTATGTCCAGCAGTGGACGTCTTTCGGCTGAAATGATGAAAATGATGATGATGATATCCGATAGTTTCGGTTACGGTTACGGAGATCTTTAACATCCCTAGTGTGTATATTCTCGACTGTGTTCAAAAGCGATTTACTTCGTTATTTTTGAATGAAATTTTATATTGTTACGAACATTGTCGTCCTCCGTGCGGCCAACACGTCTCCTGCCTGCGACGTGAAGGCCCCGGGTTCGATCCCCGGCCATGTCATGATGGAAAATGATCTTTTCCTGATTGGCCTGGGTCTTGGATGTTTATCTATATAGTATCTATTTATTATAAATAGTATAGTATCGTTGAATTAGTATCCCATAACACAAGTCTCGACCTTACTTTGGGGCTAGCTCAATTTGTGTGATTTGTCCGTATATATTTATTTATTTATTGGATTTTCGAGCTCATAGGTTTATGTAATGTGTCTTATTTCAGCATTGCATTTGTTGTTGTTTCACAAAAATATCGTAATTGAATGTAACCATGTGTTGACATAAGCATTGGTGCTCGTACGGACGACAGCAGGTCAAGCTATTTAAAAACTGTCAAATATTCCCAATTAATCTTGAGCCTTAATACTTTAGAGATAAAGTTGAAAATAAAATAAATAGATCTGACAGATTGTAGTAGCTTGGTGTGCTGTCGTCTGTAGAAATGTTACGTGTTTTTCTCACACGAACATAAACTCACTCTTTTATTGATATGACATCATTATATGCAGACGAAACGCAAAAGAACCGTTTTTTGACTACAGTCAATACAAAAAATGGTTCCAAACTAACTTACTTATTGAGCTTAGGATTTAGGATAATAGGTATTCATGAGGTATGAATACTAATAGGTACAAACACAACAAAAACTTATTTATTTTCCTTAGCATTGTCAGGAATCATTTTGTTTCGTAACACAAAATTAAAAACATTGTTTTTTTTAAATGGTGTTCGATGATTTTGTTTTTGCTGTGTTTTTGTATAATAAAGCATACGCTTTTCACGCAACAACTATTAAACAGCTTTCCATGAAATTTGTCATACAGGCTGTTTATAACCTGATTTAACATACCTTTAATAATTTTTATAATCGTGTGAAACCGTGCGGCGCAACTAGTACTTTTTAGTTCGTGAAAAATCGACAGATGATTACATTTTTATTTAGAAATCTTATAATTACTTTTGTTTTTTTTTTTCGTAAGAAACAACTACTGCGACTTATAACAATTACAGAGATGTTCGTTGAAATTATTTACTATTATTATGATTTTAAAATCTCAATATAAGCTAATGTAACAATAAAAATATATCATCATTATAATTACACATTATAAAATCTTTTTTCGAAAATATATGTTGCTTTTATTTCATAATAAACAATATGTAAAGAAAACCCTGTCCGACCCATAAGGATAATAAAGTTTAGGTAAACACATGACCAAATATAATATAAAATTTTACGTAATCATCATAGTAACAATACAAATGAATTTTGAAATAATCTTTTTTTCCCGCGAATTAATTACAACTTCCCCGAAATTTGGTAATTTTTAAAAAAAGTGACAACATCGGTATTATGAGCGAATAACGATGCGACTACGTGCCGCGTGCCCGGCCGCCCGCCGCCCGCGGAACGGTGCTTAACGCATATTTATTAAGTTACCCTCTTTTTGCGAAATAATATTTATTTTTTTAGGGGGATTTTTTTTTAAGTTTAGCCCGGTTTTGTATCCATTAGTAGAATCAGTTATCGATACCTAACAACACCTTCACGGGTCGGACAGGGTTTTCTGTATATTATTTCGCATATTATTTAGAATATTATTTCGCAAAAGGAGGTACTTAACTTAATAAATGTGCGTAAGCACCCTTCCGCGGGCGACGGGCGGCAGGGCACGCGGCACGTAGTCGCACCGCTATTCGCTCCTAATAATATCGGTGTTGTCACTTTTTTAAAAATTACTAAATTTCGGGGAAGTTGGAATTAATTCGCGGGAAAAAAAGATCATTTCAAAATTTATTTGTATTGGTACTATGATGATTACGTAAAATTTTATATTATATTTAGTCATGTGTTTACCTAACCTTTATTATCCTTATGGGTCGGACAGGGTTTTCTTAACATACTGTACAATATGTAAAGAAAACCCTGGCCGATTCGTGAAGGCATTATTAGGTAAAGCCGGGCAAAACTAAAAAAATAATCCCACTAAAAAAAATTGTATTTCGCAAAAAGAGGTAACTTAAGACATGTGTGGTAGGCAAACCTTCCGCGGGCGACGGTGGGCAGGGCACGCAGCACGTGGTTACATCGCTTATAATAATACAGTCCAAATGGTGTTGTCACTTTTTAAAAAAAATAAAATATTCGGGGAAGTTGGCGTTAATTCGTGGGAAAAAAAGATTTTTTTTTTGTATTCTTACTATGATGATTACGTAAAATTTTATATTATACTAGCTCACCGGCAAACGTTGTTTTGTCATATAAATAATAGATTAAATTACTAAAATGGCTATTAAAAAATAAGGGTTGATCGTAGAAGGGTGAAAATTGGGGATTGTATGTATTTTTGTATCATAAAAAAATAGAAATTAAAAATTTTGTCTAAAAAATAAAAAAAAAAAATTTTGGGGTGGACTACCCCTAACATTTAGGGGGATGAAAAATAGATGTTGGCCGATTCTCATAGATACCGGTTAAGCACAAAAAATTTCATCAAAATCGGTCGAGCCGTTTCGGAGGAGTTTAAAGTCGAACACCGTGACACGAGAATTTTATATATTATATTTGGTCATGTGTTTACCTTACCTTTAGTATCCTTATGGGTCGGACAGGGTTTTCTTTATACATATATTGTATAGTTACATTAGTATACACACAGAAGATTAACCCATTCCTCCCCACTGTCCTATTTTTAGGACACTATATTCAACATTTTTTTTTTTCTATGTTAGGGTTATTATTTTTATTGGTTTTGATGAAATTCGTATTTTCACACTATTTTCCCAATAAAATATATTTTTTTCGCTCTTAAAAAAGTTATCGTATTTATAATATACATATTTTTAAATTGAGGAAATTCGTCAGCTTAAAAAGAGTATTATGATTTGATTATAAAAAACCGAAAATAAAAAGTTATCAGCTTCAAAGTCCATCAAATAGATTTTTAGATCTCTACTGAATCTATTATAATTAAAAACTAAAACAAAATATTATTTGGATGCTTGTGATACTAATTCAAAAAAAGGCGTACTATAAATATGACACTGGGAACATGTCTTTACAAGTAGCCGTGAAAGCGTGTTCGATCCTGTTACGCTTGTTATAAGTTCAAACGTGTCTATTGTTTTGTTTCTTGCAAGTGTTTCGTAAACTTTACTTTAGTCGATAAGTCTTCGTCAAGCACAACACATCTCGTAATATAAAAAATTGTGATTTTTTTATAAGATTGAGGAAAGCAAAGGAGGTAAGCAAAAATATTAGATTTTGTTTCTTATCAAGTGGTTAACGATATATTTGTTTAGTTTGGGATGGTATATGTATATATATATTTATATATATATATAATATAATTTTTATACTTACTATATATGTATAATTATTGTTTATAGATCATGGATGCAGTGAGAAGAAAATATAAAAAAGCATTGATGGTGTCTGAAATCACCGAGTATCTTCAAGATATTGAAGATTGTAGTGACGAGGAGTTCAATGACTTGGAAGTTGCGATATTGCCCCCGGATGAAGTGGATGAAATGACTGATATAGAAGAAGGTAATGACGACGATATGGGAGTTCTGCCAGTGTCAGATGTGGCTGGTCAAGTGGAATTTTCATGTACAATTGATAACGTCGAGGAAGATCTTCCTACTCAAACCACATCTCGGACCAACAAGACAGTCATTTGGCGTAAGTGTGAACCTGTATATTCTGAAATTCAGCCGGAATCTAATACTGCTAAACAATGTTTAGAAAATATGATTACGGAATTGGAAGGAAAATCTGCGGTAGAAATATTCGAACACTTGTTATGTGACCAGATTCTAGAATATATAGTGCATGAAACAGTAACCTATGCCAAAAATTATAAAAATGATTTGAACTTCAATCTTACCGTGAATGAGCTAAAAGTATTCATAGGAATTTTGTTTTTCTCTTCGTATCTCCACTTGCCTCAAAGCAAACTATATTGGTGCAAAGATGATGATGTACACATTCCATTTGTTGAACGAGCGATGTCTCGGAATCGTTTTGATAAAATTAAATCATATTTACATTTCAATGACAATTCAAGAATTGATAATAGTGACAAAGCTTTCAAAATTCGCCCATTTATCGATAAAGCTAATAAATCATTCTAAAAGTTTGGTGTTTTTGAATCCAACTTAGCTGTTGATGAAATGATCGTCAAATACTTTGGTCACCATGGTATCAAACAGTTTATAAAAGGTAAACCAGTAAGATTTGGATGCAAGCTTTGGGCACTGTGTGGAATAAGCGGATATTGTTATAACTTTTCGCTTTATACAGGAAAGGATCCTCAAATATCTTGTAATACTGGTGATGGCTTGGGTTCAAGAGTGGTAAAAAAGTTGCTTACAGTATGTACTGATTCTAGTGCACATGTAGTCTACTTCGATAACTTCTTCAGCAGTATGCAATTGTTGATTGACTTGAAATCTGAAGGGTTCAGAGCTACAGGGACAGTCAGAGACAATAGGACTAAGAAATGTCCAATAATGACCAAACAAGAAATGAAGAAGCAAGAACGTGGTTATTCCGATCATCGTTTCGATAAAAATAATGAAATATTATGCGTGAAATGGCATGATAACAATGTAGTATGTCTCTTAACTAATTTTGATACTGTTGAACCTTTTGTAAAAACTAATAGGTACTCAAAGGTAGAAAAGGCCAAAGTTGCTGTGAATCAGCCAAAGCTTATTCATAATTATAATAAAAACATGGGAGGAGTGGATAAACATGATTGGCTTATTTCTAAGTATCCAATCCGTTTTAGAGGTAAAAAATGGTATTGGCCTCTAGTAATCCGTGTTTTGGACATGACTCTAGTCAATGCATGGATTATTTATAACCAGGTAAATAAAGATGAGACCATACCTCTGCTTGATTTCAGAAGAAGGGTATGTTTTTCTTGGATGAAAAAATCGGAAGGCAAAGTAAATAAGCTTACATCAGGTACTTCAGAAGTTCTTTTACAACCTATAAGATTTGACAACTATGGTCACTATATGACCAAGAGGGACAAACAAAGACGTTGCCAAGGACAAGGCTGTAAAAAAAAGCCTTTAACATTTTGTTCTAAATGTGAAAAAACACTCTGCAGTGATTGTTTCATACCTTATCGTACAAAATAAGCTTTTATTACATTATTTCTGATACTGTTACTGGTCCTATTTTTAAATAAAGCTGATTTCCATATAATTCTTATCTTTACTTTTTCCTGACCATATGTTCCCACTGTCCTATTTATAGGACATGCTGAGTCAGCGAAACCGTTTTTTTTTAATTTATTTTTTTGCCATATTATTTTTTCTTAACATATTAAGAGCCCTAATACAAGATTTCATCAAAAAAATCCAATATTTTCAATGCTTGGGAAGTAATGGGTTAATATTAGTTAATTTCCGTCGAATTAATCAACACCTTAGGTAAATTGACGTATTTTTTTTTATAATTATACACTACTTGACTGCAATCTTGCCTGATGGTAAGCAGTGATGCAATCGTTGACAGTAAAGCGCGCTAGTTTAGGAAGACGGCAGTTGAGCGAGATGATGCAATGTTAAACCCAACAACACGACCAACGATGCTGTGCCAGCGGGAGATTGTTCTAGAGACCCTCCACAACAGCATTTGGTGCATCGTGCAGACCCGACCTCGGTACGGCTTCACCAGACATCATGAACAGGACGAATCGCTTGGCGGCAAGACTGTTTGGTGGGTGGTAACTTCTACCGGCAGCCGATGTTATGGCCTTCATGGCCGCCATGTTTTTAATCATGTCTAATCTGTTTTTTAAATTTAAATTTTCTTAAGAAATGGAATGAAAAATATTCACTGAACTTTAGATTAGCTTGTAGAAGAGAATCGGCGTTTATGACGTAGGGTGTAAACGGGAATTAATGAGTCAATGATAGTGACAGAGGAGAATGATAGAAAATATATGCTGTGCTGACCCTAAAGCAATATGGAACAAGGAAGATGATGAAATTCTGAACAAAAAAAAAAAAAAAAAGAAACAAAGAAATTCTTCAATCAAAATATCATAATTTTAAATTCTCAATATTTTAATCACTCTCCCTTTCAGAATCAATCAATCATGCTCTAATAAACGTCACTAGAGACAGCCTGATTTTCAATTCGTTTGATTTATATTACCTATATAGAAAGGATTTTTTTCCCATTGAATTGAAGATAAAATAAATGAAGGTCACAGTTACACTTGGTTTTAGAAGTTAATAAGAACTAGCTAATTGTCTTAGGTTTCACCCGCATTGATGGAACCGTCCCGTACGGAACCTCAAAAATAGAGTAGTTGACTAAAAAAAACTAATTAATCCGTCAGTCAGATCTCCAAAAATACTAGACAAATATTTTTTCTATTTTCATATAAACCAAAAATGAAGACGACACAGTGCGTTGAAAACTCGTGTGACGTCACTGCACGCTACACTTTTTAGCGAGCAGTGACGTCACCAGCCACCACTCCTGATCTTTGATGCCTTTTATATTTGTCATTTTTTATTGATTTGATAAAACAATCTATACTAATCCAATATTTTTCTATAATCTGAATGACGGAGTACTTAAATAGAATCATTTTTTTGTTACTCAGGAAACAACCCTATTATCCTATACGAAAAATCTAGGTCACAAAACAGAGGGAGAAAGGAGAGACGGCTAGACTTGGTTACATCAGCTGTCGGCCACTCTGTTTAGTCAAAATCAGTACAGCCGTTTTGGCACTCAACGGGGACAGGAAAAAAAAAAACAATTGTTTTTATATTGAACCGTATATAAAATGATATTATTAAGTATTTAGTTCTCAAAATAAATTAATATGCTTTTAATAAAAAAAACTCTTATTTTGAAATTAAAAACAGAAACTTTATTTTCCTACCTTCTTCTATTTCTTCTTCTTCTTCACCCTGTAGTGGTCCATAGCTGGACAATGGCCTTCCCCAAGGATCTCATTGCTTTGGGGGGTTTGCCAAAATACCCACCCTTGGCAGGCGGGTTGGGAGCACAGTAATTTGATATTCCACAGGAGAACCGCTGCTGTCCGCTTCTCTGGTGAGAGTTCCCTTAGTCGCCTCTTTCGACAACCACGAGAGGATATGGGTTGGTACTATTCTAAGCCCGGTACCACACGGGTATTTTTTTTCTAGTCTCACCTTGGCGACAAGAAATTGTCAAAATGTAAAAAAAATACGTATTTTTAATAAATGGACACAGATCAGGCTGTGGCCTTTCTTAAAATCACGAAAATCAAACACCGGCCGCCGGCAGAAGTTACCGCCTGCATGGTGTCTGGTGAAGCCGTACGGAGGACGGGTCTGAGCGGTTGTGTTGCCATGTGTGCCGGGTACGATGCGCCTAATGTTGTTGTGTTGGGAGTTTGGTTGTGAAGGGTCTCCAGATCAATCTCTCTCTGGGTTAAACATTGCATCACCTCGCTCAACAGCCGTCTTCCTTCCTATTCACTCAGTTTTTCTGAGTGAATAGGCTCTTAATAAACTAGCGCGCTTTACCATCAACGATCGCATCACTGCTTACCACCAGGCGGGATTGCGGTCAAGCGTTAAATTATAATTATAAAAAAAACCCCTTCAGATAGTATTTAAAGAAAATTACATTACCTCGATTACGTTTATAGTGTGAATATTGTGCTTCTAATGGCCACTTACTTCGTGGAGAGGTTATAAAAGTAATTATTACTAATTTAGTTGTGTACAAGTCCACGACTAAATAACTACCTATCTTCATGTTATTATTGCCCTATGAACCTTCTTCGGGCATGTGTACTTACAGAAAACACTCAAAATTCCAGTGGCATGCTACGGACGACATTGATATGTTCTGTGCGATTGAGTGTACGTGTGTGAGTAATGTCTTAATTGCCTGTGCGCCAGCGGACACGGTATTTCTTTCGAAAAACCTATGCCCCTGGCAGACATCCGTCCCAGTGGACCCCGTTACGGTGTGCCGACATTTTTTTGCGGAGCGCGTGAAACACAAAGTGCCATCATCCATCCGGGCCTGGTCATTACCGGGCGGTGAGCTACCTATTGCTCGCCGCCTGCAAGCCCGCGCCTACAGTGACCAGGAGTTGGTTGTTGTCTCCCGACGTGTGCTTTTCAACTTTCAGGTTTTGTAAATAAGTGTTTCAGATTAAATTCACATTTCAAGGATTCTAAGCTCAATGTATACACTTTTACAACAAACTTCCCATGGACATTCGAAATTTACCCTTTAAACAATTTAAAAGCTTCATAAATAGCTTGCGCAGACGAGGGATTTTTGTCCGCAGACCTTTTTGTCCGCTAAAATAGATCGCATCGGAGAAAAAAGTACGCTCCGTGAATAAAAAGTCCACCGCGGAATTACCGCGAACTCAACACGGTGTGCGGTCATTTATTGCCCAGAAATGTAGAGAAGTGAGATCACACAAGGCGGACTAAAGCCTGCCATGTGCGTTGCTTCGCCGAGTCACACGGTTCTATTTTATACGTGTCCGGTCCGCTCTCTGCATGTCCTCGGTAATTCGGGGTACTTTTTGTACGCGTTACTTTTAATCCCTTGTTTGCGTTACTCAATACAGTTGTAAGCGATCTATTTTAGCGGACAATAAAGTCCGCAGACAATAATCCGTCGTCTGCGCAAGCAATTTTAATATTATTTGTTATAGCTTTTATAAAATTTTAGATTTGTGCTGTAATGTTATGTATATTCTATGATTTGTGTATACATTAGCATTAAACCTATTTCCAAATACTTAAACGAAATATTTACTAAGTTTACTAAGTACTAGGTATGGTAAATATTGTGTTCAACAAAAAATGCGACGAATTTGTTGGTTTTTTGTCTGAACGCCCTAATTTATACAAATATCAGTCGGATTTGCTCAATTCATAGAGGCTAATCAACATTATTCTACTACCTTAACAAAGGTAAAAATCAGGTATATAAAATGCATACAACATATAAAATTTTAGAAAAAACCCGTTCAGTCAATGGCTACGGTACATTATAGCCTATAATCCTATTAAAGCCTATAATGACAGCCTCCGTGGCGTAACGGAAGCGAACGCGGCCGTTGCGCAAGGTTCGATCCCTGCACAATACAAATAATTGTATCCATAATAATATTTGCACTGGTCTGGTCGTGCCTCGGAAAGCACGTTAAGCCGTTGGTCCCGGTTGCCTTACTCTCATATAGTGGCAGTCGTTACGGGTTGTTGGAGCCCTCAAAAGTCTATCAATTGTTTTAACTGCCATGCTTAGATATCGCCTTCGGGTTGTGGAGGTCAGACGGCAGTCGCTTCACGGAAAATATCGAAATTTAGCCAAAATCAGCAAATAGACTGGTAAAAGCGGACCCCAGACTCAAAAGCTACGGATGCGACTGGGATTAACGCTGAGATGAAGAGAAGATATTATAGCCTATAATATGCTGATTATAAACCAACAAGGGTGCAGCAAAATATATCATGTGTAGAGAGATGTCTATTTTTATATTGAGGCCTCGAATATGATTTCATTATTTGTGCGTATTTAATACACAAAAACCAATCACAAGTTCCAAATTTTTCAAACATTTTGTACGGATTCTTTAAAGGGTCTCAGTACCCTGTCGACCCGTTTAGACTGGACTTTAAGATATATGTATACTGAGTGGTGCTGACAATACGACAATAATTGAAAACACAAACAATGCTGGTTCATAGGAATAATCCTAAATTATAGAAAAAAACCTAGCATCAAAAATAAAAAAAATAAAAAATTTCAAACAAACTAAATCGCATAAAATTGCAAATGGAATAGAACACCTTTAAAAATATTGGTTCAATGACCTCCGATCGGCGACAGCACAATCCTGTATCGACTTGCTTTTTTCGCGCCTGTATTATTAAAGTTTGGTACCGCAGGATGCGGCGGTCATTAATTAACCTGTAAGCGCTTCCTTATTAACATGTTTCAATAAAACTGCAACTTGGACAGATCCATATAATAATTTTATTCTTCACAACAGGTAACAGCCAATATATTATACTTAAATCGAATACATAACGGACGGACTCCAATATTTCTTAACTATTCCGAGTGATTCGGATGATAACCAAGAACTGAGCGTACTGGCTCTAAAAATGCTTATTTCTAATTTCAATCCCGCCACCACTTTGACGAATTAAATGAGGGTACTAGAGAGTTGGCGTAATTTCCGGTTTCGCTCTTTCTAGATAACTATATGAAATTTAAACAAAAACTGATCATTAAAATACTAATAAATGTTCTTAATATTTTAGAAAGAATCATTACATTACATTCGGCCATCCTACTTAGTGCAGCCTCCTGGCGCACTACAGCTAATATCAAGAATTCATAAATAACATAATATAGAAGTACACAACTTAGATTCTATCGGACTTTCTACTTCAATAATATACAACAATAACAAATACTATTCAATAATATATTACTTAAAATCTCAGTTGATTATCAAATCAAGAAAAAGAATCATTACATTAAATTACCTTATTTTTACATTAAATTACCTTATATAATTATACTATTGACTATGAATTATTACTGACTGACTTAGAACATTACAGTATCGAGAGGCAAATCCTTAATTCTCATAAGATCCTACTTACATAATAGAAGAATGTCTGTAGAAATTAAAAGCATCGATAGCTATTTAGAATTAAGAAAAACATTATACAAATTATGTACAAAGTTGAGAAATAAACAATTTATTTATTTATTTTATTTATTTATAGAAACAATCATGGAAGTTGTATACACGTCTAAAATCACAAAGATACAACGTGGTGTACCTCAAAACTCAATTTTGGGGCCTATTCTATTTATCATATTTACAAATGACTTGCTGAACTTTATGCATCACACTAAACTTAATGTAAAACTTGTCTTTGCGGATGACACTAACATAATAGGGGCCAATGACTTAAAAGAATTGACCCAAGCTGTAAACGAACCACTTAAAAATCTTTACGATTGGTTTACAGTTACCTTTTGCTAAATACAAGTAAAACCAACATTACTTTATTCAAGAAAACAACTCGTAACAACGACAATCTAGACGCTACTTGGAGGACCGTGCTGTCCTCCTCGAAGACGGAGCTGGCCAGCTGCGGCGATACGCTGTCAGAACCGGCGTTCCACAGGGGTCCGCTCTAGGGCCTCTTCTGTGGAACGTCGGGTATGACTGGCTCCTGCGGGGTACCCTCCTTCGAGGTACGAGTCCTCACTTCCCGCGGGAGCACCTTCCGGGAGCGCTTATACGCCGGCATACTGCGGAGCATGGCCCTTTATGGGGCCCCCATTTGGGCGGACTCCCTCCATAGGAGGGAGAACCTCACCGCCCTTCGGGCGCCCCAAAGGGCCATCGCCCAGCGGGCAGCGCGGGCCTACCGGACGGTAGGCTTCGCTTCGGCATGCGCTCTGGTAAGCACCCCGCCTTGGGAGCTCGAGGCCTGAGTGCTCGCCAGAGTGTACGAGTGGACGGCGGGGCGCAGGGCGCTGGGCGAGCGTCCGGCCCCAGAAGTGAGGGAAGCCGTCCGCCGCGAGGCGAGGGACGCCATCGTCCAGCATTGGACGCAGGACCTCGCCTCCGCGGTGTTCGGCCACCGTACCCTCGATGCCATCGGGCCGGTCCTGAAGGACTGGCTCGACAGGCGTCATGGGTTCCTCTCGTTCCGTCTGGTGCAGGTACTCTCCGGTCACGGCTGCTTCGGCAGGTACCTGCACCGGATAGGCCGAGAGGAGACGCCGTCGTGCCATGGTTGCGGCGCGGCGGAGGACACGGCGGAACACACCCTCGCGGTGATTGGTCCGGTTTACTACCAAGACCTGGTAGCGGACGCGGAGGGCTTCCGGAGACTGCGGTCATTCGCCCACAAATGGCACAGAAAAAGGAAGGAGTTGGAGCTTGGTGCAGAGCGTGAGGTCAGCTAGGCATAATGCTGATGCGGCTGCAAATTTACTCTGGGACCAGCTGCTCGGGTGCGAAGTCACGTATTGTGTCGTTGCACGTCCCAGTCGGGAGAACTAACACGAGCAGACGGACAAACCACTAGACTGTACAATGGTCCGTATGCCGCAAGGCGGGAAGGACCTGTACAGGACAGTCGGGGAGACACCCTCGCGGTGTGCCCGTCGTGGGCCATGCCGCGCCGCGATCTTGTCGCGGCGGTAGGAGGGGACCTCTCGCTGCCCGCCGTCGTCAGAGCGATGGTGGGGAGCGAGGGGGCCTGGGCGGCGGTGGCCTCCTTCTGCGAGGTCGTGATGTCGCAGAAGGAGGCCGCGGAGCGGGAGCGAGAGGAGGATCCCCTCGCTCCAGCGCTCCGTAGGCGGCGTAGGGGTAGGAGAAGGCGGGACTTTGCCCGCTTTCTCCCTCCCTGAGGTGAGCGGCGGGCGTGAGGCACGGGGGTGCCCGCGCCCGCCTTGCACCGCTCACCACGCGGGAGCTACGGCCCCTCTTTAAGAGGGGAAAATGAGGGCCCGCCTCACTAGGCGGGGTTCGCCGGCGGGGGAGAGGTAGCTTAGGCTCCGCTAGTTTCCCACTCCCCCACCACTATGGCGATGCCGGAGTAGCGCTGGGGTTTTTAGTGGGTATACCGGGAGGCTCTCCCGGGGAGTCCCACATACCCCTCCCGTCCCCCGACGGGTGGGGATGCGTAATTGACATTTTCCCCAGCGACAACAAAAAAAAAAAAAAAGGTATTAACATAGATGTGAACTTAAATTAAAATCATGAGCTAGCTGCTATTGACTCTTCTATTTCATCAGCATGCTATGCACTCAGGAGCTTTAGAGATATTTTAGATTTAAAGCATCTAAAGGCTAATTATTATAGTGCTTAACGAAGCTAGATTGAGGTAACAGTTACAATTATACGTGTCAGAAAGCATTCATCTTACAGAAATGTGCTATAAGGACTTGAGCATTTTTTTTAAAAGTTGAATATTTTGACAGTACTAAGTTTATATATATTGGTTATTCTTTGTTACTTTGCCAAGTATATTCATCAGTATGAATCACAAGAGGAACGTAAGGTAAGAGAAAGCACATGAAGAAAGGAGTTTAAACACAAGTTGTCACCAAATTTTAACGTGGTCAGGCATTGCTCCAGCTACCAAGCAGTTGAATTGTTCAATAGGTTACTAACTGATTTGAAATTGTTAATATATAATAGTCATTTATTTAAAAATAAATTAAAAACCTTGTTGGAAAGATGTTTAGTTTATAATCAGTATTAGAATTCATGTCAAATAATACAAAATAAAGAAAGTACCAGTGAACACGCTTTCGACTCAATTCCTTAACTTTGACTGTAACAATGCATTTGACATTATTTTATTTATTTTTTTCTTGTAATCATATCTGACATTTGTTTATATATCTATTGACACACTTAAGAATAATTGATTGACTTGTTAAGTTTGTCTGTGATTATTTATTTTATTATTTATGTACACACAATAAAATATTCAAATAGACATTTTTAATTTTTTTAGCCGCATGTGGTATTTCTATTTTAATTTTATATGCAATGTTCAACACAATGTAAATTGTTATGAATAAATAAATGATGATGATGAATAGACTATTGTTCAATTGGGTAATTGACGAAAATGAAATAATAAAAATAATGAAATAATGACAACTAGTTTGCCTCGTCATTCTCGTTTTCCTAAGTCAGCTGTCATTGGTTTGAGCCCTATAGGCCGGGTCGAATTCGGGAACTACATTATTTTAAATTTTAAAAATTGAAATGAATTTCCACTTGGTTCTCCTTTGAAGTCGGGGAGCAGCTTCAACAAGTCTTTTGCGGCCAACATACTCGATGTCCTACGAGCCTTCCTTGGTGTGGCCTCTCCGCTAGAAGTAGAAGTCGTTCTCCTTTTATTCTTTGATTGCCTCCTAGGCGGAGTAGTTGGAGGTGCCCCTCCTTTTTATCATCCTCGCTTGGTACCATGGCTGAAAATAAATTGAACCGAGTAGAAATCCATACCCCGATTATCCAAATCAGTACAAAAATATTCATTGCTAATAGTTTCATAAACTTTAAGCCATTAATTTTATCCAAGCAACTACTGAACATAATCCACTCAGTCCTCACAATAATCTAGTGGACAAACATAGTTCACTCAATCTTAATAATAATCCAGTGGACAAACATAGTCCACGCAATCTTGACATTAATCCCGTGGACAAACCTAATCCACGCAATCCTGACATTAATCCCGTGGACGAACCTAGTCCACGCAATCCTGACATTAAACCAGTGGACAAACCTAGTCCACGCAATCCTGCCATTAATTCAGTGGACAAACCTAGTCCACGCAATCCTGACATTAATCCCGTGGACAAACCTAGTCCACGCAATCCTGCCATTAATTCAGTGGACAAACCTAGTCCACGCAATCCTGGCATTAATCCCGTGGACAAACCTAGTCCACGCAATCCTGACAATCCCGTGGACAAACCTAGTCCACGCAATCCTGTCATTAATCCCGTGGACAAACCTAGTCCACGCAATCCCGACATTAATCCCGTGGACAAACCTAGTCCACGCAATCCTGAAATCCCGTGGACAAACCTAGTCCACGCAATCCTGAAATCCCGTGGACAAACCTAGTCCACGCAATCCTGAAATCCCGTGGACAAACCTAGTCCACGCAATCCTGAAATCCCGTGGACAAACCTAGTCCACGCAATCCTGAAATCCCGTGCACAAACCTAGTCCACGCAATCCCGAAATCTCGCGGACAAACCTAGTCCACGCAATCCTGACATTAATCCCGTGGACAAACCTAGTCCACGCAATCCCGACATTAATCCCGTGGACAAACCTAGTCCACGCAATCCTGAAATCCCGTGGACAAACCTAGTCCACGCAATCCTGAAATCCCGTGGACAAACCTAGTCCACGCAATCCTGAAATCCCGTGGATAAACCTAGTCCACGCAATCCTGAAATCCCGTGGACAAACCTAGTCCACGCAATCCTGAAATCCCGTGGACAAACCTAGTCCACGCAATCCCGAAATCCCGCAGACAAACCTAGTTCACGCAATTGGGATGACGACTTATAATAATTAATGTTCGATTCATCAGATACTTCTTTTTTTTCTGCTCTTTTTTTCTTTGTTTTATTTTCCATTTTTTTTTTAATTTTTTTCTCATACCTTATCCCTATCCTAGCAATAATCCAATCCAGTGAACAAGCATAGTCCACTCAATCCTGACAATAATCCAGTGAACCGGCATAGTCCACGCAATCTTAACAATAATCCAGTGAACATACATATTATAGTTACTGTATCTGATATGTGTCTAAAAATATCTGTTCAAACCATACCCTCAATTATTCCCCCTTATTCATAAAAGATGTTTAAAGTTAACTAGTGATTAGAGATTCTTTAACCATACATTTTAGACGTTTGCACGTCACTTAACTTTAATCTTCGTTTATGAATAAACCCCTTAAACACTGTGGTGTATATTCATTAAGGATGATTTAAGTTAAGTGACGTTAAAAGGTCAAAATTGAATGGTTAAAGAATCGCTAATCACTAGTTAACTTTAAGCAGCGCTTATGAATAAGGGGGTATATGTTCATAAAAATATTCATTCTAAACATCTAGGTACCCAAATTACATACAGTTTCCTGTAGTTATCACGAACAACAATATTAAGGAGTCGCCTTAACCAAATGTTCGCCGCGATAAACCACAAAATGTGAATAAATAGCATTGTCAAGGAGTTGCCCTGACCGAACGCTGCCCATTCACGATTAGAAACTGTACGAACTTATACATTCAAAACTTCAACGTTGGTATATTATCACCAAAACACCATGAGGGAGTTGCCTCCACCAGATGAATCAACGACAATAAAACCACCGATTAGATTTGGTTTACGTAAAATTAATATTTTAAATACTACATGGCATGGTTTGAAATAACGATAAATAATCATTTTTTTATAATCAAGAAATGAATATTGCTTATACATACCTTTATTTTATGGGCTGAATCCTCTCTCACTTCTGAGATTTCAATAAAACTGCAACTTGGACAGATCCATATAATAATTTTATTCTTCACAACAGGTAACAGCCAATATATTATACTTAAATCGAATACATAACGGACGGACTCCAATATTTCTTAACTATTCCGAGTGATTCGGATGACAACCAAGAACTGAGCGTACTGGCTCTAAAAATGCTTATTTCTAATTTCAATCCCGCCACCACTTTGACGAATTAAATGAGGGTACTAGAGAGTTGGCGTAATTTCCGGTTTCGCTCTTTCTAGATAACTATATGAAATTTGAACAAAAACTGATCATTAAAATACTAATAAATGTTCTTAATATTTTAGAAAGAATCATTACATTACACATGTACATCATGTAGAAAATGTGAAAAAAGGAAAATAATTTCCTGTGACTAAAATAATGGACATATTTATTTGATTTTTTATGGGTAGACTGAGAATGTGCTGAGGTACACGATGTTTAATTTATTGTTGTATTGCCAGCACCACTCTTATAACGTAGATGTCGCGGGCTGTCTCCAAAACGGTCTCCAAAGCCCACAGGCGAAGAATAGCCAGTCTGTCGGGGTTCTATAGGATGCATTTTGGAGTGTGTGTGCTGGAATTGTATAACTTAATTCCTCCATCTCCATTCTATCATAGGACGTCCCCTCATACAGCGAGTATCATTGAAGGCGTTGACACCACTATGATCCGGACGAAGCGTTTTGCCTCGTCTTTTATATTGCGTACATCAAGAGATTGGCACAATTTGCCAGCGGCGGTGTTTCCGTCTGTCTACAATTTAAGTGTCTTCAAGGCTAGAGTGAATAGGCTCTTAATAAACTAGCGCGCTTTATCATCAACGATCACTCCTTACCATTAGGCGGGATTGTGGTCAATTACCTACTAGTTTATAATTATAAAAAAAATAATTTGATATTATAATAAACTGATATTATGTTAGCACACGCGTTTGCATCACACTGTCTGAACTTTGGAATACGTTAATAATTAACAGCGTCTATCGATTGTTGCCAGGTCATGGTCAAATATTTGAGCACTGCGAGGGACTAAGGAAGCGTTAAAATGAAATTGTATTATTGGAGGGGGTAGACGTGATTTAAACGCGTGTTTCTGAGTCTAATAATAGGTGTATCTACCCTATTTTGGTGTATAGAAAAGGTCGTGGATTATTTTTGAATGTTGCGGTCAAGCTTGGGATTGAGCTGCTCGCTCTGTTAAGCGGTGTCATTAAGCAATGTGCGTAATTGTGCTACGATTGTGGCGTTTTAATCACTTTTTTTTTTAATCTCGTAAATTGATTGTTATGTACAAAGTAATTGTATATTGTTATTATAAATATTTACATTTTTAATGTCTGGATTTGAATAAAGACGATGATCCCTCAGTTTGTTTCGGCTTTTCTTCTTAGATTCAGTTAGGAAATGCCGGCTCTAGCTAGTTTAAAAAAAATGTGACGTGTAAAAGAGATCAGTGATCCTACTTGTATAATAAACGATTTCATTTCAAATTATAGGTCACTCTAATTGAATAACCTATACTCAGAGGTATGTGGAAAAAAGGATGTAAAATTCACAAATAAATAAAAACAACAAAAGTTTACAAAAGTGGCAAGCCAGTTGACTGCAATACACGAAACTTCGGTCGGTGTATCTATCTCTTTTCTAGGGAGGACCTCCGACCAGACAGGTGTTGTGTCTGACGGTCAACTGGCCAACGACAGATGCCGAAACATTTGTATGTATGCTAGTTGCGTAGTGAACTTTACTTGCTAGATGCAGGATTTTTCCGTGACATCAGTATGTTGCGTTACTTGCATCCAGCGTTGTTGTTCTATTTAGTCCGTCATACAGATTAAAGAAAAGTATTGGATATGTATATTTTGTTTTATCAAATCAATAAAAAATGACAAATAAAAAAAAGGCATCAAAGATCAGGAGTGGGGGCTGGTGACGTACGGAGGACGGGTCTGAGCAGTTGTGTTGCGATGTGTGCCGGGTGCGATTCGCCAAATATCGTTGTGTTGGGAGTTTGGTCGTGGAGGGTCTTCAGATCAATCTCCCTTTGGCTCAGCATCGTTGGTCGTGTTGTTGGGTTTAACATGGCATCACCTCGCTCAACTGCCGTCTTCCTTCCTATTCGCTCAGTTTTTCTGAGTGAATAGGTTCTTAATAAACTAGCGTGCTTTACCATCAACGATCGCATCACTGCTTACCATCAGGCGGTATTGCGGTCAAGCGCTAGTTTATAATTACTAAAAAAAAAAAAACGTTACTCGTTGCTAAAAACAGTAGTAAGGAGTCATCACACGAGTTATTCAATGTATCGTCTTAATTTTTTGTTTATATGAAAAAACTGGTCTAGTGTTTTTTGGAAATCTAACTGACGAACTAATTAGTTTTTTTTAGTCAACTACTCAATTCCACCACCACCGCCGCCACCGCGTTAGCAATATTCAATTCTACTTTTAATTTTATTACATTCTAAAACGCAAATTAATAAATCAAATCTCTATGGAAACCATATAATACGATTAAATTGAAATTCATTATTGCAAAATTCAAAGATAAGAAATTAACGTAAAAGGTAGGGGGTGTACAATTTCCGTTTATCATCAGACATTTATTTTTAGTCGTTTTAGACAAGATCAGGGTGTAGATATTGTAATTTTGTGTCGTCGATTTACCTGTAATGTTTCCTACTCAAAAAATAGTTGTAGCACCGATTCAGTTTTTTTTTACACATAAGTTCAATAAAACAGTAGAAGTTCAACTCTCGTTCGTATCTAATTCACTTAAAGTTATGGTTTAGTTTTGATCACATTACTATCGCGCTAAAATTTTAACTTCGTTTGAAGTAAAATTAATGTATGAGCATTTCGTCAGATATAATAATTAAAACTAAATCCATACTAATATTATAAATGTGAAAGTGTGTTTGTTTGTTTGTTTGTCCTTCCTTCACGCCGTAGCTAAGCAATCAATCGACCTGATTTTTGGCATACAGTTAGTTGAAAAGATGGAGAGTAACATAGGCTACTTTTGGTCCTAAAAAAACATTAAGTTCCCAAGGGAGATTACTGAAATATTTATATGCGTACACCAAATATATCCTTACTAATATTATACATCGGAAAGTGAGTTTGTTTGTACCACTTTCACGCCGTAACTCCAGAACCGATTGCTTTGAAATTTTGCAGACGTAAAGTTAGAAGACCGGATTCAATAATAGGGTACTTATTATCCCGAAAAAAAATGATATTCTCGAGAGAAATCTAAAAAGCGCGATATAACCGAAGTTAACGCGGGCGAAGCCGCAGGCGGAAAGCTAGTAAATTATAAGTAAATCTAATCGCTTAGACGTATGACAAATGGCACAGAAGATATTAGCTTTGTTTCAACTTTTTAATTTGACAGCGGTTATGGTTAAATCATCTGTCAAAAGGTTAGCGCTAAACATAACAAAAGTATAAACTTTTGTTATGTTTAGCGCTAAAAACAGAATTGGATCGCAACCAAACCATAAGGTTTGGTTGCGATCCAATTCTGTTTTGGTTGAATTATTTTAGCGCGAGCCCCAGTGAATCTTTTCTTTCTAAGAAAAGGACATGTAAATTTCTCTTGTCCTTCTTTAGCCGACCCTTTCCACTTTAAACACAAACAGTAGTAAAAGTTGTAATAAAATTTATGAGAACACATAAGACATTTTAATAACTCATTGCACATTCTGTCACGCAAATTTCGCAGAAAATATACAGCTGCCGCCATGTTGAATTTGTAACGAACCATAAAAGTGTGAATTGGTGGACTGCACTAAAATGGAAACCATGTTTTAGTTTGTAAATGCCTCAATGAAGTTTATGGTGAATATCTTCGTCACACTTTTTCCTTTTCCTTTTTCCCATAACGGCGAACGGATAGATGTTGACGATGCTGCACACGAAAGACGAATGAAACTCAAAATTGACACTATACAGAGACCAAACGAACGATTGCGTTTTTTTTTCTAAACTGTGTGACGTACTTCGTTCTTCATTGTAATGCACAATGAAGAACGGACTACATGGTTAAGTTTAATCTTGAGGATGTAAACATCGTAGTACTTTACTCGGTGGTAGGCCATAACATCGGCCGCCGGCAGAAGTTACCACCCACCAGACAAAGCCTTGCCGCCAAGCGATTTGTCGTGTTCCGGCATGATGTCTGGTGAAGCCGTTCGGAGGACGGGTCTGAGCAGTTGTGTTGCGATGTGTGCCGGGTACGATGCGCCTAATGTTGTTGTGTTGGGAGTTTGGTCGTGGAGGGTCTTCAGATCAATCTCCCTTTGGCGCAGCATCGTTGGTCGTGCTCTTGGGTTTAACATTGCATCACCTCGCTCAACTGCCGTCTTCCTTCCTATTCGCTCAGTTTTTCTGAGTGAATAGACTCTTAATAAACTAGCGCGCTTTACCATCAACGATCGCATCACTGCTTACCATCAGGCGGGAATGCGGTCAAGTGCTAGTTTATAATTATTTAAAAAAATATATACAGTATGTTAAGAAAACCCTGTCCGACCCATAAGGATAATAAAGGTTAGGGTAAACACATGACCAAATATAATATAAAATTTTACGTAATCATCATAGTACCAATACAAATGAATTTTGAAATAATCTTTTTTTCCTGCGAATTAATTCCAACTTCCCCGAAATTTGGTAATTTTTAAAAAAGTGACAACACCGGTATTATTATGAGCGAATAGCGATGCGATCACGGGCCGCGTGCCCTGCCGCCCGCCCCCGCGGAAGGGTGGTAACGCACATTTATTAAGTTACCTCTTTTTGCGAAATAATGTTTATTTTTTAGGGGGATTAAAAAAAAAATAGTATAAATATGGTATATTTCATAATATGCATGGATTATACAAATTTATTTTAACTTTTTTTTATAATTATAAACTACTTCTTGACTGCAATCCCGCCTGATGTTAAGCAGTGATGCAATCGTTGATGGTAAAGCACGCTAGTTTATTAAACCCATTCACTTAAAAAACTGAGTGAATAGGAAGGAAGACGGCAGTTGAGCGAGGTGGTGCAATGTTAAACCCAACAACACTACCAACGATGCTGCGCCAGAGGGAGATTGATCTGGAACATTGGAGACCCACGACCAAACTCCCGACACAACAACATTAGGCGCATCGTACCCGGCACACATCGCAACACAACTGCTCAGACCCGTCCTCCGTACGGCTTCACCAAACATCATGCCGGAACACGACGAATCGCTTGGCGGCAAGACTTTATCTGGTGGGTGGTAACTTCTGCCGGCAGCCGATGTGGCCTACCACCGAGAAAACTTTATATGAAACCATTATATAGTCTGTTCAGAATAAGCAATTAAATCGAATCCCATCATATTTACACCATTTTATATTTTTTCCCAAATACATTTAGAAATTGTGTGATTTATACCTAGCGCGCAATACAGCTTACGGCAGATCATAGTAATAGGCGCGTGAGACCGCCGCAGGCGCAGGCGGGTGAGCGGTACGTTTACCATACTTTTGTTGGGACAACCAGTTAAGATAAAAATCCCATAACTTTGTGGCTTGTCATGATATCTTTTTGGAATTTTGTACATAGATTCTTTACTCAAAAATTTTGGACACGTGTTTCGTGTATTACATATACAAAAAAATAACGTTGTATTTTTGACATTGAAGCGTAACATTGTTCTTGGTTTATTGTGTATAAAGAACTGTGCCCACGACTTCTTTCTGGAGGATACCAAATTACGATGTTTTTTTATATAATTATGAACTAGTGCTTGACCTCAATTCCTCCTGATGGTAAGCAATAATGCAATCATTGATGGTAAAGCCCGCTAGTAAATTAAGATCCTATTCACTCTAGCCAGCAAATTGTTGCAGTCCCTTGATGTGCGTGGTGTAAAAGACGGATTTCTCTTTAGTAATTATTTTTCGACCATTTCTTTTATTAGAGGAAACAAACTATTAAAAAAAAAATGAACATTAAAACTTTGACGATAGAGGAAAGCCTTTGCCAGAAGTGGTCATCATACTATTGGTTTAGCAGCTTCATTATTATCAGGATTGTTTGCTAATGGACTTTTGTTGATGACTGTACACATTCTACCTATGGTTCGATGAAACATACCAATTTTAAAAGCATAATAATGGAGTAGATAATTATGGAATCTTTTGTCAACTGTGACTTTAGTTGTTGTGTTTGTGTGAGCCACCAAAAAAAAAAAAAAAACTTAATCGATTAGTAGGATCTCTGTTTCCCCTTTTACCAAATATGGGTATTATTTCTCCTCCAACTCACTCCTCGTTCATTTCACTTAGGCTATCACGGGGACCTGGTGAAAATAGGTAATAAGTTTGTGGCATATGTATTGTTTGTCCCAATAAAATATTTGTATTTGTATTCCTGTACGAGAAGCCAAAAATACTGTTTCTCTCTTACTCTGTTTACCTACTCTCTCTCTCTCTCAATGAAAGGACTCGTGTATCCCAGCAATGAGAAAATTATAGGCTGACTATTAGTAGGAATTATGATTAATTATTTCTGTATCAGTTATCACAACTCCTGTTGTTCTGCTAACAAAAGTGTATAATATTTGCCCACCACATAATAAAACATTCGTACAAAACTCTACATATTTTTTACAATTATAAACTAGTGCTTGACTGCAATCCCGCCTGATGGTAAGCAGTGATGTAATCGTTGATGGTAAAGCGCGTTAGTTTATTAAGAGCCTATTGGCTCTGACAAAGTGAATAGAAAGGAAGACGGTTGTTGAGCGGGATGATGCATTGTTAAACCCAATAACACGAGCAACGATGCTGCGCCACAGGGAGATTGATCTGGAGACCCAGCACGATCAAACTTCCGACGCAACAAGACTTAGCGCATCGTACCCGGCACACATGGCAACACAATTGCTTAGATCCGGCCTCCGTACGGCTTCACCAGACCCGGACAGACACCGGAACACGACGAATCGCTTGGCGGCAAGACTTTGTCGGGTGGGTGGTAACTTCTGCCGGCAGCCGATGTTATGGCCTATAGAAAAATAAATTTATGTTTTGGTAACTGGAGCCAGTTTTAGCCGATAGATTGGTTAAAAATCACATCTTGAAAAGTTAGGTGAAGAGACTTTAGAGCAAGCTGTCAATGAAACATTAATTGGAATAACAACTTACTCCTCGTTCATTTCACTTAAGCTATCAGGTTGAGATGGTTACAGGATGGCACTGTTATGTTACAAATCACCAGGGCCCTTAGTGTGCTTAGTCCGCGATCAGTGACCTCATAATGATCGATTTAGACAAGTTCGTATTCTACTAACAAAATGGCGTCATTATGACTTTCATTGGTCAATCACTGACACTTCACTCCATATTAATAAATGTTTAAATTAAGTAGGTACATAGTAGTTTTTAGAAAATCATTTCTGCTAATGGGTTTTATAATATGTATAGTGTAATATATAGTATACGAAAATGTTCTATCACCATTCCATTACAAGGCGACTGACCGAATTGTTCGATAATTATGAATTTAACTTATTATGAACTTTTTAGCATAATGACATTGGAATCGTGTTGGAAGCAGAGTAGGGTCCCAGTTCTTGGTGGACTGGGGCCCTAGTATGATATATTCACTATGCAGTATTAAATAGGTACATATTTGATTAATAAACAACTATCTATCTATACGTATTCTTTACCAGCTTAGGATCTGATAAGGTTGAAATTGAACTATCTAATCATTTTGATGTATCTGTGTAAGAGTTATGTTTATTTTGTAATCTCTTATCTCAGTAGTCAGTTTCTTTAAAACCAGAAGCTGTAATTCATCGGAATCTATACTTATTTGCATAAAATACTAAAAATGTAATCTTTAACATTGTCAAATTGCATTCCAAAGCAACGTGACACAAGCGGTGCATGGTCTGTGTGCACCGAAACCGTCACATTGATTTATTTTTCAAATTTGAGGATTTTTTTTATAATCATGTCGTTTATTTATTAAATACATAATAAAAAGTAATTTATTCAAATTAGACTGAATCAGCACTTTTTGAACTTCAAATTTACAAAAGACAGTTCCCTAAGCCGTCCGCATTTCATATTTATTTACATATATAATAAAAATTTAATCAAAAAGAACACATGCAAAACATTTAAAATTTGTGATCCATCGATGTTGGGAACAGGGTCCAAGCTCCGGGTGGTTAGGGCTCCAGACATCTGAACTCCCTCATGATGCGGGCCGTATTGAGGGTTGTTGCCTTCTGAATCATCATTTATTAACATTAGTTATTCGTGCATTATAAAATGGGTTTATTTTGTAAATTTCTTAAACTTCTTAAACATTTTAATCGGTGAATAAGTCGACTACACTGCTTAGTTACATAAAAATTTTACTAACTAGTAGTCAGGACAAATCATCACCATCTTGGCGTTTATCCCGGTTGCCATCGCGGCTTTCCGTTGGAGCCCGGGGTCCACTTTCCTGCACATTTTCCTCCATTTCGCGGGATCTTTAGCATCATGTGGTAAGAGCTTGTTGGCACGCATGTCATCTCTTACAACGTCAAGCCAGCATTTCTTTGGTCTACCACGCTTGTGCCGGCCCGGCGGAGGCGCTATGGCAAGACAATTGTTACCCACGGAACATGCGGGTTTGCGTAAGACGTGGCCGTACTATGTCAAGGACACGGATGCGGGAGTTCCTGATGCGATCTTTCCGCGTAACTACACACATCCACTGCAGCATATTCATCTCCGTGACACGCAGCTCCTGCTTATGTCGCTCAAGCACAGACCATTTTATAAAAAAGAAACTAGCCTCCTTTCTGCGGCAGTTGGATAAAAATAATATGATTTGTTTTAAATTAAATTACGGACTTTATGACCGTTAAATTACTTTACACTTTGAATTCCAGACAACAGATATAATAGAAAATCTATTGTTGGCGATCGCCGGTGACCGCTGTGGCAATCAATGCCTTAATGTTCTAATTCCCCAATTAGAATATTAAGGCCTTGACTGCCACCGCGGCCACCCCTGACCCCCACCCACGGCCTCAGACACCTTTGTATGAGGTTTTGCTTTTATTTTGTTATACGTTGTAAAGAGCTATTAACGTATCCATCACTAAATAAATAAAAAAAGACAAACAATAAATAAATACAAAGAGAGAGATACAGAGTGGTTCTGATACTATGACAATTAATTAAAACACGGACAATGCTGGCTCTTAGGAATAATCCTTAACCATAGAAAAACACCTAGCACAAAAATAAAAAATATGAGAGCTTATATGTTTCTAAACGCACCCATGATACCGGAGAAATTCCTAGTGTTGGACAATGCATTAAAAAACAAACATACAGTATGTTAAGAAAACCCTGTCCGACCCGTGAAGGTGTTGTTAGGTATCGATAACTGATTCTAATAATGCATACAAAACCGGGCTAAACTTTAAAAAAAAAATCCCCCTAAAAAAATAAATATTATTTCGCAAAAAGAGGTAGGTAACTTAATAAATGTGCGTTAAGTTCCCTTCTGCGGGCGGCGGGCGGCAGGGCACGCGACACGTGGTCGCATCGCTATTCGCTCATAATAATACCGGTGTTGTCACTTTTTAAAAATTACCAAATGTCGGGGAAGTTGGAATTAATTCGCGGGAAAAAAAGATTATTTCAAAATTCATTTGTATTGGAACTATGATGATTACGTAAAATTTTATATTATATTTGGTCATGTGTATACCTAACCTTTATTATCCTTATGGGTCGGACAGGGTTTTCTTAACATACTGTATCGGCTGTAAATAATGTAATGGCCACATCTAGCCGTACTCAGGACTATTTGTTTGTTAAATAATTTAAAAAATAAATACTTTTATTATCAGTAGCACAGTAACAACGAGAGGAATATATAATATAGGTATACATATATACAAGAACTTCTACTTTTATATCTTTTTACCCCGATGTTTCTACCGGGTCAAACTAATGCGCGTGCGCAGGTAGTACTCTCATAAGAACCTCACATTAACGCAGTACTATTATGTAATACATAACATAATCAGCCTATTATGTGCCCACTCTTGATACACAAGTCTTCTCTTTTTTAGGGTTCCGTAGCCAAATGGCAAAAAACGGAACCCTTATAGATTCGTCATATCTGTCTGTCCGTCCGAATGTCACAGCCATTTTTTTCCGAAACTATAAGAGCTATACTGTTGAAACTTGGTAGGTAGATGTACTCGTATTCTGTGAACCGCATTAAGATTTTGGTGCATAAAAAAAATATATTGGGGGCTCCCCATACTTAGAACTGAAATTCAAAAATGTTTTTTTTCATCAAACTCATACGTATGGGTTATCTATGGATAGGTCTTCAAAAATTATATCGAGGTTTCTAAAATATTTTTTTCTAAACCGAACAGTTTGCGTGACAGACGCTTCTAAAGTGGAAAAAAGTTGGTCCCCCTCCCTCTAACTTCTAAAATAAGAAATAAAAACTACCAACAAAAATTATTTTGAACGAAATACCAATAAATCGTAAACCGCTTATTACCGCGTAATCTTTCATACAAATAACTTAAATCCTATAATTTTATAAATCAATGGTACGGAACCCTTTGGGCGTAAGTCCGACACGCACTTGGCCGGTTTTTTATAATTATAAACTAGTGTTTGACCGCAATCCCTCCTGATGCAATCGTTGATGGTAAAGCGCGCTAGTTTATTAAGAGCCTATTCACTCTAGACACTTACCCCCTTATTCATAAACGCTGCTTAAAATTAACTAGTGATTAGCGATTCTTTAACCATAAACCTCACCCCATAACCTCATAACGTCACTTAACTTAAATTATCCTTTGTGAATAAACACCACAGTGTTTAAGGGAAAATGTATGTTTAAACAATCGCTAATCACTAGTTAACCTTAAACAGCGTTTATGAAAAAGGGGGTTAAATTGTAGTCAGACTGAAACACTGCCGTTGGCAAATGGTTTCAGTTCCTCGATGTATGCGGCATAAAGCACTAGGAGAAACGCTTCGTCTAGATCGTAGTGGTATCGACAACGTAAGGGTGGAAACTCTTTATGAGTGGGCCATACGCGGCCCCAGTGCGGGTTGATATATGTCAAGTCTTCGAACTTTTGCCTTTAGGACATACTGCAGGGGTGGCCAACTGGTCGACCGCGATCGCCTGGTCGATCGCGGCTGCCAGTCCAGTCGATCATAGCCAGGCAAAAAATATAAATATTATCAACTACTGCAGCATCATATTGTATCATTTTTAAATCGCTATATTATCCTCTATTTTACACAGTATACTTGTAGTGTTTCGTTTTCGGCATGCAATGCCCAATAAGCGTGAAAATAAACACCGTTCTCGCTTGAAAGACGCATCATACATTAGATTTTTAAGGTTAGAAATCACCAACTTCAAAGTTGATAATATTAAACTTGTGGAAAAGGCTCAGGCGCAATGCTCACACTAATATACAGCACCGATTTTTTAACGCTATATTAAATAAATTTAAGGAAACGATCTCAAATGTAATATAAACAGAACCTACTAAGACTGGTTAACTACGCTGTTTCATTTATGATTTCAAGGAATATTTATGTGTTTGGTAGATCGCACAGGGTTTCCTTAGTAAACACTAGACCCTAGATCTACTCAAGTTGGCCTACCCTGCTATACTGTATAAGTAATAGTACTTAATCGAGTCATCTATTATATTATTCGGGTGCCTCCTTTCAAGCCTTGGGCTCTAAAATCCATCTTCATACTCTCGAGTCAGGAACAATTCATAACGTGTGAGTCCCTGCCTATTGTTTGATGAATCCAATATCAAGGAGGACACTTCATTCTGAGGAGAGGACCATTAATTTGTACAAATCCAATTTAGAACACGACGCTATCTATTTGTCCAATTTGTAGAGCATAGATAAACTTTAATTTATTCAATGTTGGTTTGTATAGGCGATCAGGGGCCCTACTGTGACGTATTAAACCATAATTAAACCGATGTGACAAAGGGATAGTACATTCATCCTTTAGAGTTTAGATATAGCTCCTTTTTTGTCTGTTGGTTGAACCAGCCAGTATTTGTCAAAAACGCTATAGGAAGTGGGGTTGACACTGATGATGTGTTCCGACCGATTTCGGCCACGGCGACTACTTCGACTCCTAGCCGGTGATTTGGCGCTCATGCGCCCGAAGATGGCTTATGTAGCCTATCTTGGCGGCGAAGCTTCGTGCACACTGAGGGCACGTAAGCACGCCGTCGACGTAATTGTATGTTATGGCAGCAGGTGGGCGGGCCTTTTATTGGTCGCGTTTGGTATCGAGGTCAGCTTTGCGCTGCTCCTCAGACTCGCGTACTTGTCTGTACACCATTCCGCGCCATTCTGACCGATTTGCTGCCAAACGCTCCCATTAAAAGGGTTCTATATTGCATCTCTTCATGTGTCGTTTTAAGACATCCTTGAGCCGGAGGAGTTGTCCGCTATGCTTTCGCTTACCCTGCTCCAGCTCAGAGAAGAAGATGCGCTTCGCCACTCTTTCGTCCGCCATACGTGATACGTGTCCGCACCGAAGCTGTCGACGCATTAAATAAACTTCAATGCCACCAACATTGGCTCGTCGCAGGACTTCGGTATTTCGCACTCTGTCAAACCATTTGATCTTCTCATAATGGATCGGAGACCTTTAAGGTAAAAACGATCTAGAGTACGTATGTGGTGGCGGTACACACACCACGTCTCAGCGGAATATAGAAGGTTTGGAAGCACAATTGCCATATATACGGATATTTTCGTAGCTAGCTTAAGGTCATGTGAGCAGAAGACCTTCGAACACAACTTGCCAAACGCTGCAGCTGCAGCTCCGACTCTGCTGTTGATCTCAGCTTCAAGGTCACACTTAGAACTTATAGTGTTCCCCAGATAACGAAACTTGTCTACCTGCTACACTACACTATATTAAGGTTGAAACTGGCAGCGGCATAACACTAGGTATAACGGACATCCCTTAATGCATGGAGGCTGATGAGACGGTAGTGCATGTGCTCTTCGAGTGTACAGGAGTCTCCCAGATTAGAAGTAAAACCCTCGGGCATGAAGATCTTAGATAGATGTTCTTAACAAGCCAGGAGACTTAATAGGCTTCTAGAGGGTGGTGGGCTGATTGGAATAACCACCAACGGCCGCCATGACCCACTCACAATTGTGCAGTGGAAGGACTAACTAAGTGCGGAATCCAAACCCGTAACATAGAACAGAGAACCAGCGCCGATTGGCTAGCACACAAACTCAGTATATGTTTAGGGTATCTTTCTCTTTCTATTCCATTAAGAAAAGGACAGAAGATACATATTAGTTTAGCCTAGTCGTATATTTTTGTCACTATATTTTAATCACATCTAAATTGTCTATGGAGCACTGAAGGCACCTTGCTCGAAGAACCGATGGGCGATGGGGCATTAAGGTTCTGGAGTGGCGGCCACGAGCCCGGAAACGGAGCGTAGGGAGGCCTCAAAAAGGTGGACCGATGAGCTGGTGAAGGTCGATGCGGTCATCGTGAAAAGTCTTGGAGGAGGAATTTGTCCAGCAGTGGGCCTCTATAGGCTAAAGAAGTAGAAGAGGCGATAGTCAAGGCTTTTGGCTGTTAAGACAATGGTTATCACGACTA
The DNA here is from genome assembly GCA_037179545.1 of Sesamia inferens. Lineage (NCBI taxonomy): Eukaryota > Metazoa > Arthropoda > Insecta > Lepidoptera > Noctuidae > Sesamia > Sesamia inferens. Next base: position 3,612,416 of record CM073939.1, on the reverse strand, counting down.
TCGGCACAATGATCGCCGACTTCACATCCCACATGACGACAACCGCGTGAGCCAAGTCAAAATACTTACAGATTTATTATTATTAGATCTTTTGTGATGATGGTTATGATTCAAACAGCTTCTCAGCTCACAATAATACTACAACTAAATGTCTAATTCTAATGATTTGTAAAGAAATAAACACTGCAAGAGGCAAATAGCCTATCAAATTACTGTAATTAATTCTGGGCACGAATTAACACTTTATTTATAAATATGTCTGATCTTTTTAGTTTACTACTTCATAATGTTTAAGTAAATGCGAAGGCATGATCTGGCACGAGACATAAACTATACAAATACACACATACACACTGAGAGCAGCGATGGCCCTATGGTGACAGGCGTGACTTACAAATGTAGGTCGTAGGTTCGAAATATGTCAGGCGCATCATTTCAGCCGAAAGACATCCACTGCTGGACATAGGCCTCACCCAAGGAACTTCAGGACGATCGGTCCTGCGCCTCTCGCGTCCAGCGGTTTCCCGCGACCTTCCCCAGGTCGTCGGACCACCTTGTCGGGGGCCTACCCACACTGCGTCTTCCTGTGCGTGGTCGCCACTCGAGAACCCGTCATCCTCATCGGGTATCAGCCGCATTATTATTAATTATTAATTTATTTACATCAGACAACTGTCCATAGTTTTCTTAAAAACACATACCTACACAAAATACATTTAAATTATTTATTTTATAAATATACATATAACATTCCAAACTAAAATAAAATTAGACTGATATTTAAAAATAAAATAAAATGTCAAATTTAAAAATAAAATAAAATCCCAAAATTAAAAATTAAATAAAATAAAATAAAATGTCAAATTTAAAAATAAAATGCCAAAATAAAAAATAAAATAAAATGCCAAATTTATAAATAAAATGTACTTCACACCAGGGCAGCTTCTAATGTTGTACAAAGCACAGGTCCGTTCGTGTGTGGAGTACTGCAGCCACATTTGGGCTGGTGCTGCTAAGTGTCACCTGGCCACTTTGGATTCAGTGGAGAGGCGTGCGAAGAGGCTGATTGGTGACCCTGATTTAACTCGAGTTGGTCTCCAAAGCCTAGAGCACAGGCGTAGAGTAGCCAGCCTTTCGGTGTTCTATAGGATACATTCTGGGGAGTGTGCGAGGGAATTGCACGATTTAATTCCCCCATCTCCGTTCCACCATCGGACGACCCGTCGTACGGCGAGTTTCCACCCTTATGTTGTTAACACCTCTACGATCCGGACGAAGCGTTTCGCCTCCTCATTTATACCGCGTACATCGAGGGACTGGAACAATCTGCCGGCGGCGGTGTTTCCGTCGGACTACAATTTGAGTGTCTTCAAGGCTAGAGTGAATAGGCTCTTAATAAACTAGTGCGCTTTACCATCAACGATTGCGTCACTGCTTACCATCAGGCAGGATTGCGGTCAAGCGCTGGTTTATACTTTAATAAAAAAAAAAACAAAATAAGGTAGGTAAATTAATTACAAAAGCTAGACGGAGCCCACCAGTCAAGAGAACACAATATACGTCCTTGTCCAGTGCTCCATAAAAACACAGTCTGAGCCAACCTCTCAGCAATGAGCTTCAGGTAACTGTTACCAAGTGTTGTTGTTGTGGTGTGTCGGTAAAAATACTAAGATAATACTCCTAATAATATTATAAATGCGAAAGTTTGTGAGGATGGATGTATGTATGTATGGATGGAAGCTTATTACTTTTTTTTATAATTATAAACTAATGCTTGACTGCAATCCCGCCTGATGGTAAGCAGTGATGCAATCATTGATGGAAATTATTAAGAGCCTATGGACTCTGACAAAGTGAATAGAAAGGAAGACGGTAGTTGAGCGATGTGATGCATTGTTAAACTATACTGCGCCAGATATGCGCCGACACAACAACATTTGACGCATCGTACCCGGCACACATCGTAACACAACTGCTCAGACCCGTCCTCTGTATGGCTTCAACAGACCTCATGTCGGAAATCGACAAATCGCTTGGCGGCAAGACTTTACTCTTTCAGGCAAAGCTTACTGGATCCTTCCAAACATAAACATTCTATTTGGATGAAATTAGGCACACAGATAGCTTCCAACCAGGAATAACAAGTAGGACACTTTTTAATCCCTATATTCCCACGGGATTGAAACAGGCGGGTGAAAGTGCGGGCCGTAACTAATACAAAAAAAGAATGCTTGCAACAATTTGTCACCTATCTGTCTATTATTATAGCAGAGCCGTAGACCTCGCCATTAACCTCCAACACAGACCTAAAGGACACAGGTTAATTGACACCCTATTATAAATAATGATGGGATAAGTTTGTTTGTTACGCTTTCACACGAAAACTGCTTAACTAATGATCATGAAACTTCGTACACTTGTTCTTGGAGGTATTAGAATAAATAATAATAATTAAATAAATATATACGGACAAATCATACAGATTGAGCTAGCCCCAAAGTAAGTTCAAGACTTGTGTTATGGGATACTAAATCAACGATACTATATTTATAACAGATACATATATAGATAAACATCCAAGATCCAAGGTCAATCAGGAAAAGATCGTTTTCCACCATGATCTGGCCGGGGACCGAACCCGGGGCCTCCACGTCGCAGGCAGGCGTGTTGACCGCTGCGCCACCGAGGACGACAAAGCACATAGGATACTTTTTTTTCACAAAAAACCGACACTTTTGCGGATAAAGCCATGGGGCACAACTAGTAATAGATATATCTGGCAAATGCAACGATTCACTCCTATCCAGACCCCTGTCCACAACGGGAAGTAATACATCACTCTATTCATATTCATAGTTGAAAATAATCTCTTAAACTGTTCCTCACTTACCGGCTATAAATGCGTAGCAACTAAAACTAAACGTAACCCTAATATATCGTAGAGGAGAAAGGCTACAGCAAAAAATCGTAGCTAAATCTCGTAGCACTTTCGTAGCGAGAACCGTAAACAAACGTAGCGTACTTAAATCGAATTTGGTAGACTTTTGGACTTAGTAACTATTCAATTATGTTGTTGTTCTTTTGGAATTAGTAACTAAATCAATTACCATACTCCATTGGTTTAGCTGTGTAACTAAAGGTAAACAAAAAAAAACAAGTGACTTAGTTAATCGACTAAAACCTGTTGAGCCGTTTGGGGATGAGAACCTAAGGCCATGGACTCTGTATGTATGCATCGATAGTATTTCGAAACATTACTAAACGGTTGACCGATTTTTCACGTGATCAGAGGGCTGGAAAATTTTTTGGCCAAATAATTAGGATTCACATAAAGCTTGGCAATACTGCCGGTCTAATGGGTACGTTTCCTGTTGACAAAGGATGCGTATAAATTACCCTCACTTGATACCCATTGATTATTTCTCTTCCTTTATATACTTTTATGTTTTAAAATTTTTGTATTTTTTAAATAATGTAAATACAAGCTTTCCGCCCGCGGCTTCGCCCGGTTGGAATTCGGTATTTTTATTTTCCCTTGGGAATATCAAATTTTTCCGGGAAAAGTACCCTATTATTTAATACGGACTTTTAACTTTCCGTATGCAAAATTTCAAAGTAATCGGGTTAGTAGTTACGGCGTGAAAGTGGAGCAAACAAACAAACTCACTTTCCGATTTATAATATTTATAAGGATTTTATTCCAAGTCATAGTGAATAATTAATTATTTAAGAAATAGTAGGTATGTAAGTCTAAGTAAGTGCGACTATACAAAAAATACTCTTTTTTAGTATTTGTTATAGCTGCAAGAGAAATCCATTATTTGGAAAAAAAAAAAACAAAATTTCAACCATCTCGAACACGGTTCGTGAGACAGACAGGCAAACAGTGGATTCTTAGCAATAGGGATTTTAGCCTTTGGGTACAGATCTCTATGAAGAAAACTCAATTACTAAAAAAAAAAACAACAATGCATAAATGCTATACATACTAAGTGTAGGAATTACGTTTATGGTAGACGCCAAAACAAAAAAAAAAAAAAAAAAAACACCACAGAACATAGATTAATAATGTTCGTGCTGCTGTTACCCTTATAACATGCAAGGCCATAACAACTATATTTACTGCTAGGAACACGAACCATACCGCAGGTAAGCATGTAGTGTCAAACACATTACCCATCTTCCCACAAATCGGGTAAAACAAAATTAGAACACCGTTGGCAGCAATTGTGTCAGCAATTGTGTCAGCATTCAGACATGTCAGGTATATTCACTATCAAAGTAAGATGCATTACATTGGTGTTTACCAACGATCCTACAATTGTCATTCAAGGAGAAAACAGTTAATGTATCACTAACGGTCATTGGCCTTGACTCAGCTTTGGCATTGTACCAACTTCCTGCAACTATCAAATATGATAATACTTCGTATGTATATCAAAGTAGAGTTGCTTTTTGAATGGTATTAATTTTATGAATCGAATTATAACCTGGTCGGGATTTGATTTGGCATCTTTATGAGGAACTCGTGGAGTAGATTGTGTCTATTAATGTTTTTATTTCACTGACTTTGACCATTCGTGACACTACGGGGACTGCTGAAATTTTGTGTTTTGGTTACATCATTATTTTAGCTTGAAAGTATCGAGATTTTAATAAGTATACTTACAATTTTATTTAACAATAACTAATAGAAACATGGAAAAATATTTATCGTGACTCGTAAGTAAGGATGATTATAAATTAAACCTACTCAAAAAAAAAAAAGCAATAAGTAATAAAACTAAAAGTGTCCATTACGAGGCCACAGGGGCCTATGTCAGCATAATACTTCGACCGCGCTGGTATAATAAAAAACTTTAAACATTGAAGTCGTGGTGGCCTAGTGGTTAAAACAGAAGTCTCTCAAGCATGAGTGTGCGGGTTCGATTCCAGGTCAGCCAAGTACCAATGTAACTTTTCTAAGTTATATGTACTTTCTAAGTATACTTTCGGCTCTCCGTGGTAGGTCATAACATCGGCCGCCGGCAGAAGTTAACACCCACCAGACAAAGTCTTGCCGCCAAGCGGTTTGTCGTGTTCTGGCATGAAGTCTGGTGAAGCCGGCCGGAGGACGGGTCTGAGCAGTTGTGTTGCGATGTGTGCCGGGTACGGGTACGCTAAATGTTGTTGTGTTGGGAGTTTGGTCGTGGAGGGTCTTCAGATCAATCTCCCTTTGGCGCAGCATCGTTGGTCGTGTTGTTGGGTTTAACATTGCATCACCTCGCTCAAATGCCGTCTTCTTTCCGCTCAGTTTTTCTAAGTGAATAGACTCTTAATAAACTAGCGCGCTTTATAATAATAATAATATCTTTATTCAAGTAACAAAGACTCATATTGTTAATAATCTTAAGAACTATATTAATTTAAGTTTAATTTTATAATTAACAAAACGTCAAAATCAACGATCGCATCACTGTTTACCATTAGGCGGGATTGCGGTCAAACGCTAGTTTATAATTAATAAAAAAAAACTTACGCGGGGAGCAACTACATACATATGTATATACAACATTTTTTTTATGCGAGACCCGAAACACGTGTCCAGTATTTTTGAGTAAAGAATCTGTGTACAAAATTTTAAAAAGATATCATGAAAAACCAGATAGTTATGAGCTTGCTTGATCAAAGCTCCGCTCGGGCGGGCGAGCGCGGTGCGTTGACCTTTGGCGTCAGCTGTTCAGCGCTCGTAATTACTATGATCTATCGTAAGCTGCTCGGTAACCACACTGCAACAATTTCTAAATGTATTTAGGAAAAATATAACTTAGTGTAGAAATTATTGGAATCGATTGAGAAGCTTATTCTGAACAAACTATATTCAGGTTTGGCATAAATAAAAGTAACGATGTATATTAATCCTACTATTGTTATAATGTGAACGCTTGTAAGGATGGGTAGATGGATGGATGTTTATTACCTTTTCATCTCGATATTCCCACGAGATTGATACTTGTGTGCATTTCTTCCCTTCTTATCACATGCCATAACAAGACAAACGATTTCCCTTTGACGACAACTTTTCTGTCAATGGCATGACGTTAATTTCAAACTTCACCACCTTTTAAGAAAGAAAACTAGATTAATTTGTCAAAGTAACACGTGCAGATAAAAAGATGATTAATTCCAAAAAATACGTAAAAATAAAAAATATGTACAACTAGTTGCGCCCCGCTTAAGTTTCATTCTCATGGAAATATTGGGATTAAAATGTGTCCTATGTTTGCTAAATTTCATGTAAATTCTTCAGTACTTTCTGCGAGAAAGGGTTGTGTGTGTTGGAGGTATGTGTTATTTCTGGTAATAAACTGTCTGTGTGCCAAATTTTATCCAAATTCGTTGAGGAGTTTTTACGTAAAAGAGTAACAACATTCATTCATACTTTATATGGTGATATTAGTTGGATATAGGAGGGTATGTCCCGAAATTAACGCACACCACACTCCATTTAGAATACTATGTTATCCTTAACGTGTCCATTTATACTATGACTTAAAACGGGACATTGGTTTTTTTAAGTCAATGTCAATGAAAAAAAAAGAAACTTATTCAGAAAAAGTTAGGTGGCTAAAAAGTTACTAATAAAAATATAGGTAGCTCCCGAGAAATTTTGAAAGATATTTAAATTTATCAGAAGAATAAATTTGCTTTAATACAGCCAGTGTTGATTTAAATGAAAAATACTACCTTAGCACTTTTTTTTACAATCATCTTGATTTTATCGTCATCATTGTTAGAACTAACACTGAATGGCCGTCTGCTACTCAAATTTTCGCTCGGTTTCCGAAAACGGGACAAAATTTCGGCCCACAGTTCGTTTTGGGGACACCGGGGCACTTAATTATAAAAGGTGACAGTCCCATTAAAATGGGACGTACGGTCACTTTAGTTTTACTATACTAAAATCATAATACATATAATACTTAATTTTTATTATTATGTAAAGATCATGAATTTTTAAATGGTTATATTGATTGTAGCAAAAAAATGTGATCACGTTACAAACATACACCCACACAGTGACACCCGTATATGGGTTTATCTTAGTAGGTATTTCATCCATTTTGGTTTGTTATGACTGTAAACGGAAGTGTGACAGTAATTGATGTAGTTTAAATTATTTATGGGAAAAATAGACTAGAGAAGAGGCTCTTAATAAACTAGCGTGTTTTTCCATTAATGATAGCATCACTGCTTACCATCAGGCGGGATTGTGGTCAAGTATTAGTTTATAATTATAAAAAAAATATCATGATCTGTCTAGCTATTTCCCAACTATGATGGATTCGATTTGCAGTCTTTTTCCAACCGGATTCACTTGAATATTAGAATTTTACAACGATTCCACAAATCGATAAAACTACAATAGTACAATACGATACGCCTTAATAAGATTGGTGGTCAGACTTTTGGACTTCTGACGACTCTTTACGACGATAAATCGAAATTCCGGAGCAAATTCCGGATGAAATTTCCGGATATCTTCGCAATAAATCGTGCATGTGTAAGGCGAAACAAATTTATGAATTTTTACGCGGTCACACCGACTTTTATTCATAAATTAATAAGGTACGCAATCAAAGCACTTAACAAGAACACAAGTGTGGCGTGACTATGATTGTGAACGATTAACGATTAACACGAGCGGAGAAGGGTGAGGAGGGGGAAGTGCCTCTCCTCTGCTCCGCAGCACCAAATATGAGAAATAAAAGTATTTGTGTAGTATTTACGTAAATTTTAGAAATTCCTGGCGGCTTAGGATTACTCCCGCATTCCGGACACAGTTCTATATTACCGGACATGTCTGGAAAAATCCGGAAGTATGGTAACCCTAGTTACAACTGTCAAAGATCTATGAATGACTATGTATGTATAGAGGGTTAAACCCATCGCGGCAAGCAAGCTTATTTTGATCGATCTACTATGTACTTGATCGATCTACTATGTACTTTTGCACACAGAAATGTGTAGATGGACTTAATGCCATAGGAATTCTCTACCAGTCATGAAGAGATTAGATGGCATAAAAACTCTTAACACTAGTTAAACCAGTATGTGTTTAATTACTGTTAAGAGATTTTATTTTGCCATCTCATCTGTAAAATGTGTGTGTTTAATAAGGCAGCCAAGAGACCCACGCTCTTGCTACCACCAATGTATAATAATAATCCGCTCTGAGCTACTGCTATGAGCCTTGCAATACCCCAATGCCTCAGAAGTCTGCACTTTATAAATATGTCAACAGCCGCCTACCTACAAGGTTTTATGACAATCAAAAGGACTTACCCGTTGTTGCTCGCTCCAATTGCTGGCACAATCTTTTGTGTTATGTAGTGACCTTTGTGTTGTATTGTCGTGTACTATAATATATTAATAGATATAATTAAATATTTGGATCGTGTGTCAATTCACCAAATAACGAAGCGTCCCACTTGCGCGCGTTGTCTGGCTTCAAAACTGCCGATCTAGTTTCGAGAATCAGCTGGTTAAAACTAGGTACAATCCAGCGCACAGGGCGATTAACCAATCGCCCTGTGCGCTGAATTTCAAACACTTATCTAGAATTATTCCCAGTAATACATTCTTATTTAGCACACACCCTCTCGACCGTATCGAATTTTCTTGTAGAAACATCTGTCAAAGACATTCGACGGAATCTAGTCTTTTAATCCCAAACAAACATATTATTACCAAAATATATACAAAACTAAAACTTTGGAGAGAGGTGTTGAGATGACTCTACCCTGATTCATAATATGCATTAATTTACTTATACATTGTACATGTTTAATCTATAATATAGTATACATAGTGTAACGTCGTTTTCACGTCAGGGTCATCAATTTGGAGGTATGAGGTATCAAGTGTACAGTTCACTTAACCTCCAAGAAAAGGGAGGACCCTTTGACCAGAGGGATGTTATGTCTGGCGGGCACTTGCCCAACGGTTGATGTTGGGAAGTTGTATATATGCTAGTTGCACAGTAAACTCTACTTGTGAGATATAGAATTCGTGTGACGTCAGTATGACGCGTTGTATTGTGTGTGGCGTTTGTAGATTCCGCTACAAGAAATATTTACACAAGAAGTCTTTCACACAGCATAATGCGAATATTGCTATTCTAAACCAAGCTAAGTTATTTACAAAGGCTTTCATATTTTACGACAGGAACCTATAATACAATGTAGCAGTCATTTTACGAGTAACGTGCGTTACCTCCGTGCCTTTCATCGTTGGGTGGAATGGACTCTCAACCTGACACTACCCTCCGATTTTATGGTTGAGCACTTTCTTATTATGAGTATGCGTACTTTCATGTAGAAATTTCAATTCATGGTCTGGGATATCGATTTAAGTTGTTGATTTTTGAGTCGAAAAATCTGAACTAGGTATATATATATATATATAGTAAGCAGTGATGCAATCGTTGATGGTAAAGCGAGCTAGGAAGGAAGGTGGTAGTTGAGAAAGGTGATGCAATGTTAAACCCAATAAGACGACCTACGATGCTTCGCTAGAGGGACATTGATCTGGAGACTCTCCACGACCAAACTCCCGACACAACAACATTTGGCGCATCATACCCGGCACACATCGTAACATAGCTGCTCAGACCCGTCCTCCGTATGGCATCACCAGACATCATGCCGAACACGACGTATTGCTTGGCGGCAAGACCTTGTCTGGTGGGTGACAACTTCTACCGAAAGCCGATATTATGGCCTAACTCCGATACGATTCTAATACAGTCTGTGTCATGAACCGTTATACTTAGACAGTAGATATTTTCACAAATTAGGTATTTCTGTAGCCGCTATGACATTAAATACTGAAAACGGTTTTTATATAGGTAATACAATGATACGGGAACTCTTTGTGCACGAGTTCGACTCAGATTTGTCTAGTTCTTTTGTACAATTTCACGATTATAAGATATATGATGGGTTGTTGGAGTTGGAGAATTGATTAAACGTATTCGAGCATGTAACCCGCTTAGGCTACAGCTGCAAATTAGTATCAGGTGGTAGTACTTTCAGCAACCCAAATGGATTAACATGATATTTTGATTGACAGTATAATTATTGGTATTTTACAATAGAAGCTAAGTGTTAAAGAAGATTAATAAAGAATCAGAGTCATCATCATCATCAACCTTTTTATCGTCCCAGTGCTGGGCACAGGTCTCCTCTCATATAGAGAAGGATTGAGCGTAATCACTACGCTTGCTCAATGCCGGTTGGCGATTTCAGACTTAAAGTCCAGGTTTCCTCAAGATGTTTTCCTTCACCTTTTTAATCAGTCATTGTTGGCCAAGATATACTTAGAAAGTAAATATGACTTATAAAAGTTACATTGGTACGTGCCTGACCTGAAATCGAACACCCACACTCATACTTGAGAGGCTGGAGTTTTAAACACTAGGCCACCACGACTTGGATTTTTACATCAATCAGAGAGCTGTTCATTAATTAACACATTCAGTGCCACCGACTCACCCGGAGAGTTTACGCCATGGTTTACGTGGACTCTCCAGGCGAGTCGATGGCACTGAATATGTTAAGTGTACATATCCTAACTGGGCAGTGGGCACGGTGGGTTCTCCGAATACCTGTGTCGTGCATTTGTGAACCGAACAAGCTGGAAACATTATTTTTGGTTTCGACTTTAATCAAATACTTTGCTCAATAACACAGCTTTGGAAAATAAAATCGTTAATCGACTTTTGTGGCAAAGATTACTGTTACAGCTAGTACACTACATATAATAGTTGAGGTAGTAAGGAACCTTTAATAGTCCATTCAGACTCACGCATAACCAGAAAGTCCATTTCCTCTGAATTCTAAATCTCGTAGCAGTCTTATCTCTGCTATAAAACTTGTCAAATGTAGGGAGGTTAAACATTTTGACGGATTTAGGCAGACCAGGCTGAACGCCCTTAACATCACGAGTATTGCCCCTCAGCTTTATTATTGACTAGCTGTGCATCGCGGCTTCACCCGCATAAAGTAAAATAGAATAGAACACTCTATTATGTACACCATATATGTACATCAGAGAAATATAAATATAAGTATCCTGCGTTTTATTACTGGTAATGGTTTATACAGTATGTTAAGAAAACCCTGTCCAATACAAATGAATTTTTTTTTACAAATTAATTTCAACTTCCCCGAAATTTGGTCATTTTTAAAAAGTGACAACACCGGTATTATTATGGGTGAATAGCGATGCGACCACGTGCCGCGTGCCCTGCCGCCCGCCGCCCGCGGAATGGGGCATAGGTGTGCATAGCGCACATTTATTAAGTTACCTCTTTTTGCGAAATAATATTTATTTTTTTAGGGGGATTTTTTTTTAAGTTTAGCCCGGTTTTGTATCTATTAGTAGAATCAGTTATCGATACCTAACAACGCCTTCACGGGTCGGACAGGGTTTTCTTAACATACTGTATAAGCTATATTTTTACAAAGAGATTTAAGTTAATATGTAAATTAATCGGATCAGGAACTCCCGCATCCGTGGCAGTCTTCGTGTCAGTGACATAGCAGACAAACTGAAAGAGGGTCGCCTACGCTGGTACGGTCACGTCTTACGAAAACCTGTTACGTGGGTAACAAATGTCTTGCCATGGCGCCTTCGCCAAGCCAAGTAGACAAAATAATTGCTGGCTTGACGTTGTAAGAGATAAAATGCGTGAGAACAATCTCACACCACTGGATGCCAGAGATCATACGAAATGGAGGCGAATATGTAGGAAACATCGGCCACCGGCAGAAGTTACCACCCACCAGACAAAGCCTTGCCGCCAAGCGATTTGTCGTGTTCCGGCGTGATGTATGGTGAAGCCGTACGGAGGACAGGTCTGAGCAGTTGTGTTGCGATGTGTGCCGGGTACGATGCGCCTAATGTTGTTGTGTTAGGAGTTTGGTCGTGGAGGATCTTCAGATCAATCTCCCTTTGGCGCAGCATCGTTGGTCATGTTGTTGGGTTTAACATTGCATCACCTCGCTCAACTGCCATCTTCCTTCCTATTCGCTCAGTTTTTCTGAGTGAATACTCTCTTAATAAACTAGCGCGCTTTACCATCAACGATCGCATCACTACTTACCATCAGGCCGGATTGCGGTCAAGCACTAGTTTATAATTATTAAAAAAAAAAAGAAAAAAAAAGCGGACCCTGGGCTCCAACGCGAAAGCCGCGTTGCAACCGGGGTTATACGCTGAGATGATGATGATGATGGATTATCTATGTACCAATTTTCATTCAAATCCTTTGAGTAGTTGTTAACACACATCTGTACCTACATACACACAACCTGATAAACTGTTACGCTTTTAATATTAATAGAATAGTAGGATAGGAAGTGGGATGGTAGGATTTATCATTGTTCTTGCTTTGAAGTGTATTAATATAATTGTTTCGAGGTTATCGAGCTAGTTTCGGGCTAGGTCACGCGATTTGCTTCTAGAGTGTTTAACTCGGGGGTTAATTAAAATCACCGAGAAGTTGAACTCACGGCCTCGCGGCGTGGTTACAGCACGTTGTCGGGCTATGTCGAAAGATACCTACTAATCTATCCCCCTTATTCATAAACACTGCTTAAAGTTAACTAGTGATTAGGGATTCTTTAACCATACATTTTTGACCTTTTGACGTCGCTTAACTTTAGTCATCCTTTATGAATAAACACCACAGAGTTTAAGGGGTTTATTCATAAACGATATTAAAGTTAAGCGACGTGGAAACGTCTAAAATGTCATCATCATCATCATCATTTCAGCCGAAAGACGTCCACTGCTGGACATAGGCCTCCCCCAAGGTTCTCCACGACGACCGGTCCTGCGCCTCCCGCATCCAGCGGTTTCCCGCGACCTTCACCAGGTCGTCGGTCCACCTTGTCGGGGGCCTACGCCCTACCCACGCTACGTCTTCCGGTGCGTGGTCGCCACTCGAGAACCCGTCGGCCCCATCGGGCATCGGTCCTACGGGCAATGTGTCCAGCCCATTGCCACTTCAGTGTTGCAATTCTTCGGGCTATGTCGGTTACTCTCGTTCTTCTGCGGATCTCCTCATTCCTGATTCTATCGCGCAGTGAAACCCCAAGCATAGCCCTCTCCATTGCCCTTTGAGCGACTTTGAGCCTTCTTATAAGGCCCATTGTTAGCGACCACGTCTCAATTCCATAAGTCATCACTGGCAACACACACTGGTCGAAGACTTTTGTCTTGAGACACTGCGGTATTTCGGACGAGAAGATTCTACGTAGCTTCCCGAAAGCAGCCCAGCCGAGTTGGATTCGACGATTGACCTCTTTCTCGAAGTTGGACCTTCCTAACTGGATAGTTTGTCCCAGGTACACGTAGCTGTCAACAACTTCGAGAACAGAGTCTCCAATCTTTATAGGAGTCTGTATAACATGGGCATTAGACATGACTTTCGTCTTGCCCATGTTCATTTTAAGACCGACTCGCTTGGAGGCCCTACTGAGGTCTTGTATGTTTAAACAATCGCTAATCACTAATTAACTTTAAGCAGCGTTATGAATAAGGGGGTATATGTACAGTAAACACTTTAAACTCCAATGGCATACTAAGGACTAAATTGGTATGACCTGTGTGAGCGCGCAGCCAGTGCGTGTGAATGTGTGTGTATGAGTGATGTCTCAATATACCACAAGCATCATGTGCTTTGAGCTGTTTAGGCTATGCAATCCAAATTAATTATGCGCAATTAAATTATGCGGTTTCATGATCAACGAAGTCTGACTTACCTTTTGATTTTTGAGACTATAATTATATTTAGATTTAAAGCAAAAACTTATATGTTTATTATTACTATATTCATGTTTTTTATTTATTTATAAAAACTGAAATATTGGGTATTGTTTGATTACTTAGCTATTAATGTAATTCTGTATTTAATTAATTTGTTCTGTGTTGGAAATTAAAAAGTTTTGGTAAATGAAAACAAAATTGTTTATTTGGTTTATTTATTCACAAACCTAGGGAACTTTTGTGAGAATTGTGAACTCGTATTTCTGTCTGTAAAAGAAGATTAAGTAGTAAGTGTTAAAAACAGAAGTTCTCTTCCTAAGATTTTTTATTGAATACCCACAATAGCATAATAAGGAAAGGATGATCTAATAAAACAAATATTGTTGTTACCTACTTAATATTTTATGTTGGGATCGGTAAACAGCAATGTTTTTTAATATAAATATTACAATGAATGTATTGTGGTTAAAGCTTTTATACATTTGTTGACAAAAAAAAAAAATCTTAAATGTGAGTTTTTGATATATCAATACTAATTATTTAGTTATACCGTCTAATTATTAAAACCAAAACAAATTAGTATGACCCCCGTCAAAGCATTAACGGCAATGAAAATAACGGGTTGACGTTTGCGTATGGACTTTAGAATATTACCGCATATTTTGGTTTCTATTAAATTTGACCACACCTGTATGCAATGGGTTTTTAATTGTTGTATGTAATACCTCTCATCCCTTCAGTCTAGCCTTGAAGACACTTAAATTGCAGTCCGACGGAAATACCGCCGCTGGCGGCTGGTCCGTGGATGTACGCGTTAAAAAAACGAGGCGAAATGCTTCGTTCGTACCGTTGCGGGTTCAACAACGTAAGGGTAGAAATTCGCCGTACGACGTGTCGTCCGATGATGGAACGGAGATGGGGGAATCAAATCATGCAATTCCCTCTCACACTCAGATGATCAAAATGCATCCTCATTTTGGAGAGTGTGTGAGCACCGACAGGCTGGCTACTCTTCCCCTGTGCTCTAGGTTTTGGAAACCGTTTGAGCTAAATCTAGGTCGCCAATTAGCCTCTTCGCACACCTCTCCACAGAATCCCAAATAGCCAGGTGGCATTTTGCAGCACCAGCCCAAATGTGGCTGTAGTACTCCACACATGAACGGTACTGTGCTTTGTATAACATTAGAAGCAGTCCAGCCCTCTAATCGGCGAAAACTTTTTTGTCAAATGATTGCGACTAGTTGGGATCTTTGGACCGAACGGACCAATAGGCGGTCCAAACAAAAACGATCCCAACCAGTCGTCATTTGAAGTACCGTAAATAAAACAATCTATTATTACTTAGAAAAGAGCGTAAATGTGGGGTTAACTCTATATCATGTACTGTGGGAAACAAACCACTCGTGTTTGGTAATATTTAAGGTTACCACTTTATGGCTATATTGCACGATATATAAAAAACAATACGACTTACGTTGTAGTTTTATACAACACATTGGGGTTATAAACTAGATTAGGCTCAACACAGTGCTAATAATAATGGTTCTGTAGGGAACCGGCTTAGAACAAACTAGTTTTCATTCGGCTAAAGGTTAAAAGTTGGTTAAAATAGTGTTCAATACTTAAGAAACCGGGGTCGACTGCCTCCGTGGCGTAGCGGTGGGACGAGGCCCGGGTTCGCGCAGTGCAAATATTTGTTGTTCTAACTGCAATGTTTCGATATCGTCTTCAGGTTAAATCGAAGTGTAGCCAAAATCAGCAGTTAGACCGGTAAAGCGGAGCCCAGACCCCAGGATTAACGCTGAGATGATGATGACTTAAGTAACCAAAGTCATCGGAAAAAATTTAAGTTTACTAAAAAACTTAATTTGATCAATAAACTATTATTTTAATTACATTTTATTCGACAGTATCCATTGTGAACTTTATCCGACGACTCTGATTACTATCTCCTCTGTGGACTGTACAGCAGTAAGTTATGTAGGTATGATGATGCTATAATTGAGGCTATTTAGGTAATAAGTTTTTACTTATTTACATTTCCTTTTTTATTTTTTTGCTTTGCTGGTGTCTTGACGTGGCTAGCTGGCATATGGTAAATAATTTCGTTTAATTTTCAGTATTTTCTTGTGTTAATTACTGTACATAGTATTGTATAAAATTCTTTGTTTTTTTTAAATGAACAGACAGCTGTGCTGCTGGGGAGTTTGTTCCTCCACTTCTACTTCCCAGCGAAAGCACTAGGAATTGGCGAAGGGCGAGCATTTTGGGGGACTGTCTTTACAGGCTATATTCTTATGTAATGAAATGACTTTTGATTTTCATTTTTTATGTATCTTGTCGTAGAAAGCCTTTGAGGAGGCCTTTGTCCAGAAGTGGACGTCTATAGTCTGAAGAAGAAGAAGGAGATGTTTCTCATGTAGTCTCACGGAATTTCTGCTACCCGACACTTGTAACCTTTTTAGATGTTCCCTTAACAATTGTACGTACTAATTATTGCTAGATGAAACTTTATTACGTAGATGTTGGTGAAGAAATATGATGTAATATAATTTTCATAGACTCTTGCTTATCTTTAAGTACATATTTTACAATATATGCACATAGTGTTGACTATTTAAGGTTCTCACAGACAGGAACGACGTGAGTCTAGTTACTAGACTAACGTCGCGCCTGTCTGTGTCCTGTACTAGATTCTAGTACAATAATTTGTCATGTTGTGTTGTCTGCGGTAGCCTTTACCGTATGTACTAAGGTGCTCGGAAGTGAAGACAGCCTCCGTGGCGTAGCGGTAGCGAACGCGGCCGCTGCGCAAGCTGGCACGGGTTCAATCCCTCCGCAGTGCAAATATTTGTATGCGTGAATATGAATATTTGCACTGGTGTGGTCGTGCCTCGTAAAGCATGTTAAGCCGTTGATTCCGGTTACGATACGAACATCTAATGGCAGTCCTTACGGGATGTTGGAGCCCTCAAAAGTCCAACAATTGGTCTAACTTCAATGCTTCGATATCGCCTTCTGGTTATGAAGGTCAGACGGCAGTCGCTTCACGGAAAATATCGAAGTTTAGCCAAAATCAGCAGTTAGACTGGTAAAGTGGGCCCCAGACTTCAAAGCTGAAAAGGCTTCGGAAGCGACTGGGATTAACGCTGAGATGATAATGATGACAAAGGTGCTGGGAAGTTATTGGTGTAGAAATTACCATTCTGCTTTTTTATATTCTTTAAGTTCATGCAATAACATCTTCGCAGTCTTATTTTCAAGGAAACCTCTTTGAAAAGTTGGCTGTTATTACAGTCATAAAAATGATATTGGCCTCCACTTTAGGAAATTGGAAAACTGTGGTATGTAAGATAGACATTGTAGTGAACAGTCACGAGCACCATTAACTCAATACTTGGCAATTTATAATTGCGTGTTCCTTTTTTTACAAAATAAGGATTTTGTTTAGACCAGTTACAAATCACCTAAATATGTAGTTATTGAATTGTAAAATTAAACGTTATAGAAATGCACTTCTTTATATTATATGAAAATGTCAGCTGGTGCAAAGTTGTATTAAGAACTTTGACTTAAGCTCAATAAAGTTCGTAGTACAAATACTGACTCAAAGGTTAAGTCTGGAAATAAATTTAGATCTCGTTTTATATTAAGATCGCACAGATATATGTAGACTATTCCAAAATGTTACGTTCGTAACTACAAAATTTTATTCAAATACTAGTTGCGCTGCGCGTAGTTCTCCCGCGTAGGTTTCGATAGGTTTTCTGTTATATGCTCCACTTCTATCGGTCGCAGCGTGATGTTATATAGCCTAAAGCCTTCCTGGATTAATGGGCTATCTAACGAGAAAAGAATTACTCAAATCGGACCTGTAGTTTCTGAGAAAACAAACAAACTCTTCAGCTTTATATGTTAGTATAGATAAAGAGAGAAATCTTTTTTCAGTAAAGCCGAGTGTATACCATACTTTTGCTCGTAACTGTACACACACACACATGAGCGACACGCGTCGAAATACATAACTATAACCTGTTACGACTTACTACAATTTACGTGGAAGGCATCGATATAGTAATTATGTAAGAGAGATAACAAAACTTTATGATAACAGCAGTATTTCCTGCTGACGACATCTAATATGGCAAGCTTAGTAGATCATGTCTGATCATGTCCCATTAAATGTTATCTGATAATTATTTATCTATTTAGTAGCTATCTATAGTAAAAGTGCGCAATGCTGCAAACCCCTATATCAAGTCAAACAAATATCATCTTTATGTCATTGATTAGTAACTTTATTTCAGAATGACCACTACTATTGAATATGTCATAAGAAATCTATGAAGTTGTAGCGTAAACTGACCTTTATTGCGTAGTAATTAAATTTATTTTTCCATGAATACACAAACATACGTCTTTTACCTTTTTGTGGAATATGTAACAATGTTAAGACACGTGTTGCCGTTGACGTGCGGGAAGATTCTAATCATTATAAAGACCAAGTTTATTGTCATGACCATGTACCCATGTCGGCCATATCTGGAAATCTAAAGAGGTTACAACAATGAGTCAATTCCATTCATTTAATTGTGTTATTCTGTCATTTATGGTATTATTATGTTGTTAAAAACCCTGTTGCGGGGCGCGTGCGTTGGTCAGTTTCTAAAGCAAATAGGAACTCAGTCTTTGTATTTTAAGGTTCCGTAGTTCACCTTTCGGAATTCTAATAGTTTCGTCATGTTCGTCCATCCTGGCCTTATATTTCCAACGATAAGTGTTCGAAAGAAGAAAAAGTAAAATCAAGAACATTTTTTTTTTAGTTTTATGTAGGTCCCGATTCCTCTGTTCACAAACTCCTAATAATATCAAAAACTATTGTGCATCTTACACTAAAATATAATATAATATAAATTTAAATATTTTGAATTGAAAATTCTTTTAAGAAATAAATTAATTTCTTATTTTAAATTGTTTTTTTCTTTAATTCTAATAAAATATTTTTTAAAATTAAATTTAATTTCAGTGCATCTTTTTTTTTTCTATTACAATAAGAAAAGGACAAAAGAGAAAATGTTAGTTGGGTCTGTCAAATTAGTCCGCTCCTGACGTAAATTGACGTATTTTTGGTCGCCATGTTTATAATCGAGTCTAAACTGTCTGTGGAGTAACTTTTTTACAGGATTAAACTAAAATGTTATCTTCTATCCTTTTCTTAATGAAATAGAAGGAAAAAGATGCACTTAAAATTTGGTTAGTTTGTGAACAAAAGAATCGCGCCATGTCGACCAAAAATCCATAGGCAATCTCACAAAACAATATCTTGACGATTAATATGACTTCATCCTTATAGCTTCAAGGAAATATAATCATGTCTCATTGTCGTCAACAAGTGATTCTAGTTCCTAATTTCAACATTGTGATGTTAGTCAAGATACGCATGTAGTTAGATACGCGAATCACTGAGCCATGAGTTCAAATCTCATTTATTACATACAAATATTTTTGTAAGTTTTGACTCAATTGAAAGTATATACATACATGTAGATTCTTTATTTTGTTCGGTTTGATCACATATTTCGTTTAGTTAGTAAAAAGGAGGTAAATCGTAGAAAACAAAATAAATTTTGATTTTAATAGTTGTCTGTGAGATAGATATGACTATATGAGTTAAGAATACTAACTTGGTAGGAATGTACGTTGTCGTTTAGTTGCAGTGACGTGTGATTTTATAGATAGCGGTATTTTTCTTCTCAGAATGCAGATAATATTAATATTAAGGCGAGGGCGACTATTGTTACGCTGCATAAAAGTGTCTTAATAGAACACAAATGCCCGGATGAAACCAGATTGAATGTACATACCTATTATATTTATGAATTGTAACAACTTTTATTTAAGGTTCTTTCATGTTTCTTATATGGTTATAATCTGACATAAGGCTTAAAATATAAGTAAATTATTATAAGCGTTTCTTTTTAATTTTAGTTTTAATACTATATTTGGTCCGGGATAAGCCTTTGATACAATCTCCATTCCCGCTCTCATTGCTAAGCCTGAGAATATTGGTATCAGAGACGTTCAGCTTTCACTCTTTGAGAGTTATCTTACGGGTAGACGTCAGTGTGTCAGGATAGGAGTTATGTGATGAACTCCCTATAACCACCCACACTGTGTCACAGGGTAGTATTATTGGACCGACCTTGTTTCTTATCCATATTAAAGACCTCTGTCATCACATACTTTGTAATGGTTCAGACGATACCGCCTTAATATTCCACGGGTGTTCCTGGGACTGGACATTTATATACGCACAACTATGACTCAACACTGTCACTGACTGGTTGTTTCACAACCTACTTATTCTTAATGTAGATAAATCAAAGTATCTTGCCTTTTCTCTGTTAAAAGTTGGGAAACCTTCAACATCTTGGTTTTCATTAACTGCACATTCTTGTAATGAATCTACTCAAACACCACGTGGCTGTCCTCTCCTGGGTCGCACAGATGTTGTGCGGTATCTGGGTGTTCAAATAGATGACTCATTATCATTTTATAACCATATAGACGTACTTACCTCTTGACTGCGCAAACTGATATTTATTTTTAAGAATCTCCGCCATGTGGCTGACACTCAGGTACTTAGACAATCTAGCTCTCTGCCAATCAATTGCACAGTACTGTATAATTGTCTGGAGAGGGGCAGCAAAAACGCATTTGTTGAAACTGGGACGAGCCCAAAGAGCGATCCTTAAAGTGGGTTGGTCCCTTCCTTATCGGTTGCGTACCACAGGATTTTATAATACCTAAGGTTCTGTATATACGGAAATTGTTTATTATAGATTTAATTCTCGCTGTCCACTCCCGCAATTCCTATGATCCCGAAAAGTTCCAACCCTTAAGACATAAACATACAGTATGTTCTTCCATTCCTGTCCATTCAAAACTAGCTCAGCGATCCTTTTACTTCCTTGGTCCGTACGTGTACAACAAAATGAATAAAACTTTACATATGTACTCTATGGTTAAGCATAAATGTAAAACTACTGTAAGGATTTGGCTATTGGTCATGGACTTTGAAAGTATACAAAGTATAATCCAAACCAATCCCAACTAATAATCACAATTACAATCTTTCACACTGAACCCAAATGCACCTACACAAAACACACTTAAACCTTCATATACTTTCTTACAATTACATCACCTCACTTCTCGATTGCATCTTTTTGATTTTATTGAGTTTATAGTTTTACCTCTCTGTTAAAATGTTTTTCTACTAATGATAAGATATGTACGTACAAAATTATTTTTGATATCGTCACGAATGATATATGTATGTTTAAAGGGATGTGAGCCTGGAGATCTGTATAACAGATTCCGAACCTAGTTCATACTCCAGCTCTCACAAAAGTTGGAGCATAAGGCATATTGTATCAACACACGAATGTATCAATGTTCCTTAGTGAGAGAAATAAACAGTATTTATTATTATAATTTAATTAGTGAAGGTTGCCGGAAGCCGATGGACGCAGGTAGCTCAATACCGTTCATCGTGGAAAGCCTTGGGGTGACCTTTGTCCAGCAGTGGACCTCTATAGGCTGAAGATAAAGAAAAAGAATATTATATGAAATAATTTCGCTAATTTTCGTAATTTTTTTTAATTTCGTCGCTGGATGAACAGAAATTACGAAGAGGGTCGAAGCCTTATTAGTCGACAGCGAAGTGGAAAGCCGCCAGGAAGCCGTGGCCCTGGCCTACAGGCAAGTGAAGGAATACGGGTGAGTTTTAGTCAGCAAAAGTCTGACACGCCCTTCCGCTCCGCCCAGAGCGGGAGAAGTCATTTGATGATTTCCCATCCCAAACAAAAAAAAAAACGTGCAAGGCCGTCGCTTAGTAGTGAACGTCGCATCGTCATTCGCTGTTTCATAAAAATGTACAAGATTTCTTCAATTCTACATTTAATTAGGGGACAAAAGTCTAAATATGCATATTACAAAATATGTCAGCCCCATCGTACCTTATTAGTAAGTATCCAATTAATTCAATATGATGAATAACGGCTAAGCATCTGCTATTACGTAATTTTCTGACTGTGTGATCTAAATCAATGGAACAGCAAATTTTTCTTCTGTTTTCGTTCAGAAACATGTATGTTCAATACATGCTTCTCAAAGATAGACGTTGATATCCCTCCCATCCTATAAATAAACTAATGGAACTGCGGTAATGCTCCAGTTAAAATCTTTTGGTTAGAAGGAGGAAGGGAAAAGGGTCAGGATTCAAACAGAGTTGGTTCAACCAAGTGGAAACAATGAGTTATAAGGCGATCATGAAAGGTTTATGTGGAAATTTGTTTTACACGCTCGCAAAGCTTTTCAGATTCAGATTCAGATTTTCGATTTTGATGTAGGTATTCTTGTCCCCACCCATAACGCGTCGACGGCTGGTATTCGCTGAAATCGTCATGGCTGAAATTCAGTCTTCTTTTTTCTTTTTTTTTTTGGCATGGGAAATCATCAAATGTCTTCTCCCGCTCTGGGTGACGCGGAAGGGCGTGCCAGACGTTTCCTGACTAAAACCCACCCGCGTTTCTTCACTTGCCTGTGCGACGGCCAGGGCCACGGTTTCTTTTTTAACCAACCCGCAACCCTGACCCAGGAGGCATCGGTCTTCGTGGACCCCGTCACGATGTGCTGACATCTCTTTGAGGCGCGCGTGAAACACAATGCGCCGTCGAATCGGGCTTAGTCCTTACCGGACAGCGAGCTGCTCACTGCTCACTGCCCGCAGGCCGCACCTACTGTGGCTGGGAGTTCGATGTCGTCTCCCGACCAGGGCGTCTCCTGTGGCGGCTAGTGGCGTGAGAGCGCTGGGCCGGGCTTTCCGCTCCCTCACGCGCTCAGCCTCCTCCTTTGCTAGCATCACTGCTTCGCAGTAGGAGGCCTGGACCAGGGTCGGACGCGAGAGATTGCTGCCTATGGCCGCTAGGAGGACACAGCGATGCTCTACCCAAGCTGGGCAGACCTCCACCGTATACTCCATCGTGTCCTCAGGGTGATCCACACAATGGTGATACCCCGGCGTTTCCTCCCGAAACACCCGTGTCCGGTGAGGATCTGCGTTAGGCGAAAGGTGAGGGCGCCGTGCCGTGGCGCCTCTTTAGCCAATCCTCAAAGAGGGGACTTACCGTCTCTATTGTGGCGTGCCCAGCACTGGCACTCTCCATGTCGCCATGAGATCCCGCCGGAGCTCTGTCCGCCGTACCGCGATTTCTCGCGGCAGCGGAGTTATGCCCGCGCGGCGTTTTGCCTCCTCTCGCCACTGCCACATGTGGCAAAATTCAGTCTATCCAGTAGGAAAAAAATACTCACACTCAGTAGAGTGTGAGTATTTTTGGTACAGTTGGTCCGCTGGTGCAGCATCGTTGGTCGTGTTGTTCGGTTTAAGATTGCTTCACCTCGCTCAAGTGCCGTTACACGCATGCATTAAAGTCAGATTTATAAAGTAAGTACTAAAGGAAAGAAGCACGCAAGTGCTGCGTTGTGCGCTTGTTCAGTTCAACCATTTTTTTACGATGATTGTGAATCTATCTAGTGTATAAGTGATCGATGGCTGGTCATCATTATCAACCTTTTATCGTCCCACTGCTGGGCACAGGTCTGCTCTCATACAGAGAAGGATTGAGCGTAATCACCACGCTTGCTCAATGCGGGTTGGCGATTTCAGACTTAAAGTCCAGGTTTCCTCAAGATTTCCTTCCTTTTTCTTCACCTTTCCTTTTTTTTCCTTCACCTTCAGTCATTGATGTCCAAGATATACTTAGAAAGTACATATAACTTTAGAAAAGTTACATTGGTACTTGCCTGACCTGGAATCAAACCCGCGCACTCATACTTGAGAGGCTGGTGTTTTAATCACTAGGCCACCACGACGATGGCTGGTAATAATAACTAATTTTCATCCGAACATTGGTTTACGTGGAAACTCTGTTATTAGTACATATACTTACGTCAATCAAAATCATGTATTAAAAACTACGGCACGGTTGGCGCAGTGGTTAAGTGATTGACTGCTGCATTGCATGTCGCAGGTTTGATTCCCGCACGGAACAAATATTTGTAAGACCTGCAAGTAGTTGTTTCGGGTCTGGCTGTTTGTGTGTGTGATTTTTTTATTATTATTATAAACTAGCGCTTGAACGCAATCCCGCCTAATGGTAAGCAGTGATGCTATCGTTGATGGTAAAGCGCACTAGTTTATTAAGAGCCTCTCTTCTTATTTATTTTATTTATTTATATATTCTTTATTTTACACCAATCAAACATCGAGCAAAACATTCAACACAAAAAAGACACAATGGGCGGCCTTATCGCTAGTGCGATCTCTTCTAGGCAACCAAAGAATGGACAGATTCTCCCGAACCACAAATGGGACTGTCGTTGGTGCAAATATTGTTACTGCAATATACTAAGGTAGATACACAAATACATAGATACACATAAATAAATACATAGAAACTGAACATAACAAGTAAACAGATAAATTATCGAAAAGTGTTTGTTGAACAAGATCATGATGACAAGTAGTGTTCCTTCACAAGTCTCTTGAATTCCTGTAACGACTGAGCACGTTTTATTTCAATAGGCAGTGGGAGATTTATCAAGGAACGTTGTGGAAAGCATAGGCGTTTTGAGCTTTAAGTTATCTGATGACCTTAACGATTTAGTATGTAAGTTGCACAGAAATTGAAAGCGATTCTTAAGATAAAGAGGGGCGAAAGGAGAAAAAAGCACATTATATAGAAGGGAAAGAATATGAGCATTCCGACGAAGGCGAATTGGTAACCACTTGAGCTTCACACGAAAATTCGGATACATGGGCATATTTGCGCAGACCGAATATGAACCTTATACTAACATTTTGAAGTCGCTCAAGCTTATCTAGTTGGTCTTGGGTAAGATCAAGATCCAGTTCCAGGAAAGAATAATATATTTAAGTGGTAGACATATGTAAGCCAGTACAGGCATTAATCAGTAATCGCACAGCTATATGATAATTCCATGTGCTCTGTGCAAACAATGTGCAAATATGTTCAAGTGAATGATGTAAATAAATCGTGAGTTTCTTACAATAATATAAACAAAACAATCTACATCTGTACTAATATATAAAGCTTAAGAGTTTCTTTGTTTGTTGAATGCACTAATCTCAGGAACTAATGGTCCGATTTGAAAAAATATTTTTGCATTGGATAGCTCATTAATCCAGAAAAGCTAGACTATATAATATCACGACTGCGGCCAATAGGAGTGGAGTATATAGGAAAAACGTGAACGAAGTTGCCGCCGTGTCACCAATATACAGGCTGTGCCTAGTTTGGGACCCACTAGTAATTCGAACTAAATGAAAAGCTCTTCTGCTGTTTTAACTGCATGCTATTCCTTGTATTTTTAATGAAGTGTAATCCTAATGAATATTTATATTTTATTACCTATGTGTACATAAAATAAATGGATAATGGCTGCGAGTCACAAGCTGTAGGTTCGAACCCTATCATCTCCACTGCTCTCAAAACGATGGAGGAAAAGTCACGTGACTGGCTTCTTCACGATGGTTTCCTACATCTGTTTGACCTTCTTGGACAGAATAAACTAACATTTATTATCATCATCTCAGCGTTAATCCCAGTCTCATCCGAAGCTTTTTCAGCTTTGGAGTCTGGGGTCTGCTTTACCAGTCTAACTGATGATTTTGGCAAAACTTCGATATTTTCCGTGAAGCGACTACCGTCTGACCTCCGCAACCCGAATGCGATATCGAAGTATTGCAGTTAGACCAATTGTTGGACTTTTGAGGGCACCATCAACCCGTAACGACTGCCACTAGATATCCATATGGCAACCGGGGCCAACGGGTTAGCGTAATTTCTGAGGCATGACTAGATCAGTGCTAATCTTCATATTCACGCGTACAAAAGCCTCCTTGCGCAGCGACCGCTTTCGCTACCGCTACGCCACGGAGGCTGTCATTAAACTAACATTTATCTTCTGTCTTTTTCTTACTGAAGAAAAAAAAAATAAGATGGACTTAATTTACACGTACTTTACTTAGTGAACAAGGAAAAAAACGAACTTTTTTCTTCTTCAATAAAGTACAATCTTTCGATCGTTCAAAACAGCTTGAAATCGGACTTACAGCAGCTTAACACCGATGTTATCTTGAAAGATAGCCAGATAGTGAAGAATGTAATACCGCTAAATTGATCTCGAACTGCGTTCGTGTTTCGCCACGTGGACACTTTTATCGGTAGTAAGTAATCGATTGGGCGATAGCATTCTATTCGATATTGGAATGTCATAACGATTCAGATTTCGACGAGTGGAGACATGTGTTCCTAATTTTTCACATCAGTTTGATGTCGGACCTTATTGGATTATTCACTGCCAGATTATCTTGTGAAAGTAACATTTTAGGTTGTAGGCGCCCCAGTACAGCACGTACATCTACCGCGCATTTGTCACGGCTTATTCAACAAACAAGGTCGGTCTACACCACAAGTAAATTAATCTCCGACCACACTCTGGTAAATCTACGGGACTTACCTTGGGATCCAGTGTGTTTCGTCGTGGAGTGAAGTCTCGGCGAGGTCGACGCGCGCGCCGACCTTACAATGACGTCCGAAGTCTTCAAATACACTGACTGTCCCATACCAGTCGACACACCAAGTTCCCTTAATAGGGCACCAAAGCTCACCAACGTAAGAAGTTATTTAGCAGTGTCAATCACGCCCGACAAAGATCGCCAATGAAACCACGTTTCCGATTCAAATTCAACTCAATTTACAGACGTCACTGTTACGTTTTATAGTTCAAGTAAATACTTCAAAACACGGGCAACAATCGCGACAAACTATACAAAACGCGGCCGGTGGTATTTTTCCCGAAAATCACTCGTCCGAAACACGCCACGCATGCGAGGATTTCGTCAAGAAGTTCAAGCAACGGCCCGCCGTACGCGGCGGGGTCTCAACACGTTGTGTTAATGGCGGCGCGTCACCATAGACAATACTAAATTACGCTCATCCCTACGGGTCGCGCCGTCGATCAAACTCGACTAACTAACAATCGGACTTGACCGATAAACTAGCGTAAACATAGGTACTACTTTTTGTTTCTGATTTATGTACTTAACTTTTTTGGTGTTTTAGAAAGTGAATGGAAGTTTGCTTACTTATGTACTATGCGCCCTTGGAATTGAAGTACATAGATTGGTAATTAAATAGGTTTGTTTTTATTTAAATTTAGTTTAGGAGATATACTACCATTCTTTTTTTTTTAATAATTATAAACTAGTGCTTGACTGCAATCCCGCCTGATGGTAAGCACTGATGCAATCGTTGATGGTAAAGCGCGCTTGTTTATTAAGCCTATTCACTTAAAGAAACTTAGTGAATAGGAAAGAAGACGGCAGTTGAGCGAGGTGATGCAATGTTAAACCCAACAGCACGACCAACGATGCTGCGACAGAGGGAGATTGATTTGGAGACCCTCCACGACCAAACTCCCGACACAACAACGTTTGGCGCATCGTACCCGGCACACATCGCAACACAACTGCTCAGACCCGTCCTCCATACGGTTTTACCAGACATCATGCCGGAACACGACGAATCGCTTGAGGACAAGACTGTCTGATGGGTGGTAACTTCTGCCGGCAGCCGATATTATGGCTATATGGATATTATCTATATTATGGATATTTGTTCCTGGTATTTATATTATGAATATCGCTTATTTTCTTAAAATTCCATATAATTTTATGTACATATATAAGATCTACTTTTGATTATTATGGATATGAAATTTATGCCTAAAGATGATTCTGACTTAAAAAATTATGGGTTTCGGTGTATGGTAAATGAGTGTATGCCAAATGATTTTCTGCGAAAAGAGGTTTATGCTATCCGTTGCTATGCAAAATAAAATTATGACATTAAAAGTTCTGCTATAAAGGGTGGACCCTGGAGGTTAAGCTACCCTTTCCGCGTTTGGTCTTTGGATCAGCAACCATACCTGTGTAGTGAAGACAGTAACGCTCTTAATTGTATAAACTTATTTATAGTACATATTTATAAAAATAATTTAATGCCCATCAGGTAGATTTATAAAAAATATTTAACACGTATTTTTATTTTTTCTTTCATTCAAATACTTAGGAAGTTATATTGATTTGAAATGTCGCATGACGTCACGCCGTGTACCAAAATATACCACGGCGTGATGTAATTAGCCCCCACTCCGTAATTTTAATACGCTATATCTCAGTAGTTTTTGGTCATTTCGACAAAATAAAAAATACGGGTCTTAATTTTGTTTATTATCTATAAGACG
Source organism: Sesamia inferens (assembly GCA_037179545.1). Classification (NCBI taxonomy): domain Eukaryota; kingdom Metazoa; phylum Arthropoda; class Insecta; order Lepidoptera; family Noctuidae; genus Sesamia; species Sesamia inferens. Next base: position 3,584,207 of record CM073939.1, on the reverse strand, counting down.
GACTAATTATTTTTTTGATTTTCATACCTTTCATACATCCCTATTAATATTGTGTGATCAAGTGCATATTGCACACATTGATAGGAAATTTAGATGATCCGAATAAAATAAGTAGTTATTACAAGTAAACAAGATAACGTCCGTGAATATCGTCGTCGTATGTCGTCCTCCGTGGCGCAGCGGTCAACATGCCTGCCTGCGACGTGGAGGCCCCGGGTTCGATCCCCGGCCAGGTCATGATGGAAAACGATCTTTTCCTGATTGGCTTGGGTCTTGGATGTTTATCTATATATGTATCTATTATAAATAATAGTATCGTTGAGTTAGTATCCCATAACACAAGTCTCGAACTTACTTTGGGGCTAGCTCAATCTGTGTGAATTGTCCGTATATTTTTATATTTATTTATATTTAATAGCGACTCGTATAACATACATAGATGCAAAGTGACTAAATCTTCATACTGAGACGTGGGCGCGGTCCTTGAGGAAGCGACCATTCCGATGCCTGACCGCGTCCCAGAGGGTCATGGCCGTTCAGCTAGTTCGGGGATACCGCACTGTCTCCGCTGAGGCGGCGAGCGTCCTTGCTGGCTTGCGCCACAGGTCCTAGCCCACACGTGGGAGTGGCGAGAGGAGGCAAAACGCCGGGGCATAATTCCGCTGCCGCGAGAAATCGCGGTACGGCGGACAAAGCTCCGGCGGGATCTCATGGCGACATGGTGGCTGCGATTGTCGCAACCTAGTGTTGGCCACGCCACAATAGCGGCGGTAAGTCCCCTCTTTGAGGAGTGGCTAGAGAGGCACCACAGTGTCCGCCTGACGCAGGTCCTCATTGGACACGGCTGTTTCGGGAGGTTACTGTTCCGGATAAGGCGGGAAGAAACCCCAGGGTGTTACCGCTGTGGGGATCGCCCTGAGGACAGGGTGGAGCATATAGTAGAGTTCTACCCGACTTAGGGGGAGCACGGGTGTGGTCTCATATTTCTCGTTCAATAAACTAGGCAAGCGAGCTTAAAATGCATTATCTGATATTTACTTAACTTATTATAGCTTCCACAATTTTTCATTTAGTACTTACTGCGGCCCACGGAAAGAAGAAAAAGAAATATTCCTAAGTTAATCCAGGTTATGAACCACTCGAATTTCATCTAAATTCGCCCAACAGTTTTTGCGTTAAACAGTAAGAAAAATCCATCCATCCATCCATATTATTGACCCCTATCACTGATACGAACACGTCCATTAGAGATGTGCTAATGAGCAGCCATATTCGCCTAATGGGGGTGATTAGCACGGTATGTATTGTCAGATACTACCTAATTGGCATAGTCCGGGTATAAATAAGCGTAGATTAGTTACTTTCGTTAATCCTTGTCCATTGGTTTCAATGACCCAGCACCCTAATTGCGTAACAGACCATTACTTTAATCATTTTGAAGTATATTGTTAATCCATTGCTCCGTATATTCGAAAAATGTGTCTACTCAACAACGTAAACAAGGCAATGAATATTGTGGAACTATCAAAATAAAACCCATTGCTGCTGATAGTGTGACATACGTGGGGCACTCTGAATGTTTTGCCAAAATGATAAAGGATGCAATAGATAATTGTTTTGATAGTCTCCGTGGCGCAGCGGTCAACACGCCTGCCTGCGACGTGGAGGCCCCGGGTTCGATCCCCGGCCAGGTCGTGATGGAAAACGATCTTTTCCTGATTGGCCTGGGTCTTGGATGTTTATCTATATATGTATCTATTATAAAATATAGTATCGTTGAGTTAGTATCCCATAACACAAGTTTCGAACTTACTTTGGGGCTAGCTCAATCTGTGTGATTTGTCCGTATATATATATTTATTTATTTATATTAAAACTTTTTAATGTACAACGACAGCATATCAAGCAACTACAATCTTTCAGATTTATTTATTAAATTTTCAACTTTATCTCTAAAGCATTAAGGCTCAAGGTTGATTGGGAATATCTAACAGTTTGGGATAGTTTGATCTGCTGTCGTCCGTACAAACACAATTACTAATTATGACCAGCCTATTCCACACACAACGGGGCATTTAATAACGTATCTTGCGTGTCCTGTCAGCTGGACGTAACAGGAACAGATGGACGTTGGTGATGGCGCCATATAAGCAGCCGGATTCTGGGACAAGTCCAATTAGTTTGCTACACGCTAAGAAGAAGTCAAGGTTAATGTACGGAGACGATGTTCAGAATTCTACTTGAAATGTTATTTCATTATAATTGTCAATAGCTAATTTAGTTATTATTTATTGAACCAAACTAATATCTTATGTACTAATATCTATCTCGAATGAGCTGCTGAGGGAAAGAAAGAAATATTCTGAGCAGTTGTGTTGCGATGTGTGCCGGGTACGATGTGCCAAATGTTGTTGTGTCGGGAGTTTGGTCGTGGAGGGTCTGCAGATCAATCTCCGTCTGGCACATCGTTGATTGTGTTGATGGGTTTAACATTGCATCACCTCGCTCAACTACCGTCTTCCTTCCTATTCACTCAGGTTTTTTTTTCGAGTTAATAGGCTCTTAATAAGCCAGCGCGCTTTACCATCAACGATTGCATCACTGCTTACCTACCATCAGGAGGGATTGCAGTTAAGCACTAGTTTACAATTATAAAGAATTAAAGTCATGTATGGAGTGTCCAAGATAATGTTATGTTCAAACTAGTATCATGAAAGTTAGGCTAATTCACTTTTCCCCTTATTCATAAACGCTCCTTAAAGTTAACTAGTGATTAGCGATTGTTCAGACATACATTTTTGACGTTAGCACGTCACTTAACTTTCAGCATCGTTTATGAATAAACCGCTTAAACTCTATGGGGTTTATTCATATAGGATGATTAAAGTTAAGTGACGTTTAAAGGTCAAAAATGTATGGTTAAAGAATCGCTAAGCACTAGTTAACTTTAAGCAGCGTTTATGAATAAGAGGGTTTGTGTTTTACGTAATATAACTTCAGTATAATGTGCATGGACAGAGTACCCAAAATCCATGTCATGAAATTGATAGACTTGTAAAAATCTACTGACAGAAAATGCTTAAATCATTTACCATTTTTGCAGTGCACCACACACTTCAAAAAACAATTGTTACCATTAACCTTCTAACTAAGAACTCACCAGAGATCGGTATAATTATGTAGAACATAAAGCATAAACTTCGAGGTAAGCAGCACAGAGTCGATAATATTTCTTCTAAAATCTCGGAATGTAGAGATTGAAGTTTTTATCCTAAAAAAAATATAATTTGTTCTTAATGTATTAAAAGTACGAAGTAAAAAAAATATTGTTTTGAGTGAATTCAAAATAAGAAGTAAAAAAAAATAATTTGTAATATATGAATTCAAAATAAGAAGCAAAACAAAAATTGTTGTGTATGTAGTTTTTCAAATTAAGAACTAAAAAAAATGTTATGTATTAATTCAAAATAAGAAATTTAAGTGTAAAAAATTATTTGCTATTTCTTTACGTTTCCGGGTTTTTAGAGAAGGTATTATCCGCTTGCCGACTTGACGTAGCATAACAATTGAAGTGACTCGCATTAGATTTAGTCAGTTAAGTGTTTGTATGTAAGTCACGTAGTTTATTTGGTTTACCTTTAGTTACAACATAAACAGAGGAAGCATATAGACACGTGTGGGATTACGGCAGCAACAATTCAATACACATTTTCTAATTAAGTTCAATAGATATATACCTAAGTTTGTAAAACTATGGACTACTAGCTTTCCGCTCGCGGCTTCACCCGCGTGGAGTTCGATTATATTGCGTTTCCGAGAGAACTCTTCAAAAGTCCGGAATCAAAACTATACTATGTTATTTCTCAAAGTCAACTCTATCTTTGTACCAAATTTCAATAAAATCAATTCTATGGTTTAGACGTGAAAGCGTAACAGACAGACAGAGTTACTTTCGCATTTATAATATTAGTAGGGATTGGCGCCGACTCTCACAAAGTAAGTACAAACAAGTTCACAAACTATACTAATTTTAAGTTAAGTGCATTTTTTTCTTTCTCTTTCATTAAGAAAAGGATAGAAGGTAACATTTTAATTTAATCCTATCGAAACGCGATTATAAACATGGCGACCAAAATACATCAATTTACGTCAGGCGCGGACTAATTTGACAGGTCTAAACTAACATGTTATGTTCTGTCCTTTTCTTAATGAAATATTTAGAAAAAGATACATTGTACTTTAATTTAGTTTAGTTTATGAAAAAGGGAATCTGGGCCATTGGTTGGTAATAATTCCATAATTGTGACCAAATAATTACAAATTAACTTAGAACGTACATATAATCACAATCAGCCTGTTATATTCTACGAATGAGCTGCTGAAGGAAAGAAAGAAATATTCTGAGCAGTTGTGTTGCGATGTGTGCCGGGTACGATGTGCCTAATGTTGTAGTGTTGGGAGTTTGGTCGTGGAGGGTCTTCAGATCAATCTCCTTTTGGCGCAGCATCGTTGGTCGTGTTGTTTGGTTTAACATTGCAGCACCTCGCTCAACTGCCATTTTCCTTCCTATTCGCTCAGTTTTCCTGAGTGAATAGGCTCTTAATAAACTAGTGCGCTTTGCCATCAACGATCGCATCACTGCTTACCATCAGGCGGGATTGCGGTCAAGCGCTAGTTTATAAATATTAAAAAAAAGTATTGTACTTTTTACAGGATACAGGCCACCTCTGTGAGTGGGAATGGGCTGTAATCCACGTCAATGACGGTTGATTGATGAAAGGTTCTAGAACATGTTGATTTTCCCTTCACCGTGAGAGCAGCGATAAAATAATTTACATAAAGTAAAACGTATATCTGGGTATAAACCTACGACCTACAACTCGCCAGCCAAACATTACCTTTAGCACACTACTGAATGTAAGGCTGCTTAATGAAATAAAAGTGCATAAATGATATTTGTTCATTAAAACCCCAAGGAAAAAAACAGTATATATAATTATATTAAGCTTTTTGAAGGCCTATACTCAATAAGCGCAAGCATGCCCTGTGCGTTGCTACGGTCGTCTATACTCGACAGAGAGAAGTCACAAGTCGTAAAAGGTTTAATATGCATTATAAAGTTAATTTTAACATATTAATGGTTAATTTTTTGTGCTAGAAGTGTTGACAAAAATGTAATAATAATGGTTATAGATATAAAATTGGAATCCCTACCTTAACGTAGGTATTTATATAGATTTTGGGGCTTGGCGTACAGAGCACGGAGATGCTGTTTTGGCTCATTAACGTATCTAAATAACGCAATAAATATTGTTGAAATGTCACAATGAAAGGTCATTCTCATTGGTAATGTGTTACATACCCTGCACGTAACTGGTTTTCGAACCTAAGAACTTGTACCAGGGGCACATAGAGAATAGAGATGTTAGGTCATGCCTTATGCGCCACTCCGGCCGTAAAACAACAAGTGACTGCTAGCACTGCTTGAATCTATTCCACAATGAGTCATCCGGTTTATGTGGTCATAAAAATTGCATCATGACTGTTTGACGTCCAGTATTTCAATGATAGTGAACATAAAACATAATAGATGCAATCCAATGATATGTGCTGGTAGGTAGTATAGTAGTGCCTTCGCTTACCTATCAAAATTACGTAAGAATGAGGTATTTCAATCAAAGTTGATTTCAGCAGGAACGTACCGGAGCATTTCCACTAACCACACTGAAACAAAATGTTATTGTGTTAATTATTCTTTTTGGATTTGATGGTTCAATTGTCGAGGAAGGGTACATGCTATTTACATTACGCGATGAGCATTAGGAGTCGGGTAAACAGAAAAAGCAAAAAACAGAAAAGTCACTAAAAAAGAAAATGAAGTGATGTCTCGATCTCCGTTGAGCCATTCGAAACAAGATCAGGTAAGGGCACGGAAGATAGCAGGTTAACCCTTATGTGAGTGACAAATAAAACACCTTTAACAGAGTGACGAGGTACCCGGGTACGTTCATACAGTTTGTACGTAATGTAGCCAAATCAAGATCTGTTTTTGTGTTACATATACCTTGAATATTATTACTTTAGCTAAGCTAAACAGTTGTCAATCTGTGGCCATAAAAGCGGAGGAAAGATGGAGTGCGATACATGGTTATTGGTGCAGAGGAACTGTGGAAATCCAGTCACCTACCATTATTTCGGGCTGCGATATCCCACGATCGATTCAAAATTCTGTAATGCAAAACTACAATCCTCGTAAATATATTACCGTTTAGGAACAATACATGCCATCAAAACCTGAGAAGTATGGCATAAAAATATTCTGAGCTTGTGATGCAAATAATTCCTACCCCCCTAAATGGACAAATATACACAGGGAAGTCAAGTCAAGGCTTACGTCAAACAAATGTAAGAGAAGTCACTGTATTAGATCTTGTGGCTAAATATAAAAATTTAGGGCTGAATGTAACTATAACGGTGTAGCGGTACCTACAAACGCCACATGGAGCAACGCGTCATACTGACGTCACACAAATCCTACATCTTGCAATCAGAGTTTACCGTGCAACTAACATACATACAACTTCCCAATTTCAAGCATTGGGCAAGTGCCCACCAGACTTAACACCCGTCTGGTCGGAGGATCCTCCCTTTTCAATGAAGGATGAGTGAACTTTACTCCCTGTTCCTCATACCTCCACATTGGTGACCCCGAGCATGAATGTCAGCGCAGCCTTCATGCAACAACTTCAGCGTGACATCATCATCATCAACGTTACTCCCGCAAGCTTCATCGGCGAATCACCCAGCCGGCCAGCACCCACGGCTTCAACGGGTATCCTGACCACAAGCATGCAGCGACCGCGAATACCTGGTTATCACCCTCAGCCTCATCAGCAACCTCCGCACAGCACACTGCACTTTCGGCCGGTCAACAAGCAGAGCCCTCTCTCCTGGTCGACGCAGCAGCCAGCCTCAACCCGGCGCTGTACGACATCCTCATACCTCCACAACGGATAATTTTTTTTACGTCGGTTAACTGGCTCATTCTTCGAATTCATGGAATATGACACTATATGGAACAGTAAAAAAATAAACGGTTTCTTCCTGCAAATGCGTAAGTATATAATTCCTTATGTGCTTGCACATTTGCAGGAAGAAACCGTTTATTTTTCTGCTGTTAAATGCTGTTTATTCTTCTAACTTCATATTTAGCAAAGAAGAGACTGTGTGCTCTTACGCAGCTAAAACAATAAAAATAAAAAAGAGTAATAATGTTGTCATCATCAATGTTTTGTTGTTGTCATCACACATGTCACCAGTTATTGAAAGTAATAAGGAAACTGCCAAGCCAGAAATATTTTTTTATTATAATTAAACCAAAAGTGGAATGGACAACATGGATAAGCTGTTAGCAGAATATACCGTAAAACGCAGACTAAATCAGTGGCCTTTAGCACTTCTTTATAATATCATTGATATTGCAGCTTTGGCAGCATATGTATATCATGAACATGGAACATAACCCACAATTGGTGAAAGTCAAAAAATTTCATTGTGACATCAAAATTACATGCAAGATCCGCAGTGCAGGACGTGCTTGGCCGAGAACTGAGGCCGTCAATTTCTTCTGGATCTAAAACTCCTATAAGTCAGATTAGATAAGATTCTACTGGACATGTTGACAAAGAACTCAAAAGCAAGCAAAGGCAAACTCGAAAAACTTGCCACAACTGCAAAAAACCAGTTTATGATGAACGTATGCAGTATCTCGTCCAACATGTAACATTCGCTTCAAGAGCTTTACTAATACTTTATGAACAAAGAATTTGTATTTTTTATAGAAATAAAACACTTTAACAAATGTTTATTATTTAATTTTTGTACGAAATTAAAGTAACCTTTTCATAGTCACACAAAACTCAAAGAGATAGCCTGGTACCTCGTTACTCGTTTGTGTGTTTGCAATATGTTTTAGTTTCCACAAAACATTGTAAATTGGTAAAAACATTAAAAAGTGTGTAATTTATTAATAGTTAAACGCTCTCAGGAAGTCACAGCTACCTATATGGCCTAAAATATACTTTTTTTAGAATTTGAAAATGCCATAGGCACCCGGGTACCTCGTCACTCACATAAGTGTTAAGCTACCCGGAACTGTCAAATATTCCCAATCACCCTTGAGCCTTAAGGTTCCTGCACACGAAGCCGTCGCCGCACAATTACACTATACATTCGTATGTGTCGCCCAAAGCCCGCCACCGCGCGGATTACCCTCCCTGTTTGTTTGATTCACTCCATTACCGGCCGCGTACGAACGTGTTCACCGCGAGATCATACCTATGTGACGAAATCATGTCTAATATAACGAAAAAAATAGTTTGTGCTGGCTTACTATATGTATAGAAAATGGCAAAAAGAACGTCGAGTTAGAAAGTTGTGGGTTCATCCTATGCTATCGGCACGGGAGCAATATAGTGAATGTCATACACTTTACGAGATTTCCGAAAAGAAAAGGCCAAGTTTTGTGATTATTTTCGAATGAATTACAAGACATTTGATGAATTATTAGATTTATTAAAGAAGAAACTGCAACATACAAACACAAATATACGAGCAAGTACAAACATATATCTGCTACGGAGACATTGGTTGTTACGTTCGTGTGCAGCTGGTAATGGAATGAAACAAACAGTGGTTACGCGGGCGGAGGCGGCGCGTTGGTAGTCTTCGCGCGACTCATATGTACAGTGTAATTGCGCGGCGTCGGCGCGGCGACGGCGCGGTGACGGCATTATGTGCAGGAACCCTTAATCCTTTAACGATAAAGTTGAAAATCTATTATTGAAACTTGGCAGATTGTAGAAGCGTGATGTGCTATCGTCTGTACATGTAACGAAGTTTGCCGATTAACACGAGCCGTATAAGTGTAGTACTTTCATTTTGTTACTAACAAAAATAGTACCGAACTTAACGCCCCTTATGAGGGGTCCACACAATACAGACTTTGAAGTTTGTACGGACGACAGTAGGCCAAGCTAACCGAAACTGTCAAATATTGCCAATCAACCTTGTGTATTTTAATGCTTTAGAGATAAAGTTGAAAATCTAATAAAGGCAGATGTCTTTATTAGATTTTCAACTTTATCTCTACAGATTGTAATAACTTGATGTGGTCTGACTAAAAATCTAAATTTTGAGTGAAATTCTAAATTCTGCGTAAAGATCAGAAGTACATACCTACTAAGTACATAGTAATTTTTTATACTCGTATTTATTTTACTCAAGACTTTTTTATTATACAGACATTTGTATGCACCAATTTCTGCGCAAACAAAATTCTATGAAAGTCTGTGTTAAGTTGGTATCGTGTGGACCCACCATTTTGCTATATATGCATAATATAGGTATTAAAATAACCTTTACAAACCATTTAAATTTTGTTTAAGGCAACAAATAAATTCTCTCCCTCTCCTTCCCCTTTTAAATCCATTCAAAGATTGTTTTTAAAAGATCGCTCTTAGTGGTAAAACCGCCTTTTGTAAAATATTTATTTATGTCTGTAAGCAATTTACATGGTGTTCATAATAAAGAGATTTCAATTCTATTCTTCCATAGAAAGTGCAAAGGAGGAGTTCGTGGCTAAGTCGTTTCAGCTCACGGGTCGAACGATCAGGTTAAGCTTCCCCTTATCACGGTCTGTGCATGGATGGGTGACCAACTTTTCATACGGAGTACGTTAGGCAGATGGTCCTGGCTGTCATTTGTGGATGTTTGAGATTCGCTACAGGTAGTCAGTAGACCAAAAGTCGGGCAAATCAAAACCAGTATTACCAATGGAGTATCGGGTTACCTAATAAAGTGGATTGTGTAGGTCAGATAGACTGTCACTCCATGATAGTAGCTGCATCCGTCATAACCATAAGCCATACCTAACATCGGCTGTCGGCAGAAGTTACCAACCACCAGACAAATTCCTTTCACCAAGCGATTCGTCGTGTTCCGGCATGATGTCTGGTGAAGTCGTATGGAGGACGAGTCTGAGCAGTTGTGTTGCGATGTGTGCCGGGTACGATGCGCCAAATGTTGTTGTGTCGGGAGTTTGGTCGTGGAGGGTCTCCAGATCAATCTTCCTCTGGCGCGGCATTGGTCGTGTTGTTGAGTTTAACATTGCATCACCTCACTCATACGTCGTCTTCCAAGTCCTATTCACTGTTTTTTTTTCTTAGTGAATATGCTTATAATAAACTAGCGCACTTTACCATCAACTATTACATCACTGCTTACCATCTAATCAAATCCAAAATCATCCAAATCCAAAATAGATCATAATTATAAAAAAAAGCTAACTCTAACATAGTAGGGAAAAGACTAGACAGATAGTCGATTGACTCTCAAAGGAAGTACACCCGCGTCACGTAACATTTACTTACTACATATTTTCCCGGTCAGTATACCCTTATCGGGCCAGAACACCCGTCTCTGCACCGACGCCACCTTAAGATCTAATAGATAGAACAATGGCTATGTCCATTGCATAGAAACCCCCTCATTGGTTCAAGCTGAGTGCGAGCTTGCTCCAGAGTCCCATTTCTATTCAAAAGTATTAGAACATAACGACCTGTGGATGGTAACATAGATTGAGAATATCTGGAAGCGACAACTATGAATGCATTCTAAATTATTGAAAATATCTAAAATCGACAAATATAACCCAATGACCTGTTGATACGTCATAGACAAGGATGCAGCTGGTCGATTTTCACCGTAAAAAAACTACATTAATATTTTATTTCTGTTTAAAATGTATGAAGTAATTTTAAGGTAAGCAAACGTCAACTTTCTTTCAATAACGTTTAAGTTGATTTCAGATTGAGTAACACTATCAAAAAGCTATAAAAATGTTTGAATCTGCAGCGTAAACTAAACTTTATTATACAATATGTAAAGAAAACCCTGTTCGATCCGTGAAGGTATTGTTAGGTATCGATAACTGATTCTTCTAATGCTTACAAAGCCGGGCTAAACTTGAAAAAAAATCCCCTGAAAAATAAATATTATTTCGCAAAAAGAGGTAAATTAATACATGTGCGGTAGACAATAACTGCGTCGGCGAAGGGGGGCACGTAGTCGCATTGCTCATAATAATACCGTCGAAAATGATGTTGTAAAAAAAACTACCAAATTTTGGGGTACTTTGAATTAATTCGCGGAAAAAAAAGATTATGTCAAAATTCATTAGTATTGTTACTATGACGATTATATATTTCATATTTTATTTGGTCATGTGTTTACCTAACCTTTATTACCCTTATGGGTCGGACGGGGTTTTCTTTACATATTGTATGAGATTCAAACTAATTTTTCCAATAACTTATATCTATTTGTTTACATTTTGGTTGCGGTAACAGATTGCTAACATAATGTTCCACTGCTGGATATAGATCTACTTTTCCTCATGGGTCTGTTCTCTGCCATCTCCATATTTTTATACTCTCCGGCCGTCGTTATTGCATCTAAATGGTTTACCCGGCAATCCGTATCTCATGAGGATCGTATAGAGCTATTTGTACGGTATCTATTATCAATGCTAAGCGGTTGTCATGGCTTCCGATCCACTGATAACAGTTACATGCTCTCGTGGGTTTTGTGCTCTGATAATGGTTGTTTATATTTAAACTGAGAAGCAACTATCTCATAGGGAAAGTTTATCTTCCGATATGGACTGTTGCACTTAAAGGTATTGTGATTATATCTGGTAGTAAAAATTAAATTGAAAATCAAAAATACACTCGACATTAGGTAAGAACACTCCCACCACGCCTTTCAAATAAAAAAAAATCAAAATCAGTTCATCCGTTCCAGATGTACCTATGATGCCACAGACAGATACATAAACAACGACACGTCAAACATAAAACACTCCGTAATTTTTGCTTCAGGGATAAATATAATTTCAAAGCACCCATCACATTTTTTTTTTAAGTTTTCAAAGACTTGTTTTAGCACTGTCACTAACAACGGCCCTTATAAGAACGCTCAAGGTCACTCAAAGGGTAATGGAGAAGGCTTTGATTGGAGTTTCACTGCTTGATCAAATCAGAAATGAGGAAACTCGCAGAAGAAAGATAGCAACCGGCATAGCCCGAAGAATTGCAACACTTAGGTGGTAGTGGGCTGGGGACATTGCCCGTAGGACCGTGCCCGATGGGGCCGACGGACAATCGAGTGGCCACCACGCAGCGGAAGACGCAGCGTGGATGGGCCTCCGACAAGGTGGACCGACGACCTGGTGAAGGTCGCTGGAAATTGAATTTTTCGCAGTAGGACAAAACTGTACGGTTTGGTGTGACTGTCCAAGCCGATCATATAAAAGTATCACTTCGGAGTAGGACTCCTTGGTAGCGATCTGAGAAGCAGTTCTGGTAATTTTTTATACGAAAATGGGCCAAAAGGTTGGTCGTGACAAATTGATAGCCAACAAACCGAATTTCACTGTCATCAAGAAAAATAAAATACGATGTAATCTTTTAATACGGTTTTAGTTTGTGTTAACAGAAACTACGTTATAACACAAAGAGCGCAAATGAGTCTGTCCTCGTTCACTTGGGACCTTTTAAAAGAGGTCAATTGGTGGACTAACTCAATATTGACTTAGCGGTCAATTTGAGACAGTGTTGTGTGTTGCTAGCAGATTTCCTTAATAAAGATATTAATAAAGAAGCGGGGTCATTTGCGCATTACACTATGAGTAGCAATGGTTTAATAATATATATTGTACTATTATTTATTTATTTATTATATACACTTTATTATACATCAAATATTTATTATACTTGTTCCTTCCCCTTTGTGTCAGTGTTCTACATCGAACTGTGAATTTGAACAGTCCGCACATCACATCTTGTGGGAGTGTGTTCTTTGGCAGAATGAACGCAATATTATGTTGGATAGTGTAAAAGTTACATCCGGAGTCGTTTATTATACGGACCTTGTAGAAACTAGAACCAATTTCCGTGCATTCAGGCGCTTTTGCCATACCTATTATTGGAATCAATTGTAACAGCTAATACCTACTTAGGACCCATTAACTTAATCAAATTTTATTCCGTGGTGTTTGGCAATCTGGGCTTCTCCCAGTTGCAATAATGTCCCTTAGTGCCGATTGGCCTAGTTCTGTTCTGTCTCCTGCTTGTTATGGAGGGAAGTGGAAAAAATATCTTTTTTCTTACTCCTCCGCTATTCTTTTCTGATTAATTTCGTTGCGGGACCCAAGACAGTTGAATCGTTTCTCCGGGACTCGTCGAGCTTCATTGCTCGGCGTTTTTCTGGCGGTCGCCACTGTTGATTCTGGCTTTCAGGAGTTGCAGTGGTTGGGAAAAGTGTGGCGGGTTTTGTCCCAATAAAAAAAAAAAAAACATCAAATATATACAATTAACGGCCTTATCGCTAATAAAATCTCTGCCAGGCATTCACAACAGACATTCTCCCGAACCATTATGGAACTATTGTTGTTGCAAATATTATAAATATAATACACCAAAATGCGAGGGGGTGTTGTCGTGGAGATCCTTAGGAGAGGCCTATGTCCAGCAGTGGGCGGTCTTCGGTTGAAATGATGTTGATGATGATGACACTAAAATAGATACACAGATACATACATATCCAAAATTATTCATACATAAATAAATATTTAGATACTGAACATAATGGGTAAGCAAAGTAATTAGCTAACCAGTAAGTACCTAGGTATTGATACGTTGTTTACGTAGGATTTTTTTTCGAACATACGAAATAATGCAGGTGCATGCAGCTGAGATGAGAATGCTAAGAGGAATATGTGGTGTTGTTATCTGGGAATTTTCTAAGTATATCTTGGACAACAATAACTGATTAAAAGGTGAAGGAAAACATCTCGAGGAAACCTGGACTTTAAGTCTGAAATCGCCAACCTGCATTGAGCAAGCGTGGTGATTACGACCTCCTCTGTATGAGATGAGACCTGTGCTCAGCAGTGGGAAGATAAAAGATTGCTGATGATGATGATGATGATCTGAAAATATTTTAACCATCTAGCAGAAAACAGATAGAAAGTCGAGTCTTATAAATAGAATCCCGTTTTTACCCTTTGGGTATCGTTTAAAAGAGATAACATTTTTTTACGCTAAGATATGTCAGCACATGTAGTGACGGAGTCCGCTCTGGCCAATTGTTCGAAAAACATACCATGGTCCTGGCAAATCAGGAACATGGCCTCGTTTTCTTCAGTAAAATTCTGACCGTCCTTTCGGCCCATATCGGAAGAAGAAGACATTTAATGATTTCAAACCCCAAAAAAGGCTGTGAAAAAGTGCGACAAAAAAGTGCCGGACATAGCAGTTAGGAAAGATTGAAAAGCAAAAATACATTTGATTTGCAAAATTTCGATGCTAAAGATATAAAGGGATCACTCGATCAAAGTCGACTCAAATACCGGTCATCTGCTGGGTTTGACAGTTTAATAGGAAAGGATAGTAAACACTTAAACCCGATTTCTTCATAGTAAATATCGTTCGAAGATTTTCCGCAAATATTAGGAAAGATTTGAACGTCATGTCGAATTTTTATATCCCTTATCATTTGTTGTGCTCAAGTGCTCAAGTTGTGACTCTTACATAAAATATGATAATAATATAATACGATATGATAATGCAACAACAAGTCGTGCCGATGTCACACAAAATTCTGCATCTGGCAAACAGAAATTATTAATTTAATTTTGAACAGCTTAAACTATCTAGTCTAAAATCTAACCTCATACTTATATTTTTAGTAAGCGTATACCCTGTGGGCTATACAATACGTGGGCCCAATGTGGGGTGGTAAATGTGGACATGTCTTTGGTTGTAAGACAAACCGGTTTCCCCACAATGTTTTCAATCACCTTTTTGAGAGTAGTGATCATTATTTACACAAAGTATAGAGATTGTCTGTCGTTCATCATCATCATCTCAGTGTTAATCCCAGTCCCAGGCGAAGGGTTTTTTCTTCAGCTTTGGAGCCTGGGGTCCGCTTTACCAGTCTAACTGCTGATTTTGGGTAAACTTCGATATTTTCCGTGAAGCGAATGCCGTCTGACCTCCACAATCCGAAGGCGATATCGAAGCATTGCTGTTAGACCAATTGTTGAACTTTTGAGGGCTCCAACAACCCGTAATGACTGCTATTAGATGTTCGTATCGCAACCGGGACCAACGGGTTAACGTGCTTTCCGAGGCACGACCAGACCAGTGCAAATATTTATATTCATGCATACAATATTATTATTTATATTTGTACTGGGCGCGGATCGAAACCGCGCCTCCTTGTGCAGTGGCCGCATACGCTACGTCTACGCCACGGAGGCTGTCAAACATCGGTCGTTACCACCAATTAATTTCTAGAAACTAACCAAGTGCGAGTGGAATTCGAGTGCGAAAGGACACTTCCATTATTGTTACAACATGAACCACTATTATTAATGCTTTTTTTAACGTTTATTGTATGAGAGCTCTACTTTAATCCTTTGTTAAGTATATGACGCTACAACAAAAAATTGTAGCCGCATCAAAAATAAATCATCTGTGAAAATTTCAACCAACTAGATTTCACGATTCATGAAATGGAGTCTGTCTGTCGACAAACGGACAGAGCAGTCATAAGGGTCTCGTTTTCATTCTTTAGGGACGGGATCCTAAAAATGATTTAGTTAAAACTTCCTGTATCACATAAGATTGCAGTTCCTGCCTTAACAAGTTAGTTTTAGTTAGGCACCTCACCAGATGATGATGACTGAAACTAACAGATATCTATACTAATTTATAAAACTGAAGAGTTTCTTTGTTTGAACGCGCTAATCTCAGGAACTACTGGTTCGATTTGAAAAATTCTTTTTGCGTTGGATAGTCCATTAATCCAGGAAGGCTAAAGGCTATATAACATCACGCTGCGAACAATAGGAGCGGAGCATAACTAACCCCACGCGAACGAAGTCGCGCGCGGCCGCTGTTTATTAAATAAGAATAGGCTAGACAGATGTGTGTGAGCCTATTCTCAACTACAACATATTGGGGTCAGTTTACAGTCCAACTGGTCGGTTTCAAGCCTCGGATGCATCTAAGTACAACTAAGTACTTTACATTTACATGGAACCTGTGCTTTAAGCCTCAACACAATCAACTTGCTCGGTAGCACGGATTCGGGGTTCGGGTCAGTCCCGGGTATCGGGTTTAATTTATTACATTCGATACTATTGTATGGGAAAACTATTTTACATAGAGACGGAAGATGTTGACCGTACCAAAGAAAGCACAATAGGAAAATCAGCACGACCCAGGAATAACTCTACCCTCGTTATTAATAAATTTCAAACTGTCTCGAGGGTAGGGTAAGTAGTAAAATATTCTGACATCATTACTCTACGTCATATACTATCATTCTAAGGGTTGAATGCTGACAAAAAATTGGCTTGACTTTATATGTCCGTGCGAAGTTAAGTGAGCAATGATGCTATGAAGATTTGGAATTTACACCTATTTAATACCAACGTGTAATGAAAAGGTATGGATTCTGTGTCAGTACACAGTTTATATTAGCACGGACACAGACTGTCACTCTGTCTCAAAATGCATACCGTTGTACTTGATTTCTTTCTTTTTTTATATTTGATTGAAATGGAATAATTGTATTAGGTTTTTTTTGAAATTTTCTCGGTGGTAGGCCATAACATCGGCCGCCGGCAGAAGTTACCACCCACCAGACAAAGCCTTGCCGCCAAGCGATTTGTCGTGTTCCGGCATGATGTCTGGTGAAGCCGTACGGAGGACGGGTCTGAGCAGTTGTGTTGCGATGTGTGCCGGATACGATGCGCCTAATGTTATTGTGTTGGGAGTTAGGTCGTGGAGGGTCTTCAGATCAATCTCCCTTTGGCGCAGCATCGTTGGTCGTGTTGTTGGGTTTAACATTGCATCACCTCGCTCAACTGCCGTCTTCCTTCCTATTCACTCAGATTTTCTGAGTGAACAGGCTCTTAATAAACTAGCGCGCTTTACCATCAACGATCGCATCACTGCTTACCATCAGGCGGGATTGTGGTCAAGCGCTAGTTTATAATTATTTAAAAAAAAAAAAAGATTATTAAGGATGTCGCAGCCAACTGGTTTTGTAAGCCGTTTAGTTATCTGCCTAGTCTTTTAACTAAATGACGGCTATTAATCTAACGTCCTGAATGATATTCAATAAATTACAGTTTTGGTTGGAATTGTAACCAATCATATATGAGTCAAGTTGGTCGCATTAACTAAGCCTGGGTATCCCTACCAAATGGGTTAATTTAAAACTGTGATCAATCGAGGCAAGCACAACTGCCAAAGCCCAAACGACAAATATAACCAGCTGGCTGTGACATATACCTACCTGTACCTACATACCAATAGCACGGCGTCTCCGGATGATATTAAGCGACAGTGAAAAGGTTTTTTAATCCAATATGTTTAAAAAATATTTTTTAAACTCACATACACGAACATCCACGTAGGTCATACAAATATTTGTTCCGCGCTGAGATCGCACCCGTGACACGCAGCGTAGTCGTGAATCGCTCAGCCACTACACCAACTGTGTCTTCGTGTATTAAGGACCCTTTTGTTGCCAGAAAGGTACCTACCAATTATACTGGTATACACAATATGGATATATACAATATGTAAAGAAAACCCTGTCCGATCCGTAAAGGTATTGTTAGGTATCAATAACTGATTCTACTAATGGATACAAAACTGGGCTAAACTTAAAAAAAATCCCCCTAAAAAATATAAATATTATTTCGCAAAAAGAGGTAACTTACTACATGTGCGGTAAGCAACCCTTCCGCGGGCGGCGGGCGGCAGGGCATTTGGCACGTGGTCGCATCGCTATTCGCTCAAATAATATCGGTGTTGTCACTTTTTTAAAAATTAGCAAATTTCGGGGAAGTTGGAATTAATTCGTGTGAAAAAAGATTATTTCAAAATTCATTAGTATTGTTTCTATGATGATTACGAAAAATTTTATATTATATTTGGTCAAGTGTTTACCTAACCTTTATTATCCTCATGGGTCGGACAGGGTTTTCTTTACATATTGTATATACAGTATGTTAAGAAAACCCTGTCCGACCCGTGAAGGTGTTGTTAGGTATCGATAACTGATTCTACTAATGCATACAAAACCGGGCTAAACTTAAAAAAAAATCCCCCTAAAAAAATAAATATTATTTCGCAAAAAGAGGTAACTTAATAAATGTGCGTTATGCACCCTTCCACTGGCGGCGGGCGGCAGGGCACGCGGCACGTGGTCGCATCGCTATTCGCTCATAATAATACCGGTGTTGTCACTTTTTTTTAAATTACCAAATTTCGGGGAAGTTGGAATTAATTCGCGGGAAAAAAAGATTATTTCAAAATTCATTTGTATTGGTACTATGATGATTACGTAAAATTTTATATTATATTTGGTCATGTGTTTACCTAACCTTTATTATCCTTATGGGTCGGACAGGGTTTTCTTAACATACTGTATATAACAACCTTTTCCTTGGTTAATGCCCGTAATTATGAAATTAAATCTTTTAACCCATCACAGCTAAAGGAAAGATCCGACCCATTTTCACTCGTACAAAGACTTTACGACGATAATTCTTTTTTTCAAGTCAGGCTTCTAATTACGGGTAAATTGGGCTAATTGATGTCAAACGACTTTCGCGGCCCAAATGCCTTTCATATTATGTGTCGGTTTACTCTGCGGGGTAATTTCGTAACACACTCAAATCAGTAGCCTAGCAACGGGTTTCATTTTGACTTCATCATCGTGATCGTGCCCTCAAGCCATTTCTTTGGGGTCGGCGCCACATGTCTTTACCTTCTTACTAACTCCTCTATTAGCCCGCCATCTTAACATTACCCCTTTTCTAACTACAACTTCATTCACTTACCCCATTCATCATTTCTTCGGTCTTCCTCTATTCTTATAGCTATTTAATCCCGTGTGGTGGCGGGTAAACTATAAACAAAAGTAGATACGAGGGGCTAAAATGATCCATTTTACGTTTATGCGAGGTATATAGTTATAGAAACCAAGTTATGATGGTATTTTTAGCGCCGGGTGGTTCACTCTACTTTTCACTACGATTGCGGGAAAATTAAATAATCTAATACAATATTTAAAATATACGGTTGCTACTTAGAATAGGACAGAAAAATTCTAAAGATTTCGCGCCAATGTTTTTTTTTTATAAATTATAAACAACAGTTAGATAAGAAGTGCAATTTGACGTTTCATACTTTTCATGACGACACAACTTTGTACATGCATAACTCAAAAAGTGACATTTATTTCTTCCGTTAAATCACGTAATTTTAAAGTTAATTTAATTTTATCACAAACTGCGCAATTCTTAATCACTTAATTTACATTATTTTTTTTCAAACAAAGCAATAAATAAATAAATAAATATATACGGACAAATCACACAGATTGAGCTAGCCCCAAAGTAAGTTCGAGACTTGTGTTATGGGATACTAACTCAACGATACTATATTTTATAATAGATACATATATAGATAAACATCCAAGACCCAGGCCAATCAGGAAAAGATCGTTTCCCATCATGACCTGGCCGGGGATCGAACCCGGGGCCTCCACGTCGCAGTCAGGCGTGTTGACCGCTGCGCCACGGAGACCGACAATATAACCAATGTAGACAATAAATACCTAGTATTTTTTTCTCGACGTCGTGTCAAACGTAGTAAGGTACTATACCGTAGTGTTGTGACTCTTCAAATTCACTTGTATACCAATAATCGTTAAAAATTACCGAATAATCGAACTTACTTTTAACGATCGTTTTCAATGAAAGCGTCCTTTATTATTTAATTATATTTTTGCTGATTTCTAAATGTTAACGAAAACACATAACTTATACGCAAAATTAAACATATACTTAGTTATTATATTTTTTTTAATAAGTTTTTGTAAGCAAAATCGCTCGTGTTCAAATCATGACAAAGAAACATTTTTTTTTAATTTGGCAACACTGTCAAGTATAATCTACGCAGTTTCTCTCCATCTTCGAGGCTGACCATGCGCGTACTTTTCTGTTTGTGTGTTTTGTATTAATTTGTGACTTGGCTATTACTTTTCTGTACTGATTCTTCTGTATACGTTAACCTTGGCTATTACATTCCTGGACTGATTCTTCTCTATACGTTTACCTTATCAATATTGATACCGGACTCTGAACTAAGCAAGTGATTAAAATGACGAAAAGATGACGTACTTTAAACACTTACAGGATATGAGAGCCACGGGCATGTGCCCAGGTTACTAAAGACGATTGTATCCGCGTAGTGGAAAAAACCAAAAAAATAATGATGGACGACTTCGATAGAGATGTCCATTACCTATGGCAATTATATTGAAAATCACATAGTGATTAATTTAAACGATGATGATTCCTGCAGTAGCAGTAGTAGAAGTTGTTAATAAACAATTTTTTATCCAATATTTTTTACCCTCAAAACATTTACATATCGAACAGAACGAAAAAATTTTAATATATTATCATTTCTGTTAAAATTACGAAACTCAACATTACTAATGTATAAAGCAACATTTATAATATTTAACATTGTATGTAATACAATGTTGCTTTGGTTATGATGGAACTAAAGGTTTTGAGAATTTCTTTCATCTAAAATCCAGACATTAACAGTCATAAAAAAAAAATCTGTAACTTTAATCGATTAGAAATTACAAAGAAATGAAATCAATATCTCGTATAAATAGGATATTGTAGTAATCGATTTTTTTTTAACCCAATCCCAATTTTTCAGTAAGTTAGAAGTGTCAAATTACACTTCTTATATTTGAAGAACTATAGTGGTTGACCGCAATCTCGCCTGATGGTAGGTAAGCAGTGATGCAATCGTTAATGGTTAAGCGTACTACTTTATTAAGAGACTGTTCAGTCTAGCCTTGAAGAAACTTAAATTGTAGTCAGACGGAAAATCCGCCGCTGCCAAATTGTTCCAGTCCCTCGATGTATTCGGTATAAAAGATGAGGCAAAACGCTTCATCCGGATCGTAGCGGTATCAACAATGTAAGGCTACTCGCCTACGACGGGTCTTCCGATGATGGAACGGAGATGGCGGAATTAAGTCATGCAATAGGGTATTTGACTAAAAAAACTAATTAGTTCGTCAGTCAGATTTATAAAAATACTAGACACATATTTTTTCTTTTTTCATATAAACAAAAAATGAAGACGATTGATTTGAAAACTCGTGTGACGTCACTGGACGCTACACTGTTTAGTGAGCAGTGACGTCACCTGCCACCACTCCTGATCTTTGATGCCTTTTATATATGTCAATCTTTATTGATTTGATAAAACAAAATATACGTATCCAATATTTTTCTATAATCTGAATGACCGGACTGATTAGTGTTTTTTAGTCAAATACCCTACTCCCGCGCACACTCTCCAAAATGCATTCTAAAGAATACCGATAGTCTGGCTACTCTTTGTCTGTACTCCAGGCTTTGGAGACCGAGAGATCTTTTTTATTAAAACAGTAATAAGTCGAGGTATTTATTAGTATATTCATGATTATTCTAGTCAAAAATTAGGAACTTTTCCACCTAGAAGACCAAATGCAATTGTTTCCTTGCTTTTTACAGTAACGTTCTTCTTGAGCAAGAAGAGTGGAATAGCAACATGACACAAAAGAGCAAAAGTATCTAGCGAAGATTTGTAGCAATAGAGTAGCAATTTAAATGATGAATATTGTGTTACGCAGTGAGGGTCTTGGTCAAATGTGTTTTGAAATGGGAGTTCTTGAACGCAGTTCAAACCTATGTAATCAACTGTACACAGGTCGATAAAGCCAGCTGAAATATTTGAATGCTAGAGATTTAATTGTGGTTTGAATATAATTAACATACTCATATTCCGCGGTCGAGACGATTTACAATTACTAAGAAATTCTAAGATGTTTATCATTGGCGTTGGTATTCTTGTGATTTGGGAATGTTTCATTACCATAGTAGGAATGTATGTTAGAATTAAATAGGCTATTAGGGTAGTTGATTAAACTTGAGAGCCTCACACGAACTGTTATGTTATTAAAGCTTTTGTATATATATATATTCTAACAGTGTCCTGCGGTTTCACCTCCATAAGTTTCGACATCGCGTGAATATAGGGATAAAAAGTATCTATGTGTTAATCCTGCTCATGTGTGCCAAACTGCATTGAAATCCATGCTGTTGTTTGGCGTGAAATACTAACGAACATTCATCCTCACAAACTTTCGCGTTTAAGTTATTAATAGGATCTCGGAATCGAAGCATTGCCCTGTCACTTTTAGATAGAGCGTTTCGTTCTTTGAATTTTTCCTACATTCAAAGAACGAAACGCTCAAAACTCAAACCACACTTAAAATGTACCTGCTGTATGTGCGCGTAGTTTCATTGCTTTGAAACCGCGTGGTAGATGGATACCGATTCGTGGTGTCCACTCTGGAACACTCTTGAGCGACGATCTTCGCAGGATGACTGGTAGTAACTGATTGAGAGTTGCTGAGAATTGTGTTGAATGGCGTGAAATAGGAGAGGCCTATGTTCAGCAATGGGCTGCTACAGGCTGATGATGATGAAAATCTAGCCCCAGTCTCATCTCGGCCAAAAACAGAACTTGTCAAAATGTAGGAATATTACGATATATTTTTGACAGATTGTAACTGAAATGAGACTGTGCACGTTCTTTAAAATTACGAGAATTGTCCCACAGGTAATACCTGGTACCTGAACAGGGTGAACATCTTCGCTGTTAGGAGCACACTGTGGCGGCAACGTGCCTACCACGAAATATTTTAAACAAGTTTCAAGTGGACTGTATTTAGGATAGCGATATACTAGAAATTATAAGTAAAGTGATAGAATCATGCCTTCCTCTCTGATTAAGGTGCTAAAAGCGGCAAACCACTTACATCCAAACTTCAGATGCGGTGTTCGTAGACCACCAGACCAACTTTATTAATTTTGAATTTTGAGGCCTAATCCCCCAGGAATAGCTTTAAATACTTAAAACTAATTCAATTTTGTGACTGTTAAAAGATCGTGGCCCTGACTCGCTAGCTTGCCATTCGAAAAGAAATGCGCTCGCCACGTCGTACGGCGGTCGGTGGAAGGCGTTTTCTTTAAGTTTTTGGCAGCGTTCACCGTCGATATACAAAAAAATCAGACGAGATATTCAACACACACAATAAAATAAACAACTCGGCTAACAAATTTTATATATAATTTATTTATAAAAAAAAAACGAGTGTGCTTATGACCACACGACTGAAGTGAAACTTCTTTTGCACCATCTGTATGTATATATATATATATGTGTGTAAAATATATACATATACATATATTAATTTTCTATAAATATTTAAATTTATTTCATGCTTTCATTTATAAATTAATATTTTTGCATAGACCACCAATTTAAAAAAAAAAAAAAAAAAGTGGATTCCCTCGGGGCCAAAAGGTCGGGCTCTTCCTCCTGAATCAGGGGACCCCAAACTCGGGTAGTCCACGACCTCTGGTTCCCGAGATAATCCACGGGGGGGTGAGGTAACTAAAGGGGGTCGGGGAGGGGGATAGGTTTCGTGGGGTTGCGGGGGGGAGGAGGAGGGGGAGAGGAGGGGAGTGGATTCCCTCAGGGCCAAAAGGTCGGGCTCCTCTTCCTAATTCAGGGGACCCCAAACTCGGGTAGTCCACGACCTCTGGTTCCCGAGATAATCCACGGGGGGGTGAGGTAACTAAAGGGGGGGGTAGATTTCGTGGGGTTGCGGGGGGTAGGGGGGAGGGGGAGAGGGGGGAGTGGATTCCCTCGGGGCCAAAAGGTCGGGCTCCTCCTCCTGATTCAGGGGACCCCAAACTCGGGTAGTCCACGACCTCTGGTTCCCGAGATAATCCACGGGGGGGTGAGGTAATCAATGAGGGGGGTCAGGGGGTGTTCGCAGCGTCATGTTCTCGAAGAAATTCATAGTTCTTAATCAATCAAGGTACTTAGCTTAATAATTGAGCTTATGAGGCTCGAAAGCAATTTGTACTTTGTGTCCAATTATCGTATTGTGACGATATCTTAAAGCTTCTATACTTTCAATTATATCAGAAATGTTCAGCAAAAATATATAAAACAATATAAAGGCCAGAACAGAACGAAATTTATAAATTTATTTGTGCTCTTAGGTAATCAATTGTTAACAAATCTTAAAAAGATCCAAAAAATATATATTGCCTTCGGCGAGATGCGAACTCACAACTTCATACTCGACTCAATTGTTAACAAATCTTAAAAAGATCCAAAAAATATATATTGCCTTCGGCGAGATGCGAACTCACAACTTCATACTCGACAGGTCATGCAATATTTACATGAGCCAACTCCTTGTTTGTATTACAGACCTAATAGGACTATACTCTGCTTCCGTTCGCCTTCATCATTTTTTTTCCTATCATTTTTCGTAACGCTTTCGCTAGTTTACTCCCCAAGTCAAGCGTGCCTAAAGAAGTTTCACTTCAAAAATATCACTCTAATCTAATCATACCCTTTTTTTAAATTTGGTTATCTATGGGAAGTAGGATTGTAACGTATAATGGAATTTTAATTAAGTTAAATCATTGCACTGTAATTTACAATACAAAAATGTTACACAGCTTTGATTAATCTGAATAACAATATCAAAGAGGATTCGGTAAACAATTTTCATTTAAAATCTGAGAGAAGATAATAATAATTAACAAGCGTAATTTTCCTATAAAGTAAGATAATAATGTTACTAAAATTTCTAATTTTCCTTACATCTTTCGTGTACATACATTGTACATGAACGTAAAATCCCGAAGCATATTTAGCTGAACGAATTTCGTGAACATTGTAGTGTGGTGGTGCAAAACTATTGTTGTGGCGTAAATTGTCAAATGAATTTAAATTAGGTACCGCTGTGCTGGTATGTTTCCAATTGCGGTTTCATTTACACTATTGTGGTACTGAAACAGAAGGTATTATCGACTAATTAGGTCTAGTCTTGCAGCGTTGTTATTTTGGATTCGGTTGTTTTTGTTTCACGAGCTCACTGTGAATAATGTATGTAGATTAATTATTACATTCACTTTTCATTAGCTGCACATTATGATACATATTGATATATTATATTGGGCGATGGAGAGGGCTATGCTTGGGGTTTCACTGCGATCGAATCAGGAATGAGGAGATCCGCAGAAGAACGAGAGTAGCCGACATAGCCCGAAGAATTGCAACACTAAAGTGGCAGTGGCCTGGACACATTGCCCGTAGGACCAATGCCCGATAGGACCGACGGGTTCTCGAGTGGTTTTATAAATTATAAACTGGTGCTTCACCGCAATCCTGCCTGATGGTAAGCAGTAATGCAATCGTTGATAGTAAAGTGCGCTAGTTTATTAAGGGCCTATTCACTCTAGCCTTCAAGACAACACCGCCGCTGGTAAATTGTTCCAGTACCTCGATATACGCGGTATAAAAGAAGAGGCGAAACGGTTCGTCCGGATCATAGTGGTGTCAACAATGTAAGGGTTGATACTCGCCGTATGACGGGTCGTCCGATGGTGGAACGGAGATGGGAGAATTAAATTATGCAATTCCCTAGCACACTCTCCAATATGCATCCTATAGAACACCGACAGGCTAGCTACTCTTCGCCTGTGCTCCAGGCATTGGAGACCGTTTTGAGCTAAATCTGGGTCGCCCATTAACCTCATCGGACGCCTCTCTGTCGAATCTTTTTCCACTATATTGGGGTCAGCTTCCCGTCTAACCGGATTCAGCTGAGTACCAGTATTGTACAGTAAGGGTCCAAAAGTGGAGTACCACTTTTGACACTTATTGTTAGAGCAATAAAGTATAAAAGTAGTAATGCACTTTTGACCCTTACTGTACATGGAGCGATTACCTATCGGATCACCAAAACCCAGTTACTGGGTATAACGATACCCCAAGGGGTAGCACTAAACTCACCAAGGTGAGTTTAGTTGTTTCCCATCCACAAATCAATCGCAGCATGCGTATCTTAATGTGACCGATGGACCTGTGCAACTGTTTCAACGGTCCTTCAAAACTCCCCCGTGTTTCTTCATGTGACTGTGCGCCAAAGCCATGGTTTCTTTTTTAACCCACTTGCAACTCTGCATCGGCATCGAACCGGTCGTCGTGAACCCCGTCACGATGTGCTGACATCTCTTTGAGGCGCGCGTGAAACACAACGCGCCGCCGATCCGGGCCTGGTCCTTACCGGGCGGCAAGCTGCCCATTGCCCACCGCCCGTAAGCTCACGTCTACGGTGGCCGGGATTTTGATGTTGTCTTCCGACCATGGCGTTTCCTGCGGCGGCTAAAGGCGTGAGGGTGCTGCAATTAAAACCTAGCTTCTTATAAATACTTGTATAGCTTTGTTGCATTATACCATTTAAATAATTCATTCAATAATGTTCATTCTTTATTAAATTTATGACCTGGAAAATAAAAAAAATGCATCAAAGCGAAAAACGTTCATTAACATCACATGTTCTAAAATCAGTTACCGCAAACTAGTATTTTGTCTTAGTAAAAGAACAAAGCTAAAACAACTACCATCTGCCGATAAAAACGTCTGCAGTACTCGAGTAATGGACAGTTGTTTAGAGTCTGGACAATAAGCGTTTGAAGTCTAAAGAACGCTGGAACAAGCTATTTCGCCGCTTCTCAGTGAAGTTGTCTAGCTGCCAGTGAAGACTATAAGCTGTTTAAGAGAAGCGTTTCTGGGAAGGAATAATTAATATTATATGTTGAACAATGAAAAACATAAAATCACAAATAAAGAAATAATTACGTAGGTCATGTCCGGAAACTGAAACCTGTTCTTCCGAAACGTTACGAAATATTGTGTCAGTGTGGTTGGCGAAAACGCTCAAGTGCCATTTGCGGAAGTGCTATTCAAATCAGTGCTCTAAGTGGAATACTTCGAAGATTCGAGTGGACGTTACTTTTAAGACGTCTGTTACTTGCGCTGATTTATTTGAATAAGTTTTATCATTTTTAGTGGCACTGTTCTGTAAATGCGGTTTTAGTTTTTAAATCCTTGCCTGTGAATGTAAGCAGCAAGATTTAAATAAATATATACGGATAAATTACCCAGATTAAGCTAGCCCCAATATAAGTTCGAGATTTGTGTTATGGGATACTAACTCAACGATACTATGTTTGTAATAGATACATGTATAGATAAACAACTAAGACACAGGCCAATCAGGAAAAGATCGTTTTCCATCATGACCTGGCCGGGGGTCGAACCCTCCACGTCGCAGCCAGGCATGTTGACCGCTGCGCCACGGAGGACGAAAAACAAAAAAAATAAAATTCTACAACCATTCTTACCAAAAGGTATCCTGTAGCTATGTATCCGGGTTGTGGAGGTCAAATAGATAACTGCTTCAAATAAGATATTGGCATTCACCTGCATCTAGTTAGATTTTTATTTCTTATATTCCTTGTAAGTGAATTGTTCTTCATTTCTCTCGGTGGTAGGCCATAAGATCGGCCGCCGGCAGAAGTTACCACCCACCAGATAAAGCCTTGACGCCAAGCGATTTGTCGTGTTCCGGCATGATGTCTGGTGAAGCCGTACAGAGGACGGGTCTGAGCAGTTGTGTTGCGATGTGTGCCGGGTACGATGCGCCTAATGTTGTTCTGTTGGGAGTTTGGTCGTGGAGGATCTTCAGATCAACCTCCCTTTGGCGGGGCATCGTTGGTCATGTTGTTGGCTTTAACATTGCATCACCTCGCTCAACTGCCGTCTTCCTTCCTATTCGCTCAGTTTTTCTGAGTGAATAGGCTCTTAATAAACTAGCGCGCTTTACCATCAACGATCGCATCACTGCTTACCATCAGGCGGGATTGCGGTCAAGCGCTAGTTTAAAATTATAAAAAAAAAAATATATATACATTATTTTTCTCTTTTAATCTTACCAACGGCTGTCTACATCTCTATGTCTATTAATTATCCTATTGCTGATGTGCTGGAAGATATTTTTTCATGTTCTCACTGCTGGGACACAATCCTCCTTTCTGTGTAAGTTGGTGGCTCTTAATCCATCACACGAGCCCAGTGTGAATTCGTAGATGTTAATGGCCACGTATTTTTCTTTCTAGAATATCGTCGCCGTAGAGTGAAAACCTCGTAAGTGCAAAAATAGTAACTTTTCAGGAGGAAGCAAAAACTGCGTGCTGTAAAATTTTTGTACGGCGACTTTTATACTTTTTTATTAATTAATATGGTGATTTAACCCGCTTTCATACCCAAAGCGGTTCAGTACTATAAGATTGCCCAAATGAAAATGAAACTACACGTTCGTTGCTAGGTATTCACACGAAACTGATAGCTGCGCGTGTTTACGCGGTTCTTATTTAGTGTCATATAGGTATGTCGCTGCGAGTATCGAATGAAACAATGAGTCGGATCAGGATGTGCGTAGTGAGGTTTTCGTCCCAGAAACGCAATAAAATAAATTTGAGCAAAAATTCATTCCCGAGGTTTTCACTCTACGGCAGGGTTTCTTAAACTTTTTCCAGTCACGGACCCCTTTCGAAATTTAAACAACTCTACGGACCACTGTCAAAAAAAAATTGTTATAAAAAAAAGCCGTACTTATATAGTATATAAAATACTTTTATTTATTTGAACTTTAATCATTACAATTATTAAGAAATAAGTTAATGAGAAGGGTGCTGTTGTTTGGCCTCAATGAGAACGTTAATTTGTGGGACTGTCTTCGACAAGGCAAGTCGCATGTCATCTGCGACGTTCAATCGATTGCGACTTTTTGTCTTTATTGACATCAGAATCGAGAACCCTGCCTCGCAAAGATACGTAGTAGCAAACGGTATCAAAATGGACATAGCTCGTTTGACTAGAAGAGGGTAAGCTTGACTTAAGGAACCCCAAAAGTCGCCAAGATCTTTTGCCTGAAATTCAGCTTTCAAAACTTCTTTTGATCTCATGTCAATTAGATCATCTTTAATAAGATCTTCATCACTAATGCTGTCAATATCGATTAAAAATGGGCTCCGCACCCATGTTTCTTTTTCAAGCGACTCTGGGCTGAAATAACCTTCAAAAGACGTCTGCAATGTTTCCAGATGCTTAGACACCTCTTTCTGTACCTTCTTTGATGTCGTGTGGCCGTCACTTTGTGTTTTTTGCATTATCAACTCTTCCAACATCGGAAAATTTGCAAAATTACCTGATTCCACTCTCCTTTTCCAAAGTGGCAGCAATGGTGACTGCAAGACCCTGAAGAGACAGGTTAATCTCGTTCAAATGAGTAAATATATCAGCTAAGTACGCTAGCCCTTCCACAAAATCTTCTCTTTCAAGATATTCATACAATGAATTTTCTTTGTTTTTCAGAAAAAGTAACACTTCTTCTCGCAACTCAAACAAGCGCTTCAATACTTGTCCCCTTGACAGCCAACGAACTTCTGTGTAGTAAAGAAGTACTTCATGTTCTGAACCCATTTCTTGACAAAGCTTTTTAAACAGGCGGTGGTTTAAGGCTCTTGCTCTGATGAAGTTAATTATTTTGACACATGTAGACATAACTTCCTTCAAAAAAGTAGGCATAGTTCGTGAAGCCAAGGCATGTCGATGCAAGACACAATGAGTGATTATAACATGAGGGCACTCTTTCTTGATCAAAGCCGCAAACCCAGATGTATTACCAAGCATCGCGGGAGCTCCATCGGTACATATACTACCAAGTTTAGTCTTCCAGTCTACATTTTGTGCGATGAAAAATTTTTTTATCATTTCAAAGACATCTGAAGCCTTCGTAGTTTCTAAAAGTGAGTCGCAAAAAAGAAACTCCTCTTTGATACTACGCGTATCATGTTTTACATAACGGACAAACACCAAGAGTTGGCTGCATTGTGATACATCGGTGCTTTCATCCAATTGCATACTGAACGGAAACGGTGAAGCATTCAATTCTTCAATAACCTGCTTTAAAACATTTGACGACATTTCAACAATTCTAGAATGAATAACATCGTTTGATAAGGGAACAGCTTCAACCTTCTTTCTTTCATTCTTACCACACACAAGTTCCACAATATCCAGTGCGCAAGGCTTCACTAATGTTTCCGCGATAGTATGTGGCTTCTTTTGCTGAGCAATACGGTAAGCAACCTTGTAAGATGCCTCAAGACATGGTTTTTGTGTCGGGGTGAATCCTAATTTAGGTAAAGTGCCGGCTTTTTCAAACCGAGCCTTCTTAGTACGAAAGTCATCAATGCTGTCGCATACATTTCCAGGGTGGACAGTTTTAAGATGTTCTGACAACTTTGCTGGTTTCATACTTCCATTAGCAAGCACTTTTCCGCATAAAAAGCACTGCGGTTTTTGAGTTCCATCACGTTCAGTCACGAAAGTAAACCCAAAGTTAACATAAGACTCGTCATACTTTCGTTTCTTTGACATTTTCTTGAACAAACTGAAACAATGTAATATACAATTAGGTACGTTACACAATTGAATATGTAAGTTTGTATAATTAAAAAATACTTATTATTATTAATCCTCTTTTTACGTACCTGTACGTTTCACTAATTAATTAAAAACAATGCAAGTGGCGGGTACGATGTGCCGTGCGGCGCGCAGCGACTGAGTGAGCGAGCGGGTGGCGCGGGCGGTGGTGGGGCGAGGCGGCGGCGGCGAGAACTCACGCCATCGAGCACATATCCAATAGAGTGGTAATGCCACTAGTTTTGTTCGAAAACAAATTACGCTAAAACGCTGCCCCGGCCCGCTGCACTCTGATTGGCCGACTCAAGGTCACGTATTGCACTAGAGTAGGGCAACAGAAATAAAATTGTTTATATCGATATCGATAAAGTTACAATGTTTGTTTAGCGTATTAAAATACTTTGTTTTATTTCTCATAGTACTACATGGTCCATTAGACAAAATTTAAATAAATAGCTAGTTTCTGTACTAGAATACCTAATAACAGATATTTATATCATATCATATCATAACAGATTTAGATATATTTTTTTATTAGATATTATATGTGGTCTAGTCAGGTCTGTCACGTAAGAACATATGGAGCGATGCTCTACTTGGAAAGGCAAGGATTCGTAAATAAAAATATTTTCTTTTAATTATTAAAATTAAACCATAAATGTTCTTATTAAAATTTAATAAGAACATTTATGGTTTTGAAATCAAATAACACTTTTGTATTAAGTAAATAAAACTTGTTTATCATGATTTCTATTAAAAATAAAGGAAAAATTATAATCTTAGTGTACTTTACTGTTACTGATTTTTAATGTGAATTAATTTAGTATAAATTCTTCTCAAAACTTGTTTCTCATCATATTTTTTTCTTTTCATGAGGATTGTTAGTCTCATATCTATATATTTTTTAGCGATTCTTAAAAAATAAATAATAATAATAATAATATAATTAACATATTTAAAATTTGCCTTGAAATGTATTCTATTTATACATTTACTAGGTAATTTGTTTGTTTACCCTTTTTGGTTAGTATCGATACACAATGTGAGTAGCACAGTGCAACACTAGTAAAACCCGTAATAGATAGAAAAGGATGGCATAATATCGGTTATACTTAGTAAGAGCAAGACGCATAGACAAGTACCTATTGTTTGGTTTTTCTTGACCAGTTCAACTTGAGCCATGATAGATGGATGCAAAGTGAATTAAATCATAGTTTATTAATACTTGGCGATGAAACGAGATTCCGTCTGTTTTTATAATTCGATGTTCTGCTGTTTTTACCACACCATCGAATAAAACAACACGACATTATGGGGTACTATACCAAACTTTGAATATTTTCAATAGTATCGGGAGACGTACGCACAGGTCACTACTTGGTGCCGTACTGTTTTAGTGCAATCGTGAGTTGTTATGTATAATGGAGAAATCATAGATGTGTTTCGGAATTTGATGGCTCATATTACTACTCTATTGGATATGTGCTCGATGACTCACGCGTACATACAGCTCGCGCGATGAGTCTTTGGCTTTGACCGCAGAGTGGAGGGGATACTGCGCATGGGTACCGCCAATCATAGCATTCGATACCCAATTTTTGACTTCTGCGCAATAACGGTCAAAGCCAAAGACTCATCGCGCTAGCTTGTAGTCCGGGCCCGCGCCCCACACCACACAATTTTTTGAAAAATATTTTTGCAAACTCACCTCCTACGGACCCCTGATACACCTGCTACGGACCCCTAAGGGGTCCGTGGACCACACTTTAAGAAACCCTGCTCTACGGTGACGATATGGAGATTTTGCCACGATGCTTTCTACGCCATTTTCAAATTAGTGATGATGAAATAATTCACATAAAACAAAGTGCCTACTTAGGTTTGAATCCACGATCACGTTGGGATACCACTGCTCTTATTTAATTCAATTATGATTAGTCCAAACTATTCAGCCCAAAATCTGTCTGAAAATATGTTTTTACGAACTACTTCTAAAGCAATTTCAATACAGGCCGCATTCCTGTCTGTGGCTATTTTTGTTAACAATGTACAATCGGTTTTTGCGGTTCGAACCGCATACATTCCACTCTATATGGGATAAATGCCAGTTTGACAGAGGGTTTGTATATTAACCACATGTATTTATAATTTGTTTGTAATTTACTAAGAATGATTTTCTCGAGTTATCTCAGTCAAAAAATTTCATTAATGTTAAATATCTAACGATGTCAGCAATGGCGGAGCGATAGCGTGGTTACCATCTTAGTGTGGCAGTAAGAGCTCCATTTCGTAAGTGCGTTTTGAATTAAAGCACGAAGTTTAAATATACCCTCAATAGGGATGTATCCAAGGTATGAAAATCAAAAAAATAATTAGTCTGTCTTATATATGATAAATAAAAAAAAAATTAAGACCCGTATTTTTTATTTTGTCGAAATTACCAAAAGCTACTGAGATATAGCGTATTAAAGTTACGGAGTGAGGGCTAATTATGTCACGTCGTGTATATTTTGTAGCACGGCGTGAGACTCAGTGTTTTGAGTGAATAAGCTTAATAAACTAGCGCGCTTTACCACCAACGATTACATCTCTGCTTACCATCAGGTGGGATTGCGCTCATGCACTAGTTTATAAGTATTAAAAAAAAATAGCAATACAATTATTTCTTTTATCATTACTAATGGAACAATTATCCTTTGTCCACAGAGGAAGAGGGCACAGAGCTAGAACTGGAAGCTCTCTACAGGAGATACTGCGTCAGATTGAAACACGCGTTGTTCGTGTCTGCACTGTGTGTCACGCTGTTCTGCAGCGTGCTCTTGCTGTGTGCAGTCTGCATATTGCATTCAAGTGTAAGTTTATCGAACTATTTTATTTTTAAGAATAATTTATAACGCGATCCCATTTAGAGCTAACTCTCCGCATTTATAGAGTACGTACGCGATTCGTGATGGTTAGGCACAACACTATCAGTGGCACCCCGCGCGCCAGCAGTATGTCACCAAAGCCCAATACCTGCGCACGCGCTCCGAGTATACGGAGTCGGGAGCCTCGCGACCCGGCCGTGCTTAAATTCTCTATAATTGTAAAGTGCCACTGTTCTTATGTAGTGTCTTGGTGAAGTTTCTTTTGCGTAAAGGACCTCGCCCGGTTAGAAACTGTTAATTTAAACGTAATTTTATTTACATATTTTTCGGATATGTCATTTCTATTTGTAGGAAATAAAAAATATAATTTCCTATGGGGTTTTTTTATAAACGTTGATTAAAGCTTAGTAACGTATAAACGTCAGAAATGTAGGTATGTGTGGTCGTTTAACCATACAAACATTTAACATTATTGATTATCAACGGTTTAGTCGATTAATATTTAACGACTTTTATGAATAAAGTTGAGAAAATCAAATGATGAGTATTAACCTTTTTAAACTTGTTACGTTATAAGTTTATAAATGTTAAGTTATATCTAATAAGGTACGATGAAACATGCTGAAATATCCATACTGGGACAAAAGGCTCTTAACAAAATCTAGATAAAAAAGAAGTATTTGAAGCTGCGATCAAGCAATTTATTTATTTACACACAGTAAAATATATAGGGGTAAAATACTAAGTGAAAATTTATAAGAAATATAGTTTACCTTCAATGAAAGAGCGACGGAGGAGTTAATCAATCCCATACAGAGCACTATCTAGGCTATGGGATTAATTATGTACTATAACCTGATCTGTGCACATTTCAGGCTGATTAAAAAGTGTTGCAGTGTGGTCACCGAGTGCACAACATAGTTCATAGTGGATCATAGTGTCCTAGGGCCCTCGCCGCGCCGCACCGCTGTAGGCGCGGGCGGACGAGAGGCGCGCTGACCATAATTTTGTTGGGACAAGCAGAAAACATAACAAGTTCATAACTTTGTGATTTTCATGATAGCTTTTTGAAATCATGTACATAATTTTTTTACACAAAAATACTTGACACTTGTTTGAGTTTTGCATATACGAAAACTACTAAAATAATTATTTTATGCGAGTTCCTATACATATACTCTAGATTTTTGCTATTTAATTATTATGATCAAATGCAGAATTATACCTATGCTCCATTTTCGTTGTCATTGTGAATCTATGAGTTTATGACTCATTGTTTCACCAGTAATGTTCTCACAGCTGGGACAATTGTCTTTTCTCTGTGAGAGGGAATGGGCCGTAATCAACCACGCGGAACCAGTGCGAGTTGCTAGATACCACACAGTGTCACAAGTTTTGGTTCTAGTACTTGCCGGTTCGCTCATGATTTTTCCTTTGCCGTTTTGAGAGCAGTGAAATAAAATATAATAGTAACTCTTTATTAAGTACATACACCATATAAATTACAGAATATAGATATATATATTTTTATAATTTTAAACTACTGCTAGACCGGAATCCCGCCTTATGGTAAGCAAAATCGTTAATGGTATAACGCACTAGTTTATAACGAGCCTATTCACTAAAAAAAAAAAAAACTGTGTGACTAGGAAGGAAGATGGCAGTTGAGCGAGCAAATGCAAAGATAAACCCAACAACACGACCAAAAATGCTGCGCCAGAGGGAGATTGATCTGGAGACCCTCCACGACCAAACTCCCGGCACAACAACATTTGGCGTATTGTACCCGGCACACATCGCAATACAACTGCTCAGACCCGTCCTCCGTACGGCTTCACCAGACATCATGCCGGAACACGACGTAATACTGTCTCACTGAGCGCCTAGTACTATGATCTAACGTAAGCTGAGTTGTGCGCTTGGTAACCACACTGCAACAATTTCTTAATGTATTAGGGAAACAATACAAAAATGATTGGAATCGATTCAGTTGCTTATTTTGAACAAACTATATTCAGGTTTCGTACAGGGAAAAAATAACGTGGTATATCTTCAGAATTACATTTTTAACCACATATTGTACATCTTGTAGTTTTATTTTTAGTTATAGAATATAACCTTATCTCCAGTAAGTACTTATATCCAGTAAGGGTCAAAAGTGGAGTACCACTTTTGACACTTATTGTTTGTGCAATAAAGTTTTAAAATGGTAATGCATTTTTGATCCTTACTGATATAGAGTATGGGATATAAAAAAATACACGTTACATACGTGACTGGCTTTGTTTCTAAAAATAACCTACACCATCTGACTTGATTAACCATTCAATTTTAAACGCTATAATCACATGCAAAGGAACTAAATTGGCTAATGGTATTTTGCTAAACCAATCATGGCACAGATGCCTTCAAGGTTTCAGAGAATGGGTTTAAGCACTGTAGCATTACAAAATGGTTTATCATCTATACTAGCCTATTTTTAGTTATAAACAGTAGTGATCTATAAAGCTCAACGTCACTCAAAGGGCAATGACGAGGGCTATGCTTGGGATTTCACTGCGTGGTCAAAAATGAGGAGATCCGCAGAAGAACGAAAGTAACTGACATAGTCCGAGGAATCGCAGCACTTAAGCGGCAGTGGGACGGGCACATTGCCCATATGGCCGATGCCTGATGAGGCTGACGGATTCTAGAGTGGCGACTACGTACCGGAAGACGCAGCGTAGGTAGGCCCCCGACAAATTCGACCGACAACCTGGTGAAGGTCGCGGGAAACCGCTAGATGCGGGAGGCGCAGGCCCGGTCGTCGTGGAGATCCTTAAGGGATATCTATATCCAGCAGTGGACATCTTTCGGCTTAAATGATGATGTTGAACTACCAGTCATATTAGATTCCACACTCAATACGATATCGCAACAGATGCTTCAACTGCAGTGCTTTTCTGAAACTATCACACAATAAAAATTCTCTCTAAGCCATTGATCACTTATACACTATTATACACTTATACAGTCACTTAAGCAGTCTTAAGTAGTCAAAATAAATATACATTACTTAATTTAAAATCAGCCTTAAGTGCAGTGTATAAAGTTCTTATTACAAAGCAGTACAAAAAGCCATTATTTTTTACGACCGAGTCTGACATCAAACCAAATTCAACCTTTCACGCATGCATTAAATTCATAATTATAAAGTAAGTACTAAATGAAAAAGCACCCATGTGCTGCGTTGAGCGCTTATTCAGTTTAACCATTTTTTACGCTGATTGTGAAACTAGTGTATAAGTGTTCGATGCTCTAAGCTTACTTCGTTGAGCGACGCAAGCTTAGCAAGATCATTAGTTAGAGTCTATCTCTAGCATTAGTTGAAATAACACTCACTCCACGATCACTTCACCTGTTTAAGTAGTGTTGTGTAATTGTGTTGCGATGTGTGCCGGGTACGATGCGCCAAATATTATTGTGTCGGGAGTTTGGTCGAGAGATCAATCTCCCTCTGGCGTAGCATCGTTGGTCGTGTTGTTGGGTTTAACATTGCATCACCTCGCTCAACTGCCGTCTTCCTTCCTATTCACTCAGTTTTTATGTATAGTAATTGTGAATTTATTAGTACTTAATATTTCTTTTTTTTTTTAAATACTTTGCCCCCCACTAGGAATTTCTCCCGTATAGTGGGTAAATATACTTTTACAAACATTTAAACTCATTTACCCACCATCCAGACCCGAAATAACTACCTGTGGGCTAAATAAATATTTGTTCCGTGCGGGAATCAAACCCGCGACACGTAACGCAGCAATCGATCGCTCTGCCACTGCGCCAACCGTGTCGTTGATTAACAATTGTGTCTTTATAGTCTATAATTACACTTTTGTATTAGGCGTTGATAGTTGTATGTATTTTAAAATAAATAAACAGATTTTTATGCAGTTGCTAGATCAATGTTCTTCGAAGGCTATATCAATTATATTTTATTGTTCTTTTTGACATTAAAAAGTGCCTATTCTGTGCCTATTTGCATTAAATGCTTTGACTTTTACTTTCATATTCCACTACGACCCTCAAGGGGGCACAAAAACAACACATAAAATTAAGAAAGAAAGGTACTAAGTGATGACAAAGTGATCGCGTATAGCTCGCGATGCGATGTGACACGGTGTCTGGGAAGCCTCTCTCGGAATTTTATAAAACTGTATGAATATGTAGAAGCTTGTAGCTTTAGCATCCCCTGCCTGACGTTTTCCAACTATATTGGAGTTGTCTTTCTGTCCAACCGGATAAAAAAGCAGCGGGAAGAAGCTAGTATCACTTAAAATGTATTCAGGCTAATGTAATTTAGAAGCTAAGTAAGATAAAAGTAAGCACATTTCCTTAAACATAATAAAAGTCTCTGTCCTTTCTTTATTTTCACTTATTTAGATAATCAAGGTGTAAATTTAGAAGACACGGTGGAGGTATGCCCGGCTTGCGTTGCCCGGGTTGGGGCTTGGCTTGCACCGCCGTGTCCTCGTGGCGGCGATCGGCGGCGAATCTGTCGCGTCCGGCCTTGTTCCAGGCCATGGTCGGAGCGCGAGTGCATGGCTGGTCGTCACCTCCTTCTGCAAAGCAGTAAAACTGGCAGAGGAGGAGGCGCATCGCGTGAGGAAACGGGAATCACAGGCACTTCAATGAGATGTCAGCACATTGTGACGGGGTCAACGAAGACCGATGCCTCCTAGGCCAGGGTTGCAGGTTAGTTAAAAAAGAAACCGTGGACCTGGCGTACAGGCAAGTGTAGAAACACGGGTGGGTTTTAGTCAGTAAACGTCTGACACGCCCTTCCGCTCCGCCCAGAGTGGGAGAGCTCATTTGAAGGTTTCCCATCCAGAACAAAAAAACGGTGTCGTTATCATTTAGCGTCAGTGAAAATTGAATATATTTAAGACGTTACATAGGTAGGTACTGTACACTGTTCCAAATTAATTTGATGAAAGTGAAAACAAATCGGTTTGAAACGTACTTGTGGATTTAACGCCTTTGAAGTGTCGCTAATTAAATTGAATGATTTTATTGTTTGAATATTTGAACCAGAAACTGTAATTTTAAATTTTGTTATATGGTACATCATCAATTGGCCTTTCCTACTCTGGGCAGAGCAGAAACCCACCCGTGTTCCTTCACTTGCCTGTGCTCCAGGGGTCACGGTATCTCTTTCCAAAAACACCCGGCCCTGGCATTGGTCCTCGTGGACCCCGGGCATTGCTCCTCGTGACCCTCATCAGAATGTGCTGACATCTATGAGGAATTATTTCGAATTTTTGACACGTCTTTAGGACGTCTATTTTCTGCCGGATGAAAAATCGGAACAAACAATTGAGATTAAGTAAATAACTAGAAGGTTTATCGAAGAATAAGAATATTATTGTTTATAAGAACATTTAAGTACATATATAATATCAATTCTCGTTGATGATAAACGTAGATTACAATTTAATCATTTTATATATTCAATTAATTATTTTCAAATTTGGAAAAACGTGGGGAGACCGTTGAAACCTAAGTACAGAAGGAATCTGTCAAAATATCCTATAATTTTGACAAATTTTTGATATTTATATACCGAAAAACAAACAGGGACTAAACTTGCGCCAAATTCGACAAAGAATTGAGGTAAAAAAACCGTTGCTAGGCAATGAGTAGTTTACGCCTAAAAGACAGATGTTAACAACCTTCTCTACATAAATGATTTACATAAAAGTAATAACCTTACTACCTACTAATGTAAACAGTTTATTTATGTTTAGATATTTATGATTTGCATAGATCGCTTAACCGATTTGTTAGAAATATGACACACATGTAACCTGATTTCCTAATAGGTTAAGGTTTTTGATACATATATATTATACTTGTCCATACTTGAAAGTATTTGAAACGCACTTGAAAGTTTTAAAATACGCAAATTGGATTGACAAATGCCTCAACTTTATTCACTGGTTGAATTCCACAAAATGTGTTTAATACCTAGATTTCATCCATCTTTCTTTTTTGTACGGCTATCATGTAAAAATAATATCGCTTTTTTAATGGTTTTTCGAAATACTAAGTTTATTATGCATGCCATTTTAATGATTCTAATGAAATATGATGCTGCAATAGGAATTGTTAATAAATAGTTGGCATGTAAAAGTCGGTAATCATGTAAATAACAGGAGATTTGTAAAACATGAGTAGTGACTAACCTAAATTGGTTTGTTTACCTCTATTCTTTATGGAGCTTGGCGTTGGTATAGTTTTTAATCATTTTAAAGTACGAGAATTGACCTTCTGCATGTTTACACTTTCATCAAGTACTTTCTTCTGAAAGTTTTTGATGAAAGATTCCTATTTCAATTTACTTTTCCAGAAGCTTCTATTTCTTCTTCCTAATTATGCGTTAAAGTTAAATAAACTTGTATACACAATGTTGTAAATTACCTGAATCCGAGGTATTTCTTTAGTTCTTTTCCTTTATCTTCGGGAATCACATAATAGGGGACTTTGCTTTGAACGTTTAGAATGCGAAAGTGGATTTAAGTTTGGTTCGTTGGTCTTATTGTTTCGTCTGAGACGATTTCACTGAAAAAAAATGCCAGATAACAGCATAAAAAACGTGATGTGAGATTTTTTTTTTTATAAAATCATAAACTAGCGCTTGACCGCAATCCCGCCTGATGGTGACGCAATCGTTGATGGTAAAGCGCACTAGTTTACGAAGAGCCTATTCATTCTAGCCTTGAAGAATGGAAACACCGCTGCTGGCAAATTGTTCCAGTCCCTCGATGTATGCGGTATAAAGGAGGAGGCGAAACGCTTCGTCCGGATCGTAGTGGTGTTAACAACGTAAGGGTGGAAACTCGCCGAACGACGGGTCGTCCGATGGTGGAACGGAGATGGGGGAATTCAATCACGCAATTCCCTCGCACACTCCCCAAAACGTACCCTATAGAACACCGAAAGGCTGGCTACTCTAAGCCTGTGCTCTAGGCTTTGGAGACCATCTCGAGTTAAAACAGGGTCACCAATCAGCCTCTTCGCTCGCCTCTCCACTGTATCCAAAGTGGCCAGTTGGCACTTGAAATTGAAAGACTAAACTAATTACGTTATTTGTTAACGTAGCGAAAGCTAATTGCTTTTTACCTTTTGCAATTTTAATAATTAAATACTTTATGCATATTGGTGAATAATTAAGTCTGTTGTGAAATGGATTATAAAATTTATTCGTTTTGAGCCGCCAGAAAAATATGGCTCCTACGTAAATATGGCTACGCTTGTACTCTAGGCTTTGAAGACCGTCTCGAGTTAAATCAATGTCACTAATCAGCCTCTTCGCCCGCCTCACCACTGAATCCAAAGTGGCCAGGTGACACTTAGCAGCACCAGCCCAAATGTAGCTACAGTACTCCACACTCGAACGGACCTGTGTTTTTTACATCATTAGAAGCTGCCCTGGTGTTCACACCAGGGCATCTTCTAATGATGTAAAAAACACAGTAGTACTTCAGTAGGCAGTACTTCAGTACTGCCGGGGCTTTGCGATAACACCAAGTTTCCTGGCAGCCACCTTGGCCTTGGATCTCAACTCCCAAAAGCTGAAGGCGGTCGGTACACTCCAAGGATACATTTCGAAAAGTAGGAGCTAACATGAACGGGCTCCTTTTGGCGGTGAAAAGACACGCCTGTGTTTTGGCGGCATTGAATGCTACAAGATTGGCATTGCCCCATTCGGAGACTGCCTGTAGTGCAACATTCGTTCGCTCTACCATGGCCTCTCTTTCGAACCAGATGAACTCTTGCAGGAACAGAGTTGCAGAGTTTCTCTGTTCCTGCTGCATGTCTGCCCCTGAGGAACACGGCATTAGTCGACATGGGCTCAGATGAGCATCCGTCGACAACGCCTCGGAGGGACTGTTCAGTCAGGAAGTCTTTTACCCAGCCAGTCAGGCCAGGGGAAATGCCCTACGCTGGAAGCTTACTCAAAAGTCCAGCGTGCCATACCCGGTCGATGGCTTTCGAGACATCAAGGGAAACAGCCATCGCTTCCCCTAAGAGATTCGCAGATGTTAAGATTATGTGGGTATTTTTTTCTCTCTCTGTTCTATAATTTTTTTTTAAATTAATAAACTAGTGCTTGACCGCAATCCCGTTTGATGGTGTGATGTAATCGTTGATGGTAAAGCGCGCTAGTTTATTAAGAGTCTATTTACTCAAAAAACTGAGTAAAAAGGAAGGAAGGCGGCAGTTGATCGCAATCGCAATCGCGAATGCAATGTTAAACCCAACAATCCGACCAAGGATGCTGCGCCAGAGGCAGATTGATCTGGAGACCCACCACGACCAATCTCCTGACACAACAACATTTTAGGGCAGGGTACAACCCTGCACACATCACAACACAACTGCTCAGACCCGTCCTACGAACCGCTTGACGAAACATCATACCGGATACGACGAATCACTTGGCGGCGAGACCTTGTCTGGTGGGTGGTAACTCCTGCCGGCAGTCGATGTTGTGGCCTACCACCGAGAGCAAGAAAGGCATCATGGTTTTGTCTGGTAGGTTGACTAATTTTTGTCTTATCCAAATGCCCTTTCTTATTAATGTAATGTAGGTAATATAGCTTCGATTAGGGCAACGCCTATTTTTGAGAAATACGTGCACTTACTGGACAGGTCCATATTTCAGATATGGTCTACATGGTCTTCAATTTCACTAAGATATTGTCTGGACTTAAAATGAAACTGTAACCTCTGAGTTTTTGTTACTGTTATTCTCGAGAGTAGTCAAATACGAGTAGGACACACCGATCTCATCTAGTTTTTAAAATAAGATTGAGTGTTTCTACAAACCTGACAAAATAAAATAATTGATCACTTAACAAACACTGACCCGAAAACACTGAATGTTAAGGTATCGAACATAGGATCCGTGCTAAAGCCCTCGCCCACATGTGGAGTCAAACATAACTCTGCTACCGCGGCGCGAGAAATTACGGTACAGCGGACAGAGTTTCGACGGGATCTCATGTCGACATGGCGAGTGCGATTGTTGCAATCCAGTGCTGGGCACGCTGCAGTAGCCGCTATAAGTTCCCTCTTTGAGGGAGAGAAATTTTGTTTCACGGACGCCTCAAAGAGATGTCACTACATCGTGACGGGATCCACGAAGACTGATGCCTGCCAGGGCTGCGGGTTGTTCGAAAGAGATAAGTACGGTGTCCCTGGGGCACATTCAAGTGCAGAAACACGAGTGGGTTTTAGTCAGTAAAAGTCTGATGCATCCTAAAAAAAGATGTATACGTATGACGAAATTAAATTTTCTACTGTCTCGGATTTTTATTTTCCATCTGACCTCGCTTTTCGCTTCAGTGCCCTCGAAAACAAATCACAGAAACACCTATGATGAAAAAGTCTGATAGTTTCAGAAATCATTTTGCATTTTTATTTAAATTTCATTATTTTCAAAGCCCAAACCATGAAACTATCTCTTTATTTCTTTCATATACGGAGTATGTAACGGAGACGATATCAGATCAATCCGGTCCCGGTGTGTCCGGGCCTCGTCTCCTGCACGGGGTAGTGGGGTGTTAAACTACCCCGTGCATCGCCTCAAAGGCGCACGCCGACACTCGCGCGCACCTCCGCCTCGAACATTGCACCACCTCGCTCAACTCCCGTCTTCCTCCCTATTCACTCAAAAAATCTGAGTGAATAGGCCTAAGAAACAAGCGCGCTTTACCATCAACGATTGCGTCACTATTTACCATCAGGCGGGATTGCGGTCAAGTACTAGTATATTCTTATGTAATGATAAATAGCCATTGTAGATTACTTACCTGCTTTAAATCTCAATAAATTTAAAATCGCTGTCATTGCTTGTGGATGAATGAAATGAAACCACAAACGGAATAGTAAATGTGTACTTACTTACTTAATGTATATTTACTCTTTCATTCACTAAATACTAAACAAATGTATACCAAAGAGTTTTTCAATTTGAGGTTTTATGATATCTGAGCTTAGACATAATTAAAAAGCTTTTCGGGTTAGCTCTAACGTTGGATCTTTTGATTAATTGTAAATATTGAGCTTTGTACATAAGCTTTAGTAAGTTGCTGTCGTTTTTCTGGAATATATTTATGCGACGGGGGGTCGCATAACAGCACCTGCCCGCGCGTATCGTTTTTAGCTATAGCTATCGCTTAGCATCCTTTTTACGTTCATAGCGTGATCATAAACAGCTTATAGCTTTCTTCCAGTATTGGGCTATCATAAGCTAAAATATTTTTCATATCTGATATGTAGTTCCAGAGCGTTTAAGAATTATGGGATACTAGCTTTCCGCCCGCGTGGAATACGGTTATCGCGCTTTTTAGATTTCTCATTTTCGGGGATTAATTATCGTATCGTTTGGCATCTAAGTTTACATATGCATATTCGTTTTAAAAAGAATTTCTCGTAGAATAGGAATTAGTAGTATATCGTGATGGGCTTAGTTGATTTACAAGTACTATCGGGGTTGGCTTTCATTTTAAATGGTTGAAGCTGAATATTATACAATTATAGATAGTATAGACCGCTGTACTGTCGGAGAATGCGTATAGTATTTCTATAATAGGAATTACTGATGTGTACATAGATGCAATCTTTACTATTTCAATACTTACAATATAGCAAGCACAATGTGTAGAAGTCTAGAAGGTAGTAATATAATTATTTAGAAGAAAATTGTTACAAAT
This sequence comes from Sesamia inferens, assembly GCA_037179545.1. Lineage (NCBI taxonomy): Eukaryota > Metazoa > Arthropoda > Insecta > Lepidoptera > Noctuidae > Sesamia > Sesamia inferens. The sequence continues at coordinate 3,539,939 of CM073939.1, read as the reverse complement.
TTTCTTTATTACATGTTCGATTCCCTGTAATAACGTGTTTTGTTTATCCAGGCAACAAACTGTATGTCGGAACAGGCAGCTTGCAAGGCGTTGCCAAATATACAGACCTTTTATTCATTGCCATATTTTAAGCGTTGCTCTTCAGTCATGTCAATTTTGACAAAATAATGACGTACCTATATACATATGCCTGGTAGGTAGCCAGGGGCAGAGGCAAATGAAGGAATACGAGTGGGTTTTAGTCAGCAAAAGCCTGATACCCATCCACTCCGCCCAATGTAGGATAATCTTTTGATGATCCCTCACGCAAAAAATAAAATAAAAACGAGTGTGCTTATGACCACACTGAAGTGAAACTTCTTTCGCACCATCTGTATGTATATATATATATATATATATATATATATATATATATATATATATATATGTGTACAATATATACATGTATACACATATACATATATTAATTTTCTATAAATATTTAAATTTATTTCATGCTTTCATTTATAAATTTATATTTTTCCATAGACCTCCAATTTAAAAAAAAAGTGGATTCCTTCGGGGCCAAAAGGTCGGGCTCTTCCTCCTGAATCAGGGGACCCCAAACTCGGGTAATCCACGACCTCTGGTTCCCGAGATAATCCACGGGGGGGTGAAGTAACTAAAGGGGGGGGGGGGTAGGTTTTGTGGGGTTGCGGGGGGGGGAGGGTAGAGGGGGAGTGGATTCCCTCAGGGCCAAAAGGTCGGGCTCCTCCTCCTGATTCAGGGGACCCCAAACTCGGGTAGTCCACGACCTCTGGTTCCCGAGATAATCCACGGGGGGGTGAGGTAACTGAAGGGGGGGGGTAGATTTCGTGGGGTTGCGGGGGGTAGGGGGGAGGGGGAGAGGGGGAAGGGGAGAGGGGGAGTGGATTCCCTCGGGGCCAAAATGTCGGGCTCTTCCTCCTGAATCAGGGGACCCCAATCTCGGGTAGTCCACAAACTCTGGTTCCCGAGATAATCCACGTGGGGGTGATGTAACTAAAGGGGGTCGGGGGGGGCATAGGTTTCGTGGGGTTGTGGGGGGAGGGGGAGAGGAGGGGGGAGTGGATTCCCTCGGGGCCAAAAGGTCGGGCTCCTCCTCCTGATTCAGGGGACCCCAAACTCGGGTAGTCCACGACCTCTGGTTCCCGAGATAATTCACGGGGAGGTGAGGTAACTAAAGGGTGTCGGGGGGGAGGGGGGAGGGGGTAGTGGATTCCCACTGGGTCAAAAGGTCGGGCTCTTCCTCGTGAATCAGGGGACCCCAAACTCGGGTAGTCCACGACCTCTGGTTCCCGAGATAATCCACGGGGGGGTGAGGTAATCAATGAGGGGGGTCGGGGGGTGTTCGTAGCGTCATGTTCTCGAAGAAATTCATAGTTCTTAATCAATCAAGGTACTTAGCTTAATAATTGAGCTTATGAGGCTCAAAAGCAATTTGTACTTTGTGTCCAATTATCGTATTGTGACGATATCTTCAAGCTTCTATACTTTCAATTATATCAGAAATGTTCAGCAAAAATGTATAAAACAATATAAAGGCCAGAACAGAACGAAATTTATAAATTATTTGTGCTCTTAGGTAATCAATTGTTAACAAATCTTAAAAAGATCCAAAAAATATATATTGCCTTCGGCGAGATGCGAACTCACAACTTCATACTCGACTCAATTGTTAACAAATCTTAAAAAGATCCAAAAAATATATATTGCCTTCAGCGAGATGCGAACTCACAACTTCATACTCGACATGTCATGCAATATTTACATGAGCCAACTCCTTGTTTGTAGTACAGACGAAATAGGACTATACTCTGCTTCCGTTCGCCTTGCCCGATCATTTTTCGTAACGCTTTCGCCAGTTTACTCCCCAAGTCAAGCGTGCCTAAAGAAGTTTCACTTCAAAAACGATATGTTTACACCAAAAAGGCTTAAGCTTCACTTCCCTTTATCGCAACTGTGTATCCTCTACGATGTGCGAGCAAAGAAAGAGAGGCGCCCCACTCTTACTTCTCCATCATCTCTTAGCTTTTCATGTAAATCAATTAATTTTTCTGCAATTTCGTGACACCCGGGAGTATCACAAGCCTTTGTAAATTATTTGCCAAAAAGTCATGTCTACATGGTATCTTCTTATATCTGCGCTCAACCATGAGCATGGCACATGCATCACTTAATTGCGCAAGTCATCTGTATAGCTTGATCTTACAACTAGATTATCTATCGACTATACTACAGCTAACTATAGCTACTTCATTTAAGTGCACACCACCTTATGTGCACGGAATTGCATTAACTATGCCACTCGGCCACTAACTCGATTGAGGGTCAAGAGATCAGACCTTCGTCGGATTCATTAGGATGAGACACGTGTGGCTTTAGGTTTGGTTTTGAACGATGTGCATTTTATTTTGTTTAATGGATACGTTATATGATGAAAAGTGGAATGTAAAGATAAGATGTCTATGGAATTCTATAATGACATAAAATGAAGGGATTGATGGAGTTGGCCTAGATTGAGTTGCATTATAGATCAAAGAAAAAGTAAGGATAGCATGAATAATAGTTTAATGGGGAGTCTGTTCCGCCACTTGTTTTTCTCAGTGTAAGCACTAGAAAGTGGCGAATGGTAGGCTTTTAGGAGACTGTCTCATGTAATGTTTGCGTTCAAAAACTGCTGAACCTCAGCCTAATTTGAATAAATGATTTTTAATTTTGATTTAATATCTATCCGGAAGGGCACATTTTGAAGAATTAAGTAGACTATGTTGCACGGCAAACAGCGTTGCTCTTGATTTTAACAAGACGGTCCTGGCCGAAATCAGGAGGCATTTCGTCTAGAGCTCCAATTTGAAGATCAACCATGCGAAGTTCGTTCATTATATTCCATATTCTGCTGAAGACGTTAACTATTTAATAACGTCGATGTGACATCTAATAACCTGCACCCGCTATCTCACATAGGAGAAGCTTGCAGCCCAGCAGATTGGTCATTATAGGCTGATTATGAGTTTATGTTTTAAGTAATCGCAATAATAATTAGACCGTCCAATATTCATTCATCATCATCAACCTTTTTATAGTCCCACTGCTGGGCACAGGCCTCCTCTCATACAGAGAAGGATTGAGCGTAATCACCACGCTTGCTCAATGCGGGTTGGCGATTTCAGATTTAAAGTCCAGGTTTCCTCAAGATGTTTTCCTTCACCTTGTAATCAGTCATTGGTGTCTAAGATATACTTAGAAAGTACATATAGCTTAGAAAAGTTACGTTGGTATTTGCCTGACCTGGATTCGAACCGGCACACTTATACTTGAGAGGCTGGTGTTATAACGACTAGGCCACCATGACAATATTCATTTGTCAACAGCTTTATTGCAGTCAGTAGGTAAGTTCGTCTAATAAATTACTAAGCACCGTATTTTGTTTCAACTCGCTCATTTAGCTGAGTGGTCATGAACCTGTCAGTACTCGACTTATGACAGATTATAGTCACGTAAAGGTGACACTCTCATTTCAGCTGAGGATTTATTTATAACTTGCTTTGACGTGGTTTTAACGTGGAATTCGGTTATATCGCGCTTTTTAGATTTCCCTCGTGAATGTCAAATTTTTACGGAATCAAAATTTAATCCGGACTTCTAACTTTTTGCCTGCAAAATTTAAAAGCAATCGGTTGAATAGTTATAGCGTGAAAGCGGAACAAACAAACAAACTCACTTTCCGATTTATAATATTAGTAACGATTAATAATAAGAAAACCGTTTTATTTTCAACAACCGTTATTGTTAAATGTAGAAATGATGGAAAAAAGGGTGTACTCATTTACTCAATCCCCACGCTATCCAATAACAGAAATCAATATTTCATAAACTATAGTACCGGACGGCTCGATAGATGGCGTTGGGATCGAGTTACATCTCACTATGGTTTCGTTACCGGCAAGTAATATAATGCTGATCTTAATAAAACAAAAGTTTCTGTCTCGCTCTGAGGTACTTCGTTTCATTCGAGTAACCAAAGTGTACAGTTATTTACATTTTCTCTTATAAACAGATAAATATTACTGACTCCATTATTAGAACTCGAACGATGGGTAAAGGCTTCCTCTAGCAGGCTTGCTCCACAATTATCTATTCCTTGCTTTATCTCTCCAATTTTTTCCTGCTGCGAAAATTATATCTTCGATCCACCTGTTTCTTGGATGGCCTTCTTTTCTCTTTCCCGCAAGTCTTTTCCATGTTGTAGTTTCCAACTCTTTTTATTTTTCTATAACTTAATGTTAAAAAACGTGTATATGGTCTGTTGTGGAAAAACTGAAGCCGGATTCATCTAACGGTTCGTGTTCATAAGTTTTTGGTGACAATCTGTTATGCAGAATTGACATAAGTACGGAGGGCGGGTCTCGGCAGTTGTGTTGCGATGTGTGCCGGGTACGATGCTCCAAATGTTGTTGTGTCGGGAGTTTGATCGTGGAGGGTCTCCAGAGCAATCTCCCTTTGGCGCAGCATTGTTGGTCGTGTTGTTGGGTTAACATTGCATCATCTCGCTCAACTGCCGGCTTCCTTCCTATTCAATCAGTTCTTTTTTTGAGTGAATATGCTCTTAATAAACTAGCGCGCTTTACCATCAACGATTGCATCCTCGCTTACCATCAGGCGGGATTGTAATCAAGCACTATACATAATAAAAAAAAAAATAGTTTGTATACGCTTGAAAGAAGACTTTGAGGTCTGTAATTACTTTCGTCTTTCGAGTCTCCTTTTTTATACAATAAGATCCAATATAGAATCTCTTCCATTGATTTGGCACCTGCTAAAAGCAGAAAACGTGTTATTACAGCTTTCGTGAAATATGAGCTTTCTTCCTCTGTTTACACTATTACAAGAGTGTATGATGGTTTTTTTAAAATCTCACTTTTTAAATTTAACCATACAGGAAAATAGAATGAAAAATAAAATTGGTATCCTGCACAAACGAAAAGAAAATAAAAGTCATAAAATATAAACATAAAACAAAATAAAAAAGTGGGTAATATTAAATTAATGATAGATATTCACGGTGTGATATCAAAATCCTTCTGCAAAAATATGTAAAAAAAAATGCGTAACCAATTACTCAGGAAGTCGCCACAGGCGCTCATTTATCACGGCAGAAAATAAAAGCTCCGGAAACACACCTGTACAACGCAAACCGATTTATTTTATTAAACAAAACATATGTATCCAATTTATTACCATCAAAGGGAAAAGGATAACATCCCAAACCCTAATGTTTGTATTGTTTAGTAAGTATCTTTATTGTTTTGAATACGTGGGTTGTCCTTAAGTTATACACCGTTTGAAGAGGATTCCAGGAGGATGGTGATTACCGGAGTGGTTTTAGTGAGATAAAAACCACACATAAACCTTTATTTGTTGGTTGGATTATTTTCAAAAAGCACCCGACTTGGAAGTGAATTCTACTCTGTTTTCCGTGATTACTTAAGCCACATATTCACTTTAGGAAACACGTAAAATAAACTTATTCATTTTTTTTTTATAAAACGTTGACCCACAGTTGGAACCTCTCCTGGATCTTGGTCACATATAAACTCACATACACAAACAGCCAGACCTATTTGAATGTCAGATATTGGGAAAAGATATTTCCTTATGTTCTTTGCTCATTGAATAGAACTTACATTACGACCACTTCTTTTCTTTAATAACTAAAAGGGGGTTTTTATCCGAATGGTTTTTTTTTATGGACAGGTGAAAAATCCTCATGGACTATCTGCCGGGGGAGGCGGAGGGGTGTACCGGAATCATACCGGCTAAAAACTACTTGCGCGTCCGTCATCTATCTGTCCGCGGGGCCGGAACCCTGCATTCTACAAAAACCCTAGCAGAACTTGATATGACATCGCGAGATCCTCACGAGAGCAGCCCTCGGGTGCCGACTCACCTGAGTGAAGTATGCGAACGCGTCACAATGATAACTCTGGCCTTGAGACGGACTTTGGGCTCCCCAGGTCCTTTGCCCGAAGGCCGGAAGCGAGAGATATATGTAATAATATCATACCATCCAAAAGGATATGCTAAACCCATCGAACTTGATTAAGTGCTGACCCGTGCCCAATTCGTTGTCCGGTAAACATTTTTGCTTGTGATGAAATTCCACGAAAATGTCTTTTGATTTTTCGATTTAATAATAGGTTGGGGAAAAAGTTTCTTCGCATTTTTAAGACAATTCAAATTTTTTTTTAGTATAGTTTGTTTTACATTTAACTAAAGTATGTAGCTACCATTTTGTTTGATAACTTTTCCCATTTTGTATGTAGGGACAAAATCCCATTGATATAGAAATTTTGGGACTTCTATCAAAATACCGCGACGAGTGGTTCTGGCAGTCCTCTCGTGATGTAGACTTGCCTTACAATGCATTTAAAACACAAATCAAATCCAAGCTTTGTTCAAAGGCATATTATTCTGTAAGTGATTATTTAAATGATAAGAATAGCTGGTCGCTCTGATTAACTCAGGACAATGTTTGTGTTCTTTCTCCGGAATTAGCTTACTGACACGTTATATGAGTTCAGATAATTCACTTTTTTTTTTTTTCAATACATAAATATGTAAGCTGTCGCGCTCTTTATGCCTGGGGCTTTTATTGAAGTAATAAGTTTTTAGTTATTTACATTTACATTTAAATATACTCGTATATATATTGTTTTGCTTTGCTGGTATTCTGGCGTGGTAGCTGGCATATTTTCAATAATTTCATTGTTGTTATATTTTCTTGTGTTCATCACTATACATAGTATTATATAAAGTCATGTGTTCTTTAAATGAACAGACAGCTGTGCTGCTGGGGAGTTTCTTCCGCCACTTCTTCTTCCCAGCGAAAGCACTAGGAAGTGTCGATGGGTGGGCGTTTTGGGGGCTGTCTTATGTAATATTGACGTTCAAAAAGTGCTGATTCTCAGCCTAATTTGAATAAATGACTTTTGATTTTGATTTTGATGTTAACCCGCCTAAGGAATTCTGAAGAGACCGAAACATATGGAAATCTGAAGGTCTGCATTAACACTTCCCAGCCAACTCTCTTAATTTATGCTGAGTTGATAAAGATGCGTGAGGTCTAGCGTTTTCATGATGGAAAACCACATCACTTTTGTTGTTTAATTTCGGCCACTTTCTTTTCAACTTCTTGCTTTAATCTCATCAGTTATTCATAGTAGAGTTCAGATTCGATGGCCCTGCCTGATGGTAACAGCTCTTCATGAATAATGCCCTTCCAATCCCACTACATACAGCATCACGTTGTTGCAAGTTAACCCGGATTTTGCCAAAGTCTGTAAAGCCTGATTGTCGTACGTGGTCCAATTTTCATCAGCAGTTATCAGCTTCTTCAAAACGGTTCGGTTTCATTACGTCGTAATAAAGAATCACAAATGAGACATGGTTCATTAGGTTTCTTTCAGTGAGCTCGTGAGGTACCCAAATATCGAGCTTTTTTCTGTATCCTTTTTTTTTTCAAATGTGCCAGTTTTCTTTAACTACGCCGTATCTACTGATATATCGATTTTGCTCCAGTTTTTCAAAAATGGGATCTATTTTATCCATAATAGGGCGACCAGAGCGTCGTGCATCTTTGACATCCAAATTTGAAAACGCTTAACCAAGTTTGTGCTACTCTCACAGACACTGCACTAGGTCCATAAACATCGCATTTTTTTTTCGCGGCTTGCGTAGCGTTTTTACCTTTTCTGTAGTAAAATTATAAAATGCATCGAATTTCTTCATTAGATTCACTCATCTTGATGGAGCGAAAAACAAATGATAATCACACATTTTCCTAATTTAAATTTGCTAATGTTCTTTAAAATTTAAACTGCCACTGATACCAAAATCAGCCAGATACAAATAAAAAAAAAAAAAAAAATAAAAGTGCGTGATTTATGTAGTAAAAAGTGCATTCAGTAAATAATTCATAAAGAACAGTGAAATATCGCAGCATAGTGGCCACATCAAGACTTTGTCTCAAACCTCCATCGTAAGACGTATCACGCCGTCTTTTTCGACATGAACAATTCATTACGTGACATTGGCTAAATGCACAAACCGTGCGAAGCCATAAAAGAAAGAAAGAAGAAAGAAATTACAAGTTTATAATCTACACTAATATTATAACTGCACGGTTAGCGCAGTGTATAAGCTATTGACTGCTGCGCTGCGTGTCGCGGGTTCGATTCCCCCACGGAACAAATATTTTTATAACCTACAAGTAGTTGTTCCGGGTCTGGATGTGTGTGTATGCGAATTTATATGTTTGTAAACGCACCCACCACACAGGAGAAATTCCTAGTGTAGGGCAAAGTTTTTATTTAAAAAATAAAATAAATCAAAGAGGAAAGATTTCTATTTTTGTGTTTTTGTATGTAACGAATAAACTCAAACCCCCTTATTCATAAACGCTGCTTAAAGTTAACTAGTGATTAGCGATTCTTTAACCATGCATTTTTGACCTTTTAACGTTGCTCAACTTTAATCATCCTTTATGAATAAACACCACACTGTTTAAGGGGTTTATTCATAAACGATGATTAAAGTTAAGTGACGTGCAAACGTCGAAAATGTATGTTTAAATAATCGCTAATCACTAGTTAACTTTAAACATCGTTTATGAATAAGGGGGAAAAAGTAATGGACTGATTTTAATATTTTGTTTTTTTATTTTAAAGCTACTTTATCACTGAGTAACATAGGCTAAATTTTATTTTGGAAAAAATAGGGTTCCGTAAGATATTTGGGTTTTTTGTACACATGGTGTAAAAAATCAACCAGAGAAGTTACTTATTTTGCGTACGCTGCCTAAACTATAAAAGATAGAACCATAAAATGTTCTAATTAATTGTAGATCTTATAAATATCTACAAAAAAAGTCTGCGACACACTATACCTATCTATGTCGAGTACGGCACAACAACCATTTTTTTATTTAAAAAACATTTGTTTTTGGACTACATTTAAACGCATTTATTTTACTCATGCTATTAATTCTTATCAAAATAAATTACATTCTTCACTAAGTACATTTTATGTAGATAATATCTGGTCTTTGAATGATTAAAATTGGACGTTTGGTTTTGAAGTTTGGCGAAATTAAAATATTACGATTTCTGCTGCACGGCCCGTTGCGTAATGAGCGTCACCAACATGGGGAGGTCTAGAAATTTTCGTGCGATTCTTTTAGATATCGTTCTTAAAACTACACCTACGCAGAAGTTCTTCTCAGAACTAAACAACAGTTCTTCTCAGAGCTTTTCAGGGGTAATCAACAGTTCTTTTCAGAGCTAACCAATAGTTATTTTCAGGGCTAAACAACAGTTCTTTTCAGGGCTGAACAACAGTTCTTTTCAGGACTAAAGAACAGTCCTTTTCAGAGCTAGAATATTACACGCTATTAAAATTTTCTTAAACATTTGATAATTCCTAAGAGAGCAAGGTCTCAACTTCCTAAACATAGTTCTCAAGCACGGGAAGCAAGAATACGTCGTATGGGAGAATCTTCACCTGAACGTTCACAACGCCTTGCTGAACAAAATCTGAGAACCTCTGAGTTACGCGCTCAAGAGTTGAGGCTGGAGCGTTCCCAACGTCTACATGAACAAAAAAATATAAGGACTCTATTTGTGGACAACTGCTATCTGCTCGACACTCGACTCTCTTCCGCGCAACTGCCTCTCAGTTGCACGAAAGAGAGTCGAGTGTCGAGCGTTTGCAGCGACTTAGAGCTTAAGCAGAGAGACAGCAGTTCTGCTCCATCCGCAGGATGATTATGCACAACAAGCGTCAGTCCAAATCGGAGTCAAGAATAAGATCTGCTCTAACTGCTCTGCCAAAAAAAGAGCGGACGAACCTAATGGTACCTATGTGCTGTGCGCTGCGCCACAAGTCCACAACCAATAAAAACTCTTCTAACTAATAACCATCCATTATTTGGTCATTTTTTAACAAATATGCGTAAATACAATAGTCTTTTTCAAATGACTTCTTTTGGCGCAAAAGAAACCAGTGCAGGTAATTTTTTGCCCATTTTTAAAATTGAAGGATAGGTGTATCATCTCATTGGTAGCCTTTTACCACCATCAGGCTAAAACCAACAATTTTTACAAATTCAGTAGGAGCACGGGACCTTAGAAGTCCCCGTGCTTCACCCAGGTGGTGAACTTGGGTGAAGCACGGGTCCGGACCCAAGGTGAAGCACGGGTCCGGACCCACGATTTCTTGTTTAACCAACCCGCAACCCTGGCCCTTGAAGATTACCCCTACGAACGCACAAACTTTACCTTTCTATAATATTAGTATAAATTTACATTACACTTCGAATCTACTGACTATGAATTAGAAGAAGAATTATTGACTTAATACTAAGCACAACCTTTTTTCCATTGATCTAGGATTCGCTAAAGATTACAATGGCAGACTTGGTTTCATAGTAGAACAACGTATATTGTACAGAACAACAAACGATTCTAGCGCAGGCTTGGCAGCACTAAGAAAGCTCTTAGCAAAGCCAAGCCTGCGCTTGAACCGTTTGTTCACAACAATTTTCATATAAATTGCGACTGGCTCTCAGAACGTATGCCTTACGCCTTTATTCAGTTAGTGTTTGTATAAAATACGACAGTACGTCAAGCTACTACAATCTGTTATATTTATTTATAAGATATTAAACTGATGAAAAGGTGAAGGAAAACATCTTGAGGAAACCTGAACTAAACCGGTGAAATCGCCAATCCGCATTGAGTAAGCGTGGTGACTATGCTCAATCCTTCTCTTTGTGAAAGGAGACCTGTGCCCAGCAGTGGGACGATAAAAAGGTTGATGATGATGATGATTCAACTTTATTGCTGTAGCATTAAGGGTCAAGATTGATTGAGAATATTTAACAGTTTATGGTATCTTGACCTGCTGTCGTCCGTACAATCTAGGGACAGTTTATTATATCAATGTAAAATTACGGAGACATTTTACACCACATTGACGAAATTAAAATATAATAAATATACAGTATGTTAAGAAAACCCTGTCCGACCCATAAGGATAATAAAGGTTAGGTAAACATATGACCAAACATAATATAAAATTTTACGTAATCATCATAGTACCAATAAAAATGAATTTTGAAATAATCTTTTTTTCCCGCGAATTAATTCCAACTTCCCCGAAATTTGGTAATTTTTAAAAAGTGACAACACCGGTATTATTGTGAGCGAATAACGATGCGACCACGTGCCGCGTGCCCTGCCGCCCGCCGCCCGCGGAAGGGTGGTTAACGCACATTAATTAAGTTACCTCTTTTTGCGAAATAATATTTATTTTTTTAGGGAATTTTTTTTTTAAGTTTTGCCCGGTTTTGTATGCATTAGTAGAATCAGTTATCGATACCTAACAACACCTTCACGGGTCGGACAAATCACACAGATTGAGCTAGCCCCAAAGTAAGTTCGAGACTTGTGTTATGGGATACTAACTCAACGATACTATATTATATATTTTTTAAATTACTCATGAATTCCCAAACAAACCGAGAAAAAGAACAATATTATCCACATACTACAGCAACATGAAGTCCACCGATGGACAAAGGCCTTCCAAAAAGACCGGTAGGACGCGGCTTGCATCCCGCGCTTCCCTGCTATTTTGGTCTGGTCATCCGACCACCCAGTCGGTCAGTGTCCGTCGCTGCGCTTGCCGCTACGTGGTCGCCATTCAAGAGCCTGTCTTCCCCATCGGCCATCGGCTCTACGTACTATGTGCTTCGGCCACTGTCACTTCAAAGAGCTAATCCACTGGGCTATGTCGGCGACTTGCATACTCGTTCTCGACATGCATATCTATATTTTATTACATCAATGTAAAACTACGGAGACATTTTTACACCAGATTAAGTAATGAAATTACTCATCAATTCTCACACAAACCGAGAAAATGAGGAATACTATCTACAAAAACTTACAATAGGGATATATCCCAGGTATAAAATAAAAAAAAAAGATAACGAGTCCGTCTTATATAATAATAAAAAAATTAAGACCCGTATTTTTTATTTTGTCGAAATTACCAAAAACTACTGAGATGTAGCGTATTAAAGTTACAGAATGGAGGCTATTATTACGTCACGCCGTGGTATATTTTGTACCACGGCGTGTCGTCATACGACATTTCAAACCAATATATCTTCCTAAGTATTTGAATATAAGAAAAAAAAAACGCGTTCAATATTTTTTATAAATCTATCGAATGGACATTCAATTATTTTTTAGGATACAACCCAATTGATTACAACCAACTTGACCGAGCTTTTAACTATCTTGAAGAAATTTACCCTTATAACAAGGAAAAGTAAGATTTTTCCTGTAGGTACGTAGTCCCACTGCCTCTTTTCCACATTTACCGCAAGTGCGATTGCGGGACGACCCTAATTTTGAGGGTCCCGTACCCTTAGCGTGCCAACGGAGACTCAGCTGTCTGAACATTCATCAGTCGTGTTCAAAGAAGGTACAGGTCATTAACAGTGGTATAGGTGACATACCTCTTTTTAGTTTCAATTAATAATTATATTAAATAAGGAGTAGTATATTCTTTCTTTGAAGTCGAAATTAAATGCATAATTGCTTCATATTTATTAAGATAAATTAATTTTGAACCTTTTTTTTAATGTAATGTGAATTCTTAATTTTCTCTTTTGTTATTGTATACTTTCAGATACATTTGTTATTAATGAATAAATTACTATGACTACGACTAATACATACACACGTCACATTGCAAAACTGATTTAGATTCATATCAGGTTCAAATGAAATCCGGCGTCAGGCATTATTTTTTGCTGTATTGGGCCTTTTTGATGCAGTCGCGAGGAATACTTTGCTGAGATTTTCTTACCTTGGTCCTTAAAGTTTCTATTTGTTGCTATCTGATGTGTTTGTCTTCTAAGAAAAGAAAGAAGATAGAATTATTAAATACAGACTAGAAGATGCACAATAAAGTGGGTTAGGACATGAAAATCATTGAATGAAAGTTTATTTGGATCTTTTTTTTTCTTTTAGTGATTACATTTACAATAAACGAGTAATGAATAAATACCAATTTTATTTATTTTCTTACTAGCTACGCCCCGCGGTTTTTAAATTATTAATTAAGTGGTGCTTTTTTATGAATTAAGTAGTGCTTTTTTCTAGCGTTTAACCGCAATCCCGCCTGATGGTAAGCGACGCAATCGTTGATGGTAAAGCGCACTAGTTTATTAGGAGCCTATTTACTCTAGCCTCGAAGACACTCAAATTTTAGCCCGACGGAAACACCGCGTAATTTTCGATGCCGAGGGAATATCGGGATAAAGCCATCGGTGTTCCGAATTTCAACCAAATCCGTTCAGTACTTTAGGTGTAGAAGCGGAACTATCTAACAAACTCACTTTCACGTTTATAATGTTAGTAAGGAGGATGTGTCACTATTGTTATTGTTGCCAGTGATGACAACAATAACAAGACTGGACAGACGGTCGCTCACAATTGATCTCATACGAAGGCTCAAGGTCACACAAAAGGTAATGGAATTAGCTATGCTCGGAGTTTCGCTGCGCAATCGAATCAGAAATGAGGAGATCTGCAGAAGAACCAAAGTCACCGACATAGCTCTTCGAGTCTCAAAACTTAGTGGCAATGGGCGGGGCACACTGCTCGTAGAACTGATGGCCGATGGGGCAGTAAAGTTTTGAAGTGGTGGCAACGTACCGGAAGACGCAGTGTAGGGAGGCCCCCAACAAGGTGGACTGATGACTTGGTGAAGGTCGCGGGAAACCTATGAATGCGGGCAGCATAAGACCGGTCATTGTGGAAAGGCTAGCGGGAGGCCTTTGTCTGTGGTGTGTTTGTGTTGAGAATAAGAAGTTGTGTCACTAAAAGACTCAAGAGGCATACGCCAAATTTTCATCACCATCATCATCATTTCAGCCGCTAGACGTCCACTGCTCGACATATGTCAAGGATCTCCACGACGACTGGTCCTTCGCCTCCCGCATCTAGCGGTTTCCCACGACCTTCATCAGTTCGTTGGTCCACCTTGTCGGGGGCCAAATTTTAAAGTAAACAAATTAATTATTGTGTAAAATAATTTATTTATCCTTCGTCTGCAAATCCAACCTGCACTTTGCCCCTTTTTTTAATATTATTCACTAACATACAATCCTACAATTTTGTTATACATATAATATGTATGTATATGAAACCCGCCCGCTCATTGAACCCAGGCAATCCATTGGCTTTCTTGACCACTAGATATGATATTAAGTCCCTTGGGCATATACCTCCTACCTAAGCAATTGTGATGTTCAGGATCTTGTGAGGACATTTATTACAGATAACAGTGTTATGTGGTATATATTATAGGATATTTGGTAATAGTTTTCTACCTTTCGAGACTTTTTTTTATCAATAAATTCTTCAAATTCTCCGGGACACGTCTTTTTCTAAATAAATCTGTTTTCTTTTTCCCGTCTTTAGGCTCGATTTTGGTGGCACGCATCGCCTGTCAGCTGGAACCTTCAAGAATTTATTAAGTTGCTCCAATTGCATTTTTATTTGTATACTTTGAGTGAACTGTGTCTTTATGAGAATAAATACCTACGTAAAGCGCACTACACACCAAAGCCCGCTGACTCAACCCGGCAGCTTATGTTGAAAGAAGCATTTCGGCAAACTTCGCCCGCGCATGTTGCCTGCCGACACGTACGCAAGCGCTCAGTTGCCTGGCGATATTTCAGCTGTAGTGACGTGCTAGTATTTTAATTGCCAAATAAGTTCCTGATTTCGAGCCGCCGACATGCCGCCGGAAAAGTTTTACCACTTACAATGACTGAATCCGCCAACCTAGCCTGCCGGCAAAATGTTGCCGAAATATGCCGCCGGGCCGGTTTGGTGTGTAGAGCGCTTTAGACCGAACATTACGCCTGTGATTTCTGAAGTATATAAGAGTTGGTAAGGTACTCGTGTGGCCAAATGTAAATAATAACTTCAATCGAAGTCTTAGTTAATTTAATTCCCATGGGGGAAAATTTACTAGACACAAATCAATATCAAGAAGTTTATCCTTTATCCGAAATTATTGCAACATTTGTTTTTTTTTTTATATAATGTGTTAGCATGATGATAAACAAAAAAATATTTAAAAAATTTAAAAAAGACCTGGCCATTAATCTATTAAACCTCTTTTGTTAGTCTGTACTGTCTAGGCAGCGACAGTTTGATTCAAGGAGGTTTTGTTTTTTTTTTTTTTTAATATATATAAACTAGCTCTAGACCGCAATCCCGCCTGATGGTAAGCAGTGATGCGATCGTTGATGGTAAAGCGCGCTAGTTTATTAAGAGCCTATTCACTCAAAACTGAGCGAATGGGAAGGAAGACGGCAGTTGAGCAAGGCGATGCAATTTTAAACCCAACAACACGACCAACGATGCTGCGTCAAAGGGAGATTGATCTGAAGACCCTCCACGACCAAACTCCCAACACAACATTAGGCGCATCGTACCCGGCACACATCGCAATACAACTGCTTAGGCCCGTCCTCCGTATGGCTTCACCATACATCATGCCGGAACACGACAAATCGTTTCCACGCCACTTCAAACCAGCACTCGCGGTACGCAGCCAAGTCCATATTTTTCTGAGCTGGCCAAAGCGGCCCAAAACGAATAAATTGTATAATCCATTTCACAACAGACTTAATTATTTTTTTTCACTCACGCTCTGCGGTAGGTGTCGGTTCGGTGTTAACTACTTGGTTGTTTGTGCAGTAACTACCTCCTACTAAAACAAAATGACTAAATGCGACAATTGCAATAAAGGAATTACCAGCAGATCGCCAGGACTGGAATGCAGGTCGTGTGCTAAGACAGTGCATGCTAATAAAACCTGCTCTCGTCTTACCACGAAGCAACTATCTGCACTTCGTAATGCGGACAGCCTGGACTGGATATGTGATGAATGTAACCACAACTCGCCTAATAGGAAATCATCCTTCTTTATCCCGGACGAGGAAGACGAAGAAGAGGAAGTCGCGACTTTCAGCACAAACCTAAGTACCTGCAACATAGATAGCGAAAAATTCCTGAAGAATGTTACATCTGAACTAAAGAAAGTTTTAAAGAAGGAACTACAACCAATCGAAATATCAGTAAGTCTCTGCAGCAAAAAAGTAGATGAACTGACAAAAATTGTTGAAAACCAGAACAAGCAGATACAGGATCTGGAGAAGAAGTATACTCATCTTAGCAATGAAAAAGCTCACCTTGAACTAGAAATCAGCTCAATTAAGCAATATGTGCGTAATGTAGAACAACAGCGTCTAGATAACATAGTAGAAGTAATCGGAATTCCTAAAGCGCTAAACGCAGACCTTGATTCGGTATGTGTCAAGCTGGCTGAAACTCTAAATGTGGAAAAGTCACAAATAGTAAACGTGAAACGCATGGAAGATCGAAATGAACGTGAAGGGAACATCCAGATCGAACTGAAGCAGGCAGAACAGGCACAGCTGTGGGTGCGTGCATCCAGAAAGGAAGAAATTTTGCTTGAGCAGATTGCGTCGGAAGCTCCTATGGCAAAGTCGAAGTCAAAAGTGGTCCTGCGTCGTGCCCTTACTAAAAGTAATAAGTCGCTTTTGTGGTTAGCCCAACAAAAGTTGCGTCCAGCATATAAATATGTGTGGTTCCAGGATGGAAAGGTGCTTCTACGTAAAGAGGAGAAAGATAAGCCAACAGTTGTTAGGAGTGAAATGGACATCGATCGTCTTTCAACCTCAACGCAGGCAGGTCGACAAAATCAGTGTCGGTAATAGTTTTAAAATAAGTTTTTCCGGACCTATCTCCCGATCACCACGAATTATTAGACTGTGCAAACATTAATGTTTTTAGTAAGCTAATACCTACTATTAGTAAAATTGTTCTAAATATTGTTCATATAAATATCAGATCCATAATTAAAAACTATGGTTGTGTAACACAATTAATTAGTTCATCCAGCATGACTATTGATGTCTTAATCTTAACGGAAGTTAATATAAATGAAAACACTGTTCTTATGTACAACATCGATGGCTATGAAATGCACAGTAAATTACGTAAAAACAGAAAAGGCGGTGGAATAATAATTTATGTCAGAGATGGTTTTGTATTCACACCAATGAATCACGCATTAAAACACTGTGAATGTATTATTGGTCAAATCACTACACGTAATAACTATCGAGCATATATCTGTGCAATTTATAGACCACCAAGCGAAAGTAAACATCTATTCGTAAAGGAAATAGGTAGCATCTTATCACTTTCTTCTGTTAAATCATACGACACTTATTTACTTGGAGACGTAAATATAGACCTAAAGACATATGACAATATTCGAGAATACTACGTAAGTAGTATGTCCGAGTGTGGTCTAACGAGCGCGATATCTGATTACACAAGAATTGAAACACGCGGGAATAACACTACGCGTAGCTGTATAGATCACATTTTTGTAAGAACGCGCTCGTTAGATCTGTACTCGGCCGCACTCGGAACTGTAATGGCTGATCACCGCATGTTAATACTATCGTGCGTTGGGCTAGACTCAACACGAATACAGGTTGATACAGAAACAATTCAACGAATTGATAATGTTAAAGTTAAGTCTCTACTTAGCAACATAAAATGGAGCGTAATAGATGATATAGACTGTCCGAACGCAATTTATGATTACATAAGGAATCAATTTCATAAATGTTACGAGGAATCAAAATATATAAGAAAAATTAATAAAAACAGCAAAAGAAACAAACAACCATGGATAAATAACGAAATAAATAACATGTGTAAAAAAAAGGACTTATTATTTATAAAATGGAAAAATGATTCAACAAATAAAATACTGCGATTGGAATATAATAAATTAAGAAACAAAACTCATAAAATTATCCAAAAATCTAGAAATAAATACTATTTAGAAGAAATTAATAACAATAAATTGAACCCGAGAAAGCTATGGCAAATACTAAATACGCTATCCGGTCGCAACAAAAAGTCGGTTGATGAAGCCATCTTGAGAGCCTTTAAAAATAAGAATATAGAAATAAAAACGATAGCCAATAATTTTGCCACAGAATTTAGAAATAGTGTTAAAAAGATCTTGCCCAAGTGTAACATTCGTCTATTAAACGAATCAGAATATATGTTTCCCAATAACACATCAATGTACTTCAGAAAAGCTACTAATGACAGTATAAGTAAACTAATTAGAAATCTTAATACCAATAAATCTCCAGGAGTAGACAACATTAGGTGTATCGACATAAAATCTATCTGTGACAAGATGACAGTCGCAATAGTCAAATTGATCAATACCAGTGTCAAACAAGGAAAATATCCGGAATTATTAAAATCTGGTATAGTGCGCCCGATACATAAAAAAGGCAGTTTAACCGACTACGAAAATTATAGACCGATCACCATTCTACCTGTTATCGACAAAGTAGTTGAGAAATATGTTTGTAACCAGATACAAGACTTTTATGTAAAAAATGACGTGTTGTCGAGCACACAATATGGTTTTCAACCCAATAAGTCCACCTCGCAACTATTATCTCAGTTCACAGAAGAGATCAATGAATCTCTCAATAATAAAAATAATGTACTTTTACTATTTATCGACTTCAGCAAAGCTTTTGATACACTTAGGCACGACACGTTGCTGACAAAATTAAATAATTCGGGAGTTCGGGGACCAATACTCAAATGGTGTGAGGATTACTTCAAAAATCGTAAATATAATGTCAAGATATGCAATGAAACCAGTGATGCCATTGAAGTCACTGAAGGAACAGCCCAAGGCTCAGTACTAGGACCTTTACACTATTTGGCATATGTAAACGATATGGAGCATGTGATTAATCACTGCTCCGTGTATCAGTATGCAGATGACACATGTCTCGTAGCTACTCACTGAGATGTAACAGTAGCGGCTCAGTGTTTACAAGATGATTTTACTCAAATTTGTAAATTGGCACATGATGCTGGACTGGTTCTTAATGCAAATAAAACCAAAATCATCCATGTCCACTCTAGCCATCTAAAGCACGTGCCTTCTTTTCAAATAATCGCACACAGCCACAGTTGTCTTCACTCTTCTCTATCATATACATGTCGATGTGAGGCAATTGATCAAGTAATACAGCACACCTACCTTGGATTAATAGTTGACAATCGATTCAGTTGGAATTTCCACGTGAATTCAGTTTGTGATAAATTGCGAGCTGTACTGGCAAAATTTTGCATTTTGAAACCTAAAGTTCCGTTCAAAATCCTGCTTAACATTTACATTGCTTTAGCGGAATCAATAATAGCATACAGAATCACGAGTTATGGGCGAACATTTAAATCCTACATTGAACGAATTTCTAATCTGCAGGTTAGACTTCTGAAACTAATCGTACCCAGAAATATAAAACACCAATATAAAGATAACGACATTGAATTGTTTAAGTATTGTAAAGTTCTGCCAATACAGGCTAGACTTAGAATGGCCCTACTGATTGAGCAGTTTAATAACAAAGGCATTAAAATACCTATATCACACAAAATTGTCACAAGAAGTATAACCAAAAATAAATTAATAGTACCTCAGACTAGAAATTGTTATGGCAGGCGAACAGTACAATTTTTAATACCCACCATAAATAATGAAATACCACAATCAATAAAAAACGAAATAAACTCGAAAAACTATAAGCAAAAATACAAAAAATATTATCACAACTATTTATTAAACTAAAATATAACAATAACTTTTTTATTTTACACACTAATCAAATAAATAAAAGCGAAGCGATCCGAAAGAATTTCCAATATACAGGTTGTATATTGGAAATTCTTTCGGATCGGTTTTATGTGGGTACACTAAAAAAAAAAAAAAAAAAAAGATCAACAATAAAAAACGATCTTTTTAATAAGCAGCCCAGGAGCAAGCAGCATAGATTCAAAACATGCATGTGACCCATTTCACTTACTGGATGGATGTTTACAGCTGTACTTTGTCAAATTATTTAATTTTTTACTTTTGTTTTTATTTTACCCTTTTAACCCCTATTTTACTACGTTTTGTTAAAGTATAGTTGTTTGTGTACCTACGTTATTTGGTTATATACCACCTTATTCGTGGACGCTGCTTGGAGTTAGCTGGTGGTTGGCGATTCTTTGAGCATACATTTTTGGCCTTTTGACGTCGCTTAGGTTTGGTTATCGTTGTGAAAGAACCCCTTAAACAATGTGGTGTTTATTCATAGGGAATGTTTTTGAGGTGGGTGACGTTAGGACGTCGAAGGTTTGTGTTTGGGGAGTCGCTGATCACTGGTTGGCTTTGGGGGCGTTTATGAGTGAGGGGGATTACTAACAAGGAAAAAAAAAATACAAATGGTGTGGGTACATTAATAATTATTAATACAAAATATGTTATACTGATTAAGAGTTGTTATAGTGAATGTGAGTACCAATACAAACCATTTCTGGTTTAATGGTACAAAACGAACAAACCTGTAATGAATTAATATAAATAAATTAAAAAAAAAAAAAATCATCGATATGCATAAAGTATTTAATTATTAAAATTGCAAAAGGTAAAATAATTGCTTTCTTTTTCACCGTAATTAGTTTAATCTTTCATGTTTTTTGTATCAAATTTATGCTTTTTTTCGGTACACCCACAAAAAACGTTGTCTGTACAATTATTTCAATTGCAGACATATACCACTTATAGTATTACTTTGATTTATTTATTTGGACTTCTAACAGAGAAAACACCTTAAATGCTAGAAAATATAAATACCAGGAAATGACCTTGTGCTTCTTCACTTATAAGAAGTCGCACCATGCAAATAATAATATAACAGCATGAATATAAAACAATGTTATATGAAATTAGATACAATCACGACATAATAATAAAATTTGTTAATAAAAAAAGAAACAGTAACAAGCATTTTCTTAATTATGTCAAATAATGATAATGAAATAAGGTTAACATATTTGATGACGTACTACTACCATAAACTGCTCGCTAGTATTTGGTTTACACTGGTTTGAACCAATTCGCGGCGGTTGAGACCGATAATAACCGGATTAGAGCAGTGGTTGGCGGGCAATGCAAGGGTAAAATTGTGCGGTATCCGTGGTGGCATAAAAGTCAGTAAAGGAGAAAAGCCAATTGGATTGTTTCAGGGATTAATACTTAAATCCAATCTTGTTGGCTGCTCTGGACAGAGAGAAGTGGAAGGAGAGTAGAGAGGTCTTTGCCCAGCAGTGGAACAAGTATGACATTGGTCTCTTATGCTGATTAAATTCAGTTTCGATTCGATCATTACCAAAAGTATTTTTATTAGTTTTGTAAGAGCAGTGGTAACGAAGGTGACTTGACGAGTTGTAGGCAGTGGGTTCGAACTAGTGTTACTTTCTAAAAATATTTCATCACCACCATCTGATCACGGAATGGTAAAGGAACATATCGTGAGAATCTTTCAAAATTGTATATAAAACTTGTCTATGTGTAAAAGTGTTACTTTTTTTCTGAATACCTAACAAATGTACGCCGGTGTTTCCGTCTGATTACAATAATATTTGTTTACCTAAAGCGCGCTTTACCATCAAGGATTGCATCACTGCTTACCATCAGACGGTCAAGCACACTTCGCGGGTACATTATTTTTTTTAATTATTACATGCTTTTTATTAGTCTCACTTGTATGTTTTGTGCTAGTCCGTCTCTAACTCAAACTAAACTCTTTTTTTTCAACCTTACCTTACATTATTTTGTACAGGCAAAGTATTTTTTAGTTTAGATTTAGACTTAGATTTAGTTACTTAGGTAACGCATCATTACGAATTTTAGCACTTGCTATTCTGTCTGTTGGAGATCAAGAAAAGTTTGCTAAAAACAAATGAACACCACTTAAGCGTTCGTGATATACGTATATTATTTTAAAATAGAATATCGAACTAAAAAGTTGAAAATAAATATAGTTTAAAGAACTGAAAAAAAAACATGCTTATAAAGAATATCAAACTAAAAAGTTAAAAATAATTTTAAAATTTAATTTATGACAATAGTATATAAACCATACTAGTAAAATGAGAAAAAAGCGTGAAGCGCTTAATATACAAAAATCATGGCACAAATTAAATTTTAAAATTATTTTTAACTTTTTAGTTTGATATTCTTTAAAAGCATATTTTTTAGTTTTTTAAACTATGTATATTTATAAAAAAAGAATGTACCCACTAAGTTAACTATTTGGAAAATTTTATGTTACCAAATCCTTGAAAATAAAGGAAACAATAAAACCACTAGGTGGAAAAGCAAGGTCTTTAACGAACAAACAGTTGAGCACTAAACCAGCGGCTATAGAAGGTCTGTGGCACTTATGTAAAAGGAAATTAAGCGTACAATCGTTTGACATAAAGTTTATTGCTACTAAAACCGTGCGGTCATGTCTGCATTTGATTACCACTAATTGCTAGGGATGGAACGATCCTTTTAAGAAAATGGTAATCGAAAAATTAGTTTCATTAGGAGTCTTGTTTTTTTCTGTTTTTCCTTGTACTGTTCTATTTTCTAGTTTTGGAAGTTTTTACTTATATACTACAGCCCTCCATGGGGTTGTTTAGATTGAAACAAGGCTGACGTTTATCGTCTGATCTAATCGACTTATGAGTTACTTTTGTGTTTAGTTTAGTTTCGTGATATTCCTGTGCGAGTACTATAAATGGTTTAAATACTTTTTCTTTCTTTCTTTTTAAACAAAAGGTGTATTTTTTTTAATCTTTGTTCTGCGCTAGGAATTACTCCTGTATCGTGGGTGCGCTATTGGGTGTATTTAAACTCACATACACAAACAGCCAGACCCGGAATCGAACCGGCGACAAGCTGCCCAGAAGTTAAACGCTCAGCCACTGCACACACCGTACAGTTACTCGTTACTTTCACACAGTGTTGTAGATTATACGCCTACGCGCGTAGCAACGTAGCACACTCGTAGCCATCGTAGCGAAGGCCGCGATTACGCGGGTTGTTTTTTGGCTAGTCAATCGTACGAAAAACCTACAAAATGATGTGTTTCTATTACATTACACATAGTGACATGACTGTTTTAATTATAAATGTCTCGATATGTCATCGTATAAACTTTTAAATATACATATATCTCATTACATATCGATGAAACTCTGCTATAAAGTACAATGTATAGAACGGAATCTCAAAGAGAAGATATCATTATTAATAAGAAGGCCTCTATCGTAAGAATTACATTGTAGAAATTTGTAAAGTTAACTGCAAAAAACTATTATTATTATTTCAATATAAGTATTTATATTTCTAATTATTTTTGAAGTGAAACTTCTTTAGGCACGCTTGACTTGGGGAGTAAACTGGCGAAAGCGTTACGAAAAATGTTACGAAAAATGATCGGGCAAGGCGAACGGAAGCAAAGTATAGTCCTATTTCGTCTGTACTACAACAAAGGAGTTGGCTCATGTAAATATTGCATGACATGTCGAGTATGAAGTTGTGAGTTCGCATCTCGCCGAAGGCAATATATATTTTTTGGATCTTTTTAAGATTTGTAAACAATTGAGTCGAGTATAAAGTTGTGAGTTCGCATCTCGCCGAAGGCAATATATATTTTTTGGATCTTTTTAAGATTTGTTTACAATTGATTACCTAAGAGCACAAATAATTTATAAATTTCGTTCTGTTCTGGCTTTTATATTGTTTTATATATTTTTGCTGAACATTTCTGTCATTTTCAGTTCATATAATTGAAAGTATAGAAGAAGATATCGTCACAATATGATAATTGGACACAAAGTACAAATTGCTTTCGAGCCTCATAAGCTCAATTATTAAGCTAAGTACCTTGATTCATTAAGAACTATGAATTTCTTCGAGAACATGACGCTGCGAACACCCCCCGACCCCCCTCATTGATTACCTCACCCCCCCGAGGATTATCTCGGGAACCAGAGGTCGTGGACTACCCGAGTTTGGGGTCCCCTGAATCAGGAGGAGGAGCCCGACCTTTTGGCCCCGAGGGAATCCACTCCACCCTCTCCCCTTCCCCCCTCTCCCCCTCCCCCTAACCCCCGCAACCCCACGAAATCTAACCCCCCCCCGCCCCCTTTAGTTACCTCACCCCCCCGTGGATTATCTCGGGAACCAGAGGTCGTGGACTACCCGAGTTTGGGGTCCCCTGAATCAGGAGGAGGAGCCCGACCTTTTGGCCCTGAGGGAATCCACTGCCCCCTCTCCCCCTCCCCCCTCCCTCCCCCGCAACCCCACGAAACCTATCCCCCCCCGACCCCCTTTAGTTACCTCAACCCCCGTGGATTATCTCGGGAACCAGAGGTCGTGGACTACCCGAGTTTGGGGTCCCCTGATTCAGGAGGAAGAGCCCGACCTTTTGGCCCCGAGGGAATCCACTTTTTTTTTTTTTTTAATTGGAGGTCTATGCAAAAATATTAATTTATAAATGAAAGCATGAAATAAATTTAAATATTTATAGAAAATTAATATATGTATATGTGTATACATGTATATATTGTACACACACATATATATATATATATATATATATATATATATGTGTGTACAATATATACATGTATACATATATATATATATATATATATATATATATATACATATCAGTGGCGAAGAGTCCATACAAGCCGATTCCCACCGGGTTACCTTTCAAAAATCAGTTCCATATTCATACAAAAGTATTTACATCCTATTTCATTAACAAAGTATTATTAATCAAATGCCGGCGCGATTTACAATAGCAATCGCAATTTTTAGCAATACCCTAAGTATCACATTTCATTTTATAGTCGTAAATTAATCAGCGCTTCAATTTTTCGTAATTCTTTTCGTAGTTCTCTTGAAGGAAGCCGTCGAATTTCAGCTTACCTATGTCAACGTTTTACTATGCTGCGAAAAGAGAGAGCGTGTCAGACCATCTCTTTCTAATTCTCGCTAACCGTCGGTAAAACTTGATAAATATAAGGCTACTCGCGGGCGGCTTGTATTTCTCTCCTCTCCTCTATTAGAAAGAGACAGAAACCACGCCACTACGAGAAAGCGTTCTATACCTATGGTGCATGAGTTTTTCGTTTGTTTTTAATATTTGTGTTATTTAAACTGTGACGGATTCTGTAAGGTAATTTAATCGCAGATTTGGTTAAATACTGTGGATTTTGTTTGTTATTATGGCTTTAATTCATATAGAGTGCTGTTACTGTTAATTCGTCTTTGAAAGACGCATTTTCTCAAGTTTCGACTCTTTGCAGTTTAATTCTGACCCTCCCCATTTCAGTAGCTTCAGCTGAGCGGTCATTTTCTGCTTTAAAACGCATTCACACGTATGTGCGAAACTGCCAAAAAGAGCAGAGATTGTCCGATTTGGCTATCATGTCAATTGAAAAAAATTTGCTTAATAAAATGAAAAGTAATCCGAATTTTTATAACAACATTTTAGCTCATTTTGTTAAAAAAAAACAGACGCATTGCATTAGAATATAAATAACGTTGTGATTGTGTATAATTTGCTTTATTTTTGCTTAATATTTTTGTTGGTTTTGGATCGGTGTTTGTGTGGTTCGGTTTTTAACACTTTATTATTTTTGTAATTTTTTATTTTATTTTTTCTTGACTCTTATTCCCTAACAATAGGTACTTAACTTTGTACTTACTAACAAGCATGCATGTGTGGTATAGAGATGCACGTCGAAAAAGGCTTTTCACAAAGCCGCTTTTATCATACTTGAAAGACATTGTTATCAAATCATCAGTCCTTTTTTGTATGGTGAAGGTGGGGCTTTTCATATTATTCTTATCTGAAGACCTCCTCCAAGATATCCTGCAGTAGGTAAGTGTTTAAGTGTTTATTTTTTTGGACCGGCTTCCCTTTGTCAAAATTTCACCCTTCGCCACTGATACATATATATATATATATATACATATATATATATATATATACATATATATATATATATATACATACAGATGGTGCGAAAGAAGTTTCACTTCAGTCGTGTGGTCATAAGCACACTCGTTTTTTTTTTTAAGAACAGATGTATCTTACTAGGAATTATTCCTGTATCGTGGCCCGTGGGCGCGTTTGCAAACATTTCACCTATTTAATCTAGCTGCCAACGAGAGTAACCTCGGGTGCTAGTTGAGGCTCTTTGAAAGTATTTTACTATTTACCAACACAACAAAAGAGTACATATTTCAATTTTGAGTGTCGCCCGTATAATCTAACAAATAGACCCACATATTATGTTCTTTGTTATATTTATTCAGCACTTTGTCAACAAATGAAAAACAAGCGCTCCTCCGGGGAACAACCACCTACTTATATAAAGAACATGATTATTGTTTTTAGTAATATTATTATACAAAAGAGAAAAGAGGGCGAGCTAATTATTAATAGACTAGCTGCCCGCGTAGGTTTTGATATGTTTTTTTCTTTATATGCTCCGCTCCTATTGATCACAGCGTGATGTTATATAAAGCTAAAGCTTTCCTGGATGAATGGGCTATCCAACACAAAAATAATTTATCAAATCGAACCAGTAGTTCTTGAGATTAGCGCGTTCAAATCAAATCAATCAAATCAAAAGTCATTTTTTCAAATTAGGCTGAGAATCAGCACTTTTTGAACGTCAATATTACATAAGATAGTCCTCCAAAACGCCCACCCATCGACACTTCCTAGTGCTTTCGCTGGTAAGAAGAAGTGGTGGAAGAAACTCCCCAGCAGCACAGCTGTCTGTTCATTTAAAAAACACATGACTTTACACAATACTATGTACAATGATGAACACAAGAAAATACAACAACAATGAAATTATTGAAAATATGCCAGCTACCACGCCAAAATACCAGCAAAGCAAAACAAGCTGAAAAAATGAAAATGTAAACAACTAAAAACTTATTACTTCAATAAAAGCCCCAGGCATAAAGGGCGTGACAGCTTACATTTTTATGTATTGTAAAAAAAGTGAATTATATGAACTCGAATAACGTATCAGTAAGCTAATTCCGGAGAAAGAACACAAACATTGTCCGGAGTTAATCAGAGCGACCAGCTATTTTTATCATAAATTTAAATAATCATTTACGGAATAATATGCCTTTGAATAAAGCTTGGATTTGATTTGAACTTTAAATGCATTGTAAGTCAAGTCTAGCAAAGCAGAGGGTATCTTGTTATAAAAAGTTATATCAAGCCCAACACACAAACAAACAAACAAACTCTTCAGCTTTATATATTAGTATAGATTCGGTTTGACTGAAAGTTATCGGGAAGCTACATTGTATCGTTTTGTTCTACATACCACAGTGTCTGTCTACAATGCTTCGATATCGCCTTCAGGTTGTGGAGGGTCAGACGGCAGTCGCTTCACGGAAAACATCAATGTTTAGCCAAAATCAGCAGTTGGACTGGTAAACTGGTCTTTGTAGAAGTAAGTATTATAGAAAGCTTAAAGTTAGTTAAAAGGGCAACAAAGTCTATTCTTGAGGATTCGACCAATGGGGACGAAAGATTGGCTACCGCGTATCAGAAAACGTAATGTGGCCAACATTACGTTTTCCTCAATGTGGACCGAGGCCTTTGTTACAGTTATAGGAACCCGTTGGAAGCGAAAAGTATGGAACGGGTTGAAATAGAAGTATTGGGGGAGGCCTATATAACTTTATTATTCTTTATACGAAACCTGAATATAGTTTGAACAGAATAAGCAATTGAATCGATCGATCCAATAATTTTTACGCCATGTTATATTTTTTCCCAAATATGTTTAAAAAAAATTGTAGTATGGTTACCAAGCGCAGAACACAGTTTACAGCGGATCATAGTGTCCCAGGACCCCCGCCGAGCTGCGCCACTGCAGGAGCGAGCCGGCGAGCAGCGCATTGTCCATATTTTTGTAGGGGCAACCAGGTAACAAAACAAGCTCATAACTTTCTGATATTTCATAACAGTTTCTGAAATTTTGTACATAAATTCTTTACATAAAAATACTGGACACCTGTTTCAGGTTTCCCCATATACAAAAATTAATAACGTTGTAAACAACATTATTTTTTGTTTATGCGAAACCCGAAACACGTGTCCAGTATTTTTAAGTATTCTTTACTTAAAAATACTGGACACGTGTTATATGTTCAAAATTTCAAAACTATATCATCTCAAAACTTGGTGGTTTTAACCACCAAGTTTTGAGCTTGTTTATTCTACTTGGTTGTCCCAACAAAAATATGGTCAAAGGTCTGTGCGGGCGGGCGAGTACGGGCGTTGACCTCTGGCGTCAGCTGATCAGCTGGTCACACTCTAAATGTATTTGGGAAAAAATATAACATGGTGTAAAAATGATTGGAATCGATTCAGTTACTTATTCTGAACAAACTATTTTCAGGTTTCGTATAAACAAAAAATAATGTGGTGTATACGGGGATATCTTCTCGCCTTTCGGCTGAAATGGCAGTAATGGCAAGACTGAATCTGACAGACTATAGCGAAAACTTACACAGACACAGTTGGATAAAAGCAGATCGATGTAACTGGAATACAAATTTATGATGATTGATATTGATCCTGAATCGTGAACTTGTGAGATCACCGCTGGAAATGTTATGAAGAAGTTAAAAATAATTTTTCCTCGCATTCTATCAAAAAATTACCGACATATGTCTCATTTTCTACATCTGTTATTTGCATCGCTAACCTACATAAACTTTGTTCTGACATCTGCCAAGCTCAGGCCTTCATTATGAGTATTTTATAAACAAAAAAAAAACGTGTAGGGAAAAACGGGCTGTATTAGAGTTAACATCACATTCTGCGTGATTTGAAACATCCATTCGAGGGTTTTATGGTGGTTATGTTACAACAGAAATTGTTATGAAAGCTTTGTTACTTCATGTCTTTTGGTGCATACACGCGACATTTCAGTCAGAATCTCCGTCAAAATCTTTATAATAGTTCACTATCATAAAGATCTTGACTGAGATTCTGAGTCTTGTTTTTTTAAGCAAAAACTTCAACGTCGTCAGCCTTCTCATGTGGGCAAAAAACTTAATTACTCATTTGAAAATAACTGGCATTTACTGTTATTCCAAATTATAATGTTACGTGAACGTGGATGCGCTAGGTAGCTCGTGAAAGTCATATTTGTTATGCTTGCAAATAATATTTTTATGAACATGGCAAGAACTTAACGCTTGCCCTAATTATGGAATGGAAGACGAGAATAGCCACATCACTGTATAGGCTAGTGTAGGGATAGTGTATATGTACTCCACAGGAGACACTCGGAACTTCGAAGGTCAGCAGTCGACTCTCGGACACTGTAAAGACAAGCCGATAAGGACCAGGCCCGAGTCGACGACGGCGCATTGCGTTCCACGAGTGCCTCAAAGGGATATAGTGACGGATTCTGCTAGGACTGATACCTTCTATGGTTGCAGATTGCTCGTAAGTGTTACCTTGGCCCCTGGCACAGGCATCTGAAGGACGTCGGTTAAGTCTTGGCAAGTAAAAGTCTGACAACGGGAGCGCCCGCTCCGTCGAGACCGGGGAAACCCATGTTATGATTTCTCACCCAAAAAAGGCCTGTCAATAAATTCTAGATACTTGTACAAATTGATTCTATTTATTCCGTCATTCAAATTACAGATAAATTTTGGATCCGTATATTTTGTTATTATCAAATCAATAAAAAATGACAAATATAAAAGGCATCAAAGATCAGGAATGGGGGCTAGTGAAGTCACTCGTGGCTAAAAACTGTAGCAAGGAGTGACGTCACACGAGTTTTCAACGCACTATATCGTCTTCATTTTATGTTTATATGAAAAAAGAAAAATACGTGTCTAGTATTTTTTGGCTATCTGACTAACGGCCTAATTAGTTTATTTTAGTTAACTACCCTATTGTTGATTCATATTTTACTTTTTATTATACTATGTGCAATATGTACTATGTGCTTTTGCTATAGGTACTGTTCTATGCCTGTGTGGTACCGGGCATAGAATAGTACCAACCCATATCCTCACGTGGGTGTCATAAGAGGCGACTAAGGAAACTGTCACCAGGGAAGCGGTAGCAGCGCTTCTCTTGTGGTATAACAAATTACTGCGATCCCCAACTTT
The DNA here is from genome assembly GCA_037179545.1 of Sesamia inferens. NCBI lineage: Eukaryota > Metazoa > Arthropoda > Insecta > Lepidoptera > Noctuidae > Sesamia > Sesamia inferens. The sequence continues at coordinate 3,509,624 of CM073939.1, read as the reverse complement.
CCTGCCAAGTGTGGGGATTATGGCAATGCCCCCCAATGAAATGAAAGCCTTAGATGAGGCCTTTATCCAGCAGTGAACCTCTATAGGCTGAGAAGAATAAGAAGAAAAATTATTATTCCTAGTTATAAATCATGAGTATGGCAAATTTCATTCAAATCCCTTCAGTCGTTTTAATATGAAATCGTTACAAAAATACTCACAAACTTTCGCATTTACATAATACACTTCTGGACACCCCTATTGGCCCACCTTAGAGTTTAGGTTTCGTTGGCCCCTACAAAATATGATTGCTAGATTGAACAAAAACTATTGATGCAGTTTTAAACCTGATACATTTTACCATCTTTTTCGATCGTATTGTTTTAAATTTGAATTCAAAATACCATACGACATGGAGCTACGCCTAACAAGTCGGATATGCGCTTTGTTAAAGGCAATTGATTTTTGAATAAAAAATATGTTTTATCAAATAAAGGTTTAATTTAATAACGCGTGTTGCCTCCATGGGCATCTACCACAGGTCTCATACGATTAGGCATAGAGTTTATCAACTGCTCTATGAAATTTTGTGGGATCATCTCCCATTCCTCTTCTATGGCAGTTTTCAACTCCCGCATCGTCTGGGCAACTGGCTGGCGACCCCTGGCACGCCTTTTTAGCTCGTCCCACATGAGCTCAATGGGGTTCATGTCTGGGCTTCTGGCTGGCCAGTCCATAACTGTGATGTTCACATCCCGAAGATATTCCCTGACGATGCCGGCCGTATGGAATCATGCATTATCTTGCATAAAAAGGAAATTTGGGCTCACATAGTCTGCGTATGGTATCACGTGAGGTTCTAAGCACTCACGAATGTACCTTTCAGCATTTAATGTTGGCAGCCGTGGTCCTGTAACAACCTCAAGTTGAGTTTTGCCGCTCGCGGATATACCGCCCCAGACAGTCCATGAGCCACCGCCATAAGCTCTCTTCAAAGCAGCATTCTGCGAAACGCTCTCCCTTACGTCGGTAGACCTTCTTCCTTCCATCATTGTCATGTAACACAATTTTAGACTCATCAGAAAAGAGTACACGGCTCCAATCTTGCTGTGTTCAATTTAAAAGAGTGCGTGCGAAATGAAGGCGCGCTGTTCGGTGGGCTCGCGTTTGTTTGGGCCCATTAGCTAGCTTGTGTGGTTCCATATCGCGTTTTTTTAACCTTCTCCTAACAGTTCGAGCGCTTACAGATACTCCGTGGAAGTCGCGAAGTTGGTTTTGTATCTCAATGGAGGTAAGGTGACGTTTCTCAAAGTTGGTCGTTACGATGAATCGATCCTGCCTTTCAGTTGTGACCCGAGATCGTGGCCTTCCTTGGCGGCGAACAAAGCTACCAGTCTCTAGGTACCTCTGATAAACATTTTGGACCGCAGATCGACTTAAATTAAGTTGAGCACTCACATTTCTTTGGCTGTGTCCGGCCTGAATAAGTGCCAAAGTTTGGGCGGCGACTTCGGGTGAAGTATCCATAGATTATTGATAGAACCTCACCTTAATGTTAAGAATAAGTAATGTTTATTGCAAAACCAAGGATATCAATCACTTTTTCAAGAATTAAATCCAAGTAAACCAATAAAATCAAGTTTTCTTAGTATTCGATTGTTTGATATCAACAAAGAGGCTCCAAATTGGCTTTTGTTTCTATTGAATGAAATTGTGAATGTGCCAGGTTCAAGACTGCATAAAAACTTTTTGCTCGACCTAATATAAAATTTTAGCTAGGACCAAACGAAACTGAAAATGCAAGGTGGGTCAATAGATGTGTCCAGAAGTGTATTAGTAGGATTATCATTATAAAGACACCGTCGACAGGCGGATGAAAATAAATTTGAATGATTTAAAACCCTGTCAGCAATGAATTGTGAATTTTCTAGAGATTTAAATGTAGCTTTTAAGCACTTCAAGGAGTTCTATTCCAGGGTTTTTAGTTTTTCCCTTAATATAAGATTTCATTGTGTGCAGTATAGTTATTATTAGATGGTATTCAGCTTGGATGACGGAATGCGGACTGAGCAGAATGAAATTCGTAAAAATGATTATTTAAACAAAGGAATTATAAGTTTAATAAACACTTGGAATGACTTGAATACAAACATTATGTTAATATTCAATGTTTTGCTTTTTTACATAAAAACCTTTTTATATTCACTCACGGTTTCATGTTTTGGTAAAAACCTAAATATTTTGCAGGTTTTTTCAGTAAACAACTTCTCGAGCTTCTCGAATTATTATTTCGCCGACAGCCTTAGGGCTTGTTGAGTTGACGTTCTTAATAAAAAGTTAATGTCATTCGTTTTACCATGTTGTTTTTTTTTTTTATTTATTTCTGGCCACACTGGCTCATGGATATTGATTGTAATAGAATAAAATACTAAAATGAATTTTGTGGTAGTAATTATATCGTCTTATTCGCGTGTGGCCTAGTGGTTAAAACACCGGCCTCTCAAGTATGAGTCCGCGGGTTCGATTCCAGGTCAGGCAAGTACCAATGTAACTTTTCTAAAGTTATATGGGTCGTTCTTTTTTTTTATCGACAATGACCTGTCTTCCCCACAAAAAAAATAATATTATGATCATAAATATTAAATTACTTATTTTTTTTTTATATAAGTACACTTAAAATGCAATAATTTTAATATCCTCAAAACTAGATTTTATTCATAATTATTTTTTACAAAATCAGTGTGACATAGTATACAAAAAGCGTGACGGAGGTGTTATACATACAAATAAAGTGTGTCCCTCTGTGACAAGTAATGTAAACAAACTGCTCTGGTAAAAAAAAATCATATTGAAAATTTCTATCCAAGAACATTTACTGAACTACCTAACCTTTTTTATTACATTAATAAGAAGAAATAATTTTTAATGTTTATATTATTAAATAAAAAAATATTTTATTGGCTGTCTCCCGATGTATATGATTTTACTTGCTACCTTCTGTCACTCATTTTATGGTACAAAATAATGTGCTTTAGAAACTTTGACCTTGGTCACAAGGCTCGAGAAGAGTTCCCCTCCATCCCGCACTCGCGCTATGCGTTCTCATGCCCCGGTAATATCAGTCAGTCGCTCGCAAACAGTAGAAGGAGGTGGGTGTGTTTATTTAGCGACCGCTCTGTCACGTAAATTACGACTAACAAATGTTATTCTAATTTCGGGGTTTTAATATTATTTGATTAATTTATGATAAGTATTTCATATACACTCAGCTTTATGCGTAAATTATAATTAGGACAATGCTGAATATCTCGAACACTACTATTTTACACCTCTGTCACGTAGCACCTCTGTCACGAAAGTGTGTGACGGAGTGGTATAACTCGTGACGGAGTGGACATTTTTGTATGGAACTTAGAGCCTTAGTTAATATCCATAATAGATGATTGCTAGTTTTTTTATGTTTGTTATTCTATCATCAACCATTTTGTTAATTTAAGGTATTACCATCATGTAAATGAAAAAATGGCATTATATGCGGCTGAAAGACAGCGACGGTGTCGTAAAAAAAGAAAGCATAACCCTGAACTTGTTGCAGAAGTAAAACATAAAGATTTAGAAAGATTCATACTCGCAAAACGTTAGTTAAGCATATGACACCAAAAGGTCATAAAAATAAAAAGACAATAGCAGATTAGAAATAAAAAAGAAGAAAACTTTGCAGAACGTTTTGATTAACACTCCGGCTTCTACACCGCCTCCCTCAAGTTCCAGACTACTTCCATTAAGTCCCAGATCTCGTTCACTGACTCAAGCCTCGTCTGTTGCCAGTAGCAGGGGAAGAAAACAAGTGCGGCGTGATAGATCACGTCTTTAGAGACAAAATATTCAACTTCAAAAAAAAAAATACAAGAATTACTCGTACAGAAATACAAGAAAAGACTTAGCCACAGAGAAAGAAACAAAATAAAGTGCTTACAACAACAACTCATATTAAAAAATAAAATTAACTTTGCAAAGAAGAATGCAGAAAATATATAATATCTTATCAAATACCATTAATAAACATTACAAGCACACAAAAGAAAACAAATAAAATAAAAAAAAATACAAAATAAAACGCTATATTACAAGTATACTTGAAAACCCAGCAATTCATCGTTTTGGATAAAAACTTCATCTGGCAATATAAACCATTAGAATCAGGAGAGTGAAGAAGTATAGTTCCATCTTGCCAAAACATACTATATTAAAACAAAAAAATCATGATTTTCATCTCAGGGATGATGTGTCACGGGCCTCTGCTGGAAAATAGAAAACCTCTATAAGTCATTTCTAAAAGAGGACCCCAACGTTATTAATGTCACTACAGTTATTTTGAAAAATTTAAGCCGTTTTATGTCGTACCACCTTCAGTTGACAGTCATGAAACCTGTATGTGCAAGGTACACGCAAACATTACATTCATGAGAGTTATTTTGTATAAAAATAAAGTTATCAAGACAAATGACATGAACCAGATAATCTTACAAACTGTATGCGATATACATTCATTACCACTCCGTCACTTCGTTACCACTCTGTCACAATTTTGTCCCCCTTAAAATTTTAGTTCAAAGTAAGTTATGAACCACTTTATTGTTAGTATTTACAAAAATAACGTTTTCTAGTATTATATGCTAAATAATAAAGATGTTCACTAGATTTTTAAACGACTTTATCGAGGGACTTTCATAATATTCAAAAAAATTATGTCTTATGAAGCAAATATGTGACAGAGTGGTATTGAATAGTTAAAAAAAAATGATTAGTTAAAAAATTCCGTCCAATGAAGCTAGGTAATAGTAAATGTTTATATTCTTGATAAGAAAGTAATAAGTAACTGAAGTTCGCATTTAAAATGAATAATAAAAAAAAAAATACTTTTGTGACTGAGGTGTTATTTTTTCATACCATTGCTACGAAATTTGAAATAAAACGAAAATTACATGTAATAATTCGCTGCACTAAATGTTTTTGTAACCTACAATAATGAGGCAATAATTGAAATCACATTTCACTAAATAAATCACAAGTTTATTTTTTATCAAATATAAAAATTTGCCGGTCAGATTGTCGATAAAAAAGAAGAACGTCCCATATGTATTTTCTAAGTATATCCTGGACACCATTGACTGAAGGTGAAGGAAAACATCTTGAGAAAACCTGGACTTTATAAGTTTGAAATCGCCAATCCGCATTGAGCAAGCGTGGTGATTACGCTCAATCCCTCTCTGTATGAGAGGAGACCTGTGCCCAGCAGTGGGACGATAAAAAGGTTGATGATGATGATTCGCTTTGGATGATGCCTTTAGCAAATAGGCAAAGTTTAATCCCGCCTTCTCAAGCGTCGTCTTTCAACTGTAGTTGTCCTTGTAGTTTCGCCAAGTCTGTCTGTCAATCTGTCTGTCTGTCCGTTCGCGGATAATCTCAGTGACCGTTAGTACTACAGAGATGAAATTTAGTATCAATGTGTATATCAATCACACCGACAAAGTGTTAAAAAAATGTTTTATTAGGGTAGGTACCCCCCAAACACATAAAGTGAGGAGTGATTTTCTTTTCCATTTCCACCCTAACATGTGGGATACTATTGGATAGGTACAAAATCATTTTTACTTATGGTTCAAATGTTAGAAAGGGGCTAACTTTTCAATTATAAGATTCAAAAATATGAAAAAGAAAAACATAAAAGTGTAACTTTATAAATACTTTCTAGGAACATTACTTTTAACTTGATAGGTTAAATAGTTTTTAAAAATTGTACAAAATATTTTCTGAACTAAGTTTGTAATTTAACCGTATATTCAAGCATACTTATTTCATATCTTAGTTTACATATTTTATTATCCTGAATGTATTTATTCTTTTATTTAAATTACCACAGAAAACGAAACATACATATAAACCCGTCATCATCATCATTACCATCAACCTTTTATCGTCACACAGCCGGGCACAGGTCTCCTCTCATACTGAGAAGGCTTGAGCGTTATCACGACGCTTGCTCAATGCGGGATTGGCGATTTCATACTTAAAGTCCAGGTATCCTTAAGATGTTATCCTTCAGTATTCTGTTACATTTATTTATTTATTCTTTATTGTACACCGATCAAACATCGAACAAAATACATGGAACATAAAACATACAATGGGCGGCCTTATCGCTAATGCGATTTCTTCCAGGCAACCAAAGAATGGACAGATTCTCCTGAACCACATATGGGACTGTCGTTGGTGCCAAATATCATGGTTACAATTTACTAAAGTAGATACACAAATACATACATAAATACATAGATACTTTAATAGAATAAATAGCCATAAAGTGTTTATTTAACAAGATCATAACGACAAGTAGTGTTCCCCCACAAGTCTCTTGAATTCCTGTAACGATTGTGCGCGTTTAATTTCAATTGGCAATGCATTCCACAAACGAGGGGCCTGAACAGTGAAAGATTTATCTAGGAACGCTGTGGAATGCATAGGCATTTTGAGCTTTAAGTTATCTGATGACCTTAACGATTTAGTATGTGAGTTGCACCACGACTACACTCCGTACTTTGTATAAATTAGTAATCCGAGAGATGGCGCTGTACTTTGCGTTACTTCGCGCTGTTAAGATTTTTCCCGAGTTCCTTATCCTTCCTGACCCCATGGGTCATGAGATGAGCTATTAAATTGTCGAATTGATCGGTTAGTTTCTCGTTATAAACAATAGCAGGATATAATAACTGATCCACAGACAATGCGCACATTCGATATTTTTTCGTAGAAACTTTGAGTTGCCTTGCCTGGTTGTCACTGCATGTTCCACCACGAGTAATGGCAAGCGGTAACAACCCCTTTCCACTACTTTTTATGTATCCTATATGTTAATCCTGGTTTTTTTTTTTTAAATTACAAACTAGTGCTTGACTACAATCCCGCGTGATGGTAAGCAGTGATGCAATCGTTTGTGGTAAATCGTACTAGTTTATTAAGACCCTATTCACTCAAAATAAAAGAGAGACTTCGCATCACAATTGCTCAGACCCGTCCTCCGTAAGGTTTCACCAGACATCATGCCCGAGCACGACTAATCGTTTGGCGGCAAAACTTTCTCTGGTGGGTGGTAACTTCTGCCAGCAGTCGATGTCATGGTCTACCACCGAGTAAAAACTGGCGTAAACTATTTGTATTGCAAATTTCAACTAAATCCATCCAGTCGTTTGAGGGTGAAGAAAGAACAAAGAAGAATAAACTCACTCACTCACAAACTTTCTCCTAGTGTAATATAGTGTGATTTCCTTCACGCCGTAACACCACTAATACTAATCACAGTCGCAGTATCCCCTATTAAACTGTAGGGGCTGTTTGCGTTTAGTTTTAGAGTAGGGACAATGGCCGACCTTGACGACATCTGCGGCGTATCAGATACTGTTACTATCCTATGTTATCCTCATCCCGATTCGACCCTTTTTTAGTGACTTGTTCGTCAACATTATTTGTATTTTTATTAGACAATATTTTTGTAGAATAGGTTTTCCTGTAAACCTCTATGTGAGGAGGTTATAGACATAGAATATAGTTTAAAACTTGTTACAAACCTACACTGTAATCCAATTAACACAGTTATTAGGAAATATTGTAAAAGCCAATTATTTTTAATGGAGTAACAGCGGAGTTTCTTATCGGCTCTTCCATGTAGGGAACGGTCAATTGGAACCACGCACTTAGTTTTCGTAATTGCCTTTGTAGGTTATGTGAAATAGCCAAGTCCCGCAGTTTCATCCACATAACTGTGAATCCCGCGGGAACATAGGGTTGAAAGTATTCTAAATGATTAAATAATTTTAAGAACGTTCACTATCTGCTCTAAGCCTCATCATCATCACCATCAACCTTTTATCGTCCCACTGCTGGGCACAGGTCTCCTCTCATACAGAGAAGGTTTGAGCGTAATCACCACGCTTGCTCAAAGCGGGTTGGCGATTTCAGACTTAAAGTCCAGGTTTCCTCAAGATGTTTTCCTTCACCTTCAGTCATTGGTGTCCAAGATATACTTAGAAAAAAACATATAACTTTTAGAAAAGTAACATTGCTACTTGCGTGACCTGAGAGGCTGGTGTATTAACCACTAATGATCTACTGACTCTCAAGCCTTAATCTATCAAAAATATCACCCACTTTCCCGACATTTTTAGCCTTTTTGTTATTGATTATTGCCGAGAAAAGGCTGCGGCTTGAGTTTTAATGTTTTTAAGTATGAGAATTAGCCTTTTTGTTTATTGGTGTAGATGGGAAACCATCAAATGGCCTGTTGTCCTGGTGTCCGTTGGGTGGCACGGAAGTGCGTGTCAGACTTACTCGCTAAAACCTACCCGTGTTTCTTCACTTGTCGTTAGGGCGACGGTTTCTCTTTTGATCAACCCACAAACTTGAGCCAGGCATCGGTTTTCGTGGACTCCGTCACGATGTGCTAACATCTCTTTGAGGCGCGCGTGTAACATAACGCGCCTTCGACTCGAGCCTGGTTTTTTCCGGGCGGCGAGCTACCCGCAAGCCCGCGCCTACGATGGCCGGGAGGTCGATGTTGTCTCCCGACCAGGGCGTCTTCTGCGGCGGTACGAGAATTAGCGTACAAGTCACAGGCTGCCTTTCATCTGAATTCGTTTAGCCGGTGTAATGTGAAAGCGTAGTAAACAAACATAAAAAATCAAAGCTATTCTCTTGTAAATCGAGTACCCTGGAAGCTCGAAGGGAAGTCTTGGATTTGAGATTCGCATTTAAACTGCTTAATAACGCCATTGACTGCCCACAATTGGTATATAGGTTCAACTTCAGAGTACCACGTAGACCACCTCGTAAACCCATTACACCCTTAACCCCACCTCTTCGCCATACAATGTCTGGTGCTCTGGTGTTCATCAGTACCTCGCATGTGCAAACTGTTAAACGAACTCAGCGACCTGCCCCCTAATCGGCGAACACATTTTGTCAAATGATTGCGACTAGTTGGGATCATTTGGATCGAACGGACCAATGGGCGGCTTGAACGATACCAACTGATCCCAATTAGTCGCAATCATTTGACAAAAATGTGTTCGCCGATTAGGGGGCTGGGTGGCGGCCACGCTGACTCAATATCGACATTTGTCAGACGTCGTTAGTGTTATAGTTCTGTTGAGAATCCAGTCTGGTTAGAATATAAGCAATACAATAGTAAAATTACAAAGAGCACTTAGCATGTGGTGTTTGCCTGTAATTGGTCGCGCAGTTAGATTTAAGTCAATAATTTGTATGTATTTGTAATATGTGAAATATCTGTAGCAACTGTTGGCGAACCTTAATTAAATAAATAAATTAATGTAACAATATTAGTTTTTGACGAGGAAAAAAGTCCAATTACTTTTTTAACCTAATACATGTGTATTATGTTGGGTTTTCTTAGGCAGGATTATATATCCCTCCCAGGAGATGATTGAAGAAATAATATGCCCCAAGATTAACCTTCGTGGCTATATGAAGTCTTAGGAAAAGATGTTTGGGGGATTTTGGCAATATCGGGCTAAGGTGTTCAGTAGATTTGGCAAAAAAAAAAACAATAACAAGCTGCGCGTCACCGTTTCACCAGCATACATGTATAAATTTTGATCACGTGAGAATATCTAGATAAATAAGTATTCTTATGTTTACTCATGATTATAACCCACCTGCGTTCCAAATTTCTTCCAAACTCCTTTACTAGTTAAAAAAAAAAACGTTTATTCTCACTGGGTCTGTAAAATTTAATAATTTGTACGTAAAAGCTAGGGATGGATAACTCAAAGGCATGGCGTAGGATATGAATAGTAGGTTAAAACGCGTCTTGTGTAAGGGTTTATCCGGGTAAGCATGATCCACAAGCCCACAGCTTACGTGATACTGAAATGAACTATGTAGAATTGTAGACCCTTGAAACTTGTCCCTAAGTTTGGCGACTACACTGACAAACCTCTCGGGTTACCGCTAGGTACGTAATATGCATTTGAGAGATATTCACCAAATTGTAAACAAACCTGAGTTTATGGAAAAAATGACTTTCGATTCCTACACAATAAAGTACAGTTTACGCTAAAACTTTAAGCTTTTTTGTAACTCTTTCAACTGTACTAGTCATTCTGAAATCAACTTAATTAAGCTGGCGGTATGCAGCACCAGCAGGGTAATAGAGTAGTTGACTAAAAAAAAATAATTAGTCCGTCAGTCAGATTTCCAAAAAATACCGCTTAACCGCCATCCCTCCTGATGGTAAGCAGTGATGCGATCGTTGATGGTACAGCGCGCTAGTTTATTAAGAGCCTATTCACACAGAAAAACTGAGCGAAGTGGAAGGAAGATGGCAGTTGAGCGAGGTGATGCAATGTTAAACCCAACAACACGACCAACGATGCTGCGCCAAAGAGAGATTGATCTGAAGACCCTCCACGACCAAACTCCCAACAGAACAAAATTAGGCGAATCGTACCCGGCAGACATCGCAACACAACTGCTCAGACCCGTCCTCCGTACGGCTTCACCAGACATCATGCCGGAACACGATAAATCGCTTGGCGGCAAGGCTTTGTCTGGTGGGTGGTAACTTCTGCCGGCGACCGATGTTATGGCCTACCACCGAGAAAAAATTTCAAATCATATCCTACGCCATGCCTTTGAGTTATCCATCCCTAGCTTTTACGTACAAATTAGTAAATTTTACAGACCCAGTGAGAATAAACGTTTTTTTTTTAACTAGTAAAGGAGTTTGGAAGAAATTTGACACGAAGATGGTTTATATCTAGGATTAACATATAGGATACTTTTATCTAGGTATTCCCACGTGTTCTAAACTTATGTATGCTGGTAAAACGGTGACGCGCATCTCTCGGATTACTAATTTATACAAAGTACGGAGTGTAGTCGTGGTGGCCTAGTGGTTAAAACACCAACCTCTCAAGTATGAGTGTGCAGGTTCGATTCCAGGTCAACCAGGTAGCAATGTAACAGAATACTGAAGGATAACATCTTAAGGATACCTGGACTTTAAATATGAAATCGCCAACCCGCATTGAGCAAGCGTCGTGATAACGCTCAATCCTTCTCAGTATGAGAGGAGACCTGTACCCGGCTGTGGGACGATAAAAGGTTGATGGTGATGACGATGATGACGGGTTTATATGTATGTTGCCTTTTCTGTGGTAATTTTGGATTGCGTGGAAAGAATAAATACATTCAGGATAATAAATAATGTTAACTAAGATATGAAATAAGTATGCTTGAATATACGGTTAAATTACAAACTTAGTTCAGAAAATATTTTGTACAATTTTTAAAAACTATTTTTTAATCATCATCATCATCATCATCATTTCAGCCGAAAGACGTCCACTGCTGGACATAGGCCTCCCCCAAGGTTCTCCACGACGACCGGTTTTGCGCCTCCCGCATCCAGCGGTTTCCCGCGACCTTCACCAGGTCGTCGGTCCACCTTGTCGGGGGCCTACCCCCGCTACGTCTTCCGGTGCGTGGTCGCCACTCGAGAACCCGTCGGCCCCATCGGGCATCGGTCCTACGGGCAATGTGTCCAGCCCACTGCCACTTTAGTGTTGCAATTCTTCGGGCTATGTCGGTTACTCTCGTTCTTCTGCGGATCTCCTCATTCCTGATTCGATCGCGCAGTGAAACCCCAAGCATAGCCCTCTCCATTGCCCTTTGAGTGACTTTGAGCCTTCTCATAAGGCCCATTGTTAGCGACCATGTCTCAATTCCATATGTCATCACTGGCAACACACACTGGTCGAAGACTTTTGTCTTGAGACACTGCGGTATTTCGGACGAGAAGATTCTTCGTAGCTTCCCGAAAGCAGCCCAGCCGAGTTGGATTCGACGATTGACCTCTTTCTCGAATTTGGACCTTCCTAACTGGATAGTTTGTCCCAGGTACACGTAACTGTCAACAACTTCGAGAACAGAGTCTCCAATCTTTATAGGAGTCGGTACAACATGGGCATTAGACATGACTTTCGTCTTGCCCATGTTCATTTTAAGACCGACTCGCTCGGAGGCTCTGCTGAGGTCTTCGAGCATTGTACTCAGGTCCTCCGCGGTCTCAGCCATGACTATGATATCATCAGCAAACCGAAGGTGTGTCATGTACTCGCCATTGATGTTTATGCCCAGTCCTTTCCAGTCCAGAACCTTGAAGACATCCTCCAATGCAGCGGTGAACAATTTCGGGGAGATAACATCTCCCTGTCTGACACCACGCTGCAGAGGTATTGGTTTCGAGGTCTGGTCCTGTATTCGGACTGACATGGTGGCGTTTTCGTACAAACCCTTCAGCGCTTCAATATACCGATAGTCTACTTGGCACCGCTGGAGAGACTGCAGTACAGCCCAGGTCTCGATCGAATCAAAGGCTTTTTCGTAGTCCACAAACGCCAAGCAAAGGGGTAGGTTATACTCCTCGGTCTTCTGTATAACCTGCCGTAGCGTATGTATGTGGTCTACTGTGCTGAAGCCCTTTCGGAAACCGGCTTGTTCGGGTGGCTGGAAGTCGTCAAACCTGCAGGCGAGACGATTCGTGACGACTCTCGAAAACAACTTATAGACATGACTCAGAAGTGAGATGGGTCTGTAGTTTTTCAAAAGGGTGTTGTCACCCTTTTTGAAAAAGAGTACCACCACACTTCTGTGCCATGCCTGTGGCGTTTTTCCCTTGACTATGACGGAATTAAATAACTTCTGAAGGGCTCTAAGGATCGGTTCACCACCCGCCTTCAGTAGCTCTGCCGTTATTCCGTCATCGCCCGGCGCCTTGTTGTTTTTAAGCTGTTTCAGAGCCAATCGAATCTCCTGCAGGCTAACGTCCAGGATATCTTCGGTGTAGTGTCGGGTTAATCTTGCTCTAGGGTCTTCAGCAAGATTTAATGCGGGTTTTGTCGTCGAAGTGTAGAGCTGTCCATAGAAATTCTCGACTTCCCTCAAAAGCTCGGGCCCGGACGTTATGATCCTGCCGTCGTCAGTCTTCAGCTTGCTTAGCCGGCTATGCCCAATAGTCAGATCCCTAGCGAAAACTTTAGAGCCTCTGTTTCGCTCTATGGCCTCTGTTATACGCTCGGTATTATACCGACGTAGGTCGCGCTTCAGAGACTTTGAGATCTGCTTATTGAGGCTACCGGTATCTGCAAGCATCACTTGACGAACGCAAAACCATCTCACGTCTATCCTCCATGAGCTCGAGAGTGTAGTTGCTCAAAAAGTGGTGTATTACAGGGACGTATAGCGTTCGGAAAGTAGGGTATTACACATTCGTGCTTTTTCTTTACCTTTTCCGAACTAGTGCGTTCTCTTTCCCAATTGTCAAAATATTGTCTATTAAAAGAGTTTGGCGGGGAAGCCAAAATGAGTGCCACGCTCATTTTTCATTGGACTTTTAAATTATTTATAGTGTCGTTTACTAAATAAAAACGCGTGATTTATGTAGTAAAAAGTGCATTCAGTGAATAATTCATAAAGAACAGTGAAATATTGTAGCATAGTGGTCACATCATGTCTTTACCCCAAACCCCCCTTAATCGGCCTCACGTGGGAAACGAAAGGAGATAGGTTAAGTTAAATTAAGCTAGGATAAGGTAGGATAAATTAGGATAAGTTAGGATATAAACTGAAGAAAAAAATACCTACTGAAGACTAGGCTGTATGGCGTACTATGCCTTTGCCTTTTCCGTTCCTCTGAACGGAAAGATATGAACTAAAAAAAAGTGTCTATTAAAAATAAAAAAAAACCAACCATGAAGTTTTTACTTTAAAAAAATCATAGAAGTTTTTATGATTCATGCAAATAATTCTAAAAAGAAGCTACTAATTTGTTTCAATAACAGATTTAATGATTTAATTCAATGAGTTAGGTTAGGTTTTATTTAATTTCATCTCATTTCATTTTCATTTCATATCAATAAAAAAAGTCTACTGAAGACTTGGCTGTATGGGCATAGTTCCCTTTGCCTAATCGAATGGGTGAAGAAAAAAATATCTCTGCTTATATTCTTTTACGGTTTGCGCCATTTTTCAAAAATTTTCTTTGCGAGTTTAGTTGTTTGTTGCACAAAATGAGTAATTTCGACGATATTTATTTGAATTAACACAACCGGAATTCAGTATAATTGCACAAAATGCTTCGGAGAACATTTTATCGGAAAAGTCAAAAAGTCGCTACATATCTATATACAACCAATATATTGCGTGGAGAGAAGAGATAAAGGCAAATAGTTTTTCAGAAAAAAATGTTGAAGAAAAGAAATGTTGGCATATTTCTCCGAACTGTCAGCAAAATTAAAACCTACATTATGGTCGAGGTTTTCGATGATAAAAAGTATGCTGAAAATAAGAAACAACGTGGATATAAGTCAATACCCAAAACTAAACGCTTTCTTAAAACGACAATCAGACGGTTTTACAACTAAAAAGTCGAAAATATTAACATAGAATGAAGTGGAAAGGTTTTTAAACGAAGCTCCCGATGATCGTTATTTAGCCACAAAGGTAATTAATTAATAAGTACTTATATTTTTCTTTAGTATTCAGTTTACGAAATCGCAAAATACAGTCATTAAATTATTTAAAAAAATATTAATTTAATCCCTTTTTTTTTTGTAGGTTGCGCTGATTTTTGGCATTGTTGGTGCTTGCCGCAGAGAGGAGTTATCCAATATTACTTTAAAAGATATTGAAGCCCATGAAAAAATGCTACTAATCAAGATTCCGTATACAAAAAATAAGATACCGAGAAGCTCTGTTGTTGAAGGAGATTTTCTTAGAATAGTGCAAAAATATATGAATCAGCGGTCCCAAAAAGGAAAATCCGACCGTTTTTTCCAAAATTATCAAAAAGGAAAGTGTATATCTCAAGCAATCGGGATAAACAAATTTGGTAATATGCCAAAAGAAATAGCTACGTTTCTTGGTCTGCCGGATGCAGAGTATTATACTGGGCACAGCTTCAGGAGATATATAGATAGAGTGATGGCTGGTGACGTCACTGGTCGCTAAAAAGTGTCGCGTGTAGTGAAGTCACACGAGGTTTCAACGCACTGAGTCGTCTTCATTTTTTGTTTATATGGAAAAAGAAAAAATACGTGTCTAGGTTTTTTTTTTAGTCAAAGACTAATTAGATTTTTTAATTCAAATACTACCTATTGAAGTCTTTGTCGGTTAATTAAGTCACGTGTTTTTGTTTACCTTTTGTTAACTACATTATCAGATGGAGTGTAGTTTTAGTACATTCATATATCTTAACGCTTTAACTTCTCAGAGATTCAAGCTATAACTAAGTTCTTAATGAGAGACAAGAGATTTAAGCTATAACTGAATAATTCTTACGTAGAAACGGGACCCTATTTCTAAGACTCCACTGATCGTCTGTCTGTTTATCTTTCTGTTACCAGGTTGTAATTATCTCATAAACCGTGATAGCTAGATAGTTGTGTTCACAGATTATGTATTTATATTGTTGCTATAGCGACAAGTACTAAATATAGTTTTTCTTTTAATACCTTGATACTGATTCGAAAAGTTTCGTGCTTGAGTCTGTTTAGGTTTTTAATTTCTATATAAGACAGTATTTACATAATTCCGAACAAGTACGTACAGCCGAGGACAAGCCCTGGTTGATGTTTTTATTATTATTCCGTTTATTAATCTATTTACATATTACCTTAATTCGCAGATGGGCTAACTTCACATTTAGTCTTTATTCTCCTTAGCCTATTTTGTTTTTCTTGGTTTAACTCCTAATAACACCATAGTATTTTAACAAATAGGTATGAAGGAGTCTACATTAGGTACGGTCGACAACAGGTCAAGCTACCCCAAACTGTCAGATATTCCCAATCAACCTTAAGCCTTAATGCTTTAGAGATAAAGTTGAAAATATAATAAGGAAATCTGAAAGACTGTAGTAGCTTGTTCTCTATACCAAAAATACTAGCTCACGATATCTTACTACTATGGTATTTTAGATTTTCCTTTAAGGCAAGTATAAAAAATATACAGTTTTATGCATTTCTCGTAAAAAAATGTTTATATAGTGTTAGTTGATTTGCGAATTAAAGCATCGATTCTATTAAAATACATTTTAAAATATTTCGTGGAACATAAAAAATATTTTATAAACTAGTGATCCGCCGATGTCGGGAGCAGGGTTAGGGCTCCAGAGACATTAATTATTATTATTAATAAGTAACTTTTCTATCTCTCAAAATCTGTTTTTCTTTCTTACAGGAACTCTCTCTGCAAATCAAAGCCATCTCATCACTGTCGGTCATCACCTTCGTGCTATCGATAGTGTTGTGCCTCGCCCTCCTACCAGCAGCGCCAGAATGGGAGGCGTTAGCTTTGGCTGGTTCTCTGTTCGTCACGATCAGTCTTGGCATTGGCACGCTTATGGCCACTCATCATGCACCGTTGCCGCTCTTCGCGCTTATTCTGGTATGTACCTCTTTTCTGATGGTTTTAGGGCTGATTTTTCAATGATTAACTGTGTCCGAGGAATAATTTTGAAATTTTGGCAATTATTTTGTACTAAAACTGTCAAACGTTAATTTTGTTTCACGAATGTCATCGTTAAAAATCAGTCCAAATTCATGTTGATTAGGTGCAGATTATATTTTATTTTTCTATTACATTTAGGTATACTTTTTTGCCCCTTAAAAACACAAAGTATACAATGAGCGGCCTTAATGCTTTCTGCGATCAATTAAAAAAAAAAACAATTTTATTAACGTTTTGGGAGTAAAAACAACTAATTCCTGTGCTAAAAAACAACTAATTCCAGTGCTAAAAACAAATAATTCCAATGCTAAAAATACCACTGAATCTCAAACTATCATCCTTGAACTTGATTGCAAATTGGAATAAAATACCTACATAATCTTATTTATTTCCGGAAGTTCCTTACCGTGCTAACCACTTGCCGTTTTTAGATGAAGACAGATCTTAGATCTAGTTAAAATCACATATTGGTGTATTTTTAAATTAATTCTGTGTAGAATAATGATCCCGAGGTAACAGACCCGATTTATGAGTTTTGAGCCCAGAGAAGCGATTTAGTACACGTAATTCATTCCATCACCATTGTTTTTAAAAATGCTGAAGAAAATCATTGCGCAGTCGAAAGATATCACTTTATACCAAAGACATTAAAATTATCATTATACTAACACGCATGGGCCCGTGTGAGATTACGGTCCACTCCCTCTCAGATTCCTTTTTTCCAGCATTGGAAACATTATACAATGGCTATATTATTTATTTATTTTATTATATATGTACACACAATAAAATACATAAAGATACCACAAA
This sequence comes from Sesamia inferens, assembly GCA_037179545.1. NCBI lineage: Eukaryota > Metazoa > Arthropoda > Insecta > Lepidoptera > Noctuidae > Sesamia > Sesamia inferens. Next base: position 3,492,248 of record CM073939.1, on the reverse strand, counting down.
ATTAAGATCTGAGTACAAAGATGCTGCTTATTTTTTAAGAAATTTCTTCCAGCAGACCTACGAAAGGAGACGTAACACAGAAATGTAGACAATAGTGTCCAAGAACAAGGAGGAAATAAAATATGAATATGATAACTATTAAAGTAATAATATTATATATACCTAAACATATAAACCAAAAATAATTATATAAGTTTACTTAAATTAATATATAAATATGTATAAATAATAAACAAATTCTCACAATATAGAGAAAAGGTTGCTCTTAATGAAAATGCTCTTTTAATAGACGGTTAAATTTAGAAATACTGTTTAAATCACGAATGTTAGGCGGGAGTGAGTTCCACAATCTTACAGCATGTACAGAGAAGGAATAGGAATAGTAAATCGTTTTATGAGGATGAGATTTAAGGATGGATCTTAGGTGTGATCTCCAGAGTGCGCCGCTAGAGCGCGCGTAAGAAAAACGCTCACGCAGGTAGGAAGGATAATACAGGTTGTGTAAGATGTTGAAAAGGAGACATAAAATCCTTGCATTCCTGCGAAGGCGGACCAATTTGTTGTGATTTCATAAACTCTTCATTCATTATATTTTTCTTCAAATATATTTTGGCATTTTGTGTTTATGTCAAGTTATAAACGAGACGTCTTGACAAGACAAGAAAAACCTTTTTTCAATTTAAAGCATAATGTATTTGTAATTCAGCCTTACCTTACCATGGCAACATAAAGTATTATATATTGTGTTGAAGTTGAAGGTACACCAGAAAACTGAAAAGGATTGAAATTTATTATTGTTTTTTAGAAATAACATATGTGACTGATTTTTTTCATTTCCGCCCTAACGTGTGATATATTGTTGGATAGACATTTAAAAATGAGTAGGGGTTTACGTAAATCAGTTTTTGATATTGTCAATGTTTTCGGAAATCATCATCATCATCAACCTTTTTATCGTCCCACTGCTGGGCACAGGTCTCCTCTCATACAGGGAAGGATTGAGCGTAATCACCACGCTTGCTCAATGCGGGTTGGCGATTTCAGACTTAAAGTCCAGGTTTCCCCAAGATGTTTTCCTTCACCTTCAGTCATTAGTGTCCAAGATATACTTAGAAGTACATATAACTTTAGAAAAGTTCCATTGGTACTTGCCTGACCTGGAATCGAAGCCGCGCACTCATACTTGAGAACTTTTGAACCATAAGTTTAAAAAATAAGAAAATAATCTTAAACGTAGAACTTTATAAAGACTTTCTAGGAAAATTGTTTTGAACTTGATGGGTTAAAGAGTTTATGAAAAAAATATTTCTAAACTAAGTTTGTAATTTAACCATATTTGCAATTATTTTTTATCTTATTTTATATGTTTTGATAATCAAAAAATCAAAATGAAAATTAAAGCATTTATTTCAAATAAACCAGTTCCAGGCACTTTTGGATTGGCAGAAGGTCAGTCAGTAAGGTGAAGCTAGTCGCCTATTCCAAAGAGTGAGACCTATGGAGAAGAAAGGGCAAGAAACTCCATGGACTCTTTTCAATTATCAAGCTATTGATACAAATATTTGTTTACATCATTCATGTTGAAATCAACCGTGTGAGAACGATGCAGAAATATATTGTACGCTGAGAGCGTCCATTATGGAAAACACAAAAAAAAAACAACAAACCAGAAATTAAAATACGCTGTGGCAGCTAAGAGATGACCAGTCCCCTCTGACGGCGTCCGTTCACGAACATGACGTATGGATCAGCATCATTCAGTTCAACCATATTGAAGGGAACCTAATGACCCAACACACACGCCACCACTAGCGAGACATTTGAGTGACCATGACATACTCTCAACAGCCAGAGAACAATCAAGTCAATAAAAAAGACTAACCCAATAAATAGATGCTTTACAGCAAGTACATTGTGCTCATACATATATGCCCTGCAATTATACAAAACTAAGACATTTACACCTTCCTTTGTGGGCCTGTTTTTCACTCAACTCAATGTAACAAATAGCCTATCTTTTATCTCTTACTTAACTCTTAAGTTTGGTCCTTTATTGTGACGGACGGAAAACTACGGAACCCTACTCAGAGCGCGGCCCGATACGCTCTTGACCAGTTTAAACCTTTGTATACGCCCCTAATAATCCTCTGAATAATAACCAGATGCCGGAAATGAATCCAATAACGCGATCTCCTAAAGACTAAAACATTTATTGAAAAGCCCATAACTCCATCCCAACAACAATAAAACTACGTCGAAAGTAGCATCAGCCGTACCTGACTGCTTTCAGCAAGCGCGCACAGTGGGATCATGAAAGTTTATTGTTTACACAACCTCCCTGAACAGCGCTCCCGGGAACGTTTCCTACATTTTTGATAGCATTACCTGTTGGCAGACTCGTTTAACTTGGTGTTAGTGGATCATTTATTTAGATGCTATTAAGCTGGCTAGTCTAAATTTTAGAAACCGTTGTTTGGCTTGCGAATTTTGTCTTCTTTGTTACGCAAGGCAAGTAACGTGGTCGAAATTTTGTAAACTTGACTTTATTGATAGGCAACTGTACTTTTAAAGGCGAAAGCTTGTGAGTTATGAGTTTGTTACTTCAGCTATGGTAGCTGTCTAAATGACATCAGTTATTTTTGTGATGGAATGGATAGTCGTATTCTTAACCCGGACTGATAGTTGATACCCAAAAAAATTATTCTACAGCTTTCTGATAACCTTCGAGCCTGTACCTCTGCGGATTTGGCAAAGACCATGTTTGTCCATCATAGTGAGGATAGCAAGTATGCACACATCAATGAGCGTCTTCTTAAGAGACTGGTATTTAAACCAGAATTCATTTGAAGCCGGTTTGAAGCTCCTTTGACATATTTTCTTAATAAGTGGTTTCTTCTTAGATATTCAATGAAAAGTTTGAAGTTCGCGTGCAATTTTGGACTTCAAAACACAAACCGAAACCTCAATCTATATTTCTAACGGTGTTTATCTTTTAAACCTCCTTTATCTTAAGTCATTCGTCTTCATTTATTTTGTCCACAAATCTACTGACATTAGGAATTTATTTGTCTTTCCAAAGACCGCCACAAGTTATTCGAACTGAAATTACATTAAGTACATTAACTTAATTGAACCGTTCTCGTTAAATATTTTACCTGAATTGCAGGGATAAATAAATATTACTCACGTGACGTGAATAATATTTATTTTTATCCCCGGACGCATAAACAGGGGAATTATAAGGTTGACGTGTCTGTTCCGCGACTAATTAATTTTGTAAGCAATAGCCTGCAATCAGACGCAACAATTGCGATAGACTATGAGCTGTGTGTGTGTGTCATACTCGCGACGACGGGTTGCCTGCTGGGGGTACTGTTTGAATTGAGAGGTCCTAGCCCCCTGGAAAGGTAGAAATCAAAATCAAATGTCAATATTACATAGAACGAAGCGAAGAGCGGGCATTTTGGGGGTCTCCTCGCCACTTCCTAGTGCTTTCGCTGGGAAGAAGAAGTGGCAGAACAAACATCCCAGCAACACAGCTATTTGTTCATTTCAAAAACACATGATTTTATACAATACTATGTATACCAAATACAAGAAAAGAACATAAAATGAAGGTAGTTACTATATACCAGCTAGCCAAGCCAAAATACCAACAAAGCAAAAAAACATTTTTTTTTTTAAATTGGTATGTAAATAGGCTATAACTTATTACCTAAATAAAAGGCCCAGGTATAAAGGGCGTGACAATTCACATATTTATGCATTGTAAAAAAAGACATTATATGAACTCATATAAAGAGTTGATTACAAGCACGCAGGTGGTTTAAGTAAGCATCCGTCACATCCCGACCGGCACTAACGGCAAAAAAGGCAAGTGCTGCATAAAAACACATTTACTATGTTGTGTATCATGTATTGCTACCATGAACTTCGTCATGGCAAACCGCGGTCATCGAGTGTTTTTACACACTCTGTGAGCGTTTTTTAACCCTTTGATGGATTGCCTATCTGTATAGTGACTTAGTGCTTTTGCCCAAATCTGTCTGTTTCGGCTTTCAAAACACAAAGAGTGTTTCCCTGTTATCCTAGCGATACTTTTTGTGATATTCTCATTTTTCCACATGACATTTGGGGTCAGATAAGCTGAGATGATCCGTAAATATATGTTGTCAATAAATTTAATATGTTGTAAGCCGCGGGGCCGAAAGGTTTTGGAGTGGCGACCCCGTGCCGGTATATGTAGTGTTTGAAGGGCTCTCTCGAGGTAAATTGGTGACCTTGTGAAGGCCGCAGTACCTAATCTGCTGGATGCGGGATGATGTAGAGTTATGTGAGGATTATTTACGTTATTTAGGGTGACAACGCCAATTTCACCAGAAAATAATGCTTTCAAACTTGGCTCTCCTGAACTGCATAAGCATTCGTTTGTGGTGGAAGTGTCAGCTGAGGATTTTGAAAAATTCACATCTCCAGAATTTTGGCTGAAATGCGTTATTTCCCGGCGATTCCGGGGCCAGATACCTGACACAGCCTGACAAGGCCTCCACACAATAGGCATAACGGACAGCCCTCTGAGCAGAGCCTGCATAGAGGCTGACAAGACGGTTGCGCATGTGCTCTTCGATTGTACAGGCGTTACCCAAATTAGAAACAAAACCATAGTAGCACCAGGATCTTACACAGATGTTCTCAACAGACTAGGAGACCTGATGGGCTTCTGGAGGGGGGTTGGCCGGCTCGAATAACCGCTAAAGGAATAATCACAAAGTCATGAGCTTGTCATTCTACTTGGTTATCCTACCAAACTATCGCCAGCGCTCCGTTCGGGCGGGCGAGCGGTGCGTTGACGTCACGACATGCTCTGGCCTCAGCTGATGCATGGGCGTGATCTACCGTAAGCTGCGTGGCGTGATCGGTAACCAAACTGCAACAATTTCTAAATGTATTTGGGAAAAAATATAACATGGTGTAGAAATGATTGGAATCGATTCAGTTGCTTATTCTGAACAAACTATATTCAGGTTCCGTATGAAGAGAAAATAACGTTACATACATTATATAATCTGACCAGTAAAGTACAAGATGTTCATAGTAAGGGCTGTGTTTGAACAAGCTGGTCAACAAGCTCTAAACTAAGGATTCTCCAAACTAAACAAGACTGGAATTTGCCGGAATGTTATCGAAACCTATAATAATATCCTTACTATTTTGCTTAGCTTGGCCAGTCCATTAATTTTCTCCGAGGTTTACCTTGGTTTCTGGCCTCCTGAGAAGCTTTCGTGACAAGGCATAATTAATTAGAAATTTCCATTTAGAATGTACAGTGATCGATAAGACTTGATGACAAGTTCTGGTCATCAGCTTTTGTGTAATTTGTTAATGGAATAATTTGTAGTGATTTGTCATTTTGAGCAGTCGTGCTCAACGGTGATGATTCCGAATAGGGTAGTTGACTAAAAATACTAATTAGTCCGTCAGTCAGATTTCCAAAAAATACTAGACACGTATTTTTCCTTTTTTCGTAAAAACAAAAAAAGGAAGACGACACAGTGCGTTGAAAACTCGTGGGACGTCACTGCACGCTACACTTTTTAGCGAGCAGTGATGTCACCAGCCACCACTCCTGATCTTTGATGCCTTTTATATTTGTCAATTTTTATTGATATGATAAAACAAAATATACGTATCCAATAGATTTCTATAATCTGAATGACGGACTAAATAGAATCAATTTTTCGGTCGCAGGTTTGAAGCGCAGTTCATGGGGTACGGTCTTTTAGGGTTCTGTTTTCAAAGGAGATGTTTCAGAAATGTATGGAGCCAGGGCTAGCACATTGTACACTTAATGCTAGGTATAGTTACGCTATAGTTAACTGTTTTTAATGTTAATTTTTTATATATTGGCTTATATTTTATACAGATTCAATTTAACTCGGTCAAGGAGTGCAACACAACTACTAATAAATATGGTAGTCAGCAATAAGCGAAATATGATTTTGACACTGACATTTGATTGATGTGTCATGTATCTAAGGCTATCGTATCTATATTATCTACCATATGATTGCGAAAAAAACAAAACATGAATTCCGAACATACGGCCCAGTAAATAAACCAAATAAACACAATCAACTCAAATCAACACTCGACACGAACACAACGGGAAAATAGAACTGTCAAAGTCTCCAATCAAACGTCATAACCACTGTCATGGCTACCTTAATAAAGGATTATCTCACTAAATAATTAATTATATATACTTGTATTCTTATTGAAATTAATTTGGTTGTATTTTTATGAAAATCTTTTATTTTTTTATTTTTATCTATATAGCGTAAATAGTGGTAGCCCAAAATGAAACATCTCCTTTGGTTATGGAACCCTACAAAAACCTGTTGTCCACTAAGAACATCAAGATGTTTATCTAAAAAGGACACATAACATCACACATCATTTCAGCTGAGGACCCCAATGCACCCACATTGGGGTCCCACCACCATCCAGACGGTGCACCTGCTGACATACGGACGGGGCCCTGACGCCGGTTTCCCTTTCGAGGTTGAGTGGTCAGACAGGTTTTTTGGCTTTTACGAGTGCGACTGCCGCACTCGTAAAAGCCAAAAAACCGCCAAATATGAAAAGGAATAGAATAAAGGCACGAGTTACAGTTAGGGCGCCGCCGCAAAACGGCGCCCCGCCCGACTCCTGTGACCTGTGGGCTAGCGCTACCGTGTCAGGGGCGGACACGGCTGAAGAAGCGAGCCCAAACCAGTAAACTCCGTTTCGCTTCGTGGAACGTTGGCACGCTAACTGGACGCGCGAGAGAACTGGCCGAAACTCTCCACAGGCGGAGGGTGGCCGTGGCGTTCCTGCAGGAGACTCGGTGGAAAGGCTGCAGATCCCGGCTTATTGGGAATGGCTACAAGCTGATCTACACGGGTGTACCTAGTGGGAGAAATGGGGTCGCCGTGGGGTTGTCTGACGTGTTCCAGGATGACGTCTTGGAGGTGAATCGCATCAGTGATCGACTAATGTCGGTGCGGGTGCTTGTCAATGGGGTAATAACCCACTTGATAAATGCCTACGCTCCGCAGGCCGGGTGCGGTGACGCCGAAAGGACGTTGTTCTGGAGGCAGCTCGAAGGATTGCTTAATGGGATCCCGTTATCCCGGAGAATCGTTCTGGGTGGGGATTTGAATGGTCATGTGGGTGAGAAGTGTGACGGGTTTGAGCGTGTTCACGGTGGCTTTGGGTACGGTAGCCGCAACGCGGAAGGGGACAACATTATCCGAACGTGTGCGGCTGCTGACCTGGCAATTGTGAATACTTACTTCAAAAAGAAACCGGAGCACCTTGTTCCCTACCGAAGCGGGCGAGCGCTACCCAGACTTCCTACTAACTAGGAGACACCACATCGGCAAAGTAGCCAACTGCAAAGTCATACCCGGTGAGAGTCTTACTGCACAACACCGTCTCCTTGTCATGGATCTCTGCGTTAAGGCCCAACGTAGACGTGTAGAGCACTGCCGACGCCACATCCGGTGGTGGCTGCTTGATGAAAATAAGCACCAGGAGTTCGCTTCGGTTATTGGCAACAATTGCGCTGGTACCGAGGGAGAATCTGTCCAAGATCACTGGGACAGAATCCAGGCAGCTATTACTAGGGCGGCGCGGGTGGTGCTCGGCGTGTCTAAGGGCGGTCGCAAAAGTGACAAGGAGACCTGGTGGTGGAACGACACAGTCCACAGGGAGACAAGGGTGAAGAAAGCCCTCTTCAAAACGTGGCAGGCGACCGGATCTCCTGAAGATCGCGACGCATACAAGGTTGCCAAACGTGCCACTAAAAGAGCTGTAGCCAGAGCCAGACGAGACCACTTGGAATCGCTCTACCAGAAGTTGGAATCGTCTGAGGGGCAGAAGCTCATTTACAAGTTGGCAAGAGAAGAGGTGCAGACACCGGAACTCCCTCCGAACTTTGGATTAGTGCCCCCGATAACGCCTGAGGAAGTCCACACGGCTCTTCGTCGCATGGCGAATCGAAAAGTTGTCGGAGCTGACGGAGTCCCCATTGAGGCCTGGAGGCGATGGGTCCTCGCGGTGTGGGCATGTTAATGAAGTGTCTGAACCGCGTGCTCCTGACCGGCAAAATCCCGAGCCAATGGAGGCTGAGTATTATCACTCCAGTCTTCAAAGGCAAGGGCTCGGTACAGGAGTGTGGTAACTACCGCGGTATAAAGGTCATGTCCCACACCATGAAGATCTTTGAGAGGATTTTAGACTCCCGGATCCGGCAGGAGTGTGCTGTCTCGACGTGTCAATATGATACAGATCGAAGAACACGCCTCTGCATATGCTCTTTTTAGACATGCAGAAGGCCTTCGACTGTGTCCCTCGGGGGGTAATCTGGTGGGCACTGAGGTCCAAAGGGGTACCAGAAGCCTATGTTGACATAATTCGAGACATGTACCTCACGATTCCGTTGTTAGGACCGCTGTTGGCGACATTTAACCCTTCCCCATCACTGTCGGTGTACACCAGGGATCCGTCCTTAGTCCGTTCCTGCTCAGTGTGATATTAGATGTCTTGTCAGACAGCATCAAGAATTCACTTGAGCAACCTCCCTGGTTGCTCATATATGCTGATGATATCGGGCTGGCAGACGCGGACAGGGAACGGTTGGTGCGGCGGGTAAATGCGTGGAAGAACTCGCTTGAGAACAGAGGTCTTAAACTCAATGTGGCGAAGACACAGACCCTATGCCTGTGTGCATAGGCGGAGACAGGGTCGTGTGCACAGACCAATTTAAATACTTGGGGTCTGTGCTCCGCGCATTCGGCGACATTGATTGAGACGTTAAAGCGCGCATTTCCGCAGCTTGGGCAAAATGGCGTGAGATGAGAAGCTTAAGGGACAGGTCTATAAGACCATCATTAGACCTGTTCTTCTGTATGGCAGTGAGGCGTGGCCTGTGCTTGAGCGACACAAGCAGGAGTTGCGTGTCACGGAGATGAATATGCTGCAGTGGATGTGTGGAGTTACGTGGAAAGACCGCATCAGGAACTCCCGCATCCGAGGCAGTCTCCGTGTCCGTGACATAGCAGACAAACTGCAAGAGAGTCGCCTGCGCTAGTACGGTCACGTCTTACGTAAACCGGCATGTTACGTGGGTAACAAATGTCTTGCCATGGCGCCTCCGCCGGGCCGGAACAAGCGATGCAGGCCAAAGAATTGCTGGCTTGACGTTGTAAGAGATGACATGCGTGCCAACAATCTCACACCACGGGATGCCAGAGATCGTGCGAAATGGAGATGTAATAGTAGGAAAGCGGACTCCGGGCTCCAACGCGAAAGCCGCGGATGCGACCGGGATTATACGCTGAGATGATGATGATGATCATTTCAGCTGAAAGACGTCCACTGCTGGACATAGGCCTCGCCCAAGGATCTCCACGATGACCGGTCCTGCGCCTCCCGCAACATCCTTGCCTCGGTCCTCCTTATCGGGAGCCTACCCACTGTGCGTCTTCCGTTGCTGGTCGCCACTCGAGAACCCGTCGGCCCCATTCGGCGTCGGTTCTACGGGCAATGTGCTCGGCCCACTGCCACTGTAGTGTTGCAATTTTTCGGGCTATGTCGGTTACTTTCGTTTTTCTGCGGATCACCTCATTCCTGATACGATCGCCGAGTGAAACCCCAAGCATAAAGCTCTACATTGCCCTTTGAGTGATCTTGATCCTTCTTATAAGGCCCATTGTAACACTTCTTCTTCTTCCTGTGCCTCTTTAATCCTGAAGGATTGCCGTCAGCTTACTCGGTCTTGTCAACCGCGAATCGGAACAGTTTTTCAACGGCAGTAATGCAGGTCCACTCCTTGATGTTTCGCAGCCACGATTTTCTCTTTCGTCCAGCGCGCCTTTTTCCTTGTCTTTTACCGTGTCGGAGCACGTGGCCGAAATAATTTGAGGGGTATAGTTTCAAAACCCGCAAAGTCCAGATCAGTTTGTCAAAAGGCATAGAAACATAATTATTTAAATAATGATACAACAATTTATCACAAATGTTCTATTCCTGAATGTTTAACGTCACTGGACTTAGTGGGTTTTGAAACTATTGGAAACGCAAAATAAATGGGGGGCATTTATTTTGCGTTTCTCTATGATAGGCAACAACTTTCGAGGTATTTGAATGCGCTGAAGGACGGTGTCATTTCTGATCTTTTGAGACCAGCTTATGCGCAGCATATGATGGTAACACCACATTTCAAAAGCCTGCAAGCGTCGTGTAGTGTCCTCTTTCAGAGTCCATGCTTCGCAGCCATACATGACTGCAAGCCATACGTAGAACATTAGTAACCTGACTTGGAGCTTTATGTAGAGTTTACGACAGCACAGAACTTTCTTCATTTTGCTAAAAGATGCTCGGGCAAGTTCTATCCGGGTCTTAATTTCATGGTTGGACTCCCATGCTTCATTTACCCAAGCACCGAGATACTTGTACTGTCGTACCCGCTCAAGTTGTTTGCCTGCCACCGATATTCTAGGGCGTAAGTCCGGGTTTCTGGAGATCACCATAAATTTTGTCTTGCTGATGTTCATCGACAGACCAGCTTCTCGCTGCACTCATTGACTTTATCCGCAATGGCTTGCAAGTCTTGTTCAGAGGATGCGATGAGAACAGTGTCGTCCGCATACTGTAGATTATTTACGACTTTGCCGTTGATATTCACTCCGACTTCCAGACCCTCAAGAGCCTCCGACATCACATAACACATAGTAACAGGAAACCGGGAATGTATTTGCAGAACATATTTCCTCCAACAAAAAACTAAAACAAGGCGAAATATGTCGCGGCATAACAAAAGGACGTACCGGTGTAACCACATTATCTCTGACAAAATTTCTTAATATTTTACCCCACATCGGTTCAAATTTACCTCTGCATAGTCGCTGACTGTGCATAATTGTGCAAAATTAACATATTTCAACACTCTTCCTTGTCTAGTTTTCATAAAATCTGGAGGTGGAACTTTGTAGATTTTCATATCAGAGACTCGGTACAAATTTTATAAATCTTTTGTGCAGTTTTAGTTAAAATTCAGGTTTGTTGTCATAATTTTTGCTAGTAGGGATTTTTTTTTACCTAAATTTTCAACTATAGATACAAACTATTTCGCATGAATATAGGAATCCTTTTATTGGTAGGTATAATAATTAGATGACTACCTATGCTGAAATCAAGGTCATTAAAACGGGTAATTATTGTTTGAACTGTAATATTAGTTTAAATGACCTCGTATGCGTCCGCTACTGGACTAAAGGTCTGAAATACATTGTGGTAAAATCATCGTAGGAAAATAAAATACTCACATAACCATATCTGATTAATCGGCTAGCGGAGGACTAGTTATTACAACCAACTTCATAATTGCATACCTAGTTAATTATTTAATAATAACCATACTAACATAGCCCTCTCCATTGCCCTTTGAGTGACCTTGAGTTTGTGAGCGGGAAAACGCTGGATGCAGGAGGCGCTGGAACGGTCGTCGTAGAGATCCTTGGGGGTGGCCTATGTCCAGCAGTGGATGTCTGTCGGCTAAAATGATGATGATGAACCATACCAGTGGTCCTCTTTAGCCCTGGATCGAGCTGAAAGTTATAACGAGATGCTCTTGCCCAGCAGGGGCTTTTCAAACTAACCTTTTTAATTTTTTGGGGAAATCATCAAATGTCCTCTCCCGTTCTGGGCGGAGCAAAAAGGCTCTTTACTTTTACCGATTATAACCCACACGTGTTCTTTTCATTTGCCTGTGTGTTCGGAGCCACGGTATTCTAGTCCGCGGCACTGGCAGGAAACAGTTCTAGTGGACCCCATCCGTCAAAATGTACCGACATCTCTTTGAGGCGCGCGTGAAATACAAAGCGCCTGTTCCTTGCCGGACAGCGAGCTGTCCATTGTACTCAAGCACGAGATAAACTAAAAATAAGTCTAACATTATTAAAAAGTTACACTTCATGTTACATTAAATATTTTCTAACAATAGCCAATCAAGAAAACCACTAACTCAATTTACCAGTTATCCCAATAAAATTTTATAAAACCACAAAAGTAGAAAAATAACAGCATTTTAAATAAAAGGGCTTGGCTCAGACCGACCGACTCGACTACTACCCTAGTGGTTGCCGGGTCGCCTGCCACAATCACTGACCGATGCAATTTGTCTGACAACGGCTTTACGAGAAAAAGAACGCTTCGTACTAAATTCAATTTGTCAAGCAGGTCTAGTAGGCTTGGTTCACACCGAGCAATCGCAAGCAACAAAATTTTTCATTCTTTTATAATTCTTTATTTTTTTTATTCATATCATTTAACATTGTGTTGAACTTTATATATAGACGGATATCGCGTCTGCCTCGTTTTTTTTATCGTTGGCCTCAGATCAGGGAGGATCACCCGCCGAATTTAAGCATATTAGTAAGCGGAGGAAAAGAAACTAACCAGGATTTCCTTAGTAATAAATTTAAATAGAATTGCCAAGCATAAAAATATTGAATTAAATTTAAAATTAGACATATCGAGTCATTCAATTATAAGTATGTCAATATATAAATTAATGTCAGATATAATTACAAAAAATAATGTCAAATGTTGTTTGAATAGTCATTCTGTTTTATTTCCGCCCGCAGATGGACATTGGTTATATCGTGCTTTTTAGATTTCTGTCGGGAATATAAAATTTTTTCGGGATAAAAAGTACTCTATTATTTAACCGGACTTCTAACTTTACGTCTGCAAAATTTCAAAGCAATTGGTTCAGTAGTTCAGCGTAAAAGTGGAACAAACACAAATAAACTCACTTTCTGATTTATAATATTAATAAGGATGCAACAATACTGTCCAACATACTAGGGAGGGATGAAACGCATGTCACAGTTATTTTACCATTAACTTTGCACCACGGCCAAACTCACAATGATTTTTCATTACTATAAGGTTGATATATTGCTACTGTTAGATATGAATTTTCTGTAACCGGACTGTAACTGAAAGAGTGTTGAATATAAATGATGAAGGTTGGAAAGTTCAAAAACTCTGTCTTGCGCACGAAGGGTTCATTCCATTATCAAAACAAAATATAATATACAACATGTAATGTAATTAACGCACACCCTCAAATAGCCCAATTAGAATATTATGTTATATTTAAAATCAAATCAAAAGTCATTTATTTAAATTAGGCTGAGGATCAGCACTTTTTGAACGTCAATATTACCTACATAAGACAGTCCCCCGAAATGCCCACTTAGGAAGTGCAGCCTAACAAGTTCCCAGCAGCACAGCTGTCTTACTTTATACAATACTATGTAGGTACAGTAATAAACACAAGAAAAAACAGCAACAATGAAATTATTTATCATATGCCAGCTAGCCACGCCAAAAAATTAATCATAATACCATTGTTATTTATTAAATTAGTTATACCAATTCTTGGAGAACGAAGACCTAAATGTTCTTGGAATAAGGTCTTTTTTCTGTATTTTGTATTGAATAATTAAATTTGTACGAATACAAGTAAAACTGCGTATTTAAAAGTCTTTAAAAACAACAGGATTAGTATGATAATAATTTCCTTAGTTTTAGTTATTTTTGGGATAAAAAATTCCCTTAATAAAAAAATATAAACCGATTCAGTAAATGATTCTGAACAAACTATTTTCAGGAAGTGCTCTAATTATTTTATATGTTGTATTCATACTGTTTTTATAAATTGTTATTAGAGCAGCTAAAGGAATATATCAGCTACCATTATTGTGGGTCGCAGCTGAAAATTAGCGTGAGATGATAGCGCCTTGTGTTGTCATTTGACATTATGCTTAGCTGAGGCCCTTCTCGTATTACAATCATTGTTTTATATTTTTAGTTGTATTTCATCATATTGACCTGTTGTTACAAAAACAAACGCTGTTCCTATTTTTTCTCTTGATCTACACACACAGTCATCTATCTTGCATTATCAACTGGGACCCATTTTAATATAACCGACAAAGAAACATATTTGTGAAACACTAAAAAACTAGGAAACTTAGGAAAAACATCAGATTTCGCCACTGTTCTCGGACACTGTTTTACACCACAATCAATATGGCCGCCATGATTTAACCTCAGTCATATAACCGATGCAATCTTAGCATGGATAGGACACGGAATTTAATTTCCTGTGTGACATCCACATCTGTTGCGCCATAAAGCATTACTATATATGGAACTTGGTCATACATCGTGTTTATATGGAGTAGGTATGTGCTAAACAAATGAGATTACTGATATAATTGGAATCAATCATGTTTAGCAGTTGCTTGATGGCTGTTTTTCAGTTGTTTGGTGTCAGGAGAACGCCTTAACCATAAGATTGAGATCTGACTGTAAACGTATACAATATTATTGTTTATGCGATTTTTAAGTAAATAATCTATGTAGGTATAAAATTTCAAAAAAAAATAAATAATGAAAAACCACAAAGTTATGAGCTTGTTTTCCTACTTGGTTGTCTCAACAAAAATGGTCTACGCTTCGTTCGCGCCGACGAGCCGGGTGCATTGACATGCGGCGTCAGCTGACCGCGAGTATGCGCACGCGTAAGTTACGTAGTGCGTTCAGAAACCACACTGCAACAATTTCTAAATGTATTTGTGAAAGAATATAACATGGTGCAAAAATGATTGGAATCGATTCAGTTGCTTATTCTGAACAAACTATATTTAGGTTTCGTATAAACAAAAAAATACTAGACACGTATTTAAACAAAAAATGAAGACGACACAGTGCGTTGAAAACTCGTGTGACGTCACTAGACGCTACACTTTTTAGCGACCAGTGACGTCACCAGCCACCACTCTCATATTTGTCAATTTTTATTGTTTTGATAAAACAGAAAATACGTGCCTAGTATTTCTTGGAAATCTGACTGACGGACTAATTAGTTTTTTTTAGTCAAATACCCTATTAAACTCTTTTAATTTCAAATCATTTATACAAAGGCAAAACCTATATCATTGAGGTTTGTCTCGTCTTTTATACTAATCACTTTTAGATAAACTTACGGGAGTTGCATGGTAGTACGAACAAGGTTAGAATAGGTATAGTCAGAAAGGATATTCTTGTAGAACTTTCGACTAAAACTTAAGAATAGTAGACAATAAAGATATTATTCTGAGGACAATCCGGCAAGTTAAAATTAATTTTCCGCGCTGAAGTTCAGTCAGTCGGTTGTGGACACACGTGTTTGGAATAAATTAAAACTTTGCTAAAATTTTTCTTTTATATTTAGGACTAGCTACGCTGCGCGGTTGCATCCGCGTAGGTTTCGATATGTTTTTTTTTATATGCTCCGCTCCTATTGGTCGCAGCGTGATGTCATATAGCCTCAAGCCTTCCTGGATTAAGGGCTATCCAACGCAAAAAGAATTTCTTTTTAGAAATAAGGAATTCTTTCCTGAGATTAGCGCGTTCAAACAAACAAACAAACTTTTAAAATTTATATATTAGTATAGATTTTTATTCATTCATTTTTAAATATTTCAGTTAGAAAAGAAAGAAAGAAAGTTAGAAAGTTTCAGGCAGAAACTGTGGTAGCTGTTTCGTAACCTGTAAACAATTCAGAATGTTCTAATCGGTATTTTATAATGTTACTAGAAACTGTGAACTTTGTATATAGAAACATAGCGGCCCGCGGCTACCGCTGCCTGGCCGGTGGGTACCGCCGCAAACGCTACGTCTCGCAATTTTTAAATCTGTAGTATCTTCTAAAATATTCATTAAAATATGCTGTAACATTTAAAGTATTCATTTAAATATAGGCTATATAGATTTATATTAAATCAACAATGTATTTAAGGTATTTAATTGGATAAGGATTGATCCTGTATTGGTTAAAATCCCCTCGAAAATTAGTCATTATTTTTTGTAAAAAGTAAATGAAAAAATAAATGTTATTGTGGGATATCCATAAGAAATAAACATATAAGTACCATCACAGAGTTTTCTGTAGACCTTTTCAATGTGTACCATACTCGTACTTAGTACATTATTTTGATAAATCTCGTAGGGTTCAGCCTGCGTTTGCAATGTAAGCGAAAAAAAAAAAAAATAATTTACAACATCACATTAGGAACCTCAAAAATAACAGTACTTCTTCACTATTTATTGAATGTTATTATGCATATAATAAAACATCCTCTTCAATCACTCTATTTAAAAAAAACCGCATCAAGATCCGTTGCTTAGTTTTAAAGATTTAAGCATACATAAGGATATAGAGACACTGTCTCAACTGAAGCGGCTCTATGTGCTTATCACGGATACGTTTCCTCCGTTCTGTCCTATGGTCTCTTGTTGTGGGGTAACTCGGTGGATATCAATAAAGTATTTATAGTACAAAAAAAGTGTGTGCGTGCTATCTGTAGAGCGGAGTACATGGATAGCTGTAAGCCTCTTTTTAAAAAGTACAATATATTACCTTTAGCATGTATTTATATTAAAGAATTGTGTCTACTAGTACGACAACATCCTGAAAACTTTATTAAGCATAGAGATATAACCAAAAGGAATGTTGCTTCTAGAGACAGACATAGGCTCTGCTTGCCACAATGCAAGCTTAATTTGTTTAAAAGAAATTCCTATGTCATGGCTATTAAGGTATATAATAAATTACCAAACGCATTTAAAGAACTGCCTTTGCTTATATTTAAAAAGAAATTGATACAGTGGCTAAAAGAAAAACAGTTTTACACAGTAAATGAATTTTTGACTTATGTTGAAAGAAAGTAATGTCAATAAATTTGGTTCTTATTATATTTTATTTATTCTAATTTGACATTGACTTAATAGCATTGGTTTTGTTTTGACATTATAATATCTAGTAATTATGGACATTTCAATTATTATATACAAGCTGACATTTTATAATTTGTTTTAGTAGCTAATATATTGTGACGAGTTTAACATTTTTTGATTATATAGATTTGAATATTTGCACACCACATGTATTGGTAGAATGTAAATGGGACACTTATTTTTATGAACAGCTTACTATTTTGTACACCTACATTCTTGCAAATAAAGGATTATTATTATTATTATAGGGACAGAGAAAGCGACTTTGTTTTATAGTATGTAGTGATGACTTAGATAATGAAGGTCCAGTGGGTAATTTATTTTATCTACTCTCATATCAAAAAATTAAAAATATAAAATAAAAAAGGAGTTTATATTGACGTACTTTACCAATAGTATATCGAAAGGAAATTAAAAAAAATAAATTATAACATTATTTCTCTAACAAAATAATGTTACAATAATATTTTTTATCATTACCGTACAGATTAAAAACCATAGACAGCACTATTTAATTTTTTATCTGTGGCTGCGCGCGCTTAGGCGCGTGCAGGGTGCAGAATTTTGGCGCCAAATACCTTTCTTTGCATTGCAAGTCGTTGTTGTGTTTCGCTGTATACATAATTGATTATTATTTTTTCTTAAAATGTCAAGTGATCAATCTCTATCTTTTATTTCATATATTCAATACAATGTATGAGATTAGATAAAGTATTGTATGAAACTGTACATAATTAGGTATTACACACACGGGTGATACTATTAAAAAACTCGCTTCGCTCGTTTTTTAAACTCGCTTCGCTCGTTTTTTTAAACTCGCTTCGCTCGTTTTTTAAACTCACACTCGTGCATAATATCCCTCATTATGTAATAGTTTCATAAACTACTATTATCACCACTGCTTCCAAGCGGTAATGAAACACATATACTTGAAGGAAAACATTACAACGATACAACACAACAAGTTGACCGTGGGTTACGTCAAGTTATACTTATTTAAAACCTTGTGACCTGGTCTTGACAATCTGGGTGCCTAACGTATGATGGATTGCTGGAGGGTTATAAAGTAGGGCGATCACATAAAACATTTAGTTTAGTCCATAATTCCACAATCTTTTTAGTTATTATTCGTGCTGCATGGCACATGTGATAAGTAATAAAATACCAATTCGTTGAAAAGTGTATAATTTGACATAAAAAAAAAAAAATCTACAATTTTACACCGTGATTATATTCGTACGTCCTCATATATCATTAGATTTTTTTCCGAAACTTAATTAATAAAATAAATACGATGTTCAGATTACCATTAGACAAACGTGATAAGTTTTTGACAAAAAAGAAAATAATAGAAGCATAGGTATATTTTTCCTCTAAATTTTGATATGAAATCTGTCGTGTTTCGAAAACGAAAACAGCGGAATACGAAATGTCTTTTGGTCAATGTTTTTATAGGTAAAATCAGCCTGAGCTGCAACTGTCCTTTTCGTACTTTACCGGGAGAGGTTTTAAGCAGCGCAACGGCAATAGTTTGTTCAAATACCTATTTCCAAATTCCTTGGCACTAGAGTTCCCTCTTAAGCCTATTCAATTAAAAATGCAATCGTAGAGCGCTTTGCCATCAACGATTGCATCACCGCTTACCATCAGGCGGGATTGTGGTCAAGCACTAGCTGGTAATTAAAATTACATATAGCATTTAAATAACTATTGGAAATTATTACATTAATTTTATTTTATTGATGAATTAAAATTATTTTATTTATTGATTTGAATTAAATAGTTGAACATTAATATTATTGGGATGATGAACTAGAATTATATTATTTAATAAATTAGTAAATATTTCTTTTTTAAGTTGTAAACATTTTAATTTTACATTTGTCTTGTAAGTAATTGGTACCTTGTAATAGTCATCATGGTAGTACAGTCGAAAGCACATCAAACTACTAAAATCAATCAAATTTCGTTATTAGAACTTTATTACTAAAGTATTAAGGCTCAAGGTTGATTGGGAATATTTGACAGTTTCACAGCTTTACGTTCAGCCATCCGTACATATATCACCATGAATCATACTCTGATTTGCAAAATAAGATATCTTGAACTTCAAAAAACAATAAAATGTCAGTTTTCTCAAATACCGTGAAATACGGTATACGCCGTATCTTTATCAGCCTATTTACGTCCCCATAGCAAGGGTACTGGCCTCCATCAATAACATGAGGGGTAACATACTCACCACGCTTGGCAGACGGGCTGGCGAAGCTTTTTGTATAAATTGCAGAGTTTTCCTTCTCTGTGTGCTGGTGACTTTGCACGGGATTACACGACAAATCAAATCTATCACACCTTGGAAGGAATAGTTAAAATTACAATATGCCCTTCATAGGTGCTTACAATAATAATTATGTTTTATTTCTGCTTCAGATGGTTCACACAATGATGCCGATAGCCCGTCCTATAGCGCTGGCCATGTCTGCAGTCCTGACACTGGCGTACGTCGGCCTGGCTTTGGGAATCCGGCCTGATGGTGAGGAGTCGCAGTTCCACCAGCAGGTACAGTCACTAGACAATTATAGCCAAAATATGTTCGTTACCTTAGAATTTGCGCGGGTCGTTTGCTGGTGGAAACTGGGTTAGTAGTTGTTGCGCAGGCCACCACTCGCTGTGAAATTGAATGCTAGGTCATGGTGGAAGTGCTTAAATATAAGTAGTTTGTTTTACTGTCAATCATAACTAGTATTGAAGCCTCCTCTGCCTACTGTCTTGTACCAGAAATAGGTAATTTGGTCTGGTCATTGCACGACAAAGTCTGATTTAAAGACTCGGCATTGTATGCATCGTATGTAAGTCGTGGTGGCCTAGTTGTTAAAACACCAGCCTCTCAGGTATGTGTCTACGGGTTCGATTCCAGGTCAGGCAAGTACCAATGTAACTTTTCTAATTTATATGTACTTTCTTAGTATATCTTGGACACCAATTACTGATTAAAAGGTGAAGGAAAACATCTTGAAGAAACCTGGACTTTAAGTCTGAAATCGCCAACCCGCACTGAACAAGCGTGGTGATTACGCTCAATCCTTCTCTGTATGAGAGGCATGAGACCTGTGCCCAGCAGTGGGACGATTAAAAAGTTGATGATGATGTTGATTGTACGCATCGTTACTGCAGATTCACATTCCAGCTCCTTCTTTTCATGTCAGACCGAATTAAAAATATGACATGGACAAACCAAAGGTCCAAAGGTGTAACACAATTTACAAATCTGTATCATTTTGTGAATTTTCTACTCAGGGCAAGCGGATTGCCATGACTAAGCAAATTGCCATGACGAAGGTAAGTATAAAAGATTTGAATGTAATGCACTAATATAGTAATCAGCAAAGTGTTTCTTCATGGGAATCTACCCTTAGATATAATACATAGTTACTATAACTTAAAAAAAAATTGGCCCTCAAGAAATCCCGGTAAGTATAGTGGACAGAGCTCCCGCGGGATGTCATGGCGACATGAATCAAAATCAAAATCAAAAGTCATTTATTTAAATTAGACTGAGAATCAGCACTTTTTGAACGTCAATATTACATAAGACAGTCCCCCAAAACGGGTGCTTTTGCTGGGAAGAAGTGGCGGAACAAACTTCCCAGCAGCACAGCTGTCTGTTCATTTAGAAAAAACACATTAATTTATACAATACTATGTAGGTACAGTAATACAAGAAAAAAACAACGACAATGAATTTATTTATCATATGCCAGCTAGCCACGCCAAAATACCACAAAAGCAAAAACAAATAATAAAATATCATTAAAATGGAAATGTAAAAACGCCCCTGGTATAAAAGGCGTGACAGCTCACATATTTATGCATTGTAAAAAGGAAATTATATAAACTCATATGATGTATCAGTAAGCTAATTCTGGAGAAGGGACACAAACATTGTCTTGAGTTAATCAGAGCGACCAGCTATTGGATGAGACTGGCACACGCACATGGACATGGAGATTGCGATTGCAATCCAGTGCTGGGCACACCATATTAGCGGCGGTAAGTCCCCTCAGTGAGGAGTGGCTAGAAAGAGTCCTCACCGGATACGGCTGTTTCGAGAGTTTCCTGTTCCGGGTAAGGCGAGAGGAACCACCAGACTAGAGTGTCATCTAGAATTATATTAATTAATCAAAAACAAAAGTCATTTATTCAAATTAGGCTGAGAATCACCACTTTTTGAACGTCAATATTACATAAGACAGTCCCCCAAAACGCCCACCTATCGACACTTCCTAGTGCTTTCGCTGGAAAGAAGTGGCGGAACAAACTCCCCAGCAACACAGCTGTCTGTTCATTTAAAAAAAACACATGACTTTATACAATACTTTGTATAGTGATGAACACAAGAAAATACAACAATAATGAAATTATTGAAAATATGCCAGCTAGCACGCCAAAATACCAGCAAAGCAAAATATATATATATATATATATATAAATATAAATTTATAATAGGTAATAATTTATATATATATAAATGTAAATAACTAAAAACTTATTATTTCAATAAAAGCCCCAGGCATAAAGGGCGTGACAGCTTACATATTTATGTATATAAAAAAAAGTGAATTATATGAACTCATATAACGTGTCAGTAAGCTAATTCCGGAGAAAGAACACAAGCATTGTCCTGTGTTAATCAGAGCGACCAGCTATTCTTATCATCAAAATAATCACTTACGGAATAATATGCCTTTGAACAAAGCTTGGATTTGACTTGTGCTTTAAATGCATTGTATGGCAAGTCTAGCAAAGCAGAGGGTATCTTGTTATAAAAAGTTATACCAAGGCCAACAAAAGAGTTATGAACCTTTTGAAGTCGGTAAAATTAGTAAACATTTAAATTTTAAATGCCTTCTATTTTTTTTTTTTAAGAAAAAAAAACTTGACAAAATCTAGAAATTACTCCTGTATCGTGGGTGCGTATATATAAACTCACATACACAAACACCCAAATAAGGAACAACTACTTGTACCATATACAAATATTTGTTCCGAGCGGGAACCGAGCAGCACTGCACTAATTGTGTCGTCACACGTTACATAACGGAAGACAACAATAATAACTGATAAATCTGTTACAGTGTATGACATCCAACATTCAACCCTATATACGAGGAACATCATGGTTGTGTCAAGTATACCTAAATGATGTAAGGTATAACGATGTATAGTCTCATCCGGCTAAAGCCCCTTACGAAATTGGAGAGCAGACGAGATTAACAGGATTATGTTGGCAAATGTTTACCATCGCTTGTAGACCTTATGAAATTATATGTAGGATAATATTTTCCGAAGGACATGTACAGAAGGTTAAAAACACTGTTCTCCAAAGCCTGCAGCACGGGCGAAGAGTAGCCAGCCCGTCGGTGTTCTATAGGATGCATTTTGGAGAGGGTGCGAGGGAATTGCATGATTTAATTCCCGCATCCCCATTCCATCATCGGATGACCCGTCGTACGGCAAGTATTGACCCTTACGTTTTTGATACCACTAAGATCTTGACAAAGCGTTTCGACGTGTGAATAGATGTTAACACCACAACGATCTGGACGAAGCGTTTCGCCTCCTCCTTTATACCGCGTACATCGAGGGACTGGAACAATTTGCCAGCGGCGGTGTTTCCGTCGGACTACAATTTGAGTGTCTTCAAGACTAGAGTGAATAAGCTCTTAATAAACTAGTGCGCTTTACCATTAACGATTGCGTCACTGTTTACCATTAGGCGGGATTGCGGTCAAGCGCTAGTTTATAATTTAATTAAAAAAAAAATAAACGACGAATCGCTTGGCGGCAAGACTTTGTCTGGTGGGTGGTAACTTCTGCCGGCAGCCGATGTATGGCCTGTGTTGTTAAACTGCCAAAGTTAAACCCATTGCTACTACTGATAGTGTGTTACACAAGTACGGACAAGATAATTGGGATTAAAAACTGAGCAGATGATGATATGGGCCGATATCTATCCACAAAGATCGATACTTTAATGTCACAATTCTGACTCTTTCACAGTTGGTAGTTGCAAGTAACCTACTCTCCAACTAGATCATTATCAACACAAACAATGTTATGTAACATGGTTGCATCAGTTGCCAACTCAATGAACACTGAAGTTTCAATTGAATCTGATTGTGTCGTAACTCGTAATCCACGCGACTGTTTCCTAGTGTTGATGTTCTTTGAGAGATTTTAATCAAATTTCTGAAAGTTTTCAATTAATTTCATTTAAAAGGGTCCTAACTTTGCTTCTCAGAAACAGTTGATTAGTCTTGTAATACATATGTCTAGAAGGCCTTAGAACTCTTAGAAGTTTTTACAACCAAATAAGTTATTTCTTGGAAAAACAATTTGCCAGCGGCGGTCTTTTCGTCCGACTACAATTTGAGTTTCTTCAAGGCTAGAGTGAATAGGCTCTAAATGAACTAGCGCGCTTTACCATCAACGATTGCATCACTGCTTACCATCATGCGGGATTGCGATCAAGCAGTAGTTTATAA
Source organism: Sesamia inferens (assembly GCA_037179545.1). Taxonomy (NCBI): domain Eukaryota; kingdom Metazoa; phylum Arthropoda; class Insecta; order Lepidoptera; family Noctuidae; genus Sesamia; species Sesamia inferens. Next base: position 3,468,807 of record CM073939.1, on the reverse strand, counting down.
TATTTAGAAAAAAAAAAAGAAAACTGAAACATAATTAGTTTCATCAATTTGTCATATTGATATTGTTACGAATGCACCTTATGTCGAGGGCATAAGGTTCAATATCGCTTGACATGCAGTGTGTAACTTTTAAGCTCTGTAACTCGAGACCTAGACATTGTCTAGGTGTAATATAAAAACGCATTCCTAGACTTAAGGTGGCCTATCGAATGGTACAGGTTTCATCAATTTTGTCAACTAAGTGACGACATCGAAATTTCTAGAAGCCCGTTTCCGGGAATTACCGTAGGTACCTAGTGAATGTACTCGAAGTTATGCGCTATTATTATTACGTCTAGACGATTCTGGAATGTTCGATCAGCTGGCCTATATATAGCGCCGTGACGCCGGCGCCGAGTCAGTCTACACTTGACTACCGAGACGAAACAGCGACATTTAAGAAGCAATCTTTGAGAATACCTACTGCGACAACTGTAACGAGAACATTGACTACTACGTGAAGAAACATCTGTAGTGTTGTTGTGTGTTTACAACACGGACTTCGTGGACGTAAGTGAAGACTTCGGTGCAACGTCAGCAACATTCTACTTGTCATTGCCTACAATCGACTGTACCTTCGTTGCCAATAAACTTCGTAACCCTTATTTTATTACCCCTAGCCCGTAACAATTGGTGTCAGAAGCGGAATGCCGGTCACGCCAAGGGAAGACGAAAGAGTTCGCACGCGACGACAAGCAGCGATGGATTTGGCGCGTCAAGAGGAAGAATTGCTTAGTGTCCCTGCACCCATAGAAGATGCGGCCGTCGTAACACCGACGAATGTGAGTGCGCCTAGTACCACCACTATTCCCGGAACCAGCGGATGCGATTTATCGGCATTACTGGCTCACTTGACGGCGCAAATAAAAGGTATAGCAGAATCCCAGACAGCAATCCAGGCAAAAATAGATAAATCCCAGGCAGAAACCCAGGTTCAAATAAAACAAACCCAGGCACAAATAAAGGAATCCCAGCAGCTGGTATTAGAATTAAACGAAAAATGGGAAAACACCAAAGAAGAGGTCAACGAACTTAGAGTAAAAACAGCACAACAAGATGCACGTATGGACCAGCAAGATACGCGCATAGACAAACAAGAAGCGCGTATGGACCATCAAGATACGCGTATAGACAAACACGATGCTCGTATAGACAAACATGATGCGCGTTTAGAAAAACTAGATAATACCATCCTGGAGTTTGGGAAAGAAATAGAAAGAGTACAAAAAGGAGGTATCAAAGGTGTGGTACCTGTACCCAGTGCTTCGCCGACGTTCAAGGTACCTCATTTTGACGGAACAACGTCATGGGTGGCCTTCCGTCTACAGTTTGAGAAGGTCGCCAAAGGCAACAATTGGGACGACGATCAAGCGGTAACCGCTCTTACGCTTGCTCTGCGTGGCGATGCGGTACAAATCCTCGAAAATATATCCGGCGATTGCAATACCCTAGCCTGTTTGTTGGAAGCGTTAGAGTCTAGATATGGTGAGAAACACCTCGAACATGTCTTCAGGGCTCAACTCCGCGACCGGACACAAAAGAGCAGTGAAGGTTTGCAACAATGGGCTACGGAAATAGAACGCATTGTTCGAAGGGCGTATGCATCAACACCAGCATTAATTGACGCTACTACTGTGCAAGCCTTTACTGATGGGATTCAAGATGCAGAAGTCAGGGCTGCAGTTCGTCTGGGTCACCACCAGACTCTGAAGGCAGCCTTGACACACGCTTTAGAGGTGGAAGCTGTACGTCAAGATGGCCGACAACATCATCGTATCCGTGAGGTAACCGCACCAATAAAAACCCGACAAGGACCAACCTGCTATGAGTGCGGTGAAAAGGGGCATATTCGGATCAATTGTCCCAGGAAGTCTAAGGGAAGAAGTACTTCTGGGACACAGGTGGAAGCAGAGGATTTAAACTAGGAACAGCCAGGGCTATGGGGCGAGTACTGGCTGGTCGACGTGAAGCCCCCATTATAACAGTATCACAAGTGGGTGACGGAAACAGTCTCATTATAGAAGGAGAATTGAATGGTAAGTCATGCAGTTTCACATTGGATACTGGTGCATCAAGAACTATTGCACGACCGGAGCTATTTCCTCGGACCATAGCATGGAAAAAAGGGTCTTCACAATGCCGATTACAAACCGCCACCGGCCAACCAGTGCTCGTCCTTGGTGAAACGAATGTGACCTTGAAAATGGGTGATAAGACATTCACGCACCCTGTTTTAGTAGCGAATATTACAGATGATTGCATAATAGGACTGGACTTTTTGAAGAAACAGCAGTGCGTCCTGAATGTGGCAAAAGGAGTATTGAGTTTTCCAGAACAAGAAGTATTTCTTCAAGGTGGAAAACAAGGATCTGTGTACTGTTTAAGGAGAACGGTATTACCACCAAGATCAGAAACCTTAGTTGATATTAGACTATCACCAATAGGATGCCGCAAACGTTGCATTATAATAGAAGATTCTGAAGATCACCCAGACTGGATAACGGCGAGGACACTGATGATGATTTCCGATAAACCAAAAATACGCATAATCAACGTTAGTAACAAAGAAATAACTCTCGAAAAGAATCACGTGGTGGGTGTGTGCGATAATGTAGCATCTTTGAGAAAAACAGAGGTGCACGAAAAGGAACGTGATAAGAAGTGGCAGGAACATGTATCGACACTACTCGAAAATTGTAAGGGTAATTTAAACAAGTTCGAAAGTCACAAAGTTAAGGAACTATTGTATAACTTCCATGACATCTTCTCGAAGACCGATGGTGACGTGGGAAGGACCGGGCTAGTCAAACACATGAAATGTTAAGAGATATGGAGAAAAACCGAATTATCGAAGCATCTACCAGCCCTTGGTCATCTCCAGTTGTCCTAGTCAAGAAAAAGGATGGCAGTACAAGGTTTTGCGTTGACTACAGGATGTTAAATGATGCCACGAAAAAGGACAGTTATCCTCTGCCACGTATAGATGACACTTTGGACTTGCTAAGTGGCATGAAATGGTTCTCCACAGTTGACCTCAAAAGTGGATACTGGCAGGTGGAAATCTGTCAGCAGGATAAAGAAAAGACCGCTTTCTCCACTGGTTCTGGGAATGGTCTCTGGCAATTCAATGTCATGCCTTTTGGACTGTGCAATGCTCCAGCTACATTCGAGCGCTTGATGGAGCGCATTTTGGTGGGGTTGCTTGGTGATGCATGCCTGGTCTATTTGGATGACATCATCGTTATGGGACGAAGCTTCGAAGAGCACCTACGCAATTTGGAGAAAGTGTTCCAAAAACTGCGTGAAGCGAATTTAAAACTCAGTCCTAGTAAGTGTACACTATTCCAGAAAGAGGTTGGATACTTAGGGCACATTATTTCGGCGCAAGGAATTCGAACAGACCCTGAAAAAATAAAAGCCGTGTCGAAGTGGCCAACCCCTCGTAACAAAACTGAGGTACGCTCTTTCTTGGGTCTGTGTGCATATTACCGTCGGTTTGTGAAGAATTTCTCCGAGTTAGCGAAACCATTGCATCGTTTAACAGAGGAAAAGTGTCAATTTGAATGGAACTCTGACTGCGAACAGGCATTTGCGGTACTGAAAACTCACTTGTGTGAGGCTCCTGTATTAGGTTACCCTAGTAGGGAAGGCCGATTTTTGATAGACACAGATGCCAGCAATGTTGGTATTGGAGGAGTTCTCTCTCAAACACAAGGAGATCGGCATGTCGTTATTGCATATTTCAGCAAATGTCTTTCCAAGCCAGAAAGAAATTACTGTGTTACCCGTCGAGAACTTCTAGCCGTTGTTAAGACCTTACAACACTTCAAGAAATATTTGATTGGGAGACAGTTTACACTTCGCACCGATCACGCTGCCTTACAGTGGTTGCTTCAGTTCAAAGACCCAGAAGGACAAGTAGCAAGGTGGATAGAGCAGCTGCAAGAATTTGACTTTGTAACTGAACATCGAAAGGGCAAGTCACACAATAATGCTGATGCTTTATCTAGACGGCCTTGCGAAGAATCTTGCCGACATTGTGCCAAACAGGAAAAGAAAGACAACGTAAGGATTATCCAGGTGAACGCTTTGGATGAAGACTGGGATAATCGATCATTGGAAGAGGCACAAAAGGAAGACAGTGACTTGAAGACAGTAATCGAATGGAAGAAACGTGGCCAGAGGCCCGCTTGGAGTGAAATATCAGCGCTTAGCCCAACAGCAAAAAGTTACTGGGCTCAATGGGACAGCCTGATAATTGATAATGGAGTTCTGAAGAGGAAATGGGAATCACCTAGTGGACAGGAGGTCGCCTTACAGATAGTTGTCCCCTGTGATAAGGTCGCGTCGGTGCTAAGACAGGTGCACGACGGAGTATCCGGAGGACATCTAGGAGTAAAGAAAACTCTGGAGAAGGTGAGAAAAAGATTCTATTGGGTGCATTGCCGCGAAGACGTAGAGGACTGGTGTAGGAAATGTGTAGCCTGCTCCTCAGTAAAAGGACCGCAAACGAGAGCCAGAGGTCGACTGAAAGTGTATAATGTTGGTGCACCATGGGAGAGAGTTGCTGTCGATATAGCCGGGCCATTCCCTGTTACTGAAGAAGGCAATAGGTATATCATCGTCATGCAAGACTATTTCAGCAAATGGCCAGAAGCTTTTGCAGTACCCAACCAAGAAGCTCATACCGTCGCCAAAAAGCTAGTTCACGAGGTGTTCTGTCGATTCGGCATACCTTTGGAGTTACACTCTGATCAGGGTAGAAATTTCGAGTCTTCATTGTTCCGAGAGGTTTGCCAACTACTCGGGATACATAAGACTCGTACAACACCATATCACCCTCAGTCAGATGGAATGGTCGAAAGATTCAACCAGACGCCACCGACCAGAGAGAATCATTTGGCCAAAGTAGTGGAAGAACACCAGAGGGATTGGGACCAATACATTCCACTCTTCTTAATGTCATACCGCTCTGCAACACATGATAGCACAAATTGTACACCGGCGAAAGTCAACTTCGGCCGAGAAATTAGATTACCCATAGATGCACTAACCGGAACACCCCCCGATACCCCTATCCTAGCCGTCGACTATGTGGCTGACCTACGACGTAAACTAGATGGAATACATGAGTTAGTGAGAGAGAATGGTCTGAAAACCAGCGAGAAAATGAAGATCCGATACGACCGCAAAGCTAACGTGCCCGGATTTGAAGAGGGAACTTTGGTATGGTTACATAATCCCATAAGGAGAAAAGGAAAGAGTCCGAAATTTCAAGCCAAATGGGAGGGTCCGTACACGATAGTAACGAGGATAAACGATGTCACCTACCGGATAAAGAAAGGACCTAGAGGGAAGCTGAAGATCGTACACGTAGACCGCCTAGCTCGCTATTATGGTTCAAATCATGCTCGGGACGAGCACGACTAAGAAGGGGGCAATGTTACGAATGCACCTTATGTCGAGGGCATAAGGTTCAATATCGCTTGACATGCAGTGTGTAACTTTTAAGCTCTGTAACTCGAGACCTAGACATTGTCTAGGTGTAATATAAAAACGCATTCCTAGACTTAAGGTGGCCTATCGAATGGTACAGGTTTCATCAATTTTGTCAACTAAGTGACTGTTACGGACGACATCGCTGTGTTAAGACAAATAGTGATAGTGATAGTGAAGTAGTGACCACGATAAACGAATACCTAAGTGAATAAGTGTAATATGATAAGGACTCAAGTGTTAGATTTAAGTAGGACATGAGTGCTTAGTTATAGATATGTATTAAATAGGACATAGGATTTATTATAGGATGTACCTAGCCAGTAAGATAAGAATGTAAGGCGTCGTGGAGAGGGAAGTGGAAATTAGAAAGAGACGAAAGTCAGACGCACCCCATCCCCACGGCGCTACCTGTTACGCCCCCTTAGGGCCATGTATAAAGATCGGCGGCTTGCCGCTTCTGGCCTCTTTCGTCACTCGTCCACCACCGCAGCAAGCCGCCTGGGACTGCGGTACTAGTTGTACCGCGAATTAAACCATGTGAGACACTTCTATACTTTCATTAAACATAAATAATTATACAGTCCACCTCAACAGTGACGACATCGAAATTTCTAGAAGCCTGTTTCCGGGAATTACCGTAGGTACCTAGTGAATGTACTCGAAGTTATGCGCTATTATTATTACGTCTAGACGATTCTGGAATGTTCGATCAGCTGGCCTATATATAGCGCCGTGACGCCGGCGCCGAGTCAGTCTACACTTGACTACCGAGACGAAACAGCGACATTTAAGAAGCAATCTTTGAGAATACCTACTGCGACAACTGTAACGAGAACATTGACTACTACGTGAAGAAACATCTGTAGTGTTGTTGTGTGTTTACAACACGGACTTCGTGGACGTAAGTGAAGACTTCGGTGCAACGTCAGCAACATTCTACTTGTCATTGCCTACAATCGACTGTACCTTCGTTGCCAATAAACTTCGTAACCCTTAACCGGTATTTTAGTACCCCTAGCCCGTAACAATATGTACATAGTCTACACAGATTCATCATCATCATCATCATCATCATCATCAACCTTTTATCGTCCCACTGCTGGGCACAGGTCTCCTCTCATACAGAGACGGATTGAGCGTAATCACCGCGCTTGCTCAATGTTGGTTGGCGATTTCAGACTTAAAGTCCAGGTTTCCTCAAAATGTGTACAAGATATACTTAGAAAGTACATATAACTTTAGAAAAGTTACATTGGTACTTGCCTGACCTAGAATCGAACCCGCGCACTCATACTTGACAGGCTGGTGTTTTAACCACTTGGCACTACACAGATTTACTAAATGCTAACTATGGTACAAAAATCTGTATACAGGTGTTGTGAGTACAGCCTCTCAAACTAGGAAAATTTGTGTCTTGAGTGACAGTTTTCAGCTGTGACGTAAATTAAAAATATTATCTGTCGTATATTCGAACCCAGCTAGGGTTCGATTTTTTTTTTTTAGTAACAGTAGGTAACTTTTCCAGCTGTTGGTTTGCAGTTTTATATGGCCAGTGTCCGACCGAAACTAGTTTTACGACCGAAACCGAAAACGAATTTCGACAACAGTCTCTGTTTCGGCCAAAACAGAAACAAGAACAATAAAGAAAAAGTTATTATAATCAGTCAGGCTTTATTGTTTTCTCTTTAAATCACATAGATAAGCAATTATCAGCTTTTTCATTTATTTATGATCAACATAGGAACCTTTATGTAAGAAAAAAATATTAGTTACGCCTCAATAATACTCTCAATGGTTAGTTTGAGTGCATAGATTTTCATTCAGTCGAAAATTTACCACCACAACAAAACGAAACGACATTGGTTCTGATGGGATTCATTTATCCAGTACGACGAACATTACCAATCCCAGTGCGGAAACTCCCGAGACCAAATTCGGTTTCGGTCATAGTAGAACCTAAACCAAAGTTCGTGTTTTTGCCGAAACTCTGCCGAAACATTCGGTCGGACATTACTTTGCTATATACTATGTGTTTATACATAACCGAATTTTTAATCAAGTTTTCCTTTAATTAAAAGCCCAATCAATGATGTGAGGGATAGAATGAAACTCGAAAATTAATTACGCTACTGCCAATTACATTGAAATTTATAATCTTCATCACAAAAGATACGTGATTAGTATTAATGAAAATTGGCGGCTGATTCATTGACAATATTAAGTTTTAATTAGGTATAGAATCAACTTACAAATTGTAGGTCGGAGGTTAGAATTTAGACAGGCGCTATACTTTCTGTAATATTTCCTCACCAATGCTCTCAAAATGGGGAAAAATATCGGAAATCCTCAAAGAAACCAGCATGTCTCAGAAACAAAATTTCGAAGATATGTGATATCTACTAACCAGCATTGGGCCCGCGTGGTAAATTATGGCCCACTTCCTTTTACAGAGAGGAGGCTTCTCTGCCAGAAGTGCGATCATTTTACGGTAATTATTATTCTAAAAACAAATACAAAACTTTGCAAACTTTACAAATACAAAGTCTTGCCGCCAAGCGATTTGTCGTGTTCCGGCATGATGTCTGGTGAAGCCGTACGGAGGACGGGTCTGAGCAGTTGTGTTGCGATGTGTGCCGAGTACGATGCGCCTAATGTTGTTGTGTTGGGAGTTTGGTCGTGGAGGGTCTTCACATCAATCTCCCTTTGGCGTAGCATCGTTGGTCGTGTTGTTGGGTTTAACATTGCATCACCTCGCTCAACTGCCGTCTTCCTTCGTATTCGCTCGGTTTTTCTGAGTGAATAGGCTCTTAATAAACTAGCACGCTTTACCATCAACGATCGCATCACTGCTTACCATCAGGCGGGATTGCGGTCAAGCGCTAGTTTATAATTATTAAAAAAAAAAAAAAAATCTATTGACACAAGTGCTATAGACTGTGGAAAGAATATTTTAACGAAAGATCGATGTCGAAAGGAATTTGGTATAGATCTATAGTATCGGGGCCTCCTCATATAGCATGGTTTTATAACAGTAAGTTAAGTAGACGGCTGGTGGTGATCGCTCACAGACTGCGATCTGGACACATGCCGCTCAATAAGTTTAGATTTCTAATTAAACTTATTAATTCATCAAACTGTGAGGTGTGCGCAACGCAGGAAGATGTTTTTCACTTATTGACGGAATGTGTTAGATTGCAGTCTGAAAGAGAAAAATTGTTTAAAGAGTTGGAAGTTAATAGATATGATGTTGGTGCTTTCCATCATATATTCTCCACACCTACTTCAGATGCCGCCTATAAAGTTTTTATATTTGTTAAATTAAGATTAAGTTAAGTTTGTTAGGTTAAGGTTTGGTTAAGTTTTTGGGTTAGTTACGATGGGACTGGCATACACATTCGTGTAAAAGTCCCGAAACTAAATAAAGAGTAAAAAAAAAACTTTATTCTAAATTCAAAAGACAATACCTACAACTTCTTTTGTTTTCATCCGTCATTCATTCCATTGAGGCGTGCTTCAATGCAAAATGCTCTTTTACATAGTAGAGAGCGAAAACGCCTGACAGTTTGTGATAAGCAATAACTCTGTCTGCTAATTGTGTGCGTTGCTAACAATGTTACTGCAGGCGCTGGTTGTAAAAACTAATTGTTGGTACTAATTTAGTTTTGATAACAATTTCTAGAGTGCTAATTTAAGACTCTTTTATGTAAATTCACTATATTTAATTTCATAAAGAAATATTTTCATTTTTACCGCATCATTTCAACTAGAAACCCCGCATACTTAATTACATAAGTAGGTAAATTATGGCCTGTGAGTTTTCGTACACTGGCGTTATTAAGGTAGAATTTATAGATATTCGATATTTTCATGAAAGACTTCCTATTAAGAGTTACAGGGGTTACAAGAAAACTTGGCTCATTTTCAGCGCACGGTAATTAGGTTACAAAATTAAAGCATGAAGACGCTGACAGTTGCAAAACAAAATAGTCAAATAACTAACTAGGTGTATTGGAGCGAAGTTTTTCATCGCAGTTTACGATGGGAGTAATTGATAGATCAGAAATCATTCAGTATCGCAAAATGTAATGCTATTTATACCCTGGAAAGCCATTGAACGGTAAGGTTTTTTAATACCTCGTAACTCCAGGGTGTGAATAACGTAACGTAATAGTATCTAATGGCATATTAATTATCATCATCATCATCAACCTTTTTATCGTCCCACTGTTGGGCACAGGTCTCCTCTCATACAGAGTAGGATTGAGCGTAATCACCACGGTTGCTCAATGCGGGTTGGCGATTTCAGACTTAAAGTCCAGGGTTCCTCAAGATGTTTTTCTTCAACTTGTTATCAGTCATTGGTATCCAAGACTTATACTTATAAAGTACATATAACTTAAAAAAGTTACATTGGTACTTACCTGACCTGGAATCAAACCCGCACACTCCCACTTGAGAGGTTGGTGTTTTAACACTAGGCCACCACGACTTTTTATTTTGTTTCATTTATTTTTTTTATTTTCATAGAAAATAATTTAACAAAGTCACGATTATTAATGTCAAACAAACACCCTTAAGTGAAATATAACGCGTTGTCATAATATTTCACATAAGGGTGTTCATTTAATTTTTTAGCTTATAATATGTATTTTATTTGTTAGAGGAGCGGAAGTTAATTCATCACCACTGCTCTCAAACCCCTTATTCATAAACGCTGCTTAAAGTTGACTAGTGATTAGCGATTTTTTAATCATACATTTTATATGCTTGCAGGTCACTTAACTTTAAAAATGGATTATGAATAAACCCCTTAAACACTGTGCTGTTTATTAATAAAGGATGATTTAAGATAAGTGACGTTAAAAGGTCAAAAATGTATAGTCAAAGAATCGCTAATCACTCGTTAACTTTAAGCAGTTTTTATGAATAAGGGGGAAAACGCTGAAGAAAATCATCGTGACGAAACCGACATGTTCTGAAGCCAAAAACTTCGAACATATGTGACAGCTACCAACCCGCACTGAGCCAGCGTGGTAGATTACGGCCCAGTCCACCTCACTGAGAGGAGGCCTGTGTCCCAGCAGTGGGAACATTTATAGGCTGATTATGTAACTATGTATTTATGTTATATACGGGATGTATCTGACATCGTAACGCAAACTTCGCGAAAAGGCTAGACCGCATGCCACTAATAAAATTATGATAGTCATTTATGTCGTTCATGAACGGTTACAGAAATAACAATGTTTAAAAAAGTGTCGGCTCGGCCTTTGAACGTTGCAAGCGTGCCGCCGTGCGGTATTGTAGGTATGACGTTGATTCCTGATGTGAACTCTATTAAATAAGCTGATAAGATATTTTTTCGAGTTTCGTTTTCATTGCGCTTTCCTGTGTAATTAGCGAATTAATTAATTTTTACTTTAAAATCTTATTGGGTTATAAAAGTATAGCAATTATAAACGGTCTAAAGTGAAAAACTACATATATTTTTTTTAAGGTCATGAAAAAGCCGACGAAAAATTCCACCACTGGGGGTTTCAGAATCATGTACTCGATCCATGGTACTCGTTTGTGCGCGATGTCAGATACACCCTTTATGTATTTGGTTTGCATGTAAATGTCGTATTTATCAATGAAGCTTATAAGTAGGTATACTTACACGCATAATCCATTCTAATATTAAAGTATCTCTGTCTGTCTGTCTGTCCGGCATTCACGCTAAACTACTGAACCGATTGTAATGAAATTTGGTACACAGATACTCTAGAGCCTGAGAAAGGACATAGGCTATATAACATCCCGCTATGACCAATAGGAGCAGAGCAGTAACAAAACATGTTGCGAAAACGGGGGCAAACGCGGACGTACATATTGCTCCCATTATTTTAACAGGCGCTTATTTTATATCAACACGCAGATGGAGTCGCGGACAACAGCTAGTATTATCTAAATTGTAAATTTTTGGACTTAGTGTATTACTCTTACTTACTATAATCATCATTATTTTTTGTTTATGCGAATCCCGAAACACGTGTCCAGTATTTGTAAGTAAAAAATCTATATACGATATTTCAAAAAGATACAATGAAAAACCACAAAGGTATGAGCTTGCTATTCTACTTGGTTGCCCCAACAAAAATATGGTCAGTTCCGCTCGGGCGGGCGAGCGCGGTGCGTTGACCACTGGTGTCAGCTGTTGAGCGCGCGCAAGTACTATGATCTATCGTAAGCTGCGTGGCGGGCTCGGTATCCACACTGCAACAATTTCTAAAAGTGTTTGGGAAAAAATATAACATGGTGTAAAAATTATTGGAATCGATTCAGTTGCTTATTCTGAACAAACTGTATTCAGGTTTCGCATAAACAATAAATAACGTTATATAATTTATATTATACAACAAACTACATACATTCAAAATCTATGATTATTAACTACTACTAACGGCTTAACGTGCTTTCCGAGGTACGACCAGACCAGTGTAAATATTCGTATTCATGCATACAATTATTTGCACTGCGCGAAGATCGAAACTGCGTCTCCTTGCGCAGCGGCCGCGATCTCCACCACTACGCCACGGAGGCTCATTGCACCTTAAGTGACATTTAAAAATCAACAAAACATCTCCCTTTACAGTCGTGGATAAAAAATAACAGTCATTCAAAGAGAACAAAAGAATTCAGAGTACAAACATTGTACTTCTGAACTTGCGTATTATTGTTAGGTATAATTGTACAGAGGACAGCGGGTCAAGCTACGCCAAACTGTCAGATATTCCCAATCAACCGCGAACCTTAATGCTTTAGAGATAAAGTTGAAAATCTAATAAGGAAATCTGACAGATTGTAGTAACTTGATGTGCTGTCGTTTGTACCTTTTTGGGCATTGTAAATCTGTCTTCAAATTATAGGTAATATAAACCCAAAACAAATCAAGAACCTTCATGTTTGTAAAGTGGGTCATCAAATCATAAAACTCAATCCTTTATTCACCATGATGCTCGTGAGTTGATTCTTTATTATCAATCTGATAGAGCGTATCTTTTATTACAAATTTGCCGGGGAGACTTAAATATTCCCTATGAAATCTTTTAGGAATTATTCCATTGTTACGCAACTTTTTTAAATCGTTAAATTTTGACGCGGAAATGAAACGAAATCGTTTATTAAGCAAGTAGGATCACTGATCACTTTAACACATCATGTTTTTTTTTAAACTAGATGAAGCCGGCATTTCCTGACTACCTCTGAGAAGAAATAGCCGAAACAAACTCAGGGATCATCGTCTTTTTTCAAGTCCAGACATTAAAAATGAATATTTTTACAATAATTTACGTTATAATTACGCATATTGCTTAATAACAATGCTAACAAAGCGAGCAGCTCAGTCCCAAGCTTTTTTGTCTTCCAAATAATCTGTGATTTTATAATACCCCTTTTTGCAAAGTTTGGCCTTTATATAGTTTTTATATCGTTTAAACTTTAATGGGTAAGTTTCGAATGTCCATGAGAAGCTTGTAGTAAAAGTGTATACCTACATTGACCCATAAACGAGTTGCCTACTCTGTGGAGACGAGTGTGATGTACAGCAGGATTGTGTTTGTTCCTGGTGTTTATATTATGATTATCGTTTATTTTCTTAAAATTCGATATATTTTTATGTACATACAAAATCGGCAGCCTTTCTTTATATAGAGGCAATTCATCTACTTTATATCTTTTTATTTTTAATCTGGGTACTTGTTTTATCCTTATTTATTAAAGAAATCTTTTTTCCTTTACCTTTTTCTTCGTACTGTCTATATAATTTTATTTCATAAGATGTACCATTCTCTAACATAGTGTACTTTATCTCAATGTTGTTCAAGTTAACTTTCTTCAAAGTGCAAATTCTTATATTTTTGAAGTGCAGATCTTTATTTTTCACAGTGGTTTTGGAGAACACTGAATTGGTTGGGTTGTATCATAAAAAATAATTTAATGTCCGTCAGATAGATTTATAAAAAATAATGAACACGTATTTTTTATTTCATTCAAATATTTAGGAAGATATATTGATTTGAAATGTGGCACGACGTCACGCCGTGGTACAAGATATACCACGGCGTGACGTAATTAGCCGCCACTCCTTAACTTTAATACGATATATCTCAGTAGTGTTTGGTAATTTTGACAAAATATAAATTATTTTATTGATTTTCATACCTTGGATCAAAGACATTAAAATTATATTTACAATTATATTTATCTTAAATCTCTTTGCCTTGGATACATCCCTATTCTCGAGATTGTTGTAGTTAATAAAATCTGTATGGTCTAAAACACTAACATTGTATGGCATCGGTCGTTTTCTCGCACTCTGCATGACATTTGGCCATTGAGAAGGTGCCCAAACAATTATCTTCTTAACTTCCCTTTCAATGACAGCATGCATACTGTCGACTGGCATATACGTACCTATAACCCGCTAAAAGGTAATTTATTTATATGACATTTAGGTTTTCAGAGTTCTCTAAGAAGCTTTTAAACATTGAAATGATGACCTTATTTTTATTTTGCCTTGAGCAATCGTCACAATATAATAACAGCCTTTTCAGGTCGCTATTTCACAGCTTCCTCGTTTACCATCTGCCTCACCCCATGTATAGCAATATCCATTCTGGGTTCTGCTCTCATACACAGTAAATTTACACAAAGCGTATTTTGTTTAGTTTAAGTGTCAATATTGATTGAAATGTGTAGTAGAATGATTAACGTAAGAAACACTTTACTTGAAAAATTATGTATGTATATTAAGGTAAGCGACAAATTATAGAGAAGCTATAATTGTGCTCAACGTAAAGGACATGTTGTGAGAATTGTATTAATTATATTGAAGTTTAACGTAAGGGACTGATTTGCATTTCAGAACTATTTACGTTAGTTTTCTTATACCCAATAATATTTACGTCCTTTAAATAATTTTTTTTTATTAAAAAATCCGCCTAGACGTTCAAAAACGTGTACTGTAAGGGGCATTTTTTTAATGATAAAGAAATTTCAAATATACCACACGATGGAGCGCAAAATTCTGAATCGAATGGTACATTAACTCATTTTGGCCAAAATGTCCCTTACGTTAATTTTTTAATTTTTTTAATAATTATAAACTAGCGCTTGACTGTAATCCCGCCTGATGGTAAGCAGTGATGCAATCGTTGATGATAAAGCGCGCTAGTTTATTAAACCCATTCACTTAAAAAACTTAGTGAATAGGAAGAAAGACGGCAGTTGAGCGAGGTGATGCAAATTTATAAACCCAACAACACGGCCAATGATGCTACGCCAGAGGGAAATTGATCTGGATGGACCATGTTCAAACTCCCGACACAACATCATTTGGCGCATCGTACCCGGCAAGCTTCACAACACAACTGCTCAGACCCGTCCTCCGTACGGCTTCACCAGACATCACGCCGGAACACGACGAATCGCTTGACAGCAAGACTTTGTCTGTTTGGGTTATCCCTAGTGCTATGAATATAGAGATAGTTTTCATGATTTTAACGATTCTAAAGCCAACACAAACACTGTTACCACCTCGGGGTCTATTACCACCGGCTTTTTGCAGTTCATAAAAAATGTTCAGGTTAATACTTAGAATGGGTATGTTACATTACCCTAATGAAGACCAATCCATGGATTCGATGTCGCAGACAGCATCTCCCAGCCTGTGTGATCCCTATAGACTCATCATCTGCCTGCCGCCTCACCTCATTGATGACAACCCTCAATAGGCCTACACGCAGCCGCAGGGCGAAGATTGCCGACCTGCTCGACATTCTCGGTGGTAGGCCATAACATCGGCCGCCGGCAGAAGTTACCACCCACCAGACAAAGTCTTGCTCCAAGCGATTTGCCGTGTTCCGGCATGATGTCTGGTGAAGCCGTACGGAGGACGGGTCTGAGCAGTTGTGTTGCGATGTATGCTGGGTACGATGCGCCTAATGTTGTTGTGTTGGGAGTTTGGTCGTGGAGGGTCTTCAGATCAATCTCCCTTTGGCGCAGCATCGTTGGTCGTGTTGTTGGGTTTAACATTGCATCACTTCGTTCAACTGCCGTCTTCCTTCCTATTCGCTCAGTTTTTCTGAGTGACCTATTCACTCTTAATAAACTAGAGCGCTTTACCATCAACGACCGCATCACTGCTTACCATCAGGCGGGATTGCGGTCAAGCGCTAGTTTATAATTATTTAAAAAAAATGCTTCTTTCAACATAAGCCGGGCTGTGCCGCCGTGTGTAGTTGGCTTTACAATGCAAATTCTATAAGAACATATTTCCTAATAATGACAACAATTTACAAAAAGAAAGAAAAACAAAAGTAATAAAACGCCCAAGTCCCCTAAACATTTTCACAAAACAATTGGGCACCCTGAACAGAAAGACATCACTATTCCATGTCTGTGGTCAATAAACGGTTGTTATTTATTTTCATGGACGTGGCAACCTTGACATCAGAGGGTGTCTAATAAACTGACATGCTACCCTTGACTTTGTGTCTCACTAGCATTTGCCCGTGACTTTGGCGGGAAATATTAGCCTTTGACCCCGTCGCATTGACCGAACGCATCAACTTCATTTTTGTTTTGTATTTTTGTGGCTGTTTTTAATTTGTTCAAAAAGCCATAGCCTGATGTAAGTATTACATAGCCTTTGTCAAGAGTTTTTTGGGCTATGAAATGCAAAAATAATTTTAGCAAAATTTTTTCTCGTTTTTTTTGCGTCTTTGTTTTTGTGCGTTATTTGCCCCAAAATAATGTATTTTCTTTCTTTCTGTCTTCTTTATTTAATAGTACTAATTATTAGCTCTATGTAAAAAATAATGTTATACACAATTTCTCCAGCATTATTAGTCCTTGCGACAACTCTGCTGGATAAATATTGATTGTTCTCGCTGAATGCAAATATCTTTTTTTCTTGGGGCGAACTTGACCTATAATGAAATGGAAGTAATTTATTGAAGGGGGAGGGGGGGAGACATACTGTTTACGCGATGCAGTGCATGCGACGTCACTATGACGCGTTGTTCGTATGTATGGTTTGGTTTGTTGACATGAGCCGGTGTCGCGTGGGCGCATTACGGATGACAATTGACAGGCAGATGAAATTGTCAAATAATGTGCGCTGTCTAATGCCTATGGCATGAAGGTGGTAAGTACTATGTTGTACGTAGTGCTTATTACTTCCATCGTCTATGGTCTATGACTCTGGCTTAGACAACAAATCAACTTTGTATTGTATATAGTTTGGCAGTTTTGCATGTTAAGAGTGATATTATTATTTTTTTCCTGTATTATCATTGTAATATTTAATTTTTATGGTATTTAGTTGTCAAGTGAGTTTTGTTTGTGCGGAATAAAAACGATTTCTTTCTTTCTTTCTTTCTTTCTTTACAAATTCAAAAGTATTTCTTTATTTTTCTCATCTAAAAAACGTTCGTTTTTTTTTGTTTTTTTTATGTATGTTAGTCTTACACGATAAAATGGCTAAATGATTGACTATATATATCTAAGTAGGTATAAAATCATTTTAAATTAGCAGTAGGGAGCATACTTTTACCCTGATTTTCCCAAATAATCACGTCTTATGTGGGTGAAGCAAGTGGTCAATATAATTCATAACGGAACCTGAAGAAACCTAGTTACACCATAGTTGTTTATGGCTTCTTATCGTGATTTATTTATGGAAAACGCTCGTGTGACAAACCGCCATTGAAGTAACAGTAACAAGTAAGCGTGTGAAAGTATTTCTGACTTTATTACTTTAATTTTTTTTTGTGCATACTTTAAATGCTGATTGCTATCGGTCGCTTGGTAATTATGGCAATATGGGTTAATACGATTTTAGTAAGTAGGCTATTTTACAATTTTACCCGCATGATGAGTACCATTCATCAATGTTTTATGGTTGATTTTTGGACCAATTTGCCTTGATTTATATAAATATCCGATATTAGATACGCCCCGCGGTTTCGATCCCATTAGAAAATGGGAATAAAAATTATCCTATCAGTTATTTCTGGTTATAAATCATCTATGTGCCAAATTTCATCTAAATTCATTGAATAGTTTTTGTGTGAAGATGTAACAATCAGACACCTATCCATACATACATTCTCGCTAACTTTCGCATTTATATGTATTATTTTATTATAAGGTAACAAACTAAAATATTTACAAACTTTTTTAAATAAACTAAGAATTATGAAAATAAAATTTAATAACTAAAACTATCAAAATCTAAAATATTGTGTCGAAATACATACAACGTGCCAGTTTCGACTGGCGGCGATGCCATGATGTACACAATTACAATGTGTATTCTGTATACAATTATGTATATTATTATCCTCCGGCCAAGGTAAAAGCACAAACCACATAAGCCTGGAGCACAAGCTAAGAGTAGCCAGCCGGTGTTCTATACGATACATTTTGGAGAGTATGCGAGGGAATTGCATGACTTAATCCCCCATCTCCATTCCATCATCGGACGACCCATCGTACGGCGAGTATCCACCCATACGTTGTTGACACCAGTAGGCCTAGTATAAGTTTTCAATACGAAACTCGTTCGATCGTATCGAGCGCATTTGGCGCTCTCATAGGTTGAGAGTTCTTACGATCTTGAAGCGGGCCAATCGCTGAGTCAAACACGCTCGATATCGGCGAACGAGTTTCGTAATGAAAACTCATACTAGGCCTACAGTGCTATCCGGACGAAGCGTTTCGCCTCGTCCTTTGAGGGATTGGAACAATTTGCCAGCGGCGCGGTTTCCGTCTGACTGCAATTTAAGTGTCCACGACTGTTTCCCTGATGGTAAACAGTCATGCAATCGTCGTTGTAACTAGTGCTTGATCGTAATCCCGCCATCAGGCGGGACAACAATATATTTTCAAAAATCCCCCAGACCTTGGGTCACAGAAATTATCAACCAGCCGTTTAGAGAGTTCTTTTAGCAACTAATGAACATTCGGACCCTGATAGCCAGAGTGTTTCAACTACAAACGGCTTGAAAATATATCTTACTTACCATATGCAATATGTAAAGAAAACCCTGACCGATTTGGGTATTGGGGTAGGTATTTTTAGGTATCCATAACTGATTCTACTAATGCCTATAAAGCCGGGCTAAACTTAAAAAAAAAAAACCCTCTAAGAAAATGAATATTATTTCGCAAAAGGAGATAACTTACATTACACATGCGCGGGCGATGGGGGGCAGAGCACGCAGAGTACACGGCCAAACAAAATGCCGCCAGTACCTATTGTACTTTCATTCATACGAGATACCAATAATACCGTCGAAAATGGTGTTGTCACTTTTTAAAAAATTACCAAATATTAGGGAAGTTGGAGTTAATTCGGGAAAAAAAAAGATTATTTCAAAATTCATTAGTATTGTTATTATGATGATTATGTAAAGTTTCAAATTTTATTTTGTCATGTGATTACATTACCTTTATTATCCTTATCGGTCGGACGGGGTCTTCTTTACATAATATGCCTATTTTGGTAGACATTAAATAAACAAAACAACATGTCAAAAGTTAAACAAATGGGTATAGGTATCATTCCAGATAACTTTTTGTATAATACAAAAAGTTATTACACTCAACCTTCTAGTTTGAGTAAGACTCACTCGAAAATCATAACTTTTACGATTCCAAGATTATTCCGAACACAAAAAGCATACAAATAATACTTTTACACGAAAATATTGCAGCTTACTGTAAAATATTGCGACTTACGGTATAATAATTGAACGTTTATATGCGACACTGAAGCCTTCATAACTGAAACATAAAGGCCTCGCTTTCTTTTCTTTCCACTCTTGCATAAATACGGCATAACTTCTGGTCTAACTTCTCTAAGGTTTTCAGAGTACTCTTGTTGTTAAAGTAAGTTTAAGAAGAGGAATGATGTTATTCTCACTGTCGATTACTCTTTTATATGTAGGTTCAGTTGAAAACCAGCGTCAGGCAACTGCTACGTAGTTGTCTGACATTTATGCTGAACTGGACCTATTTGGCGCAACCGTTGGACTCACATTTGTTGATTGTCTTATTTATCTGTTTCTCTTTTCTTTTTTTTTGTTCTGTTTTCTTTGTTTAAAACTATTATTACCACTACTGTCACTACATATACTGTATGTATTTATAAGGGTGTGCGCCAAATAAATGCTTTTTCTTTTTTTTTCTAACTTGAATACTGCTGGTATGTGATCCACATGAGCAAAAATACAAGCTCATGATAGAACGGGTTTAACAAAGATTTGTTCGCTACCAATATGAAAAAATATAGAGGTATTACTAATATTTGTATCCATCTCAGTGTGTTGCGGGAATGGGGGGAAGCAAAACGCTGGGGCTGAGACGTAAGTGTGAGATTTTTTTAATTTGGCATCTCTTGTATCATCTTCGTCCTCCGTACGTTCTTGACGCATAAAGCTTAAGTCAAATATGAACGTGAATCGGGACTTTACCTTTTACTTACTAAGCCGTGAACTAGATTACGAAACTGGTCTCGTTTCATTGTATTCTGTTCGTTAACACAATATGCACGTTCATAATCATTATGCTGTGCACAAATTCATTTGAATAATGCCTAGACAAGTTATTTTTGACTTTTTCCATTACGAAAATTCTAGTAGCGACATAGATTATTGTTTTTTGACCGAATGGCATTAAACATTTATATAATTGAAGTGCATGTACACTTAACCGTAAATACAACGTTATTCAAAAAACACTGGACACGTGTTTCGTGTATTTTAGGTAAAGAATCTATGTACAAAATTTCTAACAGGTATCATGAAAAATCGCAAAGTTATGAGCTTATTATCCTTATCTGATTATCCCAATAAAAATATGGTCATCACACTGCTCGCCCGCCCGCACCTGCAGCGGCAGTCGTCTTGCGTTTATTGATAATAATTTCTGTTCGTTTGTTTGTAATTAACTAGTGATAACATTTTCCATCACACTTGTAGGCTTTGGACTGTCGAAACGATCAAGTGTACCTATGATATGTAAAGATTTAAGATATGATGTCTTAAAGATAAAATAAAATGTAGTAAAATTTTCTTAAAACATGTTAATTTTACTTTGAACGTATTGCACTCCTGCACAGATTGGGGCTGGGTGGAGCTGTCATGATGTGCGTACGCAGCTAGCACCACACTGCAACAATTTCTAAATGTATTCGGGAAAAAATATAACATGGTGTAAAATGATTGCAATCGATTCAGTTGCTTATTCCGAACAAACTATATTCAGGTTTCGTATAAAGAAAATATAACCTTGTATTATCTCAATATGTGCCTACGATTAAGTGGATAAATACCTAAATTACTTGAGTTATATATACAGAGTGGTGCTGACAACACGACAATAAATTAAACATCGTGTATCTCAACACATTTTCAGTCTACCTATAAAAATTATATAAATATGTCGATTAGTTGAGTCACAGGAAATTATTTTTCATTTTTCATATTTTCTACATGATGTACATGTACATGTTGATAAGGAAGCGCTTACAGGTTAATGACCGCCGCATCCTGTGGTACCAAACTTTAATAATAATGGAGCGAAAAAAGCAAGTCGATACAGGATCGCGCTGTCGCCGAGCGGAGGTCAGTGAACCAATATTTCTAAAGGATATTTAATATATAAATATATAATATAAAAAATATATAATATATTTAATATATATTTTATATACTAATATTTCTGTTCCGTTTGCAATTTTATGCGATTTAGTTTGTTTGAAATTTTCATTTTTTTTATTTTTGATGCTAGGTTTTTTTCTGTGGTTTAGGATTATTCCTATGAACCAGCATTGTTCGAGTTTTCATTTACTGTCGTGTTGTCTGTCAGCACCACTCTGTATAATGAAATATGTTGTACCTACTACAATGTTTACTAGTTACTGTGTGCAATTACCTATGTTTTAAAGTTATAGAAATTTTTCAAAATCTCATGGTCACGCTAGTTTTGGTGAGTAAAATGTCGGCGCAGTTTTAATACGCTGACCACTTCCCAAGCCCATCAGCGTAACTACTAGCAGATCCCGGTTACACCCGCATAAGTTCGATACCACGGGAATATCGGGATTAAAATTATCCCGTGTTAATCCGGGTTATTGGAGATTTGGCGTGAAAGATACACGTACATCCATCCCTTCGAACGTTCGCACATAGAATAATACTAGCTATGCGCCGCGGTTTTACCAGCACAAGTTTTGATCTCGTGGGAATAGCGGGATAAAAAGTATTCTATCTATAATCTATATGTTACAAACCATCTGAGTGCTATATTCTAGAAAATTCGTTCAGCAGTTTTTGCTTGAAAGAGAAACATCATCATCATCATTTCAGCCGAAAGACGTCCACTGCTGGATATAGGCCTCCCCCAAGGTTCTCCATGACGACCGGTCCTGCGCTTCCCGCATCCACCTTCACCAGGTCGTCGGTCCACTTTGTCGGGGGCCTACCCAAGCTACGTCTTCCGGTGCGTGGTCGCCACTCGAGAACCCGCCGGTCCCATCGGGCATCGGTTCTACGGGCAATGTGTCCAGCCCACTGCCACTTTAGTGTTGCAATTCTTCGGGCTATGTCGGTTAATCTCGTTCTTCTGTGGATCTCCTCATTCCTGATTCGATCGCGCAGTGAAACCCCAAGCATACCCCTCTCCATTGCCCTTTGAGTGACTTTGAGCCTTTTTATAAGGCCCATTGTTAGCGACCACGTCTCAATTCCATAAGTCATCACTGGCAACACACACTGGTCGAAGACTTTTGTCTTGAGACACTGCGGTATTTCGGACGAGAAGATTCTACGTAGCTTCCCGAAAGCAGCCCAGCCGAGTTGGATTCGACGATTGACCTCTTTCTCGAAGTTGGACCTTCCTAACTGGATAGTTTGTCCAAGGTACACGTAACTGTCAACAACTTCGAGAACAGAGTCTGCAATCTTTATAGGAGTTGGTACAACATGGGCATTAGACATGACCTTCGTCTTGCCCATGTTCATTTTAAGACCGACTCGCTCAGAGGCTCTACTGAGGTCTTCGAGCATTGTGCTCAGGTCCTCTGCAAAACATTCCTTTACATAATTATTCACCTATCCATACACACATACATCCTCACAAAGTGTCGCATTTATAATATACTAGCTTTCCGACCGCGGTTTCGCCCACGTGTATTCGGTTATATCGCGCTTTTTAGGTTTTCCCGTGAGAATTTTTTTCCTGGATAAGGTGTACCCTGTTATTTAATCCAGACTTCTAACTTTACGTCTGCAAAAATTCATAGCAATCGGTTCAGTAGTTATGGCGTGAAAGCGGAACAAACAAACTCACTTTCCGATTTATAATATTAGTAAGGATGTAGGTTTAGACTTGCTATGCACCGTGGATTCTATTTTTTTTTTAATAATTATAAACTAGTGCTTGATCGCAATCCCGCCTGATGGTAAGCAGAGATGCAATAGTTGATGGTAAAGCGCTCTAGTTTAATAAGCCGATTCACTCAAAAAACTGAGTGAATAGGAAGGCGGACGGCAGTTGAGTGAGGTGATGCAATGTTTAACCCAGAGGGAGATTGATCTGGAAACCCTCCACGACCAAACTCCCGACACAACAACATTTGGTGCATCGTACCCGGCACAAATCGCAACACAACTTCTCAGACCCGTCCTCCGTACGGCTTCACCAGACATCATGCCGAAACACGACGAATCGCTTGGTGGCTAGACTTTATCTGGTGGGTGGTGTAGGAATTTCTGCCGATAGCCGATGTTATGGCCTACCACCAAGTGAACCGCCCGCATAAATTTCGATTTCGGTTAAATAACAAGGTAAAATGTATAAAATGCTCATATGTAAATCTCTCGGGTGTCGGCTACGTCCATACAATATTCGTCAAAATTGGTCCAGCCGTTTCAGCGTGTGGAAGTAACAAACATACACTTACAAATTACCCCTTCAAAATATTACTATGATAAGTAGAATAGGATATTTCACTATGCAAAACTTCTTCTATCTTACCTTTTATTTATTTATTGGTATCTCCAAAAAGGATACACAAAAAATTACACTAATAGAGGAAGACTACGAGTGCTCCTTCAATTACAGAAGACCACAGCATGCACTATATATTTAAATTTAACGACACAGTTGGCGCAGTGGCTCAGTAATCTGTTGCGTTGTATGTCGCGGGTTCGATTCCAAATATTTCAAATATTTGTATGACCTGCAGGTAGTTGTTGCGCGTCTGGGTGTATGTGTATGTGAGTTTAAATATTTTTAAACGCACCCAGAGTAACTAGTGTGGGACAAAGTAAAAAAATAAAAAAAAAACAAATCGAATCACTTATCCTTTTTTCTCTTCCACAGCTGATCTGCGAGCTGTCTCTCCTCATTTCTGCCAGCGGCATCGGGCTCTACTACCGAGCCCTCACAGAGAGGGCCCATAGGGAAACCTTCGCTGGTACCAGAACCTGTCTCGAGCAGAGAGTGAAGCTGGAATGTGAGAGGGAGCAGCAAGAGAGGCTGCTCCTCTCTGTCATACCTGCGTATATTGCTGCTGAGGTAAGTGACTTGCCGTAGTTTTAGCGGCTATTATTGTGATTATTCTTTGACCAGTGTGTGTTGCCAGTGATGACATATGGAACTGAAACGTGGTCGCTCTCAATGGGCCTCATACGAAAGCTCAAGGTTTAAGCTCAAAGAGCGATGGAAAGAGCTATGCTCGGAGAACAACCAAAGTCACCGACAGGCTCTTCGAGTTGCTAAACTTAAGCGGCAGTGGGCGGGGCATAATGCACGTAGGACTGATGGCTATTGGGGCAGTAAAGTTCTGGAGTGGCGGCCACGTACCGGAAGACGCAGTGTAAGAGGGCTCCCAACAAGGTGGATCGATGACCTGGTTAAGGTCGCGGGAAACCGATGGATGCGGACAGCACAAGTTTGGACATTGTGGAAAAGCTTGTGTGCCTTTATCTAGTAGTGGACCTCTGTAGGCTGAGAAAAAGAAGAAGAACATTGTGATCTAACTTTCCGATGTTTTTCACGATGTATGAGGACATACGTAGTGGGAAATGGTTTGTAACAGCCAGGGCCTGTTGAAGCCTCACCCAGAAAAGTTATGCTCCTTCAGTTTAGGTAGATAAATAAAGATTAAACAAAAGAACCAAAGGACAAAGAACGTAAGAGTGGATACTCATCGTACGACGGGTCTTCGGTTGATGGAACGGAGATAGGGGCACTAAATCATACAATTCCCGCGCATACTCTCCAAAATGCATTCTATAGAACACCGACAGGCTGGCGACTCTTCGCCTGTTAATCCGTACATTAGTTGGAATGACAGCTCATTCTTCGCTCATTTCACTTAAGTCTTCGCCGTAAGATGGAGACAGAAGAGATTCTGAGATAGATGGCTACAGGAAACCGCTGGATGGGAAGCACAGAGCCGGTCAAAGCGGAGGTGCTTCGGGGGAGACATATGTCCAATAGTGGACGTCTTCTAGCTGAAATTATGATGAAAATATTGTAATAATAGCCTCGTTAGAATAGAATAGAATACTGTGTGGCATGTACACCATATGGTACTATGGTTTTTTTTTTTTAATAAATCTTTCTGTAAGATTTTAGATATTATTACAGGTGCCAATTTAAGGAATACCTACGGCATGATAATGACTTCGATGAAGTCCCCATTATCATAAAAGGTCCCTAAACGATTTCCTAAATCTCTTTGCACCTAATACCCAACTGATAAAATCTTTAGAAACCTCATTACAACTTTGAAAGGCTTTTCTTGGTGTCAGGTAGACAATCTGATGGAAACCGAACTTCATTGATGCTCAATTGTGTGGAAACGTAAACATATCGATTATCGATAATTATGAGAATCCGCCTTCAGATTCCAATCTGTCCCAGTCATCTTCCCAAGGTCGTTGCTTCATGTAGCTAAGGGGTGTCCTACACAACGCTGTCAATCGGAAGTCTCCAATCCAATGCAGTACTTATCTACTCCATCGCCCATCGGTACTCGGTCATTGGTCCAAACTTGTCCAGTCCATTGCCACTTCAGTTTATTTACTCTGCAAGCTATTCATGTTCCGGATACACGGAAAACTTTAGTTTCCAGCGCCATTCATATGCTGGATACCCAGATGACTTCATTCCTGACTTATGTCAGGAATGAAGTTATTCCTTCAAGGAAAATCCGAGCAAAATAAACCTGCTTACCTTATATTTATTTAGGTAAGTATTTTTAATTTTTTTTATAAATAATATTTTACCCTAGGGAGTCTAAGGATCATAAAATTCGAAAGCCAAAGAAAGAATAACAAAATGTAGTTTAATTTTTGAAGAAATTGACATCATCCAAAATGTAGGTACCTTATCTATCTATATTACCCGTCCAATTAATTTGTTTGTTCATTATCAAGTAGCCAATCTTTTATGATTTGCTCTTACAGCAAGATAATTATGCCCCAAGGGATTCATAATACAGTGTATATTTTAACATAAAGACGGCGGACAGAACGCCTACTAGAATGAAATTCCTGTTTAAACAACATATTGGTTTACTGAAGACTAACTTTTGTAGAAAGAAAGAATAAGAAATAAAGAAAAAATATTTATTGTAAGTCGTACAGGAAGATCATATAACTGAACTAAACACAATAGAAAAAAGATTGTGTGGTTTTATGAAACCAGCTGCCGCGAACTATAGGCGCCGCGTCACGCGACATTTAGGTAATACACATTCGAAAAAGTTTGACACGATGTAATAAAAGTTTCACTTTAAGATAGTAAAATAAAAACCAAATTAGAATATTATGGGTTTGTAAAAATTTGCCAGGAAGCTGAATACGAGGCATAAGGCTTCTATCTCAGCATGATGCTTTTCTTAAAAAAAAAACCTAACACCAAATCTGAGAAACATTAATTGGAAACGTAAAAATAATAAAGAAACCCGTTATGAATACAGTCGGAATGTTCAGTAAAAATCCTAAATGAAGCGATATTAAAAAAAGGTATCATTTCACCTATATGCTAAGAAAAAAAAAAATATTCTATTTAGTCCGTCATTCAGATTAAAGAAAAATATTGGATACCTACGTATATTTTGTTTCATTAAATCAATAAAAATTGATAAATATAAAAGTCCATAAATATAAAAGTATAATATCCTGATCTTTCAGGCCTTTACACTTTTTAGCGAGCAGTGACGTCACCAACCACCACTCCTGATCTTTCATGCCTTTTATATTTATCAATTTTTCTTGTTTTCAGCGCACTGTCGTCTTAATTTTTTGTTTATATGAAAAAAGAAAAAATACTCTAATCTAGTATTTTTTGGGAATCTGACTGAAGGACTAATTAGTTTTTTTTAGTCAACTACCCTATTGAGCTTCGTTCACCTCACTTTTCAGAACTCATTATATCTGATGGGCATTTCTCGTAATTAAATGAACGTTCAGTCTGATCTAGAAAAAAAATAAAGAAATAAAATAATATTATTCTGCACAAACAGAACGCACATTACAATAAGAATAAACACTAAAATAATAATGAACACATAATAAAGAAAAAAAAAACACAAAAATATAATTCACTAAAAAGCCTCGTAGTCAAACATGAAGAAATTAAAACAATGACATTTAATATAATAAATCATCTACTATTTTAGCAAATTTTTGAGAATGATTGTGCTCTGATATGAGTAGGTTGCGACAATATTTTTAATGTTTTCAAAAATGGGAATTGGACTTCTGGTCATAACTGGTTATTTCCCGCTCTACGTCCTTTTGACGTGCTTATCTGACCGAGCCTTTAGAGGTCACGACATGACATGGTGAAGTGTGAAGACACTTTATGGTTAATTTCGGAAATGTGGAGCCAGAAATAATGGAGTTATTATGGGGACCGTGATAAAAATAAGTAGGGTGAATGTGCTCTTCATAAGTTATTTTTGGGATTCAACCTGCCCATTGAAGGCATAACTGTATTTGTGTAGGCGCTGGATTCTGTTTTCGTACTGAGGTCTAAACCTCAGTGCGAAAACAGAATCCACGACGTCATGCCCCTAAGGGCGTGACGTCATTTTAAAGTATAAAAATAATTAATACGGTAGGCTGAGAAGTGTCGTGGCTTAGCGATATATAGCGAAGGAAATGAAAAGTTGAAAAAATTTAAACGATAACACATAGTAAAGATGCGCAGTCTTACAGACACCCACGAGTTAAACAAATATAAAGGGTGTATCTGACATCGACGCACAAACGAATACCATGGATCCAGTACATGATTCTGAACCCCCCAGTGGTGGAATTTTACGTCGGTTTTTTCCTGATTTAAAAAAAAATATATATGCAGTTTTTTTCACAATAAACCGTTAATAATTGCTATACTTTTATAACCCAATATGATTTTAAAGTAAAAAATAATTAATTCGCTAATTACACAAAAAAACGCAATGTGATCAAAACTCGAAAAACTATCCTATCAGCTGATTTCATATTTTAGAGTTCACATCAGGGGTCAACGTCATACACATAAACACGCGCGGCGGCACGCTTGCAACGTTCAAAGGCCGAGCCGACACATTTTTTTAAACACTGTTATTTCTGTAACCGCTCATTATCGATATAAATTACTATCATAATTTTATTAGTGGCATGCGGTGTAGCCTTCTCGCGAAGTTTGTGTTACGATGTCAGATATACCCTGTATACTTTGGATGGCAGTTGAGTTGATTTCAGAGTGAGTAAAATTTTTAAAGTTGTAACATAAACTGAAATTTATTATGTGGCTAATCATAAAGTATCATTTTTGCCAAATAAATCGTTAACGAAGGATAGATATCTTAGTTAAGATGAAAGGATAACAAGGTAACATAAAGGCAGTTACTACTGGAAATACAGTACGGGAACGTTCTAGGAAGATATATAGTAATCACATTGACCTTATTCGTTTTCTTCGTGTTGATGCTATGAATGAATTTAATATATTGTTGGTTCAAAGCTTTGCCACTTCCACGGCGTCGTTATCGACGACGCAAAGGTCACTTTGAATGCTTGTTTCGGATCACAGAGGGATGGATAGGACGTGGAGCATGATCCGTCCAGATAGCCCTATTTTAACAGGTTGTACATTTCATCTTTCCACATGTATCTGTAGAAGGGTCTGGGACTTCCAAGTGGACCACAGAAAATAACACCATGCAAATAGATGCTCCTTTGGTGGCAGATACTAAGGAAGGGGTAGGTGGGTACCCTTTATTGGTTTAGAGATGGACATCCTCATGGACTTGCTTCCTCGTGGGGATGACACAGGAGTATATTACCCACTGTTACCGAATAAAACTGTGGTGTTTCACCTCATTTTTTTACCGAAGGTTTTCATAAGTGATCACGGCACCCAAGGGTAATTTGCTCATCTTATTAGTGATGTTCATCAGAAAGGTCAGATGGCATGCATGTACGACCAGATGTCTGGACGTAAACGAGGCAACAAGAGTATGCAAGGATCGTAACAGGTGGCGCTTTGTAGCTTCTGCCTACTCTCAGGCAGAAGCCTATGAGGAGGGTTGTGTATGTCATCATTATCATTTCTGCAGAAAGACGTCCACTGCTAGACATAGGCCTACCCCAAGGATCTCTACGACGACCACTCCTGCGCCTCCTGCATCCAGCGGTTTCCCGCGACCTTCGCTAGGTAGCGTGGGTAGGCCCCTGACAAGGTTGGGAATGTATGTGTAAATAATTATATTATTAATGTTTATAGTGGCACAGAGGAAGCCTGTGCCGCAGCGGTAGGATTATTATTTTTCATGTTTTTGATTTTTTAATGGCCTTGCATGCATGCATTTGTACTTGATATAATGTATTACAAAGTCGTGACTGGAACCTTTAGTAACAAGTTCACTTGGTCACCTATTTCTTTTAATAAACTAAATCAACATTTTACAGCTCGTGGCAATGTCTTCGTCACGACGTACAAACACCCCGTGTACAAACATAAGACAGACGATTTAGACCTATATTTAGCAGGTGTTAAGGTCGATTTTTAAGTTTAGGTTTTGTATTTGCTAATAGAACTGATTTTTAGTTTTTATAACTTTTCGAAGGATTTTCTACTCAAAATTGATGAAGATGGGGAAATGTTAAAACGCCTTAAGCATATTGTTTTAATCATAATATTGCATGCAGATTACTGTTATTCGTTTTGTAAATCTATAATAAACTTATAAAGATTTTTATTTTACTAACTAATACATAGGTAGAACAATTACAACGTTTTTGTAAGAACATGCAATCTCGTGTTCCTACAGATACTTGTTACTATAATTATGTTATTATAATGTTCTCCTTGAACAGCGTAGTTTATTAGGACTCTATCACACTATACACTTTCATAATAGAGTAGACTCGACCTTCACGTCAAAGTCATTATTGTCTGTCGAGTCTTTTCCAAACACTGTTGGGGTCCAAACCTAACCGAATGAAGCGTAATGCCAGCGCAATTAGATAGCGTGTTTGCCTCTCTATACACTATGTTAAGAAAACCCTGCCCGACCCATAAGGATAATAAAGGTGCGGTAAATACATGACCAAATATAATATAAAATTTTACATAATCATCATAGTACCAATACAAATGAATTTTGAAATAATCTTTTTTCCCGCGAATTAATTCCAACTTCCCCGAAATTTGGTAATTTTAAAAAAAGTGACAACACCGGTATTATTATGAGCGAATAGCGATGCGACTACGTGCCGTGTGCCCTGCCGCCCGCCGCCCGCGGAAGGGTGCATAACGCACATTTATTAAGTTACCACTTTTTGCTCAATTTTTTAGGGGTTTTTTTAAGTTTAGCCCGGTTTTGTATGCATTAGTAGAATCAGTTATCGGTACCGGTAGGGTTTTCTTAACATACTGTATAAAGTTATAACTGTCAAAACTGGGTGAATGACAGGTGTGACTAACTGGTTTTTGTGCTTTTCGAGGCATGCTGGGATCTTGGTATGCAAATACGGTTACCGCACGCATCCGCAGATGCCCAGTAGAATAGCTCCCTGAAGTGGCAGTCGGCGGGGCACATAGCTCGTACCACATACCGGCAAGCGCAACGTAGAACACCCAACGACTAGGTGGTCGGATGACCTGACAGCAGTGGACTTCATTTGGCTGAAATGATGATGATGATCCACAGATGAAGCTAGGCAAGCATAGCCTAACCTGATTGATAGCCACAATCTCTTTTTTTTCCAAGTTTTTGTTAAAATTTAAAGTTCAGTTAATACACACATCAACAATGTCTAGGAATATTACGTGAAAGACTTATTAACCTAAAAATTATCTAGAGTTTAAAAAAAGTTTGTATAGAAAATATATTATTTATAGTTTGTATATTTTCATCTCCACCACTTCTTATGAAATAAAAAGAAAATAAAAAAAAAAATTAAAGAAAAAAATATCATGTTACAATAATAAAAAGTGAAGTTTTGAAATATTAAAAGCGATCACATACTTTCTTTATATATGGGCATATTGCCTGAAATAAATAGATTTTATTTTATTTTATTTTTATTTATTTATTTTTTATTCTTATCATTATCATCAACATCATCAACCTTTTATCGTCCCACTGCTGGGCACAGGTCTCCTCTCATACAGAGAAGGATTGAGCGTTACACTTACACCACGCTTGCTCAATGCGGGTTGGCGATTTCAGACTTATAAAGTCCAGGTTTCCTCAAGATGTTTTCCTTCACCTTCAGTCAATGATATCCAAGATATACTTAGAAAATACATATAGGTAACTTTAGAAAAGTTACATTGGTACTTGCCTGGCCTGGAATCGAACCCGCACGCTCATACTTGAGAGGCTGGTGTTTTAACCACTAGGCCACCACGACTTACTCTTTATTCTAATTTAAATATATTTTAGATTTATTGTTATGCCACGTCGATATTTGACCAGGATTATAGGCAAACTAGAGGTTTAGGCATTTTGGAAGTTTGCGCTACACTCCGCGTGGTTGTTGAAAATCTATAAACAGGCCAAAATATACATAATCTCCGGGCTATGTCACGTTATCGTGCTACAGGCGATATTGCTACACGGTATTCAGGCAGAAATCGCATCACCACTCTTAGACAAGACTGTTTTCTTCAAAATATCGCTAGGAGACAACCCAATACCAATGACCACCAATTGTTGGTTGGGGACCAAACTGTAGAGAAGAAGATTACATTAAACTGGTCAGCTTTGTGGGCTCGAGAACATTTCGGATGGAGTGATGAACAGTAATTCATGCTGCTTTTTTTCTGATGAGTCTCGGTTTGGTTTTCATCCCGATTCACGAAGATTAAGAGTTTGGCGAGTTACTGGTAGATGAAGCCGTCTCCAGCGTCCACAAGAAGTCCATTCATATCAAGGCGGGACTATCTTGGTATAGACTGGTATTAAGAGCCTTTTCACTCTAGCCTTGAAGACACATAAACTGTAGTCAGACGGAAACACCGCTGTTGACAAATTGTTCCACTCCCTCGATGTACACGGTATAAAAGACGAGGCGAAACGCTTCATCCGAATCGTAGTGGTGTCAACAACGTAAAGGTGGTTATTCGTTGTACGACGGGTCATCTGATGATGGAACGGAGATTGAGGATTTTATAGAAAACAAAAAAAAACACTTCGAAAAACATGACTCCCATTATGTGGTTTTACACCTTAGAATATAGTTCTCGACCTCCTCCTAAAGGCAAAGCTTTCAATTCTACATGAACAGTAATTTCCACTTATTTCCAACTCTGCAAAAATCTCCACTTTTCCTCGAAGTTGCTAAGGTATAATATCGCAAAAACGTGAAAGGGACAGACCCGTACCATAAGTGTTGAGAATAACTAAGAGATACGTTAGTCTAAAGAAAACAAACGGCCACTTAACTTTATTTATGTTCCGACGCAAATACATAGATGCCTTTTTATCTTGTGGTTTTCATTTTCTTTATGTGAAGGGAAACTCAAAATCTTAACTCACATAATCATGGATACTTACGAAACGCCAGAAGCTAGGTGTACGGTTCAAATTCGTAGTTTCATAATGAGAAGAGCCGGCAGTAAACTATACGGTTACTCTTTTAAAAATGATTGATTTTTACAATGTTTTCCAGTCGCTGTGGATATAGGAGGATACCATATATAGACCTAAAGTTTACAATGCCTCCAAAGTCCTCCATTTACAAAATATAGAAAAATCTGTTAAAAAGATAGATGCAATATAAAAACCCTATATTCCAGTGCCATGATTACCATTACAACCACTAATAAAGAGTTGAAATTTTAATTGTCTGTAGATTGATACAATCATGAATAATATATTTCCTAAAGAAAAAAATCGTATAGTTCTTTTTTTTTTATAATTATACCTAAACTATGATGCATTCGTTGATGGTAAAGCGTGCTAGTTTATTTAGAGCCTGCGCACTTAAAAAAACTGAGTCAATAGGAAGAAAGACGGCAGTTGAGCGAGGTGATGTAATGTTAAACCAAACAACACTACCAACGATGCTGCGCCAGAGAAAGATTGATCTGAAGACCCAGCACGACCAAAACAACGACACCGAAACAACAACATGTGGCGCATCGTACCCGGCACACGTCGCAACACAACTGGTCAGACCCGTCCTCCGTACGGCTTCACCAGACTTCATGCCGGAACACGACGAATCACTTGGCGGCAAGACTCTGTCTGGTGGGTAACATCTGCCAGCATCAGATGTTATGGCCTAACACCGCACACTCGCTTGGTCTGGTTAGCTCATGTTTTAACAAGTTACTTATATTTTGCTACTCTATGGAGTAGTGCACAGTAGTTTCAAACACCGATAGGCGCTTTATTTAAATAAACTATTTAATTATTTCTCAATATGGTAAAGGAAAACAGTGTGAAGAAACGGAATATTCTAAGACCATAAATTCGAAGTCATCGTGAGATCTTGAACCCGCACATGCCCGCACTGGGCCTGTCGTTAATTACGGTTCCCTCTCACAGATAGGAGCTCTATATCCCAGCAATGAAAAGGCTTTCAGGCTTTCCTCCTGACTTCTCCGGCTATTCAATTGTTAAGGAGTCCTAAACGTGTCAGCCATCCTTCAGCCTTTATGTAGACCTGTCTCAAAAAGGCATTAAAATATTAAGCAAAGAGCTTATCAATTTTTAGGCCAGGGTTTAAGCGAGCAATCAACCATGTTAATAATTTATTAGAGCAATTGAAAAATTAGGTTTTACGTACTACTTAAAGGGCACCATTTTAGGACAAATTAGTTCTTTAGTACCGAATGCTACAATTAGCTTATACAATTTTATTTTTAATGACTCGAAACGTATCTTTAGCTTCTAATTCTTCAAAGAAAAAATTGAAAATTTGTGAAAAAATAATATAATGGAGCCCATGTCACTTTTGTAAATATTCAATGTTGTGTTGGTTTTCGTTGTTGTACGTTACGGTATCTTTTGGAAGAAAAATAAAGTAAATACGTTTCTTTGGGGTAAAAATGATCCAAACCCATAAATAAGAAATGGTTGAGGAAACACGCGTCACATCCACGCAAAACGGCTGTCGCTCAGCATTATGCTGCAACTCTATGCAAAGGCAGAGCCCAGCGCTGGTTTTCAGCGACAGCCGGCGCCGAAGTAACGATGTCACCCGGTGCAGCAAACAATTACAAGTGAAGAGATTATCCCCTTTATTCATAAACGCTGATTAAAGTTAACTGGTGATTAGCGATTGTTTAAACATATATTTTAGACGTTTGCACGTCATTTAACTTTAATCATTGTTTATGAATAAACCCCTTAAACTTTGTGGTGATAAACCCCTTAATTCATACCGGCGGGATCCGTAACTAACTGAGCTAAACTAAGCGCCTCTCACCCCGTTGCCTTACCCCTCTGACGCCTGAAGATAGTGTTGTTCGAACGTGTTAGTACACTAACCATCACTCACGTAGTTTTAACTCATTTATTGGTGGACGGACAACGTAGTTCTAGTTTAACTTAGCTTAGTTCACTGAGTTTAGTTTTCATTTAGTTTAGCCGGCGGTGAACGTTCGGCTTTATTGTTTCCTAGGGACCCTGCAGCGCCGCAACGCTGTAGGCGCGAGCGGACTGCTGACTCGTTGACCATATTTTTGTTTATAGCTTCTTCAAATTTTGTACATGAATACTTTACATAAAAAAGCTGGACTCTTGTTTGGGCTTATACGCATATACAAAAATTAACGTTGTATAAAGAATCGCATTCCTATAACGATTAGGTTCGTAATTCCATAACTATTTAGGTGGTTAAAACCTGATGAAAACAAAATATTTGTTTTATAATAAGGGGGAAAGTATGTATTGCAAATAGGCTCATAAAAAAGGCACTTTTGATGGATAGAATTTATTTGCAAAATAAAAGTCTCTTCCTAAATGTAATTAAAAAAGCGAGAATTATATTATATTATATATGTCGGAGATCGTCGATATAATTTTAATAGAAGTTGCTGATTTGATTTACGTAGTAGAGGGGCAAACGCTTGTGACGTTATTTTGACCTTTTAAAGTCTTTTAACTTTAACCATCGTTTATGAAAAAACACCAGTGTTTAAGGGGTTTATTCATATATGATAAGTAAAATCAATTGACTAACAAACATAAAAAATGTATGGTTAAGAAGTCGCTATTTACTAGCTAACACTAACTAAACTTTAAGCAACGTTTATGAATAAAGGGCATATTGTTATCTATACTAATATAAAACTAAAATATAAACCTGAAGAGTTTGTTTGTTTGTTATTAGGCTATCCAACGCAAAAATATTTTATAAAATCCAGGAAGGTTTTAGGCTATATAAAATCACGCTGCTACCAATAGAAGCGGGGCATATGAAAAGAAACATCAAATTCCACGCGGGCGAAACCGCGTGGCCCAGCTAGTACTAAATAAGGCTACATTACTTCATTCTGTAACTTACTGTAACGAGATCGTTAATTGTGTCAGTTGTAATTGATTCGAACCCGCACCCTAATTGCGTAACAAATTATTACCTACTATCAATTGGAATCATTTTGAAGCATATTGTTAATTAATTACTCCATATATTCGCGAAATGTGTCTGTCGACAACGCACATAAATCAATGAATTTGTTGAACTGTCAAATTGAAACACATTATTATTTATGGTATGTTACGTAATTACCCTGCGTAATATGCTTAATCTCAGCGTTAATCCCAGTCGCACCCGAAGCTTTGGAGTCTGGGGCCCGCTTTACTAGTCTAACTGCTCATTTAGCTTAGCTTCGATATTTTCCGTGAAGCGACTGCCGTCGTTTTTTTTGTTGTCGCTGGGGAAAATGTCAATTACGCATCCCCGCCCGTCGGGGGACGGGAGGGGTATGTGAGAGCCTCCCGGTATACCCACTAAAAACCCCAGCGGCACTCCGGCGTCGCCTTGGTGGCGGGGGACTGGGACAAAGCGGAGCCTTGGCTACCAGCCCCCCACCGGCGTTATGCTCGCCTCATACGGCGGGCCCTCATTTGCCCCTACACAGGGAGGGGCCGTAGCTC
Organism: Sesamia inferens; assembly: GCA_037179545.1. Classification (NCBI taxonomy): domain Eukaryota; kingdom Metazoa; phylum Arthropoda; class Insecta; order Lepidoptera; family Noctuidae; genus Sesamia; species Sesamia inferens. The sequence goes on along the minus strand of CM073939.1, from coordinate 3,432,599 downwards.
AGCCACCCTCACGGTGAGCGCGTGGCGGGTGCGGGCACCCCCGTGCCTCACGCCCGCCGCTCACCTCAGGGAGGGAGAAAGCGGGCGAAATCCCGCCTTCTTCTGCCCCTACACCGCCTGCGGAGCGCCGGAGCGAGGGGATCCTCCTCTCGCTCGCGCTCCGCGGTCTCCTTCTGCGACATCACGACCTTGCAGAAGGAGGCCATCGCCGCCCAGGCCTCTTCGCTCCCCACCATCGCTCTGACGACGGCGGGCAGTGAGAGGTCCCCTTCTACAGTCGCGACAAGATCGCGACGTGTCACGGCCCACGACGGGCACACCGCTAGAGTGTGTTCCGCCGTGTCCTCCGCCGCGCCGCAACCGTGGAACGACGGCGTTTCCTCTCGCCCTATCCGGTGCAGGTACCTGCCGAAGCAGCCGTGACCGGAGAGTACCTGCACCAGACGGAATAAGAGGAACCCGTGACGCCTGTCGAGCCAGTCATTCAGGACCGGCCCGATGGCGTCGAGGGTACGGCGGCCGAACACCGCGGAGGCGATGTCCCGCGTCCAGTGCTGGACGATGGCGTCCCTCGCCTCCCGGCGGACGGCCTCCCTCACCTCTGGGGCCGGACGCTCGCCCAGCGCCCTGCGCCCCGCCGTCCACTCGTACACTCTGGCGAGCACCCACGCCTCGAGCTCCCAAGGCGGGGTGCCCGCCAGAGCGCACGCCGCTGCGAAGCCTACCGTACGGTAGGCCTGCGCTGCCCGCTGGGCGATGGCCCTTTGCGCCACCGCGCCCGAAGAGCGGTGACGTTCTCCCTCCTATGGAGGCAGTCCGCCCAGATGGGGGCCCCATAAAGGGACATGCTCTTCAGTATGCCGGCTTATAGACGCCGGCACCGCATGCTTGGCCCTCCCAAATTTGGCATGAGCCATGAGAGGGCGCCCGCAGCCTTCAGCAGGCGCGTCGACAGCCCGCTGAAATGCGGGCCGAAGCGCCACCTGCTGTCCAACATTCTGCCGTCTGTCCTCCACTACCAGAAGGCGCTATCGAAGCATTGCAGTTAGACGAATTGTTGGACTTATGAGGGATCCTACAACCCGTAACGACTGCCATTAGATGTTCTTATGGTAATCGGGACCAACGGCTTAACGTGGTTTCCGAGGCAGACCAGAGCAAATATTCATATTCATATATTTGCACTGCGTGGGGATTGAACCCGTGCCTCCTTGCGCAGCGGCCGCGTTCGCTACCGCTACGTCACGGAGGCTGTCAACTGTCTGTCGGATTGGTACGATATAATATATGTATATGCGACGTAGTACATTTTGGTGCTATCAAATTCAGTGCGAACACAAACACTCCATACTTAAACACGCCATGGAAATACTTCACAGAATACAGGCACTTGCTTACATTTTCTCCTATCGTGTGTGACCTAACAATGGAAAAGCACATACCTCCGTGCGTCGAATAACAAGTGACTGTTATTCGTCCGTCTGTATTAAGGCTGTCAAGTTGTCCTGGCTTACTCCACATACTTATATTAGTTTAGAATTTGTTATGAACCAGTGAAAGTTATTTTGTTTATCTTGGCTAGGAAAGCTAAGCTAAGCTAAGCTTGGAAAAAGTTAAAATTTGTGGAATCTTGATCGTGACGTCCAATAGTCAAACTGTGATAGTTTTATTTTTTCAGTTTGACACTATTATCTTAAATTAGCTGCGCCTTGTGGTTTCACTCGCATAAGATTCTATCCCAGGGGTATATCAAGATTAAAAGCATCCTTTGTGTTATCCCTGCTTGTAAACTAAATGTGTGTCAAATTTCATCTAAATCCGTGCAGTAGTGTATGTCTAAAAGAGTAATAAACATTCATCCATACTCACAAACTTTTGCATTTTCAATATTAGTAGAATACTTTCAGCTGGACATGATATGCAATTTTTTTTATATCATTTAACTCCAGAGTATGAACCATGTGAAAAAATCAACAGGCATAAGAATTATTTTTAGGGTTCCGTAGCCAAATGGCAAAAAACGGAACCCTTATAGATTCGTCATGTCTGTCTGTCCGTCTGTCCGTCCGTATGTCACAGCCATTTTTTTCCGAAACTATAAGAGCTATACCGTTGAAACTTGGTAAATAGATGTATTCTATGAACCGTATTAAGATTTTGATAAAAAAATAAAAATAATAAATATTGGGGGCTCCCCATACTTAGAACTGAAACTATTTTTTTTTTTCATCAAACACATACGTGTGGGGTATCTATGGATAGGTTAGTTTGTGTGACAGATGCTTCCACAGTAGAAGAAAGTGGTTCCCCCCCGCTAACTTCTAAAATAAGAAAATGAAAAATCTAAAACCATATCATGTAGTACATTACTATAAAAACTACCAACGGAAGTTGTTTTAAACATTTTTTAATACCTCGTAAATTGTAAACCGTTTTTTGACGCGTAATCTTTCATACAAATAACTTAAATCCTTTAATTTCATAAATCAATGGTACGGAACCCTTTGTGCGTGAATCCGACACGCACTTGGCTGGTTTTTAATACCTTCCTAAGTCACATCGCCAGTGACTCGCAAACACCTATTGCGGATTTATAATAATTAGATCCGGATATATCGAGTGAACGTCGTAAAATTTACGAAAGGTAACTATTTTTCAATGTTGTGCATTTATTTATTTGTCAGTTATTTTAAATAGTAATTAATGAATACATTATGTTAATGTTATAATAAAATGCAATAATTACTGTACTTTAAAAATCACTACAAGATTTTAATGGTTTTTACAACATGTTGATATTGCATTGTTTTTTTGTTCTGATTGAAATATATTTGTTTCCTTTTATACTTTCAGATGGAGTTGGTAAAATTTTACAATGGTTAGATGATTCGAAAACGAAGTCAATCTCCGGTAATCAATCTCAGTCTTCAGAATCCGACGAAGGTGATCATTTAGAGTCAGATTCATGTTCAAAACTGATGGAAGCGACAAGGGTACTGCAGACAAAACCTTACCGCCAAGCGATTTGTCGTGTGCCGATGATGTCTGGGGAAGCCGTACGGAGGACGGTTCTGAACAGTTGTGTTGCGATGTGTGCCGGGCACGATGCGCCAAATGTTGTTGTGTTGGGATTTTGGTCGTGGAGGGTCTTCAGATCAATCTCCCTTTGGCGCAGCATCGTTGGTCGTGTTGTTGGGTTTAACATTGCATCACCTTTTTTTTTTTTTTTTTTTTTTTTTTTTCTCGAGTGGAAATGCCTTTACGCACCATACCCGTCGCTAGCTAGGCGACGAGCGTGTGTGGGACTCGCCCGGCCGAAGCCGGGAATACCCACTAAAACCACCCGGTTACCGTCGGGCCCTGTGTTGAGAGTGTCACGGGGCCGACCCGAAGGCCAAGTACTCCGTGACACCCTCAGGGCTTGCCGGCCCTCCCCTGTAGGGCCGGTTTCCGCGCCAAAGGGGGATTACCCGGTAACGGAATAATCCCCAGACGTGGTGACCGCTGTGCAATGCACGTGCGGGAGCTACCCGCACGCGCTGGTCACACCCTGGGGCTAAAGGAGACGGGGGTTCGTCCCCCGCCTTCTTCGCCCCACCCGTCTACGCCGGAGGGGAGCGGCAAGTACGTCCTCTTCCCGCTCCCTCTCCGCAGCCTCCTTCTGCAAGAGGACGGTCTCGCAGAAGGAGGCGGCAGCCTCCCATGCCGTCTCACTTTCAACCATGGCTCGTACCATGGTTGCCAGTGAGAGGCGTCCGCCTCCGAGCGCCGCAACGAGATCGCGGCGCTCGTTTCGCCAGGCCGGGCACTCCACCAAGGTGTGCTCGGCCGTGTCGTCGGGGGAGTCGCAGTGATGACACCGCGGTGACTCCTCCCGACGGGCGACTCGGTGCAGGTAGTGGCCGAAGCACCCATGTCCGGTCAGTACCTGCACTAGGCGGAAGGTAAGGCTGCCATGCCGGCGCCCAACCCATCCCTCCAACACCGGACGAATCGCTCCAATCGTCCGGTGGCCGGCAGCTGGGGAGCGGAGCGCCTCCCTCCACCGGCTCAGGGCCTCCCCCTGAGCCGCTAATCTGACCCGCCTTACTTCCTCGAAGGCGGGTCGTTCCCCCCGTTCCCGGGCCGCGACACGGTGTCGATGCACCTGGGACAGAACCAGGGCATCGACCTCCCACGGGGGCGTGCCCGCGAGCACGCAGGCCGCCCCATGACTGACCGTGCGGTATGCCCGCACGGTCCGTGTCGCGATGACCCTCTGCGGCCTCCGCAGCAGGGCCACTGTGCGCCGGGAAAGGCGCTCCGCCCACACCGGGGCTCCGTAGAGTGCCATCGACCGCACCACTCCCTGGTACAGCCGACGGCACGCCGAATTCGGCCCCCCCAAATTGGGGAGGAGCCGTCCGAGTGCGGCTGCGAACGAGCACAGCCGTGGGGCGAGGAGCCTGAAATGCTCCTCGAAACTCCAGCGGGGATCCAGGATCAGGCCGAGGTACTTGATGTGCACCTCGACGGGAACCCGGACCCCCTCCACTCGGATACGGAGACCCGGTGGGGTTCTGCGTCGTGGGGCGTGGAAGGTCATGGCCCTCGTCTTCTCCAGAGCCACTTCCAGCCCCAGGAGGCGGATGCGCCGGACGACCAAAGAGGTGCCGACCGACGCAAGGTGAACCGCCTCCTCCCAATCGCGCGCCCTGGCCGCGACTAGGGTGTCGTCCGCGAAGCAGACGACGTCCATCCGCGGCAAGAGCGCGCCACGCAGAACCCAATTGTACCCCAGGTTCCAGAGCAGGGGACCAAGCACTGATCCCTGGGGTACTCCAACAGTTACGGCCCACGACTGGACGCGACCCTCCGCGTCCTCGTACAGGACCCTCCTCTCCCGGAGGTAGTCTCGCACGAGGGCGCAGAGGTAGAGGGGCACTTCATGGAACTTCAGTGCCGCCTCTATGCATTCGTGGGGGAGGGTGTTGAACGCGTTCGCGATGTCTAGCGACACCGCGACTACACCCTCACCCCTCGCTGTGGCCGCCTCAGTCCACCTCTTGAGGCGAGCCACCGCGTCCATCGTGGACCGGCCGGTCCGAAAGCCGTACTGGCAGTCCGCCAACTGCGGCCCACGGCTTTCCAGGTGCTCCTGGATGCGAGAGGCGATGATCCTCTCAAAGCATTTTCCGCTTTCATCCAGGAGCACGACCGGCCTATAACCCGACGGTGAGTCGGCAGGACGTCCGTCCTTGCGAAGGAGGCAGAGCCTGCCCACCCTCCACCTCCTGGGGAAGCGGCCCGTCGCGATGCATGTGTCCATGACCGCGCGGAACCGGTCCCCCAGGGGCTCTATGGCAATTGCCATCACCTTCGCAGGGACGCCGTCCGGGCCCGGAGCCTTGTTCTTGGCTCGGAGCCTCTCCCTGACGGAGTCCAACTCACCGTCGGATACGGGAGGCCCATCGGTCCACACCTCCAGAGTGGATGAACTGGAGGCGGGCATCCTGGGGGGCGTGAAGGGTCCCGGGTTCGGAAACAGAGTTTCCAGGACCCTTCTAAGTAGGCCCGGCTCCATACAGGATGTGGGGGGTGCCGCTCCCTGCAGCTTCCCCCTCACCACCCTGTAGGGCCTTCCCCAGGGGTCGCTGTCGAGGAGTGCGAGGAACTCCTCAGCGGCAGCGACCTTTGCCCTGCATATGGCGGTACGCAGGGCTCGATGAGCCTCCCTGTATGCCCGGCGAAGACCGTCCTCTTCGCCGGGCGCCCTTACGGCGCGCCTCCTGCACCTCTGGTAGGCGCGCCGTGCAGCCATACTGGCGGCACGCAGGTGAGCGAGTTCCTGCGTCCACCAGTATGTCCGCTTTTTCCGGCGGGGTCCCTGGGCCCTCGGCATGGCGGCGCTGCAGACCACTTCCAGGTCCTCAGCGAGTAGGTCCGCCATGCCGTCCGCGTCTCCAATGAGGTGGGCCGGTGGTTCGGCCCACGCTCGGAACGTCGCCGCCTCCTCGGCAACGTCCCTCCGGAGATGTGCAAGCGCCCACCTCGGGAACGAGGAGGCGCCTGCCGCTGGGCCCAGGTGGAGCGGGGCCGCTGGCCCCGCAGTGGAGATCTCGAAGCGGACGTACCTGTGGTCCGAGATCTCCACCGCCGTCTCTACCCGCCAGTTCCGAACTCGGTCGGCTAGGGTCGAGGTGGCCAGGGTGACATCCACTATTGATTCACCCTGCCACCTCACACACGTCGGGGTGTTGCCCCGGTTGAGGACCTGGAGACCCAAGCAGTGGGCCCACTCCACCAGGTCCTCACCGAAGACGTTCGTGACGGGAGACCCCCACGCGCCATGCTTGGCGTTGAAGTCTCCCGCCACCAACACGGGGCGTGGAGCCGCCCTCCTGACCGTCCCCTCGACAGCCGCCAGGAGGCGCTCGAATTCGGCCCGGCTGCGATTGGGGGAGAAGTAGGTCGAAATGACCACCACTCCCCCCCACTGAACCGCGACGAACCCCGGACCCCTCTCCCTAAGAACGAGAGGGGGGCCGGTGCTCGCGGCGGGTCGCGTGATCGCAGCCAGGCCGTCCGACGACCCTAACCAATTGACCGAGTTCGGAACAAAGTATGGCTCTGCCACCACCGCCAGGTCTGCTCCCCACTCCGCCATGTCCTGACACAAGAGGTCCTGTGACGTGGCGGAGTGGTTGACATTAACCTGTAGAATGGCACCGATGGACCTACTGGGCATTAGCAGTGTCCATCGGTGTCCCTTCCGTTGCGGTGGTCGCAGAGCCGGCCGCTGGTGGTCCCGCTGGCGGTCCCACTACGGGGCGGCCTCGGACCGGAGGGGCTCCGCATGCGGCGCCGGCCATTCTGTGGCCGCTGGGCAGGCCCCTGTCTGCGCATAGCGCGCATTTAACAGGGGCCTTACAGGCCGCAGCCAAATGGCCCTCCTTGCCGCACCGGAAGCAGAGCCGGCTCCGGTCCTTGGCGGAGGGGGGGCAGAGCGCCGCAGTGTGCCCCCTCGCGAGGCACCTGCGGCAGCGCATTGGGCGCTGCTCTAAAAGGTGGATGGTGGCCACACTCCAGCCCACCACCACCTTGCCCCGTTCCGCCAGCCCCTTCGCGGCCTCTATGGGGCACGAGACCCGGACCGAGCCCGTGCCCCGCGCCCCCAGGGCTATGGTGCCCACCCGGAGTTTGTCGGGCGGGCACTTGACTGCCTCGGCCAGGGCCCCCCTCACCTCCTCCGGGGTGAGGGACTCATCGAGGCCCGCCACGCGGATCTCGGCAATTTTCGTGGGCCGGGTAATGTCGGCCACCTCCCCGACCACCTCAGCCAATTTCTTGGCCAAGGCGTCGGCCTGGGAGGGGGAGGTCTCTGTTGGGAGCTCGATAAGCCAAGCTCCCGTCATGGACCTCCTCGCCTTACCCGGCCCAACCCCGATCTCCGCGAGGCTGATGGCCGCCCGCGCCTTCCGGAGGACGTCCACGTACGTGGCGCCCTCCTTCACGGCCGCGGGCTTGAGGGCCATCAGCACGGCGGGCCTCTTCGGCGCCCTAGGTGCCCTCTTGGCTGCCTTTTTCGGGGCCGCCGATTTGGGCCCCTTAGGCTTCTGCGCCGGAGCGGGAGCCGGGGCAGCAGTGGCCTTCTTCTTCTTACGGACCACTGTCGCCCACGTCTCCCGCCCCTCCAGCACCAGAGGCTGCACCTGAGCGGAGCCTCCGGCGATCTGCTCCTGGGCCCGTTTCTGCTCAGGGGCAGGGGCTTCTGCCCCTCCGCGCCCGCTCGGACCCTTCGGCTTCTTTTTTGCAGCCGGCCTAGCCTTTTTAGGCATGTTGGCCGGCGGCATCAAAGTCGCCGGCTCAGTCTCCCGCCGCTCCCTCTCTTGGGGCTGGCTCGCTCGCCTCTCGGCCGCCAGCGCGGGGCGATGGGACTTGGCCGGCAGGAGCCGACCATCCTTATCGAGGCCCTCCAGCCGCGCTGTGATGACGCTACCAGCGTAGTTCATCAGCTCGCGCTGGAGGACCTCCATACCCCGGGCAAAATCGTCCCGCGTTATGCCCCGGACAGGGGGGGGCTGCGGGACCGGCGCCGGGACCGGCTCTTGGGGCCGCTTCTTCTTGCTGCGCGGGCTTCCCCTTTCGGAGAAAGCCCTGCGCAGCGCCGCCACCTCTTTCTGCAAGGCTGCGAGCTGCCCTTGCAGGCGTTTGTTGTCCGCCCGCAGCCTTGCTACCTCCTCGTCCTCCTGCCGGGAGGCCAGGGAGTTGACCGCCTCGAGCATTTTACTCGACGCCTCCCTGATCTCCCGGATGCAGGTACCCTTGAGGTTCCGGGACTTCTTCAATACCCCCTCGATGGCCGCCGCCCCTTCCTCAGCCTTCGCCCGAAGGTCCTGAGGTGCAGCCACCGAGGGAGCAGTCCCCTTGCCCCTTCTAGTTTTGCGGGATACCGTCTCGGAGTCAGTCAGTGTGGACTCCGAGTCCGACGGACCATCCCGCAAAAACCTCCTGGCCTGGGAGAGCCCCACCGAATGGTGGGACCCGCCCCTGCCAGCTCCCGTCTTCAGGATCTTGGAGGCCGGTCTCTCCGGGGTTCCGGATCCAGCCTCCTCACCTTCCGACCCGCTCTCTCGCGTGTCGCGAGCCCCCTCGCTTGATTCCACCGCTACCACCGACAATCGTCCGGTGGCACCGGCGGAATCAAGCGCCATCATTAGCCTAACAGCGTCGCTTTCTGCTTCGCTGGCCGCCGGAGTACGCACGAACCTCCCCTTGGCGTCCCTCCGCGGCCGCGAAGCAGCAACTCCCCTGGAGTTTTGCCGACCTCTCCTCGCGGTCGGCACCTTCGGGGCTGGTAGGCCCTCCTCCTCAGAGGTCAGCTCCGCCGACCCACTTCCCTTCTGAGCATGGCCGCGTGGTCGCTTCCTTACGGAAGCCGGTCCACGCGGCCGTTCGTCCACATCTCTTCTGTCATCGTCGCTGCCAGTAATATTAACGACAGCAGGGGCCTGGTCGCCTACCCCTGCGCGTTCTTCGGAAACCAATTTAACATCCGCAGCCCCGGGTAGCTGCGGACGCCGGGCGTCAGCCGGATCGCAAGACAAAACCATATTCTTAGCCGACATTTTCATTTACGATATGGGTGATACGCACATCGCTTCCCCAAGGCGATGCGGCCGCTCTTTTTGGGAGGGTATTAATCCTCCCGAGGCCCGCGGATGCCTCCGGTGCAGGATATACCGCCCGCTATTCGGTATCTAAACCTAAGTAACTAAAACTAAATATTTTTGGTTTTTTTTTTTAAATTTTAAGCATTTTGTCTTTGGTTTTTTAAATTTTTATTTATTTTCTCTTTGATTTTTTATATTTTTTTTTTTTTTTTTTTTTTTCCCCTTTAATAAGATAAAAGAAGTAAACCTAAACCTAACTCTAAACCTAAAACTAACCTAAACCTAACCTAACCTACCCACCACCCGACACCGTGGCCGTAAACCTCCAATGGCCACTGATGCCCGTAGACCGCAGGTTGAGGAGAAACCCACGGTCTTCTCCCACTCGGTCACGCGACGTGACCCCTAGACCGTGGACTGTCAAGACGGCCCGCGGTCCACCCACCTCACTCCCTATTCGTGCGCTCCGCTACAGAGCGCAAATAGGGAGTCCTCGGGAGCGCCTCCTCCGCTCCGGCAGAAATTCGCCATGGACAACAATCTCCTCCCGCACAGTAGTCACGAAGAGATTGCTGCCCATGCCCAGGGTGCACCGGCCCAGCGTCTGCTCGTCCTCGGGTCTAAAAACCAGAGGACCAGCAGGCACTGAGCACTCGGGGAGGTTTTCTGCCACGCACCCCAACATTGCATCACCTCGCTCAACTGCCGTCTTCCTTCCTATTCCCTCAATCAGAGTGAAGAGGTTCTTAATAAACTAGCGCGCTGTACCATCAACGATCGCATCACTGCTTACCATCAGGTGGGATTGCGGTCAAGCGTTGGTTTTTAATTATTAAAAAAAAAAACAATGTAACACATACATAACATACATGAACAACCCACCATCAACATCAATTCTAAAAAGCTCGAAATTATTGAATTATATAATTCTACAAAGGGTGCGGTTGACACTGTAGACCAGAAGTGTTCGATCCGAAATGGAATAAAACCCATGAAAAGGAGGCCGTTTGCTTTAGAAATGGCGGACGAACTGAATGAAGCCTTGGCTGCAAGAGATGAAATCTCTCAAGGTGTGCACACACATCGGTGCCCCGTAAAGGGCCATGGACCGCACGACCCCCGCGTAAAGGCTCCTACGGGTGCCGTTTGGTCCCCCCAGATTGGGCAGCAGCTGGCTCTGGGCAGCTCCGGCCCGCTCCACTCTGGGTGCCAAACGTAGGAAGTGGTCCTCGATGTTCCATTGGCTGTGGAGGACAAGTCCCAGGTAACGTAATTCGTAACCTCGACGCATTACTTACTGTCTTAAAGGGCACAACTGTTACTGGATCTAATAATCTATTTAGAATGTTCCCGTGATATTCAAAAGTGTAATAATGTACATGCAGTACAGCTCGATTGATGCTTTTTGAAGCCTCTGTTGTGGGTCACTCACTGAGCAGAGCCTCACCTCAGCTGAACGGTGAATTGATTACCCTAACTTGCTACATGCTCCAAACCGTTATAAAGTTGGATTCGGGCTGTATTTTTGGGCATAAGCAGATTTATAATAGTAATCTACAAAAAAAGTTTTCATTCATGCAGCTCTACTCATCATCTCAATATTAATCCCAGTCGTATCCGAAGCTTTTTCAGCTTTGGAGTCTAGGGGCCGCTTTACCAGTCTAACTGCTAATTTTGGGTAAACTTCGATATTTTCCGTGAAGCGACTGCCGTCTGACCTCCACAACCCGAAGGCGATATCGAAGCATTGAATATGCAGCTCTACTATTAGCTCATACTATTATTAAAAGCTTACTCATAGTTAATTTTCTACCCATCCATCTTAAGGGGAAATAAAAATAAAATGCAAATATTTAAAAATTCTTAGGTTATATTTGTTTCTTACTTATCTGTATGCTTAAACACTAAATTACATTAACATTAAGTCTAAATCAGTCAAAATGTTGTGGTGATTCGCGAACTCAAGGATTTTAGACTGCGGGGTCGATATAAAAGGTACAGAATAAACTTAATACCTGAAGTATTCTCTATCAATCAACCAGCACCCTTATTGCGTAACAGAATATTACTAGCATTTGGTATCATTTTGAAGAATATTGCATATCCATTGCCCCAAATGTTCAAAAAAAGTGTCTGCCCATTGACGTAAATAACGTAATGCATGTTGTTCAACAGTCCAAGTGAAACCCATTGCTGCTAATAGAGTTTTACACAATTATCCTTTCTGGTTTAGGTTAGATGGCAGATTTTGGTTGAGAGGTATAGTAGAACTCTTAACCTACATAAATAGGTTACTTAGATTAGGATTTCACCTTAAATGACATCTGACGTAAAAAGCAAGCGCGTTCTTTAGAAAAAAGAAGAAGATGATGAATTGAGTATTAAGTAACAACAGACAGAATGAGAAAGGGAGAATGAACAAAGTTAGACGTATGAGAAGGACAGAGTAAGAGAAGTTAAAGTAAGATTGAATGTCACACGCTAATTAATACATTATCTGTCTATTCAGCAAAAAAGACATCTAAAACTCCTATCTAATATTTTTTAATTTTCTTTCTCACTTGAGTTCGCAAATATTGCCAACAGCACAAGCTAATCCAAGTTTCTTAAAAACTACAACATAATTAAAATAAATGAATATTTTTTTTACATTTAAATGCATAATCTAATAGGAATGATAATTTTGAATATTACAAAAAAATCTACACTGTACAGATAACTATTTGGCACGATGTTTTGCACTAGATGACAAATGATGCCGTTAGAAATTGTAGAACATTCTCAATGTGCTAAATTTAATCTCACGGTGCAATTTCATTGAATATGGCTTTAATTAAGTTGAAGCAACAATAAGTATGCCATAGGCAATTAAATTGCACCGTGTAAATCAGTCCTTATTCTAGACTGCGCTTAATTCGGCCTGTCAATCTCTGGTTTGAAGATATTGACATCAATAGTGACAATTTGTTCATTCCTAAACACTGCCTTATCATTAAAATGTGCTTCAGCATTTTTCGGACCATAGGTACCGTTTTCTATTGGAATAGATGTTTTTCTGGCTAGCGCTGTGCATTGGAAGTCAACGGAAGCGCGGTATTGGCTTACTTTCGGCTGTGTTGAACCTTCGGCAAGGTATCCAAGTCTGCGTCTACACATTTCCACTCTTACAGTGTACTTAAACATGCTGATTTTGACGATGAAAGCACATTTGTCGTGTAACAGAAGCAACTTGTATTTTGTTTTGCAGGATGCTGTAGACTTCAGCTTATCTTGGAAGCTTTCTATTAAGACCCTTATCTTCGTTGAGTGAATTGCGATGATCTTGTGCATATATTCTAAATGTTCTGTTAGTTCTGTAAAGGAAAATGAGTCGCAGTTGCCGGTTATGGGGCAGAACATGGTGTCATATTTGCATCTTTCTTCGTGCTCGACTCTATTATCTGCTAAGAGACGTTCTGCGCATCCGCGGCTGTGAACAAATGAAAATATTATTACATTGTGATTCTAAAATGCTTTGATTTTTATTTATTATTATTTATAAGTACATTAAACATCTGTATCTAGGGGATGAAAGTGATTTGCATATCTACTAAATATTTCAAATGTTAGTTTATATTATGTTTATTTGTTTTCGTTGTAAAATGATGGTGATTTTAAACTGTAATTAAATTTTTTGGAATATACCTACATTATTATTTATTATGTAAGTTTCAATCTTTGAATATAAAAGGAATATACTGTAAAATGCAATTAAAAATATGATAACCAATATATTTAAAATTAATCACACACAACATTAATTTGGCATGATTCCTTCAATTCTTAATAATTATTTGTTATGCCTTCTAATTATGAATTTTTTAATTAGGATCAAGGGACTGGAACAATTTGCCAGCGGCGGTGTTTCCGTCGGACTACAATTTGAGTGTCTTCATGGCTAGAGTGAATAGACTCTTAATAAACTAGTGCGCTTTACCATCAACGATTGCATCACTGCTTACCATCAGGCGGGACTGCGGTCAAGCGCTGGTTTATAAATTAATAAAAAAAAAAATATGCTGGAATTTTATCGTCATATGTAATTAAGTATAAAAACAAAATACATTTGCTAGAACACCGTAAAGGCATAGATATCAGAATAAATTTAATATCTCTGTGGGTAAACGCGTAATTTTTTGCCTCTGTATAAAATCAAATTAATTTACTGTTTTAGTGCAGTGTTTTTTGTGGTAGACGACACTTTTTATGGAAGTTACCAGTAAATGTTGAAAGCTTGACATATTTGACATATTTTCACATTTCCACTAATTTTCTGGTAACATTTATGCAGAAATAAAAAATCTGTGACTATTTCAACTGTCTAGCAATCACAGTTTATGAGATACAGCCCGGTGACAGATAAACTGATAATTAGAACAGATAGATAGTGGAGTCATAGTAGAGTCCCGTTTTTAACCTTTGAGAACGACATCTTAAAATGGATAAGAAATAAAGCGAATGGTATTGAGTATTGTCGTAAACGTAGATATAATAAGATCTTAGAAAGGAAAAACATAAAGACAAGGTGACTTTGCAGTAAAAATAGAATCGAAACGTACAAGGTCTTTAACAGATCTGGCGAGCCGCTGCTGTGGTTGTTTATCGCCTGAAATGACCGTATAGATCTTTATCCTTCAATACACGAAAAAAGAAAATAACTTTGTTGATACAGAAAACCTCAATAACAAATGAGTACTGGACATATTTTTGAAAAATAAAGGTTTTAAAAATAGTGAAAAACCCTGCCTCCTAAATTAGCCTGATCTGTGACTTAGGAGTCAGTGTTCTATTGTAGCTTCATCATCATCATTATCAACCTTTTTATCGTCCCACTGCTGGGCCTAGTAAGTCGTGGTGGCCTAGTGGTTAAAACACCAGTCTCTCAACTATGAGGGCGCAGGCTCGATTCCAGGTCAGGCAAGTACCAATGTAACTTTTCTAAAGTTATATGTACTTTCAAAGTATATCTTGGACACCAATGGCTGATTATAACGTGAAGGAAAACAATCCTGGACTTTAAGTCTGACATCGCCAACTGGCATTGAGCAAGCGTGGTGATTATGTTCAATCCTTCTCTGTATGAACCTGAGCCCAGCAGTGAAACGATAAAAAGGTTGATGATGATGATGATGTTCTAGGCATATGTGGTAGAAATATCGATCAATAGGAGAATGTTGTTTGCCTTTTAAAAAAACGCCTGGTCAGTGCTGCCCCTTAGCAATAAAATCGTAACATATCGTAAACTGTAGTCTATCAGTTTCGATTTATTGGGCAAACAAGTGTTCTTATTAGTCACGGTTATCGTCGACTTTTATGTGGCGTTTACGATTCTCGGTGGGAAAATAATTGTATTTTTGGTTTGATTTTTGATGTACTGAGGTCGAATTATGATGTGATTCTAAGATCAATTTATGCAATTAGCTTATCGCAGATGAGTTGTTACTTAGTCTTGATTAACGCATTAGTGCTTATAGGATACAAGAGTCCGGTATAATCGATAGCAGGTCAAGCTGAAAAATTCCAATCAACCTTGAATCCTAATGCTTCGGCAACAAAATTGAAAATCTACTGATTAATGACTCCTAAAAGAGAAATAAGTTAATTACTCTTGCCAACGATTTAAGAGTTATAATTTTTATGCATAGTAGTTAAAATCAATAGTAGTTAAAAGTGCTACATTTTTTAAGGTTGTAAAGCAAAAGATGCCAACAAGACCCTATTTTCTACTAATCTTTAGTTGCCTATTTGTGTTTACCTCTCTCTAGCAGCGGGATGAATCTCATGAGCCATAATTGGTATACAAGTGAAATTTTTAATAAACCTATGTAAGGCTATTCAAGTTACAAAAGTACATAATTTGGCTGCTTCTTTAAAGGATTTTTGCTACTACGAGGGTTAAACTGAAAGTTCTTAGAAAATCAAAAACTGATAACATTAGCCAGTTATTAGTTTTATTATTTCTTTTCAATATATTGTCCATTCACGTCAATACACGGTGTATGTGTGCATGTGATGGAACCACTGGGAAAAGCACTTTGCCCACTTGTCCTTAGGGGTCTCTTCAGTGGCATCGCGATATGCAGCCACCGCTTCTTCAGCATTCATAAACCGCTTTCCTTTAAGTTTTTCTTTAATTTTTGGAAATAAATAAAAATCACAAGGCGCGAGGTCTGGACTATATGGCGGGTGACCCAATAATTCAAAGTTTGATGTCGCCAAATAGTCGATCGTTCGCTTGGCGGTGTGCGACGAGGCGTTGTCGTGGTGAATGAGGATCCTACTGCGAGGTCGTTTCTCTCGAACTTTTTCCAAGAAAAGTGGGAAACAATTGGTAGTGTACCATTCTGCAGAAACTGTTTTTTGATCCTCTAACACAATTGTTGCGAAATGACCTATCCTTCCAAAGAACGAGGCCACCATTTTTTTCCCGCACTTCGATCTTTCTTCACTTTAGTTGGCAACTCCTCGAAAGGAAACACCCACTGAGCAGATTGTCTTTTGGTTTCAGGATCATAACAGTAAATCCAGCTTTCGTCACCTGTTAGTATGTCGAACACAGCATTTGAGTCACCTCCGTTAAATCTATCAATCATTTTACGGCACCAATCCACACGATGGAGTTTTTGAGCCTCAGTCAAATTATGAGGTATCCACCGGGCGCAAAGCTTCCTGACCGCTAAATGTTCGTGGAAGATTTTGTGCACTTGTCTCATACCGATGCCTAAGCTTGTCCGAATCTGCTGATAGGTCACTCTTTTGTCAGTCTCTATCATACGCCGCACAACACAGATGTTATCTTCAGTCGTCGCCGTAGAAGGCCGTCCCTCACGTAAATCATCAGTGAGATTAGTGCGACCACGTTTAAACTCATTAAACCAGTTGTAAACAGTCGCACGAGATGGGGCTTCATCGTGAAAGGTCAATCGTAGTCTATCATAACTTTCTTGATGACTTAAATGACATCGCAAGTCATAAAAAATCATTGCACGAAAATTTTCTCTTGTTAAATTCATGTTGACGTGACACAGACAATTTTCAATTTGACGCCAAATCGTATAACTAATGACAAATGAATGAAATATATACTCAGTAATATTGCCAAAGAATTCTATTTTCAAAATTTAGAATTATTTTTTTATTTTATTGTTTATAAGTGGCCAGTTCTAAGAACTTTCAGTTTGACACTCGTATCAAAGGTTATGATGCATGCAGCCTTAAGCTTCCGTAATTAATCTTACTTCATGCTACTAATTTATAAATAAGAAAATTTTTATGTATCGTCATCATTATCTCAGCCAATAAACGTCCACTGCTGGACGTAGGCCTCCCCCGAAGATCTCCACGACAATTGGTCCTGCGCCTCCCGCAGAGGACTTAAGTACAATGCAATTTATGCAAAAAAAAAAAAAACTCAATAGATTTAGATGATATTTCGTATACAAATGTTTTATCAAGATTAACATAATCGCTTTTATCCAAATACTCCTCGAGATCGAAACCTTATGCGGGCCAAACTGTGGGGCGCAACTAGTAAGAGAGAGATTCTGTATAACAGATACACTAACCTCGAAGCGATAAGCCGCTTTGACATCGAAACACTTATGATATTAGTTTTCAAGTTACATGTAAAATTCGTATTTCCTTTGAAACAGAATCGTCATCGAAACTGAAGAGACCCCTTCATCTCTACAACGTGACTGCCAATACTATCAAGTCTCGAGTGCAATCTACATATATTTCACCTTTGATTTCGACTCTCTATCAAAATCACAGTCAACTTTGTTTTGTTTACAATAATTTTGTTTTTGACAAGTCTATCAAGATCTTATTGATCTTGATATCGATAAGGACTCTGTTGTTCAGCTATAAACGCCCTGTACATGTCATATATCTGCTGATTATCATTATTTTATTATCGTTGTATTCCTGGACGTTGTAGACATAAGGAGTCGTAATATATTATGTATTGCTATACATAGATGGCTATATACGGAGATCTGATTGGACAGGATTCAGTCTGTCTTTTCTGTTCCAAATGTTTCAAAGTAATGTAATTTCAAGTTAAACAAAAATTTACTTTATCACAATGTCTAGAAAGTTGTTTTAAGAGTGTCGTATTTTTTTTCTTTGTAAATTAAAATTAGTTCTTGACCGCAATCCCGCCTAATGGTAAGCAGTAAATCAATCGCTAATGGTAAAGTACGTTAGTTTATAATTTTAAGTATTCTTGAAAAGGTTATTTAAATGTTTGAAGATATGGTGTAAACTAATTTGACACCTAAATTATTATAATTGAAATTGTTCCAGAACCTCGATGTCTGCCTTTATATCTCAACCTTATTTTGAAAAGTATCTAATGTTAACTTACCTACGATTCCTGCAAGGTAACATGAGGTTGTTAACAAGCCGGGTTAATGCCGGGCAGGGAGTGACCGGAGATTTGAGGTTGGCCCTACACCAGGCACAATTTTTCAAGCGTTGGGAACACTTGCCGCACCAGAAACCCCCACACAATGGACATACGCAGGGGCCGTAAGTCTGAAACAAAGAAAAATTATTATTAGACTTTTCCGCCACTTATTCTCCCCAGCGAAACAACTAGGAAATGGCAATGGGCGGGTTTTGGGAGACAGTATAATGTAATTTTGATTCACGAATTTTAATTGTGAATTTTAAATTATATCAGAGTTTCTTGAACGGCTCGTTATTAACAATTTATTATTAATCATTTATTTTGTAGCATCCTTCTATCCTCGAAGAATTTAGCATCCTTTGAACGCGTAAACATTCCAGTTTGCAAAGGAATTGCTTTATGAAGATTGTTTGAAAATCAAGTTTTATACATAGAACATGGCAATTATGCACGGTAGTCTTGTAATCACTTTACACTGACTTGCATACAGTTGGATAAGCTGTGCGGGCTATAAGCGATGAATTCCTTACTTATAATGAGCTTCTTAAATAATTGATGACAACCGCTAACATTCATGAGGTTACATAAGACATATTATTATAAGTAAATAACCAATTAATCATTCATAATGTTATGCTGTAACACTGATAGATGATAAAACATTTGATTAAATTTGCCTTTTCAATGTTTTAATATTATAAAATAAAAGAGATAAGAAAACCTATCGATTGAAAAACGTTTTAAAATATCTTTGTCCTAGCATGGTGTATCATATCAATCAGTGCTTATTATGCTATTGAATAGATTGTTATTACTTCACAATTATAAATGCATAATGAGGATAATTATAAAATATAAAAAAAAAAACATTGTTACAACGACTTTTGCACACCTGACTGATATTAAAGACATTTAATACAAATTAACTGCTTCTGTTTAGAGTTCATCAAATTACTTATAACAGACCGTAACAGTAACGCTTTGCTAACACCAGCGCTACACAAACTTCTAAGTATTAAGAATTTTATCTTCAATACTTTTAATTGATCTTAGCTAGCCCGCTCTCAGCAAGCACATGATCTTTTATAAACGGTTATTAAGATTGGTTCCCTGTCTCTCTTCTGATGTCATTAACATAAGGTTCTTTGTAAGGGAAACACAGTCTAGGTTTAAATTACACAAGCACACTAGCTTTTTACTATATTTCTAAAGAAATATTATTATTCAAAAACTAAACTAAATTTAAGTATAGTGCATCTTTTTCTTTCTATTTCATTAAGAAAAGGACAGACGATAATATTTTAATCCTGTCAAATTAAGACATTCCATAGAGAGTTTAGACGCGATTATAAACATGGCGATCAAAAATACATAAATTTCCGTCAAGCGCGGACTAATTTGACTTGTCTAAACAGACATATTTGTGTTCTGTCCTTTTTTTAATGAAAAATAAAGAAAAATATGCACTGAACTTAAATTTGGTTTAGTTTGTGAACAAGTGAATTGGGGTCAATATTAGCTACGATCTTTAAAATTAATACTCATTTTCTCAAGTAGGTAAGTTTTAGAATCAAGAGGTAAAATATTGCGTGTCTGCTGTAGATACACAGGCCCTAATTAAGGACTTTCAGTTGTAACTAAATTTCAAAACATTGAAACTTTGTTTAAGTTTAGGAAGCTAAATATTACTCATGGAACACGTTGAACGTAGAAGCTTAGAATTACTAAGTTTTGCAACTAACTTTGTGTACGAAACTTAGTGATAGAAATGAGTAGGATCCACATAAATTAGTTTTATAGACACAAGAGCAGAAATATGATTAAGTTCAAGGGCAAAAGATTACGAGTCACGTTCTAAAGACCGGGAACTAAATAAACTAGCATCCGTAACAAAAAGGGTTTAAATAAACCGACACTTGGCCCATTTTCGCACGGAGTACGGATGTTCATTAATCTCTTTGATGAATATTTAATAAACGTGCTTTAACTGAGATATAGGGTTTTAGAATCCTTCGTAGGTTTTCCCCTGTACATAGCCTTGCTTGGAACAAAAAAAAAAAAAACAATCTAATTTTTGTTTAAATATTGGGTTAAACTGAGAGATCTCGTGTTAATAAATTTATTTCCATACAAATAGTTAAAATTATCTTCATTATGTAATGTTTAGATTAACATAATATTAGGAATAACTAAAACCCAATCTCGTTACCGTAGTACCGAAAGTGCAGACTCCTATCGTATTCATGAGTCTCCCAACGATTTCACGAAGGTCTTGCCTTCGATTTCATCTTGACAGATCAAAACTAGTTAAAACGTCAAAGATACGAACGAAGAACGTCACTTACCCAGAACTTTCCTCTGACAATACTAGTATCAACAATAAACGTATTCCATTTTATTATAAAACGAAATCTAACTATAGTTCTAGTCTGAACCTTTGAGTCAGCATTTGAATTTCGAACATTAATTAGATAAATGCTAAGTCCTCAATACTAAAGTAACAACTTAGTATCGAACAAAGCGGTCATTTTTAAATAAAGAATTGCATTTCTATAATGGGTAGATTCATAATTCAAAAAATAGTTAGGTGGTTTAAACCTGTGCCAAGCAAAATCATTGTTTGCTAATAAAGGGGATCCTGTTGAAGTAAAAATCCTTACCTGTATAGGTTCCAGGCATATACTGCATTCTGCGAATCTTGATAAAATTTCATCACAGTTGCGACAGCTGCATTGAGCTCCATGGCTTTCCTCTACATATTCCACTGATGATGACTCGACTAACACTGTTTGATCTGTGGACAATAAAGAACGATTTGTTATTTTAAAACGAGATGGATGGCAAACTGTGAATTAAAAGTAAAAAAAAAGTAGTTTAATATTTATTGACATTTTGAATGCCTTACACGGTTTCTGGAACTCGTATGCGTTTGTCAGTTTTAACTTTCAATTAAGCTATCTATCTATGCAAATAATTATATGCGTAAAGTTTAGTGTTTATTTAATTAATTTATTCTCTTCTTTCTTTTTTATTCTCTCTCCGTTTCTGTTTCAGCCTCGATAATTGAGTTAAACAGGATTAACATAGATGACGTAATGGTATATCTCCGATTTTTAAAAAGGAATTGTCGTGTGTGTGACAATCCTGTCCATGACGTGTCAAGATTTGTCTTTATTTAATAATTGGGTCATCTATGATGTAACAAGATGCAAGTAAATTATTAATAAGAAGTTTGATGTTCAAAATGAAAATGACGCACAGAGTTAAATTGAACCAGGTCTAAAATGTCAGAATATTATATTTACTACGGTGAACTTGACTCTTTATTGAATTAATTAGTGAAAGCTATTATTATATAAGAACGATTAACATGCAAAGCAATTTCCAATTTATATGTGCCACTACGTTTCTTTATTATTGCAATTCTAATAATAGAGCCATATTCTTGTATAATAACGTTACTGCTTTGTGTTACACGAATGCTAGTAAGTACTTGTGTGGTGCAATGCTTTAGCTTGGAATTATATGAAGGTGTGTGGCAGTAGAATAGTAAAGAGTTTTGAAAGGGAAAAGGGTTTTGTTTGCTGATCCATTACAAACAAAAAAAAAGGCATTGTATTGTCTCATTAAATAATAATTGGAAATCATATACACGTGGTTCCTGATCCTAAATAACTAAAAAAGAGAAGGTTGCTTTTTATATGAATCTTTACGTTCAGAGAAAACCCTTGCCAGAAAATTAGGATTCACCTTCAAATATGGGACCAAAAATTGAAGTCCAACTCTAATTATTATCTAATATTTTGTAATTATTCTATATTGTGATAAAATTCAAGTATTTTATAACAAAGAAAGCAGTGTTGACCACGTTTATCTGAAGTGCTTGTTCCTTTCTGGTAATGTATATATAATGATGCACCTTTTTGCAGATAAATTGGAGTAAGCGATTCCAATACGATTGACATCGATAATGGCATTTTATCGATAGGTTATTATAGGAATATCCATATAATTCTACAGCTGTGAATATCGTAATACTAGAAAAGCAAGCCACGCGAGGATATATTTCTAGAGGATTTTCTATTCAGTAATAAATCCAACAGTGCTGTTTATAAGATTGCTTCTTCTTCTTGTTCTTCTTCAGCCTATGGATGTCCACTGCTGGACAAAGGCCTCTCCCAAGGCTTTCCACGCTGACCGGTCTTGTGCTGCCCGCATCCATCGGCTTCCCGCGACCTTCACCAGGTCATCGGTCCACCTTGTTGGGGGCCTCCCTACGCTGCGTCTTCCAGTACGTGGCCGCCTCTCCAGAACCTTACTGCCCCATTGGCCATTTGTTCTACGAGCAATGTGCCCTGCCCACTGCCACTTCAGTTTAGCGACTTGCAGAGCTATGTCGGTGACCTTGGTTCTCCTGCGGATCTCCTCATTTCTGATTCGATCACGCAGAGAAACTCCGAGCATAGCTCTTTCCATTGCCCTTTGTGTGGCTCTGAGCCTTCGTATGAG
This sequence comes from Sesamia inferens, assembly GCA_037179545.1. Taxonomy (NCBI): domain Eukaryota; kingdom Metazoa; phylum Arthropoda; class Insecta; order Lepidoptera; family Noctuidae; genus Sesamia; species Sesamia inferens. Next base: position 3,410,486 of record CM073939.1, on the reverse strand, counting down.
GTCCATTGCTTAGTTAATGGAATATAAGTGAGTACTTTTCATTAGCTTCCTATGCTTTTATTAATGAGTTAAGGTATAGTATGTAACAGTAACTATTTAAAGTTAAAATTACTTCACAATATTGTTTTGCATGTAGACAAAAAATAACACTGCAAAAATCTTTAAAAAATGTGATATTTTAATGGATTTTATAACATCATTGTCCATGGACATGATGGAAATAAAAACAAAAAAAAAGTTATTATATTTTGCTTTTAACTAAAGATATTTGAATAGAAATAACGATAATAATGGTCATTGTATAGATGTAGTATATAAAAGTTTTTCAATTGCTGTTGATTTTTTGTGTTTTCAAGAACTTGGAAAAGAATTGGTTCACAATACTTGAGCTCATAATCTGCGCTCACACAGCGATGATATCAACGTCGTAACGTCATTTCGTGCTATATTTATAATGGTTTATGATACTGGTGTAATGGTTTTAGTATCAAGCTTGAAAAAGGTAGAAATGTCTCAAATATCTTAGGAGTATCATGTTGTGATCGCCAATTCCAATGATACTCAATAGGGCAAGAATCAAATGGAAAATGGAGGAAGTGTTTTTCTACGTATAACATTAAGATGACAAATTCCCAACACTACCTAGTAAACGCAACAGTAGGCCTAGTATGAGTTTTCAATACGAAACACGATCGTCGATATCGAGCGCGTTTGGCGCTCTCATTGGTTGAGAGTTCTTACGACCTTGAAGCGGGCCAATCGCCGAGTCAAACGCGCTCGATATCAGCGATCGAGTTTCGTAATGAAAACTCATACTAGGCCTACAGTAAGATATGAAGCAACAGTTAACTATGTCAGTCGAAAGAGATAGGATGCAAACCGAGTCTAGATGAAAATCTAGGCGATTATAAAACGTACTGAAGGTCTGTCTGAGATATTTTGGTATTTAAATTAGTAATCAAGGTTAGATTAACCTTAAGAAAAGAAAATGCAATTTTTGTAGAAAGGTTGGACGTAGGAGTTTTAAACAAATTGTTGAATACTAAAGTTCACTTTAGTGAACTTCCCACACGAAGGTCTACAATCATCGAAACCAAAATAGAAAAAAGAATATTTAGCATTTGCTGTTACACTGGCAACAGCAAAGTTGACCTTGGATACGAAACACTAAAATGGAAATATTAAATCGTCATCAATCATTGGTAACTGTTGACTCTGAACTCATAAATATTTATCATATTTTTATTATAAAACGAGATTTCTAGATAAATACCGGTTTCTTCAACGACGTCAATACAATCATTAACAATTTTGACTACAATACCGAACACACAGAATTGAACAACTGTAACATAAAAGATGACTTGAAAATACAATACAGACAAACTTACAAGACGTACGTATTTGAGCCGAAGAAATAATGTAATGTATTACCTTCATTAATATTAAAAATCAAGAATAATGTAAAGTAAACGATAATAAACGAATACCAAAGTACTGTTTCAGATGATAACAGATGAATTTGTACCTAACAATGTATTATTTCAAAAAAGTCGTGGTGGACTAGTGGTTAAAACACCAGCCTCTCAAGTATGAGTGCGCGGGTTCGATTCCAGGTCAGGCAAGTACCAATGTAACTTTTCTAAAGTTATATGTACTTTCTAAGTGTATCTTGGACACCAATGACTGAAGGTGAAGGAAAACATCTTGAGGAAACCTGGACTTTATAAGTCTGAAATCGCCAACCCGCATTGAGCAAGCGTGGTGATTACGCTCAATCCTTCTCTGTATGAGAGGAGACCTGTGCCCAGCAGTGGGACGATAAAAAGGTTGTTGATGATGAATATATTATTTTGGTCAAACAAGATCATTGTCGATGCTGATAGTCTATTTTGGCGCTTTTTTGTGGACTCATGCAAAGAGAGCTTATAGACGATACTGTGGGTCAATGTTATTATTAAAACGCACATCATTCGTAGTAATAATATCAACATTGTAAACATATTTATACTGATCTGAAAGCTGCTTTGACGGCACTTCGGCTAACCTGAACTTTCCTCACATCGGATGTATAAAAAATAAACAAAACCCTTTAGTTTATAGGCGTGTAACAAACTCGTAATTATGTAATAAAATATTCATTTAACAGGTGAAGATTGTAAATGTTATAATGGTAGTCAGAATGCATAATGTATTGAACGTGAAATATATTGGAACCATTTGGCCTAGAAACTTAAAGTCATTTACAAGGCTAAGTATTGAAATTAGCATTAATAGCAAAGTAATTATAATTATGTTACTCAAAGAGAGCGAATTAAATTCTAAATTGCATGTTTAAGCAACAGAGAGTAAGATTTGTATGTAATAGGGATGTTTCCTGGGTAAAAAAAAATGATTCTATTTAGTCCGTCATTCTGATTATAGAAAAATATTGGATACGTATTTTTTGTTTTATCTAATCAATAAAAATTGACAAATATAAAAGGCACCAAAGATCAGGAGTGGTGGCTGGTGACGTCACTGGGCGCTAAAAAGCGTAGTGTGCAGTGACGTCACACGAGTTTTCAACGGACTGTGTCGTCTTCATTTTTTGTTTATAGGAAAAAAGAAAGAATACGTGTCTAATGTTTTTGGAAACTGACTGACGGACAATTTTTTTTTTAAGCTATTACCCTATAGCGATAGATTCTCTCCGATAACGTAACAAGCAGCAAAAACTATAAAAATAAGAAAGACTAGATCACTGGACGAACTGATCGCCAGCTAATTCTGAAACTCAAAACTATTTAGGGAATGTGGCATATAGTCGTTCCTTGTGGAAGCCCTTGGAATCGAATAACGACCGTGGACATCCTTTGACTGATTTCATGACAAACAACCTGGCCTAGTTATCAGATGAGGAGGCCAAGCAAATTAGAATTATCCTTAGTAATAAAAAGCTATATACATTGCATCATTTTAATACCACAGCAGTCAAGGCTAACTGTCAATTACATCATAATGTATGATCTACTAGGTCAAACGCTTATTCGTAATTTTTGCGCTAACCGAACGGAATTCAACCGTCTTACAAAAAAATTACAGCGATCTTAGAAATATTTTTGAGGTAACAAAAGATATTAGAAACTGTTACAAATCGGTTAATAAGCTGTTGAATATGGTGTAAGTAATTATGATTAAATTGTGTTGAGAGAAACTGTTGGAATTATTGAAAATATGGTCATTATTTCAGTTGAAATATTTAATGTTATTTTGCGGTTTTTCTAAAACAAAAACGCCGATAATATGTTTGATAGTTTTAGTGGAAAGTCACTGGAACTAACAAAAGTGGCTAACATTTGAAGGATAACATTTAATTTCTGGGGCTTTACATAATCTATTATCTTTATATAACTCGTGTACGTTTATTAAATGCTTTGAGTACTTTTAATTAAATGAATAATTCTTTGATATGTTTATTTATAAAATATATATTAATAACATACTCGTAATAATCAAGTTACTGCGACAGTTTTTGAAGGCATACCAGCATCCCAAATTCGTAAAAAATCAATCTCTTGAAGTATATTCATGTAATATTTCATCCATTGCTGAATATATTTAAAAAAATCTATGTACTCGACAACGTAAGTAACGCCATGGATGTGGTTTGTACTGTCCGTATGATAGCCATTTCTATTGATAGTTTGTTACGAAATCAACGCACTGAGTAGTTTGTAATATCAGAGATGGCTCATTAAAAATGAGTAAATTTATAATAATATTCTGAATACGTAGCCATGTAAGGCAATCCTTACCCACATACATATTGGAACGTGACTCAGCAGTTGAAACTGAAATTGGAGCCATTACATGAACGGGATTTACCAACGTATATTATTTATTAATGTCAAGGATGCGTGACGAATGTAACTTTTATATGGGAGGCTTAAACAACATTAATTTTATCTGAGAAAGTTAAATTGAATTTTATAGACATGAATGAAATAACAACTAGAATAGATGTGAATGAGAAAACCTAGTCTTTTTCAGGATCGGAAACGATAGGTACCTAAGTCATAATGATTTCACTATTGATTGGATTCAAAATACAACCACAATTCTGAAATCAGTGAGAATGTATAAAGCAGAAGCATTTTATTTTTTACTATAGTTAACTATGGGCTTGAATGAAGGTAGCTCTAGAATACGACGCCTGGAAAATTTTTAGGGAGGCCTTTGCTCAGTTAGTCGTGGGATAGCTTAGAGTCAGTAAAAATAAAATTATGTTTCAATGATAAAAGTCATACAAGTCAAAACTAATACACATTGCATTTTTTGCTCTCTGACTCTTTGATTACTTACCTTGATAGTTTCTGTCCATAACTTGTTATAGGTAAGCAGAGGTCAAAGTCCCAGTTAATATTGTTGAACTTCTTAACAAAGAATCATTACAGCCAATCATGATGCATGTTGATTATGTTTTATTGAAGATAAAAATAGAACCTTTGATTAATGCAATTGTTTGATTAAAGGAAGGTTGGAAAGAACAATCTCGTTCATATATGGCTACAAAATCTTAATCACAATGGGAACATAAAGACTTCCTGAATCAGTCTGTGTCATATCTACATCATCATTTAGGTCAAAAGGTTCGTCTTCATCTATTACTGGACATACGTCTGCAAAAAGCTACTTCAATGTATTTCCAGTCAATTTCTAGGGCTTTCATCAGGTCATCGGTCCACCTAAAGGCCGACTCCAACGCCATATCTACGTGTTTTTGATTAATCAATAAACTCAGCGTTAGTGATTTTAAGTCTGGTATTTTGCCCAGTTAATTCAACCCTAGCCTTTTTTCAGAGTAATAGAGTAGTGAAAAAAAAAATAATTCAGAGTTTCCGAATGTCTGTGTGCCACTTTCCTTAGGGAAACATTTTTATTCGATTTATCTTGCATCCTGCCGGTGTGGCTGGGTCATCGCCACTTTAATCTTTCCAAGTTTACTATGTCCTTCATTACTGAATATTTAAAGTAACTAAATCCACATTTGGGAAACCTAAATATGATGAACACTACCTAACCCAGTACACTGATAGACAAAGATTCCATTCAGTAATAACTTTTCCTTTTGGCAGTTGAATTGGCGGTTTTTTTTCGAAAGAATGAAACCTTAATTTTCAATTGACTGTTACAGTACCTTGTTGAATTTAAATGACAATCAAAGTTAGCCTACTTTTATGTACTTTAACGTCATATACTGCGGTTTCATATTTTATGACTGTTATTAATGTTGGGGAAAAGTGTCACCAATATCGTATGCGTAATAATACTCACAGGATAAAAATTGTTTGTTACTTTATTGTAGGTAATTATGAAATTATATTATGCTGAAATAACTAAAAGTTACGATGTGTTAAAACCGAAGGACTTCTTTGGCGTGCAAATGTTTACTGTTCAACATAGTTGGGAAAAATTGGAAATAAATTAATTTCTAGTGGAATTTAAGTTTTTTGGAATTAAAGTTTGTAATAAGATAAACTTAATACCATATTTTCTTTTTCTGTCAAGTTCAATAAAATCTTTGGTATATAAAAGATGTAGCAGAAATTTTAGTCCCCGAGTACTTACTGACCGAAAATCATCAAAAGAAAAATAAAACTAATTACAATTTTTAATCAAAGTAAGCTTTAAGATTGTGAGAAATATCGCAGCAGACAGGGTAAAGTTGGAAAGAGGGAAGAGGGAACTTTCTAGGCCAGGCAGTGGGTTAGCACAGGCTAATAATATTAATTATTATCATTACTTGGAAACATCAACATCTGCTTAGAATTTTCAGGTCAGCTGCCATAGTGATAATTGTTCAAAATGATTAAGAGGTTATTTCATATATAAAAGAGATTTTTAAACTGTCCAGTCGTTTCTTGAAAACAGTTTAGTTTAAAAGAAAGAAATAAATAAAAGTTTCAGTTTCTTATATGCTAGGATGCCACCATTAAAATTCCGCGAAAGATCTAGTCACCGTGATATAAGTTTTTTGACGTCATTTTAATGAGCCATATTCTTGGATATTTCCAGTAATCAAAATAATATTAGGCGAAAATCTAAGCCTAAAAGATAACATGTTATTTGCTTATATAAACATACCGGTACTTTACTCATTCAGACAACAATGAGACATAAAAGATCTTCTCAGTATTATGACGTATCATGTGTTCATAGACGTACAGGTTGTGACATTACTGATAATGATCTAAACGTTGATTCACAAACCGGTGTGGGATGACGTGTGCAAGATTTACATCAGATCTATGGAGAAATTTCCTGGTGTAAATGTTTTTGACTAAGTAAAGAGATTGTCCTTTCAAGAAAAAATACGATTTATTTTGATAAGGATTTCCAACGAATGTATGAGTGAGTTAATCCATGCAGAATTTCCTATTGTATCATATTTTTCTTTGTATTAAGTAAGGACTGTTTAAACATCATGTTTGTTTTTATCGTATTATGAAAATATCGACAAATGACTGATTATAAGTGAAGGAAAACATCTTGAGAAAACCTGGACTTTAAGTCTGAGATCGCCAACCCGCATTGAGCAAGCGTGGTGATTACGCTCAAGCCTTCTCTGTATGAGAGGAGACCTGTGCTCAGCAGTGGAATGAAAAAAAGTTGACAATAATGAAAATATCGTAGTGTTTTGGGAGTTTTCAATAAATATTTTCTTGTTTTATTTTTATTGTGTTGCTTGTGTAATGAAGATTAAGACCACGTATTTATAATTATTTATTTTTTTTATAAATTGCAATCAATATTTAGTGTTAAAAAGATGGATAGAATAAGAAATTAGTAGGTACATAAGAGGAGATCTGAAAGTGACACCGGTAGCTGAAAAGTTATTTGGAAAAAAGAGGAAAAACTCGGTTATAAGAATACAAGATATTTCGATTCATTCTGAATGAATGAAGTATGAATATCAACATAACTTTAGCGTATCGTCGAAACATTTTCCTCAGTTTATCGATAATCACCCATAAAAACATCTTTTCAATTGACTTTTAACACGATAGATAAGTCGACGACATACAATTGTTCGAAATAACGGTGTAACCATAACTACGCCTATTGACATTCGTATTTGAATGTCATGATGATCAATTAACCGCGTGATTCGTCTCTTCGTCACGTTACCCTGAAGAAGAACCTGTTAATCGGTTAAATTTATCGTAATTCGTGAATCATGTTTTACTTGAACACTCTTGATTCGATTTGCACATAATATAACTTTGATGTTATATCGGCATCTCAATACGTTATCTTATATTTAATGCATTTAAGTGGAAGCATTTACTGGCTGTTGATTACCTCCTCTCTGTGAGAGGGCGTGGGTCCAATGTAGATAAGTAATTTTTGACATGATAACGTCTATTAAATCGGTATGCTGGGAGTCATTCGCGAAAACTGCGTAACGGCCGAATCTGACGCTACACGGAGTCCACGCCTACTAAAACTAACCTTAGCCTTGTAGCTTTAGAGTGCAATATTATTTACCTAAAAGCACAGTTGTAAACAATTAGTAGCAGTTTTTCGCATACATGATTAAAGCATTGATAGCCGAGTGGTGAAACGCTCGGATTAATATCGACTCACTCAAGAGGTGCCGCGGATCGATTCCTGACGGCAACGGACGTTTTTTATCCTTTTTAATTTTTAATTTTTTCCTTTTTAATTTTTCTTTTTCTTTTTGCTTTTTTTTTTATTTTTTAGAAAATTTAAACAAACTATTAAATAAAAATATAAATGTTATACATTACTTTATTTTAAATAATTTCATTGCACCCAGAAAAAATTACCATGTAATAGACGTTATCACGTTCAAATATCGGCAGTAGACGGAGTTCTACAGACAGCCATTTTTATTTTTTTTTATAAATTATATACTGGTACTTGACCGCAGTCCAGCCTGATGGTCTAGTTTATTAAGAGCATATTATCTCTAGCCTTGAAGACATTTAAACTGTAGTCAGACGGAAAAACCGCTGCTGGCAAATTTTTGCGAGGTGAAACGCTTCGTCCGGATCGTTGTGGTGTCAATAATGTCACATGTTTAAAATTTTTGTTTTGTTCTGGTACGTGTCGGTTTCCTCGGGATGTTTTCCTTTACCCTTATAAGGGTAATAGAATGTATGATTAAATAGTCTATTAATTATTACTTAACTTTTAGCAACGTGTATGAATTGAGAAGAAGGTCACAGAACTGCAGTGGAATATGAAGTTTTCTGATTTTTGTGTTGTTCCCTCGAGATACCTATATCTATAGGGAAAGCCGCTTGAAACGTGATATGTTTATCTGATTACAAAATCTGGCCGCAGGCGAGACCAATCGGTCGTTTTGTGGTTTGCAATGCAACTGGTATTTGTATGATAATAACGTTCACAACTTTTGGAGTTAGAATAGGCGTTTTTTGTTTTCATGTGAAAAAAACCAAACGTGAAAAGTTTACGGTTTTCTGAGTTTTCGCAAAGTTTAAGATCCTATTAATATATTATTCCAATGTTTGTTAGGATGCTTACTCAAAATTTCTAATTATAGAGTATTATTTAAATTCTGTTAGAATTTAAGAAAATTTAATCTTAAAATGGGGTTATATTGAGTTTTTTTAGTTCAATGTATGTAGACAAACAATGAACAATTCATTGATCACCCAAATAACAAAGGAAACGACCCAAAACTACAACTAGGCTTTGAGGAATAACAATGCTTTTGAGACCGTTGATGCATCTATTTTACTAAGTTCATCGTTCAGTGTTCCACTGCGTTTTCCACAAAACCGTCAAAAGTTAACAAAGGCATCTTTTGTTAAATTGTTTGCTTGTTCCATCCATTAAGGGTTGTCGTCACAAAGGTTTGTTAAGTAAAGTTCTCAGTTGAAGCAGTACTTGCTTGAAAGAGAGCGAATTCATCTGGAATCTTGATTACACTCTTACTTGTGGACCATTACTGAGGTCCTTTCCTGGCCAGAGTCGAGCTTCTCAAAATTTTCCTATGGCCTTTCAAGTTAAACTAAAGAATTACTTTTCGTAGTTAGGAACGGGAAAAGTTGTGAAAATATTAATAATAAAATATTTTGTTATTATTCATGAGTTAAAAACGATCATACAGTAGAATTATTCAATAAAAAGGTGATTACAGAAATGCAGTGCACAAAAAAATAGCTTACATAAAAAAAAAACATAATTAATGTGAAGGCATGAGGAACAGGGAGTAAAGTACCCTCATCGTCCATAGAAAAGGGGTGACCCTCAGACGGGTATTATGTCTGACGTTAATGTTGGGGAGTTTTATGTATGCTAATGGTACGGTAAACTCTACTTGCGAGATGTAGAATTCGTGTGACGTCAGTAAGACGCGTTGTTTATTTGTGGCGTTTCTAGGTACCGCTACAATTAATATCTTTCTATAACGTTATTCGTTCCATAAAGAGGTTATAAAAGTATTGCGCATGAGTATCTGATCAATCAACGTGCGTACACGTGACTTTTTACCGTTATTTTTGTAGACTCGTATGTAACTGTAGCTGTAGACGGAGCATAAGAAGCCTGTATTGACATAGTTTTCTAAAATATATTTGAAGTCCTAATGGCCTGTGGTTTGTTTATGTCTGAGTTTTCTGATCTTGATAACTGTTGAACATGAATTAAGAGATGCATTAAATACTACTTTTGCTAAAGTCAGATTTTAAATTATGCTCAAATCCGTATCATTGGCATTTTTTCAGCTATGTTAAAATTAGCGCCCAGTTTAAGAAGAGGCATATGAATTTTATATTTTTTTTTAGTTATTGAATGCGATGTCTCAGTAGATTAAGATGAAGATAGAATGGCGAACATGACTGCTGTTGAAAGGACTAGCCCACAATAAAAATAGATAGATGAAGGAGAGGATGCCTTTGCCCAGCTGTGGGATATCATGGGCCCTATTTCATTTCATTTTATTCTATTTACAAAGAAAAAAGCCACCGACTTTTATACTCTTAAAAACTAGATCGATCAACTGCGCTGAACTCGACAACTTGTATCCAACTTCAAGGTAAAATAAAAGGTGTGATTCATTGAAGTAACTTCCAATGCTATTACTGACGTCATAAGATATTACAGCAATCCCCTCAGAAGGCAATACTCTATGTTCAGGTCATATGGTTACATGACCTTTCGATGAAACCTAAGTAGATTTCTTCGCAGGGAAAGGGAACGGTGCGTTGATAGGTGGCTAATATTGCTGTTCGTCAAATAATATGATTATGATTTCTACCTTTATAATTTGTAATTATAATTAGTGCTTGACCGCAATGCTAAGCGCCGATGGTAAGCAGTGATGCAATCGTTGATGGTAAAGCGCGCTAGTTTATTAAGGACCTTATCACTCAAAAAAAAAAAAAACTGAGTGAATAGAAAGGAAGACGGCAGCTGAGTAAGGTGATCCAGTGTTAATCCCAACAACACGACCAAAGATGCTGCGCCAGAGGGAAATTGATTTGGGGACCCTGCACGAACAAACTCCCAGACTAAATGCTCAGACCCGTCCTCCGTACGGCTTCACCAGACATCATGCCGGAACACGACGAATCGCTTGGCGGCATGACTTAGACTCAATCAAGTTCTAGCTATCCAGAGCTGATTTTTCCAATGACAGATATTTTTTAAGAGTTTTGAAACTTTACCCATACAAAATCTGTCAAACGTGAATTTTATTCCACAATTAAAAATTATCTATCAATTGAAATATAAGGTGTAAATATTAAACAATGTGAATGCCCGTGTTCGACTTTAATTCTCGAATTTATTTATTTTCTTAGGTTGAAAGAAAAGAAAGAAAGAACAGAATACATGACAGATATATAGATAAATAAAGACAAAGAAAAAACCTTCCCAGAAGATGATTTTTAGTGTCTCAGTCTTGGATACTCTCCAAGACTGAGACACTAAAAATCATCTTCTGGGACACTTCACATACCGTCAATCTCCACATTCTCTCCACTGGAAGTGTCATCATCTGTCCTCCTGTCCATCATTATTCTGATGCTGCGGTCTCTACAATCGTTGAATGATCTCTTCTCTGTCACCGAATGGAACTGCAGACAAAAAAAAATCATGTTAATAACAAAATATACCTACATATACTTTACTAGCGGCCACCAACGACTTCTTTCGCGTGGAGGTAGTTATGTTCCGCTCCTTTTGGTCACAGCGTGATATTATATAGCCTAAAGCCTTCTTGGATTAATGGGCTGTACAACCCAAAAAGAATTTCTCAAATCGGACCAGTACTTCCTGAGATTAGTGCGTTCAAAGAAACAAACCTCTTCAGCTTTATATATTAGTATAGATTCTTACCACCTTGCACATGACTATAATCGTCTGAATTAATATTGAAAGAATTAAAGGTATATTATTCCGTAAATGATTATTTAAATGATAAGAAGAGCTGGTCGCTCTGATTAACACAGGACAATGTTTGTGTTCTTTCTCCGGAATTAGCTTACTGACATGTTATATTATGAGTTCATATAATTCACTTTTTTACAATACATAAATATGTAAGCTGTCACGCCCATTATGCCGGGGGTTTTATTGAAGTAATAAGTTTTTAGTTATTTACATTATATATAAATAATTTCAATAATTTCATTATTGTTGTATTTTCTTGTGTTCATCATTATACATAGTATTGTATAAAGTCATGTGTTTTTTTTAATGAACAGACAGCTGTGTTGCTGGGGAGTTTGTTCCGCCACTTCTTCCCAGCGAAAGCACTAGGAAGTGTCGATGGGTGGGTGTTTTGGGGGACTGTCTTATGTAATATTGACGTTCAAAAAGTGCTGATTCTCAGCCTAATTTAAATAAATGAATTTTGATTTGGTTTGATTCGATTAAAGTTATTTACTTGTATACATCAAGAGGTATGGACACAATTACAAAAAATATCTGAAAGAGATAAGTCACCGATATTAAGGTACACAATTATTGAAGCGTCTGAATAATTATGTTTATACTAAGTTTTAAAATAGACTTTAATTATAATCTTTTTTATGAAGTTAACAGTGATAACAGTTGAGTAACGCAAATTCTTAACTTTAGCAGTCATGTATAATTGCATAAAGGTACGTAAATGTTATATTTGGGTTTGACTTTAACATAATGTCTATAAACACGAACACGCCTGTTATATAATAATAGTTAATTTCGTAATTGTAGTGACAATATTAATTAAATTATCTTGTGAAACATTACAAATGTTTGTTAAGTTTATTACTACCTACTAAGACGATTTTGTCTAAAGGTTGTCTGTATATTAAACTTTGTTTAACATTAGTTTCATCTTAATTAACATTCGGGTTTGTTTTTTTAGATATTTCATTAAAGTGACCAGATTTGTTTTAGTTTCTATGGTCATTATCATTAAGACCTTTTTTACTGCTGGTAGATTGTTAATGAATTCATACGGTTGTCCTATCTTAACATAATTTATGTATTACCTCCTCTGAATGAGAGGAAGTGTGTTGTAATCTACTACGCGGGCTCAGTGCAAGTTGCTTGATGTCACATGTTTTGACATCTAGCAACTTGCACTGCATGGAGCAGTGGTGTTTAAATGATTTTCAACAAAGTAATACGTCTATCTGGGTGCCCACTCTTGATACATTTTTGATCGAAGATCGAGGCCGATACTAGTTCTACCATAGTTTCTATGTTCTGTCTTATTCATATTGATCATATTCAGATAAGTTGTCAGTCCCTTTGTTCAGCCAGTAATAATAATAATAATAATATCCAGGATATTAATAAAAAAAAAAAAAAAAAAAAAAGGCAACACGTACGTCAACATATTCTGCTAATATATTTTTCGATTTCATTATATTTTACAGTACTTATTATACACAAATCAAAGGATATATAAAAAAAAAAAACCAAAGGAACTAACAGAATATCCATACTTTTTTAACAAATATAAACAATATAAATTTAATGAAAAAAATCAGCCGAACCGCAAGTGACATGACAGGTGTCACCGCACCACAAAAACTGCAATAATGAAAATAAAATAACAAATAATGTTGACAAGATCTGCCGCGAGACAACGTGCACGCCCACCATCTCCGGACTCGTTGCTCAGCTCCGCCTCGCCGCCGCCGGTCTCCAGCGCCACTGTAAGTGCTGTGACGACCCCGGCCGCGGCAGTTGCGTCGAGCTCGAGCGACGAGTACTTCTCTCCGCCGACGACGCCACCACCTGTTCGCCGACGGGGAGGACACCGGCCGCCGGACCGCTTAGGACCTCGAGGCCCATCGGCTTCTGACAGGGTCCCAGCTCCCGGCGGAAGTGTGCAGCGCATGAGATGGACACAATCCATCAACGAAAATGTCATGCGCTCATACTATGGGGCTACAGAGGGAGGAAACAACCTGACCGCGTACCGTGTTCGAATGCTCTCTCTGTTTCAGGTGCTTGAACCAGCTGTCAACGTTTCGGCTCAACGACTGTCGGATCAGGTACGGGTTATCCAGCGTAATCATATGTTGGATGATACTGTGCTTGATCGCCTGCGAAATGAAATGCAGAGTAGCCGTGTCATTGCTCACCAATCGCAAACTGCGGAGATACCACCGCAGTCAACAAACTATGCTGACGAGAGGAGTAATGATAGGGCTACAAATGTAAGTACCCAGTGCAATGAGGAATTAAGGAATGCTTTGGAGGCTGCGATTCGGGAATACCGTTACATGTCGGCAGAAATTAGACCACGCCTGCCACGTTTGCCCATGCATAACAGAAATAGGGCACTGATGGCTGCTCACCTCACTGATACTCATTCAATCCTGTACTGCGCAGCTGTAGCAGCTTGTCGTGTAGCTCATGTCAAATTTCACAGTGACTCCAGAGCTTCACGACCGAAACCAGCAGTACCAGCTTGGCAGCACAGGATTGAACGTCGTATTGGTGAGGCCAGAGCACTCATCGGTAAACTAATCTGCTTCAGGGAGGGTAATACTCGTCCTAGAGTGATGCGCTTTGTGAGGCGGGCATTCTCAGGTACAAATACCAGCCCTGAGAATTATATGGCCCGTGTCACGGAGCGCATCGACTTCCTGAAGCAGAAAGTTTATGCATGGGCGAACCGCATTCGTCGATATAAACGACGAGTAGAACGGTACACCCAGAATCGCACCTTCCAGAGCAATCAAAGGTGGGTTTATAGGGACTGGGAACAACCAGAACAAGGTGTGGCTGACACGTGCCTACCGGATGATGATGCCATGTGCTCATTCTGGCGCAGTATCTGGTCGGTACCTGTCAGTCACACTGAAGGTGACTGGGCTCGGGATGTCGAGCGAGCCTGCGATACAATACCTGAAATGGGGGCTATCACCATCTGCCCCCAAGATGTAGCTCGTGCAGTCCGTCCGTTACCTAACTGGAAATCTCCAGGACCGGACGGGCTGCATAACTTTTGGATAAAATGGCTTCCAAGGTCGCACGCTCGCTTGGCATCTCAATTCCAGACTGCCTTAGTGTCTGGTTCGTTACCTCAGTTCCTAACTACTGGAATAACCCACCTGCTCCATAAATCAGGTAGCACCGCGGAACCCAAAAATTATAGACCGATCACATGTTTACCGACGGTCTATAAAGTTCTTACATCCATTTTGAAAACTAAAATTAACAAACATATTGACAGCAACGCTATCATGTCTGCCTCTCAAAATGGATGTAGGAGCGGGTCCCGCGGTACTAAGGAGCTACTCCTCATTGATATGACCATCAGCCAACAAGTTCGTCGTTCCCGAAAGGATCTTTCGACATGTTGGATAGATTATAAGAAGGCCTATGACTCAGTGCCACATACATGGCTCATGCGGGTGCTGGAGTTGTATAAAGTGGATACAACTCTACGCACCTTCCTGATGACGTGTATGGGGCAATGGAGGACAGTCCTTCGCTATCCAGGATGTCGAAATATTCAGGGGAATAGCGAACCGATAAGGATCGAGCGAGGTATATTTCAGGGCGACAGTTTGAGTCCGCTTTGGTTTTGCTTAGCATTGAATCCTCTAAGCACACTATTGGAGGATTCAGGTCTAGGCTATCGGTTGAGGAGAGGTGGTCAGGTTATATCGCACCTCCTTTACATGGATGATCTGAAACTTTTTGCTCCCAACAATTCACAACTGAAGGAGCTACTGAAAATTACTGAAACTTTCAGTAGCTCCATTAGGATGGAATTTGGTGTGGACAAATGTGCGGTCATGCATGTAAAGCGGGGAGAGATTATGGAATCCGTGGGAACCCAACTCACGAGTTCCATAAACCTTAGAGCCCTCTCCGCATCCGAAACCTATAAGTATTTGGGTATGTCGGAAGCGTTGGGCATCAATGTTACTGACATGAAGCAATCGTTGAAGGAACGCTTCTTTGGCCGCCTGAAAAAAGTACTTAATAGTCTTCTATCAGGCGGAAACAAGGTGCGCGCTTTCAACGGTTGGGTCATGCCGGTATTGATGTACTCTTTCGGCATACTCAAATGGACTCAAACCGAACTTGACGCCCTGGATCAGAGGGTCCGTACGCTGCTGACTGCAAATCGATTGCATCACCCACGATCATCGGTTATGAGGCTGTATATCCCGCGAAAATGTGGAGGTCGTGGCTTTTTAAACGCTAAGACCCTCCACAATCGCGAGGTATGCAGTCTCAGGGAATATTTTCTAGAAACCGACGTGGGGATGCATCGAGATGTGGTCGCGGTTGACAAGGGCCTTACTCCGCTCTCCTTGGCTAAAGAGAACTGGCGTAAACCAGCAGTGCTTGACACCAATGATCGCATGGAGGTATGGAAGAACAAGGAGCTTCACGGACGCTATTTCAGAGCCCTACACGGGCCTGATGTAGAGTTACAAGCGTCCGTGGCCTGGCTACGATTCGGTGACCTCTTTGGGGAAACCGAAGGTTTTGTATGTGCAATTATGGACGAAGTTATGATGACGAACAATTACCGGAGATTTATTGTGAAAGACGGCACAGTTGACATCTGTCGGGCATGTCACCGGCCGGGGGAATCAATAAGGCATATTATCTCCGGGTGTTCTCGTCTAGCTAACGGAGAGTACTTGCATAGACACAACCTTGTAGCCAGGATAATTCATCAGCAACTTGCTCTCAAATACAACCTTGTGGAATCGGAGGTGCCGTACTACAGGTATATGCCCGACCCAGTTCTAGAAAATGGTCATATCACATTGTACTGGGATCGATCCATCATCACTGACAGGACTATTGTTGCCAATAAGCCTGATATAGTGATGGTGGATCGATCAGAGCGGCGTGCAATGATCGTTGACATAACCATCCCGCATGATGAGAACCTCGTGAAAGCCGAGAAAGATAAACAAATCAAGTATCTTGACTTGGCTCACGAGGTTGTCGACATGTGGGAGGTGGATTCAGCAATCATTGTACCGATAGTCGTGACAGCCAATGGCTTAATAGCCAAGAGCCTCGACCAACACCTCAAGAGGCTCTCGTTAGGCAGCTGGATCAAGGGCTTGATTCAGAAAGCTGTACTTCTGGACACGGCTCGCATTGTCAGGAAGTTCCTTTCTCTGGAGCCCTGACCGCCGGTAGCTTGGACCCTGTTCCCGATGCCGGTGGGCTACTATTTTTTATATTTTTAAATGTTTTTTATGTATTGTTTATATAGAAATATTTAAAAATGTAATTTATATGTATATACAGTGAAATAAAGGAATAATAATAATAATAAGTTTTATTGACATAAAAAGGAGTTTCACTTAATTTGAAGCTCTGACCCCCGTGCTAGGTAGTACCTGTGTTACAGGAGTCAGTGTCTTCACCCGTTAATTGGACAATACTTTTATGGTACAGTATTAAGATAACATAGATAACATTAAATTAATTGCATGCTCATGTGTGGTGTGTGATGTGTTGTGTTTAGTGTGCGGTGTGTGGTGTGTAGTGTGTGGTATGTGTTGTGTGGTATGTGTTGTGTGGTGTGTGTTGTGTGGTGTGTAGTGTAAGGTGTGTGGTGCGTGTTTGTGTGTGTGTATTGCTTACATTACTATTGGGTTTTCTCGCTTATACTTGTTTAAATAAATTTTCGGTCTGTATGTAATCTAGAGTTTGAAGCCATGCGTTTAGCTTTAACTTGGTT
This sequence comes from Sesamia inferens, assembly GCA_037179545.1. NCBI lineage: Eukaryota > Metazoa > Arthropoda > Insecta > Lepidoptera > Noctuidae > Sesamia > Sesamia inferens. The sequence continues at coordinate 3,393,280 of CM073939.1, read as the reverse complement.
TGTTTTTTTGTTAGTGGGTTGATGTTTTGGATTTTATTTATTTTATTGTAGATATATGTAGCTAAGTAAAGGTGTTGCCGTCGAGCAGATGCGGTCTTACATGTGACTGTGCAACACACATCAGGGATGGTTCTTCTATGTTTGGTTGCGGGACTTACTGGTGTTCGTTTTTGCTGTTGCATTGTAAGATTGAGAAGGTAAAGTTGCCTCACTGTTAGTACTTGGCAACCCTCATACAGGGCTCTTGTAGGATATCTGTATGGCTTGAAGGTCATTACTTTTAAGAGTGATCTTTGAGCTCTCTCGAGGTGTATCATGTAGGTTTTGCAAGCACCCCCCCATGCCGTGATGCAGTACCCTATAATTGACTGAGCCAATGCCAGATAAACTGCACGGAGAAGCTTGAAGTCAGCTACTTGGCGTATCTTCTTAAACGCCCAAATAAGTTTCCTGACTCGACAGGTAGTCTGCTCAATGTGGGGACGCCAGCTGAGTCCCTCATCCAGGACCACACCCAAATACTTCATTGTCTTTTTTTGAGCAATTGGAAGACATGAGCATGGAAGACTGTCGTTAGGGTCATCACATGAGTGGGCTTTGAGATTTATTATTTTTGGTTTTGTTTTAGCGAAAGAAAATTGCAGGAATGAGGTTTTTGAGATATTTAGGGTAAGCAGATTTGCTTCTAGCCAGTGAATGATTTTACATAAGCCCATCTCCGCAACCTGTTGTGCTGCATCCCAACTCTCTCCATGAAATACCAACACTGTGTCGTCCGCATAGCTGAAAATTTTTCCGTTTGTGAGAGATAGCTGACATAGGTCATTCACATAGAGCAGAAAAAGACTCGGGGACAGGCAGCTACCCTGAGGCACACCATACTCAACACTAGCTTCATTGCTAATGACCTCCCCAATCTTTACCTTTTGTGTCCGGTCATTGAGAAAGTCTCTAAAGATGCTTAGAGCTCTTCCCCGGATTCCGGCGTGTTCTAACTTGGTCACAAGGGTTGGAATACAGACCGTGTCAAAAGCCTTAGCTAGGTCCAGAAAGACACCCAGACATTTTTGCTTTCTATCCACTTTTTCCGTCACATAATCAACAAGTTTATTTACGGCGTCTGTGGTGCTTTTTCCGGACCTAAAACCAAATTGTGTGTCCGATATTATTTTAAAGTGCTCTATATATTTCACAAGTCTGCGGTTTAACAATTTTTCCAGTATCTTTGACAGTGCTGAAAGAACCGAGATAGGCCTATAATTCTTGACATCATCCTGATTTCCACCCTTGTGAACAGGTGTGATTAGGGATTTTTTAAAGATTCGAGGAAAAACTCCTTGCTCAAAACAGGCCCCAATAAGCTTTGTAAGAGGTGGAACAAGCACTTCTTTACTTAGTTTGAGAAGTTTAGCCGGTATAGAATCCCACCCTTTGGCACAGTCATTTTTTAGGTTGTTGATTTCTGATTTTACTTCAGCTTCGTCCGGAGAAAGTAAGACCATGGAATCACGGGCAGATGGTGTTTCCATCTTATATGAGGCAAGAGAGGAATTTTTCTTCTTGATAATGTGGTCCGCCAGTTGTTTTCCGACGTTCGAGAAATATCGATTTATATGCTCAATAGCATTAGGTGCGTTCGGGGAGTTTGGCATTTGCGAAGAAGTAGGTAGAAGTTTGTCAGCTGATATTTGTTTCTTGGGTTGGTTGGTGATGGATTTGATAACATTCCATGTATCTTTATTGTCCTTGGAGGTTTTTAAAGCGGACCTGTCGTGCTCGTTTCTTAGTTTTCTAAGCAATAGGTTACAGTGATTACGATACCTTTTATATGATAACTCAATAATTCCGTTTTGTGGATCTGCTAGGAGTTTTCGATGAAGGTTATCCCTGTGTCGAATGCACCGTAATAGACCAGGTGTAATCCAAGGCTTAAGAACCACTTTACGGTTTGATATTTTTACTGCTTTTGAGTGTTGAGATACCGTGGACATAAGACATTCAACAAAACGCTCCGCAGCTTCATTTGCATCACAATGAGGTGTGATAAATGCAAAATCAGTGGTATTTAATTGTTCAACAGCGTTTTCGTAATTTAATTTTGTGAAGTATCTTTTTATATGGTTTTTGGTTTGCCAGTCTTCCGTTTCATCGTTTTTTTTTCAGTACGTCTTACAAAACTAGCTGATCGAATGCATGCTTTATAAAACCTCGATAAACCGTTCGTTACGACTCATTACACGAGCTTAAACAATCGACTTGAAACTTGTTTTTCTTTTACTATTATTCTGTCGAACCAGTTCTGTTACAATCGTGGTCTTTTACACCTGCACTGCACCTGCAGCGAATACTCACATAGAACGTTACTGAAACTTAAAGCATTTGTTTTTAATCAAAGCAATTGCAGGCAGTTTTGAAGTATTTGGTCAGTTAGAAAGATGAAGCCAGTTGCCGATACCAAAGCGTTGTAAGGAGAAGAACGGACACAAAACTGCTTCTCCATAAGTAATTTACATTAGTCATAAAAACACTTCGTTTTCATTTATTTTTACACCGCCAACTGTCTTTTTGAGTTGACAATGAACTTGTAGGTACTTTAATAGTTGAACATGAGTGAATTATAGGTAGGCATTTATTTTTATCTAAAAATTCTTGATTCCATACATAAATATTTGTAGTTTCTTTTCTTTTTGTAGCTTTGTTGGCTTAAATGAGTAATTCAGTGTAAAGATTTATTTGATAGCATTTAAGGAAAAGATCGTCAGTAGCCTTAGTCACAACTATCTCAAGTTTATTGTGTGAGGTCACGATTGAGACGTAAAAACGCATAGTTCATACCAATGATAAATGTCACATTTAACCCAGGCTTTAAAAGTCGATGTTATGACATGAACATTTTACAATATGACAAGTTTCTCACAGTTTTGTCATTTATTAAAACGGCAACATGACTTGCAGCCAGTTGACCATGACACACATCACAAAAAGGTTTTGACACTTCGATTTAACACAGTTAAAATTAAGAATCAAAACGTTTCCCTTGGTGTTCGAATCGGGAATTGAACCTCGATCCGTTGCCATTTACAGCAGTCATTGAACTGTTGCGCAGTGATGGTAAAGATAGCTGTCTACTATGAGAGATACTAATGAAATAGCCAAGATATGTATATAGTTTGACCGGAGATTGTATAAAAGCTTTTATTTTTTTTTTGCCGAAATGCTTGATTTTTTGACATTCAATCGCGTTTCCGCTATGTTTTGTTTTATGAGCGTTATTAGGTGTTTGGTTTTGTTTCGAAGAAAACAGAAGATTTCGCAATATTGGAATAAATGCCAACGACTACGTGACTGCGTTTCGTCTTAAAACGTGTGTACAAGAGCTTAAATCAAATAATCTTGTTTAATTAAGCATCTTCTGCTGCACTTCAAGATGCGTAGTTTTTTCTCAGATATAATGCTGTTTCTACACAAATATTCCAAAGACAATAATTGCATAACGTTCAGTACAATATACCGCTTCATTATCTATACATAGTAAATATGACATAAGATGTGTTATCTAAAACAAAGAGGTTGTATATGCATCGCATTAGTATTATAATATAATAAAAGTTGAACATGACATTGAATTAAGTACCATTTCACGAAAATTATTGAAATCTTGATAAAAAAAAGCGAAGGAAAATATCTTGAGGAAACCTGGACTTTGAATCTGAAATCGCCAACCCGCATTGAGCAAGCCTGGTGATTACGCGCAATCCTTCTCTGTATGAGAGGAGACATATCTCTAGCAGTGGGACGACAAAAGGTTGATGATGATTGACATCCTCTTAGAACTTAATTCCTCAATAATGACGTATATACTACATTTCGTGGGTTTTTGATAATTTATTAATCAATGGATTACCGTTTTCCTCAACTAAATCGATCTGCTTTGCGTATGAATGTCGAATAAAGAAACGGATGGAAAATGTTAATGATGATATTATGATCAGAGAGGGGAGATTGCGGAGATGAAGTCTAATAGAGAAATACGATAGAAAACGACGTGTTCCGCCGACCCCAAAATAAATTGGCACAAGGGCCACTAAGCCACTAAGACCGATGCCTACCAGGGTCGCAGGTTGTTTAAAAGAAATTTTAGTCAATAAAAGTTTAACAGTCCCTTGCGTTCCGCCCAGAGCGGGTGTAGATTTGACAATATTCTACTAAAAAAAAAAGACGGGTGACGAGAAGTCTGTTCAAAAGCATATGTACGGTCAAATTGAGTAACCTTCTCCTTTTTGAAGTCGGTTAAAAACTTACTTATACTTAAAACTTACTTACTCTTATGTATGCAGAATGTATTTTCTAGCTTCTTATTGCCTATCTATCACTGGAAGGTGCAACATTCTCAATGTTTTGAAACATCTCAGTATGAAATGAGAACGTTTGAATAAGGCGGTGTTTTTTGCACCTCATGGAGTAACTTCTGTAATATAGTATGTAGTTCTGTAGGAAACCTACGGCATTACGATAAGTTATGGTATCTTGGTGTTGATATGAGTGAGGGATTGATTCGTGGTTTTAGGTTTTGTGTTTGAGATTACGATGATGAGCTACCTACTTTTATTGGATACAAGTTGTTCCAGAATTAATGCACAGGATCAAACACCCCAGTTAGAATTTTAAATTTTATGATTACGTTATAGAAATATTTAATTTTTAATATAATGTATGAAACGTTGTTTATTTCTGAAATTAGTTAAACTGACTATTATAGAAAAATATGGTATATATTATACATCTATTTTTTATTTTTAATAATTATAAACTAGTGCTTGACCGCAATCCCGCCTGACGGTAAGCAGTGATACAATCGTTGATGGCAAAGCGCGCTAGTTTATTTATTTGGCCTATTCACAAAAAAAAAATAAAATAAAAAAATAGTGAATAGGAAGGGAGACGGCAGTTGAACGAGGTGATGCAATGTTAAATTCAACAACACGACCAACGATTCTGCGCCACAGGGAGATTGATGGAGATCCTCCACGACCAAACTCCCGACATAACAACATTTGGCGCATCATAACCGGCACACATCGCAACACAACTGCTCAGACCCGTTCTCCGTACGGCTTCACCAGACATCATGCCGGAATAGACGAATCGCTTAGCGGCAAGGCTTTGTCTGGTGGGTGGTAACTTCTGCCGGCAGCCCACAGCCGCATTGATTCAATTACACATTACAAAAGTAGTGAGATTGGTTTCTCAATTAATATTAGCTAATTATGTTTCTTGAGCTACAAAAAATAAACAGGATTCTTGTCACGTGACCGTGGTATAAACAAATGCCAATTTTTGTAATACGATAAATCATTTCATATATATTTTTTGTTTAATTCAAGACAAGTATTTTAATGACTCGTGCAAATAGTGGATTCTATCTTAATTATATTTGATATGAGCGACACGTGACAATATATAACATGTACATACGTATTACAGAGCGACCTTCGCAAGGAAGAATTACTGCAAAACCAGTTTTCGTCAGATTTCATACTATTTATTATGTTATGTGATAATTTCTTACAGATTACTTTAATCTTATAAGTTAAGAATACACGCATTTTATATACACTTAGGAACATGTTTCCCACTATGTTTGTGCATGACCGCTGGCTCTACGTACTTCAAATATTAGGCAGCCTTTGATAAATTAATGATAATCTTCTTTGTATATAATAGATGTTAAATTACTGTCGCTTATGACCTATCAGTAGCAACGGGTCTCGTTTTGGCAGTTTAACAACATTCATCGCGTTATTTACGTTGTTGAGCAGACACCTTTTTCGAACATAGTAAGCAATGGATTAGCAATATGCTTCGAAATGATTCCAACTGATAGTAATATTATTTTACGTAATTAGGGTGCAGGTAATGGTTGTTATTTTTAGATATTGAATTTATTTATTTTAGATATTATTATATTTAATTTATTCACTACTAGGCTTCGAACCCGTAGGAAAATCGACATAAAAGGTATTATATATGTTATTCCAGGTTATAAAGCATCTGTGTGGCAAATTTCATCCATTTGTTATTTGTTAGTTTTTGCCTAAAAACGCAACAAACATTTTCATCACTAACTTTCATGTTTTGTAATTTCCTGTATTAATTTCAAAAGACTCGCGGATCCCGGGACTAAATTTGGACCTAATTAGAACCTATCCATGTCTCGTAGGAGCTCATTACCTCCAGTTGAATGAGTTACCTCACTTAACTTACACTAATATTAGATGTTATACCTATGCTGGTTTATAGTTTATACATATTTACTTAATCCACGCGATTGGAGCATGACAGAAACTTCGAGACGTGTCTGTAGTATGTGTTACTTAGGATTACTTTAGCTTTATGTAATGTATCAGTTACTTAAGATAATATACAAATATATTATAATTATAATTATGTTTATTGCTGTTCATTTTTAAATGAATTGTCATTGTTTTAGCATATGGAAAGATTTGTTTTTAGCTTAATTAATGTAATGTTTTATATGATTAAATTAACTGGGCATCTTTTGATCAGACTTTTTTAAAAACAATGACAGTTAATTTTTCTCTTGTTATCAAATCAAAGACTTGTACAATCATCGTCTGTCCCCTATGTTGGTGGCGTATGCTAGTCCACCCAGAGGCACCTTAATACCGGTATTTTAAGTAGATCAACTGCTTTTCTGGCCTTCCCAACTCAGTTACTGAGTAACAGCCCTTGGCAAGACTGTTGTCAGACTTAGGGCTCAACAGCTCAACACGACGGTATCTACATCTGTAATGTCTGATGACCTAAAACAGGTAATAATAATACCATACGCATTGGTAAGACCCAATACACTGTTACGCCAGTTTTACGACTGCCTTCTTTAAGTAAGAGGTTCATAAAATTTCTCGTCATGTACAGTGACGTTACAAAATAAGACAACAATATTGTAACTGGCCGGCGACGGCCATATCAGACGCAAGGTCAGCGGTGTACATTCACTTTTAAGTTGTGGGCTGTAGCCGCCTCGCTGTCCGGTGGAGCACACGAAATTAGGTTTAGAGTTTTCTTGGACAAAGGTAGATTGATAGGTTTTTTGTTAATGTTCTTGGATTTAGGCGAGGTTAATAAGCATTTTGGTGTTGATAATAGCGCTTGATGGCAACAAATATGGTTCAAATGAAACAGTAATATATGATAGTGTACGCCCAAACTGAGCGTTATTATTTTGGAGTTCTGATTTTCAATTGTTTTCTTATACTACTTTGTTGTTAAGAAATATTTTTAAATAAGTCTTTGCGTTGTTAAGGATTGATTTTTGTCATCCACTTATTATTTGGTCTTACAAGTCAGAAAAAGTGTTTTTCGGTGTCCTACATTTGGATAGCATATTAGAGGTTAGCGTAGGCGATTCTTAGAGTTATCATGGTAGATTACATCCCTCTAAATTTTGAAAAGAGGAAGGCCTTGAGCTGCTAACCTGACTATAACCTGTTAGGATATAGTAACAGCGATAATTAATTACGTGGACATTAAGAACTAAACGAGATAAACATCCCACTTCTGAGGAGTTATCCAAAATATCTAGTTACTAATTAATTTAAACGCTAGTTTAACTCAACTGTATTAAATATAGTGAGAAGACACTAACAATTAAACTAGTAAAATAATGTTTTTATTGTTACGCTGGAAATGAATTGTAGGTTCATAGCTCAAAATGTTGGCCAAACAATTTGAATCAAAACGAAACACCATTAAATTATACGTTTTGATGAAGATCAACTAACATTTTATCTTCTGTCCTTTTCTTAATTAAATATAAAGACAAAGATTCCCTGAACTTAAATTTAATTTGGTTTCTGAACAACAAAATCAGCACCAAAGTCTAAAATATTGAGTTTAATCCCCTAAAGTGTCCCTTTAGTTAATTGGGTGAATAGTGATTTGTTGCTTTACCAATAAAATGAAGGATTACTTCAATTATTTCTAAACGAACACTCCGTTTCTCAATTTGGCTGTTATTGTTGTCAATATCGTAAGAAATGGAAAATTTAATTATATTACTTCCTTTGTGCCTAGAAAACATTCCAGCAAACTTTAATATCTAATCATCTGTCAATTTATTAGTTGATTCTGTTAGACTGGCTGCTTATAACATTTACGAACTTGGAAAATGAAGTAGGTACAAAAAAAATATCATTAGTAGGTTTATTTCCAGTTCTGTGTTGTAGTCACGTGAACTATCCATGCCACATTATTTCGTCGTTTTTATTCACGAAATTTAAATCTACTAGATATGCAAAACAGCCAATATACACTAAAATAGGATTATAAAATTAATAATATTTCCAAACATATTTTTAGATATCATAACTTATTTATTTGTTACTTGAATGGATTTTATTACCTAAGTTTTATAAATAAAACTTACCGAGCGCCTAAGAACAATAATTTTGGATTCCCGACGTAGTTGCCGAAAGTTTCTGACGTCGTAAAAACAATCGTCATCTTCTTCATCAGAACATGTGTCGTAAGCGTATCGACGCATTTTAATCACAATTTAGACTTAAGGCACTTCACTTTCGAACGGAATCGATCGTAGTTTGTAAAACAAGGGGTAACTGGAATACTGTTTTTTTTTAAATATATTTTTCGGGGTAGAAATATATGCTTTACTATGTCGTAATAATAATTTAAGGTTTTTTTTGAAACACAATAATTTTAGCTTCTATTATCTGAGTTAACGATATAATTCGTTCGTTAATCTGGCAAGTTATGTCTTGTCACGAAAAATTGAATCTAAACGTCCAACCAATTCTCATAATAATAGAGAACTGACAAGCGATTGTAAAACTATCTCGAGAAACTTTGTTAACATTTTTTGCTTCCGTCTTAGTTTAGTTTATTTCAGGTGTTGACACCACGTGGTTGACTTGGGAAACTCGAGACAATAGTACGGCGCTTCCTGTGTGATTTTCATTCAACAATAATTGCTATGTTAATAAATATGAAGCGAAGTGTATACATGTGCAAAGATGCCCCTATACCTTGATTTTTTTTTTTCATTTAACAACTGTTTCTGTGTGTATCGCACATGTAAACAGAAAAAAGGAACAGAGAATTATGTTTGTATTTTAAAAGAGCATTTAGTAATGACAAATGTTTTAATAATATAATTGTACGGAATTCAGTACAGTTGGAACTGAGCTGCTCGCTCTGTTAAGCATTGTTATTAAGCAATATGCGTAATTATAACGTAAATTATTGTAAACATTTTCATTTTTAATGTCTGGACTTGAAAAAAGACGATGATCCCTGAGTTTGTTTCGGGTATTTCTTCAGTCAGTTAGGAAAAGCCGGCTTCATTTAGTTTAAAAAAAAAAAAGAAATGACGTGTGAAAAGATGTGTGTGTGAAGTGATCGGTGATCCTACTTGCTTAATAAACGATTTCATTTCATTTCAGTATTCAAATTGGTAAGATTAATGTTATCAGGAAAGTTCTGTTTAATTATAACATTGAACTGATTATATCCAGTTTTTGTTATCACTTAAGGCATGCCTTTAGAATCCACAGCAAGACGTTAGGATGGCAGGCTGTAATTGCTATTGTAAATATTTAAGTTTCATATTCTTGTAGAAAATAGTTACTCTATAAATTTTACAAAGTTAGCTCGGTAGTTTGTAAATCCTTACAAAGTAGTTTTTTTCCCTACTTTATAAATTTTCTTTATCTGCCAAATTTCGGTATATTTTTTTATTGTTAATATTTAGTATTTTTTGGCTATAGGAGTAGGAAAATACCTCAGAAACGTTGAGAGGACATGTGAACAATGTAATACGGTTACATTGCGGCGGAGAGACGATTCATAGAAGGAAAATATGTGTTGCGTTAACCTCAATTACAGTGGGATAAGGGAATGATGGATTTACAAATAAGCCTTACAAATTGTAATGGCGCAATTCCTACGGAAAACGCCTGAAGGAAGCTCAATATTCTATTGCTTTTTCAATCAACAAAATCGGTTTTTAATCGATTAGATACGATTATGATATCGATGTGGCTTTGTTATTAAAACCGTTCCGTTCGAGTTATTTAATGCGTCGGTAGTTTTTGATTGTGGTTATTGTTATATGTTAATTATTATATCAGTCAGTCCATCTTTTTCTTTATCGCAAACATCGATGTCAGTTTTTCCATAAATAATATTCGCCTGACGTAAATTGAAGGTTTTTTGTTTGAAGCAAAAGATTCTCTGACCTTAAAGTTTGTTTAGTTTGTGTAGAAGGGAATCGGTGCCAATATTTAATTATTTAATTTAAATTATAAAATACAAACTACATTTTGATGTCTAAGTTCTTAAATACACAATAGTTTTATTTGAACACACTTAATACTTAAATCTTTTTTTTTTACACTAGCAATCAAAATCAAGAAAACCTACTATCAAAGAAGAGAGGCAGACAGTGAGTTGAATGTCCCTTAAGCATAAAAATAACAAAGGAGAGACAGTGAATAAATATTTCAGATTTTTTTAGTTAATATTTCGTTTCTTATCAGCAATGTTACAGTATAAATATTTTGTACTGTAGCACAATTATTTCTCATAATTAGACCTAAATACTTCTCTTATCTTCTCAATTAATTACCTATTATTTCTGCTTACCCAATTTCGGAAGATAAAGTATTATGTAATACATATAACGCTTATTTTAAATTTAATAGAAAAGGAGGATAAAATACAGAGCTGTGATAGTACTGAATCTCAAACTCTTGGTTTTTTTCTAAGCATTCATATTTGCGAGGAAGACCTAGATGAAACTCGCACAGACCAACTGGGCAGATGTGTAAGGCACTATCTACATTTTGTCAATTACATTCATTGCGCTTTTTACGATGTTGAGCAGACACATTTTTCCAACATATGAAGAATTGGATTAACAATATCCTTCAAAATGTATGAGATTTATGGTGTGACACGCATTTAGGGTGCTAGGAAGCATGGTCCAAAGTCAAAAGGGAGTAGGTTCAGTGGGAGTAGACACAGATGATGAAATTAACATATGCCATAGACGTGTTCGTAGTTTATACGCGATGTTACTATAACAACGGCTACTAAAACTACCTACGTCAATTTACGTCAGACGCTAACTAATTTGTCGGGTCTAAACTAATATTTAAATTCCGTCCTCTTCTTTATACATCTAAAAAATCAAGCGCTACGTTTAAATTTAGTTTTATTTTGATGAGAATTGAACGTGTTGTTTTTTTATGGTGTACATTTTTTATAGCCTATTTGATGTCCTGCTGGGCAAAGGCCTCCCCTATTTTCTTCCAATCCTCCCTGTCTTGTGCTATCTTTGGTCATGTCGGCCCTGCGAACATTACCCGATCGTCACACCGCCTTCTCCGTGGTCTACCGCGACGGTGATGACCTTCCTCAGTTATCCAGTGAGTGGCGATTATTAAGCATCTCTCGGGGTTTATTTGCGAGACACTGTCCAGCTCTTCCTACTACAACTGGCTGTTTTTTCTCCAACATCCGCTACTTGAACTATGATACATAATAAAGAATATTCTATTCATCATCATTATCTCAGGGTTAATCCCAGTCGCATCCGAAGCTTTTTCAGCTTGTGAGTCGCTTTTACCAGTCTAACTGCTGATTTTGGTTAAACTTTGATATTTTCCGTGAAGCGACTGCCGTTTGACCTCCACAACCCGAAGGCGATATCGAAGTATTGCAGTTATACTAATTGTTGGACTTTTGAGGGCTCCAACAACCCGTAACGACTGCCATTAGATGTTCTTATGACAACCGGGACCAACGCCTCAACGTGCTTTCTGAGGCACGACCAGACCAGTGCAAATATTCATATTCATGCATACAAATATTTGCACTGCGCAGGGATCGAATCCGCGCGATCTTAGCGGCCACGTTCGCTACTGCTACGCCACAGAGGATATCAATTAAGAATTTTCTATTCTATTAAATATATTCACACCAACCTATTTACCTTCACATGAGCATCTTTGAGTGCATATACATGATAATACAGCGTCATATATTGATAAAAGTCGTTAACCCCTATATATCCATAACATCGTTATCAACAAGATGTATGTCAATATGGACTAGCATTATTCTGTGTTTACAATTTGATATTTTAGGCTATCAGATATCATGTGGGCTTGTGATAAGATAAGCCAAGTTAACTATGTTGTTTTATATAATAGGTAAGACTTTGGAGAATAAATCTTCGACAAATAATCAATTTTTGAGAAAAAAAAAAAAATTAAATCTGACCCATTTTTTGTCTCGTCAATTCAATTAGCATTTCCATAATAATTAAAGTTAGTTTAAACAGTTTAGTTTAACAGTTTAGGGGAGAGTTGGATATTACCGCGCGGTTGATAATTTCGCGCATATGAGTAGTTCAAAAACTATCCACTAGTTCCGCGAATCAGTGCATATACTTCGAAGCCGGACATGCCTGCACCCCTTCCCGAGCAACGCCTTTACAGTTCGCGCAACGACGGAGATAGCACACGCCATAGTAGTTTTTTTCGTTACTCCTTATAATTTTTCGTGTACTTTCGGAAAGAGGTAAGCAATACTGTATTAATATTGTAATACTTTGATACTATACATTTTAATGCTTGTATTCTGTAAAATTCATGTCAGAATACGTTTCTACGTACTATAATATTTTCCATATATTTTTGAGGTTCAAAAATAAAATGGTCAAGTTTGATAATTCCGTGCTGGGGGCGCGGTATTATCAGCCCAGGGCGCGAATTTATAAACTATTTAAAGAATGTTTTATTTACATTAACTTGATTTTACTTCAACAAAAGATTTAAGATTCATATGTCTGTATGTACGTCTGTTAGTGGCATTTAATACCTACATACAAATCAAAATAATGTAGCTTTAATAATTTCCGTTTTAGATGGACCAATCTATTCCAAAGAAAAAGTTATGGGATCTCCAAAATTTGAAAGCTGCATTTGAGGCTATACGAAGCGGAAGTAAAATAAAGACAGCTGCTAGGAATTTCAGTATTCCTGAATCAACAATTAGAGATCGACATAAGTTGGGAGACAATTATGACCCTTATCATTTAACAGCAATAGAAATGAAAACACGCCTTCCGCTGCTTTGGGTAAAGATATCTCTGAGCCGAGCACTTCGCGTCGTATTTTAGAATACTTGAGCCCTATACCACAAAAGAAAATGGAAATGCAGAGACGTGTTAAAAAACTACACTCTATTGTTCTCACATCATCTTTAAAGGAGCAGTTGGAGGAAAAAGAACGAAAAAGACAAATGAAGATAGCAAAAGAAAATAACGTTGCAGAAAAGAAAGTTAAAGAAAGGAAACAAATTAAAGGAAAGTCTGTCAAGAGAAAAGTTTTCAACAGTAGCGAAAATACTGAGGATAAAGATAATAATATGAAAAGCAAGAAGATAAATAAGGCCAGGAAAGGAAAACAGAAATGTAAGGGGAGTCTAAGAAACGTATCGACAGCCGCAGTGATGATATCGTATGGATGATGCGCCCCTAATTCATGATGATATAGAGAATCGGGATATTTGTGCCGTATGTCAAGAGTTTGGTCGTTATGGAGAACTGGTTGCGTTGTTGTAGATGCTCGAATTGGATACACAAGGAATGTAGTGGAAAAGATTCTGCCGAAATTTTTTTGTGTTTTATGCCGTGATTAATATAACTTGATGTCTGATATTTAATAGATATTAGGTATTTTTGAGACTGATTAGTCCATTAGGTATCTATGGACTAATGTGAAAAAACCTATTCAAAACTTAACTAAGAGTTCTTGTTATAAAATATATGTAAAAATTTGTTTTTGTTAATACTTATTGCGTGATACTTAATTTACTGATTAAACTCTAGAAAAGTTTAAGTTTTGGGTCTCGCTATCTTCGCACAAGAAAATTACTTATGGTATTCATTTATTTTTATATTTTTACTTTTATTATTCACCCATTTGTGTGCAATTAATGCGGGCACGATTTTGTCAACCCTGGGCACGATATTATCAGACCAGTTTGACAATATCGCGACTACATATTATTTTGTTAATTGGCAATAATTACTTTTTGTTTAGATTCTGGAAGTTTTTGTTATATGGTATGCGTACCTGAATAAATGTCCTACTAATTACTCAAATTTATTTCTTTTTATGTCAATCAGTTTCCTAATTATAGGCCCAAGTCCTTAGGGGCTCGGTAATATCCAACTCTCCCCTACTACACCGCCAATGAAGAGCATGCCTATGATTGCGTAGAAAACATGGCATTTAAATGTTTCGCAAAAGTTTAAGAGAGAGCTCCTATGAGTATGGCAACATTGTATTCTAAAATGTTAGGCAACATTTTACAATACTATGTTTATTGGCTACTTGGCTAACATAAAGCCTAGCAAAGGGAATTCAAATTAGTGAGGTTCAGTATTAATTATTTTCTACATCACTGATAACACGATCGTTGATGACAGCATTTTTGGCTAAATATTAAATAACTAATATTATGAACAGAAAATATTTGATATGTGTCTGTTTGCTCGTTACACTCTTGCGATAAAACGGCTGAAACTTGGCAAATGGGTAGACCATGACATGGATTAGGACATATGATCCTTTTAATTCCGATATTCCCACGGAATCGATGGGTAAAACCGCGGCACGCAGCTAGTAATACATACAATTATAACCGGTTCTTTAAATTGGACATACCAACATTTTGAATTAATGATACTGAAGAAATAAAATTTTACAAATTTCCTTATACCTACTGCTCTTTTGTTAATAAATATCGTACGATATTTGTCTTGTTTTGTTTTGTTAACAAATAGCGATACGAAAACAAAACATGACTGAATCGCGATTACAATCATCAGAAATTCACAAGCTAAACGTCCTTTTTCTTCACCAAAGACATGTTCCGTTTCACTAAAGTAGGTTAATAAGATAACTAAGTATCTGTCAGATGCAGGAGACAATGTAGAATACGATAACAAGAAGAAATATTGAGTACATACTACCATAGATAGAGCTGGTTACCTATACTCTTGAGTCTTTATCGTGGGAACTGTACCTACCTAGGTACTGCGTATTATGAAGACTAGAAATAAATTACCTAGAAAGTTTTAAATTTAGTTGACACATTGACTAAATCGCTGAAAAAAGGTCATTCATCTAAACAAAAAAACAAACTTAATTTAAATTTAGTGCAACTTTTTTCTTTCGAATTCATTAAGAAAAAGACTGAACTAAAATTTATCTTCTAAAAATTTGAATTTGGTTAACACATTGACTATATTGCTGAAGTTCTTCAGAAAGGTCATTTACGTCGGAAAACGCAAAACCTACGTATTGTCAATATAGAAATGTCAATAAAATAATCCATTAGTGATGATAAGGCGGAAGAAAATTGTAAAGATTTGCACGAGGCCTGCATGAATCTATTGCATGTTTATAACGCACATTAGGTTGTCAGTGCACTCAAGTTCCCTCTCTAACGTTATGCAACGTTTGCGGGTATTGACGCGCATTTGCGCCATTATTTAAAAGCTTGTTTATTTTTAAGTAAATGTCGAAGAATAAAATAATAAAATTTTTCTCGGTGGTAGGTCATAACATCGGCCGCCGGCAGATGTTACCACCTACCAGACAAAGCCTTGCCGCCAAGCGATTTGCCGTGTTTCGGCATGATGTCTTGTGAAGCCGTACGGAGGACGGGTCTGAGCAGTTGTGTTGCGATGTGTGCCGGGTACGATGCGCCTAATGTTGTTGTGTTGGGACTGTTGGGAGTTTGGTCGTGGAGGGTATTCAGATCAATCTCCCTTTGGCGCAGCATCGTTGGTCGTGTTCTTGGGTTTAACATTGCATCACCTCGCTCAACTGCCGTCTTCCTTCCTATTCGCTCAGTTTTTCTGAGTGAATAGGCTCTTAATAAAGTAGCGCGCTTTACCATCAACGATCGCATCACTGCTAGCTTATAATTATTATTAAAAAAAACGAATTTTCTAATTGACATTATTAGTAAAATCCCTTTTAAAGGTTTTGGGTTTTTTCTGTTAAGGTTTTTACTGTAGTAGATGGTATTGCAGCCACGGGAAAGACCTGGATAAGGTATAATGTAACCGGGAAATATAGTAAAGGAATAGGGATTATACACATCATACCATTAACATAATGATTATGTATAATGCGTATAATTTTCCCATTGCTGGAACGAAAGGGGTGAAAGGGAATGGGCCGTAATCTACCACGCTGGCCCAGTGCGGGTCGGTAGATGTCACATGTCTTAGATATATATTTTTTTTTGCTTTACGACATACCGGTTTCCTCACGATGTTTTCCTTCGCGGTTTGCAGAGCAGTGGTGATGAAATAATTTACATTAATAAAGTGCCTGATGGGGTTCGAACTTACGGCCTACAACCGGTCGATACCACTAGGCCACCACTGTATGCCTAGTATGAGTTTTCGTTACGAGACTCGATCGACGTTATCGATCGCGTTTGGCGCTCTCATTGGTTTAGAGTTCTTACAACCTTGAAGCGGGGCAATCGATGAGTCAAACGCGCTCGATATCGACGATCGAGACTTGTAATGAAAACTCATACTATACCTACTGCTCACTAATCGTATACACAGTAGTGAGTGATTCCGGGCTGAATTGATAATAATAGCTGATTTCATCGATTGGGTCTGATTTTAAAGGTGATTTGCCTTCATTCACGCTATTGTCCTGCCCGCTCTTTTCTTGTTTCCGTTATCTTTGAGTCCGCATTAAAGGGTGAAGAAGTTTCTAATAGTATCAGTAGGTAATAAGTTCAAGTATGACGATTATTGAGCAATGTTCTAACTATTAATATATCTTTTTATCTTCTCAATAACTTGAACTAAATATGAATAGAGTTAGTAATCTAATATACAATATTTGTTTTATTCTTTGTTTTATATATTGATATATAATTACGGATTTTATTTTATTGTGTCTAAGGTTTAAAGACCTTTCGATAATTAAAATTTTCGTTTATTTTTTGTTTGAGTAGTCATTAGTAATGACAGTATATTTGACCAAAACACACATTTTACTTAAATTTAACACTATGAGGCTTTTTCCGTTGGTTGAGTTTAACTATGGATCAGACCGAACCAGTTTTTAAGTTAGCTGTTGAATTGAATAATATTACCCAGTATTCTTCGCCAGAAGTTTAATATATACCTGCAGACTTATGCAGGAATGTAGTTATTTAACGTATTTCACGGATTAATTGAGTTAAATTAGCGAACAATTCAGTAGGTATAAATAATTACAGTAATTATGTTCACCCATATTTAATACACATTTGTAATTCCCCCAATGACATGTAAGCTGGTTTCTTTTATCAGATTCGTTTTACGTAGGCGTTTTGGAGAACTTAATGTGGAACTGGAATATCCAGATATACGTAGGTATTTTATTTTTACTCCGAGAATAATTATATTTTTTCTCATGTTCTAGGTCATTTTTAATGGATCTTGTCGGTATTTGCCATTGTAGGTTTCGCATGCATAAATTTTCGATCTCATGGGAAAATTGGAATGAAAAGCATCTTATATGTTCATGCTAGTTATATCCATATGTGTGCCAAATACAATTCTAATTCGTTTAGTAATTAATGCGTGAATAGTCACAAACAAGCATCCATCCATGTATACATTTATAAATATTGGTATGAGTAGGTTTTTCTAGAAATAGGTCAATATGTCCATACGTGCGCCATATTTTAGACTCAATCATAAACTTACGAATTTCTCTTCTAAATAACAATTCATTCTTCAAACATCACAGAAAACTTATCAATAAATCAAAAGCACGTGGTGAGGATCACAATAAGAAGCTAATTAGTCATAAAATCGTAATAAAACCCAGTTCTGTATATAGCAACGCACAGACAGACTGACTATTTCGGGAACAACCGCCCGACGCGTGAGTCACTCCGGATGACTGTGTCATCAGCATCATGCGAGTTTACCTATAATAACGTATTTTAAATGTTACGTAGCTCTTGGGACTAACTATTGAGTTATTCGCATTTTTGGGAGTAGTCACGGCTACAGTATCCAGACTAGTATAAGCTGAATGCTCTTTCTACGAAAACCTTCTACAATGTGAGGTCAGATATAATTGGAAATGTAGAACTTGTTAAATAGCGTGTTTTTTCTTTTTTTTTTCAACGGAATCTATGGCAACAACTACAGAAATCATATAAATACACCTCGTCCAACAGATCGTGTTTTAAACGAAACTACCTGGAGCCCTAGACTGCTATTTTTTTATAAATTTGCCATTCCAACACGATTCTATTGTCATTGTGCTAAAAAATTGTAATATGCTAAATCTGCAGATCAATATTATCGGCCAGTCGTATTGTAAGGGATGGTGATAGAATGACATTGCCGTATTACCATTATTATAAAACTCGTTAGTAGAAATGATTTTCTAAAAACTAGTACTCAATTTTAACATATATTAATATGGAGTGGAGTGTCAGTGATTAACCCTGGATCACTACAGAAAGTAATAAAAATTTTAATCAGAAAAATGTGAACAAAACAACCGGTAAACAAAATGAAAAGACTCTGCTATAGTTGTTATAATCTATGTTTAAAGATTTTTTGTGGAGATGCGCAGGATTGCAATAAGTAAATATAAATAAGTTTACTGTCTTGTAGGATATGTGGGTGAGTAAGTTTTGAGGAATTTCTCTCATCTCTTTGTCACTTTATAGTGGGGCATGTTAATTTTCTTGCTTATTAATTTGAAACACGTTCCTCATGAATATTTATTTATTATACGGGTTACCTATTCTTTTTTTTTTCTTATTCTGGTCTCGGTCACAACATTTGTTTGTCGAATAGAATTTGAGCGTTTTATATTTCGAGAATTAGTAATTCAGATATTAAATATCTACATCTGTACTTGATACAAAATATTTGTATACCAGACATCAGTGTTTTTCCCCTATTGGAGGTGACACTTGTAATCAAGGCTATCTCTGACGCAAAAAATGCATAATAAAATACCTATGAACCAATGATGCAAATACGTGGGGTAACTTTGACACAGTTCCATTGTATTAGCAACAATTTTACGAACGTGTATTTTATCGTGTTTATATGCTCCAAGTATCTGATTTATGACGTAACATCTGTCATTGACTCGGGCGACCTACGAACGAAAAGTATCTTATGTCCTTCTTCAGTCCGGTGGTTGTGTAACAAACTATTATCATCAATAGATACATACAAACATACTTCTTCTTCAGCCTATAGAAGTCCACTGCTGGACAAAGGTCACCGCAAGGTTTTCCATTATATTGGGGGAGTAGGCCATAATCCCCACGCTTGTCAGGCGGGTTGGGGATCGCAGTAATTTGATATTCCACAGAGAAGCGCTGGTACTCGCTTCCCTGGTGAGAGTTCCCTTAGTCGCCCTTACCCACGGTAGAATATGGGTTGGTACTATTCTAAGTCCGGTAACAACAGACAATAGAGCAGACAAATTTTTAGAACATTTGAAGTAATTAATTACACAGTTAGGTTGTAGGGTCCTGGCTAGCTATTTGTCAAATTTCTGTGATTGTTATGTCTGAAAAGGTTGTTAACACTCAGAACGTGACTTTCCCATGTAAACAAAGACCCCTTTTCTCAGTTTACAATTACTTATTACATTATAAATAAAAATGCAGTAATAAACCTACCTATCTAAAAATTTATATGAAAGCCTTATCCGAATCAGACTCGCACTTGACCGGTATAACGGTTTACGGATTAACGGTCGGAATATCACCGGTGATATTAGGAATTTCAATGGCGTATCAGGATGACACCGTTGTGGTCGCAGCATGATGCTGTCGCTACTCTATTATTACTGCTAAATAAGGTCTAGTATTCTATAATTATAATTAAATAGGACAAATGGCATATCACCGGTGACAACCCGAGCCGCGACGGAATTATGCCGGCCGGTATTATGTATTACTTATACCTAGTCTATTAGAAACAAGATAAGACATTTAAATAAACCTTTTTTACAGTCGATACAACCGATTTTAACTTCTATTGCGTTGATAACATGATAAATTGTAGCTGCATTAAAACATTGGGATTGTAACCACTTATTTTCTTTTAATGCCATCTTTATGCCGAAGGAATAGAGGTCTAATTCAATAAACCGGACTGTAAAAACGAAGAACAGTAACATAATGGATGTCATATATCTTCCTATCAAAAGGAACAACAAGGGAAGTGATAACAATTCACTGTTACATATATTTTTATTTTATCAATTGTTATGAAATTTTAAGTGCTATCTATCTTACTTTATGTAGTGTTTCGTTTGCTTCCGCGACGTTCCAAAAATGTGGTACATATTATATTATGATTGTTTATTATTATAGAATTGTGTTACTGGGTGAAAGATGATAATAAAATTTTTAGTCTTCGATATATTAAGTCACGTTAATTAGAACAAAACATTTTATTACGAAGATCTTGTTTGGATTGAGTGTTAGAAGAAGTACTTAGTAAGGAGTTTCTGTTTTTTATAACTCTTATGGGCTTCAACTAATTTGTATATATATAATAGCAGCCGATCTCTATCTAAGTGTATCTTGAACACCAATGACTGATTAAAGGCGAAGTAAAAATCTTGAGGAAACCCGGACTTTAAGTCTGAAATCGTCAACCTGCATTGAACAAGCGTGGTGATTACGCTCAATCCTTCTCTGTATGAGAGGAGACCTGTGCCCAGCAGTGGGGCGATAAAAAGGTCGATGATGAATAGCAGCCGATAAAGGTTGGTAAAGACCTCGGAAATTTCCATAAATACTTCTTCCATGTAGTATATATGTTTCGACCCCTTTAGAATATCAGGAAGTATCCTATGTGTTAACCTTAGTTCTAAACTATTTGTGTGCCATATTTCATACTTTTATATGAAATTAGGTATACAGATAGGTTTATAAATATTCCGTTTAGTAGTTTTTGCGTATACAAACATTCGTATTTCTCCGTAAAAGCTAGTTCTATCCATGGAAGTGGCCTCGTGACCTGTAACACAGGTTTTTCCGCAAATACCTATATCAGGCACCAGTCTCTCTTAAAAGTGGAACTCAGCTGAGACTTTTTTGTATACACTAATTATAAATGAACTTTGTGAAGAGAGAATAAATTAATAAAATTATGATTATTATTATTTATAATTAGGATCTACAGTCTACACTACACTATTCCTTTGACGAATATCTAATCGGTTTATATAATATCGCTTTTGATTAAAGTTCAACATACGAATACCATATAGAAACGTCCATAAGTAGATGTGACTTTTTTAGCAATCAACAGTCAAGCAATCAACAATATATAAAACCTTGCGATAATAATACCTTTGCCTTTCATCTGTAACAATTATCTACATATTAAACGCCAAGGCGACTATCACTCTGGCTTGACTTACCTTCAACCGTATTTTATTGTCAAGGTTTTTATTTCGTTTTATTTTTAGCGAATTTCCTGTTGGTGGAAATCAGCCAATTATGTTATAATAAGCCAGTGTATATGTCAAGGATTCTAGTTATGAAAATCAAGGGGAAACTGTAGTGTTGCTATCATAAATCTATACTAATATATAAAGCCGAAGAGTATGTTTGTTTGTTTGTTTGAATGCGCTAATCTCAGGAACTGCTGATCCGATTTAAAAAAATCGGTTTTAGGCTATATAACATCACGCTGTGACCAATAGGAGCGGAGCATAACATGTTCAAATTACTAACACCACGTGAACGAAGTCGCTGGCGACCGCTGGTATATTATATTGTAATACGAACTCTTTTGTTTCATCATCATCATCAACCTTTTATCGTCTCACTGCTGGGCACAGGTCTCCTCTCATACAGAGAAGGATTGAGCGTAATCACCACACTTGCTCAATGCGGGTTGGCGAGATCAGACTTAAAAGTCCAGGTTTGTCCAAGATATACTTAGAAAGTATATATAACTTAGAAAACTTACATTGGTACTTGCCTGACCTGGAATCCACACTCATACTTGAGAGGCTCGTGTTTTAACCACTAGGCCACTACGACTTTTTTAACCTCTCGAAATCTCACGTTGAACAGTTATGTTAAAAAAAAAAAGATAATTTAAACACACATTACGTAAGTACACATTTGGAAGATATAGCATTGCAAATAAGTTGAAGGTTTCTTTGTTTATGTATGTGCAGTGTTAAACTTATGAGAAACCAATGCCACAGACAAGGTTTTCTGTAATAGATTCGAGTCGCGAAGAAGGAAGTGTGTTATGAAATGGTAAAGTGTACATGGATTCGTCGCCTATTGAATGACAATTATCTGGTTGATGACTGATTGTAATTGTTGGTTTGGTCTTGATAAGCTATTCTTCAACGAGGAGCAGCGATGGCAGATTCGTCTGTTTTGTAGTTAAGTGCATTCTATAGTTTAATGACTATTAAAATTGCGCTGAATATCTTGTTCACAAACTTAACTAATTTTATGTTTAAGTGTTTCTTTTCCTTTCTATTTCATTAAGAAAAGGAATAGAAGATATCATTTTAGTTTAATCCTGTCAAATTAAGATACTTTACAGACAGTTTAGACGCGATTATAGACATGGCGATCAAACATACGCCAGTTTACGTCAAGAGCGCACTAATTTGACAGGTCTAAACTGACATTTTATCATCTGTCCTTTTCTTAACGAAATGGAAAGAAAAAGATGCATTAAAATTAGTTTAAAAGTAATATTAATGTAATAATGATGTGTTAAATAAACTTAAAACAATTTTACTGTACAAGTATTATTTATAAGTGTAACAAATATAAGAAATATGATTTATTATCAACCATTAAAATAATAATAATAATAGCTTGCTAACGACTTTTAGTATAATTCAATCGCTGAACGAATTTGGAGTAAAGTGCTTTGATAAAAAAGTAGAAAGTTTGCAAATAAAATAACTTTTTTATATTTGTGATAATCAAATAAATATTTCCTGTCTAAGTTGCTTTTAAAATTTCTTTTCATATTTAGATTCTGTATAACACGAAGAGGAAATAACAAAAAAGGGATCTTTCGTATTTTTCTGTCCGTTTAAATATTATTATAATGTTTTCGTTCCTCGTCATCTTCAAAAGCTAAAGCCAAGGGCAGTTCTGTCCATTTTGAAATGGTCCCGTCAAACTACATAATAGCTGGCCTTTTGTTCTTGAGCAAGCATTTCGTTAAGTGTTATTTTATTATGACAATAAAAAGCATCTAAAAAACATACTTAAGTTATGACAAAACTTTTGGGCAGTTACCACGTTGTATGTAAGTAAAGTCGACACAAACATTTCTCGGAACTATTTTAACTTCAGAATTGACCGGCTGGGACCCGTGGTTTTACCCCTACATACATTTTGAACCAGCGAGAATATTAGATAAAAGTTTCTATATGTTAATCCTTATTGTAAACTACGCGTGAACCTGATTGCGTCCAAATGTATTCAATATTTTTTTAGGGAAAGAGTAATCAACATTCATTCATCCAAACTTTTACTAAATATTATTTGTTCGAGTTTATAACATTATTAGGATGCATCATATATCGTAGTTAGTTTTAACTTATATCTAGAGATAAGGAGAAAAGATTTTCTTCTTCTTCTTCTTAGCCAATAGAGTTCCACTGCTGGCCAAAGACCTCACCCAAGGCTTTCTTTCCATTGAAAGGGTTTGCCATAAGCCCTACGTTTGGGTGGCGGGTTGGGGATCGCAGTAATTTGATGTTCCACAGGAGAAGCGCTGCTGGCCGCTTCCCTAATGAGAGTTCCCCTAGTCGCCTCTTACGACACCCACAGAAGGATATAGGTTGGTACTATTCTAAGCCACTCGGGTTAGAAAAGTTTTATTAGTTCGCAAAACACCGCCGACATACGTTTTATTAATGTTAAGATTTTCGGATTAATTAAACGTGACTGTGGTTTTAATGTCATACGAGTATGGTTTGCAGCTGTGGGTTACGGTTTTTGGTACCTTTCAAATGTAGTTAAAACAAAAGTAACTGATTTCTAAATCAAAGTGTCTCCCATCAAAGTAAATGACTACTTTTTACTTGAAAGATTTCAAACTAATATAGATCTTATCGGCCACATCATAACACATGATAAGCCATGTTTCATAAAATACTGTTACCGTGTCTTTTTGTCATTTGAAGCAAATAAAACTCTAATCTTATGCTACCTGTCCCGGCAACCAAAAGACAGAAATAATTAACAAAGCACATTGGATTCATCTGACATAACGGATAATTTAGAATAGTTAGATATATTTTTTATAGGTATGTATAATATAATATGTCATCTCGCAGGTCAAACTTGAAGGACATCCTTCAAGTTTGACCAAGATTGGTTATGCTTAACCGTATTTGCCTATAGAGTTTCCAGCCGGGGATTAAAAACTTAAAAACTAAGTGAACATAACTACAGGGCACTAACCTCGGCTTAGGGCGTTACTGGAGGAAGGCAGCCAGAGAGGGCTTGATTGGATTATAGTTAAACTGATTTAGCAATCGAGCTGTTTTATAATCAGTTTCATAAATTTCTTTAAAGACGACTAAACTTATGCCACCTAAAGGTCACAGACAAATCAATGATGAGCCAATATCAAGTTCACTAATTACTTGAATGTCTTAAATATTAAATTATATCACTATTTTATCAGTTACTAACCCATTAATTGGACAAATTATTTTCTCAAATTCATTAAATGCAGTTTTTTTTTAATTATGTGATAACACTCAGTGATGATAATTACTTTAATGAGCCAGGGGCTCTGAATTTCAATAATGTGTCGAATGGGATTATAAAGGACATTATTACGTCTTTTTAATTTCCAGTACCTATACACTCAACAACAACAGCTTACAACCCTGTGTAAAACACTTTCAATAACAATCTGATTATTTAGAAAGCTAGCTAATACAATGATTCAAATGTTCGAAAAAAAAAAAATTCGAAAAGCTTGATGTTGAACCGCTAAAATTACCATAAATAAAAACCATCGATACCGATAGTATGTTTCGCAAACACCTGAAAAACAAATGAATATATTCAAAAAGAGATAAATTCAATTTAAAACATCTCCAATTGACAATTGATCTGTTCAATTTAATTGCATGGGCTTGTTCACTGGCTTATAGATCATTCGCCGCTGATGTGGATATTGATGTGCAATTTAAATGAAATGTGATTGTTATTATTTTCTTTGGTAACTTTGTCCTTTAGTGGATAGCTGTTAAGCTTTATACAGTGTGTTAAGATAACCCTGTCCGACCCGTGAAGGTGTTGTTAGGTATCGATAACTGGTTCTATTAATGCATACAAAACCGGGCTCGCTCATAATAATAACGGTGTTGTCACTTTTTAAAAATTACCAAATTTCGGGGAAGTTGGAATTAATTCGCGGGAAAAAAAGATTATTTCAAAATTCATTTGTATTGTTTCTATGATGATTACGTAAAATTTTATATTATATTTGGTTATGTGTTTACCTAACCTTTATTATCCTTATGGGTCGGATAGGGTTTTCTTAACATACTGTATACGCCTGGAAAGGCTAATATTATAGCTGATGCGCTAACCCAACCTGTAAAGAGGATAATAAAGATCAATGCGGTGTTTGTTCTGTTGTCGTGGACTTACCTGCCAGGAGTGCTTCAGATCTACGATGCGCGCAGCTCGATGATCTTGAACTAAAAAAAATCATTAGTGAATTGGAAGATACATCTGACGCTCAGTCTATAGGCGCTAAGCGGTGGTCAGAAAGAGGGTATTTCATGCAACTTGGTGTCCTATACAGGTATAATCCCGATGTCGATACGGAAGAGGCACAGCTGGTTGTTCCGGCTTCACTGCGCCTGGAAATTCTAAAAGAATGTCATGACTCCGATCTAGGCGGTCATCATGGAGTCGATAGAACGTATAATCGAGTCGCTCAAGGGTTTTACTTTCCAGGTATGTACAGAGCTATAGCAGAGTATGTCAAAACATGTGCGACTTGTCAACGATATACCGTAACGGGGGTCTGTAACCTGGGCTGTTACAGACCCCCGTTTTAAGTCAAAAAGGAGAAGTGTTAGCAATTGATCTGTTTGGTCCTCTTCCCATTGTGGACAATGGGGAACGTTGGGTACTCTTGGTAGAAGATACAGCAACTCGTTGGACTGAATTATATGCTCTGAAGGAGGCAACTTCTGAGATGTGTGCACGTACTCTAATCGAGGAGTATTTTCTGCGCTATGCGTCGAGGGAGTCCCTCGACGCATTGTGTCAGACAATGGCGTCCAGTTCGTGTCCGCCATCATGCAACAATGCATGCTCATTTTAGGCATTACTCAAGAATTGTTACCTTTGTATCATCCGTCAGCTAATCCAGCTGAGCGTAAAAATAGGGATTTAAAATTTCAGCTGTCACGTTTAGTTGAAACAGATCATTCGTCATGGCCACATCACCTTCCTGCGATAAGGTTCGCCATGAATTCAGCTGTTTGTCAGACTACTGGTGTATCTCCAGCATATCTAATGTTTGTTAGAGAACTTCGCTCACCAGTCGACGTTCAACACGACATCCGTTCGATACTCGATAAGGACAATTTCGTACCTCAAATAACACCATATTTGAAAAGTTTTGTTAACTCTTTTACCGCTG
This sequence comes from Sesamia inferens, assembly GCA_037179545.1. Lineage (NCBI taxonomy): Eukaryota > Metazoa > Arthropoda > Insecta > Lepidoptera > Noctuidae > Sesamia > Sesamia inferens. The sequence goes on along the minus strand of CM073939.1, from coordinate 3,366,477 downwards.
TCAGAGAAAGAGTTGAGACACAGCAGGACCGACGCAAGGATTGTGCTGACAAGGCCAAAACCCCTGCCGAAGTCTTTGAAGTCGGAAATCAGGTTCTTTTGAAGACACATGTTCTTAGCAGTGCTGCAAAGAACATAACAGCTAAGTTTGTTCCAAAGAAAGATGGTCCCTACGTCATAGTAAAAAGAGTTAGCCCTACAGCCTACGTAATTGCAAGTTTAGATAACCCTGAAAACATATTGGGCAAGTATCATGTGTCGGATCTTACGCGGTTCCACAGTAGAGAGTGTTCGCCTCCTCGTCCCGTGATGCCTAAACGTCAGAGAGGGCGTCCTCGAAAGCATGTTTGTCCTGTATGTTAAGTCTTAGATTTAGTGTTAGCTCTTAAGTTTTCCTTTGTGCGAGTTCAAGAGCGAGGACGTTCTCTGGAACTCGAGGGGGAGTGTATAGCGTGGCAACCCGATAGCGCGCTGTCTATGCCATCCGTGAGAGGCATAGAGAGAAAGAGATAGTTATGATATGGCGGTGAAAAAGGTGCGCGCGCGCTAACCACTCGCGCTTTAAAGTAGTAAATTGTCACCAAATTATAAGTTATTGTTTGTGTTATTGTGTTAAGCCTGTGTTTCTGGACAATTAAACTGTAACCGTGATAACTGAGTCCTTATTCGCTCCCCACCGATGCTATATAAACAATTTTTTATTTGATAAAAAATATGCAAAGTGGTTGACTATCCAGCTATTACAATTACAAGGACATCTATGACGCACGAATGCAATCACACAAGTTGTGGTTATAATATTTATCCGTTCATAGATTAAATTATGGTGTAGATATCATTTTTATGGTTCTATTGGCGTGTGATTTTCTTTCATAGTTTGATGATTGTTTGTGGTAAAAGGTAGCGGTATTTTGTTGCCTTTGTTATGATAAAAATATGTATAGGAAAATTTATAGTTTTATTTTTTTAGTCGGGAGTATCACATCTTAGCTGGCTTACCTATCACTTTATGCTTGCTATCACTCACACATCAATTTCATTAGATTTTATTACGAAAGCCTATTTTATTAAGTGTTACCTATATGACAGTATCTGTATAATACAATGTTCTGACGTAGGTAGGTACTTATCAAAACAGACTTCAAAAATTTACCAATTTCGTCCAAAATATCGATGCCTTAATTAACTTTATATAGTAAAAAAACGTGAGATCGACGGTCGAAATCAATGTAAAAATTGATTTGGTTGAGTTTTATGATGTTTTCAACTTAGCGTAGACTATTACCATTCTATTTTTGTACAAAATATGTATATAATATTTGTGTCAATAAAAAATAAACAAGGAAGAATTGCTTGCAAATTTGTTGATCATGACATTGTCAGCAATAAAAACCGTATTTACTATCATAAATTATTTTCTTTTGTTCTTGGCCGGACAGTGTATAAACAACAATTGCCTACTTTGTTTGTAACATAGATAACGATTTGATTAAATAGATAGATGGATAGATAGAAGAAGAAACTTAATTTATGTAACTCTAAAAAGAATGAAAGGCAATAAACCATTCAAATTAAAAAAGCCTTCTAAATAAAAAGCCAATTTGATACTAATCATTAACTACACTATACTAGGTAGTAATACCAATTAATTAGAAAATACAATTTGCCGTAGAAGTCAACATCAAGAACATTTTCCGAAAATTAACATAACATTGCGTTTCTATATTAAAACATTAGTAATCACTATACGACAGATTAACTTTTTCTAACAAAGAGTAATTGTAATGGCTAGAGGTAATTTATGCTCAAGCGTAATTATCAACTCGAATGGATTTCCTGTAAGGAAATTACTTGTTTTGGAATATACAACACACGATAATACACAATACACGATATACCTACTTATTGACTGATATTATAGTGTATGTGTAGCCACCGAATAGCGTAGAAAGTGAGGGAGGTGGCTCTAATGTAATTTAACAATACCTAATCGTTTATATAGACTTAAAAACTGGAGATAATTACGCATTTATTTATTTATTTATATATTCTTTACTGTACACCAATCAAACGTCGAACAAAATACATTCAACACAGAAAGCATACAATGGGCGGCCTTATTTCTAATGCGATCTCTTCCGGGCAACCAAAGGATGGACAGATTCTCCCGAACCACAAATGGGACTGTCGTTGGTGCATTTTGTATAAAGAACAAACTTCAACAAGCCTCCTATCAAAATTTATACGATCAATACGTTATTCCGTCATTATAATTTTTAACCTTCACGTATATTTTTTTCATAAAACATCAACAACTTTTTTCTGTCAGTCTGCAAATAAATGCGTTGCTGTTCCTACTGAATCTTGTTTTAATGCAAATATTTGACAACGAATCTAGTCAGCAAATACTTAAAAGATATGCGTAGATTTGAATACACTTCTGTTTCCTATAGTAGATATTTTGCATGCTTTATTGTTTCTTTTACTACCAGGTCAACATCTTTATTTTTCAGTAATTCTTACAACTAAACTAATTTCAATATTTTCTTTGTGTTTCTTATCATTAAGAACATCACCACGGTATAATATAAGCAAGAACTATCTTTTTCATAAACACAAAGGAAATTTTCTTTGTGATGTTTTCCTCTGACTGGTGACCTACATATTGAATTGACATGGATCTAGATTCCTGAGTGACGAGACGTAAGAAGTGAGTGTCAGGCAATTCAAAATTAATCATCGAACACTCAGAGTAAGAATATCTAAATGATAATGATGAAAACATGACCGAAAATAGATAAAAGTATGTAGACACCGAGATAATAAGCTAGTTTAATATTCGAAGATATCACCCTCAAATTGGTTCAGAAGAACATCGTTTTGTTGGTGATGAGATAGTATTTAAATCATTGAAGGAATATGTAATTCTCTTATCCAATGGTTTCTATCAGAAATTCTGTATTAGGAAATAAATCGACATTAGAGCTAGGTTAACATCACGTTATATAACTAAGTACCGTCAAGTTAATTCCGACGACATCCGATTAATAACTTTTTCTCATAAAACACTTAGAAGATGTTTGAGTCACTCGAGCAATGACTCAGTGCTTTGTGAGTAAATGGCGAGCTATTCCTAAATTGTCTGTAAGTATTAAAGATTCCTTTGATGTTCATAAAGGAGTTCAGATACATTCTTGTTTACACATGATAGGACGACTGGCATTATTTAATTCAGTTGTCCACGTGAAGTGTTTCATGTTATCTTCCATCCGAATTAAAATTAAATAAGATCATTAGTTTTTTTTCTTTTAATAGGTTGAGAAAATTTGAGAGAATTTATAATATTACCCAAAAGTTTTTAAACATGGCTTCTCCATTATAAAGTTAAATGCCTCGAATATCAATAGTATACTCATATTTTGGGTGTAATAAAATATAGATTCTGTACCTTTTTGGAGCTTAGCGGTTATTTTTTAGTTACCAATATGTAACTACAAATCTTTGTCTTTAATGACCAGGATACTTTTACAGATTTTTGCACAAAGTATAGACTATGTTTAAAGAAATAGGTACTCTAATGAAAGAAATAAATTCCAGGAATGCATCGAATATCAATAGAGTATTTTTATTATTATTTCTGTTCCTTTTTGGGGATTAGCTATTTTACATATTTTAGTTACCTTTAACTACAAAGATTTGTCTTTACTGACTAGATTCTTTAGATTTCTACAGTTTATTGTCGGAGAAAAATTTAAACAATTGAGCACTCGCCATTTCTTGCTATATCTAAATGTTTATACTTTTATATTTGTTGGGATTTTCCGAGCAAAGAAGAAAACAAAGGAATCGATTATTGTAATTATATTGTCTGATCATCAGATTAAAATCGGAAGTCGTAATATCAATGTCAGGTTGGACAGATTGCCTTGATACGTCTGATTCTAGTATCTCCTAACGGAACAAAATTATTCACATTAATTTTTTAAAGCACAAATAAATCAATATTTAAATCTTTTATTGCTTGCTTTGCTAACTGAATTCTAATTTTAACCAGTAACCTTGTATTTTTATCTCAACAGCAACATATGCAGTAGACTTACTCTTACATCATAGCACCAAACTTGACCTAACTCTATATATTGCCTAGTCAGATAATATATTTAAATTATTGATCAAAACCACTACGGTTTACGATTCCCGTCAGGGTTGCTTAATACAAAGCACTTACTCATGAGTCCATCATCACCAAGTATATTATGGAATAAGTGTGGTATTTTTGTAAATATCTGCCTACGTGCCGATCGCACGTGGTAATTCCTTCAACCATTTACTAAGGTGAAATCGTCGGCACGTCATCGACATTCCTCGACGCTAATTTGTAAGATTGATGTTATTAAATAGGTCAGACTCATACGATAATCTATATGTACGTCTATGATTCGTTACGGTTATAACTTTCTAGTTCACTTATATGGTGCATCCTTTCTTTTTAATGAGGTTAACTATAACAATGGATAGAAAAATGGCATCAACAAAGACATTCCAGAGCTTTGTGTCATTATATTTCGGAGAATTTTTAAACAAAAGATTTTTTAACTACTAACTGGAGGTTCATTAAGCTTTCTGTAAGTAATTGCTTTTTCCTTGAAGCAGTTTTTGAGTACTTAATCCTGCTTAAATATTTATATATTCGTCTTCACTTAAAAGTCTACCAGTCTTGGTTTTAGTTCAATTTCGTTTGAAAAAATAATGCTACGTTCTGCCTTGGTAAATAACATAATTAATGTTATTGTTATTAATTGACTTATCCTCTTCTCCTTTATTATAAAAAGTATAATTTGCGATCTAACGACTAAACCTTTTTTAATTGACCACATGCAACCCGCATGTGCATTCCGTTCGCCATATGACCATGGCCTGACACGCATGTTTCGTCTGGTCATATGACCTCGGTTCGAACCTAGTCAATTTTCTCGTTGTATAAATAAGTCTTATTAATATTGACAGCCTGTCACAGTAAACAGACCATGTCGATGAAATTCAAACCCGTACCGATAAAATAGAAGTAGGTCTGGACATGAGGACATAGGGTCTCTGGTTTAAAAAATGGTTCTCGCCTTTCTCGGTAATTATAATTTTGTAACATTCTTCTGTGTGAATAAACTTATACTACTTCAGATTTTTAATTATATGAATGTAGAGCTAGATAATTATTCCAACAGAGATATTTAACTTAATACATTATAACAAATTGATGAAATGATCGATTGAAATTCACAACTCGCTAAAAACTACATCAAGCTTAAAAAAATAAAAGTTTCAAACAAAAATAATAAAAGGTGAAACTTACTATATTATTCATCAATCCTTGAAGCCTCGGAAACATTTTTGTAGCTTATAAAAACCACAGCACTTCAACACAACACACTAGCAATAACACTCACTATTGCAAATAGAAAGCTTGCAGTAACACTACACGAAAAACTAGGAAAAAATACAAAAGTTTGTCACTGCAAAGCAGGAAAAAATATCGGAGTTTGTCACTGCTTTATATCAAAGCCTGCGCACGAGTGAATCCCTCAAGCGTTCACGAGTTTGTGAAGTCGATCCGCTCTGCAGTTCTCGCGTACGCTGCGATGATTCATACGTGTGTGCGTAGCGGAGTGGGGGCAGGTAATATTTGTTTACATGTTCATGCTAATGCAAGTTTATTTTAACAATATAATTTTTTTTTTTTTTTTTTTATAAATTATAAACCAGCGCTTGACCGCAATCCCGCCTGATGGTAAGCAGTGATGCGATCGTTGATGGTAAAGCGCGCTAGTTTATTAAGAGCCTATTCACTCTAGCCTTGAAGACACTCAAATTGTAATTTGACGGAAACACCGACGCCGGCAAATTGTTCCAGTCCCTCGATGTACGCGGTATAAAGGAGGAAGCAAAACGCTTCGTCCGGATCGCAGTGGTGTCAACAACGTAAGGGTGGAAACTCGCCGTACGAGACGGGTCGTCCGATGATGGAACGGAGATGGGGGAATTAAGTCATGCAATTCCCTTGCACACTCACCAGAATGCATCCTATAGAAGACCGAAAGGCTGGCTACTCTACGCCTGTGCTCCAGGCTTTGGAGACCGTTTCGAGTTAAGTCTGGGTCGCCAATCAGCCTCTTCGCACGCCTCTCCACCGAATCCAAAGCGGCAAGGTGACACTTCGCAGCACCAGCCCAAATGTGGCTGCAGTACTCCACACACGAGTGGACCTGTGCTTTGTATAAAATTAGAAGCTGCCTTGGTGTGAAGTACCGCCGGACTTTCGCGATGACGCCTAGTTTTCTGGCAGCCACCCCGGCCTTGGACTCAATGAACCGCCCGAAGTTAAGGCTCGAGGAAATCTCAACTCCCAAAAGCTGAAGGCGGTCGGTACACTCCAAGGATACATTCTGAAAAGTAGGAGCCAAGGTAAACTGGCTCCTTTTGGCGGTGAAAAGACACGCCTGTGTTTTGGCGGCATTGAATGCTACAAGATTGGCATTGCCCCATTCGGAGACTGCCTGCAGTGCAGCACTCACACGCTCTATTCAAGGCTCGTGGTTGGTCCTTAAGAGAATTTGGGAGGGTTTATTAAAAAGTTATTGGTTCTGAGGTAGGTGCATCGGTGGTGGTAGCAGATTAGCTGTTTATGTGTGTGTAAGTTAATTTTTTTACCTGACTACTGCACAGAAAACGGGGTTTAAAAAAAAATACTTTAAAGCTTCTTCTACGCTTTGAGTTTGCGATAGAAAAAGCATAATTATAAAGCAACTAATAATGCTTTTAATTTCTTGAACGACGAATACAGTTTTATCAAGGGGTATTGTGTTACCCAGTAAGTGAGTTGTGGCGCTCAGAGAGGTATTCGCTCTAAGTGAAATAATATTACCTGCCTCCAGTTAGATTGGAAGCCAACACAACAATCTAGGCAGATGAAGATTTCCCGAATCGCGAAATTATTTTTCAGTTTTCCCATCGTAATTAAAATGTGCACGACGAATCGTTTATCTTGACATAACATGGTGCATGTTATGTCAAGATAAACGATTCGTCGTCAAAACACTGAGGGCCTTTTCAAGCAAAAAGATATCAATAATAATTAATTTGTTAATGAGTACACATTGACAGCTGATAACGATAATAATATGTAAATATACACTTATGTTGTTTGACTATTAATGGAACGAAGTATCTAGAATATGAAGTAACTGCAATATGAATGAATCGGCTCGTTCTTATGACGTCATTATTATAATCATTCATCTAATAGAGCCCATTTCTGGACATAATCTTCTTCTAATAATCGTCATAACAATCGGTTCTGTGCTTCTTTCTCCATTTGGTCCCTTGCGCTATTTCATGACCTTTAACTATCATACTGGTTCTGATATTATAAAAAAAAAGAACATTTGTTGTGTAATATTTTTTCCATCACACGTTTTATGGCATCACTATTTCTTTCTGTTTTTAAGCTATTGCATAGATTCTATCGCGGGCCTTGAGCGCGGGGACCGAATCCAGAAATTCCGTAACGAAAAAACCTCACGCTCCCCACTCCGACGGGCACGGAAGTGTGGCTTGAAGGCCGTACATCGTCTAACGTCGTTTCAGTTCGGCAGTCTTCGGCACGGTATGTTTGTGTCCGTGCGACTTCATCTTTTGAAAACAATTTATAGATTTTCAAAAAGAGCATGCATATTGCAGGGCGCGAACTCAGTTCTACACACTTGCCATGTTACTGATAGTCGCGATGTGCTAAACTTGCGATTAATTTTCTCTCTGAAATAGGTCTTCTATAGAGTTATGTCATAGACGTCATCGACGTTGTCATGGCTACCTTAAAAACTTTTCATATAATTAATTATTAATTTAGTACTGTTTTTATAAAATAGCTTTTTTTTAACGGAAAAGCTAAGATGAATGTCACGCTAATTTTTCATTGAACTTTTAAATTATTTATAGTGTTGTTTACTAAATAAAAGCGCGTGATTTTATAGAGTAAAAAGTGCTCACGCGGCCGTTTTTTCAACTGTTATTGGCGATATCCGCCATTATTGTGAAATATTTTTTTAAAGAATTTCTATAATTTGTTACACGTGTTATTGGCAAAATTGTGGTATCTATCCACAGGGACCAGATCAAGAGTTAAAGTTGAAGTTTTTATTAAATAAAATATTACAGAAAGATGTCGGTGAACAATGTTAATACGAGTACATTTAAGTGTACGAGTTGTAATATTGTTATCTCCGAAACGAAACAACGAAAGTTTAATAAAAATATGCTCGTCGGCTTTTTCTGAGGAAGACATTGATGAGGCAAAAAAGTTATTGTTTGTTTCTACGAAGACAAGACAAAAACATGTATCGAGGCGTAAGAACAAAAAGCAGAAAGACCTAAAATATACGATTACGGTGTTTAAAATCACGGATCCCGAACAATCCCAGTTTTTTTTTGTGGCATATGACCTTCACAAATTGCCACCAGTTTGCTTTGACTACGTAGAACGTACGTAAAGAAGTTGATGAAGGATTTATTAATTCTACGGTCAGATGTTAACGCAATCAGAAGTGATTATGTTACTAAAGATCAGCTCGAAAATATTAAATTGATAACAAATAATTCGACACCGACGCCGTTCATCATCAACAACCTTTTTATCGTCCCACTGCTGGGCACAGATCTCCTCTCATACAGAGAAGGATTGAGCGTAATCACCACGCTTGCTCAATGCGGGTTGGCGATTTCAGACTTATAAAGCCCAGGTTTCCTCAAGATGTTTTCCTTCGCCTTCAGTCATTGGTGTCCAAGATATACTTAGAAAGTACATATAACTTCAGAAAAGTTACATTGGTACTTGCCTGACCTGGAATCGAACCCGCGCACTCATACTTGAGAGGCTGGTGTTTTAACCACTAGGCCACCACGACAAAACAGTGGGGTATATTGAAAAAGAACCTCGGAGTTTTTGAGTATATTTCGTGGTGCTCCCTGTGCGCCGTTTCCGAGTCAACGAAATACCAGTTGGTGGAGTCATAAGGATACTATAGCTGTCTTGCCTGCCCCTCAGTGCCCGGCCGGTCTTGCGATTGCACCGAAACAGCACACAATGACAGAGATTATAAGTAATAGCATAGACAGACCTTACGGAGGAATTGCCCTATTGTAGAGGAAGTCCGCTTTCTCAAAGGTATCAGTGTTGTTGTGTAATAGTGATCGTTTAGTTCTCACACGGATCGTTCTATGTTAGTTTTCTCATTTTACAAGCTTACTGACTCGAGTGATAATATAATAGATTTCATGGGTTTTTTCTTTATTTCTTTATTTTTTGGCTTCGCTCGGTTTGTGCATTTAGCCAATGCCACGTAATTATGAATTATTCATGTCGAAAAAGAACGGCCGCGTGACCCGTCTTACGAGTGAGGTTTGGGACAAAGTCATGATGTTGCCACTATGCAGCGATATTTCACTGTTCTTTATGAACTATTTACTAAATGCACTTTTTACTACATAAATCACGCACTTTTATTTAGTAAACAACACTATAAATAAATTTAAAATTTCAATGAAAAACGAGCGTGACACTCAGCTTGACTTTCCCGCCAAAACTCAGGGTGCTGATCACGAAAATGATTTCATTTTTGAAATCCAAGATGGTCGATGGTCGATCATCATGACATTCTGACATGGGTGTGATAACGAACATGACGTCATTTTTAAGCTATTGCTTAGCTTCTTTCTATCTCTTTATCAAAGTCGAACAGAAAACATTGAATATAGTTTAGTCGCTTAATCGTCACCATTTTTCGCACTCTTTTGATGACGTTGCTGGTAAAAAATAAATAAATTACAAAACAGAAAGAAAACTTGAATCGATATCAAAGAAAAAAAAAAACAAAGGAAAAATTACTGTATAAATAAAATAAATAAATAATTATAATTGCAAGTTATAGTTGATAAAAAAAGGCTATGCAATAGCTTTACCGCGGCAGTCTCCGAGTGCCACACGCCTTTTTTTTTTCTAGATATAAGTACATATTTACTAAAATTGCAAAGTTCTGCCACAATCTATCTACATAAATATCATCTGAACATATTGCGATTGCCGTGTCTACGTGACTATAGGCATCAACAGTGTATGTTTATTTATGTATTTCAATGTCAAGAGACCGCAGAATGCACCTACGAAACCGAAATACTGGATACAAATATATATCTAATATGTAATTCTGTTCAAATTCTCATACAAGTTTGAATGAAACATTTTCATGGATGATAAACATATTTGAAATAAGTACATAATGCTCACTGAAGAGAATTTTTGTGCATATTCATTAAGTGCATCACTGCTTAACCCTTTGTTAATAACAGGCACGATGTTATATTTGTCATATAAGTAAAAAAAGGTTGTGGGCCTAATGATTTGAAAAAGATAAGACTAGAAAGTTTAATAGATTTTTAGTATTTAATATATGTAAAAAATTAAAAACCGAAAAGAGTCTTTAAAATCTCAAAAGAAAAGTCACTTCAAATTGTTTGCTCAGTGTGCTTGAACAGAACATTAATATTCGTAATTCCTTACCTAGACCTTATAAAAAGTCCCTTAAAAGTAAGTAGGTTCTAAGTCTAACTAGCCATTTGATATTCGCTGTGCAGTTTTTAGCTGTAGGACTGTCATAATTTCATTAAGTAGACTTAGCCTTTAATATAAATAAAAATAGTGTAGGCTAGACAATAACTGTAGCAACTAATTACATCATTGACAGACAGCCTTTAGATTAATTTTCTTGTTACTTTTCTTACCATAAACTTCTATAATTGCTAACAAGGAACGATTATTGATGTCCACTGTGTGTTTAGGATAAGGTTTGAATCTGTTCACGATTTCTCATGAGGTTTTCTTTTATACAATCAGTGATGAAGACTGAGTACGACTTTTTTGCAAATGGACTCAACGTGACATACTTTCGAAGAATGATAAATATAATAAGCCAACATTTAAAGCGTTCGAAAGACTGAGCCGCCACGTCAAGTTTTCTACTAGAATTAATGTTAGGACATTCACACGATTCAGTACGATTAGAAGCAACACAGAGAAATAAGTAAAAAAAATTACAGATCGGTTTTCGAGAGAAATCAGAAAAAGAGCAATAGGTAATGGTCTGCGATTGATAGTAAAAAGAAGGAAAGCTCACGATCGACAAATTTAAAAGGGCCACAGCTGTAATGCAAAATAAACCATCCGGTGTTTGATATATAGACACAATTTCTTGAAAAATACTGAATATAATTTGGAATTTGGAATCTGTAGTAACCTCGTCTATTTTAGTGCCAATCATAAGACCTATATTACGTCGCCATTCATTTGTTTACTCACATTTGCCTCATTCCCTATCAGCTGTTTACGATACCAATAATAACTTCCTCAATTCCAGACCATTGCATTTCTTACCGCAGAATTTTGCCAATCATTTCTGCGAATGGAGTTAGTCATAATATTATTGTGGTTTATAGCATCAATCTTTTCATTAAGTAAACATACATTTTATCTTCGCCGTAACCTGAATTTGAATTCATGAAATTAGATAAGATTAGATAGTTTTAGAACTCTGTCATTGTTTGCAATTATGAAGATAAAATATTGTATGCATACATGTATAGTGAGTGAGAAATTTTCTTTGGAATCCATTGTAGGTTCTTTGTGATAATGTTATCTAATATATAAAATTCTCGTTTCACGGTGTTCGGATTTAAACTCCTCCGAAACGGCTCGACCGATTTTGATGAAATTTTTTGTGCTTAACCGGTATCTATGAGAATCGGCCAACATCTATTTTTCATCCCCCTAAATGTTAGGGGTAGTCCACCCCTAAATTTTTTTGTTTATTTTTTAGACAAAATTTTTAATTTCTATTTTTTTATGACACAACATACAAAAATACATACAATCCCTAATTTTCACCCTTCTACGATCAACCCTTATTTTTTAATAGCCATTTTAGTAATTTAATCTATTATTTATATGGCAAAACAACGTTTGCCGGTCAGCTAGTTATACTATATTATCATGTATCTTTCAAAGGATGTCGTAATATCTGAGTAAGTTGTTTCTTCAGGTAGAATAGTGTTTTAGTAATTAGATTATGCTGAAGAAGTATTATATTTTTTTACTCGTGGATGCCACGCATCAGTACCATCAAATAACTTCTCAGTCGATAGTAGATTCGGGTCTTAGAAATGATTCTGTGTGTAAGTGTAATATATTACCTTTTTTTTTGCTAGTATATACTTAGTTTAGCTAACGCAACCATTTCAATTTTAAATTCAAGAATTATAGTCTGTCTATAATTTACTTACAATTCATTGAAATAAAGTTGATCTTTGTGTCACATAAATTTGAAATGAAATTTTCAAAAAGAACTATAATTGCTTAAATTAAACATATATGGCCTTTTTTGTGTGTTTTTGTACCTAAATTTGCTCTTTTATTCCATTGAATATCTATATTATTACAAATTTTAACAAAATTCTGGTAAGTAGTTAAATAGATAACGCTTTTGTTCAGAGATTTCTTTTTTTGAAATTTCTTTTGTTTTCTGTAAGCAGTTTACTTTCGTCCATACAATATGTACAAAGTAGGGTAAACTTGCCATATTCGTGAACTTAAGAGGAAACCATAATATTTATAAAATTAAGGAAGATAAATTAGTTTTAATTAAAAGTAATTTTTGTTTGCCTTGTGCTTTATTGGTTCTATAATCAAATTTAACATAAACCTTGTAAACTTCTTGAAAATAAACAATTTAAAAAAAACTAATAAAGTACGATTTAAGAGCATTCATCCCAAATCGTACTGCTATATCCTTAATTCGTACTTTGCGATCTATTCATTAGTATACACTATTGAGAATCAGCATCATAATCAACAATGTGTTATTTAAACAAGTAGTATTTAATTTTTAACAAATTCGACGGATGCTCTTCGCCAATTCTCGGCAATCATCGCATTCATAATCTTTGGCTTTTTTATTGGTTCCTGCACAAATTTCATGTACCCACGTCTCACATTGTGTGCACTGGATCATGGTTTCTCTTATGTCTTATGTGGTGGTACAGGTTCCGTTTCGTAGGTGAGTTTTGAATTAAAGCACGACGTGTAGATATACCCTCCAATCTTCATAATAACAATTTGAATATGCAAACCGACAGTTTCGGTTCGGAGATGTGCCTTGGTCCGCGTCTCGATGCAAAGTGACCGTTCGACGAACCCCACTTTCCAAAGCGACTCTGTCCATGTGCCGCCATCACAAAATAACGTCACAAGCGTTTGCCCCTCTACTACGTAAATCAAATCAGCAACTTCTATTAAAATTATATCGACGATCTCCGACACGGCCAGCCTGACGATTTGCACGTCCTCGTGCATCATCATCATCATCATCATCCCAGCGCCAATCCAAGTCGCATCCGAAGTTCCCTCAGCCCCGGAGTCCGGGATCCGCCTCACCAGGCCAACCGCCGATTCCGGCCAAACTTCGATATTTCCCGTTGCACGTCCTCGTGCATGTCTGTAACAAATTAAAAAAAGGCACAGAAAACAGACTTTGAAGCATTTTTGAGAGCTCGGCCAACCTGACCGTTACACGTCACGTTTAGTTACATTGACTATTAGAAAACCAAACTTAATTATTTTAACAACTTAAACACAAAAGCTTCCTTCAAGCCTCATAATTATCAAATTTCAAAAAGAAAACAAAAGGTTCCTCCAAGCCTCATAACTATCAAATCAAAATCATAATCATCAAAAAGAAAACACACCATGGTTCGCTACCACAGTAGCTAGTGACAACTCATAGTTGACACCCATATCGTCATCACCTCTTGTGATACGACCAACTGTAGAGTCCACGACTCCCAGGTCAACACATGACCGTACAACTAATAGTCTCCTCCGAGACCCAGGTCCCCGCCACATCACTAGCTGCCCATCGCCCCCTGAACAACTCCTCACTGAGTTGCAGTTACGACTACAGACTAGTGCATGCAGTGCGACCATATCTACCAGAGTCCCCGCCACATCACTAGCTGCCCATCGCCCCCTGAACAACTCCTCACTGAGTTGCAGTTACGACTACAGACTAGTGCATGCAGTGCGACCATACCTACTAGTGTCCCCGCCACACCACTAGCTGCCCATCGCGCTCTGAACAACCCCTCACTGGGTTGCAGTTACGACTACAGAGTAGTGCGTGCAGCGCGACCACATAGCCATGATACGTGTTCTATTTGCTGGCGGAGGCACCCTCCTCACCATCTTCTACATTTTGAAAACCTAACTCAGCAGACATTACTTGGAAAAATCTTTCGTAACTATGCGATCATGGGGTACTTATAAGTTCTGTTTCCAATCAATGATTTCAATAGGTAACGATCGCCATAATCGCCATCAAACAACTCACCAATATTAAATTTCATTACTTTAGCTCATTTTTATCAAATTTAGATTTTTCATTTCTATGTTCATTTTTATAGTCTAGCCACACATACTATCAGAAGCTCAAGTGAGCTCGTAATTATAGGCACAGTGAACTTTAGTTTTGAAATAAAGACAAACCAGTCATCATAATTTTAAAACCCTGATTTAAAATTTCTCAGTCCATTATAACAAAGAATACGGGTAGTACAAGAAATAAAATTTGCAAGTAACTCTTATTATCATGTCGCAAAGAAATTGTTCAGTACACAACACACTGGCATAACCTTGTACACTGTACATATACTGGCGCGTGTGGACATACACCAATGAAATTACAGATTGCTTGACAAGAGAACATTCGGCCACGGAATCAAAATAAAAATAGTACGACTCACCGGATTATGCCAACTTCTCGCAAACACCTACCACTTGGCAGTTATCAACCGCTGCACACCAGACATCTCGGAGCTCTCATAAAACCCCATTACGTTACCACCAACGTTTTGGGTATTTTGACATCTTCTCATCGCCTGCAGTGTAGAGGCTCAAGTCTTGAATCCTTGGGCGTTCCGCAAAGCGCACGCAGCTCTGACTCCGCACCACACGCCATTGATGTGATTCACCAAGCAGCTAGAAGCGCGGTCCGCAAGCGCACTTTGCACGCTCCGCAAGCTCATCCGCAAGCCCACCGTGCGTGCTCCACAAGCGCACCCTGCGCGCTCCGCTAGCGCACCTTACGCGCTCCGCAAGCGCACTTCGCTCGCCAATCAACAGCCAGCACTGTCGCGCGCTAAGAATCAGTCAGCACTGTCGTGACAGCGCCGCGTCCAGCCGCACGTACACGCCTGCAGCACACTCCTGCAGCACACTCCTGCAGCGCACCTTGCGCGGAGCGATCTCTGCGCCAGCAATTAAGCGCACCTCGTAATGTGACGTTTACTTCCAGCCTCACTGCCAGTACATCCAGCATTTACAGAAGCTCATACAAAGGCAATGAATAACTACCACACAAGTAATCACACAAGTACTATAAAAATATTGGCAGAAAGTAACTGTTATTCTGTTCCTTGATTTATAACGAGATTGTGAGCAGTGTAGTTCTTTATCCCACTTCTGATGTCGGAGACAGCGACGGCAGAGCGGTAGGGTCGACAGCATCTTGGTGTGGTGCAGTGGCGAAGAGTCCATACAAGCCCATTCCCACCGGGTTACCTTTCAAAAATCAGTTCCATATTCATACAAAAGTATTTACATTCTATTTCATTAACAAAGTATTATTAATCAAATGCCTGCGCGATTTACAATAGCAATAGTAATTCTTAGGAATACCCTAAGTATCACATTTCATTTTATAGTCGTAAATTAATCAGCGCTTCAATTTTTCGTACATGAAGGCAACTCGACGAATGTCGGCTTACCTCGGTCAACGTTTTACTATGAGGCGAAAAGAGACAGAGCGTGTCAGACCATCTCTTTCTAATGCTCGCTAACTGTCGGTAAAACTTGATAAATATAGGCTAATGTCAAACGGCTTGCAGTTCTCTCCTCTCCTCTATTAGAAAGAGACAAAGAAACCACGCCACTACTTTTGGTTAATATTTTTGTTGGTTTTGGATCGGTGTTTGTGTGGTTCGGTTTTTAACACTTTATTATTTTTGTAAATTTTTATTTTATTTTTTCTTGACTCTTATTCCCTAACAAAATATCCTACAGTAGGTAAGTGTTTTTTTTTTTTTTTTTTGACCGACTTCGCTTTGTCAAAATTTCACCCTTCGCCACTGGTGTGGTGGTACAGGTTCCGTTTCGTAGGTGAGTTTTGAATTAAAGCACGACGTGTAGATATACCCTCCAATCTTTATAATAACAATTTGAATAGGCAAACCGACAGTTTCGGTTCGGAGATGTGCCTTGGTCCGCGTCTCGATGCAAAGTGACCGTTCGACGAACCCCACTTTCCAAAGCGACTCTGTTCATGTGCCGCCATCACAAAATAACGTCACAAGCGTTTGCCCCTCTACTACGTAAATCAAATCAACAACTTCTATTAAAATTATATCGACGATCTCCGACATATATATTGTCTAGGGTATGAATAAGACCCTATACCTATAGTATGAAATCATTATGTTTCAGTTATTATTTTTAACAATATAATTTCACAGTGTCACGATTTTTAATGTGTCACATCGTATACGTTCACGTAGGGGTGTTCTAAATCAAATGGCTGTATGTACTAGGTACATACAGTACCTAATGACTTTTTTACTTTTATGCAAAATGTGAAAATAACGCAGATCTAGGTAGGTATTTTTAATATCAGATTATTTAGAAGACAAAAAAGCTTGGGACTGAGCTGCTCGCTCTGTTAAGCATTGTTATTAAGCAATGTGCGTAATTATAACGTAAATTATTGTAAACATTTTCATTTTTAATGCCTGGACTTGAAAAAAGACGATGATCCCTGAGTTTGTTTCGGCTATTTCTTCTCAGAGGTAGTCAGTCAGGAAATGCCGGCTTCATCCAGTTTAAAAAAAAAAAACATGACGTGTAAAAGTGATCGGTGATCTTACTTGCTTAATAAACGATTTCATTTCATCTACTTTTTTCTATATTGAAACTAGATTATTCCTTTACATATCTTGATCGGCTTTTAAACAACGCGTTGTTTTATATCCCAACACTTTAGTGTCACATTCTATATCGAAAAAATACAACTGATCCTAGAATATGTGTTCCAAAAATGCATAATTTCGAAGATATATGTGCATTACGTAGCATTTTACTAGCTTTAAATACGAATCTTGAAAAAAATGCTTTGTCTCTTTTTGATTTTTTTTTTATAAATATAAACTAGTGCTTGATCGCAATCCCACCTTCTGGTAAGCATTGATGGTAAAGCGCGCTAGAGTATTAAGAGCCTATCCACTCAAAAAAACTGAGTGAATAGAAAGGAAGACGTGAGCGAGGCGATGCAATGTTAAACCCAAGACCAACACGACCAACGATGCTGCATCAGAGGGAGATTGAACTGGAGATCCTCCACGACCAAACTCCTGACACAACAACATTTGGCGCAACGTACCCGGCAAACGTCGCAATACAACTGCTCAGACCCGTCCTCTGTATAGCTTCACCAGACATCATGTTTTGTCCCTACCTTGTCTTTTATGTACCGCCGATATAATTGTTATCGCCGATAATATATAATATATACACACACCCATCTATCACCCCCAGCGTATTATGGTAACATTTTATGATACATAGAAATACTGGTCATTGTACTTAATTATCTCTCTGATAATATAAATATCAGTCTATTGTGACTTAAATATTCATACTGTATGAGTTTTCAATACGAAACACGATCGTCGATATCGAGCGCGTTCGACTCAGCGATTGGCCCGCTTCAAGGTCGTAAGAACTCTCAACCAATGAGAGCGCCAAACTCTTTCGTTATCGACGATCGAGTTGCGTATTGAAAACTTATACTAGGCCTACTGACCAGAGAGGGAGATATCAACTCCCTTCCCGGGCCGCAGAAAACGCACCGGGCGCCGAGGAAGGGCGGATAACGCCCTCTTCCGAGGGACGAGGGTGTGGGGCTGTGGAAGAATTTAGACTCCCGCGGCCTCACGCGCGCTCGTGATAGAAGACACACCGGGGTGGTTTTAGTCAGTAAAAGTCTGACATACCCCAGGGCGGCGGGCATCCTATGAGGATTTCCACCCAAGAAAAAAAAAAAAAAAAAGGCCTACTGACCACCAACAACTTCACTGGAGCTGTGGGGCCAAAGTGGAAAGGAACGAATAATTTATGGGTCCTAGGTTCGAACCTAGCTAGGCGCTTTACGTTGCGTAAATTATTTCATCACTACTCTCGAAAGTAATTATGATTGCTGAGTCAATACTCAGCAATCATAATTACTTTCGTTAACCAATGTTCTTTGTAAAAACAAGGCACCTACTTGCATAATGTCATTGCCAATGTTCATATATAATAATTTACTATTAGTTAACGATCACTCTTAATAGCTATCGTTTACTAATATATATCGTGAGATTATCTAAAAAACGCATTAAAGATCACGTTTGGCATCAAATTAACCTTAAGTATTACTATAAATATTGGTTAATTTGAGTTAATAGTATTATGATGGTAAATTTAATTTTAAGTAATGTTTAACTTAGCCATGCACAGAAATTTAATTAGTAAAATAAAAATGTTTACAATTTAAAAAAATATTTAGATACTAATCCATTAACTAATATAATTCTAGTTCAAGTAAGGATGGTACATAGTAAACTTACAGAAACAGCCATGATTTTCCAATTTAAATTGTAAATTTAAAATATTAACAATAAAAAAGGCGTGTGGCACTCGGAGACTGCCGCGGTATTTACTAAATGCACTTTTTACTACATAAATCACGCACTTTTATTTAGTAAACAACACTATAAATAATTTTAAAAGTCCAATGAAAAACGAGCGTGACACTCAGCTTGACTTTCCCGCCAAAACTCAGGGTGCTGATCACGAAAATGATTTCATTTTTGAAATCCAAGATGGCCGACATCATATTTCATGACATTCTGACATGGGTGTGATAACGAACATGACGTCATTTTTAAGCTATTGCTTAGCTTCTTTCTATCTCTTTATCAAAGTCGAACAGAAAACATTGAATATAGTTTAGTCGCTTAATCGTCACCATTTTTCGCAATCTTTTGATGACGTTGCTGGTAAAAAATAAATAAATTACAAAACAGAAAGAATGCAATAGGCATAGCCTTTTTTTATCAACTATAACTTGCAATTATAATTATTAATTTATTTTATTTATACAGTAATTTTTCCTTTGTTTTTTTTTCTTTGATATCAATTCAAGTTTTCTTTCTGTTTTGTAATTTATTTATTTTAGCCTTTATACCGCGTACATCGAGGGACTGGAACAATTTGCCGGCGTCGGTGTTTCCGTCACATTACAATTTGAGTGTCTTCAAGGCTAGAGTGAATAGGCTCTTAATAAACTAGCGCGCTTTACCATCAACGATCGCATCACTGCTTACCATCAGGCGGGATTGCGGTCAAGCGCTGGTTTATTTTTTATAAAAAAAAAAAAAAATAATAAATAAAGTAATTCTAATTTATACTGAATAATACCTATAATTAATGTCACCTCTCTTTTTAGTTATTTAAATGTAGCATATAAAGTAGTCCAAAAATTTCTTTCTCCAACAAAAATGATGCCTGTAATGGATGGATGCCTGTAACATACGTGTGACACACTTGCACTGGTAATTTGCCCTGTTTATCATATCTTATCTTATCAGTTATCTATCTATCTTTTATTGTGAACTGCGTGTATACAAATAATCGATATCTTCACAGTTTTTATATATCTATAGTTATTCGTTGAATACTTTTTTCTGTACGTTGGAATTTTGTTATAATTTAGTTGGAATCTATTATATTTTAATGGGAAAGGAAAATATACCATATAATTTTCCTGGTAGGTATAGATTACATTTATTGGGACAAAAGTTA
The DNA here is from genome assembly GCA_037179545.1 of Sesamia inferens. Lineage (NCBI taxonomy): Eukaryota > Metazoa > Arthropoda > Insecta > Lepidoptera > Noctuidae > Sesamia > Sesamia inferens. The sequence goes on along the minus strand of CM073939.1, from coordinate 3,346,428 downwards.
TCAAATAGCAAAATTAAAAAACCCCCGGTTGACTCATGAAATTCTTATCATGAAATAAAACAATTTTGCATAAACGATTTTTTTAATTTGTATTTGTTTCTTATGTTTTCACGAAAAAGTGGCTAAAATGATTTGGATGGAATTTAGCTCTAGTCTTGGATTAGGACATAGCAGTGGCGAAGGGTGAAATTTTGACAAAGGGAAGCCGGTCCAAAAAATAAACACTTAAACACTTACCTACTGCAGGATATCTTGGAGGAGGTCTTCAGATAAGAATAATATGAAAAGCCCCACCTTCACCATACAAAAAAGGACTGATGATTTCATAACAGTATCTTTCAAGTATGATAAAAGCGGCTTTGTGAAAAGCCTTTTTCGACGTGCATCTCTATACCACACATGCATGCTTGTTAGTAAGTACTAAGTTAAGTATACCTATTGTTAGGGAATAAGATTCAAGAAAAAATAAAATAAAAAATTACAAAAATAATAAAGTGTTAAAAACCGAACCACACAAACACCGATCCAAAACCAACAAAAATATTAAGCAAAAATAAAGCAAATTATACACAATCACAACGTTATTTATATTCTAATGCAATGCGTCTGTTTTTTTTAACAAAATGAGCTAAAATGTTGTTATAAAAATTGGGATTACTTTTCATTTTATTAAGCAAATTATTTGATGGCTGTTTTTTGTTTTTTTTTGTGTTTTTTGACTGAGTTAGACAAATTATTAATATCCGTAAAACCCGTACTGCTCCAAACAGATTTCGAATGAGAAAATAACAAACACGGAAAACAAAACATTTTGTTCAGTTTGCAACTGCCTGTCATCCATGTATATTTATCATATAACGACGCGTGAAAATGTTTAAAAAATGCATCTCGCCTTTTGCAATCAATAATCATGTGTGGGAGTGCTCGACCTAACTGAATAACATGCTTCTTGTATGCATAACTTAGTTTTGAAAATGAAGTTTCATTTGTAAGCAGGTAATCTGTAGAACAGCACTCTATATGAATTAAAGCCATAATAACAAACAAAATCCACAGTATTTAACCAAATCTGCGATTAAATTACCTTACAGAATCCGTCACAGTTTAAATAACAAAAATATTAAAAACAAACGAAAAACTCACGCATCAGTAGGTTAGGTAGTATAGAGAAACACATACTGACGGTGAACTCAAACGCTCGTAGTGGCGTGGTTAATTTGTCTCTTTCTAATAGAGTAGAGGAGAGTACTTCAAGCCGCCCGCGAGTAGCCTCATATTTATCAAGTTTTACCGACGGTTAGCGAGCATTAGAAAGAGATGATCTGACACGCTCTCTCTTTTCGCCGCATAGTAAAACGTTGATATAGGTAAGCTGAAATTCGTCGGCTTCCTTCAAGAGAACTACGAAAAGAATTACGAAAAATTGAAGCGCTGATTAATTTACGACTATAAAATGAAATGTGATACTTAGGGTATTGCTAAAAATTGCGATTGCTATTGTAAATCGCGCCGGCATTTGATTAATAATACTTTGTTAATGAAATAGAATGTAAATACTTTTGTATGAATATGGAACTGATTTTTGAAAGGTAACCCGGTGGGAATCGGCTTGTATGGACCCTTCGCCACTGGGACATAGATACATTTTATCCTCTTATTTACGGGAATAAGGCGTTATGAAGATATAGATTATTCCTAGAAAAACTGCTCACGGAAACAAACGCAAAATTATAAATTCATTGCTCAGAAAAATATTGCTTTAGCTTTACAGATTACAATCCTATATCTTGTCTAATGTAGGCATGATGTCGCTGACATGGTTCTAATCCATATTAATATTATAAATGTGAAAGTAACTCTGTCTGTCTGTCTGTTATGCTTTCCCGCTTAAACCTCTCAACCAAGTTTGATAAAATTTGGCACAGGCAATCTTTAGACCTTGAGAACGGACATAGGCTACCTTTTAATGAAAAAAAAAATTGATATTCCCGAGGGAAATCTAAAAAGCGCGATATAACCGAATTTCACGCGGGCGAAGCCGCAGGCGGAAAGCTAGTAACAATATAATTAGCAGAGTTAGAGATATGTTTATGAAAGAGAAATTATAGAATATAAGGTCAGCAGATAAGTATACGATAATTGTTTTATTTTTGCTTCTATTTTTGACAAAATTCTGGTACGCAGAAAAATAGATAACGCTTTTGTTCAGAGATTTCCTTTTTTGAAATTTCTTTTGTTTATTGTAAGCCGTTTATTTTCGTCCATACAATACAATTTACTGATAAAATTGTGTGTCAGGTATTTTATTTGGGGTATTCGGCTCAGAGCACTGCCTTCAATAGCACTACCGCGAACCGCACTTAAGCACCTGTAAGATTAAGTCATAAAATAATGTTATTGTCTTATTTTTATTGTTTCTCCAAATAATGGCGAGGTCGTTGCCCGGCTAGGGGAAGATGCAAGCTAACAGTACATGTAAGAGTAAAACATTTTCATTACCTATTTGCCAATCACGTTCTTGAACTTTGTGTTATTTTCTATAGTTTTAAAAATGTTTGATTTTTTTTGTCAGTTATGTTTCTAGCACTCCATCTTTTGAGTTGTGCCAACAAAAAGTCCTGACGCTAACTCTATGGCATCGTCCTGATATAACGTACCTAGTCCTAATAGAACGCATGAAAAATATAGAATAAAATACTCTTTATTATGTACGAGTAAATTACAGAACATAAATATAAAAACTCTTGACGAGAAAATCTTAAAAAAATTAGAACACATCAGTAAATTGAACGAAACCAATTTAATAATTTAGCAAGTAGTCAAGGACAGGCAGGTAGATAAAAACAAATCAACTGCACAATACAATCAACAGAATAATAGAATTTTGTCTTGAAACTTTTGCAAAGTACCTATTGTCTTAATTCCGGATTATGTGTAGCCCAAAGGGACACCAGGAACCAATTTGGGCACTTCTTTCTTTAGAATTTTTTCCTGTGATTAGACAATAAGGCTTTGTAAAGAAGTCTTAAAGTGTTCTGACAAAATAATAAGGAAACCTGCTTTCAAAATGACATAAAAGTTTATGAGTGACTTAAAAGTTATGACAAAGTAGCTGAAAAGTTCTTTGTATCTTTGGTCCTTGTATCGGCAGCTAAATATTAGCATTAAAATTCGTCGTCTAGGAAAGTGTTTCATACATTTTGAACAATAGATATTAAGAATTGTGGTGGCCTAGTGGTAACCACCGCGTCTTACAAATTATAGGTCATAGTTTCGAATCCTATCAGTCACCTTACTTTGTATAAATTATTTCATTACCACTGCTCTCAAAACGGTGAAGGCAAATTTAGTGAGAAAACCGACATGTCATACTGACAAAAACTTTGAAGACGTCATATTTATGTGGCATCGACTGTTGCACGAGCACGCGTTACCGTAAGCTGCGTGGCGGTCTCGGTAACCACAGTGTAACAATTTCTAAATGTATTTGGGAAAAAATATAATACAGTGTAAAAATGATTGCAATCGATTCAGTTGCGTATTCTGAACGAACTATATTCAGGTTTTGTATAAACAAAAACTAACTTTGTATAAGAAGGCATATTGCGGCGATCACAAAAAATATGGAATAATGGTGTTGATTCAATGAATATTTGCCTGGAATATACTGAATGGAACTATCTACCGCAGGTTGCAACCTTGAGATCATACCGTATTTTGTATATTCATGACTTAATTGGATGTATGTCGCTTTAATTCTATAACGGTCGATTTTTTTGTTCTACGACTAAAATTTGACAATTTTTGAATGAAATATTTGTCAGTTTTAAAATTATTCTTCAAATGAAGCTATCAGATGATTGAAGAATCAATCCTTAGTGTTTTTATATGTATACATATGTATTACATTTCTCTAGAGTGGGCGGTGGAAAGGTGTCACTTGTAGTCTGTCTATAATGATTTAACCGTTCAACAGATTTGGATGTTTGGTTCACTACGGATAGTCTAAGACCCGAGTCTTAGACTAGTCTTAGATAGTCTAAGACTCGGGTTAGGACATAGGCTACTTTTGTCCTAGTATTACGGAAGACAAATGGTAAAGCTATACCCAGGCCAACCCTACATAAACTGTCAAATATTCTCATTGAAGCTTGAACCTTAATGATTTAGAGATAAAGGTGAAAATCTAATATAGAAATCGGACAGATTATAGTAGCTTGATGTGCTGGCGTCTTTACGATCCCGTGGCATATTTTTCGACCTCTACATTGGCGAAGCCGTAGGCAAAAGTCGGATGAAATTGTTACCTATGTATGTCAACAATATAAATACAGTTTAAAGAGTCCATTGAATGAATGTCAAACTACTTAAGCTAACAAAATTTAACAGATTTTAAATTGTATTGTTTAGGTAGGTTCAAGATTGATTGGGAAAACTCAGTTTTGGGTAGCTTGATAGTTGATGTGATGCTGATATCTGTACAATCACAATAGTCAACATGAGTTTGCTCTCATTGTTAGCCAAAAACGTTCGCACAGATGTAAAGATATGGTGATATGATTTTATCACTAGACTGTAAACTCTAGGTATTGAGGCAAGCATTTAGAATCCACCCGAGCGTATCCCAGTACGTCAAAAGCACTGTGTAGGATTTTGAACTCTCCACGCTAAGCAGTACGTCGAAAATCCAGTAAGGAAAAATTGTGACGCGATATTTTACACCCAAAGTCGCCTTAGGCCAAAATAACAACAGACGATCACATCTGAGTAAGTTAACATACATACGTTTTGATATTGGGAGATATTTTTAAGGCGAGAAATCGAAGGTTACGGCCAAGATCAGTTTACCATTTTCCTCTATCTATAAAATCGGTTTCGGCAAGCAACCAATTGGTTATTCTCCGAAACGATTTGGATTTGGCTATCAATGTAATGTTTTATAGGCACCATAAAAATAACACCAACAGTAAAATTAAGATCTATTCATCAAAAAGCAACCACAATGAATTAATAAGTAATTCAATGATGATTCGTAAAATCATTGATATATATTCAACAAACATAGAACCTTCCATACATCTTCAAGCCATGACGTTTTTTTACCACAAAAATCAATAGCGACTTGATAGGATTTCATTGTAAATTCTTGGCACTTGCCACGTTCACATTCGAACGTCAGCGAACCGAATTTGATTTCAACTCTTATGGGATTATTACGCACTTATGTAGGTGTCACGTGATTGAAGGCACGTACGCTATCCGAGATCTTTTTTACAAAATGTAGATACAAATCAGTAAAATAAGTATTTTTAATGAACTGATTAATAATACTGAAAATCCCCAAGATCTGTATATTTTCCTGCTATCCATACTCATATGTCATAATTTGAATGTCAATGTCTTTCCATATTTCCTTATTATTTTACTAAATCTGTTTTTTTAGATGTTTTTTTAGATTTTACTAAAACCATTTTTGATATACCTATATATATATCTACGACAGGTGTGTGACTACATACATATATGTTATATAATAGAAATCCAGAAAAGACACAATATTAATAACCTTGACTTGGTTAAACGTCCAAAAACATTAGGTGAATGAATTGGATGAAATGGATCAAGGTGATCAAGTTAAGAAACTTATAATTTAAACACAGCAAACGGTATTGTTAATATATCTACTTAAAGAACAGTTATATATCATCTCTTTGACCATAAGAAAAACATAAGTGAAATGATTGATAGAACGGTTACATTTTTCAAATCAAGTGAAAACGTGTCCTTCAAGCTAAATAATTCTGAACATATTCCAATTAACACTTATAAGCCATAAGGATGTGAAAGTGGAGCATGTCGTGATGACCTATAGGTGTGACGTCATGGCGATAAGGATAATAGTTCGGAAGGACAAGTGGGCGCCGGAATAAAATATTCAGTATTTACTGTTATTGTTAATTGCATAATTAAAGTAGATACGAATAATGACAATTAAGTTAAAGATAATGGTCTTAATATCCTTGTTGGGTAACGTAATGAAATGAACGTTGTGAAGGGAGTCCCCGTAGTATGGTCAAATCCTGTAATTAAAATCGTTTAAAATATACTCAATTTGTCAAAAATGTGGGAAATCAGAGATTTTTGTTGACAGATTTAAACTAAGGTCAGACTATGAACGTTGTTCAAATGAAGATTGTTGAGTCTAAATTTTGTTCCGATGAAATTATCCCTAAGATAACATTGTTAAATAAATTTAAATTTAATAAAAGGCTTATTATAATTAAGCAATGAATACCAACAAATAATTGTATGTCGGTACGGAAATTTTTAGCACATCAGAGACCACAAACGTATATTTCCTCTTTAATGACAGTAACTTCCATGATCGTCGCCTTTATTTTAAACGCCATCATGACGTTTCTCTTAGAGCGGCTTTAACCTCAATACGTCATCATCGACATCATCATCATATAGACCGTTATTTGCTGGTACTACTCGATATTTTTCCTTTGAATAATAGTTACAGAGGACATTGGATAAACATTGGCCGTTGGCGCACAAATTGGTGGTTGAAGTTTGTTTTTATTGGCAAATAAAGGATGCTACGCTGATTTTCTTGGAAAACACCTTGAAACTGTTTACCATACTTTAGATGTGGAACTGGTTGATAAGGAACTAAGTGAGGAACGGAAAAATGAAATATTCATAATCGATAAATTACCTATAGGAAAACTACTAGTGATTTCTCTTATATAGAGCTCTCCTTCAAAAACAAACACGAAATATGCGTTTGATTATGCCATTCATACTTATGTATACATGACGTCATTCGGTATAACGCTCATGATTTCTGTAATGAGCAACACCACGCCCACTCGGTGAATCCCTGCTTATTCATGACTGTTCTTAGAAACCACTTTGTGGTGTATTTTGATGAATCAGTTTTTTTATAAATTATAAATTAGTGCTTGACCGTATCTTACCTGATGGTAAATAGTGATGCAATTGATGATCGTTGATGGTAAAGCGCACTAGTTTATTAAGAGCCTATTCACTCTAGCCTTGTTAACACTTTGTAGTCCGACGGAAACACCGAAGCTAGCAAATTGTTCCAGTCCAAAATGCTTATAGATCGTTGTGGTGGCAACAACGTAAGGGTGGAAACTCGCCGTACGACGCGACGGGTCGTCCGATGATGGAACGGAGATGGGGAATTTAAATCATGCAATTCCCTCGCACTCTCTCCAAGATGCATGTTATAGAACACCGACAGGCTTTACTACTTTATTCATTTTTATTGTTTTCTTTTTTAAATTACTTTTAAGGTGAAAATTTCCACTTAAATATAATGGGGTCAATGATTTACTCAATGTTTTCCCTATATCTAACAGACGCTTAGGGAATCCTCATTATTGAGGAAAAATTCTTATAAATTATTCTATTATATTATTGTTTTGGTATTTATCTCGTCACTAGCTTCCGCCCATGGTTTTGTCCGCTTATGATATTTATTATTTCAAATTAAAGTAATTCCATAGATACTGCAGTATCTTAGTGAAATTTCGAAATCGGCTGTACCGGTGTACCCGTTCTTCTCATTATGTATAGACGACAGCACACCAAGCTACTACAATCTGTCAGATTTCTTTATTAGATTTTCAACTTTATCTATAAAGCATTAAGGCTCAATGTTGATTGGGAATTTTTGACAGTTTGGGGTAGGTTGGCCTGCTGTCGTCCATACCTTGTCCAAGGTGTTTGCGGATTACCTGACTAGTTTGACTATTGCGTTCACGCCATTCATGAATGAGGACTCCGTTGGGAGTCCTGGAATTAGCAATCCTGAAATTACCCTGCGAAAAACTCTCTTGTAACAATAAATATCGGCTACCAACAAAGTTCTAATTATTTTCTAATAATCGCGAAATTTTTACTTTTGACATTGACCTATGCCAAATATTTGCCTTAAATCCCAATATTTCTATAACATTATTGACATGACATAACGGTCATGTCATGTCGATTGATCAGGTTAAGGCTACGCTTGCCACCGTTAGCTTGTGGATTGGAGACCATCTTTATATACCAGGATCCCTCCGTGTCTTGGAAAACACGTTTAGCGGCTGCTACTGGCTGTTAATCGTGGATCTTCAAAAGTCGTGGAGCTTCATAGTAAGGGTCGTCAGATGTATAAAACTCTGACAACCAGTTTTACCAAGGCGATTTGTATTATCCAATAGTTGAACAGTTAAGATCCTCAGTTGCATTCGGTTGGACTGGGAACCGACCCCAATGTAAATGATAAGATACTAAGCGGATGATACATCATCAACCTTTAATCGTCCCACTCCTGGGCACAGGTCTCCTCTCATACAGAGAAGGATTGAGCGTAATCACCACGCTTGCTCAATGCGGGTTGGCGATTTAAGACTTATAAAATCCAGGTTTCCTCAAGATGTTTTCATTCACCTTCAGTCATTGGTGTCCAAGATATACTTAGAAAGTACATATACCTTAAATAACTTTAGTAAAGTTTTTTTTTTTTTAATCTTATTTATTTATGGAGGGTTTTAATCTATATAGATTATGCCACCCTCATCATTACAACTCCACCTTACTGACTAATGTACAACTAAAACTTACATTCTTACATTAGCTCTGCGATGGATACCAATATCCACGAGCCTGTACAGCATCCTGGCTGCTTCCGAAGTAGGAGCAGCAAGGACGCTGTTACATACCCCAGTTTCGCACATATTATTAAAAGCTATAAATAAATCTTGTCTTTCCGGCTCATTCCGGACACATTCCATTCACATTCCATTATATGGTAAACATCTTCAATCACGTTGCATTCCACACAATTTGGTGACTCGACTTTACCCATTAAAAAGCAAATTTATTTAGGGGTATGTGTCCGGAGCGAAGTCGCAGAGCAGTTGTGATTGTCTGCCTTCCCATATTGGCACTGTCTATCCATGTAGTTTTGAGGATGTTCGGTTGTATAGTGGCATACCATATACCTTTACTGCGGCTCCTTTCATTAAAGTATAGTTAGTACTTTAGTAAAGTTACATAGGTACTTGCCTGACCTGCAATCGAACCCGCACACTCATACTTGAGAGGCTGGTGTTTTAACCACCAGGCCACCACGACTTCTATGATATGTGATGATACGTGTAGGTAATATTAAAACGTTGGTAGAAATATCTTTTTTGAATAATACCCAGATCACAGAATGTAATAAGTTTTTCCGTCGATTCGTAATTTTCTTGGTCACTGCAAAAACCCCGCCTGACCGTCTGAGCCATGTGTCGATTGGTGACATCTGTGTCATGACACAAAATGTCAAAGTACGTAGGCATTCATATCATAACTACAAATAGTTATGATATGAATGCCTACCTACTTTGGTATGGCTAAGTCTGTGACCTCGACCCTCAATTGGGTTCTGGAAAGCGCCGTCATGTTTTGCACATTAGCAATATTTTGTTAACTCTAAAATGATTTCGGTTACCAATTGTCGAGCAAACGAATTTAAAACTTCTATTTTTCATAATATAATTAATATTTTATATTATTTATTTAACTATTATTTCTATATTTTATTTTATTAATGTGGTTTAATTAATAATTACCTATCGAGTGGTATCTACTCATTATCATATTTTCTTTTATTAATTATGTATACAATGTAGTGGTCTATAATATTGCTTATATTAAGTATTATCTTTCCTCGTTATAACACATATTGTAACTGTTTATTGTCCCTTAATAAATAAAATAAAACGAAACGGTACAAGTTTCGAAGCTTCTCTGTCACAGGCATTCACATGTTTTGATGATTTTGCTACCAACCAGAGCTTTGAAATTCAACTTCAATTCAAAAAACTTTAACACATTTATTAATCTCTTTTTCCAATACATTCTGAAACGCCTGGCAAGATTTGTGTTATGCTCAAAAATAGCATTGCTATGATAATTTTATCAGGAGCTTCTCTCTTATTACGATCAACATGTTTTCGAATGCTTTGGGCGCATATCTCAACGTAGGACTTATTTTACCAGCACCAATATGTACCAATTTGTTGGTACCGGGAACTCGCTTCTTTTTGTGAACAAACACTCAGAGGGAATGTTTAAAGGTTGATAGTAGGCGTTTCCTAGAGGTATCGACCGCGACTTACAGTAGGTTCGAACCCTGTCAAGCGCTTTACTTTGTGTACATTATTTTACCACGACTGCATTTAAAGCAGTTAAGGAAAACCGACATGTCCTAGAGCCTGAGAAACTTCGAAGACATGTGTCTTCTACCAACCCGCACTGGGCCAGCGTGGTAGATTATGGTCCACGAGAGGAGGTTTATGTCCCAACAGTGGGAACATTACAGGCTGATAATGTATACGATGATGATGGTGATGGTGCTGTAAGAGTAGCGGCCACGTACTGGAAGACGCAGCGTAGGGAGGCCCCCAACAAGGTGAACCGATGACCTAGTGAAGATCGTGGGAAGCCGATGGATGCGGGCAGCACAAGACCGGTCCGCGTGGAAAGCCTTGGGGGAGGCCTTTGTCCAGCAGTGGACATCCATAGGCTGAAGAAGAATGTATACGAACATAAATGTACAAAATGATGAATACAGTAACCCCTTAAGATTATCCATTGATTACCGAACAACTTGTACAAAGATAAAATTAGAGTTGATTGAACTCTAGTAAGTTATGAACTCATAAGTTGTAGAACCTCGTTAAGTCGAATCTCGATAAGTCGAAACCTATAAATCTCGAAAAAATGTTTTGTTCTCTTTCCTTAAAACACCTAAACCTCCATTACTCGAAATGTCAGCCCTCTATTAGTTGAAATAATTGTGAGTCCCTCCAAGCCATTTTGCTACATATTTTCCCTCCATAACTCGAAATATTAAATTTTATCTCTGTATTAGAAATAAATCATTGCTATTATGGAATGATTTATTTTAAAACATTTACAACTCGATTATTTGAGACTCATTACCTATGTAGTTGGAATAAAAATAAGTTACCAACTTCGAATTCGCAGACAGTGTAAGTAAACCATTGTTTCGTAGAAAGCAATTTAAGAGTACGAATTTATGACTTACTTTAACACGTGTTTACTTGATTGGCAAACACAACGCAGATATGCAATGTGATTTGGCAGACTCGGCGGATCAGCAAGGCGAGGTGGATAGCCTAGGGCGGCGGTGGAGGGCGTATAGTCACCGCCGGCCAGACACTGCAGCCGACCCCGCCTCCAGTCGTAGCGGTTCTCCGTTCCACTGGCCCAAAGAGGGGAAGGTCTTGACCTTGAGTGTGCGCCTGTGTTAGCGCGAACGCTTGCGCACCTTTAATATATCCTGCGCATCTGACCGCTTCCGTTAAACTGGACTCCGAGTACCAAAAGTCCTGTGGCGATGGGTAGAGGTAGAGAGGTCTGGCCTGATGCAAGCTGGGCTTTGTCTGATACCTGCACTCAGGCGGTCTCGGGGGTGTGAGTACACGCCGTGGTCGTTTTTGCGCTGCATATTTGGGACGACAGCGCAGATGCGGCAGCACCCGGGATGACAAAGCAGCCCTGTTTAGGGAGGCACTGCTTTCCTCGCTCAGCCGGGGAGGGGGCTAGAAAAGGTGCCCTAAGAAAAGCTCGTCCCACTATAAGAGGTGGTAGTAGTCGCCGTGGAAGAAATGTGGTAACCAAACGTCTGGTATGACATTCGGCGCGTGGAACGTGAGAACGCTTCTTGATCGAGATGGAAATGCCTGCCCCGAACGCAGGACCGCCATAGTAGCTCGGGAACTTCGTCGTTACAACGTTGATGTGGCTGCTCTCAGCGAAACACATCTTGCTGATGAAGGAGAGCTTGTGGAAGTAGGTGGAGGCTACACTTTCTTTTGGAAAGGTACCGCTGCCTCTGAAGCTCGGCGATCAGGTGTAGGATTTGCCATCAAAAATCACTTAGTAAAGCGATTTGAGGAGTACCCTGTACATGTCTCGGCTCGGACCGCATTACCACATTGCGCCTTCATCTAGACAAGGATAATTACCTTAATGTCATCAGTGTTTATGCTCCAACGCTAGACAAGTCAGATGACATCAAGGACAAATTTTATGAGGAACTTTCTCTTTGCCTCGACAGCATAAGCGTCAAAGAGCAGATTCTTTTGGTAGGCGATTTCAATGCCAGGGTTGGTCGGGACTATGGGGCTTGGCCTGGAGTTCTGGGTAGACATGGAGTTGGCAACATGAACAGTAATGGTCAGTTGCTGCTCATTCTTTGTGCTCAATACGGTTTGGCAATTACGAACACTATGTTCAGGCTTGCCGCCAAATACAAGACAACATGGATGCACCCAAGATCCAAGCACTGGCATTTGATCGACTATGACATTGTAAGGCAAAAAGATTTCAGCCAAGTGCGTATCACCCGTGTCATGAGGGGTGCGCACTGTTGGTCTGACCACCGACTTGTTGTCACTAAGCTACGACTTCGCCTCCTTCCTCCCCGTAGGTCTGCTACAAAAAAGCTTGCGTCTTTGAACGTGAAGAAGCTAAATGATCCTGAGGTGAGGGAGAAATATGCTGAAGCGTTGTCTGAAAAGCTGTTGCCGATTAATAAGGCAGGTGAAACCGAGGCTGCCTGGGGATCTTTGTCATCTCATATCATGATTACCGCTTCATCTGTACTTGGCAAAACACGCCGTCACAATGAAGATTGGTTTGATGAAAATGATGAAGCTCTACAGGCGGCTTTCGACAAACACCGGGATCTCTTGCTACAACATGGAAGGCGACAAAGAAGCGTTGTGGTGGTCAAAGCTAGTGACCAGGAATTACGCAAGCTGTCTCGTCAGACTAAAGACAAGTGGTGGCATGACAAAGCCATTCACATGCAATGGCTTTTTGACACTAACCAACTTGGGGAGTTCCACGGTGAGGTACGTAGGCTGACTGGTACATCCTACTATGCAAAGGTACCTTTAAGGTCTCTAGATGGTAGACACCTGTTGACTAGCAGGGAGGATGTACTAAAGCGCTGGGCGAAGCACTTCAATACTCTGCTGAATGTGGATCGTTCAACTGATCTTCAAGCCATCGGCTTAATGCCTCAACTCCCTCCTGTTCTTGAGTTAGAAAAGATCTTATAAATGTGAGAAATTAATTTATGAGTTCATTCTACGTTTTTTTACAGATTCGTGGCTATATCAAACGTAGTGTTCAACGGGATCGAGGAGTATATACGCTAAGTAATAAATATTAAGGATTATTCTTGGTGGTAGGCCATAACATCGGCCGCCGGCAGTATTTACCACCCACCAGACAAGGTCATACCGCCAAGCGATTCGTCGTGTTCCGGCATGATGTCTGGTGAAGCCGTACGGAGGACGGGTCTGAGCAGTTTTGTTGCGATGTGTGCGCCAAATGTTGTTGTGTCGGGAGTTTGGTCGTGGAGAGTCTCCACATAAATCTCCCTCTGGCGCAGCATCGTTGGTCGTGTTGGTCTTGGGTTTAACATTGCATCACCTCGCTCAACTGCCGTCATCCTTCCTATTCCTAAGTTTTTTTAAGTGAATAGGCTTAATAAACTAGTGCGCTTTATCATCAACGATTGCATCACTGCTTACCATCAGGCGGGATTGCAGTCAAGTACTAGTTTATAATTACTAAAAAAAATAAAAAAAATAATGAAAGTTTCACATATTTTGCAGATGTGCCAATTTATTACTAGCTGAGCTATACAATATGTAAAGAAAACCCTGTCCGACCCATAAGGACAATAATGGTTAGGTAAGCACATGACCAAATATATTATAAAATTTTACGTAATCATCATACTCGTAGTAACAATACTAATGAATTTTGAAATAATCTTTTTTTTCCCGAGAATTAATTCCAACTTCCCCGAAATTTGGTAATTTAAAAAAAAGTGACAACACCATTTTGACGGTATTATTAGCGATGCGACCACGAGCCCCGTGCCCTGCCCCCCATCGCCCGCGGAAGGGTTGCCTACCGCACATGTATTAAGTTACCTCTTTATTGCGAAATAATATTAATTTTTTTAGGGGGACTTTTTTTAACTTTAGTTCGGCTTTGTATCTATTAGTAGAATCAGTTATCGATACCTAACAATACCTTCACGGATCTGACAGGGTTTTCTTTACATATTGTATACTTATAACCGAAAAATATGTAACATTTTCTTTATCAGATATGTGTTTTAGTTCGTCAGGGAATTCTATATGACGGGAATGTATTTACTCAAATAAAAACTTAATTTGAAGACCTACTGGAGTGAATGAAAATCGATTCGTTTCGTGTAACATACGAGGCGCATTTATGATCTTCATATGGAATTTAATAACTACCTACGCATGTATTATTATTTTTATTGTGTAAATATACACGTAGGTACGACTTTTAATATCCCGTTTCAGTATCCAACAAAGCCCACCCTAGTAATAAAAATGGATATTAAAATTTGTGCCTACTGTGATTTGAATCTGAGCAAGGTACCCGAACTAAACAAATTACTGAGCTTCATAAACGATGACAAATGTTGCATGTTGTGTTATTAATAACACGGACATTTTGTCTTCATAACGTCACAAAAAGTTATTATATTTGTAGGTAAGGTATACATTAGCAAGTCTGTTTGACACGCAAGTCTAAAACTATCCAACGCGTTAGAATATTAAAATCAGTGGTAGGGAAGTAAATACACGTCCACACCACCACCACACTTTCAATCACAACCCAAAGGATTTTGGGTGTTTTGGTAGTCTCGTCCCAAGAGAAAAAATGTGGTTTCATTGGAAAAGTCTTTACGATAGGAAAAATGTTTACTATGGTATCTTTTACCCGGTTGGCGTCGTGGTTTTAGCGGGTTAGTCTCTTCCATACTTCAGCTTAACCATGTGTTTTGGTACATACATTGTTTATTGCCAGGGTTAATACATAGGGTATTTTTTCTCCCGATATTCCCACGGAATCGAAACTGACGCGGATATATACATAATTATACAGGGTGTATCTGACATCGTAACGCTAACTTCGCGAAAATGCTAGACCGCATGCCACTAATAAAATTATGATAGTCATTTATGTCGTTATTGAACGGTTACAGTTTTCACAGTGTTTAAAAAAAAGTGTCGGCTCGGTATTTGAACGTTGCAAGCGTGCCGTCGTACGAGTTTGTAGGTATGACGTTGATCCCTGATTTGAACTCTATTAAATTAGCTGATAAGATAGTTTTTGAGTTTTGTTTTCATTGCGCTTTTTTGTGTAATTAGTGAATTAATTAATTTTTACTTTAAAATCTTATTGGGTTATAAAAGTATAGCAATTGTGAACCGTCTAAAGTGAAAAAAACTACATACATATTTTTTAAATCATGAAAAAGCCGACGAAAAATTCCACCACTGGGGGGTTTTGAATCATGTACTAGATCCATGGTACTCATTTGTGCGTCGATGTCAGATACACCCTTTATGTTATCTTTATATATAATTATCGTATGATTTAGCTTCTAAGTTTACATGTGCATATTCGTTTAATCTTAGTAAGGATTGTCCTTTACATTAGGCTCCATATATTTCAAACGTCTGTTCGATAATGTGCAGATGACAGCACATCAAACGACTACAGTCTGTCAAAGGAGATGTTTCAGAAATATATGGAGCCTGGGCCAGCACTCTGTATACTTAATCGAAATATTCGTATACTGTAGTTATTATATTTAACTGTTTTTTACGTAAATCCATATCCATACTAATATTATAAATGCGAAAGTATCTCTGTCTGTCTTCTATCTGTCCAGCTTTCACGCCAAAACTACTGAACCGATGGTAATGAAATTTGGTACACAGTTAGTCTAGAGCCTGAGAAAGGAGATAGGCTATATAACATCCCGCTATGACCAATAGGGGCAGAGCAGTAACAAAAAATGTTGCAAAAACGGGGGCAAACGCGGACGTACACTTTGCTCCCATTATTTTAAAAGGTGCTTATTTTATATTAACATTCGGACGGAGTCGCGGGCAACAGCTAGTTTCCTATATTTTGGCTTTGTTTTTATATATATTAAATTTAACTCGACAAGGAGTACTACAACACAACTTTAATAAATATTGTGGTCAGCAATAAGCGAAATAAGATTGTGATAGTGGCATTTGATTGACATGTCATGAATCTAAGGCTATCGTATCTATATGTATAATCTACCATACGACTGCGAAAAAAAAAAACAAAGCATGAATTCCGAACGTACGGCACACAAAACAAAAACAGTCACTAAAAGCTCCGAAGCACAATCATTTCAAATCAACACTCATCACGAACACAACGGGAAAATAGAACTGTCAAAGTCGTCAATCAAACGTCATAACCACTGTCATGGCTACCTTAAAAAGATTATCTCACAAAAAAACGTTTCAACTAATTAATTATAATTATACAGAGTGGTGCTGACAATACGAATAAATTAAGCATCGTCTACCTCAACACATTCTCAGTCTACCCATAAAAATCATATACTTAAATATGTCCATTAGTTTAGTCACAGGGAATTATTTTTCATTTTTCTCATTTTCTACTTGATGTACATGCTGATAAGGAAGCGCTTACAGGTTAATGACCGCCGCATCCTGCGGTACCAAACTTTAATAATAATGGCGCGAAAAAAGCAAGTCGGTACAGGATCGCGCTGTCGCTGATCGGAGGTCAGTGAACCAATATTTTTAAAGGATGTTCTATTTCGTTTGCAATTTTATGCGATTTAGTTTGTTTCAAATTCTCATTTTTTTATTTTTGATGCTAGGTTTTTTTCTATGATTTATGATTATTCCCATGAACCAGCATTATTCGTGTTTTCATTTATTGTCGTATTGTCAGCACTACTCTGTATACGGAAGGAAGGTTTAAGGAATCATCAGCCTCTGTATGTTCCCTCTGTGCGATGCGTATACCGACAAAACTCTTATCTGATAAGAGCTAGCAGAGCATATAATTTGTTGTGTCGGCGGGTTAATGATCTCGATTTGTTCTCCACCAGTGTTCCTAAACTAAAAAAAATACTTTGTGATAGCTTCTTTGTTAATTACTAAAAAAATTGAGTTTTACTAAATACTCTCAGAGTGCTTACTTGTTCTTAGTTTCACTTTCATGTCCTGTGCTGTACCTGTTACTGTCTCTTGTGCTAACCTGATGTTATCTGTGGAAACTTTTAATTGGCCTTCTTTCACTAATTATATTCTGTCTGTATATATGCTAGCTGTAAGTTTCCTTAAAATGTAAAAATAAAATAAATAAAATAAAATAAAATACCTACTTGTATTTTATCCAAATTAATTTAGTAGTATTATATTACTTATACTATTAATTTAGTACTATTTTATGTAAAGCTATTGTTTTTTTTTCCTTTTTATCTACATGTATAGTGTGCATAGTGATGGCTCAAAATTGAACCTCTCCTTAGTTTATTAGATTTTCAACTTTATAGCTAAAGTATTAAGGCTCAAGGTTTTTATACAAATAACTTAAATCCTTTAATTTCATAAATCAATGGTACGGCACCCTTTGTGCATGAGTCACATAAAATATGTATTATTTTTATGTAAAACAGACGTGCATGAAATATAATAACGTCGCAATTCTATGTTCTATGTTATTGGTTTGGTTTCCGCACTCAGTCCCTTCAGCGGACCATTGTGCGTGGACCATGGCGGCCTTTGGCGGATTATTCCAGCCAGCCCACCTCCCTCCAAAAGCTCATCAGGTCTCCTAGCCTGTTGAGAACATCTGTGTAAGATCTTGGTGCTCCTATGAATTTGTTTCTAATTTGGGTAACGCCTGTACACTCGAAGAGTACATGCGCAACTGTCTCGTCAGCCTCTATGCAGGCTCTGCACAGAGGGCTGTCCGTTATGCCTATTGTGTGGAGATGCTTATTCAGCAGGCTTTTCCTATCCAGGCGCAACAGCCTTTTGGTTAGCTTGCCATCTAGGGATGGCAAAGCCTCCTTGGACTGCCTGCAGCCCGGTGACGAGGACCACCAAATCTCCGCTTGTTCGTAGGTATACCTTTGTAGCCATCTGCGTATTTGAATGAAGGGGATAGGCACAATGGGCTCCGGTCCGCTGACCAACGCGCTGGATGCCCTTCTAGCCAGCTCGTCAGCTGCGTCATTACCCAGTGAACCGCTGTGACCCTTTATCCATTGTAGTGACACGGTGTTGCGATCTGGTGCGGTTATCCGTTCCAGTGCGTCGTGGCACTCAAGTATTAGACTTGATGTGATACATCCCTGCTTTAGGGATTGGAGGACGGAAGCACTGTCAGTGAGTATGCGGATGCGCGTGCCCGCAACTCTCCTGGCTTTTATGGCTAGGGCTGCAAGAGTTACGCCCACACATTCTGCTTGATAAATCGTGTTGAGCATCCCTAGCGATCTGGATATATTTATGTTGAGGTCCTGTGAGAACACCCCGACGCCCGTTCCTTGGTCGGTTTTTGATCCGTCGGTGTATACTCTCAACTCCTCCGGACCTGAGTAATCGCACTGCTCTTCTTCAAGTACTATCTGATAGTGCTTTTGAAAGCAGTATTGCTTTGGTAATCTGTCATTGGGTGCTTGAATCATTGGTTGCCTTTTGATTGCATCTAACATTAGGCGCGTATGTTTGACCCTGGAGTCTTTGCTCAGGGTTCCTGATAGGTGGAGTCTGAAGGCAGCCAGTGTCGCTTCCTCCCTCACAACAAGGTGAAGGGGGGGCAGTCCTAACATCGCCTGCAGGGCGGCTGTAGGCGTGGTACTCATGCAACTGGTGATTGCCACACACGCTAACCGATGTAGTTCTCGAGGTCCTTTTGGGCTGTGCTCAGACTAGTTCTTGGCCACCAGACTAGTGAGCCGTATGTAATAATTGGCCGGATGATTGTGGTATAAAGCGAGTGAGTGACCTTGGGGCTAATCCCCCAGTTTTTGCCAAGCATCCGCTTGCATTGCCACATTGATATGCTGGCTTTTGTTGTGATGTAGTTGGTATGTTTCGCCCAATTCAGCTGTTTGTCCAGGTACATGCCTAGGTATTTTGTTTCAGCAGATGGGCTTAGGGTGGTGCCAAAGAATTTTGGCAGATTTAGCGGTGTGAGCTTTCTCTTTTTTGTGAAGAGGATCAGCTCGGTTTTAGTGGGGTTTACAGATAGTTGGTGTGTATCACACCAATTTTCTACGATTTTCAGGGCCTGGTGCATTAGATTGCACAGGGTGTTTTCATGCATACCGTTTATTATTATTGTTATGTCGTCGGCATAACCCACGGTATAGTAACCTTTGTCATTTAGTGTTTTTATTAGGCTGTCAACAACCAGATTCCATAGCAGCGGCGAGAGAACGCCCCCTTGCGGACATTCCTTCGCCACGATGGCCCTTGTAGTGTCGTTCACGGTAACTTGCACAGCTCTTTGGCCGAGCATGTTAGCGATCCAGCCTCTCAGTGACGGGTCTATGGTATGCCTGTTCAAGGCCGTGCTAATGTTTGTGAAGGTAGTCTTGTCAAAGGCGCCTTCGATGTCAATGAAGACGGCTAGTGCTGAGCATTTGTGATCCACGGCGCATTCAATCTTGGATATTACGCTGTGCAGCGCGGATTCTGTTGATTTGCCTGTGGAGTACGCATGCTGTTGTCTGTGGAGTGGCTTTTCCTGGAGAGGTCCGTCGTGAATGTACCGGTCGCAGATTCTCTCTAGGGTTTTTAATAAGAAGGATGTGAGACTTATGGGTCGGTATGATTTGGGTTGTGTGTAGTCCGATTTGCCAGGCTTAGGTATGAAGATGACCTTCACTTCCCGCCATGCAAGGGGTATGTATCTGTACGCTATGCATGCCTGAAAGATATTTACGAGGCATGGAGCGATGTACACCCCCCATTGTAGTAGGGCTGGGAAGATGCCATCCAACCCCGCGGACTTGTATGGCTTGAAGGTGTTGATAGCCCACTTTAACCGGTCTTCTGTTATTAATTTGTAGGCATTGGACCGGTCCTGCTCTGTCGGAGTCCATTCTGGTGCAGCCTCCCAGGTCCTGTCCTCCAGGAGTTTGCAGTCCGGGAAGTGTGTTTCCAGGAGGACTCTGCTGGTTTCCTGATCCGTTGTTGTGTATGTGCCATCAGGTTTTTTCAGCGCTCCAAGGGTTCGGTCCTGATCGGTTGATAGGATTTTCCTTACCCTTGCAGCTTCATTATTTTCCTCTATAGACTCACAAAATTTCCGCCACGCTGTTCTTCTGGCGGTTCTAATTTGTTTCTTGTAGGTGTACTGGGTTTTTTTGTAAGTTTCCCAGTCTTCTGTGAGCCTACTATTTTTTGCTCTGTTGAAGTGCTTCCGTAGTGTTTGACGTAGCTTACCGAGCTCGGGATTCCACCACGGATTTCGCTTGCTGTTGGCTCGCGGTGTCCTTAATTTACAGCAGGCGTGGTAAGCTTCTATTATGTATTCTGAGAGCTTTGTTACGGTGTATTCCAGCTGTGCAATTGTTATTATATTTGTTTGTGACAAGTGCCTAGCTAGTAGGGCAGCTAGAAGGCGCTTGTAACCGGGTACATCGGTACGTCTCTCACGTTAGTGGTCAGTGTAAAGCGGATTCTTCTATGGTCTGAGCAAGAAGGTTCGCCCGACACATGCCAATTCGTGATAAGGCTCGCAGCGTTTTCTGAAGCGAGTGTTAAATCTATGATAGTTTGTCCTCGGACTGTAACCCAAGTGGGTTCAGAGCCTCGGTTTATGATCTTGAGGTTAGTTGAGAACAAATAAGTGGATAATACCTCTCCTCTGGGGTTTGTTGTCTCGCTGCCCCAAAGTGGGTGATGGGCATTCGAGTCAGTGCAGATGACCAGGTCTAGCCCAGCGTCCTCGCAGTGCTGCACTAGGTCGACCATCTCCTTCGGCGGGCAGTTTGTGTCCTCACCCCATGTACACCGAGGCCAGTATGACGTCTCCGGTGTCACCTACGGTCCCAAGCCTGACAGCCGTCAGGTCTCTGGAACAGAATTGGGTGAGTAGTGTGGTGGGGGTATCTATGGGTGCGTAGACGCAGGTTCTGGGTTTATCCGTGTTATGTGTGTTAAGTATTAACTTACCTCCGATGTTGCTGAGGCCACATATTCTGTTATTCCTGATCCTCGGCTCTTGGATCAGTGCGATGGTGTTGGGCTTAACCTCCAGCGCTCTGCGTAAGCTAGCCGTAGCAGTCTGGCTGTGCTGGAGGTTAGCTTGTATGATGTTGAGTGGCGTTGGCGATGATGAGTGGGGTGGGGTGTTAGTTGGTGTCCGATCCATCGGAACATCCTTCCCCTACCTCATCCCTGTACGCTCTGTGTTGGTCTCCTGGTGATGCCAGGAGCTGTATGGCCCAGTCAGGGGATGTGAGCGTAGATGGCCCGGCTTCCTGTTCGTCAGCCATCGCTGCCCGGGCCATATCCTCCTCCAGTTGGGCAATGTCGATGTTGTCGTTCTGTGAGTCTGTCGGTACTGTCTGGTTTGACGTCGGAGGGCTGGGTGCGGGGCCAGAAGCGCACGTATATCGACCCCAAGAGGTACGATACCCGCCGCTCCCGAGCCAGGACCTTTTCCACGTCCTCCGGTGGCACACCCAGGGTCAAGTAAGACCCATAGTTGTCTCCACCGACGGTGGTTGCCCTATATAGTGACCACTGCGCCATGTTGTACCACTTGTTCTGACGGATCAGAGTTTTGTGGAGCCTCCGTATGTCTCCTGTGTAACGGGGGACAAAAAGGGAGTCCTTAACACGGGTGGGCACATGCGACTGCTTCAGTACTGTCAGTCTGGTGTCAGAGTCTGGGAGATTTAGTCGGGGCACGTTTTTGATCAACCAGGTCAAGGCGTCGTCGTCCTCGCACCACACCTGTACTGTGCCGTCCGCTACCCATGGGTATCCGCGGAAGGCAGGGAGTTCTGTGGTGGAGTCGTCGTCGTCGAAGAGAAGCAGGTTTTCCAGTCCTGCCTTGACCTGTTCGGTCTCCTCTGGAGATAGGTCTCTCGAGGGAGGGGAGCAACAGATTGCTACGGCGAGACGCGCAGGAATGTCCTTAGTAGCCCGCGCGTAGCTCTTTGCTTCTCCCTGGTCGGAGTGGATCCTCGCACGTTTTGCATCCCCCTGAAACGTACCCGGTGAGGCCGAGTCGTTTGGGCGCTCTCTCTTCGACGAGCCCGTACCGCTTGGTCCAGGCTGCGTCGCAGAGGCGCCCGTTAGGGTGGTAGGCTTTTTGTACGAGGATCCGCCCCGTTTCCCTCTGGTCTTTTTGTGTTTGGGTTGGTCCGTTGGCAAGGATCGGCTTGCGACCCCGGCTGGTTCCGCCTCATATGAGGGCTTTTCGCGCGGGGTTACCCCCTCGCGTACTTGCCCCTGGGCTAGTGGTTCCGCGTCCGGTCTCTTTTCGCGCTGGGTTGCCCCTTCGCGTACTTGCGGCCGGTCGCTTGGTCCCACGTCAGGCCGCTTTTCGCGCTGAGTTTCCTCTTCGCGTACTTGCGGCCTTCCCATTTTTTCGGCGTCCGATTGTGCTCCGCGCTGGCTCATGCCTTCGCGGATTTTGCGTTTTCGGTCGCCTACTTTCCTCCCCCGGCTAGCAGGCTTTCCGCGCTTGGGTAGCAGGCGTAGGCCTTCCGCCGGGCGAGTGGTAGAGCCGCCAGGTTCGCTCACCTTTCCAGACGCCGTCTGCGTATTCGTCAGGTTCGGGTTGGTTACGCTGTTCCTCACGATACTCTGTTGCCAGAGGTTCGTGGAGGGCGCACATCCTGTGTCGTGTGTTGGCGCGTGTGTCGCTGCCGGGATGGTGTTTGTGGGCGCGTTGGTCGCTGCCTGTGTCATGGGTGCTAAAGCAGCCGGCCGTGCTGAAGTGCACGGCGAACTAATGCAAAATGTAGCCCCCCCCAGAGTACGTTGGGGGCTGACCGCCGTGGCGGTGTGGGATTCCCCGGCTTGGCCGGGACCCACCTGGGTAGACTTTTCTTTATCCTGTATGTTCATTATTAAGAGGTGGTGGGCTTTTTTGGAATCGAGGTTGCCCTGTGGTTGGGACCGACGGGAGTGTTTGATGGAAAGGTGGGTTTTTTTTTTTTTTTTTTGTGGGTAGGTCACCCTAGGTCTGGGATTTGACCTAGGGATTTAGAAAGGAGTGACGGGAAGTAATGATAAGGAGTGGGATGGGTTTGTGTGGATCTTTAGGAACATGGGATGAGGTGTGTGGGTTACCCTAAAC
Organism: Sesamia inferens; assembly: GCA_037179545.1. Taxonomy (NCBI): domain Eukaryota; kingdom Metazoa; phylum Arthropoda; class Insecta; order Lepidoptera; family Noctuidae; genus Sesamia; species Sesamia inferens. The sequence continues at coordinate 3,323,136 of CM073939.1, read as the reverse complement.
CTGGGGTTTGGTGTTCGGGCACTTCTCTTGTCCGGGATCTCTTACGAGATGCTCCGGATGCGGGACCAGCCACGGGTGGCCAGTCCCGCAGCCGGAGTTGGGCTATCCGCAACCTGCCCACCCGCTCGGTTGCATGAGAAGAAGTGCCCGGCTGTCCGGGTCGCTCCACCACGGATGTACGTATACATACGCGTTGGCGCGGTCCGGCTGGCCCCGAGTAACGTCGCAATTAATTAGCTTTCAATATGAATTCAGTTTGATTAGGTACATATATTGGCTTGAATACGGGAGGCGCAGGACCGGTCGTCGTAGAGATCCTTGGGGGTGGCCTATATCCAGCAGTGGTCGTCCAGCGTCTTTCGGCTGAAATGATGATGATGATTGGCTTGCTTGAAAATGAACTATTCGTATTTGTCAACGAAATTTAGAGACACGTGGCTTTTATCTTCGTAACTATGAATGCTTCCACCACATATTCTAGTACTTTTTGTGTTATTTTTAACAATAAAAGAGATCCTACCTAAAGCTAGAGCTCTAGGTAGGTTTTTTTATCCCATAACTCTAGTTTTAGGATATAAAAAATCACTTCTATACAATACCAGACCACGTTGTAAGGTTCGCAGGCGCATAAGGGTTTGATTCCTCAGGCAGAGTGTGATCGAATTTTTTCTATAAAGATTTTTTCAGTACCAGCTTGGAAGGTGGATTTATGTTCAGTAGATGGTAATGTCAGGAACTACTGGTCCGATTTGAAAAAAATATTCTTGCGTTGGATAGCCCACTGATCCAGGAAGGCTTTATGCTATATAACATCACGCTGCGACCAATAGGAGCGGAGTATATTTAAAAAAAAACATATGGAAACCTATGCAGGCGAAACCACAGCTAAAATTTAATAATGGTAACAATAACGCAAATATTTATCTACATATCTATCATTGTCTTCTAGGTATTCATTAATAGAATAATATGCCTTTTGAGCTAGGAAATCATAAAAATGTTTGTAATACCCTCTGTTCTGCACACAATAATGACGTGGTTCTCTGAATTGACTCGGATAACAACCGTGAGAAAATACGTAACAGGTGTATAACGTCAGTAAGTGTTGTTTTATGCTAATACTTTCTGTCACTATTATAAACTAACTGTGTGCTACATTTCACCTACATGATTGTTATATATACTAATAGTTCGTTTTTACGCGAAAGAGTAGCGAGGAACATCTATTAACCCTGTGTCACTAACCATTCGTCAAAATGACGACGCATACCTCGCGTAGTTAGTGTTTCCATAAGATCCCGACTCCCACCACCCCACCCTTTTTTAGGGTTTCGTAGCCAAATGGCAAAAAACGGAACTCGGAACCTAGATTCGTCATGTCTGTCTGTCCGTCCGTATGTCACAGCCATTTTTTTTCCGAAACTATAAGAGCTATACTGTTGAAACTTGGTAGGTATATGTATTCTGTGAACCGCATTAAGATTTTGATGCAAAAATAAAAAAATAATAATAAATATTGGGGGCTCCCCATACTTAAAACTGAAACTATTTTTTTTTTTCCTCAAACACATACGTGTGGGGTTATGTTGTAGTACAGTACGTAGTTTGTGTGACAGACGCTTCCAAACTAGAAAAAAGTGGTTCCCCCCCGCTAACTTCTAAAATAAGAAAATGAAAAACCTAAAAAAAAAAACATGTCATGTACATTACTTTAAAAACTACCAACGAAAGTTGTTTTGAACAAGATCTAGTAAGTAGTTTTTTTTTTAATACTCGTAAATTGTAAACCGTTTTTTACCGCGTAATCTGTCATACAAATAACTTAAATCCTTTAATTTCATAAATCAATGGTACGGAACCCTGTGTGCGTGAATCCGACACGCACTTGGCCGGTTTTTAATACCTTCCTAAGTCGCATCGCCAGTGACTCGCAAATACTTATTGCCGATTTATAATAATTAGATCCGGATATATCGAGTGAACGTTGTAAAATTTACGAAAGGTAAATATTTTTCAATGTTGTGCATTTATTTATTTGTCAATTATTTTAAATAATAATTAATGAATACATTATGTTAATGTTATAATAAAATGCAATAATTACTGTACTTTAAAAATGACTACAAGATTTTAATGGTTTTTACAACTTGTTGATATTTCATTGTTTTTTTGTTCTGATTGAAATATATTTGTTTCTTTTTATACTTTCAGATGGAGTTGGTAAAATTTTAGATTGGATTAGATGATTCGAAAACGAAGTCAATCTCCGGTAATCAATCTCAGTCTTCAGAATCCGAGGAAGGTGATCATTTAGAGTCAGATTCATGTTCAAAACTGATGGAAGCGACAAGGGTACTGCAGACAAAACCTTGCCGCCAAGCGATTTGTCGTGTTCCGGCATGATGTCTGGGGAAGCCGTACGATGGACGGTTCTGAACAGTTGTGTTGCGATGTGTGCCGGGCACGATGCGCCAAATGTTGTTGTGTTGGGATTTAGGTCGTGGAGGGTCTTCAGATCAATCTCCCTTTGGCGCAGCATCGTTGGTCATGTTGTTGGGTTTAACATTGCATCACTTCGCTCAACTGCCGTCTTCCTTCCTATTCCCTCAATCAGAGTGAAGAGGTTCTTAATAAACTAGCGCGCTGTACCATCAACGATCGCATCACTGCTTACCATCAGGTGGGATTGCGGTCAAGCGCTAGTTTTTAATTATTAAAAAAAAAAACAATGTAACACATACATAACATACATGAACAACCCACCATCAACATCAATTCTAAAAGCTCGAAATTATTGAATTCTATAATTCTACAAAGGGTGCGGTTGACACTGTAGACCGGATATGTTCGATCATGAGTACCAGCTGTAAGACCAATCGATGGCCGCTGTGCTTGTTTAACGACATAATAAATTTGTCGATAGTGAACTTATAATATGTCATCCAAATATCTAATGAGATCCGAAATGGAATAAAACCCATGAAAAGGAGGCCCTTTGCTTTAGAAATGGTGGACGAACTGAATGAAGCCTTGGCTGCGAGAGAGATTTCAGACGATAACTTTGCAACGAAATTTTGAAGCAGAGAATCGCGGGGATATTAAAATTTTGATGACCCTCAGGAAGGTCCTAGTAAAGACGTTCATAGAACTCACAAAATTTGCAGCTACTGTCCTAAAAAAAAGTCGTATGACCACAAACTTCTGCAAGGGCTGCAAAAAGCCATTTGCAGAGAGGATATTGTTTCTATGTGTAACAATCGTTCAATAAAATATTTATAAAACAGCTGATATTATGTGATTAAGAGACAACTAAGACTGCTTATTAAGTTCCTTTTGTGTCATAAATAAAGTTGATTAAACAAATATTGGTGTTTCAATTTATGAATGGTTAGTGATAACTTTAGCTAGGGTTAATACAAATTTCCATGTTAAAAATATTAGTAGACTGTTAAAAGTGCAATGGACGTCAATATTAAAAAAATAGTCGCTGATTTTGCTAAATAAAATCTGAGTTCTGGGTTTTCTTAAGATTTAAGATAACGTAACTCAGATTTTATTTAGAAAAATCAGTGACTATTTTCTAATATTGGCTCTCCTATGAAATTTCACTAAATTATCTTTCTTCTCTTCCGACTCCCAGTTATTCTCCATTTGTCTTTCGTCAATTTTCCGCTTGTCATGATAAGAAGAGTATACTATCAATTACTTTGACTGCATCGGCCTTAATATGTTGCTCGCTGTGCTCGTGGAAAGATGCCTAAATAATTCCTTTAAGGTGAGGTTATATTAGCGATCAATCGAAATCTGGTCCGCATGCATATGTCGCATGACTGGAGCAAAAGATATGGGCTTTTGGTCAACCAGTTAGCAGTTGATTGTAGACGTGGGTAGTTCTAGGGCGGTCTCTAGAACCGACTGGACGATCCTACCTCAAGTTTATTTTGAAAACTCAGTGGGTCCCCCTTTATTGGCAAAGTTAAGAACTTCTTCTTCTTCAGCCTATAGAGGTGCACTGCTGGACAAAGGCATCCCCCAAGGTTGACACGATGACCGGTCTTATGCTGCCCGCATCCTGCGACTTTCACCAGGTCATCGGTCCACCTTGTTGGGGGCCTCTATGCGCTGCATCTTCCGGTACGTGGCCGCCACTCCAGAACCTTACTGCCCCATTGGTCATCGGTTCTACGAGCAATGTGCCACTGCCACTTAATTTTAGCGACTCGAAGTTAAGAACTTGGGAATATATATTGACAAAACCTTCTCTTAGAGTGCTCAGCTACAAGAAGTTTGCCGCACCCTATTTGCATCCGCTGCAACATAAGATCCCGCCGGTGCTCAGTCCGCGCATCGGAATTATTTTTCGTTTTGCCTCTTTTCGCGGCTCCCACATGTACGAAAGGGCTTTAGTCTAATCCCATGGCGGCGATCAGGAAAGAAGCCTCGTTGTCTCAGCAGAGACCGTGCGGTATCCCCAGACTAGCTAGATAATCCTCTGGGACGTTAAGGAGTGCAAGGAGTGCACACACATTGGTGCCCCGTAAAGGGCCATGGACCGCACGACCCCCGCGTAAAGGCTCCCACGGGTGCCGTTTGGTCCCCCCAGATTGGGCAGCAGCTGGCTCTGAGCAGCTCCGGCCCGCTCCACTCTGGGTGCCAAACGTAGGAAGTGGTCCTCGATGTTCCATTGGCTGTGGAGGACAAGTCCCAGGTACTTAATCGTAACCTCGACGCATTACTTACTGTCTTAATGGGCACAACTGTTACTGGATCTAATAATCTATTTAGAATGATCCCGTGATATTCAAAAGTGTAATAATGTACATGCAGTACAGCTCGATTGATGCTTTTTGAAGCCTCTGTTGTGGGTCACTCACTGAGCAGAGCCTCACCTCAGCTGAACGGTGAATTGATTACCCTAACTTGCTACATGTTCCAAACCGTTATAAAGTTGGATTCGGACTGTATTTTTGGGCATAAGCAGATTTATAATAGTAATCTACAAAAAAAGTTTTCATGCAGCTCTACTCATCATCTCAACATTAATCCCAGTCGTATCCGAAGCTTTTTCAGCTTTGGAGTCTAGGGGCCGCTTTACCAGTCTAACTGCTAATTCTGGGTAAACTTCGATAATTTCCGTGAAGCGACTGCCGTCTGACCTCCACAACCCGAAGGCGATATCGAAGCATTGAATATGCAGCTCTACTATTAGCTCATACTATTATTAAAAGCTCACTCATAGTTAATTTTCTACCCATCCATCTTAAGGGGAAATAAAAATAAAATGCAAATATTTAAAAATTCTTAGGTTATATTTGTTTCTTACTTATCTGTATGCTTAAACACTAAATTACATTAACATTAAGTCTAAATCAGTCAAAATGTTGTGGTGATTCGCGAACTCAAGGATTTTAGACTGCGGGGTTGATATAAAAGGTACAGAATAAACTTAATACCTGAAGTATTCTCTATCAATCAACCAGCACCCTTATTGCGTAACACAATATTACTAGCATTTGGTATCATTTTGAAGAATATTGCGTATCCATTGCCTCAAATGTTAAAAAAAAGTGTCTGCCCAATGACGTAAATAACGTAATGCATGTTGTTCAACAGTACAAGTGAAACCCATTGCTGCTAATAGTGTGTTACACAATTACCCTTTCTGGTTTAGGTTAGATGGCAGATTTTGGTTGAGAGGTATAGTAGAACTCTTAACCTACATAAATAGGTTACTTAGATTAGGATTTCACCTTAAATGACATCTGATGTAAAAAGCAAGCGCGTTCTTTAGAAAAAAGATGAATTGAGTATTAAGTAACAACAGACAGAATGAGAAAGGGAGAATGAACAAAATTAGACGTATGAGAAGGACAGAGTAAGAGAAGTTAAAGTAAGATTGAATGTCACACGCTAATTAATACATTATCTGTCTATTCAGCAAAAAAAAAAAGACATCTAAAACTCCTATCTAATATTTATTAATTTTCTTTCTCACTTGAGTTCGCAAATATTGCCAACAACATAAGCTAATCCAAGTTTCTTAAAAACTACAACATAATTAAAATAAATGAATAATTTTTTTACATTTAAATGCATAATCTAATAGGAATGATAATTTTGAATATTACAAAAAAATCTACACTGTACAGATAACTATTTGGCACGATGTTTTGCACTAGATGACAAATGATGCCGTTAGAAATTTTAGAACATTCTCAATGTGCTAAATTTAATCTCACGGTGCAATTTTATTGAATATGGCTTTAATTAAGTTGAAGCAACAATAAGTATGCCATAGGCAATTAAATTGCACCGTGTAAATCAGTCCTTATTCTAGACTGCGCTTAATTCGGCCTGGCAATCTCTGGTTTGAAGATATTGACATCAATAGTGACAATTTGTACATTCCTAAACACTGCTATATCATTAAAATGTACTTCAGCCTTGTTCGGACCATAGGTACCGTTTTTTATTGGAATAGATGTTTTTCTGGCAAGCGCTGTGCATTGGAAGTCAACGGAAGCGCGGTATTGGCTTACTTTCGGCTGTGTTGAACCTTCGGCAAGGTATCCAAGTCTGCGTCTACACATTTCCACTCTTACGATGTACTTAAACATGCTGATTTTGACGATGAAAGCACATTTGTCGTGTAACAGAAGCATCTTGTATTTTGTTTTGTGGGATGCTGTAGACTTCAGCTTATCTTGGAAGCTTTCTATTAAGACCCTTGTCTTCGTTGAGTGAATTGCGATGACCTGGTGCATATATTCTAAATGTTCTGTTAGTTCTGTAAAGTAAAATGAGTCGCAGTTGCCGGTTATGGGGCAGAACATGGTGTCATATTTGCAGCTTTCTTCGTGCTTGACTCTATTATCTGCTATGAGATGTTCTGTGCATCCGCGGCTGTGAACAAATGAAAATATTATTGTATTGTGATTCTAAAATGCTTTGATTTTTATTTATTATTATTTACAAGTACATTAAACATCTGTATCTAGGGGATGAAAGAGATTTGCGTATCTACTAAATATTTCAAATGTTAGTTTATATTATGTTTATTTGTTTTCGTTGTAAAATGATGGTGATTTTAAACTGTAATTAAAAATTTTGGAATATACATTATTATTTATTATGTAAGTTTCAATCTTTGAATATAAAAGGAATATACTGTAAAATGCAATTAAAAATATGATATACAATATATTCAAAATTAAACACACAACATTAATTTGGCATGATTCCTTCAATTCTTAATAATTATTCGTTATGCCTTCTAATTATGAATTTTTTAATTAGGATCAAGGGACTGGAACAATTTGCCAGCGGCGGTGTTTCCGTCGGACTACAATTTGAGTGTCTTCATGGCTAGAGTGAATAGACTCTTAATAAACTAGTGCGCTTTACCATCAACGATTGTGTCACTGCTTACCATCAGGCGGGACTGCGGTCAAGCGCTGGTTTATAAATTAATAAAAAAAAAATATGCTGGAATTTTATCGTCATATGTAATTAAGTATAAAAACAAAATACATTTGCTAGAACACCGTAAAGGCATAGATATCAGAATAAATTTAATATCTCTGTGGGTAAACGCGTAATTTTTTGCCTCTGTATAAAATCAAATTAATTTACTGTTTTAGTGCAGTGTTTTTTGTGGTAGACGACACTTTTTATGGAAGTTACCAGTAAATGTTGAAAGGTTGACATATTTGACATATTTTCACATTTCCACTAATTTTCTGGTAATATTTATGCAGAAATAAAAAATCTGTGACTATTTCAACTGTCTAGCAATCACAGTTTATGAGATACAGCCCGGTGACAGATAAACTGATAATTAGAACAGATAGATAGTGGAGTCATAGTAGAGTCCCGTTTTTAACCTTTGAGAACGACATCTTAAAATGGATAAGAAATAAAGCGAATGGTATTGAGTATTGTCGTAAACGTAGATATAATAAGATCTTAGAAAGGAAAAACATAAAGACAAGGTGACTTTGCAGTAAAAATAGAATCGAAACGTACAAGGTCTTTAACAGATCTGGCGAGCCGCTGCTGTGGTTGTTTATCGCCTGAAATGACCGTATAGATCTTTATCCTTCAATACACGAAAAAAGAAAATAACTTTGTTGATACAGAAAACCTCAATAACAAATGAGTACTGGACATATTTTTGAAAAATAAAGGTTTTAAAAATAGTGAAAAACCCTGCCTCCTAAATTAGCCTGATCTGTGACTTAGGAGTCAGTGTTCTATTGTAGCTTCAGCATCATCATTATCAACCTTTTTATCGTCCCACTGCTGGGCCTAGTAAGTCGTGGTGGCCTAGTGGTTAAAGCACCAGCCTCTCAAGTATGAGGGCGCGGGCTCGATTCCAGGTTAGGCAAATACCAATGTAAGTTTTCTAAAGTTATATGTACTTTCAAAGTATATCTTGGACACCAATGGCTGATTATAACGTGAAGGAAAACAATCCTGGACTTTAAGTCTGACATCGCCAACTGGCATTGAGCAAGCGTGGTGATTATGTTCAATCCTTCTCTGTATGAACCTGAGCCCAGCAGTGAAACGATAAAAAGGTTGATGATGATGATGATGTTCTAGGCATATGTGGTAGAAATATCGATCAATAGGAGAATGTTGTTGGCCTTTAAAAAAAACGCCTGGTCAGTGCTGCCCCTTCGCAATAATATCGTAACATATCGTAAACTGTAGTCTATTGTATTCGGCAAACAAGTGTTCTTATTAGTCACGGTTATTGTCGACTTTTATGTGGCGTTTACGATTCTCGGTGGGAAAATAATTGTATTTTTGGTTTGATTTTTGATGTACTGAGGTCGAATTATGATGTGATTCTAAGATCAATTTATCCAATTAGCTTATCGAAGATGGGTTGTTACTTAGTCTTGATTAACGCATTAGTGCTTATTGGATACAAGAGTTTTCCGGTATAAACGATAGCAGGTCAAGCTGAAAAATTCCAATCAACCTTGAATCCTAATGATTCGGCAACAAAATTGAAAATCTACTGATTAAATCTGATCTATTGATTTCTGAATCTACTGACTCCTAATAGAGAAATAAGTTAATTACGCTTGCCATCGATTTAAGAGTTATAATTTTTATGCATAAAAAATTCAATAGTAGTTAAAAGTGCTACATTTTTTAAGGTTGTAAAGCAAAAGATGCCAACAAGACCCTATTTTCTACTAATCTTTAGTTGCCTATTTGTGTTTACCTCTCTCTAGCAGCGGGATGAATCTCATGAGCCATAATTGGTATACAAGTGAAATTTTTAATAAACCTATGTAAGGCTATTCAAGTTACAAAGGTACATAATTTGGCTGCTTCTTTAAAGGATTTTTGCTACTACGAGGGTTAAACTGAAAGTTCTTAGAAAATCAAAAACTGATAACATTAGCCAGTTATTAGTTTTATTATATCTTTTCAAAATATTGTCCATTCACGTCAATATACCATTGCATGTGATGGAACCACTGGGAAAAGCACTTTGCCCACTCGTCCTTAGGGGTCTCTTCAATGGCATCGCGATACGCAGCCATCGCTTCTTCAGCATTCATAAACCGCTTTCCTTTAAGTTTTTCTTTAATTTTTGGAAATAAATAAAAATCACAAGGCGCGAGGTCGGGACTATATGGCGGGTGATCCAGTAATTCAACGTTTGATGTCGCCAAATAGTCGATCGTTCGCTTGGCGGTGTGCGACGAGGCGTTGTCGTGGTGAAGGAGGATCCTACTGCGAGGTCGTTTCTCTCGAACTTTTTCCAAGACAAGTGGCAAACAATTGGAGTGTACCATTCTGCAGAAACTGTTTTTTGATCCTCTAACACAATTGTTGCGAAATGACCTAGCCTTCCAAAGAACGAGGCCACCATTTTTTTCCCGCACTTCGATCTCTCTTCACTTTAGTTGGCAACTCCTCGAAAGGAAACACCCACTGAGCAGATTGTCTTTTGGTTTCAGGATCATAACAGTAAATCCAGCTTTCGTCACCTGTTAGTATGTCGAACACAGCATTTGAGTCACCTCCGTTAAATCTTTCTATCATTTTACGGCACCAATCCACACGATGGAGTTTATGAGCCTCAGTCAAATTATGAGGTATCCACCGGGCGCAAAGCTTCCTGACCGCTAAATGTTCGTGGAAGATTTTGTGCACTTGACTCATACTGATGCCTAAGCTTGTCCGAATCTGCTGATTGGTCACTCTTTTGTCAGTCTCTATCATACGCCGCACAACACAGATGTTATCTTCAGTCGTCGCCGTAGAAGGCCGTCCCTCATGTAAATCATCAGTGAGATTAGTGCGACCACGTTTAAACTCATTAAACCAGTTATAAACAGTCGCACGAGATGGGGCTTCATCGTGAAAGGTCAATCGTAGTCTATCATAACTTTCTTGTTGACTTAAATGACATCGCAAGTCATAAAAAATCATTGCACGAAAATTTTCTCGTGTTAAATTCATGTTGACGTGACACAGACAATTTTCAATTTGCCGCCAAATCGTATAACTAATGACAAATGAATGAAATATATACTCAGTAATATTGCCAAAGAGTTCTATTTTCAAATTTTAGAATTATTTTTTTATTATATTGTTTATAAGTGGCCAGTACTAAGAACTTTCAGTTTGACCCTCGTATCAAAGGTTATGATGCATGCAGCCTTAAGCTTGCGTAGTTAATCTTACTTCATGCTACTAATTTATAAATAAGAAAATTTTTATGTATCTTCATCATTATCTCAGCCAATAAACGTCCACTGCTGGACGTAGACCTCCCCCGAAGATCTCCACGACGATTGGTCCTGCGCCTCCCGCAGAGGACTTAAGTACAATGCAATTTATGAAAAAAAAAAAAAAAAACTCAATAGATTTAGATGATATTTCGTATACAAATGTTTTATCAAGATTAACATAATCGCTTTTATCCAAATACTCCTCGAGATCGAAACCTTATGCGGGCCAAACTGTTGCGCGCAACTAGTAAGAGAGAGATTCTGTATAACAGATACACACTAACCTCAAAGCGATAAGCCGTTTTGACATCGAAACACTTATGATATTAGTTTTCAAGTTACATGTAAATTTCGTATTTCCTTTGAAACAGAATCGTCATTGAAACTGAAGAGACCCCTTCATCGCTACAACGTGACTGCCAATACTATCAAGTCTCGAGTGCAATCTACATATATTTCACCTTTGATTTCGAGTCTCTATCAAAATCACAGTCAACTTTGTTTTGTTTACAATAATTTTGTTTTTGACAAGTCTATCAAGATCTTATTGATCTTGATATCGATAAGGACTCTGTTGTTCAGCTATAAACGCCCTGTACATGTCATATATCTGCTGATTATCATTATTTTATTATCTTTGTATTGCTGGACGTTGTAGACATAAGGAGTCGTAATATATTAAGTATTGCTATACATAGATGGCTATATACGGAGATCTGATTGGACAGGATTCAGTCTGTCTTTTCTGTTCCAAATGTTTCAAAGTAATGTAATTTCAAGTTAAACAAAAATTTACTTTATCACAATGTCTAGAAAGTTGTTTTAAGAGTGTCGTATTTTTTTTCTTTGTAAATTAAAATTAGTGCTTGACCGCAATCCCGCCTAATGGTAAGCAGTTAATCAATCGCTAATGGTAAAGTACGTTAGTTTATAATTTTAAGTATTCTTGAAAAAGTTATTTAAATGTTTGAAGATATGGTGTAAACTAATTTGACACCTAAATTATTATAATTGAAATTGTTCCAGAACCTCGATGTACGCAGTATAAAAGACGAGGCTGCATGTCACTTTGTCTGCCTTTAAATCTCAACCTTATTTTGAATAGTATCTAATGTTAACTTACCTACGATTCCTGCAAGGTAACATGAGGTTGTTAACAAGCCGGGTTAATGCCGGGCAGGGAGTGACCGGAGATTTGAGGTTGGCCCTACACCAGGCACAATTTTTCAAGCGTTGGGAACACTTGCCGCACCAGAAACCCCCACACAATGGACAGACGCAGGGGCCGTAAGTCTGAAACAAAGAAAAATTATTTTTAGACTTTTCCGCCACTTATTCTCCCCAGCGAAACAACTAGGAAATGGTAATGGGCGGGTTTTGGGAGACAGTATAATGTAATTTTGACTCACGAATTTTAATTGTGAATTTTAAATTATATCAGTTTCTTGAACGGCTCGTTATTAACAATTTATTATTAATCATTTATTTTGTAGCATCCTTCAATCCTCGAAGAATTTAGCATCCTTTGAACGCGGAAACATTCCAGTTTGTATTCTTGCTTTATGAAGATTGTTTGAAAATCAAGTTTTATACATAGAACATGGCAGCAACGTGCTTACTTAACTTAGACTTAATAAGCTATTAGAACACCTAAATTATGCACGGTAGTCTTGTAATCACTTTACACTGACTTGCATACAGTTGGATAAGCTGTGCGGGCTATAAGCGATGAATTCCTTACTTATAATGAGCTTCTTAAATAATTGATGACAACCGCTAACATTCATGAGGTTACATAAGACATATTATTATAAATAAATAAACAAATAAATAAATAAGCCATTTATTTCTTGCTTTTTACACGTTGAAAATTACAAGTTTAAATGCAATATTAAAGTATCTATACTACATAAGAAAAGAAAAATATATGTAATTTGTTAGTAACTCTAATTGTAGCAAATACTTAAAAGTTAGGTTTGTTAGTTTTAAATTTAAATTTTTACATAAAGAAAACATGTTATTATTATAGCAATAGAGTTAGTCAGCAAGAACACCGTTTTGGGTAAAGGCCTCCTCCAAAGATGCCCATACGTCTCTAACTTGTTGTTTGTTGAATTTGTGATTTTCTTTGGAGGGTTATGGTCATGATCCCCCACGGTGACCAACCGGGTTGGAGGATTTGGTGTGTTTGTTTATTTAAATGTTTCATTGTTGAATCTGTATGGAGGAGAGAGGGTGGATGCTATGCGCTGTTTTTGGAGGTGTCTAGATTATTTTCAAGGTTTTTATTTTTTAAGAAATTGAGCATGCTCGGTTTAGTTGTTCCATCTGAGGTGCTATTTGATTTTCTCCCCGAGAGATCATGCTGTTGTGATTTCTTCTTTTTGCTTGACTGTGTGTTTCCTCCCTTTGACATGTCCACAGTGGGTTTTTTGGGTGAAGGAGACGGCTTTGTTTTGGCTGTTTGTTTTAATATGACCAGTTTGTCATATTTTAAGAAAGCCGTATTTCCTTTTGCTCTCTCTGTTTTTAACTGGTCTTGTAATTGTTTTCTTTTTTCTAGAACGTGTTTAGGGTAGTCTTCTGTCATATAGTAACTTGTGTTTTCTAATGCTGTTTTTTGCTTTAGTATTTTGATCTTTGTGCCCAGGTTCAAAAAGGATACCACTACTGGGCGTGGTTTATCGCCTTTCTTTCCTAGTCTTTTTATTTCTTGTAAGTCACTAAAGGAGAGTTTGAGCGACAAATGCTGTTCTATCCATTTGAGCACATGTTTTTCTAGTGTATCGTATGAAGATTCCAATTCCTCGATGCCGAAGAACACTATATTTCTTTGTCTCGACTGCTTTTCGAGAAAATAGATCCTTTTCTCCTGCTTGTCCACTATTTCCTTTAATTTTTCATGTTTCTCTTCCAATGCAAAAAATTTTTCTAAAAACATTCTATTTATATTTTGTGTCACTTCTTCAGTCACCTTGTTTCCATTCTCTCGAATTGCTTTCTTTTGTGCATCTAATTCCTGCTGGATATTTTTAAACATATTATTATATAACCAATTAATCATTCATAATGTTATGCTGTAACACTGATAGATGATAAAAGATTTGATTAAATTTGCCTTTTCAATGTTTTAATATTATAAAATAAAAGAGATAAGAAAACCTATCGATTGAAAAACGTTTTAAAATATCTTTGTCCTAGCATGGTGTATCATATCAATCAGTGCTTATTATGCTATTGAATAGATTGTTATTACATCACAATTATAAATGCATAATGAGGATAATTATAAAATATAAAAAAAAAAACATTGTTACAACGACTTTTGCACACCTGACTGATATTAAAGACATTTAATACAAATTAACTGCTTCTGTTTAGAGTTCATCAAATTACTTATAACAGACCGTAACAGTAACGCTTTGCTAACACCAGCGCTACACAAACTTCTAAGTATTAAGAATTTTATCTTCAATACTTTTAATTTGTCTTAGCTAGCCCGCTCTCAGCAAGCACATGATCTTTTATAAACGGTTATTAAGATTGGTTCCCTGTCTCTCTTCTGATGTCATTAACATAAGGTTCTTTGTAAGGGAAACACAGTCTAGGTTTAAATTACACAGGTACACTAGCTTTTTACTATATTTCTAAAGAAATATTATTATTCAAAAACTAAACTAAATTTAAGTATAGTGCATCTTTTTCTTTCTATTTCATTAAGAAAATGACAGAAGATAATATTTTAATCCTGTCAAATTAAGACATTCCATAGAGAGTTTAGACGCGATTATAAACATGGCGATCAAAAATACATAAATTTCCGTCAAGCGCGGACTAATTTGACTTGTCTAAACAGACATATTTATGGTCTGTCCTTTTTTAATGAAATATAAAGAAAAATATGCACTGAACTTAAATTTGGTTTAGTTTGTGAACAAGTGAATTGGGGTCAATATTAGCTACGATCTTTAAAATTAATACTCATTTTCTCAAGTAAGTTTTAGAATCAAGAGGTAAAATATTGCGTGTCTGCTGTAGATACACAGGCCCTAATTAAGGACTTTCAGTTGTAACTAAATTTCAAAACATTGAAACTTTGTTTAAGTTTAGGAAGCTAAATTTTACTCATGGAACAAGTTGAACGTAGAAGCTTAGAATTACTAAGTTTTGCAACTAACTTTGTGTACGAAAATTAGTGATAGAAATGAGTAGGATCCACATAAATTAGTTTTATAGACACAAGAGCAGAAATATGATTAAGTTCAAGGGCAAAAGATTACGAGTCACGTTCTAAAGACTGGTAACTAAATGAACCAGCATCCGTAACAAAAAGGGTTTAAATAAACCGACACTTGGCTCATTTTCGCACGGAGTACGGTTGTTCATTAATCTCTTTGATGAATATTTAATAAACGTGCTTTAACTGAGATATAGGGTTTTAGAATCCTTCGTAGGTTTTCCCCTGTACATAGCCTTGCTTGGAACAAAAAACAATCTAATTTTTGTTTAAATATTGGGTTAAACTGAGAGATCTCGTGTTAATGAATTTATTTCCATACAAATAGTTAAAATTATCTTCATTATGTAATGTTTAGATTAACATAATATTAGGAATAACTAAAACCCAATCTCGTTACCGTAGTACCGAAAGTGCAGACTCCTATCGTAGTCAAGAGTCTCCCAACGATTTCACGAAGGTCTTGCCTTCGATTTCATCTTGACAGATCAAAACTAGTTAAAACGTCAAAGATACGAACGAAGAACGTCACTTACCCAGAACTTTCCTCTGACAATACTAGTATCAACAATAAACTTATTCCATTTTATTATAAAACGAAATCTAACTATAGTTCTAGCCTGAACCTTTGAGTCAGCATTTGAATTTCGAACATTAATTAGATAAATGCTAAGTCCTCAATACTAAAGAAACAACTTAGTATCGAACAGAGCGGTCATTTTTAAATAAAGAATTGCATTTCTATAATGGGTAGATGCATAATTCAAAAAATAGTTAGGTGGTTTAAACCTGCGCCAAACAAAATCATTGTTTGCTAATAAAGGGGATCCTGTTGAAGTAAAAATCCTTACCTGTATAGGTTTCTGGCATATACTGCATTCTGCGAATCTTGATAAAATTTCATCACAGTTGTGACAGCTGCATTGAGCTCCATGGCTTTCCTCTACATATTCCACTGATGATGACTCGACTAACACTGTTTGCTCTGTGGACAATAAAGAACGATTTGTTATTTTAAAACGAGATGGATGGTAAACTGTAAATAAAAAAAAAAAAAAAAAAGTTGTTTAATATTTATTGACATTTTGAATGCCTTACACGGCGTTTGTCAGTTTTAACTTTCAATTAAGCTATCTATCTGTGCAAATAATTATATGCATAAAGTTTACTGTTTATTTAATTAATTTATTCTCTTCTTTCTTTTTTATTCTCTCTCCGTTTCTGTTTCAGCCTCGATAATTGAGTTAAACAGAATTAACATAGATGACGTCATGGTATATCTCCGATCTTTAAAAAGGAATTGTTGTGTGTGTGACAATCCTGTCCATGGCGTGTCAAGATTTGAATTTATTTAATAATTGGGTCATCTGAACTACGGTGAACTTAACTCTTTATTGAATTAATTAGTGAAAGCTATTATTATATAAGGACGATTAACATGCAAAGCAATTTCCCATTTATATGTGCCGCTACGTTTCTTTATTATTGCAATTCTAATAATAGAGCTATCTTCTTATATAATACGAGTAACGTTACTGCTTTGTGTTACACGAATGCGAGTAAGTACTTGTGTGGTGCAATCCTTTAGCTTGGAATTATATGAAGGTGTGTGGCAGTAGAATAGTAAAGAGTTTTGAAAGGGAAAAGGGTTTTGTTTGCTGATCCATTTCAAACAAAAAAAAAGGCATTGTATTGTCTCATTAAATAATAATTGGAAATCATATACACGTGGCTCCTGATTCTATATAACTAAAAAATAGAAGCTTGCTTGTTATATGAATCTTTACGTTCAGAGAAAACCCTTGCTAGAAAATTAGGATTCACCTTCAAACATGGGACCAAAAATTGAAGTCCAACTCTAATTATTATCTAATATTTTGTAATTATTCTATATTGTGATAAAATTCAAGTATTTTATAACAAAGAAAGTAGTGTTGACTACGTTTATCTGAAGTACTTGTTCCTTTCTGGTAATGTACATATATATAATGATGCACCTTTTTGCAGATAAATTGGAGTAAGTAATTCCAATACGATTGACATCGATAATGGCATTTTATCGATAGGTTATTCATTTAGATTCGAGATCGAATATCCATATAATTCTACAGCTGTGAATACCGTATTACTAGAAAAGCAAGCCACGCAAGGATATATTTCTAGAGGATTTTCTATTCAGTAATAAATCCAACAGTGCTGCTTATAAGATTGCTTAGTTAATGGAATATAAGTGAGTACTTTTCATTAGCTTCCTGTGCTTTTATTAATGAGTTAAGGTATAGTATGTACAGTAACTATTTCAATTTAAAATCACCTCACAATATTGTTTTGCATGTAGACAAAAAATAACACTACAAAAATCTTTAAAAAATGTGATATTTTAATGGATTTTATAGAATCATTGTCCATGGACATGATGGAAAAAAAACAAAAAAAAGTTATTATATTTTGCTTTTAACTAAAGATATTTGAATAGAAATAACGATAATAATGGCCATTGTATACATGTAGTATATAAAAGTTTTTCAATTGCTGTTGATTTTTTGTGTTTTCAAGAACTTGGAAAAGAATTGGTTAACAATACTTGAGCTCATAATCTGCGCTCACACAGCGATGATATTAACGTCGTAATGTCATTTCGTGTTATATATATAATGGTTTATGATGCTGGTGTAATGGTTTTAGTTTCAAGCTTGAAAAAGGTAGAAATGTCTCAAATATCTTAGGTGTATCATGTTGTGATCGCCAATTCCAATGATACTCAATAGGGCAAGAATCAAATGGAAAATGGAGGAAGTGTTTTTCTACATATAACACTAAGATGACAAATTCCCAACACTGAAAACTACTGAAGGTCTGTCTGAGATATTTTTTTATGTAAATTAGTCATCAAGGTTAGATTAACATTAAGAAAAGAAAATGCAATTTTTGTAGAAAGGTTGGACGTAGGCGTTTTAAATAAATTGTTGAATACTAAGTTCCCTTTAGTGAACTTCCCACACGAAGGTCTACAATCATCGAAACCAAAATAGAAAAAAAAATATTTAGCATGTGCTGTTACACTGGCAACAGCAAAGTTGACCTTGGATACGAAACACTAAAATGGAAATATTAAATCGTCATCAATCATTAGTAACTGTTGACCATGAACTCATAAATATTTATCATATTTTTGTTATAAAACGAGATTTCTAGATAAATACCGGTTTCTTCAACGACGTCAATACAATCATTAACAATTGTGACTACAATACCGAACACACAGAATTGAACAACTGTAACATAAAAGATGACTTGAAAATACAATACAGACAAACTTACAAGACGTACGTATTTGAGCCGAAGAAATAATATAATGTCACCTTCATTAATTAAGAATCAAGAATAATGAAAGTAAACGATAATAAACGAATACTAAAGTACTGTTTCGGATGAAAACAGATGAATTTGTACCTAACAATGTATTATTTCAAAAAAGTCGTGGTGGCCTAGTGGTTAAAACACCAGCCTCTCAAGTATGAGTACGCGGGTTCGATTCCAGGTCAGGCAAGTACCAATGTAACTTTTCTAAAGTTATATGTACTTTCTAAGTGTATCTTAGACACCAATGACTGAAGGTGAAGGAAAACATCTTGAGGAAACCTGGACTTTATAAGTCTGAAATCGCCAACCCGCATTAAGTAAACGTGGTGATTACGCTCAATCCTTCTCTGTATGAGAGCCTGTGTCCAGCAGTGGGACGATAAAAAGGTTGTTGATGATTATGATGAATGTATTATTTTGGTCAAGCTAGATCATTGTCGATGCTGATAGTCTATTTCGGCGCTTTTTTGTAGACTCATGCAAAGAGAGCTTATAGACGATACTGTGGGTCAATGTTATTATTAAAACGCACATCATTCGTAGTAATAATATCAACATTGTAAACATAATTATACTGATCTGAAAGCTGCTTTGACGGCACTTCGGCTAACCTAAACTTTCCTTACATCGGATGTATAAAAAATAAACAAAAACCCTTTAGTTTATAGACGTGTAACAAACTCGTAATTATGTAATAAAATATTCATTTAACAGGTGAAGATTGTAAATGTTATAATGGTAGTCAGAATGGATAATGTATTGAACGTGAAATATGTTGGAACCCTTTGGCCAAGAAACTTAAAGTCATTTACAAGGCTAAGTATTGAAATTAGCATTAATAGCAAAGTAATTTATAATTATGTTACTCAAAGAGAGCGAATTTAATTCTAAATTGCATGTTTAAGCAACAGAGAGTAAGATTTGTATGTAATAGGGATGTTTCCTGGGTAAAAAAATTGATTCTATTTAGTCCGTCATTCTGATTATAGAAAAATATTGGATACGTATTTTTTGTTTTATCTAATCAATAAAAATTGTCAAACATAAAAGGCACCAAAGATCAGGAGTGGTGGCTGGTGACGTCACTGGGCGCTAAAAAGTGTAGTGTGCAGTGACGTCACATGAGTTTTCAACGGACTGTGTCGTCTTCATTTTTTGTTTATATGAAAAAAGAAATAATACGTGTGTAATATTTTTGGAAATCTGACTGACGGACAATTTTTTTTTTAAGCAATTACCCTATAGCGATAGATTCTCTCCGATAACGTAAGAAGCAGCATAAACTATAAAAATAAGAAAGACTAGATCACTGGACGAACTGATCGCCAGCCAAATCTGAAACTCAAAACTATTTAGGGAATGTGGCATATGTGTCAGAATGTGGCATTATAGAAATGCAGTGGACAAAAAAATAGCTTACATAAAAAAAATCATAATTAATGTCGTTGCCCATAGAAAAGGGGGGACCCTCAGACGGGTGTTATGTCTGACGTTAATGTTGGGGAGTTTTATGTATGCTATTTGTACGGTAAACTCTGCTTGCGAGATGTAGAATTCGTGTGACGTCAGTAAGACGCGTTGTTTATTTGTGGCGTTTGTAGGTACCGCTACAATTAATATCTTTCTATAACGTTATTCGTTCCATAAAGAGGTTATAAAAGTATTGCGTATGAGTATCTGATCAATCAACGTGCGTACACGTGACTTTTTACCGTTATTTTTGTAGACTCGTATGTAACTGTAGCTGTAGACGGAGCATAAGAAGCCTGTATTGATATAGTTTTCTAAAATGTATTTGAAGTCCTAATGTCCTGTCGTTTGTTTATATCTGAGTTTTCTGATCTTGATAACTGTTGAACATGAATTAAGAGATGCATTAAATACTACTTGTGCTACAGTCAGATTTTAAATTATGCTCAAATCCGTATCATTGGCATTTTTTCAGCTATGTTAAAATTAGCGCCCAGTTTAAGAAGAGGCATATGAATTTTATATTTTTTTTAGTTACTGAATACGATGTCGCAGTAGATTAAGATGAAGATAGAATGGCGAACATGACTGCTGTTGAAAGGACTAGCCCACAATAAAAATAGATAGATGAAGGAGAGGATGCCTTTGCCCAGCTGTGGGATATCATGGACTCTATTTCATTTAATTTTATTCTATTTACAAAGAAAAAAGACACCGACTTTTATACTCTTTTAAACTAGATCGATCAACTGCGCTGAACTCGACAACTTGTATCCAACTTCAAGGTAAAATAAAAGGTGTGATTCATTGAAGTAACTTCCAATGCTATTACTGACGTCATAAGATATTACAGCAATCCCCTCAGAAGGCAATACTCTATGTTCAGGTCATATGGTTACATGACCTTTCGATGAAACCTAAGTAGGTTTCTTCGCAGGGAAAGGGAACGGTGCGTTGATAGGTGGCTAATATTGCTGTTCGTCAAATAATATGGTTATGATTTCTACCTTTATAATTTGTAATTATAATTATTGCTTCACTGCAATGCTAAGCGCCGATGGTAAGCAGTGATGCAATCGTTGATGGTAAAGCGCGCTAGTTTATTAAGGACCTTCTCGGTAATTACCTTTCTCGGTGGTAGGCCATAACATCGGCCGCCGGCAGAAGTTACCACCCACCAGACAAAGCCTTGCCGCCAAGCGATTTGTCGTGTTCCGGCATGATGTCTGGTGAAGCCGTACGGAGGACGGTTCTGAGCAGATGTGTTGCGATGTGTGCCGGGTACGATGCGCCTAATGTTGTTGTGTTGGGATTTTGGTCGTGGAAGGTCTTCAGATCAATTTTCCTTTGGCGCAGCATCGTTGGTCGTGTTGTTGGGTTTAACATTGCATCACCTCGCTCAACGGCCGTCTTCCTTCCTATTCGCTCAGTTTTTCTGAGTGAATAGGCTCTTAATAAACTAGCGCGCTTTACCATCAACGATCGCATCACTGCTTACCATCAGGCGGGATTGCGGTCAAGCGCTAGTTTATAATTATTAAAAAAAAAAAAAAAAAAAACCTTATCACTCAAAAAAAAAACTGAGTGAATAGAAAGGAAGACGGCAGCTGAGTAAGGTGATGCAGTGTTAATCCCAACAACACGACCAAAGATACTGCGCCAGAGGGAAATTGATTTGGGGACCCTGCACGACCAAACTCCCAGACTAAATGCTCAGGCCCGTCCTCCGTACGGCTTCACCAGACATCATGCCGGAACACGACGAATCGCTTGGCGGCATGACTTAGACTCAATCAAGTTCTAGCTATCCAGAGCTGATTTTTCCAATGACAGATATTTTTTAAGAGTTTTGAAATTTTGCCCATACAAAATCTGTCAAACGTGAATTTTATTCCACAATTAAAAATTATCTATCAATTGAAATATAAGGTGTAAATATTAAACAATGTGAATGCCAAGTGTTCGACTTTAATTCTGGAATTTATTGTTTATTTTCTTAGGTTGAAAGAAAAGAAAGAAAGAACAGAATACATGACAGATATATAGATAAATAAAGACAAAGAAAAAACCTTTCCAGAAGATGATTTTTAGTGTCTCAGTCTTGGAGAGTAGGCTATTAAAATAATAAGTTAAATAAAAAGAAAAGTCACATACCGTCAATCTCCACATTCTCTCCACTGGAAGTGTCATCATCTGTCCTCCTGTCCATCATTATTCTGATGCTGCGGTCTCTACTATCGTTGAATGATCTCTTCTCTGTCACCGAATGGAACTGCAGACAAAAAAAAATCATGTTAATAACAAAATATACCTACATATACTTTACTAGCGGCCACCAACGACTTCTTTCGCGTGGAGGTAGTTATGTTCCGCTCCTGTTGGTCACAGCGTGATATTATATAGCCTAAAGCCTTCTTGGATTAATGGGCTGTCCAACCCAAAAAGAATTTCTCAAATCGGACCAGTACTTCCTGAGATTAGTGCGTTCAAAGAAACAAACCTCTTCAGCTTTATATATTAGTATAGATTCTTACCACCTTGCACATGACTATAATCGTCTGAATTAATATTGCAAGAATTAAAGGTATATTATTGCGTAAATGATTATTTAAATGATAAGAAGAGCTGGTCGCTCTGATTAACACAGGACAATGTTTGTGTTCTTTCTCCGGAATTAGCTTACTGACATGTTATATTATGAGTTCATATAATTCACTTTTTTACAATACATAAATATGTAAGCTGTCACGACCATTATGCCGGGGGTTTTATTGAAGTAATAAGTTTTTAGTTATTTACATTATATATATTGCACACAAAACAATATATATATTGTTATGCTTTGCTGGTATTTTGGTGTGGTAGCTGGCATATTTTCAATAATTTCATTATTGTTGTATTTTCTTGTGTTCATCACTATACAAAGTATTGTATAAAGTCATGTGTTTTTTTTAAATGAACAGACAGCTGTGTTGCTGGGGAGTTTGTTCCGCCACTTCTTTCCAGCGAAAGCACTAGGAAGTGTCGATGGGTGGGCGTTTTGGGGGACCGTCTTATGTAATATTGACGTTCAAAAAGTGCTGATTCTCAGCCTAATTTAAATAAATGACTTTTGATTTGGTTTGATTCGATTAAAGTTATTTACTTGTATACATCAAGAGGTATGGACACAATTACAAAAAATATCTGAAAGAGATAAGTCACCGATATTAAGGTACACAATTATCGAAGCGTCTGAATAATTATGTTTATGAAGTTAACGGTGATAACAGTTGAGTAACGCAAATTCTTAACTGTTGCAGTCATGTATAATTGCATAAAGGTACGTAAATGTTATATTTGGGTTTGACTTTAACATAATGTCTATAAACACGAATACGCCTGTTATATAATAATAGTTAATTTCGTAATTGTAGTGACAATATTAATTAAATTATCTTGTGAAACATTACAAATGTTTGTTAAGTTTATTACTACGTACTAAGACGATTTTGTCTAAAGGTTGTCTGTATATTAAACTTTGTTTAACATTAGTTTCATCTTAATTAACATTCGGGTTTGTTTTTTTAGATATTTCATTAAAGTGACCAGATTTGTTTTAGTTTTTATGGTCATTATCATTAAGACCTTTTTTACTGCTGGTAGATTGTTAATGAATTCATACGGTTGTCCTATCTTAACATAATTTATGTATTACCTCCTCTGAATGAGAGGAAGTGTGTTGTAATCTACTACGCGGGCTCAGTGCAAGTTGCTTGATGTCACATGTTTTGACATCTAGCAACTTGCACTGCATGAGAGCAGTGGTGTTTAAATGATTTTCAACAAAGTGTTACGTCTATCTGGGTGCCCACTCTTGATACATTTTTGATCGAAGATCGAGGCCGATACTAGTTCTACCATGGTTTCTATGTTCTGTCTTATTCATATTGATCATATTCAGATAGGTTGTCAGTCCTTTTGTTCAGCCAGTCTTCCGTTTCATCGTTTTTTTTCAGTACGTCTTACAAAACTAGCTGATCGAATGCATGCATTATAAAACCTCGATACACCGTTCGTTACGACTCATTACACGAGCTTAAACAATCGACTTGAAACTTGTTTTCTTTTACTATTATTCCGTCGAACCAGTTCTGTTACAATCGTGGTCTTTTACACCTGCACTGCACCTGCAGCGAATACTCACATAGAACGTTACTGAAACTTAAAGCATTTGTTTTTAATCAAAGCAATTGCAGGCAGTTTTGAAGTATTTGATCAGTTAGAAAGATGAAGCCAGTTGCCGATACCAAAGCGTTGTAAGGAGAAGAACGGACACAAAACTGCTTCTCCATAAGTAATTTACATTAGTCATAAAAACACTTCGTTTTCATTTATTTTTACACCGCCAACTGTCTTTTTGAGTTGACAATGAACTTGTAGGTACTTTAATAGTTGAACATGAGTGAATTATAGGTAGGCATTTATTTTTATCTAAAAATTCTTGATTCCATACATAAATATTTGTAGTTTCTTTTCTTTTTGTAGCTTTGTTGGCTTAAATGAGTAATTCAGTGTAAAGATTTATTTAATAGCATTTAAGGAAAAGATCGTCAGTAACCTTAGTCACAACTATCTCAAGTTTATTGTGTGAGGTCACGATTGAGACGTAAAAACGCATAGTTCATACCAATGATAAATGGCACATTTAACCCAGGCTTTAAAAGTCGATCTCTCCGTCCGCTTACCGGCCCATTATGCTGCTCGACGAGGTGGGCAAGCTCTTCGAAAGAGTCATTGCAGACCGCCTCGTCGGGCAACTCAGGCGAGCGGGCCCGGATTTGGCGGAGAGCCAATTTGGCTTCCGCAGGGGGCGCTCTACGGTGGACGCCATCATGCGCGTGCGAGCCCTTACGATGGGGGATGCTATGGCCCGGGGTGGGGTAGTCTTGGCGGTGTCTCTAGACACCGCTAACGCCTTCAACACCCTACCCTGGAGTTGCATCAGGGAGGCATTCCGGTATCACCGGATGCCGACCTATCTCTGTCGAGTGGTCGAGACCTATCTGACGGATAGGGCCGTAATCTACCCCGGTCACCAAGGAGTGTGGAACCGACGAGAGATGTCGTGCAGTGTTCCACAGGGATCGGTCTTGGGACCGCATCTGTGGAACATCGGGTACGACTGGGTGCTGCGCGCTGACCTCGCTATCGGCGTCAGCGTAGTTTGTAACGCTGACGACACGCTGGTTCTGGCACATGGGAGGTCACACCAGGCGGCGGCTGACGCAGCGACCCCCGAGGTTGCGACAATCGTCAACAGGATCCGGCAATTGGGACTCGAGGTGGCCCTGCAGAAATCCGAGGCCATGTGCTTTCATGGTCCTCGGAATGCGCCACCGTCGGGTTCCCACATAACAGTAGGAGGGGTTCACATCGGCGTCGGGTCGACGATGAAGTACCTGGGACTCGTCCTCGGCAGCCGGTGGAACTTCGAGGAGCAATTCCGACGTTTGGCACCCAGACTGGAACGGGCCGGGGCTGCCCTGAGGCGGCTCCTCCCCAATCTAGGGGGACCAAACGCCTCCTGCCGGAGGCTCTACGCGGGGGCCGTGCGGTCCATGGCCCTTTACAGGGCACCGGTGTGGGCGCGGTCGCTAAGGAAGCGACCAGCCCGATGCCTGACCGCGTCCCAGAGGGTCATGGCCGTTCGGCTGATCCGGGGATACCGCACGGTCTCTGCTGAGGCGGCGAGCCTCCTTGCCGGATTGCCGCCATGAGATCTGGAGGCCAAAGCCCTCGCCCACATGTGGGAGTGGCGAGAGGAGGCAAAACGCCGGGGCATAACTCCGCTGCCGCGAGAAATCGCGGTACGGCGGACAGAGCTCCGGCGGGATCTCATGGCGACATGGAGAGTGCAATTGTCGCAACCCAGTGCTGGGCACGCCACAATAGCGGCGGTAAGTCCCCTCTTTGAGGAGTGGCTAGAGAGGCGCCACGGCGCCCTCACCTTCCGCCTGACGCAGGTCCTTACCGGACACGGTTGTTTCGGGAGGTTCATGTTCCGTATTAGGCGGGAGGAAACGCCAGGGTGTCACCATTGTATGGATCGCCCTGAAGACACGGTGGAGCATAAGGTGGAGGTCTGCCCGGCTTGGGTAGATCACCGCCGTGTCCTCGTAGCGGCGATCGGCGGCGATCTCTCGCGTCCGACCCTGGTCTAGGCCATGGTCCGGAGCGAGAGTGCATGGCAGGCCGTCACCTCCTTCTGCGAAGCAGTGATGCTGGCAAAAGAGGAGGCGGAGCGCGTGAGGCAACGGGAATCCCAGCGCCCTCACGCCACTAGCCGCCGCAGTAGACGCCCTGGTCGGGAGACGACGCCTAACACCCAGCCACCGTAGGTGCGGGCCTGCGGGCGGTGAGCAGTGGGCAACTCGCCGCCCGGTAAGGACCAGGCCCGAGTCGACGGCGCGTCGTGTTTCACGCGCGCCTCAAAGAGATGTCAGCACATCGTGACGGGGTCCACGAAGACCGATGCCTCCTGGGTCAGGGTTGCGGGTTGGTTAAACAAGAAGCCGCGGCCCTGGCCGTCGCACAGGCAAGTGAAGAAACACGGGTGGGTTTTAGTCAGTAAAAGTCTGACACACCCTTCCGCTCCGCCCAGAGCGGGAGAAGTCATTTGATGATTTCCCATCCCAACAAAAAAAAAAAAGGCTTTAAAAGTCGATGTTATGACATGAACATTTTACAATATGACAAATTTCTCACAGTTTTGTCATTAATAAAACGGCAACATGACTTGCAGCCAGTTGGCCATGACACACATCACAAAAAGGTTTTAACACTTCGATTTAACACAGTTAAAATTAAGAATCAAAACGTTTCCCTTGCTGTTCGAATCGGGAATTGAACCTCGATCCGTTGCCATTTACAGCAGTCATTAAACTGTTGCGCAGTGATGGTAAAGATAGCTGTCTACTATGAGAGATACTAATGAAATAGCCAAGATATGTATATAGTTTGACCGGAGATTGTATAAAAGCATTTTTTTTTTTGTTGAATTGCTTGATTTTTTGACATTCAATCGCGTTTCCGCTATGTTTTGTTTTATGAGCGTAATTATGTGTTTGGTTTTGTTTCGAAAACTTTTTTATTAACAAAGAAAACAGAAGAATACGCAATATTGGAATAAATGCCAACGGCTACGTGACTGCGTTTCGTCTTAAGACGTGTGTACAAGAGCTTAAATCAAATAGTCTTGTTTAATTAAGCATCTTCTGCTGGACTTCAATAATTAATTAATAATTAATTATTGAATTGCGTAATTTTTTCTCAGATATAATGCTGTTTCTACACAAATATTCCAAAGACAATAATTGCATAACGTTCAGAATAATATACCGCTTCATGATCTATACATAGTAAATATGACATAAGATGTGTTTTCTAAAACAAATTCAAAACAATCGTATTAGTATTATAATATAATAAAAGTTGAACATGACATTGAATTAAGTACCATTTCACGAAAATTATTGAAATGTTGATAAAAAGGTGAAGGAAAATATCTTGAGGAAACCTGGACTTTTAATCTGAAATCGCCAACCCGCATTGAGCAAGCGTGGTGATTACGCTCAATCCTTCTCTGTATGAGAGGAGACATATCTCCAGCAGTGGGACGATAAAAGGTTGATGATGATTGATATCCTCTTCTCAGAACGTAATTCCTCAATAATGGCGTATATATTGCATTTCTTGGGTTTTTGATAATTTATTAATCAATGGATTACCGTTTTCCTCAACTTAATCGATCTGCTTTACGTATGAATGTCGAAGAAAGAAACGAATAGAAAATGATAATGATGATATTATGGTTAGAGAGAGGCGATTGCCGAGATGAAGTCTAATAGAGAAATACGATAGAAAACGACGTGTTCCGCCGACCCCAAAATAATTTGGCACAAGGGCCACTAAGCCACTAAGACCGATGCCTACCAGGGTCACAGGTTGTTTAAAAGAAATTTTAGTCAATAAAAGTTTGACATTCCCTTGCGTTCCGTCCAGAGCGGGTGTAGATTTGACAATATTCTACTAAAAAAAAAAAGACTGATGACGAAAAGTCTTTGTTCAAAAGCATATATACGGTCAAATTGAATAAGTCCTTTTTGAAGTCGGTTAAAAACTTACATATCAATACTCTTATGTATGCAGAGTGTATTTTCTCGCTTCTTATTGCTTATCTATCACTGGAAGGTGCAACATTCCCAATGTTTTGAAACATCTCTCAGTATGAAATGAGAACGTTTGAATAAGGCGGTGTTTTTTGCACCTCATGGAGTAACTTCTGTAATATAGTAGTTCTGTAGGAAACCTACGGCATTACGATAAGTTATGGTATCTTGGTGTTGATGTGAGTGAGAGATTGATTCGTGGTTTTAGGTTTTGTGTTTGAGATTACGATGATGAGCTACTTTTATTGGATACAAGTTGTTCCAGAATTAATGCACAGGATCAAACACCCCAGTTAGAATTTTAAGTTTTATGATTATGTTATAGAAATATTTAATTTTTATTATAATGTATGAAACGTTGTTTATTTCTGAAATTAGTTAAACTGAGTATTATAGAAAATTATGGTGGATATTATACATCTATTTTTAATAATTATAAACTAGTGCTTGACCGCAATCCCGCCTGATGGTAAGCAGTGATGCGTTGATGGCAAAACGTGCTAGTTTATTTATTTAGCCTATTCACAAAAAAAAAAAACTTAGTGAATAGGAAGGGAGACGGCAATTGAACGAGGTGATGCAATGTTAAACTCAACTACACGACCAACGATTCTGGGCCACAGGGAGATTGATGGAGATCCTCCACGACCAAACTCCCGACATAACAACTTTTGGCGCATCATAACCGGCACACATTCCAACACAAACGGCTCAGACCCGTTCTCCGTACGGCTTCACCAGACATCATGCCGGAATACGACGAATCGTTTGGCAGCAAGACTTTGTCTGGTAGGTGGTATCTCCTGCCTGCGGCCGACAGCCGCATTGATTCAATTACACATTACAAAAGTAGTGAGATTGGTTTCTCAATTAAAAGTAGCTAATTATGTTTATTGAGCTACAAAAAATAAACAGGATCCTTGAAGAGTAATCAACATTCATTCATCCAAACTTTTACTAAATATTATTTGTTCGAGTTTATAACATTATTAGGATGCATCATATATCGTAGTTAGTTTTAACTTATATCTAGAGATAAGGAGAAAAGATTTTCTTCTTCTTCTTCTTAGCCAATAGAGTTCCACTGCTGGCCAAAGACCTCACCCAAGGCTTTCTTTCCATTGAAAGGGTTTGCCATAAGCCCCACGTTTGGGAGGCGGGTTGGGGATCGCAGTAATTTGATGTTCCACATGAGAAGTGCTGCTGCCCGCTTCCTCAATGAGAGTTTCCCTAGTCGCCTCTTACGACACCCACAGAAGGATATGGGTTGGTACTATTCTAAACCACTTGGGTTAGAAAAGTTTTATTAGTTCGCAAAACACCGCCGACATACGTTTTATTAATGTTAAGATTTTCTGATTAATTAAACGTGACTGTGGTTTTAATGTCATACGAGTATGGTTTGCAGCTGTGGGTTACGGTTTTTGGTACCATTCAAATGTAGTTCAAACAAAAGTAACTGATTTCTAAATCAAAGTGTTTCCCATCAAAGTAAATGACTACTTTTTACTCGAAAGATTTCAAATTAATATAGATCTTATCGACCACATCATAACACATGACAAGCCATGTTTCATAAAATACTGTTACCGTGTCTTTTTGTCATTTGAAGCAAATAAAAGTCTAATCTTATGCTACCTGTCCCGGCAACCAATAAGACAGAAATAATTAACAAAACGCATTGGATCCATCTGACATAACGGATATAACGGACATAGAATAGTTAGATATATTTTTATAGGTATGTATAATATGTCATCGTGAAGGATGTCTTATGCTTAACCGTATTTGCCTATAGAATCTCCAGCCAGGGATTAAAAACTTAAAAACTGCGTGAACATACCTACAGGGCACTAACCTCGGCTTAGGGCGTTACTGGGGGAAGACAGCCAGAGAGGGCTTGATCGGATTATAGTTAAACTGATTTAGCAATCGAGCTGTTTTATAATCAGTTTCATAAATGTCTTCAAAGATAACTAAACTTATGCCACCTAAAGGTCACAGACAAATCAATGATGAGCCAATATCAAGTTCATTAATTACTTGAATGTCTTAAAGATTAAATTATATCACTATTTTATCAGTTACTAACCCATTAATTGGACAAATTATTTTCTCAAATTCATTAAATGCAGTTTTTTTTAATTATGTGATAACACTCAGTGATGATAATTACTTTAAAGAGCCAGGGGCTCTGAATTTCAATAATGTGTCGAATGGGATTATAAAGGACGTTTTTACGTCTTTTCAATTTCCAGAATACACTCTAATGCTTACAACCTTGTGTAAAACACTTTCAATAACAATCTGATTATTTAGAAAGCTAGCTAATACAATGATTCAAATGTTCGAAAAAAAAATTCGAAAAGCTTGATGTTGAACCGCTAAAATTACCATAAATAAAAACCATCGATAC
Source organism: Sesamia inferens (assembly GCA_037179545.1). NCBI lineage: Eukaryota > Metazoa > Arthropoda > Insecta > Lepidoptera > Noctuidae > Sesamia > Sesamia inferens. The sequence continues at coordinate 3,292,680 of CM073939.1, read as the reverse complement.
CGATAGTATGTTTCGCAAACACCTGAAAAACAAATGAATATATTCAAAAAGAGATAAATTCAATTTAAAACATCTCCAATTGACAATTGATCTGTTCAATTTAATTGCATGGGCTTGTTCACTGGCTTATAGTACATTCGCCGCTGATGTGGATATTGATGTGCAATTTAAATGAAATGTGATTGTTATTATTTTCATTGGTAACTTTGTCCTTTAGTGGATAGCTGTTAAGTTGTTTGTAATGTTGGATGTGTTGTGAAGTTTTTGGTATTAATTTTATCAATGATATTCTTAAAGCATTACAGAACAACAAAACAAATCAACATACTAAAAATAAAATTTAAATATTTTGAATCGAATTATTAACACCAAGAAGCAATGTTTAAAATTAATAGCATTGTAATACTTATGTTTTATTTGCATGACATAGTTTTATGTCTATACAATGGTCAAAAGGTATTTAGTAAAGATATTGAAGCCATAACTATCAGGATGCGGTTACCACACTTCCTTTTTACAATATAAGTTACCGGTAAAGGTATAATTACATACACTGTGGGATCTGAATGTGACAATTATTATTTAATATCGAATAAAGGCTAGCTATATCTGTAAGGTAAATCTCAGGTAGTGGTGGATGCTGACACCATTATACATAGAAGCAAACCGATTGGTTATATTATTTTAGAATATGTGGCTGGTCGCAAAACAACTGGTTTTCAAGCGGTTTTGTTAACGACGGCTGTGACAGGTTCAAATTATTAACACAGAGCGCCATGTTTGTAATTTCAGAAACTATTAATATTAACATCAAAATCAACCTTACTAATTTAAATAAATAGTGGCATTTTGTATTCAAACAACGATTTCTGGTAATAACATCAAAACTCGGCTGGCACAGGCAAGGTATAAATAATAATGAGCTCCATACTCTTGGCTGTCGGCTGTATAATCAGAAACTTTTAGAAAAAAATTGAAGTTCAGAAATCGTGACTAGAATGATATTATAGAGACATTTTTCTAGATAGTGTAGAAATATATTATCTAAATACAACATATCCCGTAGTTAACGCATACCACAAATACCCAAATTGAATGTGCTGTGGCTTTTGAGAGTATGTCATGCTCACTCACTCGTGGTGTCTCACTCGTGGCGTGTGTTGGGTTATTAGGTTCCCTTCAATACGGTTGAGCTGACGCCGTCAGAGGGGACTAGTCATCTCTTAGCTGCCACGGCGCATTTTAATTTCTGAATTGTTGTTGTTTCTTTTTTTTTGTGTTATCCACAATGGACGCTCTCAAGGTACAATATATTTCTGCATCGATCTCACACGGTTGATTTCAACATGAATGATGTAATCAAATATTTGTATGAATAGCTTGATAATTTAAAAGAGTTCAGAGTGCCCATGGACTTTTTGGAATGGGCGAGTAGCTTCATTTTACTGACTGACCGACCTTCTGACAATTTAAAAGTGCCCTTAAATAAATGCTTTAATTTTGATTTTTTTTGATTTTAAATATTGCTTTTTTTTCTTATCCCTTTGACTTTATTAATAGAATATTATGTTGTAATCATAATACCTACACTTATTTTTATATTATTAAGTATAAAAGACTGTTTTTTGAAAATAAATTATTCACATTCTCATTACAAATCGCACATGCATAAGGATCTAGTTTAGTAGGTATGTACTTCTTCCATTTTGGTTTGGTTTGAATGTTCAGCGCAAGTCTAACAGTAATTTGTGTAGTTGCAATTATTTTTATGGCCAAAAATAAACGATAACCAGAACGACAGAAGGTGATTCTGACGATTCTGACCAAACTATTTAACAATTCAGTTACACATTGTACAGACAATAGCACATCAAGCTACTACAATCTGTCAGATTTCTTATTAGATTTTCAACATTATCTCTAAAACATAAAGGCTCAAGGTTGATTGGGAATATTTGACAGTTTCGGGTAGCTTGATGTGCTGCCGTCCGTACAAACTACAATTTTAAGACCGTTTGTAAAAAAATCTATATCGAATATGATTATATCTCCCTATGTTTTAAGGTAAACATTGGTTCATGCAAAACTCAAAATGTTTTACAATATCTAGTACAAAATCATTTTTGGATTTTTCCAAAACCGTAATTATGTTAAGAATTTGTATTTTCTTCCATCACATTGTTTGCTGTTTCTATTATTATTTATTTATTTATTCTTTATTGTACATCAATCAAACATCGAACATACATACATGATACATTACACACATCACATCATATACATATATTATTTTAATACAGAGAACATTAGTTATGTCTCCATAGTAAACAATTTTTATTTGATAAAAAATATGCAAAGTGGTTGACTATCCAGCCTATTACAATTACAAGGACATCTATGACGCACGAATGCAATCACACAACTTGTGGTTATAATATCTATCCGTTCATAGATTAAATTATGGTGTAGATATCATTTTTATGGTTCTATTGGCGTGTGATTTTCTTTTATGGTTTGATGATTGTTTGTGGTATTTTGTTGCCTTAGTTATGATAAAAATATGTATAGGAAAATTTATAGTTTATTTTTTTAGTCGGGAGTATCACATCTTAGCTGGCTTACCTACCACTTTATGCTTGCTATCATTACTTACACATCAATTTCATTATATTTTATTACGAAAGCCTATTTCATTTGTTTTTACCTAAATTAATATGTATATATATATTTTTTACCTTTATAACAGTATCTGTATATAATGTTCTGACGAAGGTAGGTACTTATCAAAACAGACTTCAAAAATACACCAATTTCGTTCAAAATATCGATGCCTTAATTAATTTTATATAGTAAAAAAACGTGAGGTCGACGGTCGAAATCAATGTAAAAATTGATTTGGTTGACTTTTATGATGTTTTCAACTTAGCGTGGACTATTACAATTCTGTTTTTGTACAAAATATGTATATAATATTTGTGTCAATAAAAAATAAACAAGGAAGGATTGCTTGCAAATTTGTTGATCATGACATTGTCAGCAATAAAAACCGTATTTACTATCATAAAATTATTTTCTTTTGTTCTTGGCCGGACAGTGTATAAACAACAATTGCCTACTTTGTTTGTAACACAGATAACGATTTGATTAAATAGATAGATGGATAGATAGAAGAAGAAACTTAATTTATGTAACTCTAAAAAGAACGAAAGGCAATAAACCATTCAAATTAAAAAGCCTTCTAAATAAAAAGCCAATTTGATACTAATCATTAACTACACTATACTAGGTAGTAATACCAATTAATTAGAAAATACAATTTGCCGTAGAAGTCAACATCAAGAACATTTTCCGAAAATTAACATAACATTGCGTTTCTATATTAAAACATTAGTAATCACTATACGACAGATTAACTTTTTCTAACAAAGAGTAATTGTAATGGCTAGAGGTAATTTATGCTCAAGCGTAATTATCAACTCGAATGGATTTCCTGTAAGGAAATTACTTGTTTTGGAATATACAACACACGATAATACACAATACACGATATACTTATTGACTGATATTATAGTGTATGTGTAGCCACTGAATAGCGTAGAAAGTGAGGGAGGTGGCTCTAATGTAATTTAACAATACCTAATCGTTTATATAGCCTTAAAAACTGGAGATAATTTCCCATTTATTTATTTATATATTCTTTATTGTACACCAATCAAACGTCGAGCAAAATACATTCAACACAGAAAGCATACAATGGGCGACCTTATTTCTAATGCGATCTCTTCCGGGCAACCAAAGAATGGACAGATTCTGCCGAACCACAAATGGGACTGTCGTTGGTGCATTTTGTATCCAAAACAAACTTCAACAAGCCTCCTATCAAAATTTTTACGATCAATACGTTATTCCGTCATTGTAATTTTTAACCTTCACGTATATTTTTTTTTATAAAACATCAACAACTTTTTTCTGTTAGTCTGCAAATAAATGCGTTGCTTTTCCTACTGAATCTTGTTTTATTGCAAATATTTGACAACGAATCTAGTCAACAAATACTTAAAAGATATGCGTAGATTTGAATACACTTCTGTTTCCTATAGTCTTTCATATCTGTTTTCTATATCCATATACACACATCAAAAGTGTCTAGGGATCAAGCATTTTTATGCGGATTTCTTGAGATTGAGATGTGGCTTTCTAATAAATTTATGATTTTATAAATTTATATGGATCCTTTTTGGTGCATTTCATAATTTGAATCAGGAACTGTGAATCAAATTCGAGTAAAAGATGAAAATCAGCTGTCAATATTTTCCCTATAAAAACATACAACGCATTGAAGACATTATTAGTGCTACTGTTTCCCTACTACTGATTAAAACCAACGTTATTATGGAGCGGCGACGTCATTTAAGCAGGGAAGAAATGCTCAGAGCCGTGGGAATGATAGAAGCTGGTTCCCGGCAACGTACTGTGGCTTTAGCTCTGAATACAAGTCAGAGTGTTATCAGTCGACTTTGGACACGTTACCGAAGCACTGGTACCGTGGCTGAGCGCCATGGAGGACGGTATCGCTGTACCACACGGAGACAAGACCGATACATTCAAATCTTAACTCGAAGAGCTCCAACAATAACCGCCATGATGTTAGCCGTGAGGCTTCATCACTCTTCAGGGAACTTAATTAGCGACCAAACCGCTTGCGAGTCAGAAACCGCTTGCATGAAGTGAACCTTCATTCCCGAAGACCGCTACGGGTACCACCTATAGCAATGCACAATCGTAGGATTCGATATCAATGGGCTCTTGAACACAGAAATTGGGCAGAAGAAGAATGGCGTTTCGTGTGCTTTTCTGATGAGTCTCGTTTTGGTATGAGACCGGATACAAGACGTATACGACACTGGAGAACCCCTGGACGCCAACAGCGATTAAAATCCTGCCAGGAAGTCCATCCTTATAGTGGTGGAACCATCATGGTATGGGCGGATATTTGGATCGGCGGAAGAACTGAGTTGATTTGGATCAGAGGCAACCTCAACGCTCAAATTTATGCTGAGACGATTGTATCAGACGTCATCGTTCCTCTACAAGTGCAAATCGGTCCCTTATTTCAGTTAATGCATGATAATGCACGACCGCACACCGCAAGAGTTGTAAGACAGACTCTCGCCGCAGCTAACATCAATGTCCTGCCCTGGCCTGCTCAGTCGCCAGACTTGAACCCGATTGAGCATGCATGGGATATGCTACAGAGAAGAGCTCTGCCGAATATGGAGGGTATCCAGTCGCAAGAAGACCTTTTTTTGTTGTTGCAACGAACATGGGCGGCCATTCCACAGCGTGATTTGGATGAACTCATTTTGAGTATGCCAAACCGATGTTCTTGTGTTGTTAGTGTTCGCGGTAGAAACACGGATTATTAATTGTTTAAGTTACCCAATAAAATTTTAGAGAAAACTGTTATTTCAGTCTTTTTTTAGTGGTTCAAATGTCAAATATCCCTTTATTAGGAAAATGGCAAATTTCTTTATTAATGCAAAGGTGACTTGGTTTATCGTTACTGTGACAAACGAAAACACTTTATTTGATGAATCCTTAAAGAAAATTTTAATTAATATCAATCAGGAGAAAAGTTATTGCAAAAATATATGTTGATCCCTAGACACTTTTGATGTGTGTATATATTATTTTGCATGCTTTATTGTTTCTTTTACTACCAGGTCATCATCTTTATTTTCAGTAATTCTTACAACTGAACTAATTTCAATATTTTCTTTGTGTTTCTTATCATTAAGAACAACACCACGGTATAATATAAGCAAGAACTATTTTTGTCATATACACAAAGAAAATTTTCTTTGTGATATTTTCATCTGACTGGTGACCTACATATTGAATTGACATGGATCTAGATTCCTGAGTGACGAGACGTAAGAAGTGAGTGTCAGGCAATTCAAAATTAATCCTCGAACACTCAGAGTAAGAATATCTAAATGATAATGATGAAAACATGACCGAAAATAGATAAAAGTATGTAGACAGCGAGATAATAAGCTAGTTTAATATTCGAAGAATTCTCCCTCAAATTTTTTCAGAAGAACATCGTTTTGTTGGTGATGAGATAGTATTTATATCACTGAAGGAATATGTAATTCTCGTATCCGATGGTTTATATCAGGAATTCTGTATTAGTAAATATCGAGTTAATAGTCAAGTTAATTCCGACGACATCCGATTAATAACTTTTTCTCATAAACACGAGTTCAGATACATTCTTGTTTACACATGATAGGACGACTGGCATTATTTAATTCAGTTGTCCACGTGAAGTGTTTCATGTTATCTTCCATCCGAATTAAAATTAAATAAGATCATTAGTTTTTTCTTTTAATAGGTTGAGAAAATTTGAGAGAATTTATAATATTACCCAAAAGTTTTTAAACATGGCTTCTCCGTTATAAAGGTAAATGCCTCGAATATCAATAGTATATTTTGGGTGTAATAAAATATAGATTCTGTACCTTTTTGGAACTTAGCTGTTATTTTTTAGTTACCAATATGTAACTACAAATCTTTGTATTTAATGACCAGGATACTTTTACAGATTTTTGCACAAAGAATAGACTATGTTTAAAAAAAATAGGTACTCTAATGAAAGAAATAAATTCCAGGAATGCATCGAATATCAATAGAGTATTTTGGGCGTCATAAAAATATTATTTTCGTACCTTTTTGGGTCTTACCTGCTGTATGCAAATTGCCTTTAACTACCAAAATCTTTTGTCTTTTTTTCTGACCAGGTACTTTCTACAGATAAGCGTAGGACAAAGAATAAACAATTGAAGACTTAAGGTTTAGAACAAAGCTATTGTAATAAAAAATCAAATTCTACAAATGTCTCGAATTTGAATAGAGTATTATGTGCGTCGTAAAACTTATTATTTCCGTTCCTTTTTGGGGATTAGCTATTTTACATATTTAAGTCACCTTTAACTACAAAGATTTGTCTTTACTGACTAGATTCTTTAGATTTCTACAGATTATTGTCGGAGAAAAATTTAAACAATTGAGCACTCGCCATTTCTTGCTATATCTAAATGTTTATACTTTTATATTTGTTGGGATTTTCCGAGTAAACAAGAAAACAAAGGAATCGATTATTGTAATTATATTGTCTGATCATCAGATTCAAATCGGAAGTCGTCATATCAATGTCAGGTTTGACAGATTGCCTTGGTACGTCTGATTCTAGTATCTCCTAACGGAACAAAATTATTCAAATTATTTTTTTAAAGCACTAATAAATCAATATTTAAATCTTTTATTGCTTGCTTTGCTAACTGAATTCTAATTTTAACCAGTAACCTTGCAATTTCATCTCAACAGCAACATATGCTCGGGAATACCTACGCAAGAAATTGGCAGATTCATCACATATATAATTTTTTTTCTTTTCTCTATGATTTTTTTTTAACTCTCTCTTCTGTTTATATTTTGTATGTATCTATTTATGTATTTATTATAATTTTTTTTTCTCTCTTTTAACTTTAATTTGTTTGCACCTACCATGTTTTGTCTCTGCATCACCTCAAGGTAGACTGGTAGAAAATGCCTAAGGCATTAAGTCCGCCATTGTGCAATGTTTGTGCATAAAGTTTAAATAAATAAATAAACATATGCAGTAGACTTCCTCTTACACCATAGCACCAAACTTGACCTAACTCTATATATTGCCTAATCAGATAATATATTTAAATTATTGATCAAAACCACTACGGTTTACGATTCCCACCAGGGCTGCTTTATTCAAAGCACTTCCTCATGAGTCCATCATCACCAAGTATATTATGGAATAAGTGTGGTATTTTTGTAAATATCTGCCAACGTGCCGATCGCACGTGGTAACTCCTTTAACCATTTACTAAGGTGAAATCGTCGGCACGTCATCGACATTCCTCGACGCTAATTTGTAGGATTGATGTTATTAAATAGGTCAGACTCATACGATAATCTTTATGTACTATGATTCTATACGGTTATAACTTTCTAGTTCACTTATATGGTGCATCCTTTCTTTTTAATGAGGTTAACTATAACAATGGATAGAAAAATGGCATCAACAAAGACATTCCAGAGCTTTCTGTCATTATATTTCGGGGAATTTTTAAACAAAAGATTTTTTAACTACTTTTTACTATTTATATATTCGTCTTCACTTAAAAGTCTACCAGTCTTGGTTTTAGTTCAATTTCGTTTGAAAAAATAATGCAACGTTCTGCCTTGGTAAATAACATTAATTATCCTCTTCTCCTTTATTATAAAAAGTATAATTTGCGATCTAACGACTAAACCTTTTTTAATTGACCATATGGGTTGCATGTGCATTCCGTTCGCCATATGACCATGGCCTGACACGCATGTTTCGTCTGGTCATATGACGTCGGTTCGAACCTAGTCAATTTTCTCGTTGTATAAATAAGTCTTATTAATATTGACAGCCTGTCACAGGAAACAGACCATGTCGATGAAATTCAAACCCGTACCGATAAAATAGAAGTAGGTCTGGACATGAGGACATAGGGTCTCTGGTTTAAAAAATGGTTCTCGCCTTTCTCGGTAATTATAATTTTGTAACATTCTTCTGTGTGAATAAACTTATACTACTTCAGATTTTTAATTATATGAATGTAGAGCTAGATAAATATTCCAACAGAGATATTTAACTTAATACATTATAACAAATTGATGAAATGATCGATTGAAATTCACAACTCGCTAAAAACTACATCAAGCTTAAAAAAATAAAAGTATAAAACAAAAATAATAAAAGGTGAAACTTACTATATTATTCATCAATCCTTGAAGCTTCGGAAACATTTTTGTAGCTTATAAAAACCACAGCACTTCAACACAACACACTAGCAATAACACTCACTATTGCAAATGGAAAGCTTGCAGTAACACTACACGAAAAACTAGGAAAAAATACAAAAGTTTGTCACTGCAAAGCAGGAAAAAATATCGGAGTTTGTCACTGCTTTACATAAAAGCCTGCGCACGAGTGGATCCCTCAAGGGTTCACGAGTTTGTGAAGTCGATCCGCTCTGCAGTTTTCGCGTACGCTGCGATGATTCATACGTGTGTGCGTAGCGGAGTGGGGGCAGGTAATATTTGTTTACATGTTCACGCAAATGCAAGTTTTTTTTAACAAAATAATGTTTAACTCTATTTAAGGCTCGTGGTTGGTCCATAAGAGAATTTGGGAGGGTTTATTGAAAAGTTATTGGTTCTGAGCTAGGTGCATCGGTGGTGGTAGCAGATTAGCTGTTTATGTGTGTGTAACTTAATTTTTTTACCTGACTACTGCACAGAAAACGGGGTTTATAAAAAAATACTTTAAAGCTTCTTCTACGCTTGTAAGTTTGCGTTAGAAAAAGCATAATTATAAAGCAATTAATAATGCTTTTAATTTCTTGAACGACGAATACAGTTTTATCAAGGGGTGTTGTGTTACCCAGTGAGTTGTGGCGGTCAGAGAGGTATTCGCTCTAAGTGAGATAATATTAATAATAATAATAATAATAAATTCTTTATTCAAGCAACCATGACTCAAAAATGTTAGTAATACTTAAAACTATGTTAGTAACATTTCACAATTTAAATTACACTACATATACAAACAAACAACTCACACGAGTTACCGCTGCTTCACCCCATGAGATACGGCACAACAACGATTCACGTATGAGCAGTCCAGACGCCCAGCAATCATACTCAGGACACTGTTGGGGCTGGCCCGCACCCTGCGCACCAGAGAGGCACACCTCTTCCGCATAGTAGCATAAAAGCAATCTATGTGTGCGTCAGCAAACATCCCCGATGCGCTACAGAAGCGAGGCAGCCCCACCAGTATCCTAAACGCATTATTATATTGAACGCGGAGAGCGCTGTACGACTTTTGAGTATATCTAGCCCAAAGGCTACACGTGTAGAAAGAGGTACAGTAAGCTCGGAAGAGTGTGATCTTCACCTGAAGGGAACAACGTGCAAACCTACGGGCCAGCATGTTCGCTCGAATCGACAACGCTCTCCGCTCCCGTTCAATGTCGTCATTGTCCTGGAGGTCGGGGGTCAATAAGTGGCCCAAATATTTAAATTTATACACTCTCTTTAGTGGCATTCCATTGAGTGCAACAGGTGGTATAGCACCAGTGTTTTTTCCCCCAACCTCAAAAACAATGATTTCCGACTTTTTGGAATTATACGCCAGGCCATGCTGTTCTGCGTATCTTTCACAATGGGCCACAAGTTTTCTCAACCCACAGACCGACGCACTTAACAGCACCATATCATCTGCGTAACTAATATTATTGAGGCAGACACCATCCACATGGCAACCGACTCTGGTGCTGCTTAGCTCCTCAATCAGCTCATTCACATAAAGGTTAAAAAGCGTGGGCGAACTTAACCCCCCCTGCCTCACCCCGCACTCCAACCTATATGGTTCAGACAGCTCACCATTCCATCGCACATTGTTGACCTGGCCTCCATACCAATATTTAAAGATGTTAATTAGTTCTTTTGGCAGGTTAGTGTTTTCCAATTTTTGCCATAACTTACTGTATGAAACCAGATCAAATGCCCTGGAAAGGTCCAAAAAGCAGGCGTAAACGGGCGTCCCCCTCTGAGTATAATACGTGACCGTATGCTTAAGACTCAGCACTGCAGCCTCCGTTGACAGCCCAGAACGAAATCCGAACTGATTATCGTTAAGGTTGATGACAGAGTTCAACTGAGCATTAAGCATACTGTCAAACACCTTTGACATCACCGTGGCTAGTGAAATCGGTCTATAATTGCCACTGTCTGCGAGGTTCCCAGTTTTGTTTTTAACAACGGGGACAACAACTGTACGCGTCATCTCATCTGGCATGTAACTATGATTCACACAAAAGCTGTACAACATAGCAAGGACTCTCGGCAGATGTGGACCCGCATATTGCAGGTGCTCAATGCTCAACCCATCGTGGCCAGGGGACTTGCCTCGCGTCATAGATTTTATAATTTTAGCTATCTCGGTAGCATGAATTTTAACCTGTATTTCCACTCCGGGTTGAGCATCCAACACCATACGTGACGGTCCTAGTGGCGATTTTACAAAAAACCGTTCTTTAAAAAGGTTGGCAACTTCTTTTGAATCACTCACGCCGTCAACGCTCACAGGCACACCCGCTTTACTGTGCAACCTATTAGTCTGCTTCCAAAAGCTTTTAAAATCGTGTTTAGCATGACATGACGCCAAGACATCCATTTTCAACTGATCTTTATGATCTTGACACCATTTGACACGTGACTTAAAGATTCTTCTACTTTCACGCATTTCAGTATACAAATTCCCAGCCGTGGGCTTTCCATTCAGAGCCCACCGCAGAAATTGCTCCCGAGCATGCCTGTGAGCGTCGGCAACATGGGTATTCCATCCTACAATTCTTCTAGAGGTTCTGTTGCTATCAACCCTTCCCACTAGTGCTGCTTCGCTCAAGGCGCGTACAATTTGTAAATATAACATGTCAATTACTTTCCTGTGACTAGGGTTGTTACAAACATAATCACAACACTTACTTAATTCCTGAGGGAAGTCAATTAAACGTAATTTTTCATGACATTCTTTTTGATATCTATTTATTTGACTTGAATTTCTATCCCCCCACAGAATGCCATTCGAGATAACACATTTCATAGGTTTAGGGTTTAGGGTTTTTTCATAGGTTGGGTTTTTTTCCAGTTAGATTGGAAGCCAACCCAACAATCTAGGCAGATGAAGATTTCCCGAATCGCGAAATTATTTTTCAGTTTTCCCATCGTAATTAAAATGTCCACGACGAATCGTTTATCTTGACATAACATGTACCGTCAAAACACTGAGGGCCTTTTCAAGCAAAAATATATCAATAATAATTAATTTGTTAATGAGTACACATTGACAGCTGATAACGATAATAATATGTAAAAATACACTTATGTTGTTTGACTATTAATGGAACGAAGTATCTAGAATATGAAGTGACTGCAATCTGAAAGAATAGGCTCGTTCTTATGACGTCATTATTATAATCATTCATCTAATAAAGTCCATTTCTGGACATAATCTTCTTCTAATAATCGTCATAACAATCGGTTCTGTGCTTCTTTCTCCATTTGGTCTCTTGCGCTATTTCATGACCTTTAACTATCATACTGGTTCTGATATTATCCAAAAAAAAAAGAACATTTGGTGTGTAATATTTTTTCTATCACACGTTTTATGGCGTCACTATTTTTTTCTGTTTTTTTTTTTATCTAGATATAAGTATGTACTAAAAATTGCAAAGTTCTGCCACAATCTATCTACATAAATATCATCTGAACATATTGCGATTGCCGTGTCTACGTGACTATAGGCATCAACGGTGAATGTTTATTTATGTATTTCAATGTCAAGAGACCGCAGAATGCACCTACGAAACCGAAATACTGGATACAAATATATATCTAATATGTAATTCTGTTCAAATTCTCATACAAGTTCGAATGAAATATTTTCATGGATGATAAACATATTTGAAATAAGTACATAACTGTATATAATGCTCACTGAAGAGAATTTTTGTGCATTTACATTAAATGCATCACTGCTTAACCCTTTGTTAATAACAGGCGCGATGTTATATTTGTCATATAAGTAAAGAAAGGTTGTGGGCCTGATGATTTGAAAAAGATAAGACTAGAGAGTTTAATAGATTTTTAGTATTTAATAGATATAAAAAATTAAAAAACCTAAAAAAGTCTTTAAAATCGCAAAAGAAAAGTCACTTCAAATTGTTTGCTCAGTGTGCTTGAACAGAACATTAATATTCATTATGGTCGGTCTCCGTGGCGCAGCGGTCAACACGCCTGCCTGCGACTTGGAGGCCCCGGGTTCGATCCCCGGCCAGGTCGTGATGGAAAACGATCTTTTCCTGATTGGCCTGGGTCTTGGATGTTTATCTATATATGTATCTATTATAAAATATAGTATCGTTGAGTTAGTATCCCACAACACAAGTCTCGAACTTACTTTGGGGCTAGCTCAATCTGTGTGATTTGTCCGTATATATTTATTTATTTATTTATTTACTTATTATTCTTGTCTGTACAACTTCCGCTGTTTTTAATATCTTAGACCTTATAAAAAGTCCCTTAAAAGTAAGTAGGTTCTAAGACTAACTAGCCATTAGATATTCGCTGTGAAGTTTTTAGCTGTAGGACCATCATTATTTCATTAAATAGACCTAGCCTTTAATATAAATATAAATAGTGTAGGCTAGGCAATAACTGTCGCAACTAATTACATCATTGACAGACAGCCTTTAGATTAATTTTCTTGTTACTTTTCTTACCATAAACTTCTATAATTGCTAACAAGGAACGATTATTGATGTCCACTGTGTGTTTACGATAAGATTAGATCAGTGTGAACCTGTTTAGGATTTCTCATGAGGTTTTCTTTTATACGATCAATGATGAAGATTGAGTACGACTTTTTTGCAAATAGACTCAACGTGACATACTTTCGAAGAATGATAAATATAATAAGCCAAAATTGAAAGCGTTCGAAAGACTCTGAGCCACCACGTCAAGTTTTCTACTAGAATTAATGTAAAGACATTCACAGTAAGAAAACTTAAATGTTAACATAGGTACGATTAGAAGCAATACAGAGAAATGAGTCAAAAATTTTACAGATCGGTTTTCGAGAGAAATCAGAAAAAGAGCAATAGGTAAAGGTCTGCGATTGATAGTAAAAAGAAGGAAAGCTCACGATCGACAAATTTAAAAGGGCCACAGCTGTAATGCAAAATAAACCATCCGGTGTTTGATATATGGACAAAATTTCTTGAAAAATACTGAATATAATTTGAAATTTGGAATCTGTAGTAACCTCGTCTATTTTAGTACCGATCATAAGACCTATATTACGTAGCCATTCATCTGTTTATTCACATTTACCTACATTTACCCTATCAGCTGTTTACGATACCAATAATAACTTCCTCAATTCCAGACCATTGCATTTCTTACCGCAGAATTTTGCCTATCAGTTGTGCGAATGGAGTTAGTCATAATATTATTGTGGTTTATAGCATCAATCTTTTCATTAAGTAAACATACATTTTATCTTCGACGTAACCTAAATTTGAATTCATGAAATTAGATAACATTAGATAGTTTTAGAACTCTGTCATTGTTTGCAATTATGAAGATAAAATATTGTATGCATATATGTATAGTGAGTGAGAAATTTTCTTTGGAATCCATTGTAGGTTCTTTGTGATAATGTTATTATACTATATTATCATGCATCTTTCAAAGGATGTCGTAATATCTGAGTAAGTTGTTTCTTCAGGTAGAATTGTGTTTTAGTAATTAGATCATGCTGAAGAAGTATTATATTGTTTTACTCGTGGATGCCATGCATCAGTACCATCAAATAACTTCTCAGTCGATAGTAGATTCGGGTCTTAGAAATGATTCTGTGTGTATTAGCTTTTTTTTGCTAGTATATACGTAGTTTAGCTAAGGCAACCATTTCAATTTTAAATTCAAGAATTATAGTCTGTCTATAATTGACTTAAAATTCATTGAAATAAAGTTGAAATGAAATTTTCAAAGAGAACTATAATTGTTTAAATTAAATATATATGGCCTTTTTTGTGTGTTTTTAATTTGCTCTTTTATTACAAATTTTAACAAAATTCTGGTAAGTAGTTAGATAGATAACGCTTTTGTTCAGAGATTTCCTTTTTTTAAATTTCTTTTGTTTTCTGTAAGCAGTTTACTTTCGTCCATACAATAAGTAGGTACAATAATATACTGATAACATTGTGTGTGAAGTATTCAATTTAGAGTGTTCGGCTCAAAGCACTGACTTCAATAGCACTACCGAGAACCGCACTTAATCTTACAGGTGCTTAACCTGTAAGATTAAGTCATAAAATAATGTTATTGTCTTATTTTTATTGTTTCTCCAAATAATGGCGAGGTCGTTGCCCGGCAGGGGGATGATGCGGGCTAACAGTACGAGTTACAGTAAAACGTTTTCAATACTATTTTATTTAATAATTTCATTCCGATGATTATGATCTTTACTTAATGTTTTTTTTTTGTTAATAAAGAAAATATTTGTTGATAAGCTATTGAAATCTTGTCCAATGCCCATTGTGTTTTTACGAAATAAATATGATTTGAAAATAATGATTTCATACTACAGGGTCTTATTTATAAAAATTTATATATTTTTTAGGGTATGAATAAGACCCTACATATAGTATGAAATCATTATTTCTCAGTTATTATTTTTAACAATATAATTTCACAGTGTCACGATTTTTAATGTGAAATATGACAACGCGTTGTCATATTTCACACCGTGTACGTTCACGTAGGGGTGTTCTAAATCAAATGGGTGTATGTACTAGGTACATACAGTAATGACTTTTTTACTTTTATGCTAAATGTGAAAATAACGCAGATCTAGGTAGGTATCGTTAATATCAGATTATTTAGAAGACAAAAAAGCTTGGGACTGAGCTGCTCGCTCTGTTAAGCATTGTTATTAAGCAATATGCGTAATTATAACGTAAATTATTGTAAACATTGTCATTTTAATGTCTGGACTTGAAAAAGACGATGATCCCTGAGTTTGTTTCGGCTATTTCTTCTCAGAGGTAGTCAGTCAGGAAATGCCGGCTTCATCTAGTTTTAAAAAAAAAACCATGATGTGTAAAAGTGATTGGTGATCCTACTTGCTTAATAAACGATTTCATTTCATTTTATCTACTTTTTTCTATATTGAAACTAGATTATTCCTTTACATATCTTGATCGGCTTTTAAACAACGCGTTGTTTTATATCCCAACACTTTAGTGTCATATTCTATTTGGAAAAAATACAACAGATCCTAGAATAGGTGTTCCAAAAATGCATAATTTCGAAGATATTGTGTGGCCACGTAGCATTTACTAACTTTAAATACGAATCTTGAATAAAATGCTTTGTCTCTTTTTGATTTTTTTTTTATAAATATAAACTAGTGCTTGATCGCAATCCCGCCTTCTGGTAAGCATTGATGGTAAAGTGCGCTAGTTTATTAAGAGCCTAGCCACTCAAAAAAACTGAGTGAATAGGAAGGAAGACGTGAGCGAGGTGATGCAATGTTAAACCCAAGACCAACACGACCAACGATGCTGCGCAAGAGAGAGATTGATCTGTAGACCCTCCACGACCAAACTCCCGACACAACAACATTTGGCGCATCGTACCCGGCAAACGTCGCAATACAACTGCTCAGACCCGTCCTCCGTAAAGCTTCACCAGACATCATGCTTTGTCCCTACCTTGTGTTATATGTACCGCCGATGATAGTTATCACCGATAATATATAATATATACACACCTATCTATCACCCCCAGCGTATTAAGGTAACATTTTATGATACATAGAAATACTTGTGTAACCCGGTCATTGTACTTAATTATCTCTCTGATAATATAAATATCAGTCTATTGTGACTTAGATATTCATGATGTTACAGACATGTAACTTTATCAGCTTTTTACAAAAAGGCTCTTTTTACAAGGCTCCTTTAACTGTGGTTCCTCAGAAGACTACTGTAGGCCTAGTATGAGTTCTCAATACGAAACTCGATCGTCGATATCGAGCGTGTTCGACTCAGCGATTGGCCCGCTTCAAGGTCGTAGGTAAGAACTCTCAACCAATGAAAGCGCCAAACGCGCTCGTTATCGACGATCGAGTTTCGTATTGAAAACTTATACTAGGCCTACTGGCCACCAACGACTTCACTGGAACTGTGGGGCCAAAGTGGTAAGGAACGAATAATTTATGGGTCCTAGGTTCGAACCTAGACAGGCGCTTTACGTTGCGTAAATTATTTCATCACCACTCTCGAAAGTAATTATGATTGCTGAGTCAATACTCAGCAATCATAATTACTTTCGTGAACCAATGTTCTTTGTAAAAACAAGGCACCTACTGGCATAATGTCATTGCCAATGTTCAAATATAATAATTTACTATCAGTTAACGATAACTCTTAATAGCTATCGTTTACTAATATATAATCGTGTGATTATCTAAAAAACGCATTAAAGATCACGTTTGGCATCAAATTAACCTTAGTTATTACTATAAATATTGGCTAATTTGAGTTAATAGTATTATGATGGTAGGTAAATTTAATTTTAAGTAATGTTTAACTTAGCCATGCACAAGAATTTAATTAGTAAAATAAAAATGTTTACAATTAAAAAATTATTTAGATACTAATCAATTAACTAATATAATTCTAGTTCAAGTAAGGATGGTACATAGTAAACTTATAGAAACAGCCATGATTTTCCAACTTAAATTGTAAATTTAAAATATTAACAATAAAAAATTTAGATATTTACTAATCCATTAATTATCAAAAATAATTCTAGTTCATCATCCTAATAATAATAATGTTTAACTATTTAATTCAATCAATAAATAAAATAATTCTAATTTATACTGATTAATACCTATAATTAATGTTACCATTCTTTTTGGTTATTCAAATGTAGCATATAAAGTAGTCCAAAATTTTCTTTCTCCAACAGAAATGATGCCTGTAATGGATGGATGCCTGTAACATACGTGTGATACACTTGCACTGGTAATTTGCCCTGTTTATCATATCTTACCTTATCAGTTACCCTTCCATCTTTTATTGTGAACTGCGTGTATACAAATAATCGATATCTTCACAGTTTTTATATATCTATAGTTATTCGTTGAATACTTTTTTCTGCACGTTGGAATTTTGTTATAATTTACTTAGTATCTATTATATTTTAATGGGAAAGGAAAATATTCTCGGGGGTTAAGAACCGAGATAGAGTGCACAGTGTTATTCGCGTTAGAAGGAAACACAAATAGTTCAGATATTAACAGATATAATCATGGAGATAGACAACATTACAAGAGAGCCGCAGAATAATATTCGACATATTAGATTTTCTTGTCAACAACTTGACACGCTCTGCTTCATATTTCAAATAAATAAAAATATACTTTTTACAGCCAGACTTTGTATATGAAACCTCAACACGCCTCCTCAAATACAAAGTCTTTTATAAACATTAAATAAAATCAAAATTAAAAACGCACAGAACTTAATTAATCAAACAAACATATATCAACACATCATATAAGAAATCTTAACAAGGTTTAAGACCTATAGCATCAATACATTTATAATGCTTAAGACAAGGTAGCGGTTTTGTCATTACATCCGCTATCATATCTGTAGTGGGTACATGTCCCAAACTTATGCCAGTATTATCTCTTAGGACACCCCGAATAAAATGATACTTGATGTCGATATGTTTGCTCCTAGCATGGAACACTGGATCCTGTGCAAGGAAAATCGCAGATCTACTATCGGCATTATGGGATACAGAAGCATACCTTTCAAGTCCCAATTCCAGCAGCAGACTTTGAAGATACAATCCTTCCTTTATAGCTTCTGCAAGACTTACATACTCTGCCTCACAACTGGATGTTGCAACAGTACGCTGTTTGCGTGACATCCATGAAATACCAGCTCCACCTACAATAAAAACGTATCCCGAAAATGACCGTTTATCTATTTGACAACCTCCCCAATCTGTGCATCACAATATCCCTTCACGCAATTACCAGCTTTTGTATACACCAGTCCATAATTTACAGTTTCTTTTAAGTAACGTAAGATACGTTTGGCCGTAATCCAGTGTTCTTTCTCTGGATTCTTAGAAAATTGCGCCAATTTATTTACAGGATTTACTATGTCTGGTCTTGTTGCTACACTCAAGAACCAATCAACTCATCACTTTTTCTCCTCTTTATTTGATTGTATACATCCCGCCTTATTATTTGTGCTACTGGTCTCCATTGGCGTTTTTATTGTATTCGCATCCAACATATTCAGTCTTATTCATAAAACTTTAATCAATTGCTAAGCAACTGATTAGCAAAATTCTTATTCATAAAAGCTGTTTAACGCTAAGAGGATGCTAAGCAATTGATTAGTAGCTGTCAAAATTAAACATCACCGGACCGCTGTTAAGAGGATGGTTAGAGGCAACAATATGGCGGATTTTATTTGAATCAGCTGATTGATTTAATATGATCATTATGCTTCGAAGTTATTTTGTTTATAATATCGAATAGTGCGTAAATATGGATGTTGAAAACCTTTTTTTGAATTTACAAAACGACGTAGTGAAGTTATATTAGCTTTGAAACTTTTTTGACTTACAAGCTTTACTCGGTAGTAGGCTATAACATAGGCTGCCGGCAGAAGTTACCACCCACCAGACAAAGTCTTGCCGCCAAGCGATTCGTCGTGTTCCGGCATGATGTCTGGTGAAGCCGTACGGAGGATGGGTCTGAGCAGTTGTGTTGCAATGTGTGCCGGGTACGATGCGCCAAATGTTGTTGTGTCGGGAGTTTGGTCTTGGAGGGTCTCCAGATCAATCTCCCTCTTGCGCAGCATCGTTGGTCGTGTTGGGTTTAACATTGCATCACCACGCTCAACTGCCGTCTTCCTTTTAATTCACTCAGTTTTTTTTAAGTGAATAGGCTCTTAATAAACTAGCGCGCTTTACCATCAACGATTGCTTCACTGCTTGCCATGAGGCGGGCTTGCCGTCAGGCGCTGGTTTATAAAAGCAGTAATAAAAAAGATAGTGCTAATTTTAGATGCTGCCCTATGTTTCCTTGTGTTATCATATGTCATATCTAAGGCACAAGACTAAAAAAGGTCATGTTGTGGCAGCAATACACAAATAATAACACATTTTTTTAGAAATATTTTATTTTGATACGCAATAAAACTGTTTACATTTTTGTTGTAAGAATAATTCATTGTTTTTGTTTTCCAATACTTTTCTTCCATAAACATGAGAGCCAATCTTGACTCACGCGACCCTCATTCCTCATCTTTTTCACTCTTCTCCTTCGCCGTCATTGCGAGGTTGAATAATATTGCCGCTAGGTGCTAATAGTGGCTTCGTTTATAGCAATAAAACGTGTGTCTGTAAACAAGTAGAATAATTGTGTAAAAAGCAGTACAAAAGCAGTAGGAAGTAATGTAATATATACACAAGAACCCACTTAAATTTCTTAAATAGCAAATGGATGTTTACAAGCATTAAAGAGCAGGAAAATACACAGTTACTATCGGCTACTGCTTTAACATTAATTTCGTCAGTTTAGATTAGTAATTTCATATAAATACAGAGATAAATACCTTTTTCTGTTTACTATAATATTATTGGAGTTTATTACTTTCACTACTATCATCACAAATACAATTATTTAATTGTAATAAATCATTTTATTTATATTCAGATTATCCGATGAAATTTCTGACATTTTCTGCCAAACACGACAGATAAAAAATCGTAGTTTTGACAAGTTTTTTCTAAAAATTCCGTGTTTTAGTCAACTATTTTGATTATAATCTGTGCCGAACGCATAGTTTCACCTCTACTTCGTATCGCTACTAATCATCTGCTAACTAGCTTTTATGAATAAAGAAAAGTTAAGCATTGATTAAGAGCTAACTAAATGGTTAGCTAAATAGTCGCTAATGAGTGATTAACGAGTTTTTTATGAATAACACAGATTATATTTTTCAAGTAATTCTTTTACATAATTCTCTTGTGACAACCTTATTTCGTTGACAGTCCGTCGGATGTCAATCCCTAAAAAGTATTTTGCCTGACCATAATCTTTTAATTCGAACTCTTTTCTCAGTTTATTTTTAAAACGAGCTATGCGATCTCCTTTTTCAGACGCCACTAGGATATCTTCCGTGAAAACTAAAACAAGTAAATGATCTTTTCCCTGGTTTCTGAAATATAAACAGGGTTCGTTTAAACTTTGCGTTAATCCCATTTCCTTTAGCTTCTTCTCAAGTCTAATATTCCATTGCCGACCCGCTTGCTTCAATCAGTATAAGGATTTTTTTAGCAAACATGCGTCGCCGCCAGCGTTCAAGCTTTTAAGCATTTCTTCAGCTCGTTTAACTACACAAGGATTCTCACATTCTGTGTATTTCAACTTCATTAAAGATTCTTTCAGCAATTTGGGTATCCGCATATAAATTTTTTCGTCTAAATACCCATTTAAGTAAGCTGTATTGATGTCCAGCTGATGAACCTCCAGATTCATTTCTACAGCCAGAGCCATTAGTAGTCTAACGCTGTCGAGTTGCTTGTAAGCTTGCCACGGGCGCAAATGTTTTATCATAGTCAACACCGAATCTTTGACTAAATCCTTGAGCTACAAGTCTTGCCTTTTTCTTTGTTGACTTATCCACGTTTGTCTTAGTTGTCAAAACGTATCGACACCCTACATTATTTTTGTCTGGTGGCCTTTTGACGATCTCCCAAGTTCCTTTCTGTAGCAGACTCCTTATTTCTGATAAAATAGCTTCTTTCCAAGCTGATCGTCCTTCCCCTCGAAATATCGCTGGAAGAGGCCCTTAAGGGCCTCTTCCAGCGATATTTCAGCAGAACCGGCAAAATCAATACAGTCACTAAAAGTTTCTTCTCCAGCTTCAGTTTCTATTGACTGTTCTGGTTCTTCTTGTATTGGCTCTTCCACAGTATTATCCGGATGCTCCATTTCCACCGATTGATAAATTTTTCTGGGACGACCTACTCGGCCTGTATGTAGCACTCTGGGTCTTCCAGGACCTCTAGATATTACTACTCCTCTTGACTGAGCACAACGCGTTCTCAAGAAATTTTCTCCTTCCGGTTCCGGTTCCG
The DNA here is from genome assembly GCA_037179545.1 of Sesamia inferens. Taxonomy (NCBI): domain Eukaryota; kingdom Metazoa; phylum Arthropoda; class Insecta; order Lepidoptera; family Noctuidae; genus Sesamia; species Sesamia inferens. The sequence continues at coordinate 3,270,795 of CM073939.1, read as the reverse complement.
ATTCCAGTTCCGGGACCAATATCGGTTCCATCATACGTTCCGGTTCCATAAACCTTTCCGGTTCCCTTCCGGTGTATACTTATAGCCGAAAAATATGTAACATTTTCTTTATCAGATAGATTGTTTTAGTTCGTCAGGGAATTCTATATGACGGGAATGTATTTGCTCAAATAAAAACTTAATTTGAAGACCTACTGGAGTGAATGAAAATCGATTCGTTTCGTGTAACATACGAGGCGCATTTATGATCTTCATATGGAATTTAATAACTACCTACGCATGTATTATTATTTTTATTGTGTAAATATACACGTAGGTACGACTTTTAATATCCCGTTTCAGTATCGAACAAAGCCCACCCTAGTAATAAAAATGGATATTAAAATTTGTGCCTACTGTGATTTGAATCTGAGCAAGGTACCCGAACTAAACAAATTACTGAGCTTCATAAACGATGACAAATGTTGCATGTTGTGTTATTAATAAGACGGACATTTTGTCTTCATAACGTCACAAAAAGTTATTATATTTGTAGGTAAGGTATCCATTAGCAAGTCTGTTTGACACGCAAGTCTAAAACTATCCAACGCGTTAGAATATTAAAACCAGTGGTAGGGAAGTAAATATACTTCCACACCACCACCACACTTTCAATCACAACCCAAAGGATTTTGGGTGTTTTGGTAGTCTCGTCCCAAGAGAAAAAATGTGGTTTCATTGGAAAAGTCTTTACGATAGGAAAAATGTTTACTATGGTATCTTTTACCCGGTTGGCGTCGTGGTTTTAGCGGGTTAGTCTCTTCCATACTTCAGCTTAACCATGTGTTTTGGTACATAAATTGTTTATTGCCAGGGTTAATACATAGGGTATTATTTCTCCCGATATTCCCACGGAATCGAAACTGACGCGGATATCTACATAATTATACAGGCTGTATCTGACATCGTAACGCAAACTTCGCGAAAATGCTAGACCGCATGCCACTAATAAAATTATGATAGTCATTTATGTCGTTATTGAACGGTTACAGATTTCACAGTGTTTAAAAAAAGTGTCGGCTCGGCATTTGAACGTTGCAAGCGTGCCGCCGTACGAGTTTGTAGGTATGACGTTGATCCCTGATTTGAACTCTATTAAATTAGCTGATAAGATAGTTTTTTGAGTTTTGTTTTCATTGCGCTTTTTTGTATATTAGTGAATTAATTAATTTTTACTTTAAAATCTTATTGGGTTATAAAAGTATAGCAATTGTGAACCGTCTAAAGTGAAAAAAACTACATACATATTTTTTAAATCATGAAAAAGCCGACGAAAAATTCCACCACTGGGGGGTTTTGAATCATGTACTAGATCCATGGTACTCATTTGTGCGTCGATGTCAGATACACCCTTTATGTTATCTTTATATATAATTATCGTATGATTTAGCTTCTAAGTTTACATGTGCATATTCGTTGGCAATATATTGCCTTGTTTTAAACGACATACAGCGCCATCTACATCCGAACTGATATGAAGCTAAAAATATTTTTGTTTTCCCACGGGAGCAAACTCAGTTTCCGGTTTAATCTTAGTAAGGATTGTCCTTTACATTAGGCTCCATATATTTCAAACGTCTGTTCGATAATGTGCAGATGACAGCACATCAAACGACTACAGTCTGTCAAAGGAGATATTTCAGAAATATATGGAGCCTGGGCCAGCACTCTGTATACTTAATCGAAATATTCGTATACTGTAGTTATTATATTTAACTGTTTTTTACGTAAATCCATATCCATACTAATATTATAAATGCGAAAGTATCTTTGTCTGTCTATCTGTCCAGCTTTCACGCCAAAACTACTGAACCGATGGTAATGAAATTTGGTACACAGTTAGTCTAGAGCCTGAGAAAGGAGATAGGCTATATAACATCCCGCTATGACCAATAGGGGCAGAGCAGTAACAAAAAATGTTTCAAAAACGGGGGCAAACGCGGACGTACACATTGCTCCCATTATTTTAAAAGGTGCTTATTTTATATCAACATGCGGACGGAATCGCGGGCAACAGCTAGTTTCCTATATTTTGGCTTAGTTTTTATATATATTAAATTTAACTCGACAAGGGGTACTACAACACAACTTTAATAAATATGGTAGTCAGCAATAAGCGAAATAAGATTGTGATAGTGACATTTGATTGACATGTCATGAATCTAAGGCTATCGTATCTATACATATGTATAATCTACCATACGACTGCGAAAAAAAAAACAAAACATGAATTCCGAACGTACGGCACACAAAACAAAAACAGTCACTAAAAGCTCCGAAGCACAATCATTTCAAATCAACACTCACCACGAACACAACGGGAAAATAGAACTGTCAAAGTCGTCAATCAAATGTCATAACCACTGTCATGGCTACCTTAAAAAGATTATCTCACAAAAAAACGTTTCAACTAATTAATTATAATTATACAGACAATACGACTGGTGCTGACAATACGACAATAAATTAAGCATCGTCTACCTCAACACAATCTCAGTCTACCCATAAAAATCATATACTTAAATATGTCCATTAGTTTAGTCACAGGGAATTATTTTTCATTTTTCTCATTTTCTACATGATGTACATGCTGATAAGGAAGCGCTAACAGGTTAATGACCGCCGCATCCTGCGGTACCGAACTTTAATAATAATGGCGCGAAAAAAGCAAGTCGGTACAGGATCGCGCTGTCGCTGATCGGAGGTCAGTGAACCAATATTTTTAAAGGATGTTCTATTTCGTTTGCAATTTTATGCGATTTAGTTTGTTTGAAATTCTCATTTTTTTAATTTTTGATGCTAGGTTTTGTCTATGATTTATGATTATTCCCATGAACCAGCATTGTTCGTGTTTTCATTTATTGTCGTATTGTCAGCACTACTCTGTATACCTACTTGTATTTTTATTCAAATTAATTTAGTAGTATTATATTACTTATACTATTAATTTAGTACTATTTTATGAAAAGCTTTTGTTTTTTTTTTTCCTTTTTATCTACATGTATAGTGTGCATAATGATGGCTCAAAATTAAACCTCTCCTTAGTTTATTAGATTTTCAACTTTATAGCTAAAGTATTAAGGCTCAAGGTTTTCATACAAATAACTTAAATCCTTTAATTTCATAAATCAATGGTACGGAACCCTTTGTGCATGAGTCACATAAAATATGTATTATTTTTATGTAAAACACACGTGCGTGAAATATAATAACGTCGCAATTAATTAGCTTTCAATATTTTTTTTTTTTTTTTTTTTTCTTTATTAATTTATAGGGACTTTTACGCATAGCGTATGTCAGTCCCATCGTAACCTAAACAATTACACTTTCACAACACGTGGGCCATGAATTTGAACAAAACTTTTGCATCGTCACCATTTGGTTGAGATAGAATTGTATGGAACATACCTACATCAGTTCTGTTCAAATTCAATGATCTCACTAAATTATTCCTACTAGACTCATATTGGACACATTCCATCAATAGATGTTGTAGGTCCTCGATAACTCCACATTCCTCACAATTGGGGGAAACAATTTTCTTCATCATAAAGGCAAATTTTTTGCATGGAATGTGTCCAGATCTGAGTCTAAGAGCAGTAACAATCAGCTTTCTACTAACATCACTGTTCATGAACCAGGGCACACGAAGAGGCTCACACTGTATGGTTTTATACCATAAACCCTTCTCTAACGACCGTTTATTAAAATATTCTTTCCAATAACCATAGCAAATATCTTTAAATTTTGGTAAAAACTCCGAATAATCTAACATAACATTTTTTTCTTTTCCATTTCTAGCCGCTAATTTCGCCAATGTGTCAGCCTCTTCATTGCCCCGCAACCCAATGTGCGATGGGACCCACTGCAATCTCAGTTTGATGCCTTTTATAGTAATCTCATCAATTTTAGATAAGATAACATAAGCTATCGATGCACCTCTGTATCCAGAGGCGCATCGAGCTATATGTTGTAATGAACTTTTACTGTCTGTACAAATGACAACATTTTTAGAAGTACAATAATTAAGTGTGTAAGTCAAAGCCTCTGAGATTGCAATGAGCTCCAACGTCATTATGGATGTAGGTTCACTTATTTTAAAACAGTTATTCTGTGTTCTTATATCTAAATTAGGTATATAGTATGCAGACCCATGACCTTCTCCACTCTTCGACCCATCTGTAAATATAAAAAACCAACCGCTATACTTTGTATATAGTTCATTAATAACTTCATATTTTAAAATGTTACTATTGTAGGAGCGTTTAGATGTTTTAATTGATTCTAAATTTATTTTAATTATTTCTTTTACATTAATATTAGTTATCCATGTTCGTAAAGTATACATTAATAATGGATAGGAAGAAGCTACCTGCAACTCCTTTATCTCATTCATAACTGATGCTAATAGAGGTATGTTTTTATTCTTCCAATAACAATTTTGTCGAAGAGCGTAGAGATCCTTTAACAACTTAGAAGTTAAATTATTTTCTATAGCTTTTGATTTTAGACAAAATTTGTAAGCTAAATATTTCCTTCGTAAGTACAGCGGCACTACACAAACTTCACTTTCCATTACATGTATCGGTGAGGTTTTGATAAAACCTCCTATAATCCTCATAGCTTGGTTTTGAATCTTATTTAATTTATCTAGGTGACATTTTGCGCTCGTATCATATAAATAGCAGCTATAGTCTATACGACTTCTGATTAATGCAATATATATATGTCTTAGGTGTTTAGGATGTAAGCCCCAGGAAGCACCTGCCAAAACCTTAAGTAAATTAAGACTGCTTTGCACCTTTTCTACAGTCATGTTAATATGCTTACTCCAACGCAACGACCTGTCCAACCACATACCCAAATATTTATAACTGTCTACTACTTCTAAATTGTCCTTGTCTAATTTAAGGTCTATTTGTAATCTTCTAAAACCTCTACTAAAAATACAAACCTTCGATTTTTGGGCTGATAACTCTAACCCCAATTCATCCATAATGAGGCAAAATGCATTTAACGCTGTTTGAAATTCTATTTGACTTTCTCTCATGTTTCTGGAAGGAGAATATAGGACAAAATCATCTGCGTATTGACACATCGTGACGTTTGTAATTTTATCAAAACATTTAGTTGTAATTATGTTAAATAAAATAGGTGAAATCGGGTCACCTTGTGCTAAACCACGATTTGTATATCTTATAAAATAATTATTTTGATCGGAATCATCTTTTATAATAAGGTGCCGTTCACTTAAAAACATCCACAGATACTGACATATTTTTTTACCAACACCTATTTCGTCTAAAGTTTTAATCAATACATCTATTATAACATTATTATATGCATTAGTTATATCCAAAAAACACGCAACAGTAAAATTTTTAAGCGAAAAACTTAAGTAAATTTGACTAACTAATTTGACTAGGCAGTCTTGACATGACTGTCCTCTCCTGAAACCCGAGGTGAACGGGGATAAAAATTTATTTTTCTCTATATACCACTCCAGTCTTTTTGTTAACATTGTATGAAAGATTTTGCAAACACAAGAGATTAAAGAGATGGGTCGGATTTTGGTACCACCGTTAGGTGAAGGTTTTGGTATTGGTGCCACTAATATATCACGCCATTGTTTTGGAATATCACCGGTATTTAAAATGTAATTGTATAACTTTAGTAAGTATAGTTTTCCTGCCGAAGGTAAGTGATATATGAGTGAATATGTAATCCCGTCAATACCGGGTGCTGTATCTTTTCGTTTGAAGCAATTACACATTTCTTGTAAGGTGAAATTGGCCTCGAGTAACATATTATTTGAGTTTAACTGTTGGAGTCTTGATTGGACATAGTCTGGAGCGAGGTTCGAAAGAAGTTCAATCTTCTGATCATTCGAAACGCGGAATCTGGACGAACTGACTCCTTTGATCCAGCCCATCCGCTTCCACATATCAGAACTTGACGTTTTACCATCAATGCTACTACAGTAGCTTTGCCAATCTTGTGTCCTCGCTTTACAGATAGAATCTTTTGCAGCTTTTGTTTTGCGTTCAAGTTCGGTTAAATTACATGGTGTAGGATTATTTCTGAATTTTTTCAGAGCCAACCTTCGTTGCGCTACTAAATGTGATAATGTCATGTTCCAATAAGGTTTAGGTCGAAAGTTATTTTTTATATGGTCACAGTTCCTAATCCAAGGTATGTGTTCATCGGCAGCTTTATTTATCTGTTTGATAAAATTATCATAGAAGAATTGCACATTAAGTATATCTACAGGTGGTAAGAAATAATTTTCTAAAGATTTGCTATACTCTGTCCACTTTGCTAACTTAAAATTTCGCTTTTTATTTATACATGTAGCATTCACATTATTACTAAATTTATATGCAATTTTAACAAACAGATGATCACTTCCTAGGTTTTCGTTCATTACACCCCAGCTCAGTGAAATGGACAAATCGGTCGAAACAAATGTCACATCAGGAGATGTCTTCTGAACAATACTATCTACTAAAGTAACTCTAGTGGCACTTCCATCGTTAAGAGGAATAAATCCAGCATCTAAAGCCGTGTCATATATCTGAATTCCTCTACCATCGGTTTTAGAGGACCAGGTTACATGGTGACCATTAAAATCCCCAGCTATTATGCATTTTTTGGGATATAGTGAAAAAATTTGTTCCCAGTCAGCAACACTTGTGGAAACTGACGAAGGGCAATATAACAGTACTATATATTTAATTGCATTACAGTTTAAAAGTTTGATTGAAATAACTTCAATACCTGAATTTCTAATAGAAATAACACATTGTTCTACCTTTATCGACTTGCAAATAATAATCGCTACCCCCCCATAACCATCTGTTCTATCTTTTCTAAAAATATTATACCCACTTACGTTGAAATAAGATTCAGGTTCCAGCCACGTTTCGGATATTAAAGCTATGTGCGCTTTTTCTTGGGCCATTAGCAACTCAAACTCATTACGTTTAGGTCGTAAACTTCGTGCATTCCACTGTACAATACATAGAGAGGACGTTCTTATTGTATTGTTAGCCATTATTAAAAATAGATAAAAATTTAGTACAAATATCGTCTTTCTTCAAAGCTTTCAGAATCAGTTGACCTAATATTTCCATTACAAATCTACCAAGATGTTTTAGTTTGGTGTCCCAGTCGATGTTAGATGTACATATATCTTTAAATTTCTTGAAGATACTGATAAAATCGAAGCTATTGAAGTTATTTTCAGAGTCTTTATCTTCAGGTGGAGATGGAGGTTCATAGGTGGGTGATGGTAGATTATCTTCAACCAGACTGCATCTTTCCGATACTCTAGTCTCTATCGTCTTTCTTTTTGATACATGTTCATGTTCTTGTAGTTGGATACTTTTTCTTGAGTTTCTTTCCTTAGCGACATTATTAAGAATCATATCATCACTTCTACTGCTATTAACCATTCGTCCTGTTATAAGTATGTCTCTATATGTTTCCTGAGTATTTTGTTTATGTTTTGTGTTGATATCATTTCTATTTTTTTCAATTTCCCTGTTATTACTACTTGTTTCTTGACTTCTGTTTTCTTTTAAATATAGATCTAATGCTTTTCTGTAGGTGTAATTATGCTTGGTCATGATACATCTGATTTCTTTTTCTTTTAAAAAGATTGGGCACTTCTTGTACATGGCCATATGTGGCCCTTTACAATTCACACATACGTAGTTATTTGTTTCACAGTTTGAGTGATTACCACCACATTTAGGACAGGTAGTTTTCTTAATTGGACATGTTCTGGAAAGATGACCAAACTTCCAGCATCCTGAGCATTGGGAAACTGGAAAAGTATAAGGCTCCACTTTGAACCTGCAACCGTACCCAAAAACATACGGCGGTAAAGTGGCGCTCTTGAAACAAATTCGTATTGTCTCTGAATCTATCCATTCCCCGCTATCAGACATTCTCTTTAGACGTCTTATTGATATTATTTCACGGTCACATGACAGATTTTCAAGAATTTCTGTTTCTTCTGTTCCTAAATCTATCTGCCTTAAAATCCCATAACATAGGCTAGTCTCGTCAGTCCGCTGAACTCTGTATCCTGCGTTAACAAAACTTTCACAATTTAATAATTTGAAAGCACTTTCTTTGGTTTCAAAATATATTAGGGCCCTATACGCACTTTTGTATACCATCTTCACTATATTTTCTATTTTTAATGATCTCAAAAGCTTTGCCATACCAAATTGTTTTGGTAACGGTTCTTTTCCTGTCACACAAATACACATGTAGTTTTCTTCAGAAGAGTTTCCGCTACTTTCTTCCATTAGGTTGTCACATAAAGAATCTTTCCTATTTGCTCGCTTAGGTCTTCTAATTACTGCCACAAACCCATCTTCTTCCACTATTTCTTCCTCTTCCTGTCGCCCTCTTTTTGCAAGTCGTTGCTCACTCTTTTCGTTCATATCCATCTCTTCGGTAAAAATAGGATTCACTTGTTGTTCTCTTTGAGGTACTAACTCCTGCACTATGTCATCACTATCACTCGAAGCACAACTATCCTCGTTAGTGTTTATATCAGCCATTTAATAATAACATACGATAATTTAATATCATAATTATTATGTGGGTAGAAGTAAAAATCACGCGATAAAATTACGATGTAGCTAGGCGTGTGCGTCCAACTCAACCGCTCGCGCGTGACAGCTTTCAATATGAATTCAGTTTGATTAGGTACTTACATATATTGGCTTGAATACGGGAGGCGCAGGACCGGTCGTCGTAGAGATCCTTGGGGGTGGCCTATTGTAAAGACATGCTTCAGAAGCGGGGAAAATAATAACGCCGTAGTATGATCCAGTACAAGTTTGTTTAATTAATAATCAACAGTACAGCATCAGTAGTTTATATATACTATTGAGTCAAAACACTAACGAATAGTCACAAAAATAATAGACAGCGGAAACGGAAGTTAACAGGTATTGAATAAAATTAATAAAAAGTTAATAATAACGCCAGTAATAGTCAATAATTGTGTACAGATATTTGGATTAACCTAAAATATGGAAAGTAATTTATACTTATTTATTTGAACAATGCTTCATTTAATAAATAAATATCCGATGGGCGGGAAGACTAGTTCTCAGTATGATTTTATAATAAGAGTTGGCGGTAATCGGAAGTTGCATCAATAATTCTAAAATTAATAAATTAATGGCCGAAAGACCGGAAGTACTAAGCTTATAAAATCCTCCAAGTAATTAAAGTAGTCATATTATGTATAGCTCGAACTAAGTATGGCTTCATAGATGAGCGGGAAGCGGAAGCTGTAACACTCGGCCATCCTGTATCTGCCGTGGTCCACCGCGGCGTTGCTGTTCTCCAGACTTCTGCGACATCTGAAATCAAAATTTTGCAACACAGTAATTTGTTTCTTATAGTGTTACTAGCTGACCGGCAAACGTTGTTTTGCCATATAAATAATAGATTAAATTACTAAAATGGCTATTAAAAAATAAGGGTTGATCGTAGAAGGGTGAAAATTGGGGATTGTATGTATTTTTGTATGTTGTATCATAAAAAAATAGAAATTAAAAATTTTGTCTAAAAAATAAAAAATAAAATTTAGGGGTGGACTACCCCTAACATTAAGGGGGATAAAAAATAGATGTTGGCCGATTCTCATAGATACCGGTTAAGCACAAAAAATTTCATTAAAATCGGTCGAGCCGTTTCGGAGGAGTTTAAAGCCGAACACCGTGACACGAGAATTTTATATATTAGATTAATTTACACACCCCAGTGCCTTGCATGTAAATATTTCAGCAATCCTTTAATCACAAAGCAAAATCTTGTACATAATAGGTAGGTACATGTTAATCACAGCAGGAACATAAATATCATTGAGTAGTTATGCAGGATTCAATTCCAAATTTATAAGTGACACTTAGATATGTATACGGCTAGATCATGCAGCGTTAGATTAGGTATTGTGATTTGTGACACGAAGATATCTATAATGCAGTTTTTTTTTTATAAGTAGGTATGTATCACACAGGATTAGATATTTATGTAGTTTTATGTAGGTACCACACAGTTTATTGAAACTTTTATATATAAGTATACAATCAACTAAAACGATAACAGAAATAGGATAAGTATTTTAAAATGAGATAAATTGTAGTTTTCTGTGGATTTAGCACACAGTTCTATCTTAACCGCCACACAGCGCGATATGTATGATAGATATGATGAAATAAACTGTATTAAAGTTTTATGTACATAGATCTACTTAAACGATCACGTAGTTAAAGGATAGACGTTATGATTTTAGATCACCCAATAGTTTTATGCAAATAGCACACAGATACACTATAGCAGTTTTTTTTTTTTTTTTTTTATTGGGACAAACCCGCCACACTTTTCCCAACCACTGCAACTCCTGAAAGCCAGAATCAACAGTGGCGACCGCCAGAAAAACGCCGAGCAATGAAGCTCGACGAGTCCCGGAGAAACGATTCAACTGTCTTGGGTCCCGCAACGAAATTAATCAGAAAAGAATAGCGGAGGAGTAAGAAAAAAGATATTTTTTCCACTTCCCTCCATAACAAGCAGGAGACAGAACAGAACTAGGCCAAACGGCACAAAGGGACATTATTGCAACTGGGAGAAGCCCAGATTGCCAAACACCACGGAATAAAATTTGATTAAGTTAATGGGTCCTAAGTAGGTATTAGCTGTTACAATTGATTCCAATAATAGGTATGGCAAAAGCGCCTGAACGCACGGAAATTGGTTCTAGTTTCTACAAGGTCCGTATAATAAACGACTCCGGATGTAACTTGTACACTATCCAACATAATATTGCGTTCATTCTGCCAAAGAACACACTCCCACAAGATGTGATGTGCGGACTGTTCAAATTCACAGTTCGATGTAGAACACTGACACAAAGGGGAAGGAACAAGTTTAAAAGAATACAGTTTACTTTTAAAGTTGCCATGACCTGTGAGAAATTGGGCAACGCAGTGGTCAACCACCAGCCATGTCTTAGCCAGCCGATCGCCAACGGATGGAAAGAACAGATGGAGGTGCCGGCCCTTGATAGAATTATCCCACCTACTTTGCCATTCGGATAAGAGGTCCTCCCAGACTTCAGTCTGAGGTTTAAATAATCTAGAGATTTTATTAAAGTCGCGTTGTGTAACAAAATTAGTGTCCATGGCCTCCCCCCTCGCGGAGTAGTACATTGAAGCACGTCGCTGTACCTCAAGGTCGACTGGAAGTACACCTGCCAGTACCGGTAAGGCTTCAGTACTGACCGTTCTATACGCCTTGCATAAAAATATCAATGCCAAACGTTGGCTTTGAAGCAGTTTACGTCGTGCCGCTCCTATGCTGGCCCTATCGGCCCAAACAGGTGCACCGTAGCACATACATCCTAAGTAGGTAGCTCCATATATAGTTTTTAAAGTTAGGAATGATAGACCCCAAGTTGCTTTGGATATTCTAGTTAGGGCATAAAAGTTCTTTTTAGCTTTTTCATCAACTATTTTTATATGTTCGATAAATGAAAAATTCCTTTCTAAGATCATACCAAGGTAGCATACGGATTGCTGTTTTTTAATGGGAACGTTGTTAAATTTAATAGTAGGCAATGATTTAAGATTACCTTTTAGTAGAAGTTGATAGGTTTTATGTGGCGCAAATGCTAGGCGGTTACGATCACCCCACTGAGATATTAAATTTAGGCAAGTATTGGCCAAGTTCTCAAGTCCAGCTCGGGTACTTGACTGAATGAGCAGTAGGCCATCGTCTGCGTAACCAGTAAGTGAACAGCCGCAAGGAAGCGGGATCGCGAGGAAGTCATCAAAACCCAAATTCCATAAATAAGGACCGACAACTGAACCCTGAGGACATCCCATGGTTAGTGTTTTAGTACTAGAAAAATGACCGAGCTTAAGTACCGCGGAACCGTTTATAAAGTAAGAGTAAACGAGATTATATATGTTTCTATAGCAACCGCGGGTTTTTAATTTTAACAACAGCATAGGCCACCAGGCGTTATCAAAAGCCCCAGAAATATCCAGGAAGATCCCAATTACGTACTTGTTTTCAGATTGGTTAACGGTTCTTCTGACAGAAAGCGCCGCGTCGACTGTAGATTTACCTATGGTGAAGCCATATTGATTATTATGGAATTTTGGACCGTTCGGTAGTAAACGTGGAACGATGAGGCGCTCAAGAAGTTTACCCAAAGATGGTAGAAGTGTGATAGGACGATATGACTTCGGATCATCCGGTGGTTTGTCACCACACTTTGGTATTATTCGTATGAAACCGCGTCGCCATTTACGAGGGAAAACGCCTTCAGCAATGCATCGGTTATATACAGTTAAGATGGCATCACCCGCTGTTTTACACGCTTCTTTAATCATCCTATTAGATATTTTATCTTCACCTGATGATTTGTTGACCGGTAGTTTTCTAACAATATTTATAAATTCGTCATTAGATGGTACGTCTGACATTGGTGATTCAGGTGGCACAGGAGCCCACGCTCTAATCTGTTGGTGGTAGTCGCTATCGTTAGCCGGTGAATCATCAGGGATAAGTGTGACACTATAGCAGTTGGAAAGATATGATTTTTAGATGCGTTTGATGACATGTCGTCCTCCGTGGCGTAGCGGTCAACGCGACTGCCTGCAACGTGGAGGCCCCGGGTTCGATCCCCGGCCAGGTCATGATGGAAAAAAGATCTTTTCCCGATTGGCCTGGGTCTTGGATGTTTACCTATACAATATGTATCTATTATAAATATAGTATCGTTGAGTTAGTATCCCATAACACAAGTCTCGAACTTACTGTAGGGTTAGGCTTAATCAGTGCGATTTGTTCGTATACATACTACACGATCACATAGCTTAAGAATAGATATTCCTATTTTAGATTAATAGTTTTATGCAAGTAGCACACAGATCTATCTATACGATCACACAGGAGTAGGATAGATATTAGGATTTTAAATTATCCGATTATGGAAATGGCATACAGATCTACCTATACGATCACACAGCAATAGGATAGATATTAGGATTTTAAATTATCTGATTATGGAAATGGCACACAGATTTATCTATATGATCACACAGCATAGGATAAATATTAGGCTCTTAGATTATCTATCTATTCAATCACACAGCAGGATTGTGTAAATAGCACACAGATTTATCTATACGATCACACAGCATAGGATATATATTAGGGTCTTAGATTACCTAGTAGTTCTATGTCAATAACACACAGATCTATCTATATGTTCATGAAGCGTTAGGATATTTTATCTAAGCATAATGTAAAAGTTCACTATATCACACACACAGATTGTATTTTAAATATCAGTGATCCATAAAATATAATAGTTTATAATTTATACCCCACTGTGTAGCTAAGGTAGATAATGTGAAGTATATTTTAAAATACTGTGACTGAAAGTATTCCTTTTTTTAATATTTCCTATTACACATTCAATTTATACGATATATCACAATGATTATAAGATATATTACACTGATTGTATGTCGTGGTGAATATGCTCAAACCTTCTCTGTAGGAGAGGAGACCTGTGCCCAGCAATAGGACGATATAGGATGATTACAATGACTTCCTAAATTAATCTCTGTTAAACTTTAATTATCACGTAGCATCTGTACAGGCACTCATTTTTTTTTTTTTGTTTTTAACTTTCTAATAAATCATCCCTACCTACACTAGCTTTCTTCTGTAGTTTCAAGACCATTTATTATTGTTCGATTGACGCATTCTACTTGCCAGTTAAAACGCGGACTAGCAATTGCATTCAAAATATGCTTGAACTCTTTTTGTATAGCAAATTCTTTAAAATACTTGTAAAAGCGACAACCCTATCTAATTATTCTTCGTGGAGTGCCAAATACATTATTTCATTCAAGTGTTGGATTGTTTCTACAGAACTGACCCTCTTACAAGCATGAGCAAAAATGGATTTTGTAAAAGTCGATGACAACAAGTATGTAGCAGCGGCCATTACGGGTCTTTAGAAATAGGCCTAAATGATCACGAGCAGTGTGCATAGGTATCGCGACTTTTTCTATGGGAAGCAACTGCCTCAGGTTTACCATAATTACCTTTTCAATAAGCATAATGCAGGCATGCTTGTTATGTATTTGCGGATAAATCTTGTCATACCGGGAAACTAAAAATGTGACTTCATGAGCTTTTCGCATTTATCCATGCCTAAATGACTTATTTCATCTTGGTTTATTTGAAGTAATGACCACTTAGATAATTTTGGTATTACGAACCTGGCCCCGTAAAAAGTTTTCCGAAACAAGTAACCATCAATAATTTTATAATCATTATTTAAATCACGATTAGTGGTTTCATCTTTAAGTTGTTTGATTATAGCCTGAACGCTTTCATCTTGTAATTGCAACGTATGACGCCAGTCAGTTTCATTTATGTTAAAGCACTGGAGCGGCTCTAGCGGGTTAACACTAAGCGCATCGGCATGCTTCATACGATCCCCAGGTCGGTATTCGATTTCCAAGTCAAAATCTTGAATGGCTAGCCAACCACCGGGCGATTCGACAAATTAGGTTCCTTTGGCAGAGGGTAGTCCTTAAAGCGGGAGCGCTTTTAGGATACAGCGAGAGTTTCCAATTTGTAGCTATGATAGTGCATTTCTTGCGGACTGGTGACCCGACTAAAGTAAGCTATAGGCTTACGAGACCCATCCTTTTGATACTGGAGCAGAATACCACCCAGGCCAATTTTACTCGCGTCTGTGTGAATTTAAGTCTTTCCATGGGGATCATAAATAGCCAGGACTGATCGACTGCTAAGAATGTATTTTGATTTATTGAATGCGCTATCTTGTTCTGGGCCGCAAATCCAATTAATGAACTGGCGTAATTCGTGTACATTCCGCAGGTGTCTGAATTCAGAAGCGCTGTTAATTTTAGTCAGTCCTGGGCGTACAGAAACTTCAGTTATTTCATGTCTTAAATAGTTGACGTAAGTTTTAAGAAAGGAACTTTTTTTTTTTTTTTTTAGGTTAAGATTGAGATTCACCCGAGAGAGAAGTATCAGAACCTCTTCTAACAGTTTAATACCTTCTTCAATTGTTACAGTAGGCAAAGTCACATCGTCTAGGTAGCGATTCTGTTATTTAGGGATCCTAGTGCTTTACGTATTAAACGAGGGAAAACGACTGGTGCATTAGCCAAACCGAAGGGCATTTTTTAAAAAACTATAATGAGCTGAAGACGTGATAATTGCAGTTTTGTGAATAGTCATCAAAGACCCTCGCCTGGTAATAACCTTGGTCATGTCTAAAACTGTAAAGTATACTTTACCTACCAATCTATTAATTTCATCGTCAATATGTGGCAAAGGGAAGCGCTCTTTTACTGTACAGACATTTAATATGCGATAATCAACACAGAGCCTATAATCACCCCCCTTTTCCTTTACCAGTATTACAGGGCTTGCAGAATTAGAGTTAGATTCCCTCGCGATACCAGCATTCAAAAGCTCATTTACTTTTTCTTGTACTATTTCGTTTTCTTTATAAAATATCCTATATGGCTTGCAATACACGGACTTGTCAGTACTGGTAGTTATTTGCATTGAAATGCAAATGTACTGACTTAGTTGAAACTAAGTCAGTACATCCAAAACAATGTTTGAATTTATTGAGCAGCTAATAACATATCCGAATGTTTGTTTTCCTGAACGCACTCCCCACTTGTGTTCGTAGAACTGTAATCGTCGGCATTCAGATACATCTTTTTGAAAGTATACGTCTGCACGAGCTACAAGTTTACCAGCTTCCCACTGTATGCATAATTGAAGGTCATTAGCTACAAGACCCATAGAATACAAAACTGGACGGGTAACAAGTATGTTAGAAGGTAAATAATTGGGATCACGCATAGACTAATAGCTTAGTGCCAGTCCCCGGTTGAATGTTAACACAATGTTAAAAGCAAAGGCACTTTCGAAATAACATCCTCATAGTTCAGAGCAATGTCGAAAAGATGAGAGTTATCTCCAATGTTACTTAATAACTTGACCGAGTTTGATTTTTTTTTTTTTTTGTAAAGTTAGGCCCTGATGGTTAATTGTAGGTTGACCAACATGTCAATATCATAAAGGTTCGGATCAGTTACTTCAGCACTGGCGTACAAGCATAAATCGTCAATACGGATCTCGAAACTAGTCTTTCCTAATGAATTAATCAAGTCCTCCAAATACTCATAATAACATTAGAACGAGACGGATTTAATTTCAATCTTTTGACGAGATTTGAAGTGATTAAATTGGCCCTTGGTTGGCATTAATAAACTAGCCCGCTGTACCATCAACGATCGCATCACTGCTTACCATCAGGTGGGATTGCGGTCAAGCGCTAGTTTTTAATTATTAAAAAAAAAACAATGTAACACATACATAACATACATGAACAACCCACCATCAACATCAATTCTAAAAAGCTCGAAATTATTGAATTCTATAATTCTACAAAGAGTGCGGTTGACACTGTAGACCGGATGTGTTCGATCATGAGTACCAGCTGTAAGACCAATCGATGGCCGCTGTGCTTGTTTAACGACATAATAAATTTGTCGATAGTGAACTTATAATATGTCATCCACATATCTAATGAGATCCGAAATGGAATAAAACCCATGAAAAGGAGGTCCTTTGCTTTAGAACTGAATGAAGCCTTGGCTGCAAGAGAGATTTCAGACGATAACTTTGCAACGAAATTTTGAAGCAGAGAATCGCGGGGATATTAAAATTTTGATGACCCTCAGGAAGGTCCTAGTAAAGACGTTCATAGAACTCACAAAATTTGCAGCTACTGTCCTAAAAAAAAGTCGTATGACCACAAACTTCTGCAAGAGCTGCAAAACAGCCATTTGCAGAGAGGATATTGTTTCTATGTGTAACAATCGTTCAATAAAATATTTATAAAACAGCTGATATTATGTGATTAAGAGACAACTAAGACTGCTTATTAAGTTTCTTTTGTGTCATAAATAAAATTGACTAAACAAATATTGGTGTTTCAATTTATGAATGGTTAGTGATAACTTTGGCTAGGGTTAATACAAATTTTCATGTTAAAAATATTAATAGAGTGTTAAAAGTGCAATGGACGTCAATATTAAAAAAAGTAGTCGCTGATTTTGCTAAATAAAATCTGAGTTCTGGGTTTTCTTAAGATTTAAGATAACGTAACTCAGTGACTATTTTCTAATATTGGCTCCCCTATAAAATTTCACTAAATTATCTTTCTTCTCTTCCGACTCTCAGTTATTCTCCATTTGTCTTTCGTCAATTTTCCGCTTGTCATGATAAGAAGTATACTATCAATTACTTTGACTTCATCGGCCTTAATATGTTGCTCACTATGCTCGTGGAAAGATGCCTAAATAATTCCTTTAAGGTGAGGCTATATTAGCGATCATACGTGATCTGGCCCGCATGCATATGTCGCATGACTGGAGCAAAATATATGGGCTTTTGGTCAACCAGTTAGCAGTTGATTGTAGACGTGGGTAGTTCTAGGACGGTCTCTAGAACCGACTGGACGTCCCTACCTCAAGTTTATTTTGAAAACTCAGTGGGTCACTAAAGGGGGCTTTAGTGGCAAAGTTAAGAACTTCTTCTTCTTCAGCATATAGAGGTCCACTGCTGGACAAAGGCAGAAGGTTGACACGATGATCGGCCTTGTGCTGCCCGCATCCTGCGACCTTCACCAGATCATCGGTCCACCTTGTTGGGGGCCTCTATGCGCTGCATCTTCCGGTACTTGGCCGCCACTCCAGAACACTTAATTTTAGCGACCCGAAGTTAAGAACTTGGGAATATATATTGACAAAACCTTCTCTTGGAGTGCCCAGCTATAAGAAGTTTGCCGCACCCTATTTGCATCCGCTGCATCACGAGATCGATCGATTTCTCGCGGCATCGGAATTGTTTTTCGTTTTGCCTCTTTTCGCGGCTCCCACATATACGGAAGGACTTTAGTCTGATCCCATGACGGCGATCAGGAAAGAAGCGTCGTTGCCTCAGCAGAGACCGTGCGGTATCCCCAGACTAGCTAGATAACCCTCTGGGACGCAATCAGACGTCGGGCTGGTCGCTGCCTCAAGGACTGCAGCCTCATCGGTGCCCCGTAAAGGGCCATGGACCGCACGACCCCCGCGTAGAGGCTCCTACAGGAGCCGTTTGGTCCCCCCAGATTGGGCAGCAGCCGGCTCCGGGCAGCTCAGGCCCGCTCCACTCTGAGATCTGTACGTGTGGTCCTCGATGTTCCATCGGCTGTCGAGGATGAGTCCCAGGTACTTAATCGTAACCACGACCACGACGCATTACTTGCTGCCTTAAAGGGCACAATTGTTACTGGATCTAATAATCTATTTAGAATCATCCCGTGATATTCAAAAGTGTAATAATGTACATGCAGTATAGCTCGATTGATGCTTTTTGAAGCCTCTGTTGTGGGTCACTCACTGAGCAGAGCCTCACCTCAGCCGACAGGTGAATTGATTACCCTTACTTGCTATATATTCCAAACCGTTATAAAGTTTGATTCGGGCTGTATTTTTGGTCATAAGCAGATTTATAATAGTAATCTACAAAAAAAGTTTTCATGCAGCTCTACTCATCATCTCAACATTAATCCCAGTCGTATCCGAAGCTTTTCAACTTTGGAGTCTAGGGGCCGCTTTACCAGTCTAACTGCTAATTTTGGCTAAACTTCGATGTTTTCCGTGAAGCGACTGCCGTCTAACCTCCGCAACCCGAAAGCGATATCCAAGCATTAAATATGCAGCTCTACTATTAGCTCATAATATTATTAAAAGCTCACTCATAGTTAATTTTCTAACCATCCATCTTAAGGGGAAATAAAAAATGAAAATGCAAATATTTAAAAATTCTTAGGTTATATTTGTTTCTTACTTATCTGTATGCTTAAACACTAAATTACATTAACATTAAGTCTAAATCAGTCAAAATGTTGTGGTGATTCGCGAACTCAAGGATTTTAGACTGCGGGGTCAATATAAAAAGTACAAAATAAACTAAATACCTGAAATATTGTCTATCAATCAACCAGCACCCTTAGTGCGTAACACAATATTACTAGCATTTGGTATCATTTTGAAGAATATTGCATATCCATTGCCCCAAATGTTCAAAAAAAGTGTCTGCCCAATGACGTAAATAACGTAATGCACGTTGTTCAACAGTCCAAGTGAAACCCATTGCTGCTAATAGTGTGTTACACAATTACCCTTTCTGGTTTAGGTTAGATGGCAGATTTTGGTTGAGAGGTATAGTAGAACTCTTAACCTACATAAATAGGTTACTTAGATTAGGATTTCACCTTAAATGACATCTGATGTAAAAAGCAAGCGCGTTCTTTAGAAAAAAGAAGAAGATGATGAATTGAGTATTAAGTATCAAGTACCTCGGCCTGATCCTGGATCCCCGCTGGAATTTCGAGGAGCACTTTAGGCTCCTCGCTCCGCGGCTGTGCTCTTTCGCAGCCGCACTCGGACGGCTCCTCCCCAATTTGGGGGGGCTGAATTCGGCGTGCCGTCGGCTGTACCAGGGAGTGGTGCGGTCGATGGCATTCTACGGAGCCCCGGTGTGGGCGGAGCGCCTTTCCCGGGCAACAGTGGCCCTGCTGCGGAGGCCGCAGAGGGTCATCGCGACACGGACCGTGCGGGCATACCGCACGGTCAGTCATGGGGCGGCCTGCGTGCTCGCGGGCACGCCCCCGTGGGAGATCGATGCCCTGGTTCTGTCCCAGGTGCATCGACACCGTGTCGCGGCCCGGGAACGGGGGGAACGACCCGCCTTCGAGGAAGTAAGGCGGGTCCGATTAGCGGCTCAGGGGGAGGCCCTGAGCCGGTGGAGGGAGGCGCTCCGCTCCCCAGCTGCCGGCCACCGGACGATTGGAGCGATTCGTCCGGTGTTGGAGGGATGGGTTGGGCGCCGGCATGGCAGCCTTACCTTCCGCCTAGTGCAGGTACTGACCGGACATAGCTGCTTCGGTCACTACCTGCACCGGGTCGCCCGTCGGGAGGAGTCACCGCGGTGTCATCACTGCGACTCCCCCGACGACACGGCCGAGCACACCCTGGTTGAGTGCGCGGCCTGGCGAAACGAGCGCCGCGATCTCGTTGCGGCGCTCGGAGGCGGACGCCTCTCCCTGGCAACCATGGTGCGAGCCATGGTTGAAAGGGAGAGTGCATGGGAGGCTGCCGCCTCCTTCTGCGAGACCGTCCTCTTGCAGAAGGAGGCTGCGGAGAGGGAGTGGGAAGAGGACGTACTTGCCGCTCCCCTCCGGCGTAGACGGGTGGGGCGAAGAAGGCGGGGGACGAACCCCCGTCTCCTTTAGCCCCAGGGTGTGACCAGCGCGTGCGGGTAGCTCCCGCACGTGCATTGCACAACGGTCACCACGTCTGGGGATTATTCCGTTACCGGGTAATCCCCCTTTGGCGCGGAAACCGGCCCTACAGGGGAGGGCCGGCAAGCCCTGAGAGTGGCACGGAGGACTTGGCCTTCGGGTCGGCCCCGTGACACTCTCAACACAGGGCCCGACGGTAACCGGGTGGTTTTAGTGGGTATTCCCGGCTTCGGCCGGGCGAGTCCCACACACGCTCGTCGCCTAGCTAGCGACGGGTATGGTGCGTAAAGGCATTTCCACTCGTTAAAAAAAACAAAAAACGGATTTCACCTTAAATGACATCTGATGTAAAAAGCAAGCGTGTTCTTTAGAAAAAAGAAGTAGAAGATGAATTGAGTATTAAATAACAACACACATAATGAGAAAGGGAGAATGAATAAAGTTAGACGTATGGGAAGGACAGAGTAAGAGAAGTTAAAGTAAGATTGAATGTCACACGCTAATTAATACATTATCTGTCTATTCAGCAAAAAAAGACATCTAAAACTCCTATCAAATATTTTTAAAATTTCTTTCTCACTTGAGTTCGCAAATATCGCCAACAGCATAAGCTAATCCAAGTTTCTTAAAAACTACAACATCATTAAAATAAATGAATATTCTTTTACATTTAAATGCATAATCTAATAGGAATGATAATTTTGAATGTTACAAAAAATCTACACTGTACAGATAACTATTTGGCACGATGTTTTGCACTAGATGACAAATGATGCCGTTAGAAATTGTAGAACATTCTCAATGTGCTAAATTTAATCTCACGGTGCAATTTCATTGAATATGACTTTAATTAAGTTGAAGCAACAATAAGAATGCCATAGGCAATTAAATTGCACCGTGTAAATCAGTCCTTATACTAGACTGCTCTTAATTCGGCCTGTCAATCTCTGGTTTGAAGATATTGACATCAATAGTGACAATTTGTTCATTCCTAAACACTGCCATATCAGTAAAATGTGCTTCAGCCTTTTTCGGACCATAGGTACCGTTTTCTATTGGAATAGATGTTTTTCTGGCAAGCGCTATGCATTGGAAGTCAACGGAAGCGCGGTATTGGCTTACTTTCGGCTGGGTTGAACCTTCGGCAAGGTATCCAAGTCTGCGTCTACACACTTCCACTCTTACGATGTACTTATATATGCTGATTTTAACGATGAAAGCACATTTGTCGTGTAACAGAAGCATCTTGTATTTTGTTTTGCAGGATGCTGTAGACTTCAGCTTATATTGGAAGCTGTCTATTAAGACCCTTATCTTCGTTGAGTGAATTGCGATGACCTGGTGCATATATTCTAAATGTTCTGTTAGTTCTGTAAAGGAAAATGAGTCGCAGTTGCCGGTTATGGGGCAGAACGTGGTGTCATATTTGCAGCTTTCTTCGTGCTCGACTCTATTATCTGCTAAGAGACGTTCTGTGCATCCGCGGCTGTGAACAAATGAAAATATTATTACATTGTGATTCTAAAATGCTTTGATTTTTATTTATTATTATTTATAAGTACATTAAACATCTGTATCTAGGGGATGAAAGTGATTTGCATATCTACTAAATATTTCAAATGTTAGTTTATATTATGTTTATTTGTTTTCGTTGTAAAATGATGGTGATTTTGAAATGTAATTCAAAATTTTGGAATATACATTATTATTTATTATCTTTGAATATAAAAGGAGTATCCTGTAAAATGCAATTAAAAATATGATATACAATATATTCAAAATTAAACACACACAACATTAAATTGGCATGATTCCTTCAATTCTTAATAATTATTTGTTATGCCTTTTAATTATGATTTTTTTAATTAGGATCGAGGACCTGGAACAATTTGCCAGCGGCGGTGTTTCCGTCGGACTACTACAATTTGAGTGTTTTCAAGGCTAGAGTGAATAGGCTCTTAATAAACTAGTGCGCTTTACCAACAACGATTGCGTCACTGCTTACCATTAGGCGGCGCTGCGGACAAGCGCTGGTTCATAAATTAATAAAAAAAAAATATGCTGGAATTTTATCGTCATATGTAATTAAGTACAAAAACAAAATACATTTGCTAGAACACCGTAAACGCATAGATATCAGAATAAATTTAATATCTCTGTGGGTAAACGCGTAATTTTTTGCCTCTGTATAGAATCAAATTAATTTACTGTTTTAGTGCACTGTTTTTTGTGGTAGACGATACTTTTTATGGAAGATACCAGTAAATGTAGAAAGGTTTTCATTATTCGCGAATTTTAAACTTGGGACTGTAGATAAATGACAAATTTTCACATTTCCACTAATTTTCTGGTATTTATGTAGAAATAAATAATCTGTGAATATTTCAACTGTCTAGCAATCACAGTTTATGAGATACAACCCGATGACAGATAAACTGATAATTAGAACAGATAGATAGTGGAGTCATAGTAGAGTCCCGTTTTTACCTTTGAGAACGACACCTTAAAATGGATAAGAAATAAAGCGAATGGTATTGAGTATTATCGTAAACGTATATATAATATATATGTAATGAAATAATATTTCATTAATTTAAATTTGCCGCGCTTCGCGCGTTGTTTAACTGTCATTGAAGGTTGGTAGAGGGCGCCGGGTTCGGGAGACGTGTGATTCAATGGCGGATAAGATTATTTTGTGAGTTTTTATTGGTATAAAAACTTATAGCGTTAGATAAAGAAAATAATTGAGGAGACGATATTAGTGAACTTTAAATGTCGTTTCTTTGTATTTTCAGGTAAGAAGTGTAATTGTGTTTAGTTAAACGATATGTGTTGTAATACTGTAACGGCTTGTTAAATAAAATAGAACTTTGTATTTTCAGAGAAACAAATTTTGGTTTATTTCGAAAATCCTCAATAACATATATATATATACGTAGATATAATAAAATCTAAGAAAGGAAAAACATAAAGACAAGGTGACTTTGCAGTAAAAATAGAATCGAAACGTACAAGGTCTTTAACAGATCTGGCGAGCCGCTGCTGTGGTTGTTTATCGCCTGAAATGACCGTATAGATCTTTATCCTTCAATACATGAAAAAAGAAAATAACTTTGTTGATACAGAAAACCTCAATAACAAATGAGTACATTTCATATAGACATATTTTTGAAAAATAAAGGTTTTAAAAATAGTGAAAATCCCTGCTTCCTAAATTAGCCTGATCTGTGACTTAGAAGTCAGTGTTCTATTGTAGCTTCATCATCATCATTATCAACCTTTTTATCGTCCCACTGCTGGGCCTAGTAAGTCATGGTGGCCTAGTGGTTAAAACACCAGGCTCTCAAGTATGAGTGCGCGGGCTCGATTCCAAGTCAGGCAAGTACTAATGTAATTTTTCTAAAGTTATATGTACTTTCCAAGTATATCTTGGACACCAATGGCTGATTATAACGTGAAGGAAAACAATCCTGGTCTTTAACGTCTGACATCGCCAACTGGCATTGAGCAAGCGTGGTGATTATGTTCAATCCTTCTCTGTATGAACCTGAGCCCAGCAGTGAAACGATAAAAAGGTTGATGATGATGATGATGTTATAGGCATATGTGGTAGAAATATGGATCAATAGGAGATTGTCGTTTGCCTTAAAAAAAAAACGCCTGGTCAGTGCTGCCCTTTAGCAATAAAATCGTAACATATCGTAAACTGTAGTCTATCAGTTTCGATTTATTGGGCAAACAAGTGTTCTTATAAGTCACGGTTATCGTCCACTTTTATGTGGCGTTTACGATTCTCGGTGGGAAAATAATTGGATTTTTGGTTTGATTTTTGATGTACTGAGGTCGAATTATGCTGTGATTCTAAGATCAATTATCCAATTAGCTTATCGCAGATGGGTTGTTACTTAGTCTTGATTAACGCATTAGTTCTTATTGGATACAAGAGTTTTCCGGTATAAAGTTACAAGATACATAATTTGGCTGCTCCTTTAAAGGATTTTTGCTACTATCAAAGGTTGTGATGCATGCACCCTTTAGCTTCCGTAGTTAATCTTACTTCATGCTACTAATTTATAAATAAGAAAATTTTTATGTATCATCATCATTATGTCAGCCAAAAAACGTCCACTGCTGGACATAGGCCTCTCCCAAAGATCTCCACGACGACCGGTCCTGCGCCTCCCGCAGAGGACTTAAGTACAATTCATTTCATGCAAAAAAAAAAACTCAATAGACTTAGATGTAATTTCGTATACAAATGCTTTATGATAATCGCTTTTATCCAGATACTCCACGAGATCGAAACCTTATGCGGACCAAACTGTGGGGCGCAACTAGTAAGAGAGAGATTCTGTATAACAGATACACTAACCTCAAAGCGATAAGCCGCTTTGATATCGAAACACTTATGATATTAGTTTTCAAGTTACATGTAAATTTCGTATTTCCTTTGAAACAGAATCGTCATCGAAACTGAAGAGACCCATTCATCGCTACAACGTGACTGCCAATACTATCAAGTCCCGAGTGCAATCTACATATATTTCACCTTTGATTTCGAGTCTCTATCAAAATCACAGTCAACTTTGTTTTGTTTACAATAATTTTGTTTTTGACAAGTCTATCAAGATCTTATTGATCTTGATATCGATAAGGACTGTGTTGTTCAGCTATAAACGCCCTGTACATGTCATATATCTGCTGATTATCATTATTTTATTATCGTTGTATTCCTGGAAGTTGTAGACATAAGGAGTTGTAATATATTATGTATTGCTACATACATAGAGGGCTATATACGGAGATCTGATTGGACACGATTCAGTCTATGTCTTTTCTATGCCAAATGTTTCAAAGTAATGTAATTTCAAGTTAAACAAAAATTTACTTTATCACAATGTCTAGAAAGTTGATTTAAGAGTGACGATTTTTTTTTTCTTTATAAATTAAAATTAGTGCTGGATCGCAATCCCGCCCAATGGTAAGCAGTGAATCAATCGCTAATGGTAAAGTGCGTTAGTTTATAATTTTTAGTATTCTTGAAAAGTTATTTAAATGTTTGAAGATGTGTAATTGAACGGGAAAGACCGTTGCAAATTGTTCCAGAACCTCGATGTACGCAGTATAAAAGACGAGGCTGCATGTCACTTTGTCTGCCTTTAAATCTCAACCTTATTTTGAAAAGTATCTAATGTTAACTTACCTACTATTCCTGCAAGGCAGCATGAGGTTGTTAACGAGCCAGGTTAATACCGGGCAGGGAGTGACCGGAGGTTTGAGGTTGGCCCTACACCACGCACAATTTTTCAAGCTTTGGGAACACTTGCCGCACCAGAAACCCCCACACAATGGACATACGCAGGGGCCGTAAGTCTGAAACAAAGAAAAATTATTATTAGACTTTTCCGCCACTTATTCTCCCCAGCGAAACAACTAGGAAATGGCAATGGGCGGGTTTTGGGAGACAGTATAATGTAATTTTGATTCACGAATTTTAATTGTGAATTTTAAATTATATCAGAGTTTCTTGAAAGGCTCGTTATTAACAATTTATTATTAATCATTTATTTTGTAGCATCCTTTGAACGCGGAAACATTCCAGTTTGCAAAGGAATTGCTTTATGAAGATTGTTTGAAAATCAAGTTTTATACATAGAACATGGCGGCAACGTGCTTACTTACCTTGGACTTAATAAGCTATTAGAACACCTAAGTTATGCACGGTTGTCTTGTAATCACTTTACACTGACTTGCATACAGTTGGATAAGCTGTGCGGGCTATAAGCGATGCATTCATTACTTATAATGAGCTTCTTAAATAATTGATGACAACCGCTAACATTCATGAGGTTACATAAGACATATTATTATAAGTAAATAACCAATTAATCATTCATAATGTTAATCTGTAACAACTGATAGATGTTAAATGATTTGATTAAATTTGCCTTTTCTATGTTTTAATATAAAATAAAAGAGATAAGAAAACCTATCGATTGAAAAACGTTTTAAAATATCTTTGTCCTAGCATGGTGTATCATATCAATCAGTGCTTATTATGCTGTTTTTTTAGATTGTTATTACTTCACAATTATAAATGGATAATGAGGATAATTATAAACTATAAAAAAAAATTGTTAAAACGACTTTTGCATACCTGGCTGATATTAAAGACATTTAATACAAATTAACTGCTTCTGTTTAGAGTTCATCAAATTACTTATAACATACCGTAACAGTAACGTTTTGCTAACACCAGCGCTACACAAACTTCTAAGTACTAAGAATTTTATCTTCAATACTTTTAATTTGTCTTAGCTAGCCCGCTCTCAGCAAGCACATGATCTTTTATAAACGGTTATTAAGATTGGTTCCCTGTCTCTCTTCTGATGTCATTAACATAAGGTTCTTTGTAAGGGAAACACAGTCTAGGTTTAAATTACACAAGCACACTAGCTTTTTACTATATTTCTAAAGAAATATTATTATTCAAAAACTAAACTAAATTTAAGTATAGTGCATCTTTTTCTTTCTATTTCATTAAGAAAAGGACAGACGATAATATTTTAATCCTGTCAAATTAAGACACATTCCATTGAGAGTTTAGGCGCGATTATAAACATGGCGATCAAAAATACATAAATTTCCGTCAAGCGCGGACTAATTTGACTTGTCTAAACAGACATATTTATGTTCTGTCCTTTTTTTAATGAAAAATAAAGAAAAATATGCACTGAACTTAAATTTGGTTTAGTTTGGGAACAAGTGAATTGGGGCCAATATTAGCTACGATCTTTAAAATTAATACTCATTTTCTCAAGTAAGTTTTAGAATCAAGAGGTAAAATATTGCGTGTCTGCTGTAGATACACAGGCCCTAATTAAGGACTTTCAGTTGTAACTAAATTTCAAAACATTGAAACTTTGTTTAAGTTTAGGAAGCTAAATTTTACTCATGGAACACGTTGAACGTAGAAGCTTAGAATTACTAAGTTTTGCAACTAACTTTGTGTACGAAAATTAGTGATAGAAATGAATAGGATCCACATAAATTAGTTTTATAGACACAAGAGCAGAAATATGATTAAGTTCAAGGGCAAAAGATTACGAGTCACGTTCTAAAGACCGGGAACTAAATAAACTAGCATCCGTAACAAAAAGGGTTTAAATAAACCGACACTTGGCCCATTTTCGCACGGAGTACGGATGTTCATTAATCTCTTTGATGAATATTTAATAAACGTGCTTTAACTGAGATATAGGGTTTTAGAATCATTCGTAGGTTTTCCCCTGTACATAGCCTTGCTTGGAACAAAAAAAAAAAAAAAAAACAATCTAATTTTTGTTTAAATATTGGGTTAAACTGAGAGATCTCGTGTTAATAAATTTATTTCCATACAAATAGTTAAAATTATCTTCATTATGTAATGTTTAGATTAACATAATATTAGGAATAACTAAAACCCAATCTCGTTACCGTAGTACCGAAAGTGCAGACTCCTATCGTATTCATGAGTCTCCCAACGATTTCACGAAGGTCTTGCCTTCGATTTCATCTTGACAGATCAAAACTAGTTAAAACGTCAAAGATACGAACGAAGAACGTCACTTACCCAGAACTTTCCTCTGACAATACTAGTATCAACAATAAACGTATTCCATTTTATTATAAAACGAAATCTAACTATAGTTCTAGTCTGAACCTTTGAGTCAGCATTTGAATTTCGAACATTAATTAGATAAATGCTAAGTCCTCAATACTAAAGTAACAACTTAGTATCGAACAAAGCGGTCATTTTTAAATAAAGAATTGCATTTCTATAATGGGTAGATTCATAATTCAAAAAATAGTTAGGTGGTTTAAACCTGTGCCAAACAAAATCATTGTTTGCTAATAAAGGGGATCCTGTTGAAGTAAAAATCCTTACCTGTATAGGTTCCAGGCATATACTGCATTCTGCGAATCTTGATAAAATTTCATCACAGTTGCGACAGCTGCATTGAGCTCCATGGCTTTCCTCTACATATTCCACTGATGATGACTCGACTAACACTGTTTGCTCTGTGGACAATAAAGAACGATTTGTTATTTTAAAACGAGATGGATGGCAAACTGTGAATTAAAAGTAAAAAAAAAGTAGTTTAATATTTATTGACATTTTGAATGCCTTACACGGTTTCTGGAACTCGTATGCGTTTGTCAGTTTTAACTTTCAATTAAGCTATCTATCTATGCAAATAATTATATGCGTAAAGTTTAGTGTTTATTTAATTAATTTATTCTCTTCTTTCTTTTTTATTCTCTCTCCGTTTCTGTTTCAGCCTCGATAATTGAGTTAAACAGGATTAACATAGATGACGTAATGGTATATCTCCGATCTTTAAAAAGGAATTGTTGTGTGTGTGACAATCCTGTCCATGACGTGTCAAGATTTGTCTTTATTTAATAATTGGGTCATCTATGATGTAACAAGATGCAAGTAAATTTTTAATAAGAAGTTTGATGTTCAAAATGAAAATGACGCACAGAGTTAAATTGAACCAGATCTAAAATGTCAGAATATTATATTTACTACGGTGAACTTGACTCTTTATTGAATTAATTAGTGAAAGCTATTATTATATAAGAACGATTAACATGCAAAGCAATTTCCAATTTATATGTGCCACTACGTTTCTTTATTATTGCAATTCTAATAATAGAGCTATATTCTTGTATAATAACGTTACTGCTTTGTGTTACACGAATGCGAGTAAGTACTTGTGTGGTGCAATGCTTTAGCTTGGAATTATATGAAGGTGTGTGGCAGTAGAATAGTAAAGAGTTTTGAAAGGGAAAAGGGTTTTGTTTGCTGATCCATTACAAACAAAAAAAAGGCATTGTATTGTCTCATTAAATAATAATTGGAAATCATATACACGTGGTTCCTGATCCTAAATAACTAAAAAAGAGAAGGTTGCTTTTTATATGAATCTTTACGTTCAGAGAAAACCCTTGCCAGAAAATTAGGATTCACCTTCAAATATGGGACCAAAAATTGAAGTCCAACTCTAATTATTATCTAATATTTTGTAATTATTCTATATTGTGATAAAATTCAAGTACCTATTTTATAACAAAGAAAGCAGTGTTGACCACGTTTATCTGAAGTGCTTGTTCCTTTCTGGTAATGTATATATAATGATGCACCTTTTTGCAGATAAATTGGAGTAAGCGATTCCAATACGATTGACATCGATAATGGCATTTTATCGATAGGTTATTATAGGAATATCCATATAATTCTACAGCTGTGAATATCGTAATACTAGAAAAGCAAGCCACGCGAGGATATATTTCTAGAGGATTTTCTATTCAGTAATAAATCCAACAGTGCTGTTTATAAGATTGCTTCTTCTTCTTGTTCTTCTTCAGCCTATGGATGTCCACTGCTGGACAAAGGCCTCTCCCAAGGCTTTCCACGCTGACCGGTCTTGTGCTGCCCGCATCCATCGGCTTCCCGCGACCTTCACCAGGTCATCGGTCCACCTTGTTGGGGGCCTCCCTACGCTGCGTCTTCCAGTACGTGGCCGCCTCTCCAGAACCTTACTGCCCCATTGGCCATTTGTTCTACGAGCAATGTGCCCTGCCCACTGCCACTTCAGTTTAGCGACTTGCAGAGCTATGTCGGTGACCTTGGTTCTCCTGCGGATCTCCTCATTTCTGATTCGATCACGCAGAGAAACTCCGAGCATAGCTCTTTCCATTGCCCTTTGTGTGGCTCTGAGCCTTCGTATGAGGTCCATTGCTTAGTTAATGGAATATAAGTGAGTACTTTTCATTAGCTTCCTATGCTTTTATTAATGAGTTAAGGTATAGTATGTAACAGTAACTATTTAAAGTTAAAATTACTTCACAATATTGTTTTGCATGTAGACAAAAAATAACACTGCAAAAATCTTTAAAAAATGTGATATTTTAATGGATTTTATAACATCATTGTCCATGGACATGATGGAAATAAAAACAAAAAAAAAGTTATTATATTTTGCTTTTAACTAAAGATATTTGAATAGAAATAACGATAATAATGGTCATTGTATAGATGTAGTATATAAAAGTTTTTCAATTGCTGTTGATTTTTTGTGTTTTCAAGAACTTGGAAAAGAATTGGTTCACAATACTTGAGCTCATAATCTGCGCTCACACAGCGATGATATCAACGTCGTAACGTCATTTCGTGCTATATTTATAATGGTTTATGATACTGGTGTAATGGTTTTAGTATCAAGCTTGAAAAAGGTAGAAATGTCTCAAATATCTTAGGAGTATCATGTTGTGATCGCCAATTCCAATGATACTCAATAGGGCAAGAATCAAATGGAAAATGGAGGAAGTGTTTTTCTACGTATAACATTAAGATGACAAATTCCCAACACTACCTAGTAAACGCAACAGTAGGCCTAGTATGAGTTTTCAATACGAAACACGATCGTCGATATCGAGCGCGTTTGGCGCTCTCATTGGTTGAGAGTTCTTACGACCTTGAAGCGGGCCAATCGCCGAGTCAAACGCGCTCGATATCAGCGATCGAGTTTCGTAATGAAAACTCATACTAGGCCTACAGTAAGATATGAAGCAACAGTTAACTATGTCAGTCGAAAGAGATAGGATGCAAACCGAGTCTAGATGAAAATCTAGGCGATTATAAAACGTACTGAAGGTCTGTCTGAGATATTTTGGTATTTAAATTAGTAATCAAGGTTAGATTAACCTTAAGAAAAGAAAATGCAATTTTTGTAGAAAGGTTGGACGTAGGAGTTTTAAACAAATTGTTGAATACTAAAGTTCACTTTAGTGAACTTCCCACACGAAGGTCTACAATCATCGAAACCAAAATAGAAAAAAGAATATTTAGCATTTGCTGTTACACTGGCAACAGCAAAGTTGACCTTGGATACGAAACACTAAAATGGAAATATTAAATCGTCATCAATCATTGGTAACTGTTGACTCTGAACTCATAAATATTTATCATATTTTTATTATAAAACGAGATTTCTAGATAAATACCGGTTTCTTCAACGACGTCAATACAATCATTAACAATTTTGACTACAATACCGAACACACAGAATTGAACAACTGTAACATAAAAGATGACTTGAAAATACAATACAGACAAACTTACAAGACGTACGTATTTGAGCCGAAGAAATAATGTAATGTATTACCTTCATTAATATTAAAAATCAAGAATAATGTAAAGTAAACGATAATAAACGAATACCAAAGTACTGTTTCAGATGATAACAGATGAATTTGTACCTAACAATGTATTATTTCAAAAAAGTCGTGGTGGACTAGTGGTTAAAACACCAGCCTCTCAAGTATGAGTGCGCGGGTTCGATTCCAGGTCAGGCAAGTACCAATGTAACTTTTCTAAAGTTATATGTACTTTCTAAGTGTATCTTGGACACCAATGACTGAAGGTGAAGGAAAACATCTTGAGGAAACCTGGACTTTATAAGTCTGAAATCGCCAACCCGCATTGAGCAAGCGTGGTGATTACGCTCAATCCTTCTCTGTATGAGAGGAGACCTGTGCCCAGCAGTGGGACGATAAAAAGGTTGTTGATGATGAATATATTATTTTGGTCAAACAAGATCATTGTCGATGCTGATAGTCTATTTTGGCGCTTTTTTGTGGACTCATGCAAAGAGAGCTTATAGACGATACTGTGGGTCAATGTTATTATTAAAACGCACATCATTCGTAGTAATAATATCAACATTGTAAACATATTTATACTGATCTGAAAGCTGCTTTGACGGCACTTCGGCTAACCTGAACTTTCCTCACATCGGATGTATAAAAAATAAACAAAACCCTTTAGTTTATAGGCGTGTAACAAACTCGTAATTATGTAATAAAATATTCATTTAACAGGTGAAGATTGTAAATGTTATAATGGTAGTCAGAATGCATAATGTATTGAACGTGAAATATATTGGAACCATTTGGCCTAGAAACTTAAAGTCATTTACAAGGCTAAGTATTGAAATTAGCATTAATAGCAAAGTAATTATAATTATGTTACTCAAAGAGAGCGAATTAAATTCTAAATTGCATGTTTAAGCAACAGAGAGTAAGATTTGTATGTAATAGGGATGTTTCCTGGGTAAAAAAAAATTATTCTATTTAGTCCGTCATTCTGATTATAGAAAAATATTGGATACGTATTTTTTGTTTTATCTAATCAATAAAAATTGACAAATATAAAAGGCACCAAAGATCAGGAGTGGTGGCTGGTGACGTCACTGGGCGCTAAAAAGCGTAGTGTGCAGTGACGTCACACGAGTTTTCAACGGACTGTGTCGTCTTCATTTTTTGTTTATAGGAAAAAAGAAAGAATACGTGTCTAATGTTTTTGGAAACTGACTGACGGACAATTTTTTTTTTAAGCTATTACCCTATAGCGATAGATTCTCTCCGATAACGTAACAAGCAGCAAAAACTATAAAAATAAGAAAGACTAGATCACTGGACGAACTGATCGCCAGCTAATTCTGAAACTCAAAACTATTTAGGGAATGTGGCATATAGTCGTTCCTTGTGGAAGCCCTTGGAATCGAATAACGACCGTGGACATCCTTTGACTGATTTCATGACAAACAACCTGGCCTAGTTATCAGATGAGGAGGCCAAGCAAATTAGAATTATCCTTAGTAATAAAAAGCTATATACATTGCATCATTTTAATACCACAGCAGTCAAGGCTAACTGTCAATTACATCATAATGTATGATCTACTAGGTCAAACGCTTATTCGTAATTTTTGCGCTAACCGAACGGAATTCAACCGTCTTACAAAAAAATTACAGCGATCTTAGAAATATTTTTGAGGTAACAAAAGATATTAGAAACTGTTACAAATCGGTTAATAAGCTGTTGAATATGGTGTAAGTAATTATGATTAAATTGTGTTGAGAGAAACTGTTGGAATTATTGAAAATATGGTCATTATTTCAGTTGAAATATTTAATGTTATTTTGCGGTTTTTCTAAAACAAAAACGCCGATAATATGTTTGATAGTTTTAGTGGAAAGTCACTGGAACTAACAAAAGTGGCTAACATTTGAAGGATAACATTTAATTTCTGGGGCTTTACATAATCTATTATCTTTATATAACTCGTGTACGTTTATTAAATGCTTTGAGTACTTTTAATTAAATGAATAATTCTTTGATATGTTTATTTATAAAATATATATTAATAACATACTCGTAATAATCAAGTTACTGCGACAGTTTTTGAAGGCATACCAGCATCCCAAATTCGTAAAAAATCAATCTCTTGAAGTATATTCATGTAATATTTCATCCATTGCTGAATATATTTAAAAAAATCTATGTACTCGACAACGTAAGTAACGCCATGGATGTGGTTTGTACTGTCCGTATGATAGCCATTTCTATTGATAGTTTGTTACGAAATCAACGCACTGAGTAGTTTGTAATATCAGAGATGGCTCATTAAAAATGAGTAAATTTATAATAATATTCTGAATACGTAGCCATGTAAGGCAATCCTTACCCACATACATATTGGAACGTGACTCAGCAGTTGAAACTGAAATTGGAGCCATTACATGAACGGGATTTACCAACGTATATTATTTATTAATGTCAAGGATGCGTGACGAATGTAACTTTTATATGGGAGGCTTAAACAACATTAATTTTATCTGAGAAAGTTAAATTGAATTTTATAGACATGAATGAAATAACAACTAGAATAGATGTGAATGAGAAAACCTAGTCTTTTTCAGGATCGGAAACGATAGGTACCTAAGTCATAATGATTTCACTATTGATTGGATTCAAAATACAACCACAATTCTGAAATCAGTGAGAATGTATAAAGCAGAAGCATTTTATTTTTTACTATAGTTAACTATGGGCTTGAATGAAGGTAGCTCTAGAATACGACGCCTGGAAAATTTTTAGGGAGGCCTTTGCTCAGTTAGTCGTGGGATAGCTTAGAGTCAGTAAAAATAAAATTATGTTTCAATGATAAAAGTCATACAAGTCAAAACTAATACACATTGCATTTTTTGCTCTCTGACTCTTTGATTACTTACCTTGATAGTTTCTGTCCATAACTTGTTATAGGTAAGCAGAGGTCAAAGTCCCAGTTAATATTGTTGAACTTCTTAACAAAGAATCATTACAGCCAATCATGATGCATGTTGATTATGTTTTATTGAAGATAAAAATAGAACCTTTGATTAATGCAATTGTTTGATTAAAGGAAGGTTGGAAAGAACAATCTCGTTCATATATGGCTACAAAATCTTAATCACAATGGGAACATAAAGACTTCCTGAATCAGTCTGTGTCATATCTACATCATCATTTAGGTCAAAAGGTTCGTCTTCATCTATTACTGGACATACGTCTGCAAAAAGCTACTTCAATGTATTTCCAGTCAATTTCTAGGGCTTTCATCAGGTCATCGGTCCACCTAAAGGCCGACTCCAACGCCATATCTACGTGTTTTTGATTAATCAATAAACTCAGCGTTAGTGATTTTAAGTCTGGTATTTTGCCCAGTTAATTCAACCCTAGCCTTTTTTCAGAGTAATAGAGTAGTGAAAAAAAAAATAATTCAGAGTTTCCGAATGTCTGTGTGCCACTTTCCTTAGGGAAACATTTTTATTCGATTTATCTTGCATCCTGCCGGTGTGGCTGGGTCATCGCCACTTTAATCTTTCCAAGTTTACTATGTCCTTCATTACTGAATATTTAAAGTAACTAAATCCACATTTGGGAAACCTAAATATGATGAACACTACCTAACCCAGTACACTGATAGACAAAGATTCCATTCAGTAATAACTTTTCCTTTTGGCAGTTGAATTGGCGGTTTTTTTTCGAAAGAATGAAACCTTAATTTTCAATTGACTGTTACAGTACCTTGTTGAATTTAAATGACAATCAAAGTTAGCCTACTTTTATGTACTTTAACGTCATATACTGCGGTTTCATATTTTATGACTGTTATTAATGTTGGGGAAAAGTGTCACCAATATCGTATGCGTAATAATACTCACAGGATAAAAATTGTTTGTTACTTTATTGTAGGTAATTATGAAATTATATTATGCTGAAATAACTAAAAGTTACGATGTGTTAAAACCGAAGGACTTCTTTGGCGTGCAAATGTTTACTGTTCAACATAGTTGGGAAAAATTGGAAATAAATTAATTTCTAGTGGAATTTAAGTTTTTTGGAATTAAAGTTTGTAATAAGATAAACTTAATACCATATTTTCTTTTTCTGTCAAGTTCAATAAAATCTTTGGTATATAAAACATGTAGCAGAAATTTTAGTCCCCGAGTACTTACTGACCGAAAATCATCAAAAGAAAAATAAAACTAATTACAATTTTTAATCAAAGTAAGCTTTAAGATTGTGAGAAATATCGCAGCAGACAGGGTAAAGTTGGAAAGAGGGAAGAGGGAACTTTCTAGGCCAGGCAGTGGGTTAGCACAGGCTAATAATATTAATTATTATCATTACTTGGAAACATCAACATCTGCTTAGAATTTTCAGGTCAGCTGCCATAGTGATAATTGTTCAAAATGATTAAGAGGTTATTTCATATATAAAAGAGATTTTTAAACTGTCCAGTCGTTTCTTGAAAACAGTTTAGTTTAAAAGAAAGAAATAAATAAAAGTTTCAGTTTCTTATATGCTAGGATGCCACCATTAAAATTCCGCGAAAGATCTAGTCACCGTGATATAAGTTTTTTGACGTCATTTTAATGAGCCATATTCTTGGATATTTCCAGTAATCAAAATAATATTAGGCGAAAATCTAAGCCTAAAAGATAACATGTTATTTGCTTATATAAACATACCGGTACTTTACTCATTCAGACAACAATGAGACATAAAAGATCTTCTCAGTATTATGACGTATCATGTGTTCATAGACGTACAGGTTGTGACATTACTGATAATGATCTAAACGTTGATTCACAAACCGGTGTGGGATGACGTGTGCAAGATTTACATCAGATCTATGGAGAAATTTCCTGGTGTAAATGTTTTTGACTAAGTAAAGAGATTGTCCTTTCAAGAAAAAATACGATTTATTTTGATAAGGATTTCCAACGAATGTATGAGTGAGTTAATCCATGCAGAATTTCCTATTGTATCATATTTTTCTTTGTATTAAGTAAGGACTGTTTAAACATCATGTTTGTTTTTATCGTATTATGAAAATATCGACAAATGACTGATTATAAGTGAAGGAAAACATCTTGAGAAAACCTGGACTTTAAGTCTGAGATCGCCAACCCGCATTGAGCAAGCGTGGTGATTACGCTCAAGCCTTCTCTGTATGAGAGGAGACCTGTGCTCAGCAG
Source organism: Sesamia inferens (assembly GCA_037179545.1). NCBI lineage: Eukaryota > Metazoa > Arthropoda > Insecta > Lepidoptera > Noctuidae > Sesamia > Sesamia inferens. The sequence continues at coordinate 3,233,880 of CM073939.1, read as the reverse complement.
TGGAATGAAAAAAAGTTGACAATAATGAAAATATCGTAGTGTTTTGGGAGTTTTCAATAAATATTTTCTTGTTTTATTTTTATTGTGTTGCTTGTGTAATGAAGATTAAGACCACGTATTTATAATTATTTATTTTTTTTATAAATTGCAATCAATATTTAGTGTTAAAAAGATGGATAGAATAAGAAATTAGTAGGTACATAAGAGGAGATCTGAAAGTGACACCGGTAGCTGAAAAGTTATTTGGAAAAAAGAGGAAAAACTCGGTTATAAGAATACAAGATATTTCGATTCATTCTGAATGAATGAAGTATGAATATCAACATAACTTTAGCGTATCGTCGAAACATTTTCCTCAGTTTATCGATAATCACCCATAAAAACATCTTTTCAATTGACTTTTAACACGATAGATAAGTCGACGACATACAATTGTTCGAAATAACGGTGTAACCATAACTACGCCTATTGACATTCGTATTTGAATGTCATGATGATCAATTAACCGCGTGATTCGTCTCTTCGTCACGTTACCCTGAAGAAGAACCTGTTAATCGGTTAAATTTATCGTAATTCGTGAATCATGTTTTACTTGAACACTCTTGATTCGATTTGCACATAATATAACTTTGATGTTATATCGGCATCTCAATACGTTATCTTATATTTAATGCATTTAAGTGGAAGCATTTACTGGCTGTTGATTACCTCCTCTCTGTGAGAGGGCGTGGGTCCAATGTAGATAAGTAATTTTTGACATGATAACGTCTATTAAATCGGTATGCTGGGAGTCATTCGCGAAAACTGCGTAACGGCCGAATCTGACGCTACACGGAGTCCACGCCTACTAAAACTAACCTTAGCCTTGTAGCTTTAGAGTGCAATATTATTTACCTAAAAGCACAGTTGTAAACAATTAGTAGCAGTTTTTCGCATACATGATTAAAGCATTGATAGCCGAGTGGTGAAACGCTCGGATTAATATCGACTCACTCAAGAGGTGCCGCGGATCGATTCCTGACGGCAACGGACGTTTTTTATCCTTTTTAATTTTTAATTTTTTAATTTTTCTTTTTCTTTTTGCTTTTTTTTTTATTTTTTAGAAAATTTAAACAAACTATTAAATAAAAATATAAATGTTATACATTACTTTATTTTAAATAATTTCATTGCACCCAGAAAAAATTACCATGTAATAGACGTTATCACGTTCAAATATCGGCAGTAGACGGAGTTCTACAGACAGCCATTTTTATTTTTTTTTATAAATTATATACTGGTACTTGACCGCAGTCCAGCCTGATGGTCTAGTTTATTAAGAGCATATTATCTCTAGCCTTGAAGACATTTAAACTGTAGTCAGACGGAAAAACCGCTGCTGGCAAATTTTTGCGAGGTGAAACGCTTCGTCCGGATCGTTGTGGTGTCAATAATGTCACATGTTTAAAATTTTTGTTTTGTTCTGGTACGTGTCGGTTTCCTCGGGATGTTTTCCTTTACCCTTATAAGGGTAATAGAATGTATGATTAAATAGTCTATTAATTATTACTTAACTTTTAGCAACGTGTATGAATTGAGAAGAAGGTCACAGAACTGCAGTGGAATATGAAGTTTTCTGATTTTTGTGTTGTTCCCTCGAGATACCTATATCTATAGGGAAAGCCGCTTGAAACGTGATATGTTTATCTGATTACAAAATCTGGCCGCAGGCGAGACCAATCGGTCGTTTTGTGGTTTGCAATGCAACTGGTATTTGTATGATAATAACGTTCACAACTTTTGGAGTTAGAATAGGCGTTTTTTGTTTTCATGTGAAAAAAACCAAACGTGAAAAGTTTACGGTTTTCTGAGTTTTCGCAAAGTTTAAGATCCTATTAATATATTATTCCAATGTTTGTTAGGATGCTTACTCAAAATTTCTAATTATAGAGTATTATTTAAATTCTGTTAGAATTTAAGAAAATTTAATCTTAAAATGGGGTTATATTGAGTTTTTTTAGTTCAATGTATGTAGACAAACAATGAACAATTCATTGATCACCCAAATAACAAAGGAAACGACCCAAAACTACAACTAGGCTTTGAGGAATAACAATGCTTTTGAGACCGTTGATGCATCTATTTTACTAAGTTCATCGTTCAGTGTTCCACTGCGTTTTCCACAAAACCGTCAAAAGTTAACAAAGGCATCTTTTGTTAAATTGTTTGCTTGTTCCATCCATTAAGGGTTGTCGTCACAAAGGTTTGTTAAGTAAAGTTCTCAGTTGAAGCAGTACTTGCTTGAAAGAGAGCGAATTCATCTGGAATCTTGATTACACTCTTACTTGTGGACCATTACTGAGGTCCTTTCCTGGCCAGAGTCGAGCTTCTCAAAATTTTCCTATGGCCTTTCAAGTTAAACTAAAGAATTACTTTTCGTAGTTAGGAACGGGAAAAGTTGTGAAAATATTAATAATAAAATATTTTGTTATTATTCATGAGTTAAAAACGATCATACAGTAGAATTATTCAATAAAAAGGTGATTACAGAAATGCAGTGCACAAAAAAATAGCTTACATAAAAAAAAAACATAATTAATGTGAAGGCATGAGGAACAGGGAGTAAAGTACCCTCATCGTCCATAGAAAAGGGGTGACCCTCAGACGGGTATTATGTCTGACGTTAATGTTGGGGAGTTTTATGTATGCTAATGGTACGGTAAACTCTACTTGCGAGATGTAGAATTCGTGTGACGTCAGTAAGACGCGTTGTTTATTTGTGGCGTTTCTAGGTACCGCTACAATTAATATCTTTCTATAACGTTATTCGTTCCATAAAGAGGTTATAAAAGTATTGCGCATGAGTATCTGATCAATCAACGTGCGTACACGTGACTTTTTACCGTTATTTTTGTAGACTCGTATGTAACTGTAGCTGTAGACGGAGCATAAGAAGCCTGTATTGACATAGTTTTCTAAAATATATTTGAAGTCCTAATGGCCTGTGGTTTGTTTATGTCTGAGTTTTCTGATCTTGATAACTGTTGAACATGAATTAAGAGATGCATTAAATACTACTTTTGCTAAAGTCAGATTTTAAATTATGCTCAAATCCGTATCATTGGCATTTTTTCAGCTATGTTAAAATTAGCGCCCAGTTTAAGAAGAGGCATATGAATTTTATATTTTTTTTTAGTTATTGAATGCGATGTCTCAGTAGATTAAGATGAAGATAGAATGGCGAACATGACTGCTGTTGAAAGGACTAGCCCACAATAAAAATAGATAGATGAAGGAGAGGATGCCTTTGCCCAGCTGTGGGATATCATGGGCCCTATTTCATTTCATTTTATTCTATTTACAAAGAAAAAAGCCACCGACTTTTATACTCTTAAAAACTAGATCGATCAACTGCGCTGAACTCGACAACTTGTATCCAACTTCAAGGTAAAATAAAAGGTGTGATTCATTGAAGTAACTTCCAATGCTATTACTGACGTCATAAGATATTACAGCAATCCCCTCAGAAGGCAATACTCTATGTTCAGGTCATATGGTTACATGACCTTTCGATGAAACCTAAGTAGATTTCTTCGCAGGGAAAGGGAACGGTGCGTTGATAGGTGGCTAATATTGCTGTTCGTCAAATAATATGATTATGATTTCTACCTTTATAATTTGTAATTATAATTAGTGCTTGACCGCAATGCTAAGCGCCGATGGTAAGCAGTGATGCAATCGTTGATGGTAAAGCGCGCTAGTTTATTAAGGACCTTATCACTCAAAAAAAAAAAAAACTGAGTGAATAGAAAGGAAGACGGCAGCTGAGTAAGGTGATCCAGTGTTAATCCCAACAACACGACCAAAGATGCTGCGCCAGAGGGAAATTGATTTGGGGACCCTGCACGAACAAACTCCCAGACTAAATGCTCAGACCCGTCCTCCGTACGGCTTCACCAGACATCATGCCGGAACACGACGAATCGCTTGGCGGCATGACTTAGACTCAATCAAGTTCTAGCTATCCAGAGCTGATTTTTCCAATGACAGATATTTTTTAAGAGTTTTGAAACTTTACCCATACAAAATCTGTCAAACGTGAATTTTATTCCACAATTAAAAATTATCTATCAATTGAAATATAAGGTGTAAATATTAAACAATGTGAATGCCCGTGTTCGACTTTAATTCTCGAATTTATTTATTTTCTTAGGTTGAAAGAAAAGAAAGAAAGAACAGAATACATGACAGATATATAGATAAATAAAGACAAAGAAAAAACCTTCCCAGAAGATGATTTTTAGTGTCTCAGTCTTGGATACTCTCCAAGACTGAGACACTAAAAATCATCTTCTGGGACACTTCACATACCGTCAATCTCCACATTCTCTCCACTGGAAGTGTCATCATCTGTCCTCCTGTCCATCATTATTCTGATGCTGCGGTCTCTACAATCGTTGAATGATCTCTTCTCTGTCACCGAATGGAACTGCAGACAAAAAAAAATCATGTTAATAACAAAATATACCTACATATACTTTACTAGCGGCCACCAACGACTTCTTTCGCGTGGAGGTAGTTATGTTCCGCTCCTTTTGGTCACAGCGTGATATTATATAGCCTAAAGCCTTCTTGGATTAATGGGCTGTACAACCCAAAAAGAATTTCTCAAATCGGACCAGTACTTCCTGAGATTAGTGCGTTCAAAGAAACAAACCTCTTCAGCTTTATATATTAGTATAGATTCTTACCACCTTGCACATGACTATAATCGTCTGAATTAATATTGAAAGAATTAAAGGTATATTATTCCGTAAATGATTATTTAAATGATAAGAAGAGCTGGTCGCTCTGATTAACACAGGACAATGTTTGTGTTCTTTCTCCGGAATTAGCTTACTGACATGTTATATTATGAGTTCATATAATTCACTTTTTTACAATACATAAATATGTAAGCTGTCACGCCCATTATGCCGGGGGTTTTATTGAAGTAATAAGTTTTTAGTTATTTACATTATATATAAATAATTTCAATAATTTCATTATTGTTGTATTTTCTTGTGTTCATCATTATACATAGTATTGTATAAAGTCATGTGTTTTTTTTAATGAACAGACAGCTGTGTTGCTGGGGAGTTTGTTCCGCCACTTCTTCCCAGCGAAAGCACTAGGAAGTGTCGATGGGTGGGTGTTTTGGGGGACTGTCTTATGTAATATTGACGTTCAAAAAGTGCTGATTCTCAGCCTAATTTAAATAAATGAATTTTGATTTGGTTTGATTCGATTAAAGTTATTTACTTGTATACATCAAGAGGTATGGACACAATTACAAAAAATATCTGAAAGAGATAAGTCACCGATATTAAGGTACACAATTATTGAAGCGTCTGAATAATTATGTTTATACTAAGTTTTAAAATAGACTTTAATTATAATCTTTTTTATGAAGTTAACAGTGATAACAGTTGAGTAACGCAAATTCTTAACTTTAGCAGTCATGTATAATTGCATAAAGGTACGTAAATGTTATATTTGGGTTTGACTTTAACATAATGTCTATAAACACGAACACGCCTGTTATATAATAATAGTTAATTTCGTAATTGTAGTGACAATATTAATTAAATTATCTTGTGAAACATTACAAATGTTTGTTAAGTTTATTACTACCTACTAAGACGATTTTGTCTAAAGGTTGTCTGTATATTAAACTTTGTTTAACATTAGTTTCATCTTAATTAACATTCGGGTTTGTTTTTTTAGATATTTCATTAAAGTGACCAGATTTGTTTTAGTTTCTATGGTCATTATCATTAAGACCTTTTTTACTGCTGGTAGATTGTTAATGAATTCATACGGTTGTCCTATCTTAACATAATTTATGTATTACCTCCTCTGAATGAGAGGAAGTGTGTTGTAATCTACTACGCGGGCTCAGTGCAAGTTGCTTGATGTCACATGTTTTGACATCTAGCAACTTGCACTGCATGGAGCAGTGGTGTTTAAATGATTTTCAACAAAGTAATACGTCTATCTGGGTGCCCACTCTTGATACATTTTTGATCGAAGATCGAGGCCGATACTAGTTCTACCATAGTTTCTATGTTCTGTCTTATTCATATTGATCATATTCAGATAAGTTGTCAGTCCCTTTGTTCAGCCAGTAATAATAATAATAATAATATCCAGGATATTAATAAAAAAAAAAAAAAAAAAAAAAAAAGGCAACACGTACGTCAACATATTCTGCTAATATATTTTTCGATTTCATTATATTTTACAGTACTTATTATACACAAATCAAAGGATATATAAAAAAAAAAAACCAAAGGAACTAACAGAATATCCATACTTTTTTAACAAATATAAACAATATAAATTTAATGAAGAAAATCAGCCGAACCGCAAGTGACATGACAGGTGTCACCGCACCACAAAAACTGCAATAATGAAAATAAAATAACAAATAATGTTGACAAGATCTGCCGCGAGACAACGTGCACGCCCACCATCTCCGGACTCGTTGCTCAGCTCCGCCTCGCCGCCGCCGGTCTCCAGCGCCACTGTAAGTGCTGTGACGACCCCGGCCGCGGCAGTTGCGTCGAGCTCGAGCGACGAGTACTTCTCTCCGCCGACGACGCCACCACCTGTTCGCCGACGGGGAGGACACCGGCCGCCGGACCGCTTAGGACCTCGAGGCCCATCGGCTTCTGACAGGGTCCCAGCTCCCGGCGGAAGTGTGCAGCGCATGAGATGGACACAATCCATCAACGAAAATGTCATGCGCTCATACTATGGGGCTACAGAGGGAGGAAACAACCTGACCGCGTACCGTGTTCGAATGCTCTCTCTGTTTCAGGTGCTTGAACCAGCTGTCAACGTTTCGGCTCAACGACTGTCGGATCAGGTACGGGTTATCCAGCGTAATCATATGTTGGATGATACTGTGCTTGATCGCCTGCGAAATGAAATGCAGAGTAGCCGTGTCATTGCTCACCAATCGCAAACTGCGGAGATACCACCGCAGTCAACAAACTATGCTGACGAGAGGAGTAATGATAGGGCTACAAATGTAAGTACCCAGTGCAATGAGGAATTAAGGAATGCTTTGGAGGCTGCGATTCGGGAATACCGTTACATGTCGGCAGAAATTAGACCACGCCTGCCACGTTTGCCCATGCATAACAGAAATAGGGCACTGATGGCTGCTCTGGATGCGCAGTTATCAAATTATTTTGATACCTGCGAGGACCTCACTGATACTCATTCAATCCTGTACTGCGCAGCTGTAGCAGCTTGTCGTGTAGCTCATGTCAAATTTCACAGTGACTCCAGAGCTTCACGACCGAAACCAGCAGTACCAGCTTGGCAGCACAGGATTGAACGTCGTATTGGTGAGGCCAGAGCACTCATCGGTAAACTAATCTGCTTCAGGGAGGGTAATACTCGTCCTAGAGTGATGCGCTTTGTGAGGCGGGCATTCTCAGGTACAAATACCAGCCCTGAGAATTATATGGCCCGTGTCACGGAGCGCATCGACTTCCTGAAGCAGAAAGTTTATGCATGGGCGAACCGCATTCGTCGATATAAACGACGAGTAGAACGGTACACCCAGAATCGCACCTTCCAGAGCAATCAAAGGTGGGTTTATAGGGACTGGGAACAACCAGAACAAGGTGTGGCTGACACGTGCCTACCGGATGATGATGCCATGTGCTCATTCTGGCGCAGTATCTGGTCGGTACCTGTCAGTCACACTGAAGGTGACTGGGCTCGGGATGTCGAGCGAGCCTGCGATACAATACCTGAAATGGGGGCTATCACCATCTGCCCCCAAGATGTAGCTCGTGCAGTCCGTCCGTTACCTAACTGGAAATCTCCAGGACCGGACGGGCTGCATAACTTTTGGATAAAATGGCTTCCAAGGTCGCACGCTCGCTTGGCATCTCAATTCCAGACTGCCTTAGTGTCTGGTTCGTTACCTCAGTTCCTAACTACTGGAATAACCCACCTGCTCCATAAATCAGGTAGCACCGCGGAACCCAAAAATTATAGACCGATCACATGTTTACCGACGGTCTATAAAGTTCTTACATCCATTTTGAAAACTAAAATTAACAAACATATTGACAGCAACGCTATCATGTCTGCCTCTCAAAATGGATGTAGGAGCGGGTCCCGCGGTACTAAGGAGCTACTCCTCATTGATATGACCATCAGCCAACAAGTTCGTCGTTCCCGAAAGGATCTTTCGACATGTTGGATAGATTATAAGAAGGCCTATGACTCAGTGCCACATACATGGCTCATGCGGGTGCTGGAGTTGTATAAAGTGGATACAACTCTACGCACCTTCCTGATGACGTGTATGGGGCAATGGAGGACAGTCCTTCGCTATCCAGGATGTCGAAATATTCAGGGGAATAGCGAACCGATAAGGATCGAGCGAGGTATATTTCAGGGCGACAGTTTGAGTCCGCTTTGGTTTTGCTTAGCATTGAATCCTCTAAGCACACTATTGGAGGATTCAGGTCTAGGCTATCGGTTGAGGAGAGGTGGTCAGGTTATATCGCACCTCCTTTACATGGATGATCTGAAACTTTTTGCTCCCAACAATTCACAACTGAAGGAGCTACTGAAAATTACTGAAACTTTCAGTAGCTCCATTAGGATGGAATTTGGTGTGGACAAATGTGCGGTCATGCATGTAAAGCGGGGAGAGATTATGGAATCCGTGGGAACCCAACTCACGAGTTCCATAAACCTTAGAGCCCTCTCCGCATCCGAAACCTATAAGTATTTGGGTATGTCGGAAGCGTTGGGCATCAATGTTACTGACATGAAGCAATCGTTGAAGGAACGCTTCTTTGGCCGCCTGAAAAAAGTACTTAATAGTCTTCTATCAGGCGGAAACAAGGTGCGCGCTTTCAACGGTTGGGTCATGCCGGTATTGATGTACTCTTTCGGCATACTCAAATGGACTCAAACCGAACTTGACGCCCTGGATCAGAGGGTCCGTACGCTGCTGACTGCAAATCGATTGCATCACCCACGATCATCGGTTATGAGGCTGTATATCCCGCGAAAATGTGGAGGTCGTGGCTTTTTAAACGCTAAGACCCTCCACAATCGCGAGGTATGCAGTCTCAGGGAATATTTTCTAGAAACCGACGTGGGGATGCATCGAGATGTGGTCGCGGTTGACAAGGGCCTTACTCCGCTCTCCTTGGCTAAAGAGAACTGGCGTAAACCAGCAGTGCTTGACACCAATGATCGCATGGAGGTATGGAAGAACAAGGAGCTTCACGGACGCTATTTCAGAGCCCTACACGGGCCTGATGTAGAGTTACAAGCGTCCGTGGCCTGGCTACGATTCGGTGACCTCTTTGGGGAAACCGAAGGTTTTGTATGTGCAATTATGGACGAAGTTATGATGACGAACAATTACCGGAGATTTATTGTGAAAGACGGCACAGTTGACATCTGTCGGGCATGTCACCGGCCGGGGGAATCAATAAGGCATATTATCTCCGGGTGTTCTCGTCTAGCTAACGGAGAGTACTTGCATAGACACAACCTTGTAGCCAGGATAATTCATCAGCAACTTGCTCTCAAATACAACCTTGTGGAATCGGAGGTGCCGTACTACAGGTATATGCCCGACCCAGTTCTAGAAAATGGTCATATCACATTGTACTGGGATCAAACCATCATCACTGACAGGACTATTGTTGCCAATAAGCCTGATATAGTGATGGTGGATCGATCAGAGCGGCGTGCAATGATCGTTGACATAACCATCCCGCATGATGAGAACCTCGTGAAAGCCGAGAAAGATAAACAAATCAAGTATCTTGACTTGGCTCACGAGGTTGTCGACATGTGGGAGGTGGATTCAGCAATCATTGTACCGATAGTCGTGACAGCCAATGGCTTAATAGCCAAGAGCCTCGACCAACACCTCAAGAGGCTCTCGTTAGGCAGCTGGATCAAGGGCTTGATTCAGAAAGCTGTACTTCTGGACACGGCTCGCATTGTCAGGAAGTTCCTTTCTCTGGAGCCCTGACCGCCGGTAGCTTGGACCCTGTTCCCGATGCCGGTGGGCTACTATTTTTTATATTTTTAAATGTTTTTTATGTATTGTTTATATAGAAATATTTAAAAATGTAATTTATATGTATATACAGTGAAATAAAGGAATAATAATAATAATAAGTTTTATTGACATAAAAAGGAGTTTCACTTAATTTGAAGCTCTGACCCCCGTGCTAGGTAGTACCTGTGTTACAGGAGTCAGTGTCTTCACCCGTTAATTGGACAATACTTTTATGGTACAGTATTAAGATAACATAGATAACATTAAATTAATTGCATGCTCATGTGTGGTGTGTGATGTGTTGTGTTTAGTGTGCGGTGTGTGGTGTGTAGTGTGTGGTATGTGTTGTGTGGTATGTGTTGTGTGGTGTGTGTTGTGTGGTGTGTAGTGTAAGGTGTGTGGTGCGTGTTTGTGTGTGTGTATTGCTTACATTACTATTGGGTTTTCTCGCTTATACTTGTTTAAATAAATTTTCGGTCTGTATGTAATCTAGAGTTTGAAGCCATGCGTTTAGCTTTAACTTGGTTTGTTTTTTTGTTAGTGGGTTGATGTTTTGGATTTTATTTATTTTATTGTAGATATATGTAGCTAAGTAAAGGTGTTGCCGTCGAGCAGATGCGGTCTTACATGTGACTGTGCAACACACATCAGGGATGGTTCTTCTATGTTTGGTTGCGGGACTTACTGGTGTTCGTTTTTGCTGTTGCATTGTAAGATTGAGAAGGTAAAGTTGCCTCACTGTTAGTACTTGGCAACCCTCATACAGGGCTCTTGTAGGATATCTGTATGGCTTGAAGGTCATTACTTTTAAGAGTGATCTTTGAGCTCTCTCGAGGTGTATCATGTAGGTTTTGCAAGCACCCCCCCATGCCGTGATGCAGTACCCTATAATTGACTGAGCCAATGCCAGATAAACTGCACGGAGAAGCTTGAAGTCAGCTACTTGGCGTATCTTCTTAAACGCCCAAATAAGTTTCCTGACTCGACAGGTAGTCTGCTCAATGTGGGGACGCCAGCTGAGTCCCTCATCCAGGACCACACCCAAATACTTCATTGTCTTTTTTTGAGCAATTGGAAGACATGAGCATGGAAGACTGTCGTTAGGGTCATCACATGAGTGGGCTTTGAGATTTATTATTTTTGGTTTTGTTTTAGCGAAAGAAAATTGCAGGAATGAGGTTTTTGAGATATTTAGGGTAAGCAGATTTGCTTCTAGCCAGTGAATGATTTTACATAAGCCCATCTCCGCAACCTGTTGTGCTGCATCCCAACTCTCTCCATGAAATACCAACACTGTGTCGTCCGCATAGCTGAAAATTTTTCCGTTTGTGAGAGATAGCTGACATAGGTCATTCACATAGAGCAGAAAAAGACTCGGGGACAGGCAGCTACCCTGAGGCACACCATACTCAACACTAGCTTCATTGCTAATGACCTCCCCAATCTTTACCTTTTGTGTCCGGTCATTGAGAAAGTCTCTAAAGATGCTTAGAGCTCTTCCCCGGATTCCGGCGTGTTCTAACTTGGTCACAAGGGTTGGAATACAGACCGTGTCAAAAGCCTTAGCTAGGTCCAGAAAGACACCCAGACATTTTTGCTTTCTATCCACTTTTTCCGTCACATAATCAACAAGTTTATTTACGGCGTCTGTGGTGCTTTTTCCGGACCTAAAACCAAATTGTGTGTCCGATATTATTTTAAAGTGCTCTATATATTTCACAAGTCTGCGGTTTAACAATTTTTCCAGTATCTTTGACAGTGCTGAAAGAACCGAGATAGGCCTATAATTCTTGACATCATCCTGATTTCCACCCTTGTGAACAGGTGTGATTAGGGATTTTTTAAAGATTCGAGGAAAAACTCCTTGCTCAAAACAGGCCCCAATAAGCTTTGTAAGAGGTGGAACAAGCACTTCTTTACTTAGTTTGAGAAGTTTAGCCGGTATAGAATCCCACCCTTTGGCACAGTCATTTTTTAGGTTGTTGATTTCTGATTTTACTTCAGCTTCGTCCGGAGAAAGTAAGACCATGGAATCACGGGCAGATGGTGTTTCCATCTTATATGAGGCAAGAGAGGAATTTTTCTTCTTGATAATGTGGTCCGCCAGTTGTTTTCCGACGTTCGAGAAATATCGATTTATATGCTCAATAGCATTAGGTGCGTTCGGGGAGTTTGGCATTTGCGAAGAAGTAGGTAGAAGTTTGTCAGCTGATATTTGTTTCTTGGGTTGGTTGGTGATGGATTTGATAACATTCCATGTATCTTTATTGTCCTTGGAGGTTTTTAAAGCGGACCTGTCGTGCTCGTTTCTTAGTTTTCTAAGCAATAGGTTACAGTGATTACGATACCTTTTATATGATAACTCAATAATTCCGTTTTGTGGATCTGCTAGGAGTTTTCGATGAAGGTTATCCCTGTGTCGAATGCACCGTAATAGACCAGGTGTAATCCAAGGCTTAAGAACCACTTTACGGTTTGATATTTTTACTGCTTTTGAGTGTTGAGATACCGTGGACATAAGACATTCAACAAAACGCTCCGCAGCTTCATTTGCATCACAATGAGGTGTGATAAATGCAAAATCAGTGGTATTTAATTGTTCAACAGCGTTTTCGTAATTTAATTTTGTGAAGTATCTTTTTATATGGTTTTTGGTTTGCCAGTCTTCCGTTTCATCGTTTTTTTTTCAGTACGTCTTACAAAACTAGCTGATCGAATGCATGCTTTATAAAACCTCGATAAACCGTTCGTTACGACTCATTACACGAGCTTAAACAATCGACTTGAAACTTGTTTTTCTTTTACTATTATTCTGTCGAACCAGTTCTGTTACAATCGTGGTCTTTTACACCTGCACTGCACCTGCAGCGAATACTCACATAGAACGTTACTGAAACTTAAAGCATTTGTTTTTAATCAAAGCAATTGCAGGCAGTTTTGAAGTATTTGGTCAGTTAGAAAGATGAAGCCAGTTGCCGATACCAAAGCGTTGTAAGGAGAAGAACGGACACAAAACTGCTTCTCCATAAGTAATTTACATTAGTCATAAAAACACTTCGTTTTCATTTATTTTTACACCGCCAACTGTCTTTTTGAGTTGACAATGAACTTGTAGGTACTTTAATAGTTGAACATGAGTGAATTATAGGTAGGCATTTATTTTTATCTAAAAATTCTTGATTCCATACATAAATATTTGTAGTTTCTTTTCTTTTTGTAGCTTTGTTGGCTTAAATGAGTAATTCAGTGTAAAGATTTATTTGATAGCATTTAAGGAAAAGATCGTCAGTAGCCTTAGTCACAACTATCTCAAGTTTATTGTGTGAGGTCACGATTGAGACGTAAAAACGCATAGTTCATACCAATGATAAATGTCACATTTAACCCAGGCTTTAAAAGTCGATGTTATGACATGAACATTTTACAATATGACAAGTTTCTCACAGTTTTGTCATTTATTAAAACGGCAACATGACTTGCAGCCAGTTGACCATGACACACATCACAAAAAGGTTTTGACACTTCGATTTAACACAGTTAAAATTAAGAATCAAAACGTTTCCCTTGGTGTTCGAATCGGGAATTGAACCTCGATCCGTTGCCATTTACAGCAGTCATTGAACTGTTGCGCAGTGATGGTAAAGATAGCTGTCTACTATGAGAGATACTAATGAAATAGCCAAGATATGTATATAGTTTGACCGGAGATTGTATAAAAGCTTTTATTTTTTTTTTGCCGAAATGCTTGATTTTTTGACATTCAATCGCGTTTCCGCTATGTTTTGTTTTATGAGCGTTATTAGGTGTTTGGTTTTGTTTCGAAGAAAACAGAAGATTTCGCAATATTGGAATAAATGCCAACGACTACGTGACTGCGTTTCGTCTTAAAACGTGTGTACAAGAGCTTAAATCAAATAATCTTGTTTAATTAAGCATCTTCTGCTGCACTTCAAGATGCGTAGTTTTTTCTCAGATATAATGCTGTTTCTACACAAATATTCCAAAGACAATAATTGCATAACGTTCAGTACAATATACCGCTTCATTATCTATACATAGTAAATATGACATAAGATGTGTTATCTAAAACAAAGAGGTTGTATATGCATCGCATTAGTATTATAATATAATAAAAGTTGAACATGACATTGAATTAAGTACCATTTCACGAAAATTATTGAAATCTTGATAAAAAAAAGCGAAGGAAAATATCTTGAGGAAACCTGGACTTTGAATCTGAAATCGCCAACCCGCATTGAGCAAGCCTGGTGATTACGCGCAATCCTTCTCTGTATGAGAGGAGACATATCTCTAGCAGTGGGACGACAAAAGGTTGATGATGATTGACATCCTCTTAGAACTTAATTCCTCAATAATGACGTATATACTACATTTCGTGGGTTTTTGATAATTTATTAATCAATGGATTACCGTTTTCCTCAACTAAATCGATCTGCTTTGCGTATGAATGTCGAATAAAGAAACGGATGGAAAATGTTAATGATGATATTATGATCAGAGAGGGGAGATTGCGGAGATGAAGTCTAATAGAGAAATACGATAGAAAACGACGTGTTCCGCCGACCCCAAAATAAATTGGCACAAGGGCCACTAAGCCACTAAGACCGATGCCTACCAGGGTCGCAGGTTGTTTAAAAGAAATTTTAGTCAATAAAAGTTTAACAGTCCCTTGCGTTCCGCCCAGAGCGGGTGTAGATTTGACAATATTCTACTAAAAAAAAAAGACGGGTGACGAGAAGTCTGTTCAAAAGCATATGTACGGTCAAATTGAGTAACCTTCTCCTTTTTGAAGTCGGTTAAAAACTTACTTATACTTAAAACTTACTTACTCTTATGTATGCAGAATGTATTTTCTAGCTTCTTATTGCCTATCTATCACTGGAAGGTGCAACATTCTCAATGTTTTGAAACATCTCAGTATGAAATGAGAACGTTTGAATAAGGCGGTGTTTTTTGCACCTCATGGAGTAACTTCTGTAATATAGTATGTAGTTCTGTAGGAAACCTACGGCATTACGATAAGTTATGGTATCTTGGTGTTGATATGAGTGAGGGATTGATTCGTGGTTTTAGGTTTTGTGTTTGAGATTACGATGATGAGCTACCTACTTTTATTGGATACAAGTTGTTCCAGAATTAATGCACAGGATCAAACACCCCAGTTAGAATTTTAAATTTTATGATTACGTTATAGAAATATTTAATTTTTAATATAATGTATGAAACGTTGTTTATTTCTGAAATTAGTTAAACTGACTATTATAGAAAAATATGGTATATATTATACATCTATTTTTTATTTTTAATAATTATAAACTAGTGCTTGACCGCAATCCCGCCTGACGGTAAGCAGTGATACAATCGTTGATGGCAAAGCGCGCTAGTTTATTTATTTGGCCTATTCACAAAAAAAAAATAAAATAAAAAAATAGTGAATAGGAAGGGAGACGGCAGTTGAACGAGGTGATGCAATGTTAAATTCAACAACACGACCAACGATTCTGCGCCACAGGGAGATTGATGGAGATCCTCCACGACCAAACTCCCGACATAACAACATTTGGCGCATCATAACCGGCACACATCGCAACACAACTGCTCAGACCCGTTCTCCGTACGGCTTCACCAGACATCATGCCGGAATAGACGAATCGCTTAGCGGCAAGGCTTTGTCTGGTGGGTGGTAACTTCTGCCGGCAGCCCACAGCCGCATTGATTCAATTACACATTACAAAAGTAGTGAGATTGGTTTCTCAATTAATATTAGCTAATTATGTTTCTTGAGCTACAAAAAATAAACAGGATTCTTGTCACGTGACCGTGGTATAAACAAATGCCAATTTTTGTAATACGATAAATCATTTCATATATATTTTTTGTTTAATTCAAGACAAGTATTTTAATGACTCGTGCAAATAGTGGATTCTATCTTAATTATATTTGATATGAGCGACACGTGACAATATATAACATGTACATACGTATTACAGAGCGACCTTCGCAAGGAAGAATTACTGCAAAACCAGTTTTCGTCAGATTTCATACTATTTATTATGTTATGTGATAATTTCTTACAGATTACTTTAATCTTATAAGTTAAGAATACACGCATTTTATATACACTTAGGAACATGTTTCCCACTATGTTTGTGCATGACCGCTGGCTCTACGTACTTCAAATATTAGGCAGCCTTTGATAAATTAATGATAATCTTCTTTGTATATAATAGATGTTAAATTACTGTCGCTTATGACCTATCAGTAGCAACGGGTCTCGTTTTGGCAGTTTAACAACATTCATCGCGTTATTTACGTTGTTGAGCAGACACCTTTTTCGAACATAGTAAGCAATGGATTAGCAATATGCTTCGAAATGATTCCAACTGATAGTAATATTATTTTACGTAATTAGGGTGCAGGTAATGGTTGTTATTTTTAGATATTGAATTTATTTATTTTAGATATTATTATATTTAATTTATTCACTACTAGGCTTCGAACCCGTAGGAAAATCGACATAAAAGGTATTATATATGTTATTCCAGGTTATAAAGCATCTGTGTGGCAAATTTCATCCATTTGTTATTTGTTAGTTTTTGCCTAAAAACGCAACAAACATTTTCATCACTAACTTTCATGTTTTGTAATTTCCTGTATTAATTTCAAAAGACTCGCGGATCCCGGGACTAAATTTGGACCTAATTAGAACCTATCCATGTCTCGTAGGAGCTCATTACCTCCAGTTGAATGAGTTACCTCACTTAACTTACACTAATATTAGATGTTATACCTATGCTGGTTTATAGTTTATACATATTTACTTAATCCACGCGATTGGAGCATGACAGAAACTTCGAGACGTGTCTGTAGTATGTGTTACTTAGGATTACTTTAGCTTTATGTAATGTATCAGTTACTTAAGATAATATACAAATATATTATAATTATAATTATGTTTATTGCTGTTCATTTTTAAATGAATTGTCATTGTTTTAGCATATGGAAAGATTTGTTTTTAGCTTAATTAATGTAATGTTTTATATGATTAAATTAACTGGGCATCTTTTGATCAGACTTTTTTAAAAACAATGACAGTTAATTTTTCTCTTGTTATCAAATCAAAGACTTGTACAATCATCGTCTGTCCCCTATGTTGGTGGCGTATGCTAGTCCACCCAGAGGCACCTTAATACCGGTATTTTAAGTAGATCAACTGCTTTTCTGGCCTTCCCAACTCAGTTACTGAGTAACAGCCCTTGGCAAGACTGTTGTCAGACTTAGGGCTCAACAGCTCAACACGACGGTATCTACATCTGTAATGTCTGATGACCTAAAACAGGTAATAATAATACCATACGCATTGGTAAGACCCAATACACTGTTACGCCAGTTTTACGACTGCCTTCTTTAAGTAAGAGGTTCATAAAATTTCTCGTCATGTACAGTGACGTTACAAAATAAGACAACAATATTGTAACTGGCCGGCGACGGCCATATCAGACGCAAGGTCAGCGGTGTACATTCACTTTTAAGTTGTGGGCTGTAGCCGCCTCGCTGTCCGGTGGAGCACACGAAATTAGGTTTAGAGTTTTCTTGGACAAAGGTAGATTGATAGGTTTTTTGTTAATGTTCTTGGATTTAGGCGAGGTTAATAAGCATTTTGGTGTTGATAATAGCGCTTGATGGCAACAAATATGGTTCAAATGAAACAGTAATATATGATAGTGTACGCCCAAACTGAGCGTTATTATTTTGGAGTTCTGATTTTCAATTGTTTTCTTATACTACTTTGTTGTTAAGAAATATTTTTAAATAAGTCTTTGCGTTGTTAAGGATTGATTTTTGTCATCCACTTATTATTTGGTCTTACAAGTCAGAAAAAGTGTTTTTCGGTGTCCTACATTTGGATAGCATATTAGAGGTTAGCGTAGGCGATTCTTAGAGTTATCATGGTAGATTACATCCCTCTAAATTTTGAAAAGAGGAAGGCCTTGAGCTGCTAACCTGACTATAACCTGTTAGGATATAGTAACAGCGATAATTAATTACGTGGACATTAAGAACTAAACGAGATAAACATCCCACTTCTGAGGAGTTATCCAAAATATCTAGTTACTAATTAATTTAAACGCTAGTTTAACTCAACTGTATTAAATATAGTGAGAAGACACTAACAATTAAACTAGTAAAATAATGTTTTTATTGTTACGCTGGAAATGAATTGTAGGTTCATAGCTCAAAATGTTGGCCAAACAATTTGAATCAAAACGAAACACCATTAAATTATACGTTTTGATGAAGATCAACTAACATTTTATCTTCTGTCCTTTTCTTAATTAAATATAAAGACAAAGATTCCCTGAACTTAAATTTAATTTGGTTTCTGAACAACAAAATCAGCACCAAAGTCTAAAATATTGAGTTTAATCCCCTAAAGTGTCCCTTTAGTTAATTGGGTGAATAGTGATTTGTTGCTTTACCAATAAAATGAAGGATTACTTCAATTATTTCTAAACGAACACTCCGTTTCTCAATTTGGCTGTTATTGTTGTCAATATCGTAAGAAATGGAAAATTTAATTATATTACTTCCTTTGTGCCTAGAAAACATTCCAGCAAACTTTAATATCTAATCATCTGTCAATTTATTAGTTGATTCTGTTAGACTGGCTGCTTATAACATTTACGAACTTGGAAAATGAAGTAGGTACAAAAAAAATATCATTAGTAGGTTTATTTCCAGTTCTGTGTTGTAGTCACGTGAACTATCCATGCCACATTATTTCGTCGTTTTTATTCACGAAATTTAAATCTACTAGATATGCAAAACAGCCAATATACACTAAAATAGGATTATAAAATTAATAATATTTCCAAACATATTTTTAGATATCATAACTTATTTATTTGTTACTTGAATGGATTTTATTACCTAAGTTTTATAAATAAAACTTACCGAGCGCCTAAGAACAATAATTTTGGATTCCCGACGTAGTTGCCGAAAGTTTCTGACGTCGTAAAAACAATCGTCATCTTCTTCATCAGAACATGTGTCGTAAGCGTATCGACGCATTTTAATCACAATTTAGACTTAAGGCACTTCACTTTCGAACGGAATCGATCGTAGTTTGTAAAACAAGGGGTAACTGGAATACTGTTTTTTTTTAAATATATTTTTCGGGGTAGAAATATATGCTTTACTATGTCGTAATAATAATTTAAGGTTTTTTTTGAAACACAATAATTTTAGCTTCTATTATCTGAGTTAACGATATAATTCGTTCGTTAATCTGGCAAGTTATGTCTTGTCACGAAAAATTGAATCTAAACGTCCAACCAATTCTCATAATAATAGAGAACTGACAAGCGATTGTAAAACTATCTCGAGAAACTTTGTTAACATTTTTTGCTTCCGTCTTAGTTTAGTTTATTTCAGGTGTTGACACCACGTGGTTGACTTGGGAAACTCGAGACAATAGTACGGCGCTTCCTGTGTGATTTTCATTCAACAATAATTGCTATGTTAATAAATATGAAGCGAAGTGTATACATGTGCAAAGATGCCCCTATACCTTGATTTTTTTTTTTTCATTTAACAACTGTTTCTGTGTGTATCGCACATGTAAACAGAAAAAAGGAACAGAGAATTATGTTTGTATTTTAAAAGAGCATTTAGTAATGACAAATGTTTTAATAATATAATTGTACGGAATTCAGTACAGTTGGAACTGAGCTGCTCGCTCTGTTAAGCATTGTTATTAAGCAATATGCGTAATTATAACGTAAATTATTGTAAACATTTTCATTTTTAATGTCTGGACTTGAAAAAAGACGATGATCCCTGAGTTTGTTTCGGGTATTTCTTCAGTCAGTTAGGAAAAGCCGGCTTCATTTAGTTTAAAAAAAAAAAAGAAATGACGTGTGAAAAGATGTGTGTGTGAAGTGATCGGTGATCCTACTTGCTTAATAAACGATTTCATTTCATTTCAGTATTCAAATTGGTAAGATTAATGTTATCAGGAAAGTTCTGTTTAATTATAACATTGAACTGATTATATCCAGTTTTTGTTATCACTTAAGGCATGCCTTTAGAATCCACAGCAAGACGTTAGGATGGCAGGCTGTAATTGCTATTGTAAATATTTAAGTTTCATATTCTTGTAGAAAATAGTTACTCTATAAATTTTACAAAGTTAGCTCGGTAGTTTGTAAATCCTTACAAAGTAGTTTTTTTCCCTACTTTATAAATTTTCTTTATCTGCCAAATTTCGGTATATTTTTTTATTGTTAATATTTAGTATTTTTTGGCTATAGGAGTAGGAAAATACCTCAGAAACGTTGAGAGGACATGTGAACAATGTAATACGGTTACATTGCGGCGGAGAGACGATTCATAGAAGGAAAATATGTGTTGCGTTAACCTCAATTACAGTGGGATAAGGGAATGATGGATTTACAAATAAGCCTTACAAATTGTAATGGCGCAATTCCTACGGAAAACGCCTGAAGGAAGCTCAATATTCTATTGCTTTTTCAATCAACAAAATCGGTTTTTAATCGATTAGATACGATTATGATATCGATGTGGCTTTGTTATTAAAACCGTTCCGTTCGAGTTATTTAATGCGTCGGTAGTTTTTGATTGTGGTTATTGTTATATGTTAATTATTATATCAGTCAGTCCATCTTTTTCTTTATCGCAAACATCGATGTCAGTTTTTCCATAAATAATATTCGCCTGACGTAAATTGAAGGTTTTTTGTTTGAAGCAAAAGATTCTCTGACCTTAAAGTTTGTTTAGTTTGTGTAGAAGGGAATCGGTGCCAATATTTAATTATTTAATTTAAATTATAAAATACAAACTACATTTTGATGTCTAAGTTCTTAAATACACAATAGTTTTATTTGAACACACTTAATACTTAAATCTTTTTTTTTACACTAGCAATCAAAATCAAGAAAACCTACTATCAAAGAAGAGAGGCAGACAGTGAGTTGAATGTCCCTTAAGCATAAAAATAACAAAGGAGAGACAGTGAATAAATATTTCAGATTTTTTTAGTTAATATTTCGTTTCTTATCAGCAATGTTACAGTATAAATATTTTGTACTGTAGCACAATTATTTCTCATAATTAGACCTAAATACTTCTCTTATCTTCTCAATTAATTACCTATTATTTCTGCTTACCCAATTTCGGAAGATAAAGTATTATGTAATACATATAACGCTTATTTTAAATTTAATAGAAAAGGAGGATAAAATACAGAGCTGTGATAGTACTGAATCTCAAACTCTTGGTTTTTTTCTAAGCATTCATATTTGCGAGGAAGACCTAGATGAAACTCGCACAGACCAACTGGGCAGATGTGTAAGGCACTATCTACATTTTGTCAATTACATTCATTGCGCTTTTTAAGATGTTGAGCAGACACATTTTTCCAACATATGAAGAATTGGATTAACAATATCCTTCAAAATGTATGAGATTTATGGTGTGACACGCATTTAGGGTGCTAGGAAGCATGGTCCAAAGTCAAAAGGGAGTAGGTTCAGTGGGAGTAGACACAGATGATGAAATTAACATATGCCATAGACGTGTTCGTAGTTTATACGCGATGTTACTATAACAACGGCTACTAAAACTACCTACGTCAATTTACGTCAGACGCTAACTAATTTGTCGGGTCTAAACTAATATTTAAATTCCGTCCTCTTCTTTATACATCTAAAAAATCAAGCGCTACGTTTAAATTTAGTTTTATTTTGATGAGAATTGAACGTGTTGTTTTTTTATGGTGTACATTTTTTATAGCCTATTTGATGTCCTGCTGGGCAAAGGCCTCCCCTATTTTCTTCCAATCCTCCCTGTCTTGTGCTATCTTTGGTCATGTCGGCCCTGCGAACATTACCCGATCGTCACACCGCCTTCTCCGTGGTCTACCGCGACGGTGATGACCTTCCTCAGTTATCCAGTGAGTGGCGATTATTAAGCATCTCTCGGGGTTTATTTGCGAGACACTGTCCAGCTCTTCCTACTACAACTGGCTGTTTTTTCTCCAACATCCGCTACTTGAACTATGATACATAATAAAGAATATTCTATTCATCATCATTATCTCAGGGTTAATCCCAGTCGCATCCGAAGCTTTTTCAGCTTGTGAGTCGCTTTTACCAGTCTAACTGCTGATTTTGGTTAAACTTTGATATTTTCCGTGAAGCGACTGCCGTTTGACCTCCACAACCCGAAGGCGATATCGAAGTATTGCAGTTATACTAATTGTTGGACTTTTGAGGGCTCCAACAACCCGTAACGACTGCCATTAGATGTTCTTATGACAACCGGGACCAACGCCTCAACGTGCTTTCTGAGGCACGACCAGACCAGTGCAAATATTCATATTCATGCATACAAATATTTGCACTGCGCAGGGATCGAATCCGCGCGATCTTAGCGGCCACGTTCGCTACTGCTACGCCACAGAGGATATCAATTAAGAATTTTCTATTCTATTAAATATATTCACACCAACCTATTTACCTTCACATGAGCATCTTTGAGTGCATATACATGATAATACAGCGTCATATATTGATAAAAGTCGTTAACCCCTATATATCCATAACATCGTTATCAACAAGATGTATGTCAATATGGACTAGCATTATTCTGTGTTTACAATTTGATATTTTAGGCTATCAGATATCATGTGGGCTTGTGATAAGATAAGCCAAGTTAACTATGTTGTTTTATATAATAGGTAAGACTTTGGAGAATAAATCTTCGACAAATAATCAATTTTTGAGAAAAAAAAAAAAATTAAATCTGACCCATTTTTTGTCTCGTCAATTCAATTAGCATTTCCATAATAATTAAAGTTAGTTTAAACAGTTTAGTTTAACAGTTTAGGTACTACACCGCCAATGAAGAGCATGCCTATGATTGCGTAGAAAACATGGCATTTAAATGTTTCGCAAAAGTTTAAGAGAGAGCTCCTATGAGTATGGCAACATTGTATTCTAAAATGTTAGGCAACATTTTACAATACTATGTTTATTGGCTACTTGGCTAACATAAAGCCTAGCAAAGGGAATTCAAATTAGTGAGGTTCAGTATTAATTATTTTCTACATCACTGATAACACGATCGTTGATGACAGCATTTTTGGCTAAATATTAAATAACTAATATTATGAACAGAAAATATTTGATATGTGTCTGTTTGCTCGTTACACTCTTGCGATAAAACGGCTGAAACTTGGCAAATGGGTAGACCATGACATGGATTAGGACATATGATCCTTTTAATTCCGATATTCCCACGGAATCGATGGGTAAAACCGCGGCACGCAGCTAGTAATACATACAATTATAACCGGTTCTTTAAATTGGACATACCAACATTTTGAATTAATGATACTGAAGAAATAAAATTTTACAAATTTCCTTATACCTACTGCTCTTTTGTTAATAAATATCGTACGATATTTGTCTTGTTTTGTTTTGTTAACAAATAGCGATACGAAAACAAAACATGACTGAATCGCGATTACAATCATCAGAAATTCACAAGCTAAACGTCCTTTTTCTTCACCAAAGACATGTTCCGTTTCACTAAAGTAGGTTAATAAGATAACTAAGTATCTGTCAGATGCAGGAGACAATGTAGAATACGATAACAAGAAGAAATATTGAGTACATACTACCATAGATAGAGCTGGTTACCTATACTCTTGAGTCTTTATCGTGGGAACTGTACCTACCTAGGTACTGCGTATTATGAAGACTAGAAATAAATTACCTAGAAAGTTTTAAATTTAGTTGACACATTGACTAAATCGCTGAAAAAAGGTCATTCATCTAAACAAAAAAACAAACTTAATTTAAATTTAGTGCAACTTTTTTCTTTCGAATTCATTAAGAAAAAGACTGAACTAAAATTTATCTTCTAAAAATTTGAATTTGGTTAACACATTGACTATATTGCTGAAGTTCTTCAGAAAGGTCATTTACGTCGGAAAACGCAAAACCTACGTATTGTCAATATAGAAATGTCAATAAAATAATCCATTAGTGATGATAAGGCGGAAGAAAATTGTAAAGATTTGCACGAGGCCTGCATGAATCTATTGCATGTTTATAACGCACATTAGGTTGTCAGTGCACTCAAGTTCCCTCTCTAACGTTATGCAACGTTTGCGGGTATTGACGCGCATTTGCGCCATTATTTAAAAGCTTGTTTATTTTTAAGTAAATGTCGAAGAATAAAATAATAAAATTTTTCTCGGTGGTAGGTCATAACATCGGCCGCCGGCAGATGTTACCACCTACCAGACAAAGCCTTGCCGCCAAGCGATTTGCCGTGTTTCGGCATGATGTCTTGTGAAGCCGTACGGAGGACGGGTCTGAGCAGTTGTGTTGCGATGTGTGCCGGGTACGATGCGCCTAATGTTGTTGTGTTGGGACTGTTGGGAGTTTGGTCGTGGAGGGTATTCAGATCAATCTCCCTTTGGCGCAGCATCGTTGGTCGTGTTCTTGGGTTTAACATTGCATCACCTCGCTCAACTGCCGTCTTCCTTCCTATTCGCTCAGTTTTTCTGAGTGAATAGGCTCTTAATAAAGTAGCGCGCTTTACCATCAACGATCGCATCACTGCTAGCTTATAATTATTATTAAAAAAAACGAATTTTCTAATTGACATTATTAGTAAAATCCCTTTTAAAGGTTTTGGGTTTTTTCTGTTAAGGTTTTTACTGTAGTAGATGGTATTGCAGCCACGGGAAAGACCTGGATAAGGTATAATGTAACCGGGAAATATAGTAAAGGAATAGGGATTATACACATCATACCATTAACATAATGATTATGTATAATGCGTATAATTTTCCCATTGCTGGAACGAAAGGGGTGAAAGGGAATGGGCCGTAATCTACCACGCTGGCCCAGTGCGGGTCGGTAGATGTCACATGTCTTAGATATATATTTTTTTTTGCTTTACGACATACCGGTTTCCTCACGATGTTTTCCTTCGCGGTTTGCAGAGCAGTGGTGATGAAATAATTTACATTAATAAAGTGCCTGATGGGGTTCGAACTTACGGCCTACAACCGGTCGATACCACTAGGCCACCACTGTATGCCTAGTATGAGTTTTCGTTACGAGACTCGATCGACGTTATCGATCGCGTTTGGCGCTCTCATTGGTTTAGAGTTCTTACAACCTTGAAGCGGGGCAATCGATGAGTCAAACGCGCTCGATATCGACGATCGAGACTTGTAATGAAAACTCATACTATACCTACTGCTCACTAATCGTATACACAGTAGTGAGTGATTCCGGGCTGAATTGATAATAATAGCTGATTTCATCGATTGGGTCTGATTTTAAAGGTGATTTGCCTTCATTCACGCTATTGTCCTGCCCGCTCTTTTCTTGTTTCCGTTATCTTTGAGTCCGCATTAAAGGGTGAAGAAGTTTCTAATAGTATCAGTAGGTAATAAGTTCAAGTATGACGATTATTGAGCAATGTTCTAACTATTAATATATCTTTTTATCTTCTCAATAACTTGAACTAAATATGAATAGAGTTAGTAATCTAATATACAATATTTGTTTTATTCTTTGTTTTATATATTGATATATAATTACGGATTTTATTTTATTGTGTCTAAGGTTTAAAGACCTTTCGATAATTAAAATTTTCGTTTATTTTTTGTTTGAGTAGTCATTAGTAATGACAGTATATTTGACCAAAACACACATTTTACTTAAATTTAACACTATGAGGCTTTTTCCGTTGGTTGAGTTTAACTATGGATCAGACCGAACCAGTTTTTAAGTTAGCTGTTGAATTGAATAATATTACCCAGTATTCTTCGCCAGAAGTTTAATATATACCTGCAGACTTATGCAGGAATGTAGTTATTTAACGTATTTCACGGATTAATTGAGTTAAATTAGCGAACAATTCAGTAGGTATAAATAATTACAGTAATTATGTTCACCCATATTTAATACACATTTGTAATTCCCCCAATGACATGTAAGCTGGTTTCTTTTATCAGATTCGTTTTACGTAGGCGTTTTGGAGAACTTAATGTGGAACTGGAATATCCAGATATACGTAGGTATTTTATTTTTACTCCGAGAATAATTATATTTTTTCTCATGTTCTAGGTCATTTTTAATGGATCTTGTCGGTATTTGCCATTGTAGGTTTCGCATGCATAAATTTTCGATCTCATGGGAAAATTGGAATGAAAAGCATCTTATATGTTCATGCTAGTTATATCCATATGTGTGCCAAATACAATTCTAATTCGTTTAGTAATTAATGCGTGAATAGTCACAAACAAGCATCCATCCATGTATACATTTATAAATATTGGTATGAGTAGGTTTTTCTAGAAATAGGTCAATATGTCCATACGTGCGCCATATTTTAGACTCAATCATAAACTTACGAATTTCTCTTCTAAATAACAATTCATTCTTCAAACATCACAGAAAACTTATCAATAAATCAAAAGCACGTGGTGAGGATCACAATAAGAAGCTAATTAGTCATAAAATCGTAATAAAACCCAGTTCTGTATATAGCAACGCACAGACAGACTGACTATTTCGGGAACAACCGCCCGACGCGTGAGTCACTCCGGATGACTGTGTCATCAGCATCATGCGAGTTTACCTATAATAACGTATTTTAAATGTTACGTAGCTCTTGGGACTAACTATTGAGTTATTCGCATTTTTGGGAGTAGTCACGGCTACAGTATCCAGACTAGTATAAGCTGAATGCTCTTTCTACGAAAACCTTCTACAATGTGAGGTCAGATATAATTGGAAATGTAGAACTTGTTAAATAGCGTGTTTTTTCTTTTTTTTTTCAACGGAATCTATGGCAACAACTACAGAAATCATATAAATACACCTCGTCCAACAGATCGTGTTTTAAGCGAAAGTACCTGGAGCCCTAGACTGCTATTTATTATAAATTTGCCGTTCCAACACGATTCTATTGTCATTGTGCTAAAAATTGTAATATGCTAAATCTGCAGATCAATATTATCGGCCAGTCGTATTGTAAGGGATGGTGATAGAATGACATTGCCGTATTGTCATTATTATAAAACTCGTTAGTAGAAATGATTTTCTAAAAACTAGTACTCAATTTTAACATATATTAATATGGAGTGGAGTGTCAGTGATTAACCCTGGATCACTACAGAAAGTAATAAAATTTTTAATCAGAAAAATGTGAACAAAACAACCGGTAAACAAAATGAAATAAGTAAAGATTGCAATAAGTAAATATAAATAAGTTAACTGTCTTGTAGGATATGTGGGTGAGTAAGTTTTGAGGAATTTCTCTCATCTCTTTGTCACTTTATAGTGGGGTATGTTAATTTTCTTGCTTATTAATTTAAAACACGTTCCTCATGAATATTTATTTATTATACGGGTTACCTATTCTTTTTTTTTTCTTATTCTGGTCTCGGTCACAACATTTGTTTGTCGAATAGAATTTGAGCGTTTTATATTTCGAGAATTAGTAATTCAGATATTAAATATCTGTATCTGTACTTGATACAAAATATTTGTATACCAGACATCAGTGTTTTTCCCCTATTGTAGGTGACACTTGTAATCAAGGCTATCTCTGACGCAAAAAATGCATAATAAAATACCTATGCACCAATGATGCAAATACGTGGGGTAACTTTGACACAGTTCCATTGTATTAGCAACAATTTTACGAACGTGTATTTTATCGTGTTTATATGCTCCAAGTATCTGATTTATGACGTAACATCTGTCATTGACTCGAGCGACCTACGAACGAAAAGTATCTTATGTCCTTCTTCAGTCCGGTGGTTGTGTAACAAACTATTATCATCAATAGATACATACAAACTTACTTCTTCTTCAGCCTATAGAAGTCCACTGCTGGACATAGGTCACCGCAAGGTTTTCCATTATATTGGGGGGTTTGACATAATCCCCACGCTTGTCAGGCGGGTTGGGGATCGCAGTAATTTGATATTCCACAGAGAAGCGCTGGTAGTCGCTTCCCTGGTGAGAGTTCCCTTAGTCGCCTCTTACGACACCCACGGGAGAATATGGGTTGGTACTATTCTATGTCTGGTAACAACAGATACTAGAGCAGACAAATTTTTCGAACATTTGAAGTAATTACGCAGTTAGGTTGTAGGGTCCTGGCTAGTTAATTGTCAAATTTCTGTGATTATGTCTGAAAAGGTTGTTAACACTCAGAACGTGACTTTCCCATGTAAACAAAGACCCCTTTTCTCAGTTTACAATTACTTATTACATTATAAATAAAAATGCAGTAATAAACCTACCTATCTAAAAATTTATATGAAAGCCTTGTCCGAATCAGACTCGCGCTTGACCGGTATAACGGTTTACGGATTAACGGTCGGAATATCACCGGTGATATTAGGAATTTCAATGGCGTATCAGGATGACACCGTTGTGGTCGCAGCATGATGCTGTCGCTACTCTATTATTACTGCTAAATAAGGTCTAGTATTCTATAATTATAATTAAATAGGACAAATGGCATATCACCGGTGACAACCCGAGCCGCGACGGAATTATGCCGGCCGGTATTATGTATTACTTATACCTAGTCTATTAGAAACAAGATAAGACATTTAAATAAACCTTTTTTACAGTCGATACAACCGATTTTAACTTCTATTGCGTTGATAACATGATAAATTGTAGCTGCATTAAAACATTGGGATTGTAACCACTTTTTTTCTTTTAATGCCATCTTTATGCCGAAGGAATAGAGGTCTAATTCAATAAACCGGACTGTAAAAACGAAGAACAGTAACATAATGGATGTCATATATCTTCCTATCAAAAGGAACAACAAGGGAAGTGATAACAATTCACTGTTACATATATTTTTATTTTATCAATTGTTATGAAATTTTAAGTATAATATAACATAAATATAATATAAATATAAATATATACGGACAAATCACACAGATTGAGCTAGCCCCAAAGTAAGCTCGAGACTTGTGTTATGGGATACTAACTCAACGATACTATATTTTATAATAGATACATATATAGATAAACATCCAAGACCCAGGCCAATCAGGAAAAGATCGTTTTCCATCACGACCTGGCCGGGGATCGAACCCGGGGCCTCCACGTCGCAGGCAGGCGTGTTGACCGCTGCGCCACGGAGACCGACAGTAGTGCTATCTATCTTACTTTATGTAGTGTTTCGTTTGCTTCCGCAACGTTCCAAAAATGTGGTACATATTATATTATGATTGTTTATTATTATAGAATTGTGTTACTGGGTGAAAGATGATAATAAAATTTTTAGTCTTCGATATATTAAGTCACGTTAATTAGAACAAAACATTTTATTACGAAGATCTTGTTTGGATTGAGTGTTAGAAGAAGTAGTAAGGAGTTTCTGTTTTTTATAACTCTTATGGGCTTCAACTAATTTGTATATATATAATAGCAGCCGATCCTTATCTAAGTGTATCTTGAACACCAATGACTGATTAAAGGCGAAGTAAAAATCTTGAGGAAACCCGGACTTTAAGTCTGAAATCGTCAACCTGCATTGAACAAGCGTGGTGATTACGCTCAATCCTTCTCTGTATGAGAGGAGACCTGTGCCCAGCAGTGGGGCGATAAAAAGGTCGATGATGAATAGCAGCCGATAAAGGTTGGTAAAGACCTCGGAAATTTCCATAAACACTTCTTCCATGTAGTATATATGTTTCGACCCCTTTAGAATATCAGGAAGTATCCTATGTGTTAACCTTAGTTCTAAACTATTTGTGTGCCATATTTCATACTTTTATATGAAATTAGGTATACAGATAGGTTTATAAATATTCCGTTTAGTAGTTTTTGCGTATACAAACATTCGTATTTCTCCGTAAAAGCTAGTTCTATCCATGGAAGTGGCCTCGTGACCTGTAACACAGGTTTTTCCGCAAATACCTATATCAGGCACCAGTCTCTCTTAAAAGTGGAACTCAGCTGAGACTTTTTTGTAGACACTAATTATAAATGAACTTTGTGAAGAGAGAATAAATTAATAAAATTATGATTATTATTATTTATAATTAGGATCTACAGTCTACACTACACTATTCCTTTGACGAATATCTAATCGGTTTATATAATATCGCTTTTGATTAAAGTTCAACATAGGAATACCATATAGAAACGTCCATAAGTAGATGTGACTTTTTTAGCAATCAACAGTCAAGCAATCAACAATATATAAAACCTTGCGATAATAATACCTTTGCCTTTCATCTGTAACAATTATCTACATATTAAACGCCAAGGCGACTATCACTCTGGCTTGACTTACCTTCAACCGTATTTTATTGTCAAGGTTTTTATTTCGTTTTATTTTTAGCGAATTTCCTGTTGGTGGAAATCAGCCAATTATGTTATAATAAGCCAGTGTATATGTCAAGGATTCTAGTTATGAAAATCAAGGGGAAACTGTAGTGTTGCTATCATAAATCTATACTAATATATAAAGCCGAAGAGTATGTTTGTTTGTTTGTTTGAATGCGCTAATCTCAGGAACTGCTGATCCGATTTGAAAAAATCGGTTTTAGGCTATATGGCTATATAACATCACGCTGTGACCAATAGGAGCGGAGCATAACATGTTCAAATTACTAACGCCACGTGAACGAAGTCGCTGGCGACCGCTGGTATATTATATTGTAATACGAACTCTTTTGTTTCATCATCATCATCAACCTTTTATCGTCTCACTGCTGGGCACAGGTCTCCTCTCATACAGAGAAGGATTGAGCGTAATCACCACACTTGCTCAATGCGGGTTGGCGATTTCAGACTTAAAAGTCCAGGTTTGTCCAAGATATACTTAGAAAGTATATATAACTTAGAAAACTTACATTGGTACTTGCCTGACCTGGAATCCACACTCATACTTGAGAGGCTGGTGTTTTAACCACTAGGCCACTACGACTTTTTTAACCCTATTGTTAACACCTCTCGAAATCTCACGTTAAACAGTTATGTTAAAAAAAAAAAAAGATAATTTAAACACATATTACGTAAGTACACATTTGGAAGATATAGCATTGCAAATAAGTTGAAGGTTTCTTTGTTTATGTATGTGCAGTGTTAAACTTATGAGAAACCAATGCCACAGACAAGGTTTTCTGTATTAGATTCGAGTCGCGAAGAAGGAAGTGTGTTATGAAACGGTATAGTGTACACGGATTCGTCGCCTATTGAATGACAATTATCTGGTTGATGACTGATTGTAATTGTTGGTTTGGTCTTGATAAGCTATTCTTCAACGAGGAGCAGCGATGGCAGATTCGTCTGTTTTGTAGTTACGTGCATTCTATAGTTTAATGACTATTAAAATTGCGCTGAATATCTTGTTCACAAACTTAACTAATTTTATGTTTAAGTGTTTCTTTTCCTTTCTATTTCATTAAGAAAAGGAATAGAAGATATCATTTTAGTTTAATCCTGTCAAATTAAGATAGGTACTTTACAGACAGTTTAGACGCGATTATAGACATGGCGATCAAACATACGCCAGTTTACGTCAAGAGCGCACTAATTTGACAGGTCTAAACTGACATTTTATCATCTGTCCTTTTCTTAACGAAATGGAAAGAAAAAGATGCATTAAAATTAGTTTAAAAGTAATATTAATGTAATAATGATGTGTTAAATAAACTTAAAACAATTTTACTGTACAAGTATTATTTATAAGTGTAACAAATATAAGAAATATGATTTATTATCAACCATTAAAATAATAATAATAATAGCTTGCTAACGACTTTTAGTATAATTCAATCGCTGAAAGAATTTGGAGTAAAGTGCTTTGATAAAAAAGTAGAAAGTTTGCAAATAAAATAACTTTTTTATATTTGTGATAATCAAATAAATATTTCCTGTCTAAGTTGCTTTTAAAATTTCTTTTCATATTTAGATTCTGTATAACACGAAGAGGAAATAACAAAAAAGGGATCTTTCGTATTTTTCTGTCCGTTTAAATATTATTATAATGTTTTCGTTCCTCGTCATCTTCAAAAGCTAAAGCCAAGGGCAGTTCTGTCCATTTTGAAATGGTCCCGTCAAACTACATAATAGCTGGCCTTTTGTTCTTGAGCAAGCATTTCGTTAAGTGTTATTTTATTATGACAATAAAAATCATGTAAAAAACATACTTAAGTTATGACAAAACTTTTGGGCAGTTACCACGTTGTATGGAAGTAAAGTCGACACAACCATTTCTCGGAACTATTTTAACTTCAGAATTGACCGGCTGGGACCCGTGGTTTTACCCCTACATACATTTTGAACCAGTGAGAATATTAGATAAAAGTTTCTATATGTTAATCCTTATTGTAAACTACGCGTGAACCTGATTGCGTCCAAATGTATTCAATATTTTTTTAGGGAAAGAGTAATCAACATTCAATCATCCAAACTTTACTAAATATTATTTGTTCGAGTTTATAACATTATTAGGATGCATCATATATCGTAGTTAGTTTTAACTTATATCTAGAGATAAGGAGAAAATATTGTTTCTTCTACTTCTTCTTAGCCTATAGAGTTCCACTGCTGGACAAAGACCTCACCCAAGGCTTTCTTTCCATTGAAAGGGTTTGCCATAAGCCCTACGTTTGGGAGGCGGGTTAGGGATCGCAGTAATTTGATGTTCCACAGGAGAAGCGCTGCTGGCCGCTTCCCTAATGAGAGTTCCCCTAGTCGCCTCTTACGACACCCACAGAAGGATATAGGTTGGCACTATTCTAAGCCACTCGGGTTAGAAAAGTTTTATTAGTTCGCAAAACACCGCCGACATACGTTTTATTAATGTTAAGATTTTCTGATTAATTAAACGTGACTGTGGTTTTAATGTCATACGAGTATGGTTTGCAGCTGTGCGTTACGGTTTTTGGAACCATTCAAATGTAGTTCAAACAAAAGTAACTGATTTCTAAATCAAAGTGTTTCCCATCAAAGTAAATGACTTCTTTTTACTTGAAAGATTTCAAACTAATATAGATCTTATCGGCCACATCATAACACATGATAAGCCATGTTTCATAAAATACTGTTACCGTGTCTTTTTGTCATTTGAAGCAAATAAAACTCTAATCTTAT
Source organism: Sesamia inferens (assembly GCA_037179545.1). Classification (NCBI taxonomy): domain Eukaryota; kingdom Metazoa; phylum Arthropoda; class Insecta; order Lepidoptera; family Noctuidae; genus Sesamia; species Sesamia inferens. The sequence goes on along the minus strand of CM073939.1, from coordinate 3,200,586 downwards.
GCTACCTGTCCCGGCAACCAAAAGACAGAAATAATTAACAAAGCACATTGGATTCATCTGACATAACGGATAATTTAGAATAGTTAGATATATTTTTTATAGGTATGTATAATATAATATGTCATCTCGCAGGTCAAACTTGAAGGATGTCTTATGCTTAACCGTATTTGCCTATAGAGTTTCCAGCCGGGGATTAAAAACTTAAAAACTAAGTGAACATAACTACAGGGCACTAACCTCGGCTTAGGGCGTTACTGGAGGAAGGCAGCCAGAGAGGGCTTGATCGGATTATAGTTAAACTGATTTAGCAATCGAGCTGTTTTATAATCAGTTTCATAAATTTCTTTAAAGATGACTAAACTTATGCCACCTAAAGGTCACAGACAAATCAATGATGAGCCAATATCAAGTTCACTAATTACTTGAATGTCTTAAATATTAAATTATATCACTATTTTATCAGTTACTAACCCATTAATTGGACAAATTATTTTCTCAAATTCATTAAATGCAGTTTTTTTTTAATTATGTGATAACACTCAGTGATGATAATTACTTTAATGAGCCAGGGGCTCTGAATTTCAATAATGTGTCGAATGGGATTATAAAGGACATTATTACGTCTTTTTAATTTCTAGTACCTATACACTCAACAACAACAGCTTACAACCCTGTGTAAAACACTTTCAATAACAATCTGATTATTTAGAAAGCTAGCTAATACAATGATTCAAATGTTCGAAAAAAAAAAAATTCGAAAAGCTTGATGTTGAACCGCTAAAATTACCATAAATAAAAACCATCGATACCGATAGTATGTTTCGCAAACACCTGAAAAACAAATGAATATATTCAAAAAGAGATAAATTCAATTTAAAACATCTCCAATTGACAATTGATCTGTTCAATTTAATTGCATGGACTTGTTCACTGGCTTATAGATCATTCGCCGCTGATGTGGATATTGATGTGCAATTTAAATGAAATGTGATTGTTATTATTTTCTTTGGTAACTTTGTCCTTTAGTGGATAGCTGTTAAGCTTTATACAGTGTGTTAAGATAACCCTGTCCGACCCGTGAAGGTGTTGTTAGGTATCGATAACTGGTTCTATTAATGCATACAAAACCGGGCTCGCTCATAATAATAACGGTGTTGTCACTTTTTAAAAATTACCAAATTTCGGGGAAGTTGGAATTAATTCGCGGGAAAAAAAGATTATTTCAAAATTCATTTGTATTGTTTCTATGATGATTACGTAAAATTTTATATTATATTTGGTTATGTGTTTACCTAACCTTTATTATCCTTATGGGTCGGATAGGGTTTTCTTAACATACTGTATACGCCTGGAAAGGCTAATATTATAGCTGATGCGCTAACCCAACCTGTAAAGAGGATAATAAGGATCAATGCGGTGTTTGTTCTGTTGTCGTGGACTTACCTGCCAGGAGTGCTTCAGATCTACGATGCGCGCAGCTCGATGATCTTGAACTAAAAAAAATCATTAGTGAATTGGAAGATACATCTGACGCTCAGTCTATAGGCGCTAAGCGGTGGTCAGAAAGAGGGTATTTCATGCAACTTGGTGTCCTATACAGGTATAATCCCGATGTCGATACGGAAGAGGCACAGCTGGTTGTTCCGGCTTCACTGCGCCTGGAAATTCTAAAAGAATGTCATGACTCCGATCTAGGCGGTCATCATGGAGTCGATAGAACGTATAATCGAGTCGCTCAAGGGTTTTACTTTCCAGGTATGTACAGAGCTATAGCAGAGTATGTCAAAACATGTGCGACTTGTCAACGATATACCGTAACGGGGGTCTGTAACCTGGGCTGTTACAGACCCCCGTTTTAAGTCAAAAAGGAGAAGTGTTAGCAATTGATCTGTTTGGTCCTCTTCCCATTGTGGACAATGGGGAACGTTGGGTACTCTTGGTAGAAGATACAGCAACTCGTTGGACTGAATTATATGCTCTGAAGGAGGCAACTTCTGAGATGTGTGCACGTACTCTAATCGAGGAGTATTTTCTGCGCTATGCGTCGAGGGAGTCCCTCGACGCATTGTGTCAGACAATGGCGTCCAGTTCGTGTCCGCCATCATGCAACAATGCATGCTCATTTTAGGCATTACTCATGAATTGTTACCTTTGTATCATCCGTCAGCTAATCCAGCTGAGCGTAAAAATAGGGATTTAAAATTTCAGCTGTCACGTTTAGTTGAAACAGATCATTCGTCATGGCCACATCACCTTCCTGCGATAAGGTTCGCCATGAATTCAGCTGTTTGTCAGACTACTGGTGTATCTCCAGCATATCTAATGTTTGTTAGAGAACTTCGCTCACCAGTCGACGTTCAACACGACATCCGTTCGATACTCGATAAGGACAATTTCGTACCTCAAATAACACCATATTTGAAAAGTTTTGTTAACTCTTTTACCGCTGTCAGGGAAAGAGTTGAGACACAGCAGGACCGACGCAAGGATTGTGCTGACAAGGCCAAAACCCCTGCCGAAGTCTTTGAAGTCGGAAATCAGGTTCTTTTGAAGACACATGTTCTTAGCAGTGCTGCAAAGAACATAACAGCTAAGTTTGTTCCAAAGAAAGATGGTCCCTACGTCATAGTAAAAAGAGTTAGCCCTACAGCCTACGTAATTGCAAGTTTAGATAACCCTGAAAACATATTGGGCAAGTATCATGTGTCGGATCTTACGCGGTTCCACAGTAGAGAGTGTTCGCCTCCTCGTCCCGTGATGCCTAAACGTCAGAGAGGGCGTCCTCGAAAGCATGTTTGTCCTGTATGTTAAGTCTTAGATTTAGTGTTAGCTCTTAAGTTTTCCTTTGTGCGAGTTCAAGAGCGAGGACGTTCTCTGGAACTCGAGGGGGAGTGTATAGCGTGGCAACCCGATAGCGCGCTGTCTATGCCATCCGTGAGAGGCATAGAGAGAAAGAGATAGTTATGATATGGCGGTGAAAAAGGTGCGCGCGCGCTAACCACTCGCGCTTTAAAGTAGTAAATTGTCACCAAATTATAAGTTATTGTTTGTGTTATTGTGTTAAGCCTGTGTTTCTGGACAATTAAACTGTAACCGTGATAACTGAGTCCTTATTCGCTCCCCACCGATGCTATATAAACAATTTTTTATTTGATAAAAAATATGCAAAGTGGTTGACTATCCAGCTATTACAATTACAAGGACATCTATGACGCACGAATGCAATCACACAAGTTGTGGTTATAATATTTATCCGTTCATAGATTAAATTATGGTGTAGATATCATTTTTATGGTTCTATTGGCGTGTGATTTTCTTTCATAGTTTGATGATTGTTTGTGGTAAAAGGTAGCGGTATTTTGTTGCCTTAGTTATGATAAAAATATGTATAGGAAAATTTATAGTTTTATTTTTTTAGTCGGGAGTATCACATCTTAGCTGGCTTACCTACCACTTTATGCTTGCTATCACTCACACATCAATTTCATTAGATTTTATTACGAAAGCCTATTTTATTAATTGTTACCTATATGACAGTATCTGTATAATACAATGTTCTGACGTAGGTAGGTACTTATCAAAACAGACTTCAAAAATTTACCAATTTCGTCCAAAATATCGATGCCTTAATTAACTTTATATAGTAAAAAAACGTGAGATCGACGGTCGAAATCAATGTAAAAATTGATTTGGTTGAGTTTTATGATGTTTTCAACTTAGCGTAGACTATTATTACCATTCTATTTTTGTACAAAATATGTATATAATATTTGTGTCAATAAAAAATAAACAAGGAAGAATTGCTTGCAAATTTGTTGATCATGACATTGTCAGCAATAAAAACCGTATTTACTATCATAAAATTATTTTCTTTTGTTCTTGGCCGGACAGTGTATAAACAACAATTGCCTACTTTGTTTGTAACATAGATAACGATTTGATTAAATAGATAGATGGATAGATAGAAGAAGAAACTTAATTTATGTAACTCTAAAAAGAATGAAAGGCAATAAACCATTCAAATTAAAAAAGCCTTCTAAATAAAAAGCCAATTTGATACTAATCATTAACTACACTATACTAGGTAGTAATACCAATTAATTAGAAAATACAATTTGCCGTAGAAGTCAACATCAAGAACATTTTCCGAAAATTAACATAACATTGCGTTTCTATATTAAAACATTAGTAATCACTATACGACAGATTAACTTTTTCTAACAAAGAGTAATTGTAATGGCTAGAGGTAATTTATGCTCAAGCGTAATTATCAACTCGAATGGATTTCCTGTAAGGAAATTACTTGTTTTGGAATATACAACACACGATAATACACAATACACGATATACCTACTTATTGACTGATATTATAGTGTATGTGTAGCCACCGAATAGCGTAGAAAGTGAGGGAGGTGGCTCTAATGTAATTTAACAATACCTAATCGTTTATATAGACTTAAAAACTGGAGATAATTACGCATTTATTTATTTATTTATATATTCTTTACTGTACACCAATCAAACGTCGAACAAAATACATTCAACACAGAAAGCATACAATGGGCGGCCTTATTTCTAATGCGATCTCTTCCGGGCAACCAAAGGATGGACAGATACTCCCGAACCACAAATGGGACTGTCGTTGGTGCATTTTGTATCCAGAACAAACTTCAACAAGCCTCCTATCAAAATTTATACGATCAATACGTTATTCCGTCATTATAATTTTTAACCTTCACGTATATTTTTTTCATAAAACATCAACAACTTTTTTCTGTCAGTCTGCAAATAAATGCGTTGCTGTTCCTACTGAATCTTGTTTTAATGCAAATATTTGACAACGAATCTAGTCAGCAAATACTTAAAAGATATGCGTAGATTTGAATACACTTCTGTTTCCTATAGTAGATATTTTGCATGCTTTATTGTTTCTTTTACTACCAGGTCAACATCTTTATTTTTCAGTAATTCTTACAACTAAACTAATTTCAATATTTTCTTTGTGTTTCTTATCATTAAGAACATCACCACGGTATAATATAAGGAAGAACTATCTTTTTCATAAACACAAAGGAAATTTTCTTTGTGATGTTTTCCTCTGACTGGTGACCTACATATTGAATTGACATGGATCTAGATTCCTGAGTGACGAGACGTAAGAAGTGAGTGTCAGGCAATTCAAAATTAATCATCGAACACTCAGAGTAAGAATATCTAAATGATAATGATGAAAACATGACCGAAAATAGATAAAAGTATGTAGACACCGAGATAATAAGCTAGTTTAATATTCGAAGATATCATCCTCAAATTGGTTCAGAAGAACATCGTTTTGTTGGTGATGAGATAGTATTTAAATCATTGAAGGAATATGTAATTCTCTTATCCAATGGTTTCTATCAGAAATTCTGTATTAGGAAATAAATCGACATTAGAGCTAGGTTAACATCACGTTATATAACTAAGTACCGTCAAGTTAATTCCGACGACATCCGATTAATAACTTTTTCTCATAAAACACTTAGAAGATGTTTGAGTCACTCGAGCAATGACTCAGTGCTTTGTGAGTAAATGGCGAGCTATTCCTAAATTGTCTGTAAGTATTAAAGATTCCTTTGATGTTCATAAAGGAGTTCAGATACATTCTTGTTTACACATGATAGGACGACTGGCATTATTTAATTCAGTTGTCCACGTGAAGTGTTTCATGTTATCTTCCATCCGAATTAAAATTAAATAAGATCATTAGTTTTTTTCTTTTAATAGGTTGAGAAAATTTGAGAGAATTTATAATATTACCCAAAAGTTTTTAAACATGGCTTCTCCATTATAAAGGTAAATGCCTCGAATATCAATAGTATACTCATATTTTGGGTGTAATAAAATATAGATTCTGTACCTTTTTGGAGCTTAGCGGTTATTTTTTAGTTACCAATATGTAACTACAAATCTTTGTCTTTAATGACCAGGATACTTTTACAGATTTTTGCACAAAGTATAGACTATGTTTAAAGAAATAGGTACTCTAATGAAAGAAATAAATTCCAGGAATGCATCGAATATCAATAGAGTATTTTTATTATTATTTCTGTTCCTTTTTGGGGATTAGCTATTTTACATATTTTAGTTACCTTTAACTACAAAGATTTGTCTTTACTGACTAGATTCTTTAGATTTCTACAGTTTATTGTCGGAGAAAAATTTAAACAATTGAGCACTCGCCATTTCTTGCTATATCTAAATGTTTATACTTTTATATTTGTTGGGATTTTCCGAGCAAAGAAGAAAACAAAGGAATCGATTATTGTAATTATATTGTCTGATCATCAGATTAAAATCGGAAGTCGTAATATCAATGTCAGGTTGGACAGATTGCCTTGATACGTCTGATTCTAGTATCTCCTAACGGAACAAAATTATTCACATTAATTTTTTAAAGCACAAATAAATCAATATTTAAATCTTTTATTGCTTGCTTTGCTAACTGAATTCTAATTTTAACCAGTAACCTTGTAATTTTATCTCAACAGCAACATATGCAGTAGACTTACTCTTACATCATAGCACCAAACTTGACCTAACTCTATATATTGCCTAGTCAGATAATATATTTAAATTATTGATCAAAACCACTACGGTTTACGATTCCCGTCAGGGTTGCTTAATACAAAGCACTTACTCATGAGTCCATCATCACCAAGTATATTATGGAATAAGTGTGGTATTTTTGTAAATATCTGCCTACGTGCCGATCGCACGTGGTAATTCCTTCAACCATTTACTAAGGTGAAATCGTCGGCACGTCATCGACATTCCTCGACGCTAATTTGTAAGATTGATGTTATTAAATAGGTCAGACTCATACGATAATCTATATGTACGTCTATGATTCGTTACGGTTATAACTTTCTAGTTCACTTATATGGTGCATCCTTTCTTTTTAATGAGGTTAACTATAACAATGGATAGAAAAATGGCATCAACAAAGACATTCCAGAGCTTTGTGTCATTATATTTCGGAGAATTTTTAAACAAAAGATTTTTTAACTACTAACTGGAGGTTCATTAAGCTTTCTGTAAGTAATTGCTTTTTCCTTGATGCAGTTTTTGAGTACTTAATCCTGCTTAAATATTTATATATTCGTCTTCACTTAAAAGTCTACCAGTCTTGGTTTTAGTTCAATTTCGTTTGAAAAAATAATGCTACGTTCTGCCTTGGTAAATAACATAATTAATGTTATTGTTATTAATTGACTTATCCTCTTCTCCTTTATTATAAAAAGTATAATTTGCGATCTAACGACTAAACCTTTTTTAATTGACCACATGCAACCCGCATGTGCATTCCGTTCGCCATATGACCATGGCCTGACACGCATGTTTCGTCTGGTCATATGACCTCGGTTCGAACCTAGTCAATTTTCTCGTTGTATAAATAAGTCTTATTAATATTGACAGCCTGTCACAGTAAACAGACCATGTCGATGAAATTCAAACCCGTACCGATAAAATAGAAGTAGGTCTGGACATGAGGACATAGGGTCTCTGGTTTAAAAAATGGTTCTCGCCTTTCTCGGTAATTATAATTTTGTAACATTCTTCTGTGTGAATAAACTTATACTACTTCAGATTTTTAATTATATGAATGTAGAGCTAGATAAATATTCCAACAGAGATATTTAACTTAATACATTATAACAAATTGATGAAATGATCGATTGAAATTCACAACTCGCTAAAAACTACATCAAGCTTAAAAAAATAAAAGTTTCAAACAAAAATAATAAAAGGTGAAACTTACTATATTATTCATCAATCCTTGAAGCCTCGGAAACATTTTTGTAGCTTATAAAAACCACAGCACTTCAACACAACACACTAGCAATAACACTCACTATTGCAAATAGAAAGCTTGCAGTAACACTACACGAAAAACTAGGAAAAAATACAAAAGTTTGTCACTGCAAAGCAGGAAAAAATATCGGAGTTTGTCACTGCTTTATATCAAAGCCTGCGCACGAGTGAATCCCTCAAGCGTTCACGAGTTTGTGAAGTCGATCCGCTCTGCAGTTCTCGCGTACGCTGCGATGATTCATACGTGTGTGCGTAGCGGAGTGGGGGCATTTAATATTTGTTTACATGTTCATGCTAATGCAAGTTTTTTTTAACAATATAATGTTTTTTTTTTTTTTTTTTATAAATTATAAACCAGCGCTTGACCGCAATCCCGCCTGATGGTAAGCAGTGATGCGATCGTTGATGGTAAAGCGCGCTAGTTTATTAAGAGCCTATTCACTCTAGCCTTGAAGACACTCAAATTGTAATTTGACGGAAACACCGACGCCGGCAAATTGTTCCAGTCCCTCGATGTACGCGGTATAAAGGAGGAAGCAAAACGCTTCGTCCGGATCGCAGTGGTGTCAACAACGTAAGGGTGGAAACTCGCCGTACGACGGGTCGTCCGATGATGGAACGGAGATGGGGGAATTAAGTCATGCAATTCCCTTGCACACTCACCAGAATGCATCCTATAGAAGACCGAAAGGCTGGCTACTCTACGCCTGTGCTCCAGGCTTTGGAGACCGTTTCGAGTTAAGTCTGGGTCGCCAATCAGCCTCTTCGCACGCCTCTCCACCGAATCCAAAGCGGCAAGGTGACACTTCGCAGCACCAGCCCAAATGTGGCTGCAGTACTCCACACACGAGTGGACCTGTGCTTTGTATAAAATTAGAAGCTGCCTTGGTGTGAAGTACCGCCGGACTTTCGCGATGACGCCTAGTTTTCTGGCAGCCACCCCGGCCTTGGACTCAATGAACCGCCCGAAGTTAAGGCTCGAGGAAATCTCAACTCCCAAAAGCTGAAGGCGGTCGGTACACTCCAAGGATACATTCTGAAAAGTAGGAGCCAAGGTAAACTTGCTCCTTTTGGCGGTGAAAAGACACGCCTGTGTTTTGGCGGCATTGAATGCTACAAGATTGGCATTGCCCCATTCGGAGACTGCCTGCAGTGCAGCACTCACACGCTCTATTCAAGGCTCGTGGTTGGTCCTTAAGAGAATTTGGGAGGGTTTATTAAAAAGTTATTGGTTCTGAGGTAGGTGCATCGGTGGTGGTAGCAGATTAGCTGTTTATGTGTGTGTAAGTTAATTTTTTTACCTGACTACTGCACAGAAAACGGGGTTTAAAAAAAAATACTTTAAAGCTTCTTCTACGCTTTGAGTTTGCGATAGAAAAAGCTTAATTATAAAGCAACTAATAATGCTTTTAATTTCTTGAACGACGAATACAGTTTTATCAAGGGGTATTGTGTTACCCAGTAAGTGAGTTGTGGCGCTCAGAGAGGTATTCGCTCTAAGTGAAATAATATTACCTGCCTCCAGTTAGATTGGAAGCCAACACAACAATCTAGGCAGATGAAGATTTCCCGAATCGCGAAATTATTTTTCAGTTTTCCCATCGTAATTAAAATGTGCACGACGAATCGTTTATCTTGACATAACATGCACCGTCAAAACACTGAGGGCCTTTTCAAGCAAAAAGATATCAATAATAATTAATTTGTTAATGAGTACACATTGACAGCTGATAACGATAATAATATGTAAATATACACTTATGTTGTTTGACTATTAATGGAACGAAGTATCTAGAATATGAAGTAACTGCAATATAAATGAATCGGCTCGTTCTTATGACGTCATTATTATAATCATTCATCTAATAGAGCCCATTTCTGGACATAATCTTCTTCTAATAATCGTCATAACAATCGGTTCTGTGCTTCTTTCTCCATTTGGTCCCTTGCGCTATTTCATGACCTTTAACTATCATGCTGGTTCTGATATTATAAAAAAAAGAACATTTGTTGTGTAATATTTTTTCCATCACACGTTTTATGGCATCACTATTTCTTTCTGTTTTTTTTTTCTAGATATAAGTATTTACTAAAATTGCAAAGTTCTGCCACAATCTATCTACATAAATATCATCTGAACATATTGCGATTGCCGTGTCTACGTGACTATAGGCATCAACAGTGTATGTTTATTTATGTATTTCAATGTCAAGAGACCGCAGAATGCACCTACGAAACCGAAATACTGGATACAAATATATATCTAATATGTAATTCTGTTCAAATTCTCATACAAGTTTGAATGAAACATTTTCATGGATGATAAACATATTTGAAATAAGTACATAATGCTCACTGAAGAGAATTTTTGTGCATATTCATTAAGTGCATCACTGCTTAACCCTTTGTTAATAACAGGCACGATGTTATATTTGTCATATAAGTAAAAAAAGGTTGTGGGCCTAATGATTTGAAAAAGATAAGACTAGAAAGTTTAATAGATTTTTAGTATTTAATATATGTAAAAAATTAAAAACCTAAAAGAGTCTTTAAAATCTCAAAAGAAAAGTCACTTCAAATTGTTTGCTCAGTGTGCTTGAACAGAACATTAATATTCGTAATTCCTTACCTAGACCTTATAAAAAGTCCCTTAAAAGTAAGTAGGTTCTAAGTCTAACTAGCCATTTGATATTCGCTGTGCAGTTTTTAGCTGTAGGACTGTCATAATTTCATTAAGTAGACTTAGCCTTTAATATAAATAAAAATAGTGTAGGCTAGGCAATAACTGTAGCAACTAATTACATCATTGACAGACAGCCTTTAGATTAATTTTCTCGTTACTTTTCTTACCATAAACTTCTATAATTGCTAACAAGGAACGATTATTGATGTCCACTGTGTGTTTACGATAAGGTTTGAATCTGTTCACGATTTCTCATGAGGTTTTCTTTTATACAATCAGTGATGAAGACTGAGTACGACTTTTTTGCAAATGGACTCAACGTGACATACTTTCGAAGAATGATAAATATAATAAGCCAACATTTAAAGCGTTCGAAAGACTGAGCCGCCACGTCAAGTTTTCTACTAGAATTAATGTTAGGACATTCACACGATTCAGTACGATTAGAAGCAACACAGAGAAATAAGTAAAAAAAATTACAGATCGGTTTTCGAGAGAAATCAGAAAAAGAGCAATAGGTAATGGTCTGCGATTGATAGTAAAAAGAAGGAAAGCTCACGATCGACAAATTTAAAAGGGCCACAGCTGTAATGCAAAATAAACCATCCGGTGTTTGATATATAGACACAATTTCTTGAAAAATACTGAATATAATTTGGAATTTGGAATCTGTAGTAACCTCGTCTATTTTAGTGCCAATCATAAGACCTATATTACGTCGCCATTCATTTGTTTACTCACATTTGCCTCATTCCCTATCAGCTGTTTACGATACCAATAATAACTTCCTCAATTCCAGACCATTGCATTTCTTACCGCAGAATTTTGCCAATCATTTCTGCGAATGGAGTTAGTCATAATATTATTGTGGTTTATAGCATCAATCTTTTCATTAAGTAAACATACATTTTATCTTCGCCGTAACCTGAATTTGAATTCATGAAATTAGATAAGATTAGATAGTTTTAGAACTCTGTCATTGTTTGCAATTATGAAGATAAAATATTGTATGCATACATGTATAGTGAGTGAGAAATTTTCTTTGGAATCCATTGTAGGTTCTTTGTGATAATGTTATCTAATATATAAAATTCTCGTTTCACGGTGTTCGGATTTAAACTCCTCCGAAACGGCTCGACCGATTTTGATGAAATTTTTTGTGCTTAACCGGTATCTATGAGAATCGGCCAACATCTATTTTTCATCCCCCTAAATGTTAGGGGTAGTCCACCCCTAAATTTTTTTGTTTATTTTTTAGACAAAATTTTTAATTTCTATTTTTTTATGACACAACATACAAAAATACATACAATCCCTAATTTTCACCCTTCTACGATCAACCGTTATTTTTTAATAGCCATTTTAGTAATTTAATCTATTATTTATATGGCAAAACAACGTTTGCCGGTCAGCTAGTTATACTATATTATCATGTATCTTTCAAAGGATGTCGTAATATCTGAGTAAGTTGTTTCTTCAGGTAGAATAGTGTTTTAGTAATTAGATTATGCTGAAGAAGTATTATATTTTTTTACTCGTGGATGCCACGCATCAGTACCATCAAATAACTTCTCAGTCGATAGTAGATTCGGGTCTTAGAAATGATTTTGTGTGTAAGTGTAATATATTACCTTTTTTTTGCTAGTATATACTTAGTTTAGCTAACGCAACCATTTCAATTTTAAATTCAAGAATTATAGTCTGTCTATAATTTACTTACAATTCATTGAAATAAAGTTGATCTTTGTGTCACATAAATTTGAAATGAAATTTTCAAAAAGAACTATAATTGCTTAAATTAAACATATATGGCCTTTTTTGTGTGTTTTTGTACCTAAATTTGCTCTTTTATTCCATTGAATATCTATATTATTACAAATTTTAACAAAATTCTGGTAAGTAGTTAAATAGATAACGCTTTTGTTCAGAGATTTCTTTTTTTGAAATTTCTTTTGTTTTCTGTAAGCAGTTTACTTTCGTCCATACAATATGTACAAAGTAGGGTAAACTTGCCATATTCGTGAACTTAAGAGGAAACCATAATATTTATAAAATTAAGGAAGATAAATTAGTTTTAATTAAAAGTAATTTTTGTTTGCCTTGTGCTTTATTGGTTCTATAATCAAATTTAACATAAACCTTGTAAACTTCTTGAAAATAAACAATTTAAAAAAAACTAATAAAGTACGATTTAAGAGCATTCATCCCAAATCGTACTGCTATATCCTTAATTCGTACTTTGCGATCTATTCATTAGTATACACTATTGAGAATCAGCATCATAATCAACAATGTGTTATTTAAACAAGTAGTATTTAATTTTTAACAAATTCGACGGATGCTCTTCGCCAATTCTCGGCAATCATCGCATTCATAATCTTTGGCTTTTTTATTGGTTCCTGCACAAATTTCATGTACCCACGTCTCACATTGTGTGCACTGGATCATGGTTTCTCTTATGTCTTATGTGGTGGTACAGGTTCCGTTTCGTAGGTGAGTTTTGAATTAAAGCACGACGTGTAGATATACCCTCCAATCTTCATAATAACAATTTGAATATGCAAACCGACAGTTTCGGTTCGGAGATGTGCCTTGGTCCGCGTCTCGATGCAAAGTGACCGTTCGACGAACCCCACTTTCCAAAGCGACTCTGTCCATGTGCCGCCATCACAAAATAACGTCACAAGCGTTTGCCCCTCTACTACGTAAATCAAATCAGCAACTTCTATTAAAATTATATCGACGATCTCCGACACGGCCAGCCTGACGATTTGCACGTCCTCGTGCATCATCATCATCATCATCATCCCAGCGCCAATCCAAGTCGCATCCGAAGTTCCCTCAGCCCCGGAGTCCGGGATCCGCCTCACCAGGCCAACCGCCGATTCCGGCCAAACTTCGATATTTCCCGTTGCACGTCCTCGTGCATGTCTGTAACAAATTAAAAAAAGGCACAGAAAACAGACTTTGAAGCATTTTTGAGAGCTCGGCCAACCTGACCGTTACAAGTCACGTTTAGTTACATTGACTATTAGAAAACCAAACTTAATTATTTTAACAACTTAAACACAAAAGCTTCCTTCAAGCCTCATAATTATCAAATTTCAAAAAGAAAACAAAAGGTTCCTCCAAGCCTCATAACTATCAAAACAAAATCATAATCATCAAAAAGAAAACACACCATGGTTCGCTACCACAGTAGCTAGTGACAACTCATAGTTGACACCCATATCGTCATCACCTCTTGTGATACGACCAACTGTAGAGTCCACGACTCCCAGGTCAACACATGACCGTACAACTAATAGTCTCCTCCGAGACCCAGGTCCCCGCCACATCACTAGCTGCCCATCGCCCCCTGAACAACTCCTCACTGAGTTGCAGTTACGACTACAGACTAGTGCATGCAGTGCGACCATATCTACCAGAGTCCCCGCCACATCACTAGCTGCCCATCGCCCCCTGAACAACTCCTCACTGAGTTGCAGTTACGACTACAGACTAGTGCATGCAGTGCGACCATACCTACTAGTGTCCCCGCCACACCACTAGCTGCCCATCGCGCTCTGAACAACCCCTCACTGGGTTGCAGTTACGACTACAGAGTAGTGCGTGCAGCGCGACCACATAGCCATGATACGTGTTCTATTTGCTGGCGGAGGCACCCTCCTCACCATCTTCTACATTTTGAAAACTTAACTCAGCAGACATTACTTGGAAAAATCTTTCGTAACTATGCGATCATGGGGTACTTATAAGTTCTGTTTCCAATCAATGATTTCAATAGGTAACGATCGCCATAATCGCCATCAAACAACTCACCAATATTAAATTTCATTACTTTAGCTCATTTTTATCAAATTTAGATTTTTCATTTCTATGTTCATTTTTATAGTCTAGCCACACATACTATCAGAAGCTCAAGTGAGCTCGTAATTATAGGCACAGTGAACTTTAGTTTTGAAATAAAGACAAACCAGTCATCATAATTTTAAAACCCTGATTTAAAATTTCTCAGTCCATTATAACAAAGAATACGGGTAGTACAAGAAATAAAATTTGCAAGTAACTCTTATTATCATGTCGCAAAGAAATTGTTCAGTACACAACACACTGGCATAACCTTGTACACTGTACATATACTGGCGCGTGTGGACATACACCAATGAAATTACAGATTGCTTGACAAGAGAACATTCGGCCACGGAATCAAAATAAAAATAGTACGACTCACCGGATTATGCCAACTTCTCGCAAACACCTACCACTTGGCAGTTATCAACCGCTGCACACCAGACATCTCGGAGCTCTCATAAAACCCCATTACGTTACCACCAACGTTTTGGGTATTTTGACATCTTCTCATCGCCTGCAGTGTAGAGGCTCAAGTCTTGAATCCTTGGGCGTTCCGCAAAGCGCACGCAGCTCTGACTCCGCACCACACGCCATTGATGTGATTCACCAAGCAGCTAGAAGCGCGGTCCGCAAGCGCACTTTGCACGCTCCGCAAGCTCATCCGCAAGCCCACCGTGCGTGCTCCACAAGCGCACCCTGCGCGCTCCGCTAGCGCACCTTACGCGCTCCGCAAGCGCACTTCGCTCGCCAATCAACAGCCAGCACTGTCGCGCGCTAAGAATCAGTCAGCACTGTCGTGACAGCGCCGCGTCCAGCCGCACGTACACGCCTGCAGCACACTCCTGCAGCACACTCCTGCAGCGCACCTTGCGCGGAGCGATCTCTGCGCCAGCAATTAAGCGCACCTCGTAATGTGACGTTTACTTCCAGCCTCACTGCCAGTACATCCAGCATTTACAGAAGCTCATACAAAGGCAATGAATAACTACCACACAAGTAATCACACAAGTACTATAAAAATATTGGCAGAAAGTAACTGTTATTCTGTTCCTTGATTTATAACGAGATTGTGAGCAGTGTAGTTCTTTATCCCACTTCTGATGTCGGAGACAGCGACGGCAGAGCGGTAGGGTCGACAGCATCTTGGTGTGGTGCAGTGGCGAAGAGTCCATACAAGCCCATTCCCACCGGGTTACCTTTCAAAAATCAGTTCCATATTCATACAAAAGTATTTACATTCTATTTCATTAACAAAGTATTATTAATCAAATGCCTGCGCGATTTACAATAGCAATAGTAATTCTTAGCAATACCCTAAGTATCACATTTCATTTTATAGTCGTAAATTAATCAGCGCTTCAATTTTTCGTACATGAAGGCAACTCGACGAATGTCGGCTTACCTCGGTCAACGTTTTACTACGAGGAGAAAAGAGACAGAGCGTGTCAGACCATCTCTTTCTAATGCTCGCTAACTGTCGGTAAAACTTGATAAATATAGGCTAATGTCAAACGGCTTGCAGTTCTCTCCTCTCCTCTATTAGAAAGAGACAAAGAAACCACGCCACTACTTTTGGTTAATATTTTTGTTGGTTTTGGATCGGTGTTTGTGTGGTTCGGTTTTTAACACTTTATTATTTTTGTAAATTTTTATTTTATTTTTTCTTGACTCTTATTCCCTAACAAAATATCCTACAGTAGGTAAGTGTTTTTTTTTTTTTTTTTTTGACCGACTTCGCTTTGTCAAAATTTCACCCTTCGCCACTGGTGTGGTGGTACAGGTTCCGTTTCGTAGGTGAGTTTTGAATTAAAGCACGACGTGTAGATATACCCTCCAATCTTTATAATAACAATTTGAATAGGCAAACCGACAGTTTCGGTTCGGAGATGTGCCTTGGTCCGCGTCTCGATGCAAAGTGACCGTTCGACGAACCCCACTTTCCAAAGCGACTCTGTCCATGTGCCGCCATCACAAAATAACGTCACAAGCGTTTGCCCCTCTACTACGTAAATCAAATCAACAACTTCTATTAAAATTATATCGACGATCTCCGACATATATATTGTCTAGGGTATGAATAAGACCCTATACCTATAGTATGAAATCATTATGTTTCAGTTATTATTTTTAACAATATAATTTCACAGTGTCACGATTTTTAATGTGTCACATCGTATACGTTCACGTAGGGGTGTTCTAAATCAAATGGCTGTATGTACTAGGTACATACAGTACCTAATGACTTTTTTACTTTTATGCAAAATGTGAAAATAACGCAGATCTAGGTAGGTATTTTTAATATCAGATTATTTAGAAGACAAAAAAGCTTGGGACTGAGCTGCTCGCTCTGTTAAGCATTGTTATTAAGCAATGTGCGTAATTATAACGTAAATTATTGTAAACATTTTCATTTTTAATGTCTGGACTTGAAAAAAGACGATGATCCCTGAGTTTGTTTCGGCTATTTCTTCTCAGAGGTAGTCAGTCAGGAAATGCCGGCTTCATCCAGTTTAAAAAAAAAAACATGACGTGTAAAAGTGATCGGTGATCTTACTTGCTTAATAAACGATTTCATTTCATCTACTTTTTTCTATATTGAAACTAGATTATTCCTTTACATATCTTGATCGGCTTTTAAACAACGCGTTGTTTTATATCCCAACACTTTAGTGTCACATTCTATATCGAAAAAATACAACTGATCCTAGAATATGTGTTCCAAAAATGCATAATTTCGAAGATATATGTGCATTACGTAGCATTTTACTAGCTTTAAATACGAATCTTGAAAAAAAGGCTTTGTCTCTTTTTGATTTTTTTTTTATAAATATAAACTAGTGCTTGATCGCAATCCCACCTTCTGGTAAGCATTGATGGTAAAGCGCGCTAGAGTATTAAGAGCCTATCCACTCAAAAAAACTGAGTGAATAGAAAGGAAGACGTGAGCGAGGCGATGCAATGTTAAACCCAAGACCAACACGACCAACGATGCTGCGTCAGAGGGAGATTGAACTGGAGATCCTCCACGACCAAACTCCTGACACAACAACATTTGGCGCAACGTACCCGGCAAACGTCGCAATACAACTGCTCAGACCCGTCCTCTGTATAGCTTCACCAGACATCATGTTTTGTCCCTACCTTGTCTTTTATGTACCGCCGATATAATTGTTATCGCCGATAATATATAATATATACACACACCCATCTATCACCCCCAGCGTATTATGGTAACATTTTATGATACATAGAAATACTGGTCATTGTACTTAATTATCTCTCTGATAATATAAATATCAGTCTATTGTGATTTAAATATTCATGATGTATGAGTTTTCAATACGAAACTCGATCGTCGATATCGAGCGCGTTCGACTCAGCGATTGGCCCGCTTCAAGGTCGTAAGAACTCTCAACCAATGAGAGCGCCAAACTCGTTCGTTATCGACGATCGAGTTGCGTATTGAAAACTTATACTAGGCCTACTGACCAGAGAGGGAGATATCAACTCCCTTCCCGGGCCGCAGAAAACGCACCGGGCGCCGAGGAAGGGCGGATAACGCCCTCTTCCGCCCCCCATGAATGGGTCCAGGGGCGAGGGACGAGGGTGTGGGGCTGTGGAAGAATTTAGACTCCCGCGGCCTCACGCGCGCTCGTGATAGAAGACACACCGGGGTGGTTTTAGTCAGTAAAAGTCTGACATACCCCAGGGCGGCGGGCATCCTATGAGGATTTCCACCCAAGAAAAAAAAAAAAAAAGGCCTACTGACCACCAACAACTTCACTGGAGCTGTGGGGCCAAAGTGGAAAGGAACGAATAATTTATGGGTCCTAGGTTCGAACCTAGCTAGGCGCTTTACGTTGCGTAAATTATTTCATCACTACTCTCGAAAGTAATTATGATTGCTGAGTCAATACTCAGCAATCATAATTACTTTCGTTAACCAATGTTCTTTGTAAAAACAAGGCACCTACTTGCATAATGTCATTGCCAATGTTCATATATAATAATTTACTATTAGTTAACGATCACTCTTAATAACTATCGTTTACTAATATATATCGTGAGATTATCTAAAAAACGCATTAAAGATCACGTTTGGCATCAAATTAACCTTAAGTATTACTATAAATATTGGTTAATTTGAGTTAATAGTATTATGATGGTAAATTTAATTTTAAGTAATGTTTAACTTAGCCATGCACAGAAATTTAATTAGTAAAATAAAAATGTTTACAATTTAAAAAAATATTTAGATACTAATCCATTAACTAATATAATTCTAGTTCAAGTAAGGATGGTACATAGTAAACTTACAGAAACAGCCATGATTTTCCAATTTAAATTGTAAATTTAAAATATTAACAATAAAAAAGGCGTGTGGCACTCGGAGACTGCCGCGGTATTTACTAAATGCACTTTTTACTACATAAATCACGCACTTTTATTTAGTAAACAACACTATAAATAATTTTAAAAGTCCAATGAAAAACGAGCGTGACACTCAGCTTGACTTTCCCGCCAAAACTCAGGGTGCTGATCACGAAAATGATTTCATTTTTGAAATCCAAGATGGCCGACATCATATTTCATGACATTCTGACATGGGTGTGATAACGAACATGACGTCATTTTTAAGCTATTGCTTAGCTTCTTTCTATCTCTTTATCAAAGTCGAACAGAAAACATTGAATATAGTTTAGTCGCTTAATCGTCACCATTTTTCGCAATCTTTTGATGACGTTGCTGGTAAAAAATAAATAAATTACAAAACAGAAAGAATGCAATAGGCATAGCCTTTTTTTATCAACTATAACTTGCAATTATAATTATTTATTTATTTTATTTATACAGTAATTTTTCCTTTGTTTTTTTTTCTTTGATATCAATTCAAGTTTTCTTTCTGTTTTGTAATTTATTTATTTTAGCCTTTATACCGCGTACATCGAGGGACTGGAACAATTTGCCGGCGTCGGTGTTTCCGTCACATTACAATTTGAGTGTCTTCAAGGCTAGAGTGAATAGGCTCTTAATAAACTAGCGCGCTTTACCATCAACGATCGCATCACTGCTTACCATCAGGCGGGATTGCGGTCAAGCGCTGGTTTATTTTTTATAAAAAAAAAAATAATAATAAATAAAGTAATTCTAATTTATACTGAATAATACCTATAATTAATGTCACCTCTCTTTTTGGTTATTTAAATGTAGCATATAAAGTAGTCCAAAAATTTCTTTCTCCAACAAAAATGATGCCTGTAATGGATGGATGCCTGTAACATACGTGTGACACACTTGCACTGGTAATTTGCCCTGTTTATCATATCTTATCTTATCAGTTATCTATCTATCTTTTATTGTGAACTGCGTGTATACAAATAATCGATATCTTCACAGTTTTTATATATCTATAGTTATTCGTTGAATACTTTTTTCTGTACGTTGGAATTTTGTTATAATTTAGTTGGAATCTATTATATTTTAATGGGAAAGGAAAATATACCATATAATTTTCCTGGTAGGTATAGATTACATTTATTGGGACAAAAGTTATCAAATAGCAAAATTAAAAAACCCCCGGTTGACTCATGAAATTCTTATCATGAAATAAAACAATTTTGCATAAACGATTTTTTTAATTTGTATTTGTTTCTTATGTTTTCACGAAAAAGTGGCTAAAATGATTTGGATGGAATTTAGCTCTAGTCTTGGATTAGGACATAGCAGTGGCGAAGGGTGAAATTTTGACAAAGGGAAGCCGGTCCAAAAAATAAACACTTAAACACTTACCTACTGCAGGATATCTTGGAGGAGGTCTTCAGATAAGAATAATATGAAAAGCCCCACCTTCACCATACAAAAAAGGACTGATGATTTCATAACAGTATCTTTCAAGTATGATAAAAGCGGCTTTGTGAAAAGCCTTTTTCGACGTGCATCTCTATACCACACATGCATGCTTGTTAGTAAGTACTAAGTTAAGTATACCTATTGTTAGGGAATAAGATTCAAGAAAAAATAAAATAAAAAATTACAAAAATAATAAAGTGTTAAAAACCGAACCACACAAACACCGATCCAAAACCAACAAAAATATTAAGCAAAAATAAAGCAAATTATACACAATCACAACGTTATTTATATTCTAATGCAATGCGTCTGTTTTTTTTAACAAAATGAGCTAAAATGTTGTTATAAAAATTGGGATTACTTTTCATTTTATTAAGCAAATTATTTGATGGCTGTTTTTTGTTTTTTTTGTGTTTTTTGACTGAGTTAGACAAATTATTAATATCCGTAAAACCCGTACTGCTCCAAACAGATTTCGAATGAGAAAATAACAAACACGGAAAACAAAACATTTTGTTCAGTTTGCAACTGCCTGTCATCCATGTATATTTATCATATAACGACGCGTGAAAATGTTTAAAAAATGCATCTCGCCTTTTGCAATCAATAATCATGTGTGGGAGTGCTCGACCTAACTGAATAACATGCTTCTTGTATGCATAACTTAGTTTTGAAAATGAAGTTTCATTTGTAAGCAGGTAATCTGTAGAACAGCACTCTATATGAATTAAAGCCATAATAACAAACAAAATCCACAGTATTTAACCAAATCTGCGATTAAATTACCTTACAGAATCCGTCACAGTTTAAATAACAAAAATATTAAAAACAAACGAAAAACTCACGCATCAGTAGGTTAGGTAGTATAGAGAAACACATACTGACGGTGAACTCAAACGCTCGTAGTGGCGTGGTTAATTTGTCTCTTTCTAATAGAGTAGAGGAGAGTACTTCAAGCCGCCCGCGAGTAGCCTCATATTTATCAAGTTTTACCGACGGTTAGCGAGCATTAGAAAGAGATGATCTGACACGCTCTCTCTTTTCGCCGCATAGTAAAACGTTGATATAGGTAAGCTGAAATTCGTCGGCTTCCTTCAAGAGAACTACGAAAAGAATTACGAAAAATTGAAGCGCTGATTAATTTACGACTATAAAATGAAATGTGATACTTAGGGTATTGCTAAAAATTGCGATTGCTATTGTAAATCGCGCCGGCATTTGATTAATAATACTTTGTTAATGAAATAGAATGTAAATACTTTTGTATGAATATGGAACTGATTTTTGAAAGGTAACCCGGTGGGAATCGGCTTGTATGGACCCTTCGCCACTGGGACATAGATACATTTTATCCTCTTATTTACGGGAATAAGGCGTTATGAAGATATAGATTATTCCTAGAAAAACTGCTCACGGAAACAAACGCAAAATTATAAATTCATTGCTCAGAAAAATATTGCTTTAGCTTTACAGATTACAATCCTATATCTTGTCTAATGTAGGCATGATGTCGCTGACATGGTTCTAATCCATATTAATATTATAAATGTGAAAGTAACTCTGTCTGTCTGTCTGTTATGCTTTCCCGCTTAAACCTCTCAACCAAGTTTGATAAAATTTGGCACAGGCAATCTTTAGACCTTGCGAACGGACATAGGCTACCTTTTAATGAAAAAAAAAATTGATATTCCCGAGGGAAATCTAAAAAGCGCGATATAACCGAATTTCACGCGGGCGAAGCCGCAGGCGGAAAGCTAGTAACAATATAATTAGCAGAGTTAGAGATATGTTTATGAAAGAGAAATTATAGAATATAAGGTCAGCAGATAAGTATACGATAATTGTTTTATTTTTGCTTCTATTTTTGACAAAATTCTGGTACGCAGAAAAATAGATAACGCTTTTGTTCAGAGATTTCCTTTTTTGAAATTTCTTTTGTTTATTGTAAGCCGTTTATTTTCGTCCATACAATACAATTTACTGATAAAATTGTGTGTCAGGTATTTTATTTGGGGTATTCGGCTCAGAGCACTGCCTTCAATAGCACTACCGCGAACCGCACTTAAGCACCTGTAAGATTAAGTCATAAAATAATGTTATTGTCTTATTTTTATTGTTTCTCCAAATAATGGCGAGGTCGTTGCCCGGCTAGGGGAAGATGCAAGCTAACAGTACATGTAAGAGTAAAACATTTTCATTACCTATTTGCCAATCACGTTCTTGAACTTTGTGTTATTTTCTATAGTTTTAAAAATGTTTGATTTTTTTTGTCAGTTATGTTTCTAGCACTCCATCTTTTGAGTTGTGCCAACAAAAAGTCCTGACGCTAACTCTATGGCATCGTCCTGATATAACGTACCTAGTCCTAATAGAACGCATGAAAAATATAGAATAAAATACTCTTTATTATGTACGAGTAAATTACAGAACATAAATATAAAAACTCTTGACGAGAAAATCTTAAAAAAATTAGAACACATCAGTAAATTGAACGAAACCAATTTAATAATTTAGCAAGTAGTCAAGGACAGGCAGGTAGATAAAAACAAATCAACTGCACAATACAATCAACAGAATAATAGAATTTTGTCTTGAAACTTTTGCAAAGTACCTATTGTCTTAATTCCGGATTATGTGTAGCCCAAAGGGACACCAGGAACCAATTTGGGCACTTCTTTCTTTAGAATTTTTTCCTGTGATTAGACAATAAGGCTTTGTAAAGAAGTCTTAAAGTGTTCTGACAAAATATTAAGGAAACCGGCTTTCAAAATGACATAAAAGTTTATGAGTGACTTAAAAGTTATGACAAAGTAGCTGAAAAGTTCTTTGTATCTTTGGTCCTTGTATCGGCAGCTAAATATTAGCATTAAAATTTGTCGTCTAGGAAAGTGTTTCATACATTTTGAACAATAGATATTAAGAATTGTGGTGGCCTAGTGGTAACCACCGCGTCTTACAAATTATAGGTCATAGTTTCGAATCCTATCAGTCACCTTACTTTGTATAAATTATTTCATTACCACTGCTCTCAAAACGGTGAAGGCAAATTTAGTGAGAAAACCGACATGTCATACTGACAAAAACTTTGAAGACATATTTATGTGGCATCGACTGTTGCACGAGCACGCGTTACCGTAAGCTGCGTGGCGGTCTCGGTAACCACAGTGTAACAATTTCTAAATGTATTTGGGAAAAAATATAATACAGTGTAAAAATGATTGCAATCGATTCAGTTGCGTATTCTGAACGAACTATATTCAGGTTTAGTATAAACAAAAACTAACTTTGTATAAGAAGACATATTGCGGCGATCACAAAAAATATGGAATAATGGTGTTGATTCAATGAATATTTGCCTGGAATATACTGAATGGAACTATCTACCGCAGGTTGCAACCTTGAGATCATACCGTATTTTGTATATTCATGACTTAATTGGATGTATGTCGCTTTAATTCTATAACGGTCGATTTTTTTGTTCTACGACTAAAATTTGACAAATTTTGAATGAAATATTTGTCAGTTTTAAAATTATTCTTCAAATGAAGCTATCAGATGATTGAAGAATCAATCCTTAGTGTTTTTATATGTATACATATGTATTACATTTCTCTAGAGTGGGCGGTGGAAAGGTGTCACTTGTAGTCTGTCTATAATGATTTAACCGTTCAACAGATTTGGATGTTTGGTTCACTACGGATAGTCTAATACTCGGGTTAGGACATAGGCTACTTTTGTCCTAGTATTACGGAAGAGAAATGGTAAAGCTATACCCAGGCCAACCCTACATAAACTGTCAAACATTCTCATTGAAGCTTGAACCTTAATGATTTAGAGATAAAGGTGAAAATCTAATATAGAAATCGGACAGATTATAGTAGCTTGATGTGCTGGCGTCTGTACAATCCCGTGGCATATTTTTCGACCTCTACATTGGCGATGCCGTAGGCAAAAGTCGGATGAAATTGTTACCTATGTATGTCAACAATATAAATACAGTTTAAAGAGTCCATTGAATGAATGTCAAACTACTTAAGCTAACAAAATTTAACAGATTTTAAATTTTATTGTTTAGGTAGGTTCAAGATTGATTGGGAAAAGTCAGTTTTGGGTAGCTTGATAGTTGATGTGATGCTAATATCTGTACAATCACAATAGTCAACATGAGTTTGCTCTCATTGTTAGCCAAAAACGTTCGCACAGATGTAAAGATATGGTGATATGATTTTATCACTAGACTGTAAACTCTAGGTATTGAGGCAAGCATTTAGAATCCACCCGAGCGTATCCCAGTACGTCAAAAGCACTGTGTAGGATTTTGAACTCTCCACGCTAAGCAGTACGTCGAAAATCCAGTAAGGAAAAATTGTGACGCGATATTTTACACCCAAAGTCGGCTTAGGCCAAAATAACAACAGACGATCACATCTGAGTAAGTTGACATACATACGTTTTGATATTGGGAGATATTTTTAAGGCGAGAAATCGAAGGTTACGGCCAAGATCAGTTTACCATTTTCCTCTATCTATAAAATCGGTTTCGGCAAGCAACCAATTGGTTATTCTCCGAAACGATTTGGATTTGGCTATCAATGTAATGTTTTATAGGCACCATAAAAATAACACCAACAGTAAAATTAAGATCTATTCATCAAAAAGCAACCACAATGAATTAATAAGTAATTCAATGATGATTCGTAAAATCATTGATATATATTCAACAAACATAGAACCTTCCATACATCTTCAAGCCATGACGTTTTTTTACCACAAAAATCAATAGCGACTTGATAGGATTTCATTGTAAATTCTTGGCACTTGCCACGTTCACATTCGAACGTCAGCGAACCGAATTTGATTTCAACTCTTATGGGATTATTACGCACTTATGTAGGTGTCACGTGATTGAAGGCACGTACGCTATCCGAGATCTTTTTTACAAAATGTAGATACAAATCAGTAAAATAAGTATTTTTAATGAACTGATTAATAATACTGAAAATCCCCAAGATCTGTATATTTTCCTGCTATCCATACTCATATGTCATAATTTGAATGTCAATGTCTTTCCATATTTCCTTATTATTTTACTAAATCTGTTTTTTTAGATTTTACTAAAACCATTTTTGATATACCTATATATATATCTACGACAGGTGTGTGACTACATACATATATGTTATATAATAGAAATCCAGAAAAGACATAATATTAATAACCTTGACTTGGTTAAACGTCCAAAAACATTAGGTGAATGAATTGGATGAAATGGATCAAGGTGATCAAGTTAAGAAACATATAATTTAAACACAGCAAACGGTATTGTTAATATATCTACTTAAAGAACAGTTATATATCATCTCTTTGACCATAAGAAAAACATAAGTGAAATGATTGATAGAACGGTTACATTTTTCAAATCAAGTGAAAACGTGTCCTTCAAGCTAAATAATTCTGAACATATTCCAATTAACACTTATAAGCCATAAGGATGTGAAAGTGGAACATGTCGTGATGACCTATAGGTGTGACGTCATGGCGATAAGGATAATAGTTCGGAAGGACAAGTGGGCGCCGGAATAAAATATTCAGTATTTACTGTTATTGTTAATTGCATAATTAAAGTAGATACGAATAATGACAATTAAGTTAAAGATAATGGTCTTAATATCCTTGTTGGGTAACGTAATGAAATGAACGTTGTGAAGGGAGTCCCCGTAGTATGGTCAAATCCTGTAATTAAAATCGTTTAAAATATACTCAATTTGTCAAAAATGTGGGAAATCAGAGATTTTTGTTGACAGATTTAATCTAAGGTCAGACTATGAACGTTGTTCAAATGAAGATTGTTGAGTCTAAATTTTGTTCCGATGAAATTATCCCTAAGATAACATTGTTAAATAAATTTAAATTTAATCAAAGGCTTATTATAATTAAGCAATGAATACCAACAAATAATTGTATGTCGGTACGGAAATTTTTAGCACATCAGAGACCACAAACGTATATTTCCTCTTTAATGACAGTAACTTCCATGATCGTCGCCTTTATTTTAAACGTCATCATGACGTTTCTCTTAGAGCGGCTTTAACCTCAATACGTCATCATCGACATCATCATCATATAGACCGTTATTTGCTGGTACTACTCGATATTTTTCCTTTGAATAATAGTTACAGAGGACATTGGATAAACATTGGCCGTTGGGGCACAAATTGGTGGTTGAAGTTTGTTTTTATTGGCAAATAAAGGATGCTACGCTGATTTTCTTGGAAAACACCTTGAAACTGTTTACCATACTTTAGATGTGGAACTGGTTGATAAGGAACTAAGTGAGGAACGGAAAAATGAAATATTCATAATCGATAAATTACCTATAGGAAAACTACTAGTGATTTCTCTTATATAGAGCTCTCCTTCAAAAACAAACACGAAATATGCGTTTGATTATGCCATTCATACTTATGTATACATGACGTCATTCGGTATAACGCTCATGATTTCTGTAATGAGCAACACCACGCCCACTCGGTGAATCCCTGCTTATTCATGACTGTTCTTAGAAACCACTTTGTGGTGTATTTTGATGAATCAGTTTTTTATAAATTATAAATTAGTGCTTGACCGTAATCTTACCTGATGGTAAATAGTGATGCAATTGATGATCGTTGATGGTAAAGCGCACTAGTTTATTAAGAGCCTATTCACTCTAGCCTTGTTAACACTTAAATTGTAGTCCGACGGAAACACCGAAGCTAGCAAATTGGCTTGTATCCTAAAAAATAATTTAATGTCCGTCAGATAGCTTTATAAAAAATATTGAACACGTATTTTTTATTTTTTCTTTTATTCAAATACTTAGGAAGATATATTGAGTTGAAATGTCGCATGACGTCACGCCATGGTGCAAAATATAGAACGGCGTGACGTAATTAGCCCCCACTCTGTAACTTTAATACGCTATATCTCAGTAATTTTTGGTAATTACGACAAAATAAAAAATACGGGTCTTAATTTTTTTTATTATCTATAAGACGGACTAATTATTTTTTTGATTTTCATACCTTGGATACATCCCTATTGTTCCAGTCCAAAATGCTTCGTTCAGATCGTTGTGGTGGCAACAACGTAAGGGTGGAAACTCGCCGTACGACGCGACGGGTCGTCCGATGATGGAACGGAGATGGGGAATTTAAATCATGCAATTCCCTCGCACTCTCTCCAAGATGCATGTTATAGAACACCGACAGGCTTTACTACTTTATTCATTTTTATTGTTTTCTTTTTTAAATTACTTTTAAGGTGAAAATTTCCACTTAAATATAATGGGGTCAATGATTTACTCAATGTTTTCCCTATATCTAACAGACGCTTAGGGAATCCTCATTATTGAGGAAAAATTCTTATAAATTATTCTATTATATTATTGTTTTGGTATTTATCTCGTCACTAGCTTCCGCCCATGGTTTTGTCCGCTTATGATATT
This sequence comes from Sesamia inferens, assembly GCA_037179545.1. Taxonomy (NCBI): domain Eukaryota; kingdom Metazoa; phylum Arthropoda; class Insecta; order Lepidoptera; family Noctuidae; genus Sesamia; species Sesamia inferens. The sequence goes on along the minus strand of CM073939.1, from coordinate 3,172,858 downwards.
TATTATTTCAAATTAAAGTAATTCCATAGATACTGCAGTATCTTAGTGAAATTTCGAAATCGGCTGTACCGGTGTACCCGTTCTTCTCATTATGTATAGACGACAGCACACCAAGCTACTACAATCTGTCAGATTTCTTTATTAGATTTTCAACTTTATCCATAAAGCATTAAGGCTCAATGTTGATTGGGAATTTTTGACAGTTTGGGGTAGGTTGGCCTGCTGTCGTCCATACCTTGTCCAAGGTGTTTGCGGATTACCTGACTAGTTTGACTATTGCGTTCACGCCATTCATGAATGAGGACTCCGTTGGGAGTCCTGGAATTAGCAATCCTGAAATTATCCTGCGAAAAACTCTCTTGTAACAATAAATATCGGCTACCAACAAAGTTCTAATTATTTTCTAATAATCGCGAAATTTTTACTTTTGACATTGACCTATGCCAAATATTTGCCTTAAATCCCAATATTTCCATAACATTATTGACATGACATGACGGTCATGTCATGTCGATTGATCAGGTTAAGGCTACGCTTGCCACCGTTAGCTTGTGGATTAGAGACCATCTTTATATACCAGGATCCCTCCGTGTCTTGGAAAACACGTTTAGCGGCTGCTACTAGCTGTTAATCGTGGATCTTCAAAAGTCGTGGAGCTTCATAGTAAGGGTCGTCAGATGTATAAAACTCTGACAACCAGTTTTACCAAGGCGATTTGTATTATCCAATAGTTGAACAGTTAAGATCCTCAGTTGCATTCGGTTGGACTGGGAACCGACCCCAATGTAAATGATAAGATACTAAGCGGATGATACATCATCAACCTTTAATCGTCCCACTCCTGGGCACAGGTCTCCTCTCATACAGAGAAGGATTGAGCGTAATCACCACGCTTGCTCAATGCGGGTTGGCGATTTAAGACTTATAAAATCCAGGTTTCCTCAAGATGTTTTCATTCACCTTCAGTCATTGGTGTCCAAGATATACTTAGAAAGTACATATACCTTAAATAACTTTAGTAAAGTTTTTTTTTTTTTAATCTTATTTATTTATGGAGGGTTTTAATCTATATAGATTATGCCACCCTCATCATTACAACTCCACCTTACTGACTAATGTACAACTAAAACTTACATTCTTACATTAGCTCTGCGATGGATACCAATATCCACGAGCCTGTACAGCATCCTGGCTGCTTCCGAAGTAGGAGCAGCAAGGACGCTGTTACATACCCCAGTTTCGCACATATTATTAAAAGCTATAAATAAATCTTGTCTTTCCGGCTCATTCCGGACACATTCCATTCACATTCCATTATATGGTAAACATCTTCAATCACGTTGCATTCCACACAATTTGGTGACTCGACTTTACCCATTAAAAAGCAAATTTATTTAGGGGTATGTGTCCGGAGCGAAGTCGCAGAGCAGTTGTGATTGTCTGCCTTCCCATATTGGCACTGTCTATCCATGTAGTTTTGAGGATGTTCGGTTGTATAGTGGCATACCATATACCTTTACTGCGGCTCCTTTCATTAAAGTATAGTTAGTACTTTAGTAAAGTTACATAGGTACTTGCCTGACCTGCAATCGAACCCGCACACTCATACTTGAGAGGCTGGTGTTTTAACCACCAGGCCACCACGACTTCTATGATATGTGATGATACGTGTAGGTAATATTAAAACGTTGGTAGAAAAATCTTTTTTGAATAATACCCAGATCACAGAATGTAATAAGTTTTTCCGTCGATTCGTAATTTTCTTGGTCACTGCAAAAACCCCGCCTGACCGTCTGAGCCATGTGTCGATTGGTGACATCTGTGTCATGACATTTTGTAGTTATGATATGAATGCCTACGTACTTTGGTATGGCTAAGTCTGTGACCTCGACCCTCAATTGGGTTCTGGAAAGCGCCGTCATGTTTTGCACATTAGCAATATTTTGTTAACTCTAAAATGATTTCGGTTACCAATTGTCGAGCAAACGAATTTAAAACTTCTATTTTTCATAATATAATCAATATTTTATATTATTTATTTAACTATTATTTCTATATTTTATTTTATTAATGTGGTTTAATTAATAATTACCTATCAAGTGGTATCTACTCATTATCATATTTTCTTTTATTAATTATGTATACAATGTAGTGGTCTATAATATTGCTTATATTAAGTATTATCTTTCCTCGTTATAACACATATTGTAACTGTTTATTGTCCCTTAATAAATAAAATAAAACGAAACGGTTACAAGTTTCGAAGCTTCTCTGTCACAGGCATTCACATGTTTTGATGATTTTGCTACCAACCAGAGCTTTGAAATTCAACTTCAATTCAAAAAACTTTAACACATTTATTAATCTCTTTTTCCAATACCTTCTGAAACGCCTGGCAAGATTTGTGTTATGCTCAAAAATAGCATTGCTATGATAATTTTATCAGGAGCTTCTCTCTTATTACGATCAACATATTTTCGAATGCTTTGGGCGCATATCTCAACATAGGACTTATTTTACCAGCACCAATATGTACCAATTTGTTGGTACCGGGAACTCGCTTCTTTTTGTGAACAAACCTTCAGAGGGAATGTTTAAAGGTTGCTAGTAGCCGTGTCCTAGAGGTATCGGCCGCGACTTACAGTAGGTTCGAACCCTGTCAAGCGCTTTACTTTGTGTACATTAGTTTACCACGACTGCATTTAAAGCAGTTAAGGAAAACCGACATGTCCTAGAGCCTGAGAAACTTCGAAGACATGTGTCTTCTACCAACCCACACTGGGCCAGCGTGGTAGACTATAGTCCTCGAGAGGAGGTTTATGTCCCAACAGTGGGAACATTATAGGCTGATAATGTATACGATGATGATGGTGATGGTGATGTAAGAGTAGCGGCCACATACTGGAAGACGCAGCGTAGGGAGGCCCCCAACAAGGTGAACCGATGACCTAGTGAAGATCGTGGGAAGCCGATGGAAGCGTGCAGCACAAGACCGGTCAGCGTGGAAAGCCTTGGGGGAGGCCTTTGTCCAGCAGTGGACATCCATAGGCTGAATAAGAATGTATACGAACATAAATGTACAAAATGATGAATATAGTAACCCCTTAAGATTATCCATTGATTACCGAACAACTTGGATAAAGATAAAATTAGAGTTGATTGAACTCTAGTAAGTTATGAACTCATAAGTTGTAGAACCTCGTTAAGTCGAATCTCGATAAGTCGAAACCTATAAATCTCGAAAAAATGTTTTGTTCCCTTTCCTTAAAACACCTAAACCTCCATTACTCGAAATGTCAGCCCTCTATTAGTTGAAATAATTGTGAGTCCCTCCAAGCCATTTTGGTACATATTTTCCCTCCATAACGCGAAAAATTAAATTTTATCTCTGTATTAGAAATAAATCATTGCTATTATGGAATGATTTATTTTACAACATTTACAACTCCATTATTTGAGACTCATTACCTATGTAGTTGGAATAAAAATAAGTTACCGACTTCGAATTCGCAGACAGTGTAAGTAAACCATTGTTTCGTAGAAAGCAATTTAAGAGTACGAATTTATGACTTACTACTAACACGTGTTTACTTGATTGGCAAACACAACGCAGATACGCAATGTGATTTGGCAGACTCGGCGGATCAGCAAGGCGAGGTGGATAGCCTAGGGCGGCGGTGGAGGGCGTATAGTCACCGCCGGCCAGACACTGCAGCCGACCCCGCCTCCAGTCGTAGCGGTTCTCCGTTCCACTGGCCCAAGGAGGGGAAGGTCAAGAGTGTGCGCCTGTGTTAGCGCGAACGCTTGCGCACCTTTAATATATCCTGCGCATCTGACCGCTTCCGTTAAACTGGACTCCGAGTACCAAAAGTCCTGTGGCGATGGGTAGAGGTAGAGAGGTCTGGCCTGATGCAAGCTGGGCTTTGTCTGATACCTGCACTCAGGCGGTCTCGGGGGTGTGAGTACACGCCGTGGTCGTTTTTGCGCTGCATATTTGGGACGACAGCGCGGATGCGGCAGCACCCGGGATGACAAAGCAGCCCTGTTTAGGGAGGCACTGCTTTCCTCGCTCAGCCGGGGAGGGGGCTAGAAAAGGTGCCCTAAGAAAAGCTCGTCCCACTATAAGAGGTGGTAGTAGTCGCCGTGGAAGAAATATGGTAACCAAACGTCTGGTATGACATTCGGCGCGTGGAACGTGAGAACGCTTCTTGATCGAGATGCAAATGCCTGCCCCGAACGCAGGACCGCCATAGTAGCTCGGGAACTTCGTCGTTACAACGTTGATGTGGCTGCTCTCAGCGAAACACATCTTGCTGATGAAGGAGAGCTTGTGGAAGTAGGTGGAGGCTACACTTTCTTTTGGAAAGGTACCGCTGCCTCTGAAGCTCGGCGATCAGGTGTAGGATTTGCCATCAAAAATCACTTAGTAAAGCGATTTGAGGAGTACCCTGTACATGTCTCGGACCGCGTTACCACATTGCGCCTTCATCTAGACAAGGATAATTACCTTAATGTCATCAGTGTTTATGCTCCAACGCTAGACAAGTCAGATGACATCAAGGACAAATTTTATGAGGAACTTTCTCTTTGCCTCGACAGCATAAGCGTCAAAGAGCAGATTCTTTTGGTAGGCGATTTCAATGCCAGGGTTGGTCGGGACTATGGGGCTTGGCCTGGAGTTCTGGGTAGACATGGAGTTGGCAACATGAACAGTAATGGTCAGTTGCTGCTCATTCTTTGTGCTCAATACGGTTTGGCAATTACGAACACTATGTTCAGACTTGCCGCCAAATACAAGACAACATGGATGCACCCAAGATCCAAGCACTGGCATTTGATCGACTATGACATTGTAAGGCAAAAAGATTTCAGCCAAGTGCGTATCACCCGTGTCATGAGGGGTGCGCACTGTTGGTCTGACCACCGACTTGTTGTCACTAAGCTACGACTTCGCCTCCTTCCTCCCCGTAGGTCTGCTACAAAAAAGCTAGCGTCTTTGAACGTGAAGAAGGTAAGTTAGGTAAGCACATGACCAAATATATTACAAAATTTTACGTAATCATCATACTCGTAGTAACAATACTAATGAATTTTGAAATAATCTTTTTTTTCCCGAGAATTAATTCCAACTTCCCCGAAATTTGGTAATTTAAAAAAAAAGTGACAACACCATTTTGACGGTATTATTAGCGATGCGACCACGAGCCGCGTGCCCTGCCCCCCATCGCCCGCGGAAGGGTTGCCTACCGCACATGTATTAGGTTACCTCTTTATTGCGAAATAATATTAATTTTTTTAGGGGGACTTTTTTTAACTTTAGTTCGGCTTTGTATCTATTAGTAGAATCAGTTATCGATACCTAACAATACCTTCACGGATCTGACAGGGTTTTCTTTACATATTATATACTTATAACCGAAAAATATGTAACATTTTCTTTATCAGATATGTGTTTTAGTTCGTCAGGGAATTCTATATGACGGGAATGTATTTGCTCAAATAAAAACTTAATTTGAAGACCTACTGGAGTGAATGAAAATCGATACGTTTCGTGTAACATACGAGGCGCATTTATGATCTTCATATGGAATTTAATAACTACCTACGCATACGCATATTATTATTTTTATTGTGTAAATATACACGTAGGTACGACTTTTAATATCCCGTTTCAGTATCCAACAAAGCCCACCCTAGTAATAAAAATGGATATTAAAATTTGTGCCTACTGTGATTTGAATCTGAGTAAGGTACCCGAACTAAACAAATTACTGAGCTTCATAAACGATGACAAATGTTGCATGTTGTGTTATTAATAACACGGACATTTTGTCTTCATAACGTCACAAAAAGTTATTATATTTGTAGGTAAGGTATACATTAGCAAGTCTGTTTGACACGCAAGTCTAAAACTATCCAACGCGTTAGAATATTAAAATCAGTGGTAGGGAAGTAAATACACGTCCACACCACCACCACACTTTCAATCACAACCCAAAGGATTTTGGGTGTTTTGGTAGTCTCGTCCCAAGAGAAAAAATGTGGTTTCATTGGAAAAGCCTTTACGATAGGAAAAATGTTTACTATGGTATCTTTTACCCGGTTGGCGTCGTGGTTTTAGCGGGTTAGTCTCTTCCATACTTCAGCTTAACCATGTGTTTTGGTACATACATTGTTTATTGCCAGGGTTAATACATAGGGTATTTTTTCTCCCGATATTCCCACGGAATCGAAACTGACGCGGATATATACATAATTATACAGGGTGTATCTGACATCGTAACGCTAACTTCGCGAAAATGCTAGACCGCATGCCACTAATAAAATTATGATAGTCATTTATGTCGTTATTGAACGGTTACAGTTTTCACAGTGTTTAAAAAAAAGTGTCGGCTCGGTATTTGAACGTTGCAAGCGTGCCGCCGTACGAGTTTGTAGGTATGACGTTGATCCCTGATTTGAACTCTATTAAATTAGCTGATAAGATAGTTTTTGAGTTTTGTTTTCATTGCGCTTTTTTGTGTAATTAGTGAATTAATTAATTTTTACTTTAAAATCTTATTGGGTTATAAAAGTATAGCAATTGTGAACCGTCTAAAGTGAAAAAAACTACATACATATTTTTTAAATCATGAAAAAGCCGACGAAAAATTCCACCACTGGGGGGTTTTGAATCATGTACTAGATCCATGGTACTCATTTGTGCGTCGATGTCAGATACACCCTTTATGTTATCTTTATATATAATTATCATATGATTTAGCTTCTAAGTTTACATGTGCATATTCGTTTAATCTTAGTAAGGATTGTCCTTTACATTAGGCTCCATATATTTCAAACGTCTGTTCGATAATGTGCAGATGACAGCACATCAAACGACTACAGTCTGTCAAAGGAGATGTTTCAGAAATATATGGAGCCTGGGCCAGCACTCTGTATACTTAATCGAAATATTCGTATACTGTAGTTATTATATTTAACTGTTTTTTACGTAAATCCATATCCATACTAATATTATAAATGCGAAAGTATCTCTGTCTGTCTTCTATCTGTCCAGCTTTCACGCCAAAACTACTGAACCGATGGTAATGGAATTTGGTACACAGTTAGTCTAGAGCCTGAGAAAGGAGATAGGCTATATAACACCCCGCTATGACCAATAGGGGCAGAGCAGTAACAAAAAATGTTGCAAAAACGGGGGCAAACGCGGACGTACACTTTGCTCCCATTATTTTAAAAGGTGCTTATTTTATATTAACATGCGGACGGAGTCGCGGGCAACAGCTAGTTTCCTATATTTTGGCTTAGTTTTTATATATATTAAATTTAACTCGACAAGGAGTACTACAACATAACTTTAATAAATATTGTGGTCAGCAATAAGCGAAATAAGATTGTGATAGTGACATTTGATTGACATGTCATGAATCTAAGGCTATAGTATCTATATGTATATTGTATAATCTACCATACGACTGCGAATAAAAAAAAACAAAGCATAAATTCCGAACGTACGGCACACAAAACAAAAACAGTCACTAAAAGCTCCGAAGCACAATCATTTCAAATCAACACTCATCACGAACACAACGGGAAAATAGAACTGTCAAAGTCGTCAATCAAACGTCATAACCACTGTCATGGCTACCTTAAAAAGATTATCTCACAAAAAAACGTTTCAACTAATTAATTATAATTATACAGAGTGGTGCTGACAATACGAATAAATTAAGCATCGTCTACCTCAACACATTCTCAGTCTACCCATAAAAATCATATACTTAAATATGTCCATTAGTTTAGTCACAGGGAATTATTTTTCATTTTTCTCATTTTCTACTTGATGTACATGCTGATAAGGAAGCGCTTACAGGTTAATGACCGCCGCATCCTGCGGTACCAAACTTTAATAATAATGGCGCGAAAAAAGCAAGTCGGTACAGGATCGCGCTGTCGCTGATCGGAGGTCAGTGAACCAATATTTTTAAAGGATGTTCTATTTCGTTTGCAATTTTATGCGATTTAGTTTGTTTCAAATTCTCATTTTTTTATTTTTGATGCTAGGTTTTTTTCTATGATTTATGATTATTCCCATGAACCAGCATTGTTCGTGTTTTCATTTATTGTCGTATTGTCAGCACTACTCTGTATACCTACTTGTATTTTATCCAAATTAATTTAGTAGTATTATATTACTTATACTATTAATTTAGTACTATTTTATGAAAAGCTATTGTTTTTTTTTCCTTTTTATCTACATGTATAGTGTGCATAGTGATAGCTCAAAATTGAACCTCTCCTTAGTTTATTAGATTTTCAACTTTATAGCTAAAGTATTAAGGCTCAAGGTTTTCATACAAATAACTTAAATCCTTTAATTTCATAAATCAATGGTACGGAACCCTTTGTGCATGAGTCACATAAAATATGTATTATTTTTATGTAAAACAGACGTGCATGAAATATAATAACGTCGCAATTCTATGTTCTATGTTATTGGTTTGGTTTCCGCACTCAGTCCCTTCAGCGGACCATTGTGCGTGGACCATGGCGGCCTTTGGCGGATTATTCCAGCCAGCCCACCTCCCTCCAAAAGCTCATCAGGTCTCCTAGCCTGTTGAGAACATCTGTGTAAGATCTTGATGCTCCTATGAATTTGTTTCTAATTTGGGTAACGCCTGTACACTCGAAGAGTACATGCGCAACTGTCTCGTCAGCCTCTATGCAGGCTCTGCACAGAGGGCTGTCCGTTATGCCTATTGTGTGGAGATGCTTATTCAGCAGGCAGTGGCTCGTAATGATCCCCGTCATCAATCGTAGGGTTCTCCTATCCAGGCGCAACAGCCTTTTGGTTAGCTTGTCATCTAGGGATGGCAAAGCCTCCTTGGACTGCCTGCAGCCCGGTGACGAGGACCACCAAATCTCCGCTTGTTCGTAGGTATACCTTTGTAGCCATCTGCGTATTTGAATGAAGGGGATAGGCACAATGGGCTCCGGTCCGCTGACCAACGCGCTGGATGCCCTTCTAGCCAGCTCGTCAGCTGCGTCATTACCCAGTGAACCGCTGTGACCCTTTATCCATTGTAATGACACGGTGTTGCGATCTGGTGCGGTTATCCGTTCCAGTGCGTCGTGGCACTCAAGTATTAGACTTGATGTGATACATCCCTGCTTTAGGGATTGGAGGACGGAAGCACTGTCAGTGAGTATGCGGATGCGCGTGCCCGCAACTCTCCTGGCTTTTATGGCTAGGGCTGCAAGAGTTATGCCCACACATTCTGCTTGATAAATCGTGTTGAGCATCCCTAGCGATCTGGATATATTTATGTTGAGGTCCTGTGAGAACACCCCGACGCCCGTTCCTTGGTCGGTTTTTGATCCGTCGGTGTATACTCTCAACTCCTCCGGACCTGAGTAATCGCACTGCTCTTCTTCAAGTACTATCTGATAGTGCTTTTGAAAGCAGTATTGCTTTGGTAATCTGTCATTGGGTGCTTGAATCATTGGTTGCCTTTTGATTGCATCTAACATTAGGCGCGTATGTTTGACCCTGGAGTCTTTGCTCAGGGTTCCTGATAGGTGGAGTCTGAAGGCAGCCAGTGTCGCTTCCTCCCTCACAACAAGGTGAAGGGGGGGCAGTCCTAACATCGCCTGCAGGGCGGCTGTAGGCGTGGTACTCATGCAACTGGTGATTGCCACACACGCCAACCGTTGTAGTTCTTGAGGTCCTTTTGGGCTGTGCTCAGACTAGTTCTTGGCCACCAGACTAGTGAGCCGTGTGTAATAATTGGCCGGATGATTGTGGTATAAAGCGAGTGAGTGACCTTGGGGCTAATCCCCCAGTTTTTGCCAAGCATCCGCTTGCATTGCCACATTGATATGCTGGCTTTTGTTGTGATGTAGTTGGTATGTTTCGCTTCAGCTGTTTGTCCAGGTACATGCCTAGGTATTTTGTTTCAGCAGATAGACTTAGGGTGGTGCCAAAGAATTTTGGCAGATTTAGCGGTGTGAGCTTTCTCTTTTTTGTGAAGAGGATCAGCTCGGTTTTAGTGGGGTTTACAGATAGTTGGTGTGTATCACACCAATTTTCTACGATTTTCAGGGCCTGGTGCATTAGATTGCACAGGCTGTTTTCATGCATACCGTTTATTATTATTGTTATGTCGTCGGCATAACCCACGGTATAGTAACCTTTGTCATTTAGTGTTTTTATTAGGCTGTCAACAACCAGATTCCATAGCAGCGGCGAGAGAACGCCTCCTTGCGGACATCCCTTCGCCACGATGGCCCTTGTAGTGTCGTTCACGGTAACTTGCACAGCTCTTTGGCCGAGCATGTAAGCGATCCAGCCTCTCAGTGACGGGTCTATGGTATGCCTGTTCAAGGCCGTGCTAATGCTTGTGAAGGTAGTCTTGTCAAAGGCGCCTTCGATGTCAATGAAGACGGCTAGTGCTGAGCATTTGTGATCCACGGCGCATTCAATCTTGGATATTACGCTGTGCAGCGCGGATTCTGTTGATTTGCCTGTGGAGTACGCATGCTGTTGTCTGTGGAGTGGCTTTTCCTGGAGAAATCCGTCGCGAATGTACCGGTCGCAGATTCTCTCTAGGGTTTTTAATAAGAAGGATGTGAGACTTATGGGTCGGTATGATTTGGGTTGTGTGTAGTCCGATTTGCCAGGCTTAGGTATGAAGATGACCTTCACTTCCCGCCATGCAAGGGGTATGTATCTGTACGCTATGCATGCCTGAAAGATATTTACGAGGCATGGAGCGATGTACACCCCCCATTGTAGTAGGGCTGGGAAGATGCCATCCAACCCCGCGGACTTATATGGCTTGAAGGTGTTAATAGCCCACTTTAACCGGTCTTCTGTTATTAATTTGTAGGCATTGGACCGGTCCTGCTCTGTCGGAGTCCATTCTGGTGCAGCCTCCCAGGTCCTGTCCTCCAGGAGTTTGCAGTCCGGGAAGTGTGTTTCCAGGAGGACTCTGCTGGTTTCCTGATCCGTTGTTGTGTATGTGCCATCAGGTTTTTTCAGCGCTCCAAGGGTTCGGTCCTGATCGGTTGATAGGATTTTCCTTACCCTTGCAGCTTCATTATTTTCCTCTATAGACTCACAAAATTTCCGCCACGCTGTTCTTCTGGCGGTTCTAATTTGTTTCTTGTAGGTGTACTGGGTTTTTTTGTAAGTTTCCCAGTCTTCTGTGAGCCTACTATTTTTTGCTCTGTTGAAGTGCTTCCGTAGTGTTTGACGTAGCTTACCGAGCTCGGGATTCCACCACGGATTTCGCTTGCTGTTGGCTCGCGGTGTCCTTAATTTACAGCAGGCGTGGTAAGCTTCTATTATGTATTCTGAGAGCTTTGTTACGGTGTATTCCAGCTGTGCAATTGTTATTATATTTGTTTGTGACAAGTGCCTAGCTAGTAGGGCAGCTAGAAGGCGCTTGTAACCGGGTACATCGGTACGTCTCGGGTTACGCTTCGGTGCGGGCTTTCTCACGTTAGTGGTCAGTGTAAAGCGGATTCTTCTATGGTCTGAGCAAGAAGGTTCGCCCGACACATGCCAATTCGTGATAAGGCTCGCAGCGTTTTCTGAAGCGAGTGTTAAATCTATGATAGTTTGTCCTCGGACTGTAACCCAAGTGGGTTTAGAGCCTCGGTTTATGATATTGAGGTTAGTTATTTGTTCTCAAATAAGTGGATAATACCTCTCCTCTGGGGTTTGTTGTCTCGCTGCCCCAAAGTGGGTGATGGGCATTCGAGTCAGTGCAGATGACCAGGTCTAGCCCAGCGTCCTCGCAGTGCTGCACTAGGTCGACCATCTCCTTCGGCGGGCAGTTTGTGTCCTCACCCGGCATGTACACCGAGGCCAGTATGACGTCTCCGGTGTCACCTACGGTCCCAAGCCTGACAGCCGTCAGGTCTCTGGAACAGAATTGGGTGAGTAGTGTGGTGGGGGTATCTATGGGTGCGTAGACGCAGGTTCTGGGTTTATCCGTGTTATGTGTGTTAAGTATTAACTTACCTCCGATGTTGCTGAGGCCACATATTCTGTTATTCCTGATCCTCGGCTCTTGGATCAGTGCGATGGTGTTGGGCTTAACCTCCAGCGCTCTGCGTAAGCTAGCCGTAGCAGTCTGGCTGTGCTGGAGGTTAGCTTGTATGATGTTGAGTGGCGTTGGCGATGATGAGTGGGGTGGGGTGTTAGTTGGTGTCCGATCCATCGGAACATCCTTCCCCTACCTCATCCCTGTACGCTCTGTGTTGGTCTCCTGGTGATGCCAGGAGCTGTATGGCCCAGTCAGGGGATGTGAGCGTAGATGGCCCGGCTTCCTATTCGTCAGCCATCGCTGCCCGGGCCATATCCTCCTCCAGTTGGGCAATGTCGATGTTGTCGTTCTGTGAGTCTGTCGGTACTGTCTGGTTTGACGTCGGAGGGCTGGGTGCGGGGCCAGAAGCGCACGTATATCGACCCCAAGAGGTACGATACCCGCCGCTCCCGAGCCAGGACCTTTTCCACGTCCTCCGGTGGCACACCCAGGGTCAAGTAAGACCCATAGTTGTCTCCACCGACGGTAGTTGCCCTATATAGTGACCACTGCGCCATGTTGTACCACTTGTTCTGACGGATCAGAGTTCTGTGGAGCCTCCGTATGTCTCCTGTGTAACGGAGGACAAAAAGGGAGTCCTTAACACGGGTGGGCACGTGCGACTGCTTCAGTACTGTCAGTCTGGTGTCAGAGTCTGGGAGATTTAGTCGGGGCACGTTTTTGATCAACCAGGTCAAGGCGTCGTCGTCCTCGCACCACACCTGTACTGTGCCGTCCGCTACCCGTGGGTATCCGCGGAAGGCAGGGAGTTCTGCGGTGGAGTCGTCGTCGTCGAAGAGAAGCAGGTTTTCCAGTCATGCCTTGACCTGTTCGGCCTCCTCTGGAGATAGGTCTCTCGAGGGGGGGGGAGCAACAGATTGCTACGGCGAGACGCGCAGGAATGTCCTTAGTAGCCCGCGCGTAGCTCTTTGCTTCTCCCTGGTCGGAGTGGATCCTCGCACGTTTTGCATCCCCCTGAAACGTACCCGGTGAGGCCGAGTCGTTTGGGCGCTCTCTCTTCGACGAGCCCGTACCGCTTGGTCCAGGCTGCGTCGCAGAGGCGCCCGTTAGGGTGGTAGGCTTTTTGTACGAGGATCCGCCCCGTTTCCCTCTGGTCTTTTTGTGTTTGGGTTGGTCCGTTGGCAAGGATCGGCTTGCGACCCCGGCTGGTTCCGCCTCATATGAGGGCTTTTCGCGCGGGGTTACCCCCTCGCGTACTTGCCCCTGGGCTAGTGGTTCCGCGTCCGGTCTCTTTTCGCGCTGGGTTGCCCCTTCGCGTACTTGCGGCCGGTCGCTTGGTCCCACGTCAAGCCGCTTTTCGCGCTGAGTTTCCTCTTCGCGTACTTGCGGCCTTCCCATTTTTTCGGCGTCCGATTGTGCTGCTCCGCGCTGGCTCATGCCTTCGCGGATTTTGCGCTTTCGGTCGCCTACTTTCCTCCCCCGGCTAGCAGGCTTTCCGCGCTTGGGTAGCAGGCGTAGGCCTTCCGCCGGGCGAGTGGTAGAGCCGCCAGGTTCGCTCACCTTTCCAGACGCCGTCTGCGTATTCGTCAGGTTCGGGTTGGTGACGCTGTTCCTCACGATACTCTGTTGCCAGAGGTTCGTGGAGGGCGCACATCCTGTGTCGTGTGTTGGCGCGTGTGTCGCTGCCGGGATGGTGTTTGTGGGCGCGTTGGTCGCTGCCTGTGTCATGGGTGCTAAAGCAGCCGGCCGTGCTGAAGTGCACGGCGAACTAATGCAAAATGTAGCCCCCCCCAGAGTACGTTGGGGGCTGACCGCCGTGGCGGTGTGGGATTCCCCGGCTTGGCCGGGACCCACCTGGGTAGACTTTCTTTATCCTGCATGTTCATTATTAAGAGGTGGTGGGCTTTTTTGGAATCGAGGTTGCCCTTTGGTTGGGACCGACGGGAGTGTTTGATGGAAAGGTGGGTTTTTTTTTTTTTTTTTGTGGGTAGGTCACCCTAGGTCTGGGATTTGACCTAGGGATTTAGAAAGGAGTGACGGGAAGTAATGATAAGGAGTGGGATGGGTTTGTGTGGATCTTTAGGAACATGGGATGAGGTGTGTGGGTTACCCTAAACCTGGGGTTTGGTGTTCGGGCACTTCTCTTGTCCGGGATCTCTTACGAGATGCTCCGGATGCGGGACCAGCCACGGGTGGCCAGTCCCGCAGCCGGAGTTGGGCTATCCGCAACCTGCCCATCCGCTCGGTTGCATGAGAAGAAGTGCCCGGCTGTCCGGGTCGCTCCACCACGGATGTACGTATACATACGCGTTGGCGCGGTCCGGCTGGCCCCGAGTAACGTCGCAATTAATTAGCTTTCAATATGAATTCAGTTTGATTAGGTACTTACATATATTGGCTTGAATACGGGAGGCGCAGGACCGGTCGTCGTAGAGATCCTTGGGGGTGGCCTATATCCAGCAGTGGTCGTCCAGCGTCTTTCGGCTGAAATGATGATGATGATTGGCTTGCTTGAAAATGAACTATTCGTATTTGTCAACGAAATTTAGAGACACGTGGCTTTTATCTTCGTAACTATGAATGCTTCTACCACATATTCTAGTACTTTTTGTGTTATTTTTAACAATAAAAGAGATCCTACCTAAAGCTAGAGCTCTAGGTAGGTTTTTTTTATCCCATAACTCTAGTTTTAGGATATAAAAAATCACTTCTATACAATACCAGACCACGTTCTAAGGTTCGCAGGCGCATAAGGGTTTGATTCCTCAGGCAGAGTGTGATCGAATTTTTTCTATAAAGATTTTTTCAGTACCAGCTTGGAAGGTGGATTTATGTTCAGTAGATGGTAATGTCAGGAACTACTGGTCCGATTTGAAAAAAATATTCTTGCGTTGGATAGCCCACTGATCCAGGAAGGCTTTATGCTATATAACATCACGCTGCGACCAATAGGAGCGGAGTATATTTAAAAAAAACATATGGAAACCTATGCAGGCGAAACCACAGCTAAAATTTAATAATGGTAACAATAACGCAAATATTTATCTACATATCTATCATTGTCTTCTAGGTATTCATTAATAGAATAATATGCCTTTTGAGCTAGGAAATCATAAAAATGTTTGTAATACCCTCTAATCTGCACACAATAATGACGTGGTTCTCTGAATTGACTCGGATAACAACCGTGAGAAAATACGTAACAGGTGTATAATGTCAGTAAGTGTTGTTTTATGCTAATACTTTCTGTCACTATTATAAACTAACTGTGTGCCATATTTCATCTACATATTATATGTACTAATAGTTCGTTTTTACGCGAAAGAGTAGTGAGGAACATCCATTAACCCTGTGTCACTAAGCATTCGTCAAAATGACGACGCATACCTCGCGTAGTTAGTGTTTCCATAAGATCCCGACTCCCACCACCCCACCCTTTTTTAGGGTTCTGTAGCCAAATGGCAAAAAACGGAACTCGGAACCTAGATTCGTCATCTCTGTCTGTCCGTCCGTAAGTCACAGCCATTTTTTTCCGAAACTATAAGAGCTATACTGTTGAAACTTGGTAGGTATATGTATTCTGTGAACCGCATTAAGATTTTGATGCAAAAATAAAAAAATAATAATAAATATTGGGGGCTCCCCATACTTAAAACTGAAACTATTTTTTTTTTTCCTCAAACACATACGTGTGGGGTTATGTTGTAGTACAGTACGTAGTTTGTGTGACAGACGCTTCCAAAGTAGAAAAAAGTGGTTCCCCCCCGCTAACTTCTAAAATAAGAAAATGAAAAACCTAAAAAAAAAAAAAAAAGACGTGTGGCACTCGGGGACTGCCGCGGTAAAGCTATTGCATAGCATTTTGTATCAATTTATGCAATTATAATTATTTATTTATTTATTTATGCAGTATTTCTTTTTCTTTGATATTAATTCAAGTTACACTTTTTGAGCGTGGTGACCGATAAGAAAACAAATTTTTCTTTTATTAAATAAATAAAAAGTTAATATTATTTAAAATATTTTTATTATTTTACAATACATGTGGGTTTTATTACCTTACAGTAGCTGTTGGTTATTCAGGAATATTTATCATTGAAACTATAGGTTTATGATAACTGAAATAAGAAACATAAGTTTGTGACTTAATATCCTCTAAATACCTAGAAAATACCGCGTCAATGGTGGTCCCATATTTTGTTGTGGACTCTTGTGTATCATTATTCATTTTCAAATTCAATGTTTTTGTTAGAAAAGTTGTCAACCGCTCTGATTTTTTATCAGCGAAGTTAATGTTGAAATCGCCAGCCAAGATAAGTGGAAATTTATTACCATTTGTACCAAGTATTTTCGAGCCTTCTTCAGTGTACTCCAGTAAAGTGCGATGAATAAAATGCTCTACCTCGTCCAATTTTGGATTCGGAGAAATGTAAATTGCTACCATAACTATTTATAGGCCATTTCTAAGTTTGCATAAGCACGCACAAATATCTCCAACAACTGAGCGCCTAACATTAACATCGCTAACGTGTGCAATATTTATTTCAATATTCGGAGTCATAATATTAGTAATATCATTTTTATTTTGGTAAATAGCTACCCCACCTTTTGAAACAGTATCTCGTTTGAAATGAACAATACAATTAAAATTAGGTATTTCAATTGGATTATCATGCGTCATGCAAGTTTCGGTAAGAAGTAACACATTTGTTTGTCTCGTAACTGTATCTTGTAAATCGTATTTATGACTATTTAGACTTTGGCAGTTGAAAGTCATTATTGAAATGCCATTTCTATTACTAATGAAATCTAATACACTTTGAGCAATCGTCTGAACACTATTTAAAGACAGTCTTTTGAATTCTTGCAACAATTGAAAAAACGGCCGCGTGAGCACTTTTTACTCTATAAAATCACGCGCTTTTATTTAGTAAACAACACTATAAATAATTTAAAAGTCCAATGAAAAATTAGCATGACATTCATCTTAGCTTTTCCGTTAAAAAAAAAAGCTATTTTATAAAAACACTACTAAATTAATTTGAAAAGTACTTAATAATTAATTATATGAAAAGTTTTTAAGGTAGCCATGACAACGTCGATGACGTCTATGACATATCTCTATAGAAGACCTATTTCAGAGAGAAAATTAATCGCAAGTTTAGCACATCGCGACTATCAGTAACATGGCAAGTGTGTAGAACTGAGTTCGCGCCCTGCAATATGCATGCTCTTTTTGAAAATCTATAAATTGTTTTCAAAAGATGTAGTCGCACGCACACAAACATACCGTGCCGAAGACTGCCGAACTGAAACGACGTTAGACGATGGGGGGAGCGTGAGGTTTTTTCGTTACGGAATTTCTGGATTCGGTCCCCGCGCTCAAGGCCCGCGATAGAAGCTATGCAATAGCTTAAAAACATGTCATGTACATTACTTTAAAAACTACCAACGAAAGTTATTTTGAACAAGATCTAGTAAGTAGTTTTTTTTTTAATACTCGTAAATTGTAAACCGTTTTTTACCGCGTAATCTGTCATACAAATAACTTAAATCCTTTAATTTCATAAATCAATGGTACGGAACCCTTTGTGCGTGAATCCGACACGCACTTGGCCGGTTTTTAATACCTTCCTAAGTCGCATCGCCAGTGACTCGCAAATACTTATTGCCGATTTATAATAATTAGATCCGGATATATCGAGTGAACGTTGTAAAATTTACGAAAGGTAAATATTTTTCAATGTTGTGCATTTATTTATTTGTCAATTATTTTAAATAATAATTAATGAATATATTATGTTAATGTTATAATAAAATGCAATAATTACTGTACTTTAAAAATGACTACAAGAGTTTAATGGTTTTTACAACTTGTTGATATTTCATTGTTTTTTTGTTCTGATTGAAATATATTTGTTTCTTTTTATACTTTCAGATGGAGTTGGTAAAATTTTAGATTGGATTAGATGATTCGAAAACGAAGTCAATCTCCGGTAATCAATCTCAGTCTTCAGAATCCGAGGAAGGTGATCATTTAGAGTCAGATTCATGTTCAAAACTGATGGAAGCGACAAGGGTACTGCAGACAAAGCCTTGCCGCCAAGCGATTTGTCGTGTTCCGGCATGATGTCTGGGGAAGCCGTCCGAAGGACGGTTCTGAACAGTTGTGTTGCGATGTGTGCCGGGCACGATGCGCCAAATGTTGTTGTGTTGGGATTTAGGTCGTGGAGGGTCTTCAGATCAATCTCCCTTTGGCGCAGCATCGTTGGTCATGTTGTTGGGTTTAACATTGCATCACCTCGCTCAACTGCCGTCTTCCTTCCTATTCCCTCAATCAGAGTGAAGAGGTTCTTAATAAACTAGCGCGCTGTACCATCAACGATCGCATCACTGCTTACCATCAGGTGGGATTGCGGTCAAGCGCTAGTTTTTAATTATTAAAAAAAAAAACAATGTAACACATACATAACATACATGAACAACCCACCATCAACATCAATTCTAAAAGCTCGAAATTATTGAATTCTATAATTCTACAAAGGGTGCGGTTGACACTGTAGACCGGATGTGTTCGATCATGAGTACCAGCTGTAAGACCAATCGATGGCCGCTGTGCTTGTTTAACGACATAATAAATTTGTCGATAGTGAACTTATAATATGTCATCCAAATATCTAATGAGATCCGAAATGGAATAAAACCCATGAAAAGGAGGCCCTTTGCTTTAGAAATGGTGGACGAACTGAATGAAGCCTTGGCTGCAAGAGAGATTTCAGACGATAACTTTGCAACGAAATTTTGAAGCAGAGAATCGCGGGGATATTAAAATTTTGATGACCCTCAGGAAGGTCCTAGTAAAGACGTTCATAGAACTCACAAAATTTGCAGCTACTGTCCTAAAAAAAAGTCGTATGACCACAAACTTCTGCAAGGGCTGCAAAAAAGCCATTTGCAGAGAGGATATTGTTTCTATATGTAACAATCGTTCAATAAAATATTTATAAAACAGCTGATATTATGTGATTAAGAGACAACTAAGACTGCTTATTAAGTTCCTTTTGTGTCATAAATAAAGTTGATTAAACAAATATTGGTGTTTCAATTTATGAATGGTTAGTGATAACTTTAGCTAGGGTTAATACAAATTTCCATGTTAAAAATATTAGTAATAATATTAATAATAATAAATTAAATAAATAACTTCTAAATGCACACAATAAACATATAGGTAGTCAAAAACAAGGTCAAACAAAATAGAATTAAAATGCCAGAATACAATCAATCAAGTATCTTGACTTGGCTCACGAGGTTGTCGACATGTGGGAGGTGGATTCAGCAATCATTGTACCGATAGTCGTGACAGCCAATGGCTTAATAGCCAAGAGCCTCGACCAACACCTCAAGAGGCTCTCGTTAGGCAGCTGGATCAAAGGCTTGATTCAGAAAGCTGTACTTCTAGACACGGCTCGCATTGTCAGGAAGTTCCTCTCTCTGGAGCCCTGACCGCCGGTAGCTTGGGCCCTGTTCCCGATGCCGGTGGGCTACTATTTTTTATATTTTTAAATGTTTTTTATGTGTTGTTTATATAGAAATATTTAAAAATGTAATTTATATGTATATACAGTGAAATAAAGGAATAATAATAATAATAATAATAATCGTTTATTTGCTAGAATGTAGGTATACAAAAATAAGGTCGTAAAGAATATAAATTGAGCCATACATCCTGTCAAAGATTCGACATGCAAAATTTAAATTTAAATTAATATTATATTTATGTTGTATAGTATATATATCACAATTATCAATAAATAAAAAATCAATGCTACAAAACAAATAGGGGTGGGGGTAAAGTAGGCGTGGACTCCGTGTGGCGTCAGATTCGGCCGTTACGGTGTTTTCGAGAATGACTCCACGCCGTACCAATTTAATAGACGTTGTCACGTCAAAAAAAAAAAAGAGAGAGCAATTCTAAATGCACACAATAAACATATAGGTAGTCAAAAACAAGGTCAAACAAAATAGAATTAAAATGCCAGAATACAATCAATACTAATGTCACCAAATAATACAGATGTCAAAATATTAATAATACCAATGCCATTATACAATACAGATGTCAATAATAATCAATAATAATACATGTCAATAATAATAGTAAATTCTAATGTCAATATACATAAACTTATGTCAAGAACAACAATAGATGTGCTTATTAGCATGTCAACATTCTGTCATTAAGTTTTTGTCTGTCAGGAATTCCGAAATACTGTAATATGCTTTGGTCACAAGTAATGATTTCAGCCGTTTCTTAAATAAGCTTACGTTCAATTCTTTGATTGACGACGGCAAGCAGTTAAATATGACTGGCGCCATGCAAAAAACGCTCTTGTACATTAACGCCGTCTGGGATCTTCGTATGCATAGAGTATGGTTATCCCGTCGACTTCGGTTATTAATTTCTGACATTTTTTACACAAGTTTGGATTGGTCTTAACAAATATAGCTACCTCAAAAATATACAAGGATGGAAAAGTCAATATTTTATATTTAATAAACAATGGTTTACATGTGTCTATAGGCTGCATTCCAAACATTGTCCTGATACATTTTTTTTGTGCTTTGAAAATTATTTCCCTATTGGTTGAATTCCCCCAAAAAATTATACCGTATCTAAGTACTGAGCCCACCAAGCCATTGTACGCTGTTACTAAAGTGTCCACACTCATCACTGAGGTAAGTTTGTAAAGTAAAGTAGACTGTTAAAAGTGCAATGGACGTCAATATTAAAAAAATAGTCGCTGATTTTGCTAAATAAAATCTGAGTTCTGGGTTTTCTTAAGATTTAAGATAACGTAACTCAGATTTTATTTAGAAAAATCAGTGACTATTTTCTAATATTGGCTCTCCTATGAAATTTCACTAAATTATCTTTCTTCTCTTCCGACTCCCAGTTATTCTCCATTTGTCTTTCGTCAATTTCCGCTTGTCATGATAAGAAGAGTATACTATCAATTACTTTGACTGCATCGGCCTTAATATGTTGCTTACTGTGCTCGTGGAAAGATGCCTAAATAATTCCTTTAAGGTGAGGTTATATTAGCGATCAATCGAAATCTGGTCCGCATGCATATGTCGCATGACTGGAGCAAAAGATATAGACTTTTGGTCAACCAGTTAGCAGTTGATTGTAGACGTGGGTAGTTCTAGGGCGGTCTCTAGAACCGACTGGACGATCCTACCTCAAGTTTATTTTGAAAACTCAGTGGGTCACTAAAGGGGGCTTTAGTGGCAAAGTTAAGAACTTCTACTTCTTCAGCCTATAGAGGTCCACTGCTGGACAAAGGCATCCCCCAAGGTTGACACGATGATCGGCCTTGTGCTGCCCGCATCCTGCGACCTTCACCAGATCATCGGTCCACCTTGTTGGGGGCCTCTATGCGCTGCATCTTCCGGTACGTGGCCGCCACTCCAGAACCTTACTGCCCCATTGGTCATCGGTTCTACGAGCAATGTGCCACTGCCACTTAATTTTAGCGACTCGAAGTTAAGAACTTTGGAATATATATTGACAAAACCTTCTCTTAGAGTGCTCAGCTACAAGAAGTTTGCCGCACCCTATTTGCATCCGCTGCAACATAAGATCCCGCCGGTGCTCAGTCCGCGCATCGGAATTATTTTTCGTTTTGCCTCTTTTCGCGGCTCCCACATGTACGAAAGGGCTTTAGTCTAATCCCATGGCGGCGATCAGGAAAGAAGCCTCGTTGTCTCAGCAGAGACCGTGCGGTATCCCCAGACTAGCTAGATAATCCTCTGGGACGTTAAGGAGTGCAAGGAGTGCACACACATTGGTGCCCCGTAAAGGGCCATGGACCGCACGACCCCCGCGTAAAGGCTCCCACGGGTGCCGTTTGGTCCCCCCAGATTGGGCAGCAGCTGGCTCTGAGCAGCTCCGGCCCGCTCCACTCTGGGTGCCAAACGTAGGAAGTGGTCCTCGATGTTCCATTGGCTGTGGAGGACAAGTCCCAGGTACTTAATCGTAACCTCGACGCATTACTTACTGTCTTAAAGGGCACAACTGTTACTGGATCTAATAATCTATTTAGAATGATCCCGTGATATTCAAAAGTGTAATAATGTACATGCAGTACAGCTCGATTGATGCTTTTTGAAGCCTCTGTTGTGGGTCACTCACTGAGCAGAGCCTCACCTCAGCTGAACGGTGAATTGATTACCCTAACTTGCTACATGTTCCAAACCGTTATAAAGTTGGATTCGGACTGTATTTTTGGGCAGAAGCAGATTTATAATAGTAATCTACAAAAAAAGTTTTCATGCAGCTCTACTCATCATCTCAACATTAATCCCAGTCGTATCCGAAGCTTTTTCAGCTTTGGAGTCTAGGGGCCGCTTTACCAGTCTAACTGCTAATTCTGGGTAAACTTCGATATTTTCCGTGAAGCGACTGCCGTCTGACCTCCACAACCCGAAGGCGATATCGAAGCATTGAATATGCAGCTCTACTTTTAGCTCATACTATTATTAAAAGCTCACTCATAGTTAATTTTCTACCCATCCATCTTAAGGGGAAATAAAAATAAAATGCAAATATTTAAAAATTCTTAGGTTATATTTGTTTCTTACTTATCTGTATGCTTAAACACTAAATTACATTAACATTAAGTCTAAATCAGTCAAAATGTTGTGGTGATTCGCGAACTCAAGGATTTTAGACTGCGGGGTTGATATAAAAGGTACAGAATAAACTTAATACCTGAAGTATTCTCTATCAATCAACCAGCACCCTTATTGCGTAACACAATATTACTAGCATTTGGTATCATTTTGAAGAATATTGCGTATCCATTGCCTCAAATGTTAAAAAAAAGTGTCTGCCCAATGACGTAAATAACGTAATGCATGTTGTTCAACAGTACAAGTGAAACCCATTGCTGCTAATAGTGTGTTACACAATTACCCTTTCTGGTTTAGGTTAGATGGCAGATTTTGGTTGAGAGGTATAGTAGAACTCTTAACCTACATAAATAGGTTACTTAGATTAGGATTTCACCTTAAATGACATCTGATGTAAAAAGCAAGCGCGTTCTTTAGAAAAAAGATGAATTGAGTATTAAGTAACAACAGACAGAATGAGAAAGGGAGAATGAACAAAATTAGACGTATGAGAAGGACAGAGTAAGAGAAGTTAAAGTAAGATTGAATGTCACACGCTAATTAATACATTATCTGTCTATTCAGCAAAAAAAGACATCTAAAACTCCTATCTAATATTTATTAATTTTCTTTCTCACTTGAGTTCGCAAATATTGCCAACAGCATAAGCTAATCCAAGTTTCTTAAAAACTACAACATAATTAAAATAAATGAATAATTTTTTTACATTTAAATGCATAATCTAATAGGAATGATAATTTTGAATATTACAAAAAAATCTACACTGTACAGCAGTGGCGAAGGGTGAAATTTTGACAAAGGGAAGCCGGTCCAAAAAAATAAACACTTAAACACTTACCCACTGCAGGATATCTTGGAGGAGGTCTTCAGATAAGAATAATATCAAAAGCCCCACCTTCACCATACAAAAAAGGACTGATTATTTGATAACAGTGTCTTTCAAGTATGACAAAAGCGGCTTTGAGAAAAGCCTTTTTCGACGTGCATCTCCATACCACACATGCATGCTTGTTAGTAAGTACTAAGTTAAGTACCTATTGTTAGGGAATAAGAGTCAAGAAAAAATAAAATAAAAAATTACAAAAATAATAAAGTGTTAAAAACCGAACCACACAAACACCGATCCAACCCAACAAAAATATTAAGCAAAAGTAGTGGCGTGGTTTCTTTGTCTCTTTCTAATAGAGGAGAGGAGAGAACTGCAAGCCGCTTGGCATTAGCCTATATATATCAAGTTTTACCGACGGTTAGCGAGCATTAGAAAGAGATGGTCTGACACGCTCTGTCTCTTTTCACCTCATAGTAAAACGTTGACCGAGGTAAGCTGATAATTCGTCGAGTTGCCTTCAATATAATGTACGAAATACTGAAGCGCTGATTAATTTACGACTATAAAATGAAATGTGATACTTAGGGTATTGCTAAGAATTACGATTGCTATTGTAAATCGCGCAGGCATTTGATTAATAATACTTTGTTAATGAAATAGAATGTAAATACTTTTGTATGAATATGGAACTGATTTTTGAAAGGTAACCCGGTGGGAATCGGCTTGTATGGACTCTTCGCCACTGCTGTACAGATAACTATTTGGCACGATGTTTTGCACTAGATGACAAATGATGCCGTTAGAAATTTTAGAACATTCTCAATGTGCTAAATTTAATCTCACGGTGCAATTTTATTGAATATGGCTTTAATTAAGTTGAAGCAACAATAAGTATGCCATAGGCAATTAAATTGCACCGTGTAAATCAGTCCTTATTCTAGACTGCGCTTAATTCGGCCTGGCAATCTCTGGTTTGAAGATATTGACATCAATAGTGACAATTTGTACATTCCTAAACACTGCTATATCATTAAAATGTACTTCAGCCTTGTTCGGACCATAGGTACCGTTTTTTATTGGAATAGATGTTTTTCTGGCAAGCGCTGTGCATTGGAAGTCAACGGAAGCGCGGTATTGGCTTACTTTCGGCTGTGTTGAACCTTCGGCAAGGTATCCAAGTCTGCGTCTACACATTTCCACTCTTACGATGTACTTAAACATGCTGATTTTGACGATGAAAGCACATTTGTCGTGTAACAGAAGCATCTTGTATTTTGTTTTGTGGGATGCTGTAGACTTCAGCTTATCTTGGAAGCTTTCTATTAAGACCCTTGTCTTCGTTGAGTGAATTGCGATGACCTGGTGCATATATTCTAAATGTTCTGTTAGTTCTGTAAAGTAAAATGAGTCGCAGTTGCCGGTTATGGGGCAGAACATGGTGTCATATTTGCAGCTTTCTTCGTGCTTGACTCTATTATCTGCTATGAGATGTTCTGTGCATCCGCGGCTGTGAACAAATGAAAATATTATTACATTGTGATTCTAAAATGCTTTGATTTTTATTTATTATTATTTACAAGTACATTAAACATCTGTATCTAGGGGATGAAAGAGATTTGCGTATCTACTAAATATTTCAAATGTTAGTTTATATTATGTTTATTTGTTTTCGTTGTAAAATGATGGTGATTTTAAACTGTAATTAAAAATTTTGGAATATACATTATTATTTATTATGTAAGTTTCAATCTTTGAATATAAAAGGAATATACTGTAAAATGCAATTAAAAATATGATATACAATATATTCAAAATTAAACACACAACATTAATTTGGCATGATTCCTTCAATTCTTAATAATTATTCGTTATGCCTTCTAATTATGAATTTTTTAATTAGGATCAAGGGACTGGAACAATTTGCCAGCGGCGGTGTTTCCGTCGGACTACAATTTGAGTGTCTTCATGGCTAGAGTGAATAGACTCTTAATAAACTAGTGCGCTTTACCATCAACGATTGTGTCACTGCTTACCATCAGGCGGGACTGCGGTCAAGCGCTGGTTTATAAATTAATAAAAAAAAAATATGCTGGAATTTTATCGTCATATGTAATTAAGTATAAAAACAAAATACATTTGCTAGAACACCGTAAAGGCATAGATATCAGAATAAATTTAATATCTCTGTGGGTAAACGCGTAATTTTTTGCCTCTGTATAAAATCAAATTAATTTACTGTTTTAGTGCAGTGTTTTTTGTGGTAGACGACACTTTTTATGGAAGTTACCAGTAAATGTTGAAAGGTTGACATATTTGACATATTTTCACATTTCCACTAATTTTCTGGTAATATTTATGCAGAAATAAAAAATCTGTGACTATTTCAACTGTCTAGCAATCACAGTTTATGAGATACAGCCCGGTGACAGATAAACTGATAATTAGAACAGATAGATAGTGGAGTCATAGTAGAGTCCCGTTTTTAACCTTTGAGAACGACATCTTAAAATGGATAAGAAATAAAGCGAATGGTATTGAGTATTGTCGTAAACGTAGATATAATAAGATCTTAGAAAGGAAAAACATAAAGACAAGGTGACTTTGCAGTAAAAATAGAATCGAAACGTACAAGGTCTTTAACAGATCTGGCGAGCCGCTGCTGTGGTTGTTTATCGCCTGAAATGACCGTATAGATCTTTATCCTTCAATACACGAAAAAAGAAAATAACTTTGTTGATACAGAAAACCTCAATAACAAATGAGTACTGGACATATTTTTGAAAAATAAAGGTTTTAAAAATAGTGAAAAACCCTGCCTCCTAAATTAGCCTGATCTGTGACTTAGGAGTCAGTGTTCTATTGTAGCTTCAGCATCATCATTATCAACCTTTTTATCGTCCCACTGCTGGGCCTAGTAAGTCGTGGTGGCCTAGTGGTTAAAGCACCAGCCTCTCAAGTATGAGGGCGCGGGCTCGATTCCAGGTTAGGCAAATACCAATGTAAGTTTTCTAAAGTTATATGTACTTTCAAAGTATATCTTGGACACCAATGGCTGATTATAACGTGAAGGAAAACAATCCTGGACTTTAAGTCTGACATCGCCAACTGGCATTGAGCAAGCGTGGTGATTATGTTCAATCCTTCTCTGTATGAACCTGAGCCCAGCAGTGAAACGATAAAAAGGTTGATGATGATGATGATGTTCTAGGCATATGTGGTAGAAATATCGATCAATAGGAGAATGTTGTTGGCCTTTAAAAAAAACGCCTGGTCAGTGCTGCCCCTTCGCAATAATATCGTAACATATCGTAAACTGTAGTCTATTGTATTCGGCAAACAAGTGTTCTTATTAGTCACGGTTATTGTCGACTTTTATGTGGCGTTTACGATTCTCGGTGGGAAAATAATTGTATTTTTGGTTTGATTTTTGATGTACTGAGGTCGAATTATGATGTGATTCTAAGATCAATTTATCCAATTAGCTTATCGAAGATGGGTTGTTACTTAGTCTTGATTAACGCTTTAGTGCTTATTGGATACAAGAGTTTTCCGGTATAAACGATAGCAGGTCAAGCTGAAAAATTCCAATCAACCTTGAATCCTAATGCTTCGGCAACAAAATTGAAAATCTACTGATTAAATCTGATCTATTGATTTCTGAATCTACTGACTCCTAATAGAGAAATAAGTTAATTACGCTTGCCATCGATTTAAGAGTTATAATTTTTATGCATAAAAAATTCAATAGTAGTTAAAAGTGCTACATTTTTTAAGGTTGTAAAGCAAAAGATGCCAACAAAAATTGCCTATTTGTGTTTACCTCTCTCTAGCAGCGGGATGAATCTCATGAGCCATAATTGGTATACAAGTGAAATTTTTAATAAACCTATGTAAGGCTATTCAAGTTACAAAGGTACATAATTTGGCTGCTTCTTTAAAGGATTTTTGCTACTACGAGGGTTAAACTGAAAGTTCTTAGAAAATCAAAAACTGATAACATTAGCCAGTTATTAGTTTTATTATATCTTTTCAAAATATTGTCCATTCACGTCAATATACCATTGCATGTGATGGAACCACTGGGAAAAGCACTTTGCCCACTCGTCCTTAGGGGTCTCTTCAATGGCATCGCGATACGCAGCCATCGCTTCTTCAGCATTCATAAACCGCTTTCCTTTAAGTTTTTCTTTAATTTTTGGAAATAAATAAAAATCACAAGGCGCGAGGTCGGGACTATATGGCGGGTGATCCAGTAATTCAACGTTTGATGTCGCCAAATAGTCGATCGTTCGCTTGGCGGTGTGCGACGAGGCGTTGTCGTGGTGAAGGAGGATCCTACTGTGAGGTCGTTTCTCTCGAACTTTTTCCAAGACAAGTGGCAAACAATTGGTAGTGTACCATTCTGCAGAAACTGTTTTTTGATCCTCTAATACAATTGTTGCGAAATGACCTAGCCTTCCAAAGAACGAGGCCACCATTTTTTTCCCGCACTTCGATCTCTCTTCACTTTAATTGGCAACTCCTCGAAAGGAAACACCCACTGAGCAGATTGTCTTTTGGTTTCAGGATCATAACAGTAAATCCAGCTTTCGTCACCTGTTAGTATGTCGAACACAGCATTTGAGTCACCTCCGTTAAATCTTTCTATCATTTTACGGCACCAATCCACACGATGGAGTTTATGAGCCTCAGTCAAATTATGAGGTATCCACCGGGCGCAAAGCTTCCTGACCGCTAAATGTTCGTGGAAGATTTTGTGCACTTGACTCATACTGATGCCTAAGCTTGTCCGAATCTGCTGATTGGTCACTCTTTTGTCAGTCTCTATCATACGCCGCACAACACAGATGTTATCATCAGTCGTCGCCGTAGAAGGCCGTCCCTCATGTAAATCATCAGTGAGATTAGTGCGACCACGTTTAAACTCATTAAACCAGTTATAAACAGTCGCACGAGATGGGGCTTCATCGTGAAAGGTCAATCGTAATCTATCATAACTTTCTTGTTGACTTAAATGACATCGCAAGTCATAAAAAATCATTGCACGAAAATTTTCTCGTGTTAAATTCATGTTGACGTGACACAGACAATTTTCAATTTGCCGCCAAATCGTATAACTAATGACAAATGAATGAAATATATACTCAGTAATATTGCCAAAGAGTTCTATTTTCAAATTTTAGAATTATTTTTTTATTATATTGTTTATAAGTGGCCAGTACTAAGAACTTTCAGTTTGACCCTCGTATCAAAGGTTATGATGCATGCAGCCTTAAGCTTGCGTAGTTAATCTTACTTCATGCTACTAATTTATAAATAAGAAAATTTTTATGTATCTTCATCATTATCTCAGCCAATAAACGTCCACTGCTGGACGTAGACCTCCCCCGAAGATCTCCACGACGATTGGTCCTGCGCCTCCCGCAGAGGACTTAAGTACAATGCAATTTATGAAAAAAAAAAAAAAACTCAATAGATTTAGATGATATTTCGTATACAAATGTTTTATCAAGATTAACATAATCGCTTTTATCCAAATACTCCTCGAGATCGAAACCTTATGCGGGCCAAACTGTGGCGCGCAACTAGTAAGAGAGAGATTCTGTATAACAGATACACAC
Organism: Sesamia inferens; assembly: GCA_037179545.1. NCBI lineage: Eukaryota > Metazoa > Arthropoda > Insecta > Lepidoptera > Noctuidae > Sesamia > Sesamia inferens. The sequence continues at coordinate 3,143,657 of CM073939.1, read as the reverse complement.
TAACCTCAAAGCGATAAGCCGTTTTGACATCGAAACACTTATGATATTAGTTTTCAAGTTACATGTAAATTTCGTATTTCCTTTGAAACAGAATCGTCATCGAAACTGAAGAGACCCCTTCATCGCTACAACGTGACTGCCAATACTATCAAGTCTCGAGTGCAATCTATATATATTTCACCTTTGATTTCGAGTCTCTATCAAAATCACAGTCAACTTTGTTTTGTTTACAATAATTTTGTTTTTGACAAGTCTATCAAGATCTTATTGATCTTGATATCGATAAGGACTCTGTTGTTCAGCTATAAACGCCCTGTACATGTCATATATCTGCTGATTATCATTATTTTATTATCTTTGTATTGCTGGACGTTGTAGACATAAGGAGTCGTAATATATTAAGTATTGCTATACATAGATGGCTATATACGGAGATCTGATTGGACACGATTCAGTCTGTCTTTTCTGTTCCAAATGTTTCAAAGTAATGTAATTTCAAGTTAAACAAAAATTTACTTTATCACAATGTCTAGAAAGTTGTTTTAAGAGTGTCGTATTTTTTTTCTTTGTAAATTAAAATTAGTGCTTGACCGCAATCCCGCCTAATGGTAAGCAGTTAATCAATCGCTAATCAATCAAAATCAAAATCAAAGCATTTATTTCAAATAAACCAGTTACAGGCACTTTTGAATTGTCAGATGGTCGGTCAGTCAGTAAGGTGAAGCTAGTCGCCCATTCCAAAGAGTAGGTACCTATGGAGAAGAACGGGCAAGAAACTCCATGGACACTCTTTTAAAATATTAAGCTATTGATACAAATATTTGATTACATCATTCATTTTGAAATCAATCGTGTGAGAACGATGCAGAAATATATTGTACGCTGAGAGCGTCCATTATGGAAAAAAAAACAACTATTCAGAAATTAAAATACGCCGTAGCAGCTAAGAGATGACCAGTCCCCTCTGACGGCGTCCGTTCACGAACATGACGTATGGATCAGCATCATTCAGCTCAACCATATTGAAGGGAACCTAATGACCCAACACACACGCCACCACCAGCGAGACATTTGAGTGAGCATGACATACTCTCAACGGCCATAGCACTATAAGTCAATAAACGACTAACCCAACAAATAGATGCTTTACAGCAAATAGATCGTGCTCACACGTGTTCCATGCAATTATACAATACTAAGAAATTGAATCTATACAATGCAAAGACAGTTTTGTCCAAGGTTCAGCAGCTCCAACGGTGTTCCCGAATGCTAAGTTTAGCTCCTGTGCAGCTGCACCAATGCCGAATATCCCTGTCAGCGATGCAATTCCGTAACGTATAATATGCCTGGTTACATAGTGTGTACTGGCTTTGAGTTAAAAAAAAACAAACAATTGCAAATTTAAACTACGAGAGGAAAAATCAAAGAACAATCAGTGCAAGCATAGAAATCGGACGCAGCTCAAGCCCAAGCCTTTTTGTCGTCAATATAATCTTTAACACTATAAAATGCTTTCTGACACAACTTACGTTTAATGAAGCATTTGAATTTATTCAGGCTCAGATCTTGAACCACCTCTGGAAGTCTATTGTAAAAATGAATATTGTAATATAATGGTAAAGTACGTTAGTTTATAATTTTAAGTATTCTTGAAAAAGTTATTTAAATGTTTGAAGATATGGTGTAAACTAATTTGACACCTAAATTATTATAATTGAAATTGTTCCAGAACCTCGATGTACGCAGTATAAAAGACGAGGCTGCATGTCACTTTGTCTGCCTTTAAATCTCAACCTTATTTTGAATAGTATCTAATGTTAACTTACCTACGATTCCTGCAAGGTAACATGAGGTTGTTAACAAGCCGGGTTAATGCCGGGCAGGGAGTGACCGGAGATTTGAGGTTGGCCCTACACCAGGCACAATTTTTCAAGCGTTGGGAACACTTGCCGCACCAGAAACCCCCACACAATGGACAGACGCAGGGGCCGTAAGTCTGAAACAAAGAAAAATTATTTTTAGACTTTTCCGCCACTTATTCTCCCCAGCGAAACAACTAGGAAATGGTAATGGGCGGGTTTTGGGAGACAGTATAATGTAATTTTGACTCACGAATTTTAATTGTGAATTTTAAATTATATCAGTTTCTTGAACGGCTCGTTATTAACAATTTATTATTAATCATTTATTTTGTAGCATCCTTCAATCCTCGAAGAATTTAGCATCCTTTGAACGCGGAAACATTCCAGTTTGCATTCTTGCTTTATGAAGATTGTTTGAAAATCAAGTTTTATACATAGAACATGGCAGCAACGTGCTTACTTAACTTAGACTTAATAAGCTATTAGAACACCTAAATTATGCACGGTAGTCTTGTAATCACTTTACACTGACTTGCATACAGTTGGATAAGCTGTGCGGGCTATAAGCGATGAATTCCTTACTTATAATGAGCTTCTTAAATAATTGATGACAACCGCTAACATTCATGAGGTTACATAAGACATATTATTATAAATAAATAAATAAATAAGCCATTTATTTCTTGCTTTTTACACGTTGAAAATTACAAGTTTAAATGCAATATTAAAGTATCTATACTACATAAGAAAAGAAAAATATATGTAATTTGTTAGTAACTCTAATTGTAGCAAATACTTAAAAGTTAGGTTTGTTAGTTTTAAATTTAAATTTTTACAAAAAGAAAACATGTTATTATTATAGCAATAGAGTTAGTCAGCAAGAACCCCGTTTTGGGTAAAGGCCTCCTCCAAAGATGCCCATACGTCTCTAACTTGTTGTTTGTTGAATTTGTGATTTTCTTTGGAGGGTTATGGTCATGATCCCCCACGGTGACCAACCGGGTTGGAGGATTTGGTGTGTTTGTTTATTTAAATGTTTCATTGTTGAATCTGTATGGAGGAGAGAGGGTGGATGCTATGCGCTGTTTTTGGAGGTGTCTAGATTATTTTCAAGGTTTTTATTTTTTAAGAAATTGAGCATGCTCGGTTTAGTTGTTCCATCTGAGGTGCTATTTGATTTTCTCCCCGAGAGATCATGCTGTTGTGATTTCTTCTTTTTGCTTGACTGTGTGTTTCCTCCCTTTGACATGTCCACAGTGGGTTTTTTGGGTGAAGGAGACGGCTTTGTTTTGGCTGTTTGTTTTAATATGACCAGTTTGTCATATTTTAAGAAAGCCGTATTTCCTTTTGCTCTCTCTGTTTTTAACTGGTCTTGTAATTGTTTTCTTTTTTCTAGAACGTGTTTAGGGTAGTCTTCTGTCATATAGTAACTTGTGTTTTCTAATGCTGTTTTTTGCTTTAGTATTTTGATCTTTGTGCCCAGGTTCAAAAAGGATACCACTACTGGGCGTGGTTTATCGCCTTTCTTTCCTAGTCTTTTTATTTCTTGTAAGTCACTAAAGGAGAGTTTGAGCGACAAATGCTGTTCTATCCATTTGAGCACATGTTTTTCTAGTGTATCGTATGAAGATTCCAATTCCTCGATGCCGAAAAACACTATATTTCTTTGTCTCGACTGCTTTTCGAGAAAATAGATCCTTTTCTCCTGCTTGTCCACTATTTCCTTTAATTTTTCATGTTTCTCTTCCAATGCAAAAAAATTTTCTAAAAACATTCTATTTATATTTTGTGTCACTTCTTCAGTCACCTTGTTTCCATTCTCTCGAATTGCTTTCTTTTGTGCATCTAATTCCTGCTGGATATTTTTAAACATATTATTATATAACCAATTAATCATTCATAATGTTATGCTGTAACACTGATAGATGATAAAAGATTTGATTAAATTTGCCTTTTCAATGTTTTAATATTATAAAATAAAAGAGATAAGAAAACCTATCGATTGAAAAACGTTTTAAAATATCTTTGTCCTAGCATGGTGTATCATATCAATCAGTGCTTATTATGCTATTAAATAGATTGTTATTACATCACAATTATAAATGCATAATGAGGATAATTATAAAATATAAAAAAAAAACCTGTTGTTACAACGACTTTTGCACACCTGACTGATATTAAAGACATTTAATACAAATTAACTGCTTCTGTTTAGAGTTCATCAAATTACTTATAACAGACCGTAACAGTAACGCTTTGCTAACACCAGCGCTACACAAACTTCTAAGTATTAAGAATTTTATCTTCAATACTTTTAATTGATCTTAGCTAGCCCGCTCTCAGCAAGCACATGATCTTTTATAAACGGTTATTAAGATTGGTTCCCTGTCTCTCTTCTGATGTCATTAACATAAGGTTCTTTGTAAGGGAAACACAGTCTAGGTTTAAATTACACAAGCACACTAGCTTTTTACTATATTTCTAAAGAAATATTATTATTCAAAAACTAAACTAAATTGAAGTATAGTGCATCTTTTTCTTTCTATTTCATTAAGAAAAGGACAGAAGATAATATTTTAATCCTGTCAAATTAAGACATTCCATAGAGAGTTTAGACGCGATTATAAACATGGCGATCAAAAATACATAAATTTCCGTCAAGCGCGGACTAATTTGACTTGTCTAAACAGACATATTTATGGTCTGTCCTTTTTTTAATGAAATATAAAGAAAAATATGCACTGAACTTAAATTTGGTTTAGTTTGGGAACAAGTGAATTGGGGCCAATATTAGCTACGATCTTTAAAATTAATACTCATTTTCTCAAGTATGTTTTAGAATCAAGAGGTAAAATATTGCGTGTCTGCTGTAGATACACAGGCCCCAATTAAGGACTTTCAGTTGTAACTAAATTTCAAAACATTGAAACTTTGTTTAAGTTTAGGAAGCTAAATTTTACTCATGGAACAAGTTGAACGTAGAAGCTTAGAATTACTAAGTTTTGCAACTAACTTTGTGTACGAAACTTAGTGATAGAAATGAGTAGGATCCACATAAATTAGTTTTATAGACACAAGAGCAGAAATATGATTAAGTTCAAGGCCAAAGATTACGAGTCACGTTCTAAAGACTGCGAACTGAATGAACTAGCATCCGTAACAAAAAGGGTTTAAATAAACCGACACTTGGCTCATTTTCGCACGGAGTACGGTTGTTCATTAATCTCTTTGATGAATATTTAATAAACGTGCTTTAACTGAGATATAGGGTTTTAGAATCCTTCGTAGGTTTTCCCCTGTACATAGCCTTGCTTGGAACAAAAACAAAAAACAAAACCATCTAATTTTTGTTTAAATATTGGGTTAAACTGAGAGATCTCATGTTAATGAATTTATTTCCATACAAATAGTTAAAATTATCTTCATTATGTCATTTTTAAATTAATATAATATTAGGAATAACTAAAACCCAATCTCGTTACCGTAGTACCGAAAGTGCAGACTCCTATCGTATTCATGAGTCTCCCAACGATTTCACGAAGGTCTTGCCTTCGATTTCATCTTGACAGATCAAAACTAGTTAAAACGTCAAAGATACGAACGAAGAACGTCACTTACCCAGAACTTTCCTCTGACAATACTAGTATCAACAATAAACTTGTTCCATTTTATTATAAAACGAAATCTAACTATAGTTCTAGCCTGAACCTTTGAGACAGCATTTGAATTTCGAACATTAATTAGATAAATGCTAAGTCCTCAATACTAAAGTAACAACTTAGTATCGAACAGAGCGGTCATTTTTAAATAAAGAATTGCATTTCTATAATGGGTAGATTCATAATTCAAAAAATAGTTAGGTGGTTTAAACCTGCGCCAAACAAAATCATTGTTTGCTAATAAAGGGGATCCTGTTGAAGTAAAAATCCTTACCTGTATAGGTTTCTGGCATATACTGCATTCTGCGAATCTTGATAAAATTTCATCACAGTTGTGACAGCTGCATTGAGCTCCATGGCTTTCATCTACATATTCCACTGATGATGACTCGACTAACACTGTTTGCTCTGTGGACAATTAAGAACGATTTGTTATTTCAAAACGAGATGGATGGCAAACTGTAAATTAAAAATAAAAAAAAAGTTGTTTAATATTTATTGACACTTTGAATGCCTTACACGGCGTTTGTCAGTTTTAACTTTCAATTAAGCTATCTATCTGTGCAAATAATTATATGCATAAAGTTTAGTGTTTATTTAATTTATTTATTCTCTTCTTTCTTTTTTATTCTCTCTCCGTTTCTGTTTCAGCCTCGATAATTGAGTTAAACAGAATTAACATAGATGACGTCATGGTATATCTCCGATCTTTAAAAAGGAATTGTTGTGTGTGTGACAATCCTGTCCATGGCGTGTCAAGATTTGAATTTATTTAATAATTGGGTCATCTATGATGTAACAAGTTGGAAGTAAATTATTAAGAAGAAGTTGATGTTCAAAATGAAAATGACGCACAGAGTTAAATAGAACCAGGTCTAAAATGTCAGAATATTATATTTACTACGGTGAACTTAACTCTTTATTGAGTTAATTAGTGAAAGCTATTATTATATAAGGACGATTAACATGCAAAGCAATTTCCCATTTATATGTGCCGCTACGTTTCTTTATTATTGCAATTCTAATAATAGAGCTATCTTCTTATATAATACGAGTAACGTTACTGCTTTGTGTTACACGAATGCGAGTAAGTACTTGTGTGGTGCAATGCTTTAGCTTGGAATTATATGAAGGTGTGTGGCAGTAGAATAGTAAAGCATTTTGAAAGGGAAAAGGGTTTTGTTTGCTGATCCATTTCAAACAAAAAAAAGGCATTGTATTGTCTCATTAAATAATAATTGGAAATCATATACACGTGGCTCCTGATTCTATATAACTAAAAAATAGAAGCTTGCTTTTTATATGAATCTTTACGTTCAGAGAAAACCCTTGCTAGAAAATTAGGATTCACCTTCAAACATGGGACCAAAAATTGAAGTCCAACTCTAATTATTATCTAATATTTTGTAATTATTCTATATTGTGATAAAATTCAAGTATTTTATAACAAAGAAAGTAGTGTTGACTACGTTTATCTGAAGTACTTGTTCCTTTCTGGTAATGTATATATAATGATGCACCTTTTTGCAGATAAATTGGAGTAAGTAATTCCAATACGATTGACATCGATAATGGCATTTTATCGATAGGTTATTCATTTAGATTCGAGATCGAATATCCATATAATTCTACAGCTGTGAATACCGTATTACTAGAAAAGCAAGCCACGCAAGGATATATTTCTAGAGGATTTTCTATTCAGTAATAAATCCAACAGTGCTGCTTATAAGATTGCTTAGTTAATGGAATATAAGTGTGTACTTTTCATTAGCTTCCTGTGCTTTTATTAATGAGTTAAGGTATAGTATGTACAGTAGATGTCAGTTATCCAGATCTTACTGAGGCACAACTAGATAAACTTGAGCGACTTCAAAACTTTTGCATAAGATTTATATTTGGCCTGCGCAAATATGATCACATATCTGAATTTCGTTCAAAGCTTAAGTGGCTTCCCATACGTCTTCGCCGGAATTCTCATATACTATTTCAGCTCTACAACATTTTGTTTAATCCTAAAACCCCCTCTTATCTTAAAGAACGTTTCAAGTTCCTTCATGACACACATAATAGATATCTGAGGTCATCGGAAAACCTGATATTAGACATGCCGATGCATTCCACTAGTTTCTATGATAAATCCTTTACTGTACAAGCAGTTCGGCTATGGAATGACTTGCCCGTGTCCGTAAGGCGTGCTCAAACACTGTTTACTTTTAAAACTATGATAAAAAAGCACTTCCTCTCTCTTTAAACATATTATTATATTTAATGTGCTCTTGTATGATATTTATTAATTAGATGTATAAATTTATTTAAACTAGTATTATGCACTTAACGTATATATTTATTGTATAATCTATGTAAATAGTACACTGTAGACTACCTACACTATTTCTTTATCCTACCTCTTAGAATTCCATCCAAAGGTTGTCTGTAAAAGATCGCTCTTAGCGATAAGACCGCCCATTGTGTCACCCTTTGAAAAAATATTTTTATTTATGTTCTGTAATCTATATGGTGTACATAATAAAGAGTATTCTATTCTATTCTATTCTAACTATTTCAATTTAAAATTACCTCACAATGTTGTTTTGCATGTAGACAAAAAATAACACTACAAAAATCTTTAAAAATGTGATATTTTAATGGATTTTATAGAATTTGTCCATGGACATGATGGAAATAAAAACAAAAAAAAGTTATTATATTTTGCTTTTAACTAAAGATATTTGAATAGAAATAACGACAATAATGGCCATTGTATACATGTAGTATATAAAAGTTTTTCAATTGCTGTTGATTTTTTGTGTTTTTAAGAACTTGGAAAAGAATTGGTTAACAATACTTGAGCTCATAATCTGCGCTCACACAGCGATGATATTAACGTCGTAATGTCATTTCGTGTTATATGTATAATGGTTTATGATGCTGGTGTAATGGTTTTAGTTTCAAGCTTGAAAAAGGTAGAAATGTCTCAAATATCTTAGGTGTATCATGTTGTGATCGCCAATTCCAATGATACTCAATAGGGCAAGAATCAAATGGAAAATGGAGGAAGTGTTTTTCTACATATAACACTAAGATGACAAATTCCCAACACTGAAAACTACTGAAGGTCTGTCTGAGATATTTTTTTATGTAAATTAGTCATCAAGGTTAGATTAACATTAAGAAAAGAAAATGCAATTTTTGTAGAAAGGTTGGACGTAGACGTTTTAAATAAATTGTTGAATACTAAGTTCCCTTTAGTGAACTTCCCACACGAAGGTCTACAATCATCGAAACCAAAATAGAAAAAAAAAAAATTTAGCATGTGCTGTTACACTGGCAACAGCAAAGTTGACCTTGGATACGAAACACTAAAATGGAAATATTAAATCGTCATCAATCATTAGTAACTGTTGACCATGAACTCATAAATATTTATCATATTTTTGTTATAAAACGAGATTTCTAGATAAATACCGGTTTCTTCAACGACGTCAATACAATCATTAACAATTTTGACTACAATACCGAACACACAGAATTGAACAACTGTAACATAAAAGATGACTTGAAAATACAATACAGACAAACTTACAAGACGTACGTATTTGAGCCGAAGAAATAATGTAATGTACCTATTACCTTCATTAATATTAAAAATCAAGAATAATGTAAAGTAAACGATAATAAACGAATACCAAAGTACTGTTTCAGATGATAACAGATGAATTTGTACCTAACAATGTGTTACGAGCTAGGGGTACTAAAACGCCGGTTAAGGGTTGCGAAGTTTATTGGCAACGAAGGTACAGTCGATTGTAGGCAATGACAAGTAGAATGTTGCTGATGTTGCACCGAAGTCTTCCCTTACGTCCACGAAGTCCGTGTCGTAAACACACAATAACACTACAAATGTTACTTCACGTAGTACTCACAGTTCTCGTTACAGTTGTCGCAGTAGGTATTCTCAAAGATCGCTTCTGAAGTATCGTTGTTTTCGTCTCGGTAGTCAAGTGCAGACTGACTCGGCGCCGGCGTCACGGCGCTATATATAGTCCAGCTGATCGAACATTCCAGAGTCGTCTAGACGTAATAATAATAGCGCATAACTTCGAGTACATTCGGTAAGTACCTACGGTAATTCCCGGAAACGGGTTTCTAGAAATTTCGATGTCGTCACTTTGTTGACAAAATTGATAAAACCTGTACCATTCAATAGGCCACCTTAAGTCTAGGAATGCGTTTTTATATTACACCTAGAAAATGTCTAGATCTCGAGTTACAGAGCTAAAAAGTTACGCACTGCATGTCACGCGATATTGAACCTTATGCCCTCGACATAAGGTGCATTCGTAACATTGCCCCCTTCTTAGTCGTGCTCGTCCCGAGCATGATTTGATCCATGATAGCGAGCTAGGCGGTCTACGTGTACGATCTTCAGCTTCCCTCTAGGTCCTTTCTTTATCCGGTAGGTGACATCGTTTATCCTCGTAACTATCGTGTACGGACCCTCCCATTTGGCTTGGAATTTCGGACTCTTTCCTTTTCTCCTTATGGGATTATGTAACCATACCAAAGTTCCCTCTTCAAGTCCGGGTACGTTAGCTTTGCGGTCGTATCGGATCTTCATTTTCTCGCTGGTTTTCAGACCATTCTCTCTCACTAGCTCATGTATTCCATCTAGTTTACGTCGTAGGTCGGCCACATAGTCGACGGCGAGGATAGGGGTATCGGGGGGTGTTCCGGTAAGGGCATCTATGGGTAATTTAATCTCTCGGCCGAAGTTGACTTTCGCCGGTGTACAATTTGTGCTGTCATGTGTTGCAGAGCGGTATGACATTAAGAAGAGTGGAATGTATTGGTCCCAGTCCCTCTGGTGTTCCTCCACTACTTTGGCCAAATGATTCTCTAGCGTCTGGTTGAATCTTTCGACCATTCCATCTGACTGAGGGTGATATGGTGTAGTACGAGTCTTATGTATCCCGAGTAGTTGGCAAACCTCTTGAAATAGTGAAGACTCGAAGTTTCTACCCTGGTCAGAGTGTAACTCCAAGGGAACGCCAAATCGACAGAACACTTCGTGAACTAGCTTTTTGGCGACGGTATGAGCTTCTTGGTTGGGTACTGCAAAAGCTTCTGGCCATTTGCTGAAATAGTCTTGTATGACGATGATATACCTATTGCCTTCTTCAGTAACAGGGAATGGCCCGGCTATATCGACAGCAACTCTTTCCCATGGTGCACCAACATTATACACTTTCAGTCGACCTCTGGCTCTCGTTTGCGGTCCTTTTACTGAGGAGCAGGCTACACATTTCCTACACCAGTCCTCTACGTCTTCGCGGCAATGCACCCAATAGAACCTTTTTCTCACCTTCTCCAGAGTTTTCTTAACTCCTAGATGTCCTCCGGATACTCCGTCGTGCACCTGTCTTAGCACCGACGCGACCTTCTCACAGGGGACAACTATCTGTAAGGCGACCTCCTGTCCACTAGGTGATTCCCATTTCCTCTTCAGAACTCCATTATCAATTATCAGGCTGTCCCATTGAGCCCAGTAACTTTTTGCTGTTGGACTAATCGCTGATATTTCACTCCAAGCGGGCCTCTGGCCACGTTTCTTCCATTCGATTACTGTCTTCAAGTCACTATCTTCCTTTTGTGCCTCTTCCAATGATCGATTATCCCAATCATCATCCAAAGCGTTCACCTGGATAGTCCTTACGTTCTCTTTCTTTTCCTGTTTGGCACAATGTCGGCAAGATTCTTCGCAAGGCCGTCTAGATAAAGCATCAGCATTATTGTGTGACTTGCCTTTTCGATGTTCAGTGACAAAGTCAAATTCTTGCAGCTGCTCTATCCACCTTGCTACTTGTCCTTCTGGGTCTTTGAACTGAAGCAACCACTGTAAGGCAGCGTGATCGGTGCGAAGTGTAAACTGTCTCCCAATCAAATATTTCTTGAAGTGTTGTAAGGTCTTAACAACGGCTAGAAGTTCTCGGCGGGTAACACAGTAATTTCTTTCTGGCTTGGAAAGACATTTGCTGAAATATGCAATAACGACCTGCCGATCTCCTTGTGTTTGAGAGAGAACTCCTCCAATACCAACATTGCTGGCATCTGTGTCTATCAAAAATCGGCCTTCCCTACTAGGGTAACCTAATACAGGGGCCCCACACAAGTGAGTTTTGAGTAGCGCAAATGCCTGTTCGCAGTCAGGATTCCATTCAAATTGACACTTTTCCTCTGTTAAACGATGCAACGGTTTCGCTAACTCGGAGAAGTTCTTCACAAACCGACGGTAATATGCACACAGACCCAAGAAAGAGCGTACCTCAGTTTTGTTACGAGGGGTAGGCCACTTCGACACGGCTTTTATTTTTTCAGGGTCTGTTCGAATTCCTTGCGCCGAAATAATGTGTCCTAAGTATCCAACCTCTTTCTGGAATAGTGTACACTTACTAGGACTGAGTTTTAAATTCGCTTCACGCAGTTTTTGGAACACTTTCTCCAAATTTCGTAGGTGCTCTTCGAAGCTTCGTCCCATAATGATGATGTCATCCAAATAGACCAGGCATGCATCACCAAGCAACCCCACCAAAATGCGCTCCATTAGGCGCTCGAATGTAGCTGGAGCATTGCACAGTCCAAAAGGCATGACATTGAATTGCCAGAGACCGTTCCCAGGACCAGTGGAGAAAGCGGTCTTTTCTTTATCCTGCTGACAGATTTCCACCTGCCAGTATCCACTTTTGAGGTCAACTGTGGAGAACCATTTCATGCCACTTAGCAAATCCAAAGTGTCATCTATACGTGGCAGAGGATAACTGTCCTTTTTCGTGGCATCATTCAACATCCTGTAGTCAACGCAAAACCTTGTACTGCCATCCTTTTTCTTGACTAGTACAACTGGAGATGACCAAGGGCTGGTGGATGCTTCTATAATCCGGTTTCTCTCCATATCTCTTAACATTTCCGTGACTTCCTGTTCTCTTGCAAAGGGAATACGACGTGGTCTCTGTCTTATCGGCTGTGTATCACCCGTATCTATATGGTGTTTAACTAGCCCGGTCCTTCCCACGTCACCGTCGGTCTTCGCGAAGATGTCATGGAAGTTATGCAACAGTTGCTTAACTTTGTGACTTTCGAACTTGTTTAAATTGCCCTTACAACTTTCGAGTAGTGTCGATACATGTCCCTGCCACTTCTTATCAAGTTCCTTTTCGTGCACCTCTATTTTTCTCAAAGATGCTACATGATCGCACACACCCACCATGCAATTCTTTTCAAGAATTATTTCTCTGTTACTAACATTGATGATGCGTACTTTTGGTTTATCGGAAATCATCATCAGTGTCCTTGCTGTTATCCAGTCTGGGTGATTTTCAGAATCTTCTATTATAATGCAACGTTTACGGCATCCTATTGGTGATAGTCTAATATCAACTAAGGTTTCTGATCTTGGTGGTAATACCGTTCTCCTTAAACAGTACACAGATCCTTGTTTTCCACCTTGAAGAAATACTTCTTGTTCTGGAAAACTCAATACCCCTTTTGCCACATTCAGGACGCACTGCTGTTTCTTCAAAAAGTCCAGTCCTATTATGCAATCATCTGTAATATTCGCTACTAAAACAGGGTGCGTGCATGTCTTATCACCCATTTTCAAGGTCACATTCGTTTCACCAAGGACGAGCACTGGTTGGCCGGTGGCGGTTTGTAATCGGCATTGTGAAGACCCTCTTTTCCATGCTATGGTCCGAGGAAATAGCTCCGGTCGTGCAATAGTTCTTGATGCACCAGTATCCAATGTGAAACTGCATGACTTACCATTCAATTCTCCTTCTATAATAAGACTGTTTCCGTCACCCACTTGTGATACTGTTATAATGGGGGCTTCACGTCGACCAGCCAGTACTCGCCCCATAGCCCTGGCTGTTCCTAGTTTAAATCCTCTGCTTCCACCTGTGTCCCAGAAGTACTTCTTCCCTTAGACTTCCTGGGACAATTGATCCGAATATGCCCCTTTTCGCCGCACTCATAGCAGGTTGGTCCTTGTCGGGTTTTTATTGCTGCGGTTACCTCACGGATACGATGATGTTGTCGGCCATCTTGACGTACAGCTTCCACCTCTAAAGCGTGTGTCAAGGCTGCCTTCAGAGTCTGGTGGTGACCCAGACGAACTGCAGCCCTGACTTCTGCATCTCGAATCCCATCAGTAAAGGCTTGCACAGTAGTAGCGTCAATTAATGCTGGTGTTGATGCATACGCCCTTCGAACAATGCGTTCTATTTCCGTAGCCCATTGTTGCAAACTTTCACTGCTCTTCTGTGTCCGGTCGCGGAGTTGAGCCCTGAAGACATGTTCGAGGTGTTTCTCCCCGTATCTAGACTCCAACGCTTCTAACAGACAGGCTAGGGTATTGCAATCGCCGGAAACATTTTCGAGGATTTGTACCGCATCACCACGCAGAGCAAGCGTAAGAGCGGTTACCGCTTGATCGTCGTCCCAGTTGTTGCCTTTAGCAACCTTTTCAAACTGTAGACGGAAGGCCACCCATGACGTTGTTCCGTCAAAGTGAGGTACTTTGAACGTCGGCAAAGCACTGGGTACAGATACCACACCTTTAATACCTCCTTTTTGTACTCTTTCTATTTCTTTCCCAAACTCCAGGATGGTATTGTCTAGTTTCTCTATACGAGCATCTTGTTTCTTTATACGCGTATCTTGATGGTCCATACGCGCTTCCTGCTTGTCCATACGCGTGTCTTGCTGGTCCATACGTGTATCTTGTTGTTCTGTTTTTATTCTAAGCTCATTCACCTCTTCTTTCGTTTTTATCCAGTTTTCGTTTAGTTCTAATACCAGTTGCTGGGATTTATCTATTTTTACCTGGGTTTTTTCTATTTGTGCCTGGGTTGCTGCCTGGGATTGTTCTATACTCAGCTTTATTTGCGCCTGGGTTTCTGCCTGGGATTCTGCTATGCTCAGCCTTATTTGCGCCGTCAAGTGAGCCATTAATGCCGATAAATCGCATCCGCTGGTTCCGGGAATAGTGGTGGTACTAGGCGCACTCACATTCGTCGGTGTTACGACGGCCGCATCTTCTATGGGTGCAGGGACACTAAGCAATTCTTCCTCTTGGCGCGCCAAATCCATCGCTGCTTGTCGTCGCGTGCGAACTCTTTCGTCTTCCCTTGGCGTGACCGGCATTCCGCTTCTGACACCAATTGTTACGAGCTAGGGGTACTAAAACGCCGGTTAAGGGTTGCGAAGTTTATTGGCAACGAAGGTACAGTCGATTGTAGGCAATGACAAGTAGAATGTTGCTGATGTTGCACCGAAGTCTTCCCTTACGTCCACGAAGTCCGTGTCGTAAACACACAATAACACTACAAATGTTACTTCACGTAGTACTCACAGTTCTCGTTACAGTTGTCGCAGTAGGTATTCTCAAAGATCGCTTCTGAAGTATCGTTGTTTTCGTCTCGGTAGTCAAGTGCAGACTGACTCGGCGCCGGCGTCACGGCGCTATATATAGTCCAGCTGATCGAACATTCCAGAGTCGTCTAGACGTAATAATAATAGCGCATAACTTCGAGTACATTCGGTAAGTACCTACGGTAATTCCCGGAAACGGGTTTCTAGAAATTTCGATGTCGTCACTTTGTTGACAAAATTGATAAAACCTGTACCATTCAATAGGCCACCTTAAGTCTAGGAATGCGTTTTTATATTACACCTAGAAAATGTCTAGATCTCGAGTTACAGAGCTAAAAAGTTACGCACTGCATGTCACGCGATATTGAACCTTATGCCCTCGACATAAGGTGCATTCGTAACAAATGTATTATTTCAAAAAAGTCGTGGTGGCCTAGTGGTTAAAACACCAGCCTCTCAAGTATGAGTACGCGGGTTCGATTCCAGGTCAGGCAAGTACCAATGTAACTTTTCTAAAGTTATATGTACTTTCTAAGTGTATCTTAGACACCAATGACTGAAGGTGAAGGAAAACATCTTTAGGAAACCTGGACTTTATAAGTCTGAAATCGCCAACCCGCATTAAGTAAGCGTGGTGATTACGCTCAATCCTTCTCTGTATGAGAGCCTGTGTCCAGCAGTGGGACGATAAAAAGGTTGTTGATGATTATGATGAATGTATTATTTTGGTCAAGCTAGATCATTGTCGATGCTGATAGTCTATTGCGGCGCTTTTTTGTAGACTCATGCAAAGAGAGCTTATAGACGATACTGTGGGTCAATGTTATTATTAAAACGCACATCATTCGTAGTAATAATATCAACATTGTAAACATAATTATACTGATCTGAAATCTGCTTTGACGGCACTTCGGCTAACCTAAACTTTCCTTACATCGGATGTATAAAAAATAAACAAAAACCCTTTAGTTTATAGACGTGTAACAAACTCGTAATTATGTAATAAAATATTCATTTAACAGGTGAAGATTGTAAATGTTATAATGGTAGTCAGAATGGATAATGTATTGAACGTGAAATATGTTGGAACCCTTTGGCCAAGAAACTTAAAGTCATTTACAAGGCTAAGTATTGAAATTAGCATTAATAGCAAAGTAATTTATAATTATGTTACTCAAAGAGAGCGAAATAAATTCTAAATTGCATGTTTAAGCAACAGAGAGTAAGATTTGTATGTAATAGGGATGTTTCCTGGGTAAAAAAATTGATTCTATTTAGTCCGTCATTCTGATTATAGAAAAATATTGGATACGTATTTTTTGTTTTATCTAATCAATAAAAATTGTCAAGTGGCTGGTGACGTCACTGGGCGCTAAAAAGTGTAGTGTGCAGTGACGTCACATGAGTTTTCAACGGACTGTGTCGTCTTCATTTTTTGTTTATATGAAAAAAGAAATAATACGTGTGTAATATTTTTGGAAATCTGACTGACGGACAATTTTTTTTTAAGCAATTACCCTATAGCGATAGATTCTCTCCGATAACGTAAGAAGCAGCATAAACTATAAAAATAAGAAAGACTAGATCACTGGACGAACTGATCGCCAGCCAAATCTGAAACTCAAAACTATTTAGGGAATGTGGCATATGTGTCAGAATGTGGCATTATAGAAATGCAGTGGACAAAAAAATAGCTTACATAAAAAAAATCATAATTAATGTCGTTGTCCATAGAAAAGGGGGGACCCTCAGACGGGTGTTATGTCTGACGTTAATGTTGGGGAGTTTTATGTATGCTATTTGTACGGTAAACTCTGCTTGCGAGATGTAGAATTCGTGTGACGTCAGTAAGACGCGTTGTTTATTTGTGGCGTTTGTAGGTACCGCTACAATTAATATCTTTCTATAACGTTATTCGTTCCATAAAGAGGTTATAAAAGTATTGCGTATGAGTATCTGATCAATCAACGTGCGTACACGTGACTTTTTACCGTTATTTTTGTAGACTCGTATGTAACTGTAGCTGTAGACGGAGCATAAGAAGCCTGTATTGATATAGTTTTCTAAAATGTATTTGAAGTCCTAATGGCCTGTCGTTTGTTTATATCTGAGTTTTCTGATCTTGATAACTGTTGAACATGAATTAAGAGATGCATTAAATACTACTTGTGCTACAGTCAGATTTTAAATTATGCTCAAATCCGTATCATTGGCATTTTTTCAGCTATGTTAAAATTAGCGCCCAGTTTAAGAAGAGGCATATGAATTTTATATTTTTTTTAGTTACTGAATACGATGTCGCAGTAGATTAAGATGAAGATAGAATGGCAAACATGACTGCTGTTGAAAGGACTAGCCCACAATAAAAATAGATAGATGAAGGAGAGGATGCCTTTGCCCAGCTGTGGGATATCATGGACTCTATTTCATTTAATTTTATTCTATTTACAAAGAAAAAAGCCACCGACTTTTATACTCTTTTAAACTAGATCGATCAACTGCGCTGAACTCGACAACTTGTATCCAACTTCAAGGTAAAATAAAAGGTGTGATTCATTGAAGTAACTTCCAATGCTATTACTGACGTCATAAGATATTACAGCAATCCCCTCAGAAGGCAATACTCTATGTTCAGGTCATATGGTTACATGACCTTTCGATGAAACCTAAGTAGGTTTCTTCGCAGGGAAAGGGAACGGTGCGTTGATAGGTGGCTAATATTGCTGTTCGTCAAATAATATGGTTATGATTTCTACCTTTATAATTTGTAATTATAATTATTGCTTGACCGCAATGCTAAGCGCCGATGGTAAGCAGTGATGCAATCGTTGATGGTAAAGCGCGCTAGTTTATTAAGGACCTTATTACTCAAAAAAAAAACTGAGTGAATAGAAAGGAAGACGGCAGCTGAGTAAGGTGATGCAGTGTTAATCCCAACAACACGACCAAAGATACTGCGCCAGAGGGAAATTGATTTGGGGACCCTGCACGACCAAACTCCCAGACTAAATGCTCAGGCCCGTCCTCCGTACGGCTTCACCAGACATCATGCCGGAACACGACGAATCGCTTGGCGGCATGACTTAGACTCAATCAAGTTCTAGCTATCCAGAGCTGATTTTTCCAATGACAGATATTTTTTAAGAGTTTTGAAATTTTGCCCATACAAAATCTGTCAAACGTGAATTTTATTCCACAATTAAAAATTATCTATCAATTGAAATATAAGGTGTAAATATTAAACAATGTGAATGCCAAGTGTTCGACTTTAATTCTGGAATTTATTGTTTATTTTCTTGGTTGAAAGAAAAGAAAGAAAGAACAGAATACATGACAGATATATAGATAAATAAAGACAAAGAAAAAACCTTCCCAGAAGATGATTTTTAGTGTCTCAGTCTTGGAGAGTAGGCTATTAAAATAATAAGTTAAATGAAAAGTCACATACCGTCAATCTCCACATTCTCTCCACTGGAAGTGTCATCATCTGTCCTCCTGTCCATCATTATTCTGATGCTGCGGTCTCTACAATCGTTGAATGATCTCTTCTCTGTCACCGAATGGAACTGCAGACAAAAAAAAATCATGTTAATAACAAAATATACCTACATGTACTTTACTAGCGGCCACCAACGACTTCTTTCGCGTGGAGGTAGTTTTGTTCCGCTCCTGTTGATCACAGCGTGATATTATATAGCCTAAAGCCTTCTTGGATTAATGGGCTGTCCAACCCAAAAATAATTTCTCAAATCGGACCAGTACTTCCTGAGATTAGTGCGTTCAAAGAAACAAACCTCTTCAGCTTTATATACACACATCAAAAGTGTCTAGGGATCAACATATATTTTTGCAATAACTTTTCTCCTGATTGATATTAATTAAAATTTTCTTTAAGGATTCATCAAATAAAGTATTTTCGTTTGTCACAGTAACGATAAACCAAGTCACCTTTGCATTAATAAAGAAATTTGCCATTTTCCTAATAAAGGGATATTTGACATTTGAACCACTAACACAAAAGTTCGAAAAAAAGACTGAAATAACAGTTTTCTCTAAAATTTTATTGAGTAACTTAAACAATGAATAATCCGTGTTTCTACCGCGAACACTAACAACACAAGAACATCGGTTTGGCATACTCAAAATGAGTTCATCCAAATCACGCTGTGGAATGGCCGCCCATGTTCGTTGCAACAACAAAAAAAGGTCTTCTTGCGACTGGATACCCTCCATATTCGGCAGAGCTCTTCTCTGTGGCATATCCCATGCATGCTCAATCGGATTCAAGTCTGGCGACTGAGCAGGCCAGGGCAGGACATTGATGTTAGCTGCGACGAGAGTCTGTCTTACAACTCTTGCGGTGTGCGGTCGTGCATTAACTGAAATAAGGGACCGATTTGCACTTGTAGAGGAACGATGACGTCTGATACAATCGTCTCAGCATAAATTTGAGCGTTGAGGTTGCCTCTGATCCAAATCAACTCAGTTCTTCCGCCGATCCAAATACCCGCCCATACCATGATGGTTCCACCACTATAAGGATGGACTTCCTGGCACGATTTTAATCGCTGTTGGCGTCCAGGGGTTCTCCAGTGTCGTATACGTCTTGTATCCGGTCTCATACCAAAACGAGACTCATTAGAGAAGCACACGAAACGCCATTGTTCTTCTGCCCAATTTCTGTGTTCAAGAGCCCATTGATATCGAATCCTACGATTGTGCATTGCTATAGGTGGTACCCGTAGCGGTCTTCGGGAATGAAGGTTCACTTCATGCAAGCGGTTTTTGACTGTTTGGTCGCTAATTAAGTTCCCTGAAGAGTGATGAAGCCTCACGGCTAACATCATGGCGGTTATTGTTGGAGCTCTTCGAGTTAAGATTTGAATGTATCGGTCTTGTCTCCGTGTGGTGCAGCGATACCGTCCTCCATGGCGCTCAGCCATGGTACCAGTGCTTCGGTAACGTGTCCAAAGTCGACTGATAACACTCTGACTTGTATTCAGAGCTAAAGCCACAGTACGTCGCCGGGAACCAGCTTCTATCATTCCCACGGCTCTGAGCATTTCTTCCCTGCTTAAATGACGTCGCCGCTCCATAATAACGTTGGTTTTAATCAGTAGTAGGGAAACAGTAGCACTAATAATGTCTTCAATGCGTTGTATGTTTTTATAGGGAAAATATTGACAGCTGATTTTCATCTTTTACTCGAATTTGATTCACAGTTCCTGATTCAAATTATGAAATGCACCAAAAAGGATCCATATAAATTTATAAAATCATAAATTTATTACAAAGCCACATCTCAATCTCAAGAAATCCGCATAAAAATGCTTGATCCCTAGACACTTTTGATGTGTGTATTAGTATAGATTCTTACCACCTTGCACATGACTATAATCGTCTGAATTAATATTGAAAGAATTAAAGGTATATTATTGCGTAAATGATTATTTAAATGATAAGAAGAGCTGGTCGCTCTGATTAACACAGGACAATGTTTGTGTTCTTTCTCCGGAATTAGCTTACTGACATGTTATGTTATGAGTTCATATAATTCACTTTTTTACAATACATAAATATGTAAGCTGTCACGCCCATTATGCCGGGGGTTTTATTGAAGTAATAAGTTTTTAGTTATTTACATTATATATATTGCACACAAAACAATATATATATTGTTATGCTTTGCTGGTATTTTGGCGTGGTAGCTGGCATATTTTCAATAATTTCATTATTGTTGTATTTTCTTGTGTTCATCACTATACAAAGTATTGTATAAAGTCATGTGTTTTTTTTTTAATGAACAGACAGCTGTGTTGCTGGGGAGTTTGTTCCGCCACTTCTTTCCAGCGAAAGCACTAGGAAGTGTCGATGGGTGGGCGTTTTGTGGGACCGTCTTATGTAATATTGACGTTCAAAAAGTGCTGATTCTCAGCCTAATTTAAATAAATGACTTTTGATTTGGTTTGATTCGATTAAAGTTATTTACTTGTATACATCAAGAGGTATGGACACAATTACAAAAAATATCTGAAAGAGATAAGTCACCGATATTAAGGTACACAATAGGGATGTATCCAAGGTATGAAAATCAAAAAAATAATTAGTCCGTCTTATAGATAATAAAAAAAATTAAGACCCGTATTTTTTATTTTGTCGAAATTATCAAAAATTACTGAGATATAGCGTATTAAAGTTACGGAGTGGGGGCTAATTACGTCACGTCATGGTATATTTTGTACGACGGCGTGACGTCATGCGATATTTCAAATCAATATATCTTCCTAAGTATTTGAATAAAAGAAAAAATAAAAAATACGTGTTCAATATTTTTTAGAAATCTATCTGATGGACATTAAATTATTTTTTAGGATACAAGCCAATTATCGAAGCGTCTGAATAATTATGTTTATGAAGTTAACGGTGATAACAGTTGAGTAACGCAAATTCTTAACTGTTGCAGTCATGTATAATTGCATAAAGGTACGTAAATGTTATATTTGGGTTTGACTTTAACATAATGTCTATAAACACGAATACGCCTGTTATATAATAATAGTTAATTTCGTAATTGTAGTGACAATATTAATTAAATTATCTTGTAAAACATTACAAATGTTTGTTAAGTTTATTACTACGTACTAAGACGATTTTGTCTAAAGGTTGTCTGTATATTAAACTTTGTTTAACATTAGTTTCATCTTAATTAACATTCGGGTTTGTTTTTTTAGATATTTCATTAAAGTGACCAGATTTGTTTTAGTTTTTATGGTCATTATCATTAAGACCTTTTTTACTGCTGGTAGATTGTTAATGAATTCATACGGTTGTCCTATCTTAACATAATTTATGTATTACCTCCTCTGAATGAGAGGAAGTGTGTTGTAATCTACTACGCGGGCTCAGTGCAAGTTGCTTGATGTCACATGTTTTGACATCTAGCAACTTGCACTGCATGAGAGCAGTGGTGTTTAAATGATTTTCAACAAAGTAATACGTCTATCTGGGTGCCCACTCTAAACTTAAAGCATTTGTTTTTAATCAAAGCAATTGCAGGCAGTTTTGAAGTATTTGGTCAGTTAGAAAGATGAAGCCAGTTGCCGATACCAAAGCGTTGTAAGGAGAAGAACGGACACAAAACTGCTTCTCCATAAGTAATTTACATTAGTCATAAAAATACTTCGTTTTCATTTATTTTTACACCGCCAACTGTCTTTTTGAGTTGACAATGAACTTGTAGGTACTTTAATAGTTGAACATGAGTGAATTATAGGTAGGCATTTATTTTTATCTAAAAATTCTTGATTCCATACATAAATATTTGTAGTTTCTTTTCTTTTTGTAGCTTTGTTGGCTTAAATGAGTAATTCAGTGTAAAGATTTATTTGATAGCATTTAAGGAAAAGATCGTCAGTAGCCTTAGTCACAACTATCTCAAGTTTATTGTGTGAGGTCACGATTGAGACGTAAAAACGCATAGTTCATACCAATGATAAATGGCACATTTAACCCAGGCTTTAAAAGTCGATTTCTCTGTCCGCTTACCGGCCCATTGTGCTGCTCGACGAGGTGGGCAAGCTCTTCGAAAGAGTCATTGCAGACCGCCTCGTCGGGCAACTCAGGCGAGCGGGCCCGGATTTGGCGGAGAGCCTATTTGGCTTCCGCAGGGGGCGCTCTACGGTGGACGCCATCATGCGCGTGCGAGCCCTTACGATGGGGGATGCTATGGCCCAGGGTGGGGTAGTCTTGGCGGTGTCTCTAGACATCGCTAACGCCTTCAACACCCTACCCTGGAGTTGCATCAGGGAGGTATTCCGGTATCACCGGATGCCGACCTATCTCTGTCGAGTGGTCGAGGCCTATCTGACGGATAGGGCCGTAATCTACCCCGGTCACCAAGGAGTGTGGAACCGACGAGAGATGTCGTGCGGTGTTCCACAGGGATCGGTCTTGGGACCGCATCTGTGAAACATCGGGTACGACTGGGTGCTGCGCGCTGACCTCGCTATCGGCGTCAGCGTAGTTTGTAACGCTGACAACACGCTGGTTCTGGCACATGGGAGGTCACACCAGGCGGCGGCTGACGCAGCGACCCCCGAGGTTGCGACAATCGTCAACAGGATCCGGCAATTGGGACTCGAGGTGGCCCTGCAGAAATCTGAGGCCATGTGCTTTCATGGTCCTCGGAATGCGCCACCGTCGGGTTCCCACATAACAGTAGGAGGGGTTCACATCGGCGTCGGGTCGACGATGAAGTACCTGGGACTCGTCCTCGACAGCCGGTGGAACTTCGAGGAGCAATCCCGACGTTTGGCACCCAGACTGGAACTGGCCGGGGCTGCCCTGAGGCGGCTCCTCCCCAATCTAGGGGGACCAAACGCCTCCTGCCGGAGGCTCTACGCGGGGGCCGTGCGGTCCATGGCCCTTTACAGGGCACCGGTGTGGGCGCGGTCGCTAAGGAAGCGACCAGCCCGATGCCTGACCGCGTCCCAGAGGGTCATGGCCGTTCGGCTGATCCGGGGATACCGCACGGTCTCCGCTGAGGCGGCGAGCCTCCTTGCCGGATTGCCGCCATGAGATCTGGAGGCCAAAGCCCTCGCCCACATGTGGGAGTGGCGAGAGGAGGCAAAACGCCGGGGCATAACTCCGCTGCCGTGAGAAATCGCGGTACGGCGGACAGAGCTCCGGCGGGATCTCATGGCGACACGGAGAGTGCAATTGTCGCAACCCAGTGCTGGGCACGCCACAATAGCGGCGGTAAGTCCCCTCTTTGAGGAGTGGCTAGAGAGGCGCCACGGCGCCCTCACCTTCCGCCTGACGCAGGTCCTTACCGGACACGGTTGTTTCGGGAGGTTCACGTTCCGTATTAGGCGGGAGGAAACGCCAGGGTGTCACCATTGTATGGATCGCCCTGAAGACACGGTGGAGCATAAGGTGGAGGTCTGCCCGGCTTGGGTAGATCACCGCCGTGTCCTCGTAGCGGCGATCGGCGGCGATCTCTCGCGTCCGACCCTGGTCCAGGCCATGGTCCGGAGCGAGAGTGCATGGCAGGCCGTCACCTCCTTCTGCGAAGCAGTGATGCTGGCAAAGGAGGAGGCGGAGCGCGTGAGGCAACGGGAATCCCAGCGCCCTCACGCCACTAGCCGCCGCAGTAGACGCCCTGGTCGGGAGACGACGCCTAACTCCCAGCCACCGTAGGTGCGGGCCTGCGGGCGGTGAGCAGTGGGCAACTCGCCGCCCGGTAAGGACCAGGCCCGAGTCGACGGCGCGTCGTGTTTCACGCGCGCCTCAAAGAGATGTCAGCACATCGTGACGGGCTCCACGAAGATCGATGCCTCCTGGGTCAGGGTTGCGGGTTGGTTAAACAAGAAGCCGCGGCCCTGGCCGGCGCACAGGCAAGTGAAGAAACACGGGTGGGTTTTAGTCAGTAAAAGTCTGACACACCCTTCCGCTCCGCCCAGAGCGGGAGAAGTCATTTGATGATTTCCCATCCCAACAAAAAAAAAAAAAGGCTTTAAAAGTCGATGTTATGACATGAACATTTTACAATATGATAAATTTCTCACAGTTTTGTCATTTATTAAAACGGCAACATGACTTGCAGCCAGTTGGCCATGACACACATCACAAAAAGGTTTTAACACTTCGATTTAACACAGTTAAAATTAAGAATCAAAACGTTTCCCTTGCTGTTCGAATCGGGAATTGAACCTCGATCCGTTGCCATTTACAGCAGTCATTGAACTGTTGCGCAGTGATGATAAAGATAGCTGTCTACTATGAGAGATACTAATGAAATAGCCAAGATATGTATATAGTTTGACCGGAGATTGTATAAAAGCATTTTTTTTTGTTGAATTGCTTGATTTTTTGACATTCAATCGCGTTTCCGCTATGTTTTGTTTTATGAGCGTAATTATGTGTTTGGTTTTGTTTCGAAAACTTTTTTATTAACAAAGAAAACAGAAGAATACGTAATATTGGAATAAATGCCAACGGCTACGTGACTGCGTTTCGTCTTAAGACGTCTGTACAAGAGCTTAAATCAAAAAGTCTTGTTTAATTAAGCATCTTCTGCTGCACTTCAATAATTAATTAATATTTAATTATTGAATTGCGTAATTTTTTCTCAGATATAATGCTGTTTCTACACAAATATTCCAAAGACAATAATTGCATAACGTTCAGAATAATATACCGCTTCATTATCTATACATAGTAAATATGACATAAGATGTGTTTTCTAAAACAAAGAGGTTGTACATGCATCGTATTAGTATTATAATATAATAAAAGTTGAACATGACATTGAATTAAGTACCATTTCACGAAAATTATTAAAATGTTGATAAAAAGGTGAAGGAAAATATCTTGAGGAAACCTGGACTTTAAATCTGAAATCGCCAACCCGCATTGAGCAAGCGTGGTGATTACGCTCAATCCTTCTCTGTATGAGAGGAGACATATCTCCAGCAGTGGGACGATAAAAGGTTGATGATGATTGATATCCTCTTCTAAGAACGTAATTCCTCAATAATGGCGTATATACTGCATTTCTTGGGTTTTTGATAATTTATTAATCAATGGATTACCGTTTTCCTCAACTTAATCGATCTGCTTTACGTATGAATGTCGAAGAAAGAAACGAATGGAAAATAATAATGATGATATTATGGTTAGAGAGAGGCGATTGCCGAGATGAAGTCTAATAGAGAAATACGATAGAAAACGATGTGTTCCGCCGACCCCAAAATAATTTGGCACAAGGGCCACTAAGCCACTAAGACCGATGCCTACCAGGGTCACAGGTTGTTTAAAAGAAATTTTAGTCAATAAAAGTTTGACATTCCCTTGCGTTCCGTCCAGAGCGGGTGTAGATTTGACAATATTCTACTAAAAAAAAAGACTGATGACGAAAAGTCTTTGTTCAAAAGCATATATACGGTCAAATTGAATAAGTCCTTTTTGAAGTCGGTTAAAAACTTACTTATCAATACTCTTATGTATGCAGAGTGTATTTTCTCGCTTCTTATTGCTTATCTATCACTGGAAGGTGTAACATTCCCAATGTTTTGAAACATCTCTCAGTATGAAATGAGAACGTTTGAATAAGGCGGTGTTTTTTGCACCTCATGGAGTAACTTCTGTAATATAGTAGTTCTGTAGGAAACCTACGGCATTACGATAAGTTATGGTATCTTGGTGTTGATGTGAGTGAGAGATTGATTCGTGGTTTTAGGTTTTGTGTTTGAGATTACGATGATGAGCTACTTTTATTGGATACAAGTTGTTCCAGAATTAATGCACAGGATCAAACACCCCAGTTAGAATTTTAAGTTTTATGATTAATGTTATAGAAATATTTAATTTTTATTATAATGTATGAAACGTTGTTTCTTTCTGAAATTAGTTAAACTGAGTATTATAGAAAATTATGGTGGATTAATACATCTATTTTTAATAATTATAAACTAGTGCTTGACCGCAATCCCGCCTGATGGTAAGCAGTGATGCGTTGATGGCAAAACGCGCTAGTTTATTTATTTAGCCTATTCACAAAAAAAAAACTTAGTGAATAGGAAGGGAGACGGCAATTGAACGAGGTGATGCAATGTTAAACTCAACTACACGACCAACGATTCTGGGCCACAGGGAGATTGATGGAGATCCTCCACGACCAAACTCCCGACATAACAACTTTTGGCGCATCATAACCGGCACACATTGCAACACAACTGCTCAGACCCGTTCTCCGTACGGCTTCACCAGACATCATGCCGGAATACGACGAATCGTTTGGCAGCAAGACTTTGTCTGGTAGGTGGTAACTCCTGCCTGCGGCCGACAGCCGCATTGATTCAATTACACATTACAAAAGTAGTGAGATTGGTTTCTCAATTAAAAGTAGCTAATTATGTTTATTGAGCTACAAAAAATAAACAGGATCCTTGAAGAGTAATCAACATTCAATCATCCAAACTTTTACTAAATATTATTTGTTCGAGTTTATAACATTATTAGGATGCATCATATATCGTAGTTAGTTTTAACTTATATGTAGAGATATGGAGAAAAGATTTTCTTCTTCTTCTTCTTAGCCTATAGAGTTCCACTGCTGGACAAAGACCTCATTCAAGGCTTTCTTTCTATTGAAGGGGTTTGCCATAAGCCCTACGTTTGGGAGGCGGGTTAGGGATCGCAGTAATTTGATGTTCCACAGGAGAAGCGCTGCTGGCCGCTTCCCTAATGAGAGTTCCCCTAGTCGCCTCTTACGACACCCACAGAAGGATATAGGTTGGTACTATTCTAAGCCACTCGGGTTAGAAAAGTTTTATTAGTTCGCAAAACACCGTTGACATACGTTTTATTAATGTTAAGATTTTCTGATTAATTAAACGTGACTGTGGTTTTAATGTCATACGAGTATGGTTTGCAGCTGTGCGTTACGGTTTTTGGAACCATTCAAATGTAGTTCAAACAAAAGTAACTGATTTCTAAATCAAAGTGTTTCCCATCAAAGTAAATGACTTCTTTTTACTTGAAAGATTTCAAATTAATATAGATCTTATCGACCACATCATAACACATGACAAGCCATGTTTCATAAAATACTGTTACCGTGTCTTTTTGTCATTTGAAGCAAATAAAAGTCTAATCTTATGCTACCTGTCCCGGCAACCAATAAGACAGAAATAATTAACAAAACGCATTGGATCCATCTGACATAACGGATATAACGGACATAGAATAGTTAGATATATTTTTATAGGTATGTATAATATGTCATCGTGAAGGATGTCTTATCCTTAACCGTATTTGCCTATAGAATCTCCAGCCAGGGATTAAAAACTTAAAAACTGCGTGAACATACCTACAGGGCACTAACCTCGGCTTAGGGCGTTACTGGGGGAAGACAGCCAGAGAGGGCTTGATCGGATTATAGTTAAACTGATTTAGCAATCGAGCTGTTTTATAATCAGTTTCATAAATGTCTTCAAAGATAACTAAACTTATGCCACCTAAAGGTCACAGACAAATCAATGATGAGCCAATATCAAGTTCATTAATTACTTGAATGTCTTAAAGATTAAATTATATCACTATTTTATCAGTTACTAACCCATTAATTGGACAAATTATTTTCTCAAATTCATTAAATGCAGTTTTTTTTAATTATGTGATAACACTCAGTGATGATAATTACTTTAAAGAGCCAGGGGCTCTGAATTTCAATAATGTGTCGAATGGGATTATAAAGGACGTTTTTACGTCTTTTCAATTTCCAGAATACACTCTAATGCTTACAACCTTGTGTAAAACACTTTCAATAACAATCTGATTATTTAGAAAGCTAGCTAATACAATGATTCAAATGTTCGAAAAAAAAATTCGAAAAGCTTGATGTTGAACCGCTAAAATTACCATAAATAAAAACCATCGATACCGATAGTATGTTTCGCAAACACCTGAAAAACAAATGAATATATTCAAAAAGAGATAAATTCAATTTAAAACATCTCCAATTGACAATTGATCTGTTCAATTTAATTGCATGGGCTTGTTCACTGGCTTATAGTACATTCGCCGCTGATGTGGATATTGATGTGCAATTTAAATGAAATGTGATTGTTATTATTTTCATTGGTAACTTTGTCCTTTAGTGGATAGCTGTTAAGTTGTTTGTAATGTTGGATGTGTTGTGAAGTTTTTGGTATTAATTTTATCAATGATATTCTTAAAGCATTACAGAACAACAAAACAAATCAACATACTAAAAATATAATTTAAATATTTTGAATCGAATTATTAACACCAAGAAGCAATGTTTAAAATTAATAGCACTGTAATACTTATGTTTTATTTGCATGACATAGTTTTATGTCTATACAATGGTCAAAAGGTATTTAGTAAAGATATTGAAGCCATAACTATCAGGATGCGGTTACCACACTTCCTTTTTACAATATAAGTTACCGGTAAAGGTATAATTACATACACTGTGGGATCTGAATGTGACAATTATTATTTAATATCGAATAAAGGCTAGCTATATCTGTAAGGTAAATCTCAGGTAGTGGTGGATGCTGACCCCATTATACATAGAAGCAAACCGATTGGTTATATTATTTTAGAATATGTGGCTGGTCGCAAAACAACTGGTTTTCAAGCGGTTTTGTTAACGACGGCTGTGACAGGTTCAAATTATTAACACAGAGCGCCATGTTTGTAATTTCAGAAACTATTAATATTAACATCAAAATCAACCTTACTAATTTAAATAAATAGTGGCATTTTGTATTCAAACAACGATTTCTGGTAATAACATCAAAACTCGGCTGGCACAGGCAAGGTATAAATAATAATGAGCTCCATACTCTTGGCTGTCGGCTGTATAATCAGAAACTTTTAGAAAAAAATTGAAGTTCAGAAATCGTGACTAGAATGATATTATAGAGACATTTTTCTAGATAGTGTAGAAATATATTATCTAAATACAACATATCCCGTAGTTAACGCATACCACAAATACCCAAATTGAATGTGCTGTGGCTTTTGAGAGTATGTCATGCTCACTCACTCGTGGTGTCTCACTCGTGGCGTGTGTTGGGTTATTAGGTTCCCTTCAATACGGTTGAGCTGACGCCGTCAGAGGGGACTAGTCATCTCTTAGCTGCCACGGCGCATTTTAATTTCTGAATTGTTGTTGTTTCTTTTTTTTTGTGTTTTCCACAATGGACGCTCTCAAGGTACAATATATTTCTGCATCGATCTCACACGGTTGATTTCAACATGAATGATGTAATCAAATATTTGTATGAATAGCTTGATAATTTAAAAGAGTTCAGAGTGCCCATGGACTTTTTGGAATGGGCGAGTAGCTTCATTTTACTGACTGACCGACCTTCTGACAATTTAAAAGTGCCCTTAAATAAATGCTTTAATTTTGATTTTTTTGATTTTAAATATTGCTTTTTTTTCTTATCCCTTTGACTTTATTAATAGAATATTATGTTGTAATCATAATACCTACACTTATTTTTATATTATTAAGTATAAAAGACTGTTTTTTGAAAATAAATTATTCACATTCTCATTACAAATCGCACATGCATAAGGATCTAGTTTAGTAGGTATGTACTTCTTCCATTTTGGTTTGGTTTGAATGTTCAGCGTAAGTCTAACAGTAATTTGTGTAGTTGCAATTATTTTTATGGCCAAAAATAAACGATAACCAGAACGACAGAAGGTGATTCTGACGATTCTGACCAAACTATTTAACAATTCAGTTACACATTGTACAGACAATAGCACATCAAGCTACTACAATCTGTCAGATTTCTTATTAGATTTTCAACATTATCTCTTAAACATTAAGGCTCAAGGTTGATTGGGAATATTTGACAGTTTCGGGTAGCTTGATGTGCTGCCGTCCGTACAAACTACAATTTTAAGACCGTTTGTAAAAAAATCTATATCGAATATGATTATATCTCCCTATGTTTTAAGGTAAACATTGGTTCATGCAAAACTCAAAATGTTTTACAATATCTAGTACAAAATCATTTTTGGATTTTTCCAAAACCGTAATTATGTTAAGAATTTGTATTTTCTTCCATCACATTGTTTGCTGTTTCTATTATTATTTATTTATTTATTCTTTATTGTACATCAATCAAACATCGAACATACATACATGATACATTACACACATCACATCATATACATATATTATTTTAATACAGAGAACATTAGTTATGTCTCCATAGTAAACAATTTTTTATTTGATAAAAAATATGCAAAGTGGTTGACTATCCAGCCTATTACAATTACAAGGACATCTATGACGCACGAATGCAATCACACAACTTGTGGTTATAATATCTATCCGTTCATAGATTAAATTATGGTGTAGATATCATTTTTATGGTTCTATTGGCGTGTGATTTTCTTTTATGGTTTGATGATTGTTTGTGGTATTTTGTTGCCTTAGTTATGATAAAAATATGTATAGGAAAATTTATAGTTTATTTTTTTAGTCGGGAGTATCACATCTTAGCTGGCTTACCTACCACTTTATGCTTGCTATCATTACTCACACATCAATTTCATTATATTTTATTACGAAAGCCTATTTCATTTGTTTTTACCTAAATTAATATGTATATATATATTTTTTACCTTTATAACAGTATCTGTATATAATGTTCTGACGAAGGTAGGTACTTATCAAAACAGACTTCAAAAATACACCAATTTCGTTCAAAATATCGATGCCTTAATTAATTTTATATAGTAAAAAAACGTGAGGTCGACGGTCGAAATCAATGTAAAAATTGATTTGGTTGACTTTTATGATGTTTTCAACTTAGCGTGGACTATTACAATTCTATTTTTGTACAAAATATGTATATAATATTTGTGTCAATAAAAAATAAACAAGGAAGGATTGCTTGCAAATTTGTTGATCATGACATTGTCAGCAATAAAAACCGTATTTACTATCATAAAATTATTTTCTTTTGTTCTTGGCCGGACAGTGTATAAACAACAATTGCCTACTTTGTTTGTAACACAGATAACGATTTGATTAAATAGATATAATAATTATAGATATATTAAATAGATGTAATAATTTAATAGATAGATAGAAGAAGAAACTTAATTTATGTAACTCTAAAAAGAACGAAAGGCAATAAACCATTCAAATTAAAAAAGCCTTCTAAATAAAAAGCCAATTTGATACTAATCATAAACTACACTATACTAGGTAGTAATACCAATTAATTAGAAAATACAATTTGCCGTAGAAGTCAACATCAAGAACATTTTCCGAAAATTAACATAACATTGCGTTTCTATATTAAAACATTAGTAATCACTATACGACAGATTAACTTTTTCTAACAAAGAGTAATTGTAATGGCTAGAGGTAATTTATGCTCAAGCGTAATTATCAACTCGAATGGATTTCCTGTAAGGAAATTACTTGTTTTGGAATATACAACACACGATAATACACAATACACGATATACTTATTGACTGATATTATAGTGTATGTGTAGCCACTGAATAGCGTAGAAAGTGAGGGAGGTGGCTCTAATGTAATTTAACAATACCTAATCGTTTATATAGCCTTAAAAACTGGAGATAATTTCCCATTTATTTATTTATATATTCTTTATTGTACACCAATCAAACGTCGAACAAAATACATTCAACACAGAAAGCATACAATGGGCGACCTTATTTCTAATGCGATCTCTTCCGGGCAACCAAAGAATGGACAGATTCTGCCGAACCACAAATGGGACTGTCGTTGGTGCATTTTGTATCCAAAACAAACTTCAACAAGCCTCCTATCAAAATTTTTACGATCAATACGTTATTCCGTCATTGTAATTTTTAACCTTCACGTATATTTATTTTTTATAAAACATCAACAACTTTTTTCTGTTAGTCTGCAAATAAATGCGTTGCTTTTCCTACTGAATCTTGTTTTATTGCAAATATTTGACAACGAATCTAGTCAACAAATACTTAAAAGATATGCGTAGATTTGAATACACTTCTGTTTCCTATAGTCTTTCATATCTGTTTTCTATATCCATATACACACATCAAAAGTGTCTAGGGATCAAGCATTTTTATGCGGATTTCTTGAGATTGAGATGTGGCTTTGTAATAAATTTATGATTTTATAAATTTATATGGATCCTTTTTGGTGCATTTCATAATTTGAATCAGGAACTGTGAATCAAATTCGAGTAAAAGATGAAAATCAGCTGTCAATATTTTCCCTATAAAAACATACAACGCATTGAAGACATTATTAGTGCTACTGTTTCCCTACTACTGATTAAAACTAACGTTATTATGGAGCGGCGACGTCATTTAAGCAGGGAAGAAATGCTCAGAGCCGTGGGAATGATAGAAGCTGGTTCCCGGCAACGTACTGTGGCTTTAGCTCTGAATACAAGTCAGAGTGTTATCAGTCGACTTTGGACACGTTACCGAAGCACTGGTACCGTGGCTGAGCGCCATGGAGGACGGCATCGCTGCACCACACGGAGACAAGACCGATACATTCAAATCTTAACTCGAAGAGCTCCAACAATAACCGCCATGATGTTAGCCGTGAGGCTTCATCACTCTTCAGGGAACTTAATTAGCGACCAAACAGTCAGAAACCGCTTGCATGAAGTGAACCTTCATTCCCGAAGACCGCTACGGGTACCACCTATAGCAATGCACAATCGTAGGATTCGATATCAATGGGCTCTTGAACACAGAAATTGGGCAGAAGAACAATGGCGTTTCGTGTGCTTTTCTGATGAGTCTCGTTTTGGTATGAGACCGGATACAAGACGTATACGACACTGGAGAACCCCTGGACGCCAACAGCGATTAAAATCCTGCCAGGAAGTCCATCCTTATAGTGGTGGAACCATCATGGTATGGGCGGATATTTGGATCGGCGGAAGAACTGAGTTGATTTGGATCAGAGGCAACCTCAACGCTCAAATTTATGCTGAGACGATTGTATCAGACGTCATCGTTCCTCTACAAGTGCAAATCGGTCCCTTATTTCAGTTAATGCATGATAATGCACGACCGCACACCGCAAGAGTTGTAAGACAGACTCTCGCCGCAGCTAACATCAATGTCCTGCCCTGGCCTGCTCAGTCGCCAGACTTGAACCCGATTGAGCATGCATGGGATATGCTACAGAGAAGAGCTCTGCCGAATATGGAGGGTATCCAGTCGCAAGAAGACCTTTTTTTGTTGTTGCAACGAACATGGGCGGCCATTCCACAGCGTGATTTGGATGAACTCATTTTGAGTATGCCAAACCGATGTTCTTGTGTTGTTAGTGTTCGCGGTAGAAACACGGATTATTAATTGTTTAAGTTACCCAATAAAATTTTAGAGAAAACTGTTATTTCAGTCTTTTTTTAGTGGTTCAAATGTCAAATATCCCTTTATTAGGAAAATGGCAAATTTCTTTATTAATGCAAAGGTGACTTGGTTTATCGTTACTGTGACAAACGAAAACACTTTATTTGATGAATCCTTAAAGAAAATTTTAATTAATATCAATCAGGAGAAAAGTTATTGCAAAAATATATGTTGATCCCTAGACACTTTTGATGTGTGTATATATTATTTTGCATGCTTTATTGTTTCTTTTACTACCAGGTCATCATCTTTATTTTCAGTAATTCTTACAACTGAACTAATTTCAATATTTTCTTTGTGTTTCTTATCATTAAGAACAACACCACGGTATAATATAAGCAAGAACTATTTTTGTCATATACACAAAGAAAATTTTCTTTGTGATATTTTCATCTGACTGGTGACCTACATATTGAATTGACATGGATCTAGATTCCTGAGTGACGAGACGTAAGAAGTGAGTGTCAGGCAATTCAAAATTAATCCTCGAACACTCAGAGTAAGAATATCTAAATGATAATGATGAAAACATGACCGAAAATAGATAAAAGTATGTAGACAGCGAGATAATAAGCTAGTTTAATATTCGAAGAATTCTCCCTCAAATTTTTTCAGAAGAACATCGTTTTGTTGGTGATGAGATAGTATTTATATCACTGAAGGAATATGTAATTCTCGTATCCGATGGTTTATATCAGGAATTCTGTATTAGTAAATATCGAGTTAATAGTCAAGTTAATTCCGACGACATCCGATTAATAACGTTTTCTCATAAAACACTTAGAAGATGTTTGAGTCACTCGAGCAATGACTCAGTGCTTTGTGAGTAAATGGCGAGCTATTCCTAAATTATCTGTAAGTATTAAAGATTCCTTTGATGTTCGTAAAGGAGTTCAGATACATTCTTGTTTACACATGATAGGAGGACTGGCATTATTTAATTCAGATGTCCACGTGAAGTGTTTCATTTTATCTTCCATCCGAATTAAAATTAAATAAGATCATTAGTTTTTTCTTTTAATAGGTTGAGAAAATTTGAGAGAATTTATAATATTACCCAAAAGTTTTTAAACATGGCTTCTCCGTTATAAAGGTAAATGCCTCGAATATCAATAGTATATTTTGGGTGTAATAAAATATAGATTCTGTACCTTTTTGGAACTTAGCTGTTATTTTTTAGTTACCAATATGTAACTACAAATCTTTGTATTTAATGACCAGGATACTTTTACAGATTTTTGCACAAAGAATAGACTATGTTTAAAAAAATAGTTACTCTAATGAAAGAAATAAATTCCAGGAATGCATCGAATATCAATAGAGTATTTTGGGCGTCATAAAAATATTATTTTCGTACCTTTTTGGGTCTTACCTGCTGTATGCAAATTGCCTTTAACTACCAAAATCTTTTGTCTTTTTTTCTGACCAGGTACTTTCTACAGATAAGCGTAGGACAAAGAATAAACAATTGAAGACTTAAGGTTTAGAACAAAGCTATTGTAATAAAAAATCAAATTCTACAAATGTCTCGAATTTGAATAGAGTATTATGTGCGTCGTAAAACTTATTATTTCCGTTCCTTTTTGGGGATTAGCTATTTTACATATTTAAGTCACCTTTAACTACAAAGATTTGTCTTTACTGACTAGATTCTTTAGATTTCTACAGATTATTGTCGGAGAAAAATTTTAACAATTGAGCACTCGCCATTTCTTGCTATATCTAAATGTTTATACTTTTATATTTGTTGGGATTTTCCGAGTAAACAAGAAAACAAAGGAATCGATTATTGTAATTATATTGTCTGATCATCAGATTCAAATCGGAAGTCGTCATATCAATGTCAGGTTTGACAGATTGCCTTGGTACGTCTGATTCTAGTATCTCCTAACGGAACAAAATTATTCAAATTATTTTTTTAAAGCACTAATAAATCAATATTTAAATCTTTTATTGCTTGCTTTGCTAACTGAATTCTAATTTTAACCAGTAACCTTGCAATTTCATCTCAACAGCAACATATGCTCGGGAATACCTACGCAAGAAATTGGCAGATTCATCACATATATAATTTTTTTTCTTTTCTCTATGATTTTTTTTTAACTCTCTCTTCTGTTTATATTTTGTATGTATCTATTTATGTATTTATTATAATTTTTTTTTTCTCTCTTTTAACTTTAATTTGTTTGCACCTACCATGTTTTGTCTCTGCATCACCTCAAGGTAGACTGGTAGAAAATGCCTAAGGCATTAAGTCCGCCATTGTGCAATGTTTGTGCATAAAGTTTAAATAAATAAATAAACATATGCAGTAGACTTCCTCTTACACCATAGCACCAAACTTGACCTAACTCTATATATTGCCTAATCAGATAATATATTTAAATTATTGATCAAAACCACTACGGTTTACGATTCCCACCAGGGCTGCTTTATTCAAAGCACTTCCTCATGAGTCCATCATCACCAAGTATATTATGGAATAAGTGTGGTATTTTTGTAAATATCTGCCAACGTGCCGATCGCACGTGGTAACTCCTTTAACCATTTACTAAGGTGAAATCGTCGGCACGTCATCGACATTCCTCGACGCTAATTTGTAGGATTGATGTTATTAAATAGGTCAGACTCATACGATAATCTATATGTACTATGATTCTATACGGTTATAACTTTCTAGTTCACTTATATGGTGCATCCTTTCTTTTTAATGAGGTTAACTATAACAATGGATAGAAAAATGGCATCAACAAAGACATTCCAGAGCTTTCTGTCATTATATTTCGGGGAATTTTTAAACAAAAGATTTTTTTAACTACTAACTGGAGGTTCATTAAGCTTTCTGTTAGTAATTGCTTTTTCCTTGAAGCAGTTTTTGAGTACTTAATCCTGCTTAAATATTTATATATTCGTCTTCACTTAAAAGTCTACCAGTCTTGGTTTTAGTTCAATTTCGTTTGAAAAAATAATGCAACGTTCTGCCTTGGTAAATAACATTAATTATCCTCTTCTCCTTTATTATAAAAAGTATAATTTGCGATCTAACGACTAAACCTTTTTTAATTGACCATATGGGTTGCATGTGCATTCCGTTCGCCATATGACCATGGCCT
Organism: Sesamia inferens; assembly: GCA_037179545.1. Taxonomy (NCBI): domain Eukaryota; kingdom Metazoa; phylum Arthropoda; class Insecta; order Lepidoptera; family Noctuidae; genus Sesamia; species Sesamia inferens. The sequence goes on along the minus strand of CM073939.1, from coordinate 3,106,636 downwards.
GACACGCATGTTTCGTCTGGTCATATGACCTCGGTTCGAACCTAGTCAATTTTCTCGTTGTATAAATAAGTCTTATTAATATTGACAGCCTGTCACAGGAAACAGACCATGTCGATGAAATTCAAACCCGTACCGATAAAATAGAAGTAGGTCTGGACATGAGGACATAGGGTCTCTGGTTTAAAAAATGGTTCTCGCCTTTCTCGGTAATTATAATTTTGTAACATTCTTCTGTGTGAATAAACTTATACTACTTCAGATTTTTAATTATATGAATGTAGAGCTAGATAAATATTCCAACAGAGATATTTAACTTAATACATTATAACAAATTGATGAAATGATCGATTGAAATTCACAACTCGCTAAAAACTACATCAAGCTTAAAAAAATAAAAGTATAAAACAAAAATAATAAAAGGTGAAACTTACTATATTATTCATCAATCCTTGAAGCTTCGGAAACATTTTTGTAGCTTATAAAAACCACAGCACTTCAACACAACACACTAGCAATAACACTCACTATTGCAAATAGAAAGCTTGCAGTAACACTACACGAAAAACTAGGAAAAAATACAAAAGTTTGTCACTGTAAAGCAGGAAAAAATATCGGAGTTTGTCACTGCTTTACATAAAAGCCTGCGCACGAGTGGATCCCTCAAGGGTTCACGAGTTTGTGAAGTCGATCCGCTCTGCAGTTCTCGCGTACGCTGCGATGATTCATACGTGTGTGCGTAGCGGAGTGGGGGCAGGTAATATTTGTTTACATGTTCACGCAAATGCAAGTTTTTTTTAACAAAATAATGTTTAACTCTATTTAAGGCTCGTGGTTGGTCCATAAGAGAATTTGGGAGGGTTTATTGAAAAGTTATTGGTTCTGAGCTAGGTGCATCGGTGGTGGTAGCAGATTAGCTGTTTATGTGTGTGTAACTTAATTTTTTTACCTGACTACTGCACAGAAAACGGGGTTTATAAAAAATACTTTAAAGCTTCTTCTACGCTTGTAAGTTTGCGTTAGAAAAAGCATAATTATAAAGCAATTAATAATGCTTTTAATTTCTTGAACGACGAATACAGTTTTATCAAGGGGTATTGTGTTACCCAGTGAGTTGTGGCGGTCAGAGAGGTATTCGCTCTAAGTGAGATAATATTACCTGCCTCCAGTTAGATTGGAAGCCAACCCAACAATCTAGGCAGATGAAGATTTCCCGAATCGCGAAATTATTTTTCAGTTTTCCCATCGTAATTAAAATGTCCACGACGAATCGTTTATCTTGACATAACATGCACCGTCAAAACACTGAGGGCCTTTTCAAGCAAAAAGATATCAATAATAATTAATTTGTTAATGAGTACACATTGACAGCTGATAACGATAATAATATGTAAATATACACTTATGTTGTTTGACTATTAATGGAACGAAGTATCTAGAATATGAAGTGACTGCAATCTGAAAGAATAGGCTCGTTCTTATGACGTCATTATTATAATCATTCATCTAATAAAGTCCATTTCTGGACATAATCTTCTTCTAATAATCGTCATAACAATCGGTTCTGTGCTTCTTTCTCCATTTGGTCTCTTGCGCTATTTCATGACCTTTAACTATCATACTGGTTCTGATATTATCCAAAAAAAAAGAACATTTGGTGTGTAATATTTTTTCTATCACACGTTTTATGGCGTCACTATTTTTTTCTGTTTTTTTTTTTATCTAGATATAAGTATGTACTAAAAATTGCAAAGTTCTGCCACAATCTATCTACATAAATATCATCTGAACATATTGCGATTGCCGTGTCTACGTGACTATAGGCATCAACGGTGAATGTTTATTTATGTATTTCAATGTCAAGAGACCGCAGAATGCACCTACGAAACCGAAATACTGGATACAAATATATATCTAATATGTAATTCTGTTCAAATTCTCATACAAGTTCGAATGAAATATTTTCATGGATGATATATTTTTATGACATATTTGAAATAAGTACATAACTGTATATAATGCTCACTGAAGAGAATTTTTGTGCATTTTCATTAAATGCATCACTGCTTAACCCTTTGTTAATAACAGGCGCGATCTTATATTTGTCATATAAGTAAAGAAAGGTTGTGGGCCTGATGATTTGAAAAAGATAAGACTAGAAAGTTTAATAGATTTTTAGTATTTAATAGATATAAAAAATTAAAAAACCTAAAAGAGTCTTTAAAATCGCAAAAGAAAAGTCACTTCAAATTGTTTGCTCAGTGTGCTTGAACAGAACATTAATATTCATTATGGTCGGTCTCCGTGGCGCAGCGGTCAACACGCCTGCCTGCGACTTGGAGGCCCCGGGTTCGATCCCCGGCCAGGTCGTGATGGAAAACGATCTTTTCCTGATTGGCCTGGGTCTTGGATGTTTATCTATATATGTATCTATTATAAAATATAGTATCGTTGAGTTAGTATCCCATAACACAAGTCTCGAACTTACTTTGGGGCTAGCTCAATCTGTGTGATTTGTCCGTATATATTTATTTATTTATTTACTTATTATTCTTGTCTGTACAACTTCCGCTGTTTTTAATATCTTAGACCTTATAAAAAGTCCCTTAAAAGTAAGTAGGTTCTAAGACTAACTAGCCATTAGATATTCGCTGTGAAGTTTTTAGCTGTAGGACCATCATTATTTCATTAAATAGACCTAGCCTTTAATATAAATATAAATAGTGTAGGCTAGGCAATAACTGTCGCAACTAATTACATCATTGACAGACAGCCTTTAGATTAATTTTCTTGTTACTTTTCTTACCATAAACTTCTATAATTGCTAACAAGGAACGATTATTGATGTCCACTGTGTGTTTACGATAAGATTAGATCAGTGTGAACCTGTTTAGGATTTCTCATGAGGTTTTCTTTTATACGATCAATGATGAAGATTGAGTACGACTTTTTTGCAAATAGACTCAACGTGACATACTTTCGAAGAATGATAAATATAATAAGCCAAAATTGAAAGCGTTCGAAAGACTCTCAGCCACCACGTCAAGTTTTCTACTAGAATTAATGTTAAGACATTCACAGTAAGAAAACTTAAATGTTAACATAGGTACGATTAGAAGCAATACAGAGAAATGAGTCAAAAATTTTACAGATCGGTTTTCGAGAGAAATCAGAAAAAGAGCAATAGGTAAAGGTCTGCGATTGATAGTAAAAAGAAGGAAAGCTCACGATCGACAAATTTAAAAGGGCCAAAGCTGTAATGCAAAATAAACCATCCGGTGTTTGATATATGGACAAAATTTCTTGAAAAATACTGAATATAATTTGAAATTTGGAATCTGTAGTAACCTCGTCTATTTTAGTACCGATCATAAGACCTATATTACGTCGCCATTCATCTGTTTATTCACATTTACCTACATTTACCCTATCAGCTGTTTACGATACCAATAATAACTTCCTCAATTCCAGACCATTGCATTTCTTACCGCAGAATTTTGCCTATCAGTTGTGCGAATGGAGTTAGTCATAATATTATTGTGGTTTATAGCATCAATCTTTTCATTAAGTAAACATACATTTTATCTTCGACGTAACCTAAATTTGAATTCATGAAATTAGATAACATTAGATAGTTTTAGAACTCTGTCATTGTTTGCAATTATGAAGATAAAATATTGTATGCATATATGTATAGTGAGTGAGAAATTTTCTTTGGAATCCATTGTAGGTTCTTTGTGATAATGTTATTATACTATATTATCATGCATCTTTCAAAGAATGTCGTAATATCTGAGTAAGTTGTTTCTTCAGGTAGAATTGTGTTTTAGTAATTAGATCATGCTGAAGAAGTATTATATTGTTTTACTCGTGGATGCCATGCATCAGTACCATCAAATAACTTCTCAGTCGATAGTAGATTCGGGTCTTAGAAATGATTCTGTGTGTATTAGCTTTTTTTTGCTAGTATATACGTAGTTTAGCTAAGGCAACCATTTCAATTTTAAATTCAAGAATTATAGTCTGTCTATAATTGACTTAAAATTCATTGAAATAAAGTTGAAATGAAATTTTCAAAGAGAATTATAATTGTTTAAATTAAATATATATGGCCTTTTTTGTGTGTTTTTTAATTTGCTCTTTTATTACAAATTTTAACAAAATTCTGGTAAGTAGTTAGATAGATAACGCTTTTGTTCAGAGATTTCTTTTTTTTAAATTTCTTTTGTTTTCTGTAAGCAGTTTACTTTCGTCCATACAATAAGTACAATAATATACAGATAACATTGTGTGTGAAGTATTCAATTTAGAGTGTTCGGCTCAAAGCACTGACTTCAATAGCACTACCGAGAACCGCACTTAATCTTACAGGTGCTTAACCTGTAAGATTAAGTCATAAAATAATGTTATTGTCTTATTTTTATTGTTTCTCCAAATAATGGCGAGGTCGTTGCCCGGCAGGGGGATGATGCGGGCTAACAGTACGAGTTACAGTAAAACGTTTTCAATACTATTTTATTTAATAATTTCATTCCGATGATTATGATCTTTACTTAATATTTTTTTTTTGTTAATAAAGAAAATATTTGTTGATAAGCTATTGAAATCTTGTCCAATGCCCATTGTGTTTTTACGAAATAAATATGATTTGAAAATAATGATTTCATACTACAGGGTCTTATTTATAAAAATTTATATATTTTTTAGGGTATGAATAAGACCCTACATATAGTATGAAATCATTATTTCTCAGTTATTATTTTTAACAATATAATTTCACAGTGTCACGATTTTTAATGTGAAATATGACAACGCGTTGTCATATTTCACACCGTGTACGTTCACGTAGGGGTGTTCTAAATCAAATGGGTGTATGTACTAGGTACATACAGTAATGACTTTTTTACTTTTATGCTAAATGTGAAAATAACGCAGACCTAGGTAGGTATTGTTAATATCAGATTATTTAGAAGACAAAAAAGCTTGGGACTGAGCTGCTCGCTCTGTTAAGCATTGTTATTAAGCAATATGCGTAATTATAACGTAAATTATTGTAAACATTGTCATTTTAATGTCTGGACTTGAAAAAGACGATGATCCCTGAGTTTGTTTCGGCTATTTCTTCTCAGAGGTAGTCAGTCAGGAAATGCCGGCTTCATCTAGTTTTAAAAAAAAACCATGATGTGTAAAAGTGATTGGTGATCCTACTTGCTTAATAAACGATTTCATTTCATTTTATCTACTTTTTTCTATATTGAAACTAGATTATTCCTTTACATATCTTGATCGGCTTTTAAACAACGCGTTGTTTTATATCCCAACACTTTAGTGTCATATTCTATTTGGAAAAAATACAACAGCATCCTAGAATAGGTGTTCCAAAAATGCATAATTTCGAAGATATTGTGTGGCCACGTAGCATTTACTAACTTTAAATACGAATCTTGAATAAAATGCTTTGTCTCTTTTTGATTTTTTTTTTTATAAATATAAACTAGTGCTTGATCGCAATCCCGCCTTCTGGTAAGCATTGATGGTAAAGTGCGCTAGTTTATTAAGAGCCTAGCCACTCAAAAAAACTGAGTGAATAGGAAGGAAGACGTGAGCGAGGTGATGCAATGTTAAACCCAAGACCAACACGATCAACGATGCTGCGTCAGAGGGAGATTGATCTGGAGATCCTCCACGACCAAACTCCCGACACAACAACATTTGGCGCATCGTACCCGGCAAACGTCGCAATACAACTGCTCAGACCCGTCCTCCGTAAAGCTTCACCAGACATCATGCTTTTTCCCTACCTTGTCTTATATGTACCGCCGATAATAGTTATCGCCGATAATATATAATATATAGACACCTATCTATCACCCCCAGCGTATTAAGGTAACATTTTATGATACATAAAAATACTTGTGTAACCCGGTCATTGTACTTAATTATCTCTCTGATAATATAAATATCAGTCTATTGTGACTTAGATATTCATGATGTTACAGACATGTAACTTTATCAGCTTTTTACAAAAAGGCTCTTTTTACAAGGCTCCTTTAACTGTGGTTCCTCAGAAGACTACTGTAGGCCTAGTATGAGTTCTCAATACGAAACTCTATCGTCGATATCGAGCGTGTTCGACTCAGCGATTGGCCCGCTTCAAGGTCGTAGGTAAGAACTCTCAACCAATGAAAGCGCCAAACGCGCTCGTTATCGACGATTGAGTTTCGTATTGAAAACTTATACTAGGCCTACTGGCCACCAACGACTTCACTGGAACTGTGGGGCCAAAGTGGTAAGGAACGAATAATTTATGGGTCCTAGGTTCGAACCTAGACAGGCGCTTTACGTTGCGTAAATTATTTCATCACCACTCTCGAAAGTAATTATGATTGCTGAGTCAATACTCAGCAATCATAATTACTTTCGTGAACCAATGTTCTTTGTAAAAACAAGGCACCTACTTGCATAATGTCATTGCCAATGTTCAAATATAATAATTTACTATCAGTTAACGATAACTCTTAATAGCTATCGTTTACTAATATATAATCGTGTGATTATCTAAAAAACGCATTAAAGATCACGTTTGGCATCAAATTAACCTTAGTTATTACTATAAATATTGGCTAATTTGAGTTAATAGTATTATGATGGTAAATTTAATTTTAAGTAATGTTTAACTTAGCCATGCACAAGAATTAAATTAGTAAAATAAAAATGTTTACAATAAAAAAATTATTTAGATACTAATCCATTAACTAATATAATTCTAGTTCAAGTAAGGATGGTACATAGTAAACTTACAGAAACAGCCATGATTTTCCAACTTAAATTGTAAATTTAAAATATTAACAATAAAAAATTTAGATATTTACTAATCCATTAATTATCAAAAATAATTCTAGTTCATCATCCTAATAATAATAATGTTTAACTATTTAATTCAATCAATAAATAAAATAATTCTAATTTATACTGATTAATACCTATAATTAATGTTACCATTCTTTTTGGTTATTCAAATGTAGCATATAAAGTGGTCCAAAAATTTCTTTCTCCAACAAAAATGATGCCTGTAATGGATGGATGCCTATAACATACGTGTGATACACTTGCACTGGTAATTTGCCCTGTTTATCATATCTTACCTTATCAGTTACCCTTCCATCTTTTATTGTGAACTGCGTGTATACAAATAATCGATATCTTCACAGTTTTTATATATCTATAGTTATTCGTTGAATACTTTTTTTTGCACGTTGGAATTTTGTTATAATTTACTTAGTATCTATTATATTTTAATGGGAAAAGAAAATATTCTCGGGGGTTAAGAACCGAGATAGAGTGCACAGTATTATTCGCGTTAGAAGGAAACACAAATAGTTCAGATATTAACAGATATAATCATGGAGATAGAGAACATTACAAGAGAGCCGCAGAATAATATTCGACATATTAGATTTTCTTGTCAACAACTTGACACGCTCTGCTTCATATTTCAAATAAATAAAAATATACTTTTTACAGCCAGACTTTGTATATGAAACCTCAACACGCCTCCTCAAATACAAAGTCTTTTATAAACATTAAATAAAATCAAAATTAAAAACGCACAGAACTTAATTAATCAAACAAACATATATCAACACATCATATAAGAAATCTTAACAAGGTTTAAGACCTATAGCATCAATACATTTATAATGCTTAAGACAAGGTAGCGGTTTTGTCATTACATCCGCTATCATATCTGTAGTGGGTACATGTCCCAAACTTATGCCAGTATTATCTCTTAGGACACCCCGAATAAAATGATACTTGATGTCGATATGTTTGCTCCTAGCATGGAACACTGGATCCTGTGCAAGGAAAATCGCAGATCTACTATCGGCATTATGGGATACAGAAGCATACCTTTCAAGTCCCAATTCCAGCAGCAGACTTTGAAGATACAATCCTTCCTTTATAGCTTCTGCAAGACTTACATACTCTGCCTCACAACTGGATGTTGCAACAGTACGCTGTTTGCGTGACATCCATGAAATACCAGCTCCACCTACAATAAAAACGTATCCCGAAAATGACCGTTTATCTATTTGACAACCTCCCCAATCTGTGCATCACAATATCCCTTCACGCAATTACCAGCTTTTGTATACACCAGTCCATAATTTACAGTTTCTTTTACGTAACGTAAGATACGTTTGGCCGTAATCCAGTGTTCTTTCTCTGGATTCTTAGAAAATTGCGCCAATTTATTTACAGGATTTACTATGTCTGGTCTTGTTGCTACACTCAAGAACCAATCAACTCACGATATGGCCACTTTTTCTCCTCTTTATTTGATTGTATACATCCCGCCTTATTATTTGTGCTACTGGTCTCCATTGGCGTTTTTATTGTATTCGCATCCAACATATTATATTTTTCAAGTAATTCTTTTACATAATTCTCTTGTGACAACCTTATTTCGTTGACAGTCCGTCGGATGTCAATCCCTAAAAAGTATTTTGCCTGACCATAATCTTTTAATTCGAACTCTTTTCTCAGTTTATTTTTAAAACGAGCTATGCGATCTCCTTTTTCAGACGCCACTAGGATATCGTCCGTGAAAACTAAAACAAGTAAATGATCTTTTCCCTGGTTTCTGAAATATAAACAGGGTTCGTTTAAACTTTGCGTTAATCCCATTTCCTTTAGCTTCTTCTCAAGTCTAATATTCCATTGCCGACCCGCTTGCTTCAATCCGTATAAGGATTTTTTTAGCAAACATGCGTCGCCGCCAGCGTTCAAGCTTTTAAGCATTTCTTCAGCTCGTTTAACTACACAAGGATTCTCACATTCTGTGTATTTCAACTTCATTAAAGATTCTTTCAGCAATTTGGGTATCCGCATATAAATTTTTTCGTCTAAATACCCATTTAAGTAAGCTGTATTGATGTCCAGCTGATGAACCTCCAGATTCATTTCTACAGCCAGAGCCATTAGTAGTCTAACGCTGTCGAGTCTTGCCACGGGCGCAAATGTTTTATCATAGTCAACACCGAATCTTTGACTAAATCCTTGAGATACAAGTTTTGCCTTTTTCTTTGTTGACTTATCCACGTTTGTCTTAGTTGTCAAAACGTATCGACACCCTACATTATTTTTGTCTGGTGGCCTTTTGACGATCTCCCAAGTTCCTTTCTGTAGCAGACTCCTTATTTCTGATAAAATAGCTTCTTTCCAAGCTGATCGTTCTTCCCCTTTAAGGGCCTCTTCCAGCGATATTTCAGCAGAACCGGCAAAATCAATACAGTCACTAAAAGTTTCTTCTCCAGCTTCAGTTTCTATTGACTGTTCTGGTTCTTCTTGTATTGGCTCTTCCACAGTATTATCCGGATGCTCCATTTCCACCGATTGATAAATTTTTCTGGGACGACCTACTCGGCCTGTATGTAGCACTCTGGGTCTTCCAGGACCTCTAGATATTACTACTCCTCTTGACTGAGCACAACGCGTTCTCAAGAAATTTTCTCCTCCCGGTTCCGGTTCCGATTCCAGTTCCGGGACCAATATCGGTTCCATCATACGTTCCGGTTCCATAAACCTTTCCGGTTCCCTTCCGGTGTATACTTATAGCCGAAAAATATGTAACATTTTCTTTATCAGATAGATTGTTTTAGTTCGTCAGGGAATTCTATATGACGGGAATGTATTTGCTCAAATAAAAACTTAATTTGAAGACCTACTGGAGTGAATGAAAATCGATTCGTTTCGTGTAACATACGAGGCGCATTTATGATCTTCATATGGAATTTAATAACTACCTACGCATGTATTATTATTTTTATTGTGTAAATATACACGTAGGTACGACTTTTAATATCCCGTTTCAGTATCGAACAAAGCCCACCCTAGTAATAAAAATGGATATTAAAATTTGTGCCTACTGTGATTTGAATCTGAGCAAGGTACCCGAACTAAACAAATTACTGAGCTTCATAAACGATGACAAATGTTGCATGTTGTGTTATTAATAACACGGACATTTTGTCTTCATAACGTCACAAAAAGTTATTATATTTGTAGGTAAGGTATCCATTAGCAAGTCTGTTTGACACGCAAGTCTAAAACTATCCAACGCGTTAGAATATTAAAATCAGTGGTAGGGAAGTAAATATACTTCCACACCACCACCACACTTTCAATCACAACCCAAAGGATTTTGGGTGTTTTGGTAGTCTCGTCCCAAGAGAAAAAATGTGGTTTCATTGGAAAAGTCTTTACGATAGGAAAAATGTTTACTATGGTATCTTTTACCCGGTTGGCGTCGTGGTTTTAGCGGGTTAGTCTCTTCCATACTTCAGCTTAACCATGTGTTTTGGTACATAAATTGTTTATTGCCAGGGTTAATACATAGGGTATTTTTTCTCCCGATATTCCCACGGAATCGAAACTGACGCGGATATCTACATAATTATACAGGCTGTATCTGACATCGTAACGCAAACTTCGCGAAAATGCTATACCGCATGCCACTAATAAAATTATGATAGTCATTTATGTCGTTATTGAACGGTTACAGATTTCACAGTGTTTAAAAAAAGTGTCGGCTCGGCATTTGCACGTTGCAAGCGTGCCGCCGTACGAGTTTGTAGGTATGACGTTGATCCCTGATTTGAACTCTATTAAATTAGCTGATAAGATAGTTTTTTGAGTTTTGTTTTCATTGCGCTTTTTTGTATGGTGAATTAATTAATTTTTACTTTAAAATCTTATTGGGTTATAGAAGTATAGCAATTGTGAACCGTCTAAAGTGAAAAAAACTACATACATATTTTTTAAATCATGAAAAAGCCGACGAAAAATTCCACCACTGGGGGGTTTTGAATCATGTACTAGATCCATGGTACTCATTTGTGCGTCGATGTCAGATACACCCTTTATGTTATCTTTATATATAATTATCGTATGATTTAGCTTCTAAGTTTACATGTGCATATTCGTTGGCAATATATTGCCTTGTTTTAAACGACATACAGCGCCATCTACATCCGAACTGATATGAAGCTAAAAATATTTTTGTTTTCCCACGGGAGCAAACTCAGTTTCCGGTTTAATCTTAGTAAGGATTGTCCTTTACATTAGGCTCCATATATTTCAAACGTCTGTTCGATAATGTGCAGATGACAGCACATCAAACGACTACAGTCTGTCAAAGGAGATATTTCAGAAATATATGGAGCCTGGGCCAGCACTCTGTATACTTAATCGAAATATTCGTATACTGTAGTTATTATATTTAACTGTTTTTTACGTAAATCCATATCCATACTAATATTATAAATGCGAAAGTATCTTTGTCTGTCTATCTGTCCAGCTTTCACGCCAAAACTACTGAACCGATGGTAATGAAATTTGGTACACAGTTAGTCTAGAGCTTGAGAAAGGAGATAGGCTATATAACATCCCGCTATGACCAATAGGGGCAGAGCAGTAACAAAAAATGTTTCAAAAACGGGGGCAAACGCGGACGTACACATTGCTCCCATTATTTTAAAAGGTGCTTATTTTATATCAACATGCGGACGGAGTCGCGGGCAACAGCTAGTTTCCTATATTTTGGCTTAGTTTTTATATATATTAAATTTAACTCGACAAGGGGTACTACAACACAACTTTAATAAATATGGTAGTCAGCAATAAGCGAAATAAGATTGTGATAGTGACATTTGATTGACATGTCATGAATCTAAGGCTATCGTATCTATATGTATAATCTACCATACGACTGCGAAAAAAAAAACAAAACATGAATTCCGAACGTACGGCATACAAAACAAAAACAGTCACTAAAAGCTCCGAAGCACAATCATTTCAAATCAACACTCACCACGAACACAACGGGAAAATAGAACTGTCAAAGTCGTCAATCAAATGTCATAACCACTGTCATGGCTACCTTAAAAAGATTATCTCACAAAAAAACGTTTCAACTAATTAATTATAATTATACAGAGTGGTGCTGACAATACGACAATAAAACAATCTCAGTCTACCCATAAAAATCATATACTTAAATATGTCCATTAGTTTAGTCACAGGGAATTATTTTTCATTTTTCTCATTTTCTACATGATGTACATGCTGATAAGGAAGCGCTTACAGGTTAATGACCGCCGCATCCTGCGGTACCGAACTTTAATAATAATGGCGCGAAAAAAGCAAGTCGGTACAGGATCGCGCTGTCGCTGATCGGAGGTCAGTGAACCAATATTTTTAAAGGATGTTCTATTTCGTTTGCAATTTTATGCGATTTAGTTTGTTTGAAATTCTCATTTTTTTAATTTTTGATGCTAGGTTTTTTCTATGATTTATGATTATTCCCATGAACCAGCATTGTTCGTGTTTTCATTTATTGTCGTATTGTCAGCACTACTCTGTATACCTACTTGTATTTTTATTCAAATTAATTTAGTAGTATTATATTACTTATACTATTAATTTAGTACTATTTTATGAAAAGCTATTGTTTTTTTTTTTCATTTTTATCTACATGTATAGTGTGCACAATGATGGCTCAAAATTAAACCTCTCCTTAGTTTATTAGATTTTCAACTTTATAGCTAAAGTATTAAGGCTCAAGGTTTTCATACAAATAACTTAAATCCTTTAATTTCATAAATCAATGGTACGGAACCCTTTGTGCATGAGTCACATAAAATATGTATTATTTTTATGTAAAACACACGTGCGTGAAATATAATAACGTCGCAATTAATTAGCTTTCAATATGAATTCAGTTTGATTAGGTACATATATTGGCTTGAATACGGGAGGCGCAGGACCGGTCGTCGTAGAGATCCTTGGGGGTGGCCTATTGTAAAGACATGCTTCAGAAGCGGGGAAAATAATAACGCCGTAGTATGATCCAGTACAAGTTTGTTTAATTAATAATCAACAGTACAGCATCAGTAGTTTATATATACTATTGAGTCAAAACACTAACGAATAGTCACAAAAATAATAGACAGCGGAAACGGAAGTTAACAGGTATTGAATAAAATTAATAAAAAGTTAATAATAACGCCAGTAATAGTCAATAATTGTGTACAGATATTTGGATTAACCTAAAATATGGAAAGTAATTTATACTTATTTATTTGAACAATGCTTCATTTAATAAATAAATATCCGATGGGCGGGAAGACTAGTTCTCAGTATGATTTTATAATAAGAGTTGGCGGTAATCGGAAGTTGCATCAATAATTCTAAAATTAATAAATTAATGGCCGAAAGACCGGAAGTACTAAGCTTATAAAACCTCCAAGTATTTAAAGTAGTCATATTATGTATAGCTCGAACTAAGTATGGCTTCATAGATGAGCGGGAAGCGGAAGCTGTAACACTCGGCCATCTGCCGTGGTCCACCGCGGCGTTGCTGTTCTCCAGACTTCTGCGACATCTGAAATCAAAATTTTGCAACACAGTAATTTGTTTCTTATAGTGTTATTAATTTACACACCCCAGTGCCTTGCATGTAAATATTTCAGCAATCCTTTAATCACAAAGCAAAATCTTGTACATAATAGGTAGGTACATGTTAATCACAGCAGGAACATAAATATCATTGAGTAGTTATGCAGGATTCAATTCCAAATTTATAAGTGACACTTAGATATGTATACGGCTAGATCATGCAGCGTTAGATTAGGTATTGTGATTTGTGACACGAAGATATCTATAATGCAGTTTTTTTTTATAAGTAGGTATGTATCACACAGGATTAGATATTTATGTAGTTTTATGTAGGTACCACACAGTTTATTGAAACTTTTATATATAAGTATACAATCAACTAAAACGATAACAGAAATAGGATAAGTATTTTAAAATGAGATAAATTGTAGTTTTCTGTGGATTTAGCACACAGTTCTATCTAAACCGCCACACAGCGCGATATGTATGATAGATATGATGAAATAAACTGTATTAAAGTTTTATGTACATAGATCTACTTAAACGATCACGTAGTTAAAGGATAGACGTTATGATTTTAGATCACCCAATAGTTTTATGCAAATAGCACACAGATACACTATAGCAGTTGGAAAGATATGATTTTTAGATGCGTTTGATGACATGTCGTCCTCCGTGGCGTAGCGGTCAACGCGACTGCCTGCAACGTGGAGGCCCCGGGTTCGATCCCCGGCCAGGTCATGATGGAAAAAAGATCTTTTCCCGATTGGCCTGGGTCTTGGATGTTTACCTATACAATATGTATCTATTATAAATATAGTATCGTTGAGTTAGTATCCCATAACACAAGTCTCGAACTTACTGTAGGGTTAGGCTTAATCAGTGCGATTTGTTCGTATACATACTACACGATCACATAGCTTAAGAATAGATACTCCTATTTTAGATTAATAGTTTTATGCAAGTAGCACACAGATCTATCTATACGATCACACAGGAGTAGGATAGATATTAGGATTTTAAATTATCCGATTATGGAAATGGCACACAGATCTACCTATACGATCACACAGCAATAGGATAGATATTAGGATTTTAAATTATCTGATTATGGAAATGGCACACAGATTTATCTATATGATCACACAGCATAGGATAAATATTAGGCTCTTAGATTATCTATCTATTCAATCACACAGCAGTAGGATAGACGTCAGGATCTCAGATTATCTGATTGTGTAAATAGCACACAGATTTATCTATACGATCACACAGCATAGGATATATATTAGGGTCTTAGATTACCTAGTAGTTCTATGTCAATAACACACAGATCTATCTATTCAATCACACAGCAGGATTGTGTAAATAGCACACAGATTTATCTATACGATCACACAGCATAGGATATATATTAGGGTCTTAGATTACCTAGTAGTTCTATGTCAATAACACACAGATCTATCTATTCAATCACACAGCAGGATTGTGTAAATAGCACACAGATTTATCTATACGATCACACAGCATAGGATATATATTAGGGTCTTAGATTACCTAGTAGTTCTATGTCAATAACACACAGATCTATCTATTCAATCACACAGCAGGATTGTGTAAATAGCACACAGATTTATCTATACGATCACACAGCATAGGATATATATTAGGGTCTTAGATTACCTAGTAGTTCTATGTCAATAACACACAGATCTATCTATTCAATCACACAGCAGGATTGTGTAAATAGCACACAGATTTATCTATACGATCACACAGCATAGGATATATATTAGGGTCTTAGATTACCTAGTAGTTCTATGTCAATAACACACAGATCTATCTATATGTTCATGAAGCGTTAGGATATTTTATCTAAGCATAATGTAAAAGTTCACTATATCACACACACAGATTGTATTTTAAATATCAGTGATCCATAAAATATAATAGTTTATAATTTATACCCCACTGTGTAGCTAAGGTAGATAATGTGAAGTAGATTTTAAAATACTGTGACTGAAAGTATTCCTTTTTTTAATATTTCCTATTACACATTCAATTTATACGATATATCACAATGATTATAAGATATATTACACTGATTGTATGTCGTGGTGAATATGCTCAAACCTTCTCTGTAGGAGAGGAGACCTGTGCCCAGCAATAGGACGATATAGGATGATTACAATGACTTCCTAAATTAATCTCTGTTAAACTTTAATTCTCACGTAGCATCTGTACAGGCACTCATGTTTTTTTTTTTTTTGTTTTTAACTTTCTAATAAATCATCCCTACCTACACTAGCTTTCTTCTGTAGTTTCAAGACCATTTATTATTGTTCGATTGATGCATTCTACTTGCCAGTTAAAACGCGGACTAGCAATTGCATTCAAAATATGCTTGAACTCTTTTTGTATAGCAAATTCTTTAAAATACTTGTAAAAGCGACAACCCTATCTAATTATTCTTCGTGGAGTGCCAAATACATTATTTCATTCAAGTGTTGGATTGTTTCTACAGAACTGACCCTCTTACAAGCATGAGCAAAAATGGATTTTGTAAAAGTCGATGACAACAAGTATGTAGCAGCGGCCATTACGGGTCTTTAGAAATAGGCCTAAATGATCACGAGCAGTGTGCATAGGTATCGCGACTTTTTCTATGGGAAGCAACTGCCTCAGGTTTACCATAATTACCTTTTCAATAAGCATAATGCAGGCATGCTTGTTATGTATTTGCGGATAAATCTTGTCATACCGGGAAACTAAAAATGTGACTTCATGAGCTTTTCGCATTTATCCATGCCTAAATGACTTATTTCATCTTGGTATATTTGAAGTAATGACCACTTAGATAATTTTGGTATTACGAACCTGGCCCCGTAAAAAGTTTTCCGAAACAAGTAACCATCAATAATTTTATAATCATTATTTAAATCACGATTAGTGGTTTCATCTTTAAGTTGTTTGATTATAGCCTGAACGCTTTCATCTTGTAATTGCAACGTATGACGCCAGTCAGTTTCATCTATGTTAAAGCACTGGAGCGGCTCTAGCGGGTTAACACTAAGCGCATCGGCATGCTTCATACGATCCCCAGGTCGGTATTCGATTTCCAAGTCAAAATCTTGAATGGTTAGCCAACCACCGGGCGATTCGACTTAACGACGATTCGACGAATTAGGTTCCTTTGGCAGAGGGTAGTCCTTAAAGCGGGAGCGCTTTAAGGATACAGCGAGAGTTTCCAATTTGTAGCTATGATAGTGCATTTCTTGCGGACTGGTGACCCGACTAAAGTAAGCTATAGGCTTACGAGACCCATCCTTTTGATACTGGAGCAGAATACCACCCAGGCCAATTTTACTCGCGTCTGTGTGAATTTAAGTCTTTCCATGGGGATCATAAATAGCCAGGACTGATCGACTGCTAAGAATGTATTTTGATTTATTGAATGCGCTATCTTGTTCTGGGCCGCAAATCCAATTAATGAACTGGCGTAATTCGTGTACATTCCGCAGGTGTCTGAATTCAGAAGCGCTGTTAATTTTAGTCAGTCCTGGGCGTACAGAAACTTCAGTTATTTCATGTCCTAAATAGTTGACGTAAGTTTTAAGAAAGGAACTTTTTTTTTTTTTTTTAGGTTAAGATTGAGATTCACCCGAGAGAGAAGTATCAGAACCTCTTCTAACAGTTTAATACCTTCTTCAATTGTTACTGTAGGCAAAGTCACATCGTCTAGGTAGCGATTCTGTTATTTAGGGATCCTAGTGCTTTACGTATTAAACGAGGGAAAACGACTGGTGCATTAGCCAAACCGAAGGGCATTTTTTAAAAAACTATAATGAGCTGAAGACGTGATAATTGCAGTTTTGTGAATAGTCATCAAAGACCCTCGCCTGGTAATAACCTTGGTCATGTCTAAAACTGTAAAGTATACTTTACCTACCAATCTATTAATTTCATCGTCAATATGTGGCAAAGGGAAGCGCTCTTTTACTGTACAGACATTTAATATGCGATAATCAACACAGAGCCTATAATCACCCCCCTTTTCCTTTACCAGTATTACAGGGCTTGCAGAATTAGAGTTAGATTCCCTCGCGATACCAGCATTCAAAAGCTCATTTACTTTTTCTTGTACTATTTCGTTTTCTTTATAAAATATCCTATATGGCTTGCAATACACGGACTTGTCAGTACTGGTAGTTATTTGCATTGAAATGCAAATGTACTGACTTAGTTGAAACTAAGTCAGTACATCCAAAACAATGTTTGAATTTATTGAGCAGCTAATAACATATCCGAATGTTTGTTTTCCTGAACGCACTCCCCACTTGTGTTCGTAGAACTGTAATCGTCGGCATTCAGATACATCTTTTTGAAAGTATACGTCTGCACGAGCTACAAGTTTACCAGCTTCCCACTGTATGCATAATTGAAAGTCATTAGCTACAAGACCCATAGAATACAAAACTGGACGGCTAACAAGTATGTTAGAAGGTAAATAATTGGGATCACGCATAGACTAATAGCTTAGTGCCAGTCCCCGGTTGAATGTTAACACAATGTTAAAAGCAAAGGCACTTTCGAAATAACATCCTCATAGTTCAGAGCAATGTCGGAAAGATGAGAGTTATCTCCAATGTTACTTAATAACTTGACCGAGTTTGATTTTTTTTTTTTTTTTGTAAAGTTAGGCCCTGATGGTTAATTGTAGGTTGACCAACATGTCAATATCATAAAGGTTCGGATCAGTTACTTCAGCACTGGCGTACAAGCATAAATCGTCAATACGGATCTCGAAACTAGTCTTTCCTAATGAATTAATCAAGTCCTCCAAATACTCATAATAACATTAGAACGAGACGGATTTAATTTCAATCTTTTGACGAGATTTGAAGTGATTAAATTGGCCCTTGGTTGGCATTAATAAACTAGCCCGCTGTACCATCAACGATCGCATCACTGCTTACCATCAGGTGGGATTGCGGTCAAGCGCTAGTTTTTAATTATTAAAAAAAACAATGTAACACATACATAACATACATGAACAACCCACCATCAACATCAATTCTAAAAAGCTCGAAATTATTGAATTCTATAATTCTACAAAGAGTGCGGTTGACACTGTAGACCGGATGTGTTCGATCATGAGTACCAGCTGTAAGACCAATCGATGGCTGCTGTGCTTGTTTAACGACATAATAAATTTGTCGATAGTGAACTTATAATATGTCATCCACATATCTAATGAGATCCGAAATGGAATAAAACCCATGAAAAGGAGGCCCTTTGCTTTAGAACTGAATGAAGCCTTGGCTGCAAGAGAGATTTCAGACGATAACTTTGCAACGAAATTTTGAAGCAGAGAATCGCGGGGATATTAAATTTTTGATGACCCTCAGGAAGGTCCTAGTAAAGACGTTCATAGAACTCACAAAATTTGCAGCTACTGTCCTAAAAAAAAGTCGTATGACCACAAACTTCTGCAAGGGCTGCAAAACAGCCATTTGCAGAGAGGATATTGTTTCTATGTGTAACAATCGTTCAATAAAATATTTATAAAACAGCTGATATTATGTGATAAAGAGACAACTAAGACTGCTTATTAAGTTTCTTTTGTGTCATAAATAAAATTGACTAAACAAATATTGGTGTTTCAATTTATGAATGGTTAGTGATAACTTTGGCTAGGGTTAATACAAATTTTCATGTTAAAAATATTAATAGAGTGTTAAAAGTGCAATGGACGTCAATATTAAAAAAAATAGTCGCTGATTTTGCTAAATAAAATCTGAGTTCTGGGTTTTCTTAAGATTTAAGATAACGTAACTCAGTGACTATTTTCTAATATTGGCTCCCCTATAAAATTTCACTAAATTATCTTTCTTCTCTTCCGACTCTCAGTTATTCTCCATTTGTCTTTCGTCAATTTTCCGCTTGTCATGATAAGAAGTATACTATCAATTACTTTGACTTCATCGGCCTTAATATGTTGCTCACTATGCTCGTGGAAAGATACCTAAATAATTCCTTTAAGGTGAGGCTATTTTAGCGATCATACGTGATCTGGCCCGCATGCATATGTCGCATGACTGGAGCAAAATATATGGGCTTTTGGTCAACCAGTTAGCAGTTGATTGTAGACGTGGGTAGTTCTAGGACAGTCTCTAGAACCGACTGGACGTCCCTACCTCAAGTTTATTTTGAAAACTCAGTGGGTCACTAAAGGGGGCTTTAGTGACAAAGTTAAGAACTTCTTCTTCTTCAGCATATAGAGGTCCACTGCTGGACAAAGGCATCCCCCAAGGTTGACACGATGATCGGCCTTGTGCTGCCCGCATCCTGCGACCTTCACCAGATCATCGGTCCACCTTGTTGGGGGCCTCTATGCGCTGCATCTTCCGGTACTTGGCCGCCACTCCAGAACACTTAATTTTAGCGACCCGAAGTTAAGAACTTGGGAATATATATTGACAAAACCTTCTCTTGGAGTGCCCAGCTATAAGAAGTTTGCCGCACCCTATTTGCATCCGCTGCATCACGAGATCGATCGATTTCTCGCGGCATCGGAATTGTTTTTCGTTTTGCCTCTTTTCGCGGCTCCCACATACACGGAAGGACTTTAGTCTGATCCCATGACGGCGATCAGGAAAGAAGCGTCGTTGCCTCAGCAGAGACCGTGCGGTATCCCCAGACTAGCTAGATAACCCTCTGGGACGCAATCAGACGTCGGGCTGGTCGCTGCCTCAAGGACTGCAGCCTCATCGGTGCCCCGTAAAGGGCCATGGACCGCACGACCCCCGCGTAGAGGCTCCTACAGGAGCCGTTTGGTCCCCCCAGATAGGGCAGCAGCCGGCTCTGGGCAGCTCAGGCCCGCTCCACTCTGAGATCTGTACGTGTGGTCCTCGATGTTCCATCGGCTGTCGAGGATGAGTCCCAGGTACTTAATCGTAACCACGACCACGACGCATTACTTGCTGCCTTAAAGGGCACAATTGTTACTGGATCTAATCATCTATTTAGAATCATCCCGTGATATTAACCCTTAATTGGTATGGTGGGGGCCGCGCGGCCCCCACGCCTGACAATTTCTTTGTTTTCTGCCAAACTAAGCATCGCCTGCAGCCGAAATTTTAAGTATTCTCATTACGTCGCCAGTCGCGGCGGCTGCCTGACGTTCGGCGCTGCATCACTTAACGGAACGCAGGTATGCACACGTTGGGGTCCATGCGGCCCCCACAATACCAGTTACGGTAGTTTTTTTTTTACGGTAGTTCATTTATTTTGTTATTTTTTTACAGTTATTTTATCAACATGGCGAGGATTCCGAGTGACAAAACAATAGAAGAGATATTGAACGAAGATTCCGATGGCGAATCACTGATTGGTGACATGCCACTAGAACAAAGTAGCGACAGTGAAATTATAATTGGTTGTGAAGATGCAGACAATAATGAGGACATAGATTCTGACATTCAAGCGTCTTCCACAGAGAGTGAGGATGAAAATATTGCAGGCCTTAGTCAATCCAGCTATTATGGTAAAAATAAATATAAATGGTCCAAAAATCCACCAGCACGTTGGTTGTTTATCCACCAGCGAGCTTGGTCCATGTTGATTTTTGTGAAATTTTTATTAGAGACTATAGTGTTTTTTTTTTTAAGTTCCTTTAACATAGATTAAGTTAAACATTATTAGTTTTTATTATAACTTGCCAAAATGAAATTTTCATACTTTTGTTTGTAACGTAAAAAAAAAAATACCAAAAACTTGTTACTATTGTGATATCTTTTATTGTATCTAAGTTAGAAGATTTATATAATTAAAAACAAATTGGTAACATTAAACAAGCCTATTATTTATCATTTAAAAGCTTTTATTTAAGTAAACAGTTAAAACTTGCTTGCTAGAAGCAATCATTCTAGGGGGGCTGCGCGGCCCCCACGTTACCAGTTATGTATGTCAAATTTACGATACCAGTTAAGGGTTAAAAAGTGTAATAATGTACTACATGCAGTATAGCTCGATTGATGCTTTTTGAAGCCTCTGTTGTGGGTCACTCACTGAGCAGAGCCTCACCTCAGCCAACAGGTGAATTGATTACCCTTACTTGCTATATATTCCAAACCGTTATAAAGTTTGATTCGGGCTGTATTTTTGGGCATAAGCAGATTTATAATAGTAATCTACAAAAAAATTTTTCATGCAGCTCTACTCATCATCTCAACATTAATCCCAGTCGTATCCGAAGCTTTTCAACTTTGGAGTCTAGGGGCCGCTTTACCAGTCTAACTGCTAATTTTGGCTAAACTTCGATGCTTTCCGTGAAGCGACTGCCGTCTAACCTCCGCAACCCGAAAGCGATATCGAAGCATTAAATATGCAGCTCTACTATTAGCTCATAATATTATTAAAAGCTCACTCATAGTTAATTTTCTAACCATCCATCTTAAGGGGAAATAAAAAATTAAAATGCAAATGTTTAAAAATTCTTAGGTTATATTTGTTTCTTACTTATCTGTATGCTTAAACACTAAATTACATTAACATTAAGTCTAAATCAGTCAAAATGTTGTGGTGATTCGCGAACTCAAGGATTTTAGACTGCGGGGTCAATATAAAAAGTACAAAATAAACTAAATACCTGAAATATTGTCTATCAATCAACCAGCACCCTTAGTGCGTAACACAATATTACTAGCATTTGGTATCATTTTGAAGAATATTGCATATCCATTGCCCCAAATGTTCAAAAAAAGTGTCTGCCCAATGACGTAAATAACGTAATGCATGTTGTTCAACAGTCCAAGTGAAACCCATTGCTGCTAATAGTGTGTTACACAATTACCCTTTCTGGTTTAGGTTAGATGGCAGATTTTGGTTGAGAGGTATAGTAGAACTCTTAACCTACATAAATAGGTTACTTAGATTAGGATTTCACCTTAAATGACATCTGACGTAAAAAGCAAGCGCGTTCTTTAGAAAAAAGAAGAAGATGATGAATTGAGTATTAAGTAACAACAGACAGAATGAGAAAGGGAGAATGAACAAAGTTAGACGTATGAGAAGGACAGAGTAAGAGAAGTTAAAGTAAGATTGAATGTCACACGCTAATTAATACATTATCTGTCTATTCAGCAAAAAAAAAGACATCTAAAACTCCTATCTAATATTTTTTAATTTTCTTTCTCACTTGAGTTCGCAAATATTGCCTAATCCAAGTTTCTTAAAAACTACAACATAATTAAAATAAATGAATATTTTTTTTTACATTTAAATGCATAATCTAATAGGAATGATAATTTTGAATATTACAAAAAAATCTACACTGTACAGATAACTATTTGGCACGATGTTTTGCACTAGATGACAAATGATGCCGTTAGAAATTGTAGAACATTCTCAATGTGCTAAATTTAATCTCACGGTGCAGTTTAATTGAATATGGCTTTAATTAAGTTGAAGCAACAATAAGTATGCCATAGGCAATTAAATTGCATCGTGTAAATCAGTCCTTTTTCTAGACTGCGCTTAATTCGGCCTGTCAATCTCTGGTTTGAAGATATTGACATCAATAGTGACAATTTGTACATTCCTAAACACTGCTATATCATTAAAATGTACTTCAGCCTTGTTCGGACCATAGGTACCGTTTTTTATTGGAATAGATGTTTTTCTGGCAAGCGCTGTGCATTGGAAGTCAACGGAAGCGCGGAATTGGCTTACTTTCGGCTGTGTTGAACCTTCGGCAAGGTATCCAAGTCTGCGTCTACACATTTCCACTCTTACGATGTACTTAAACATGCTGATTTTGACGATGAAAGCACATTTGTCGTGTAACAGAAGCATCTTGTATTTTGTTTTGCGGGATGCTGTAGACTTCAGCTTATCTTGGAAGCTTTCTATTAAGACCTTTATCTTCGTTGAGTGAATTGCGATGACCTGGTGCATATGTTCTAAATGTTCTGTTAGTTCTGTAAAGGAAAATGAGCCGCAGTTGCCGGTTATCGGGCAGAACATGGTGTCATATTTGCAGCTTTCTTCGTGCTCGACTCTATTATCTGCTAAGAGACGTTCTGTGCATCCGCGGCTGTGAACAAATGAGAATATTATTACATTGTGATTCTAAAATGCTTTGATTTTTATTTATTATTATTTATAAGTACATTAAACATCTGTATCTAGGGGATGAAAGTGATTTGCATATCTACTAAATATTTCAAATGTTAGTTTATATTATGTTTATTTGTTTTCGTTGTAAAATGATGGTGATTTTGAAATGTAATTCAAAATTTTGGAATATACATTATTATTTATTATCTTTGAATATAAAAGGAGTATCCTGTAAAATGCAATTAAAAATATGATATACAATATATTCAAAATTAAACACACACAACATTAAATTGGCATGATTCCTTCAATTCTTAATAATTATTTCTTATGCCTTTTAATTATGATTTTTTTAATTAGGATCGAGGACCTGGAACAATTTGCCAGCGGCGGTGTTTCCGTCGGACTACTACAATTTGAGTGTCTTCAAGGCTAGAGTGAATAGGCTCTTAATAAACTAGTGCGCTTTACCAACAACGATTGCGTCACTGCTTACCATTAGGCGGCGCTGCGGACAATCGCTGGTTCATAAATTAATAAAAAAAAAATATGCTGGAATTTTATCGTCATATGTAATTAAGTACAAAAACAAAATACATTTGCTAGAACACCGTAAACGCATAGATATCAGAATAAATTTAATATCTCTGTGGGTAAACGCGTAATTTTTTGCCTCTGTATAGAATCAAATTAATTTACTGTTTTAGTGCACTGTTTTTTGTGGTAGACGATACTTTTTATGGAAGATACCAGTAAATGTAGAAAGGTTTACATTATTCGCGAATTTTAAACTTGGGACTGTAGATAAATGACAAATTTTCACATTTCCACTAATTTTCTGGTATTTATGCAGAAATAAATAATCTGTGAATATTTCAACTGTCTAGCAATCACAGTTTATGAGATACAACCCGATGACAGATAAACTGATAATTAGAACAGATAGATAGTGGAGTCATAGTAGAGTCCCGTTTTTACCTTTGAGAACGACACCTTAAAATGGATAAGAAATAAAGCGAATGGTATTGAGTATTATCGTAAACGTATATATAATATATATGTAATGAAATAATATTTCATTAATTTAAATTTGCCGCGCTTCGCGCGTTGTTTAACTGTCATTGAAGGTTGGTAGAGGGCGCCGCGTTCGGGAGACGTGTGATTCAATGGCGCATAAGATTATTTTGTGAGTTTTTATTGGTATAAAAACTTATAGCGTTAGATAAAGAAAATAATTGAGGAGACGATATTAGTGAACTTTAAATGTCGTTTCTTTGTATTTTCAGGTAAGAAGTGTAATTGTGTTTAGTTAAACGATATGTGTTGTAATACTGTAACGGCTTGTTAAATAAAATAGAACTTTGTATTTTCAGAGAAACCAATTTTGGTTTATTTCGAAAATCCTCAATAACATATCTTATAAAACGACATTTTCGTTAACTAAAATAAGATGGACCGGCTACAATTTGAGTTTACGATGATAGCCTCAAGTGATGAAATCTAATGTATTAGCCATAACCTCAATATTTACAGAAGAAGGAAAATGTTATGTTTTACCTGATGAGCTGAAGCCGGTGATTCATCATACATTTATTGTCAAAATGAACACTTTCTCAAAAATAAAAAATAGCATAAAGAAAAGGCATCAAAGTAGAAAAATATGGATAAAATTGGATGAAGATCTTAAGAAAACATACATAGATGAGGCAGGTAACATGCACTTTTTAGATCAATATTTAGAAGAAATGATCACTAAAAAACCAATAGACAAAGATGACAAGTTGCAACATATCTTGGAAAAATTAATAGAAACTACTACAAAGAAAGAAAATCAACATAACCTAAAACATATTTCAGAGAAGTTCATTATTGAAAAATACACAAGCAAGAACCCTAATGCAATGCAATGGATTGAGAATTTTGAAAAAGAGTGTGAGCGCTTCAATATAACAAAAGATGAATCAAAAATAGATATATTGAGGTTATTTTTAGAAAAATCTTGTTTGGATTGGTATAGCTCAATGGTCATAAAACTCACAATAAAGGCTGAATGGAATGAATGGAAAGACAAATTTTTAGAAACTTTTAAAAACCGAGGATGGGACGTAGTCACATACGCACTCGCATTCAGGTATAAAGACGGACTACTAATTGATTATGCTATAAAAAAAGAAAGGCTTATACTAGACATAAACAAATCGATAGACTCCAAAACAATGATAGATCTTATTGCAATGGGTTTGCCTGGGTTTATCTTAAATAAGTTAAACCGGGATGAACTCAATGACATTACTGAATTGTTCAATGAGATAAGAAAATATGAAGGTATGATGTACAAAAAAAATTCAACCACAATTAGGGGTGGTACATTCCTTAAAAATAAAACTAATGAGAAGAAGCCATGCAAAACTTGTGAATCTTTGGAGAAAGGAATTAGATATCATCCGGAGGAGTCATGTTGGTTCAAGAAAAATAAAAAAAAATCTGAAAAAAATTTTAAATCCAGAAATGTAAACAATAACTCCATTATTGAAGTAGATCTAAATACTGAGAAAAAAAACGAATAAGTACACCATTAATCAAAATCAAGCTTTTATTAGAAAATAAGCTAGAAGTGAGCGGTATCTATGATTCAGGCTCACAGATCTCTTTAATAAATTCAAGACTGATTAAAGTAAAAGGAAAAAAGGACAATTTGAATATAGCGTATATGAAAACGGTTAATGGTGTGAAAAAAACAGATGGCTTGACAACAATAAAAATAAAAATATTCGATATAGAAGAAGAAATGGATGTATATGTATTAGAAAATGAAGATTTTGATGACTTTATAATCGGATTGGATATGATAAAGAAATTCAAATTAACTCAAAATGAGGACTTGCAAATAGAACAAAAGAGAATAACAAATAAAATAGGTGAAATGTCTACAGATAACAGAAATGAAGAAAATAACATTAAAACATTTGCAATAAATTTTAATGAACACACAGAAACAGAAGAGTTTGTAAGTATGACAGATCATTTAGATAATGAAAAGAAAATTGAGATAGAGAAAATTATAAAGGAATATAAAACAATTTTTGCAAAGGACAAGTATGATATAGGATCAGTTAAAAATTATGAAGCTCACATAGATTTACTAGTAAATAAATACTGTAGTAAAAGGCCATACCGATGTACAATAGAAGATAAATTAGAAATTGAACAGCAAATATCCAGGTTATTAAAGAATAACTTAATAGAAGAATCCTACAGTCCTTTTGCTGCTCCAGTGACACTGGCTTTTAAAAAAGGTGAAAATAGAAAATCCCGTTTATGTGTAGACTTCAGGGAACTAAACAAAATTGTTGTTCCACAAGCTCAACCTTTCCCATTGAGAGATGATTTGATTATTAAAACTAGAAATTGTAAATATTTCACCACATTAGATATAAACTCAGCATTTTGGGCAATACCATTACGGGTAGAAGATAGATATATTACAGGATTTGTCACACAAGATGGCCACTTTCAGTGGACCTGTCTTCCTTTTGGCTTGAAAACGTCACCAGCAATTTTTCAGAGAATTTTAAGCAATATTCTAAGAAAACACGATCTCACAGGATACTCTGTAAACTATATCGATAATATTCTAATACACTCGACCACCTTTGAAGAACATATAAGACACATAAGAAATGTATTAGAGGCAATAATAAAAGAAGGCCTTAGATTGAAGTTTACAAAATGTACCTTTGCTTCAGACTCAGTAAAGTACCTCGGTCATGTAATTCAGAACAATTCGATAAGACCACTAAAAGACAATTTGATCTCTATAAGACATTTTCCAACTCCTAAGACACAAAAGAATATCAGACAATTTTTAGGAAAAATTAACTTCTACCATGAATACATACCAAGAAGTGCAATGATTTTAGACCCATTACATAAGTTATTAAGAAAAAATGAAAAGTTTGTGTGGTCAGAGAAGTGTGAAGAATCATTAAATCAAATAAAAAAATATTTATGTTCTCAACCTGTGTTGGAAATATTTGACAAAGACTTGCCAATAAAAATCTTTACAGATGCATCTTTAGAGGGTATCGGGGCTATATTAAAACAGACACAACTAGATGGTAAAGACAAACCAGTGGCATATTTTTCAAAAAAAATTAATGAATCTCAAAAACGAAAAAAGGCTATATATTTGGAATGTTTTGCTATAAAAGAAGCAGTTAAATACTGGCAACACTGGCTAATTGGAAAACAATTCACCGTTTACTCAGACCACAAACCTCTAGAGAACATGAACATTAAATGCAGGACAGACGAAGAATTGGGTGACCTCACATATTACCTATCTCAATATGATTTTACAGTAAAATATATACCTGGTAAAGAAAATGTAGAAGCAGATTGTTTGAGCCGAAACCCCGTATTAGAATCAGAAGATAACAAGGAGGAACTATTAAAAATAATTAATTTAATACAAGTAAAAGATATAGTTGCAGACCAAGAGAAAAATAAAACAATAAAAGAAAAGAAACAAAATCTAATACACAAAAATAAAATCTATTATAAAAAAATAAAAAAATATGAAAAGATTATACTCACAGAAGAATTTAGTAAAAAATTTATAAGAAAGGTGCATGAAGATTTATGCCATATTGGAATCAGACAACTACAGAAAAAAATAAGTCCGATATATACAGCAAAAAACCTAACGAAAAATATAATAAATATTTGTAAAACCTGTGAAATATGCAAAAAAAAATAAATCAAGATGTCAAGGAAAATTTGGTTTAATGTCACAACTGGGACCAGCAACAAAACCATTTGAGATAATGTCAATGGATACTATAGGCGGCTTTGGAGGATCTAGATCAACAAAAAAATACTTACACCTTTTAGTAGACCACTACACAAGATATGCCTTTATTGACACTTCAAAAACAGAATGCGAATGACTTTATAAAACTAACAAAGAAAGTACTAGAGACAGATGATATTGGAATAATTTTGACAGATCAATATCCAGGTATCAACTCGAAAGAATTTAAACAATATTTGCAAGAGAATAACATTAAACTAATTTTTACAGCTGTGAATACACCATTCTCGAATGGCTTGAATGAACGATTAAATCAAACAATAGTAAACAAAATTAGATGTAAAATAAATGAAAAAAATAACAAGAGAACATGGACAACAGTAGCAAGAGAATGTATACAGAATTATAACGAAACAGACCACTCTGTTACAGAATTTGCACCAAAGTATTTACTGGATGGTACAAATGTCAGTATTCTACCAAATGAAATTAAGACAATGGAAAAGGAAGAACAGTGGATTGCTGATAGAAGATTAGCATTAGAAAATACAATAAAATCCCATAAGTATAACAAGAAAATATTTGATAGAAATAGAACAATGCGAGAGTTTGAAATAGGAGACAGTGTATATGTAGAAAATGGAAATAGACTAAATAGGAAAAAACTAGACGAATTAAAAATAGGCCCTTTTAAGATAATACAGAAAATATCGAACTCCATTTATAAGATTGATACTGGCAATAGAAAAACAGAATCAACTTTATTCCACATAACTAAATTACAACCTGTCACAACAGAAGATGAAGTAGAAGAAAACGAATATGAAGATAACTTCTAGGTGCATTGTATTGATTGTATACCTAGATTATATTATTTAGCATTTTCGCTCTTAGGGGGGGAGATGTAATGAAATAATATTTCATTAATTTAAATTTGCCGCGCTTCGCGCGTTGTTTAACTGTCATTGAAGGTTGGTAGAGGGCGCCGCGTTCGGGAGACGTGTGATTCAATGGCGGATAAGATTATTTTGTGAGTTTTTATTGGTATAAAAACTTATAGCGTTAGATAAAGAAAATAATTGAGGAGACGATATTAGTGAACTTTAAATGTCGTTTCTTTGTATTTTCAGGTAAGAAGTGTAATTGTGTTTAGTTAAACGATATGTGTTGTAATACTGTAACGGCTTGTTAAATAAAATAGAACTTTGTATTTTCAGAGAAACAAATTTTGGTTTATTTCGAAAATCCTCAATAACATATATATATATACGTAGATATAATAAAATCTTAGAAAGGAAAAACATAAAGACAAGGTGACTTTGCAGTAAAAATAGAATCGAAACGTACAAGGTCTTTAACAGATCTGGCGAGCCGCTGCTGTGGTTGTTTATCGCCTGAAATGACCGTATAGATCTTTATCCTTCAATACATGAAAAAAGAAAATAACTTTGTTGATACAGAAAACCTCAATAACAAATGAGTACATTTCATATAGACATATTTTTGAAAAATAAAGGTTTTAAAAATAGTGAAAATCCCTGCTTCCTAAATTAGCCTGATCTGTGACTTAGAAGTCAGTGTTCTATTGTAGCTTCATCATCATCATTATCAACCTTTTTATCGTCCCACTGCTGGGCCTAGTAAGTCATGGTGGCCTAGTGGTTAAAACACCAGGCTCTCAAGTATGAGTGCGCGGGCTCGATTCCAAGTCAGGCAAGTACTAATGTAATTTTTCTAAAGTTATATGTACTTTCCAAGTATATCTTGGACACCAATGGCTGATTATAACGTGAAGGAAAACAATCCTGGTCTTTAACGTCTGACATCGCCAACTGGCATTGAGCAAGCGTGGTGATTATGTTCAATCCTTCTCTGTATGAACCTGAGCCCAGCAGTGAAACGATAAAAAGGTTGATGATGATGATGATGTTATAGGCATATGTGGTAGAAATATGGATCAATAGGAGAATGTCGTTTGACTTAAAAAAAAACGCCTGGTCAGTGCTGCCCTTTAGCAATAAAATCGT
This sequence comes from Sesamia inferens, assembly GCA_037179545.1. Lineage (NCBI taxonomy): Eukaryota > Metazoa > Arthropoda > Insecta > Lepidoptera > Noctuidae > Sesamia > Sesamia inferens. The sequence goes on along the minus strand of CM073939.1, from coordinate 3,076,222 downwards.
AACATATCGTAAACTGTAGTCTATCAGTTTCGATTTATTGGGCAAACAAGTGTTCTTATAAGTCACGGTTATCGTCCACTTTTATGTGGCGTTTACGATTCTCGGTGGGAAAATAATTGGATTTTTTGTTTGATTTTTGATGTACTGAGGTCGAATTATACTGTGATTCTAAGATCAATTATCCAATTAGCTTATCGCAGATGGGTTGTTACTTAGTCTTGATTAACGCATTAGTTCTTATTGGATACAAGAGTTTTCCGGTATAAAGTTACAAGATACATAATTTGGCTGCTCCTTTAAAGGATTTTTGCTACTATCAAAGGTTGTGATGCATGCACCCTTTAGCTTCCGTAGTTAATCTTACTTCATGCTACTAATTTATAAATAAGAAAATTTTTATGTATCATCATCATTATGTCAGCCAAAAAACGTCCACTGCTGGACATAGGCCTCTCCCAAAGATCTCCACGACGACCGGTCCTGCGCCTCCCGCAGAGGACTTAAGTACAATTCATTTCATGCAAAAAAAAAAACTCAATAGACTTAGATGTAATTTCGTATACAAATGCTTTATGATAATCGCTTTTATCCAGATACTCCACGAGATCGAAACCTTATGCGGACCAAACTGTGGGGCGCAACTAGTAAGAGAGAGATTCTGTATAACAGATACACTAACCTCAAAGCGATAAGCCGCTTTGACATCGAAACACTTATGATATTAGTTTTCAAGTTACATGTAAATTTCGTATTTCCTTTGAAACAGAATCGTCATCGAAACTGAAGAGACCCATTCATCGCTACAACGTGACTGCCAATACTATCAAGTCCCGAGTGCAATCTACATATATTTCACCTTTGATTTCGAGTCTCTATCAAAATCACAGTCAACTTTGTTTTGTTTACAATAATTTTGTTTTTGACAAGTCTATCAAGATCTTATTGATCTTGATATCGATAAGGACTGTGTTGTTCAGCTATAAACGCCCTGTACATGTCATATATCTGCTGATTATCATTATTTTATTATCGTTGTATTCCTGAAAGTTGTAGACATAAGGAGTTGTAATATATTATGTATTGCTACATACATAGAGGGCTATATACGGAGATCTGATTGGACACGATTCAGTCTATGTCTTTTCTATTCCAAATGTTTCAAAGTAATGTAATTTCAAGTTAAACAAAAATTTACTTTATCACAATGTCTAGAAAGTTGATTTAAGAGTGACGATTTTTTTTTTCTTTATAAATTAAAATTAGTGCTGGATCGCAATCCCGCCCAATGGTAAGCAGTGAATCAATCGCTAATGGTAAAGTGCGTTAGTTTATAATTTTAAGTATTCTTGAAAAAGTTATTTAAATGTTTGAAGATGTGTAATTGAACGGGAAAGACCGTTGCAAATTGTTCCAGAACCTCGATGTACGCAGTATAAAAGACGAGGCTGCATGTCACTTTGTCTGCCTTTAAATCTCAACCTTATTTTGAAAAGTATCTAATGTTAACTTACCTACTATTCCTGCAAGGCAGCATGAGGTTGTTAACGAGCCAGGTTAATACCGGACAGGGAGTGACCGGAGGTTTGAGGTTGGCCCTACACCACGCACAATTTTTCAAGCTTTGGGAACACTTGCCGCACCAGAAACCCCCACACAATGGACATACGCAGGGGCCGTAAGTCTGAAACAAAGAAAAATTATTATTAGACTTTTCCGCCACTTATTCTCCCCAGCGAAACAACTAGGAAATGGCAATGGGCGGGTTTTGGGAGACAGTATAATGTAATTTTGATTCACGAATTTTAATTGTGAATTTTAAATTATATCAGAGTTTCTTGAAAGGCTCGTTATTAACAATTTATTATTAATCATTTATTTTGTAGCATCCTTTGAACGCGGAAACATTCCAGTTTGCAAAGGAATTGCTTTATGAAGATTGTTTGAAAATCAAGTTTTATACATAGAACATGGCGGCAACGTGCTTACTTACCTTGGACTTAATAAGCTAGTACCGGGCGACCGAGCTTTGCTCGGCATCTTTTTTTTTGTTAGGTACATCGCGAGTCTCTATATTTTCAAAACAAAAAATACAAAACGAGCGAATTTTTTAAATAATATTATTTGACTAATGTTTTTCGATCATACCGACATAATAATAAAAAAATATTATTAACTGTTATTTAAATATAAAATTACGAGTGCAATTTAGTTTAACATTTTATTATAAATAAGTACTTATAGTTTAACAATCAGTTACATCAGTTATATATTATCATCAATACATACATAGTTTAAGGTCTTAACCTAATACGTCCTTCCATGCTCTGTCTCTCTGCTTCTTGAGATGAGTCACGGCTTCGTGGAGTTAAATTGTTCGTTAGCTTTTTTTAATGTTCTTTTTGGCATTTTCGTGTAAAAAGACACATGATATTTTAAGAGCAATTTTCTGGGTTTAACCTCAAACCAAACATTGGCTTCTGAAGCTCATGAATGTAAACGTCATCTATATCAAATCAAAGTACTATTTTAATTATCAGTTTAATTTTATTTTATTTATAACAGTTAATAAATAATTTAAATGTATTTTGTGTACTTATGTGTTTTTATGAAGACTATGTACAATTGTCTGATGTAAATAAATCAATAATAATAATTATAACACAAAAAAAGATGCCGAGCAAAGCTCGGTCGCCCAGGTACTTCATCATTATTATTAGATCATATTATATGGATGAATTTTATTTTGCCTACTTTGAGGAGGTGCAAGGTATCATAAGGTTAGCAATAATAACAAGACTAATATTTCAGTTCGTGTTGTGGCAAGTTTGAAATGTTGACACTGTTGAGAAATTCTGTTGTAAATTCGACTGCTCCTTCAGGCTGGTCTTTAAAATGAATGAGCTTCATTGTTTCGACTTCTTCTACACTTTTGTGATACCCTGGTACTTTGCACCTCCACAAAGTAGGTAAAATAAAAGTTCTTCCATGTATTATATATTTACAACAAAAAATATTGTTGTTTATATACAACATCATTTCTTTCACAATTGTTTCGACTTCTACACTTTTGTGCGACCCTGGTACCTTGCATCTCAACAAATTAGGCAAAACAAAATTTCTTCCATTGATTTAATAAACGAAAAAGAAAATTCATTGACGCCATTTCCAATTATATAAAATGTAATAAAAGCATTAGACAACGCCATCATTATTTTTTTTAAAACTCCAAAAAAAAAGGAAAAAACATTAAAATGTAATAAAAAGCATTAGACAACGCCATCGTTATTTTTTTTTAAACTCCAAAAAAAAAAATGAAAAAACACTATATCGCCAGGGATTTGAACCCGAAGTCTACGAGCTCCGAATCAGAGGCCGAAGCCCCTCAGCTATTCGTATCATTAAGGACAGTGGCGAAATTTAGCTTCTTATGAGAAGTTTAGCAATTGTTCAGTGCCTCAAAACATGGAAAAACCACATTTTCTGAAAATTTAACCTAGCTAGATCGACTTATCGTCCCCGAAGCCCCCTGCACACAAAATTTCATGAAAATCGTAGGAGCCGTTTCCGAGATTCCAATTATATATATATATATACAAGAATTGCTCGTTTAAAGGTATAATTAGAACACCTAAGTTATGCACGGTTGTCTTGTAATCACTTTACACTGACTTGCATACAGTTGGATAAGCTGTGCGGGCTATAAGCGATGCATTCATTACTTATAATGAGCTTCTTAAATAATTGATGACAACCGCTAACATTCATGAGGTTACATAAGACATATTATTATAAGTAAATAACCAATTAATCATTCATAATGTTAATCTGTAACAACTGATAGATGTTAAATGATTTGATTAAATTTGCCTTTTCTATGTTTTAATATAAAATAAAAGAGATAAGAAAACCTATCGATTGAAAAACGTTTTAAAATATCTTTGTCCTAGCATGGTGTATCATATCAATCAGTGCTTATTATGCTGTTTTTTTAGATTGTTATTACTTCACAATTATAAATGCATAATGAGGATAATTATAAACTATAAAAAAAATTTGTTAAAACGACTTTTGCATACCTGGCTGATATTAAAGACATTTAATACAAATTAACTGCTTCTGTTTAGAGTTCATCAAATTACTTATAACATACCGTAACAGTAACGTTTTGCTAACACCAGCGCTACACAAACTTCTAAGTACTAAGAATTTTATCTTCAATACTTTTAATTTGTCTTAGCTAGCCCGCTCTCAGTAAGCCTGATGCACATGATCCATTATTAATAAACGGTTATTAAGATTGGCTCCCTGTCTCTAAACACAGTCTAGGTTTAAATTACACAAGCACACTAGCTGTTTACTATATTTCTAAAGAAATATTATTATTCAAAAACTAAACTAAATTGAAGTATAGTGCATCTTTTTCTTTCTATTTCATTAAGAAAAGGACAGAAGATAATATTTAAGTTTAATCCTGTCAAATTAAGATATTCCATAGAGAATTTACGTCAAGCGCGGACTAATTTGCCTTGTCTAAACAGACATATTTGTGTTCTGTCCTTTTCATATTGAAATACAAAGAAAAATATGCACTGAACTTAAATTTTGTTTAGTTTGGGAACAAGTGAATTGGGGCCAATATTAGCTACGATTTTTAAAATTAATACTCAATTTCTCAAGTAAGTTTTAGAATCAAGAGGTAAAATATTGCGTGTCTGCTGTAGATACACAGGCCCCAATTAAGGACTTTCAGTTGTAACTAAATTTCAAAACATTGAAACTTTGTTTAAGTTTAGGAAGCTAAATTTTACTCACGGAACAAGTTGAACGTAGAAGCTTAGAATTACTAAGTTTTGCAACTAACTTTGTGTACGAAACTTAGTGATAGAAATGAGTAGGATCCACATAAATTAGTTTTATAGACACAAGAGCAGAAATATGATTAAGTTCAAGGGCAAAAGATTACGAGTCACGTTCTAAAGACTGGTAACTAAATAAACTAGCATCCGTAACAAAAAAGGTTTAAATAAACCGACACTTGGCTCATTTTCGCACGGAGTACGGTTGTTCATTAATCTCTTTGATGAATATTTAATAAACGTGCTTTAACTGAGATATAGGGTTTTAGAATCCTTCGTAGGTTTTCCCATGTACATAGCCTTGCTTGGAACAAAAAAAAAAGCAATCAAATTTTTGTTTAAATATTGGGATAAACTGAGAGATCTCGTGTAAATGAATTTATTTGCATTCACATAGTTAAACTTCTCTTCATTATGTAATGTTTAAATTAACATAATCTCGTTACCGTAGTACCGAAAGTGCAGACTCCTATCGTAGTCAAGAGTCTCCCAACGATTTCGCGAAGGTCTTGCCTTCGATTTCATCTTGACAGATCAAAACTAGTTAAAACATCAAAGATACGAACGAAGAACGTCACTTACCCAGAACTTTCCTCTGACAATACTAGTATCAACAATAAACTTATTCCATTTTATTATAAAACGAAATCTAACTATAGTTCTAGCCTGAACCTTTGAGTCAGCATTTGAATTTCGAACATTAATTAGATAAATGCAAAGTCCTCAATACTAAAGTAACAACTTAGTATCGAACAAAGCTGTCATTTTTAAATAAAGAATTGCATTTCTATAATGGGTAGATTCATAATTCAAAAAATAGTTAGGTGGTTTAAACCTGTGCCAAACAAAATCATTGTTTGCTAATAAAGGGGATCCTGTTGAAGTAAAAATCCTTACCTGTATAGGTTCCAGGCATATACTGCATTCTGCGAAACTTGATAAAATTTCATCACAGTTGCGACAGCTGCATTGAGCTCTATGGCTTTCCTCTACAGATTCCACAGATGATGACTCGACTAACACTGTTATATCTGTGGACAATAAAGAACGATTTGTTATTTTAAAACGAGATGGATGGCAAACTGTGAATTAAAAGTAAAAAAAGTAGTTTAATATTTATTGACATTTTGAATGCCTTACACGGTTTCTGGAACTCGTATGCGTTTGTCAGTTTTAACTTTCAATTAAGCTATCTATCTATGCAAATAATTATATGCGTAAAGTTTAGTGTTTATTTAATTAATTTATTCTCTTCTTTCTTTTTTATTCTCTCTCCGTTTCTGTTTCAGCCTCGATAATTGAGTTAAACAGGATTAACATAGATGACGTCATGGTATATCTCTGATCTTTAAAAAGGAATTGTTGTGTGTGTGACAATCTTGTCCACGACGTGTCAAGATTTGTATTTATTTAATAATTGGGTCATCTATGATGTAACAAGATGGAAGTAAATTATTAAGAAGAAGTTTGATGTTCAAAATGAAAATGACGCACAGAGTTAAATTGAACCAGGTCTAAAATGTCAGAATATTATATTTACTACGGTGAACTTGACTCTTTATTGAATTAATTAGTGAAAGCTATTATTATATAAGGACGATTAACATGCAAAGCAATTCCCCATTTATATGTGCCGCTACGTTTCTTTATTATTGCAATTCTAATAATAGAGCTATCTTCTTATATAATAACGTTACTGCTTTGTGTTACACGAATGCAAGTAAGTACTTGTGTGGTGCAATGCTTTAGCTTGGAATTATATGAAGGTGTGTGGCAGTAGAATAGTAAAGAGTTTTGAAAGTAAAAAGGGTTTTGTTTGCTGATCCATTTCAAACAAAAAAAGGCATTGTATTGTCTCATTAAATAATAATTGGAAATCATATACACGTGGCTCCTGATTCTATATAACTAAAAAATAGAAGCTTGCTTTTTATATGAATCTTTACGTTCAGAGAAAACCCTTGCTAGAAAATTAGGATTCACCTTCAAACATGGGACCAAAAATTGAAGTCCAACTCTAATTATTATCTAATATTTTGTAATTATTCTATATTGTGATAAAATTCAAGTATTTTATAACAAAGAAAGTAGTGTTGACTACGTTTATCTGAAGTACTTGTTCCTTTCTGGTAATGTACATATATATAATGATGGACCTTTTTGCAGATAAATTGGAGTAAGTAATTCCAATACGATTGACATCGATAATGGCATTTTATCGATAGGTTATTCATTTAGATTCGAGATCGAATATCCATATAATTCTACAGCTGTGAATACCCTATTACTAGAAAAGCAAGCCACGCAAGGATATATTTCTAGAGGATTTTCTTTCTATTCAGTAATAAATCCAACAGTGCTGCTTATAAGATTGCTTAGTTAATGGAATATAAGTGAGTACTTTTCATTAGCTTCCTGTGCTTTTATTAATGAGTTAAGGTATAGTATGTACAGTAACTATTTCAATTTAAAATTACCTCACAATATTGTTTTGCATGTAGACAAAAAATAACACTACAAAAATCTTTAAAAAATGTGATATTTTAATGGATTTTATAGAATCATTGTCCATGGACATGATGGAAATAAAAACAAAAAAAAGTTATTATATTTTGCTTTTAACTAAAGATATTTGAATAGAAATAACGATAATAATGGCCATTGTATACATGTAGTATATAAAAGTTTTTCAATTGCTGTTGATTTTTTGTGTTTTCAAGAACTTGGAAAAGAATTGGTTAACAATACTTGAGCTCATAATCTGCGCTCACACAGCGATGATATTAACGTCGTAATGTCATTTCGTGTTATATGTATAATGGTTTATGATGCTGGTGTAATGGTTTTAGTTTCAAGCTTGAAAAAGGTAGAAATGTCTCAAATATCTTAGGTGTATCATGTTGTGATCGCCAATTCCAATGATACTCAATAGGGCAAGAATCAAATGGAAAATGGAGGAAGTGTTTTTCTACATATAACACTAAGATGACAAGTTCCCAACACTGAAAACTACTGAAGGTCTGTCTGAGATATTTTTTTATGTAAATTAGTCATCAAGGTTAGGTTAACATTAAGAAAAGAAAATGCAATTTTTGTAGAAAGGTTGGACGTAGGCGTTTTAAATAAATTGTTGAATACTACGTTCCCTTTAGTGAACTTCCCACACGAAGGTCTAAAATCATCGAAATTTTTTGTTTATATGAAAAAAAAAAAGAATACGTGTCTAATATTTTTGGAAATCTGACTGACGGACAATTTTTTTTTTAAGCAATTACCCTATAGCGATAGATTCTCTCCGATAACGTAACAAGCAGCAAAAACTATAAAAATAAGAAAGACTAGATTACTGGACGAACTGATCGCCAGCCAAATCTGAAACTCAAAACTATTTAGGGAATGTGGCATATGTGTCAGAATGTGGCATTATAGAAATGCAGTGGACAAAAAAATAGCTTACATAAAAAAAATCATAATTAATGTCGTTGTCCATAGAAAAGGGGGACCCTCAGACGGGTGTTATGTCTGACGTTAATGTTGGGGAGTTTTATGTATGCTATTTGTACGGTAAACTCTGCTTGCGAGATGTAGAATTCGTGTGACGTCAGTAAGACGCGTTGTTTATTTGTGGCGTTTCTAGGTACCGCTACAATTAATATCTTTCTATAACGTTATTCGTTCCATAAAGAGGTTATAAAAGTATTGCGTATGAGTATCTGATCAATCAACGTGCGTACATGTGACTTTTTACCGTTAGGTATTTTTGTAGACTCGTATGTAACTGTAGCTGTAGACGGAGCATAAGAAGCCTGTATTGATATAGTTTTCTAAAATGTATTTGAAGTCCTAATGGCCTGTCGTTTGTTTATGTCTGAATTTTCTGATCTTGATAACTGTTAAACATGAAATAAGAGATGCATTAAATACTACTTTTGCTAAAGTCAGATTTTAAATTATGCTCAAATCCGTATCATTGGCATTTTTTCAGCTATGTTAAAATTAGCGCCCAGTTTAAGAAGAGGCATATGAATTTTATATTTTTTTTAGTTACTGAATACGATGTCGCAGTAGATTAAGATGAAGATAGAATGGCGAACATGACTGCTGTTGAAAGGACTAGCCCACAATAAAAATAGATAGATGAAGGAGAGGATGCCTTTGCCCAGCTGTGGGATATCATGGACTCTATTTCATTTCATTTTATTCTATTTACAAAGAAAAAAGCCACCGACTTTTATACTCTTTTAAACTAGATCGATCAACTGCGCTGAACTCGACAACTTGTATCCAACTTCAAGGTAAAATAAAAGGTGTGATTCATTGAAGTAACTTCCAATGCTATTACTGACGTCATAAGATATTACAGCAATCCCCTCAGAAGGCAATACTCTATGTTCAGGTCATATGGTTACATGACCTTTCGATGAAACCTAAGTAGGTTTCTTCGCAGGGAAAGGGAACGGTGCGTTGATAGGTGGCTAATATTGCTATTGTTCGTCAAATAATATGATTATGATTTCTACCTTTATAATTTGTAATTATAATTATTGCTTGACCGCAATGCTAAGCGCCGATGGTAAGCAGTGATGCAATCGTTGATGGTAAAGCGCGCTAGTTTATTAAGGACCTTATCACTCAAAAAAAAACTGAGTGAATAGAAAGGAAGACGGCAGCTGAGTAAGGTGATGCAGTGTTAATCCCAACAACACGACCAAAGATACTGCGCCAGAGGGAAATTGATTTGGGGACCCTGCACGACCAAACTCCCAGACTAAATGCTCAGACCCGTCCTCCGTACGGCTTTACCAGACATCATGCCGGAACACGACGAATCGCTTGGCGCCATGACTTAAACTCAATCAAGTTCTAGCTATCCAGAGCTGATTTTTCCAATGACAGATATTTTTAAGAGTTTTGAAATTTTGCCCATACAAAATCTGTCAAACGTGAATTTTATTCCACAATTAAAAATTATCTATGAATTGAAATGTAAGGTGTAAATATTAAACAATGTGAGTGCCAAGTGTTCGACTTTAATTCTGGAATTTATTGTTTATTTTCTTAGGTTGAAAGAAAAGAAAGAAAGAACAGAATACATGACAGATATATAGATAAATAAAGACAAAGAAAAAACCTTCCCAGAAGATGATTTTTAGTGTCTCAGTCTTGGAGAGTAGGCTATTAAAATAATAAGTTAAATAAAAAGAAAAGTCACATACCGTCAATCTCCACATTCTCTCCACTGGAAGTGTCATCATCTGTCCTCCTCTCCATCCTTATTCTGATGCTGCGGTCTCTACAATCGTTGAATGATCTCTTCTCTGTCACCGAATGGAACTGCAGACAAAAAAAAATCATGTTAATAACAAAATATACCTACATATACTTTACTAGCGGCCACCAACGACTTCTCGCGTGGAGGTAGTTATGTTCCGCTCCTTTTGGTCACAGCGTGATATTATATAGCCTAAAACCTTCTTGGATTAATGGGCTGTCCAACCCAAAAATAATTTCTCAAATCGGACCAGTACTTCCTGAGATTAGTGCGATCAAAGAAACAAACCTCTTCAGCTTTATATATTAGTACTAGCTGACCGGCAAACGTTGTTTTGCCATATAAATAATAGATTAAATTACTAAAATGGCTATTAAAAAATAAGGGTTCATCGTAGAAGGGTGAAAATTGGGGATTGTATGTATTTTTGTATGTTGTATCATAAAAAAATAGAAATTAAAAATTTTGTTTAAAAAAAAAAAAAAAAATTAGGGGTGGACTACCCCTAACATTTAGGGGGATGAAAAATAGATGTTGGCCGATTCTCATAGATACCGGATAAGCACAAAAAATTTCATGAAAATCGGTCGTGCCGTTTCGGAGGAGTTTAATGTCGAACACCGTGACACGAGAATTTTATATATTAGATAGATTCTTACCATCTTGCACATGACTATAATCGTCTGAATTAATATTGAAAGAATTAAAGGTATATTATTGCGTAAATGATTATTAAAATGATAAGAAGAGCTGGTCGCTCTGATTAACACAGGACAATGTGTTCTTTCTCCGGAATTAGCTTACTGACATGTTATATTATGAGTTCATATAATTCGCTTTTTTACAATACATAAATATGTAAGCTGTCACGCCCATTATGCCGGGGGTTTTATTGAAGTAATAAGTTTTTAGTTATTTACATTATATATATTGCACACAAAACAATATAAATATTGTTATGCTTTGCTGGTATTTTGGCGTGGTAGCTGGCATATTTTCAATAATTTCATTATTGTTGTATTTTCTTGTGTTCATCACTATACAAAGTATTGTATAAAGTCATGTGTTTTTTTTAAATGAACAGACAGCTGTGTTGCTGGGGAGTTTGTTCCGCCACTTCTTCCCAGCGAAAGCACTAGGAAGTGTCGGTGGGTGGGTGTTTTGGGGGACCGTCTTATGTAATATTGACGTTCAAAAAGTGCTGATTCTCAGCCTAATTTAAATACATGACTTTTTATTTGGTTTGATTCGATTAAAGTTATTTACTTGTATACATCAAGAGGTATGGACACAATTACAAAAAATATCTGAAAGAGATAAGTCACCGATATTAAGGTACACAATTATCGAAGCGTCTGAATAATTATGTTTATACTAAGTTTTAAAATAGACTTCAATTATAATCTTTTTTATGAAGTTAACGGTGATAACAGTTGAGTAACGCAAATTCTTAACTGTAGCAGTCATGTATAATTGCACAAAGGTACGTAAATGTTATATTTGGGTTTGACTTTAACATAATGTGTATAAACACGAACACGCCTGTTATATAATAATAGTTAATTTCGTAATTGTAGTGACAATATTAATTAAATTATCTTGTGAAACATTACAAATGTTTGTTAAGTTTATTACTACGTACTAAGACGATTTTGTCTAAAGGTTGTCTGTATTTTAAATTTTGTTTAACATTAGTTTCATCTTAATTAACATTCGGGTTTGTTTTTTTAGATATTTCATTAAAGTGACCAGATTTGTTTTAGTTTTTATGGTCATTATCATTAAGACCTTTTTTACTGCTGGTAGATTGTTAATGAATTCATACGGTTGTCCTATCTTAACATAATTTATGTATTACCTCCTCTGAATGAGAGGAAGTGTGTTGTAATCTACTACGCGGGCTCAGTGCAAGTTGCTTGATGTCACATGTTTTGACATCTAGCAACTTGCACTGCATGAGAGCAGTGGTGTTTAAATGATTATCAACAAAGTGTTACGTCTATCTGGGTGCCCACTCTTGATACATTTTTGATCGAAGATCGAGGCCGATACTAGTTCTACCATAGTTTCTATGTTCCGTCTTATTCATATTGATCATATTCAGATAGGTTGTCAGTCAGTCAGAGCTTAGCGGTTATTTTTTAGTTACCAATATGTAACTACAAATCTTTGTCTTTAATGACCAGGATACTTTTACAGATTTTTGCACAAAGAATAGACTATGTTTAAAAAAATAGGTACTCTAATGAAAGAAATAAATTCCAGGAATGCATCGAATATCAATAGAGTATTTTGGGCGTCATAAAAATATTAATTTCGTACCTTATTGGGGCTTACCTGCTATATGGAAATTGCCTTTAACTAACAAAATCTTTTGTCTTTTTTTCTGACCAGGTACTTTCTACAGATAAGCGTAGGACAAAGAATAAACAATTGAAGACTTAAGGTTTAGAACAAAGCTACTGTAATAAAAAATCAAATTCCACAAATGTCTCGAATTTGAATAGAGTATTTTGGGCGTCATAAAAATATTAATTTCGTACCTTATTGGGGCTTACCTGCTATATGCAAATTGCCTTTGACTAACAAAATCTTTTGTCTTTTTTTTCTGACCAGGTACTTTCTACAGATAAGCGTAGGACAAAGAATAAACAATTGAAGACTTAAGGTTTAGAACAAAGCTATTGTAATAAAAAATCAAATTCCACAAATGTCTCGAATTTGAATAGAGTATTATGTGCGTCGTAAAACTATTATTTCCGTACCTTTTTGGGGATTACCTATTTTACATATTTTAGTTACCTTTAATTACAAAAATTTGTCTTTACTGACTAGATTCTTTAGATTTCTACAGCACTCGCCATTTCTTGCTATATCTAAATGTTTATACTTTTATATTTGTTGGGATTTTCCGAGTAAAGAAGAAAACAAAATAATCGATTATTGTAATTATATTGTCTGATCATCAGATTCAAATCGGAAGTCGTAATATCAATGTCAGGTTCGACAGATTTCCTTGGTACGTCTGATTCTAGGTTATCTCCTAACGGAACAAAATTATTCAAATTATTTTTTTAAAACACTAATAAATCAATATTTAGATCTTTTATTGCTTGATTTGCTAACTGAATTCTAATTTTAACCAGTAACCTTGCAATTTTATCTCAACAGCAACATATGCAGTAGACTTCCTCTTACATCATAGCACCAAACTTGACCTAACTCTATATATTGCCTTATCAGATAATGTATTTAAATTATTGATCGAAACCACTACGGTGTACGATTCCCGTCAGGGCTGCTTTATTCAAAGCACTTCCTCATGAGTCCATCATCACCAAGTATATTATGGAATAAGTGTGGTATTTTTGTAAATATCTGCCTACGTGCCGATCGCACGTGGTAACTCCTTCAACCATTTACTAAGGTGAAATCGTCGGCACGTCATCGACAATCCTCGACGCTAATTTGTAAGATTGATGTTATTAAATGGGTCAGACTCATACGATAATCTATATGTAGTTACGTCTATGATTCGCTACGGTTATAACTTTCTAGTTCACTTATATGGTGCATCCTTTATTTTTAATGAGGTTAACTATAACAATGGATAGAAAAATGACATCAACAAAGACATTCCAGAGCTTTTTGTCATTATATTTCGGGGAATTTTTAAACAAAAGATTTTTTAACTACTAGCTGGAGGTTCATTAAGCTTTCTGTAAGTAATTGCTTTTTCCTTGAAGCAGTTTTTGAGTAGGTACTTAATCCTGCTTAAATATTTATAAATTCGCCTTCACTTAAAAGTCTACCAGTCTTGGTTTTTAGTTTAATTTCGTTAGAAAAAATAATACTACGTTCTGCCTTGGTGAATAACATAAATTATACTCTTTTCCTTTATTATTAAAAGTATAATTTGCGATCTAACGACTAAGCCTTTTTTAATTGACCATATGGGTTGCATGTGCATCCCGTTCGCCATATGATCATGGCCTGACACGCATGTTTCGTCTGGTCATATGACCTTGGTTCGAACCTAGTCAATTTTCTCGTTGTATAAATAAGTCTTATAATATTGACAGCCATGTCACAGTAAACAGGTCATGTAGATGAAATTCAAACCCGTACCGATAAAATAGAAGTAGGTCTGGACGTGAGGACATAGGGTCTCTGGTTTAAAAAATGGTTCTCGTCCTTCTCGGTAATTATAATTTTGTAACATTCTTCTGTGTGAATAAACTTATACTGCTTCAAATTTTTAATTATATGTATGTAGAGCTGGATAAATATTCCAACAGAGATATTTAAATTAATACATTATATCGAATTGATGAAATGATCGATTGAAATTCACAACACGCTAAAAACTACATCAAGCTTAAAAAAATAAAAGTATAAAACAAAAATAATAAAAGGTGAAACTTACATTCATCAATCCTTGAAGCCTCGGAAACATTTTTGTAGCTTATAAAAATCACAGCACTTCAACACAACACACTAGCAATAACACTCACTATTGCAAATAGAAAACTTGCAATAACACTACACGAAAAACTAGTAAAAAGTACAAAAGTTTGCCACTGCAAAGCAGGAAAAAATATCGGAGTTTGTCACTGCTTTATATAAAAGCCTGCGCACGAGTGGCTCCCTCAAGGGTTCACGAGTTTGTGAAGTCGATCCGCTCTGCAGTTCTCGCGTATGCTGCGATGATTCATACGTGTGTGCGTAGCTGAGTGGGGGCAGGTAATATTTGTTTACATGTTCACGCAAATGCAAGTTTTTTTTTAACAAAATAATGTTTAACTCTATTTAAGGCTCGTGGTTGGTCCTTAAGAGAATTTGGGAGGGTTTATTGAAAAGTTATTGGTTCTGAGCTAGGTGCATCGGTGCTGGTAGCAGATTAGCTGTTTATGTGTGTGTAACTTAATTTTTTTACTTGATGACTACTGCACAGAAAACGGGGTTTGAAAAAAATTATACTTTAAAGCTTCTTCTACGCTTTGAGTTTGCGTTAGAAAAAGTTTGCGTTAGAAAAAGCATTATAATTATGCTTTTTCTAACGCAAACTTTTACAATAAATTTAGCAATTAATAATGCTTTTAATTTCTTGAATGACGAATACAGTTTTATCAAGGGGTATTGTGTTACCCAGTACCCAGTAAGTGAGTTGTGGTGGTCAGAGAGGTATTCGCTCCAAGTGAAATAATATTACCTGCCTCCACTTAGATTGACAGCCAACCCAACAATCTAGGCAGATGAAGATTTCCCGAATTGCGAAATTATTTTTCAGTTTTCCCATCGTAATTAAAATATCCACGACGAATCGTTTATCTTGACATAACATGCACCGTCAAAACACTGAGGGCCTTTTCAAGCAAAAAGATATCAATAATAATTAATTTGTTAATGAGTAGGTACACATTGACAGCTGATAACGATAATAATATGTAAATATACACTTATGTTGTTTGACTATTATTGGAAAGACTCAACGTGACATACTTTCCTATCTAGAATATGAAGTAACTGCAATATGAATGAATCGGCTCGTTCTTATGACGTCATTATTATAATCATTCATCTAATACAGTCCATTTCTGGACATAATCTTCTTCTAATAATCGTCATAACAATCGGTTCTGTGCTTCTTTCTCCATTTGGTCCCTTGCGCTATTTCATGACCTTTAACTATCATACTGATTCTGATATTATCCAAAAAAAAGAACATTTGGTGTGTAGGTAATATTTTTTCCATCACACGTTTTATGGCGTCACTATTTCTTTCTGTTTTTTTTTTTATCTAGATATAAGTATGTACTAAAATTGCAAAGTTCTGCCACAATCTATCTACATAAATATCATTTGAACATATTGCGATTGCCGTGTCTACGTGACTATAGGCATCAACAGTGTATGTTTATTTATGTATTTCAATGTCAAGAGACCGCAGAATGCACCTAGGAAACCGAAATACTGGATACAAATATATATCTAATATGTAATTCTATTCAAATTCTCATACAAGTTCGAATGAAACATTTTCATGGATGATAAACATATTTGAAATAAGTACGTAACTGTATATAATGCTCACTGAAGAGAATTTTTGTGCATTTTCATTAAGTGCATCACTGCTTAACCCTTTGTTAATAACAGGCGCGATGTTATATTTGTCATATAAGTAAAGAAAGGTTGTGGGCCTAATGATTTGAAAAAGATAAGACTTGAAAGTTTAATAGATTTTTAGTATTTAATAGATATAAAAAATTAAAAAACCTAAAAGAGTCTTTAAAATCGCAAAAGAAAAGTCACTTCAAATTGTTTGCTCAGTATGCTTGAACAGAACATTAATATTCATTATTCTTGTCTGTACAACTTCCGCTGTTTTTAAGATCTTAGACCTTATAAAAAGTCCCTTAAAAGTAAGTAGTTTCTAAGACTAACTAGCCATTAGATATTCGCTGTGAAGTTTTTAGCTGTGGGACCATCATTATTTCATTAAATAGACCTAGCCTTTAATATAAATATAAATAGTGTAGGCTAGGCAATAACTGTCGCAACTAATTAGATCATTGACAGACAGCCTTTAGATTAATTTTCTTGTTACTTTTCTTACCATAAACTTCTATAATTGCTAACAAGCAACGATTATTGATGTCCACTGTGTGTTTACGATAAGTTTAGATCAGTGTGAACCTGTTTAGGATTTCTCATGAGGTTTTCTTTTATACGATCAATGATGAAGATTGAGTACGACTTTTTTGCAAATAGACTCAACGTGACATACTTTCGAAGAATGATAAATATAATAAGCCAAAATTGAAAGCGTTCGAAAGACTCTCAGCCACCACGTCAAGTTTTCTACTAGAATTAATGTTAAGACATTCACAGTAAGAAAACTTAAATGTTAACATAGATACGATTAGAAGCAATACAGAGAAATGAGTCAAAAATTTTACAGATCGGTTTTCGAGAGAAATCAGAAAAAGAGCAATAGGTAAAGGTCTGCGATTGATAGTAAAAAGAGGGAAAGCTCACGATCGACAAATTTAAAAGGGCCACAGCTGTAATGCAAAATAAACCATCCGGTGTTTGATATATGGACAAAATTTCTTGAAAAATACTGAATATAATTTGAAATTTGGAATCTGTAGTAACCTCGTCTATTTTAGTACCGATCATAAGACCTATATTACGTCGCCATTCATCTGTTTTTTCACATTTACCTACATTTACCCTATCAGCTGTTTACGATACCAATAATAACTTCCTCAATTCCAGACCATTGCATTTCTTACCGCAGAATTTTGCCTATCAGTTGTACGAATGAAGTTAGTCATAATATTATTGTGGTTTATAGCATCAATCTTTTCATTAAGTGAACATACATTTTATCTTCGACGTAACCTAAATTTGAATTCATGAAATTAGATAACATTAGATAGTTTTAGAACTCTGTCATTGTTTGCAATTATGAAGATAAAATATTGTATGCATATATGTATAGTGAGTGAGAAATTTTCTTTGGAATCCATTGTAGGTTCTTTGTGATAATGTTATCTAATATATAAAATTCTCGTGTCACGGTGTTCGGATTTAAACTCCTCCGAAACGGCTCGACCGATTTTGATGAAATTTTTTGTGCTTATCCGGTATCTATGAGAATCGGCCAACATTTATTTTTCATCCCCCTAAATGTTAGGGGTAGTCCACCCCTAATTTTTTTTTTTATTTATTAGACAAAATTTTTAATTTCTATTTTTTTATGATACACCATACAAAAATACATACAATCCCCAATTTTCACCCTTCTACGATCAACCCTTATTTTTTAATAGCCATTTTAGTAATTTAATCTATTATTTATATGGCAAAACAACGTTTGCCGGTCAGCTAGTTATACTATATTATCATGCATCTTTCAAAGGATGTCGTAATATCTGAGTAAGTTGTTTCTTCAGGTAGAATTGTGTTTTAGTAATTAGATCATGCTGCAGAAGTATTATATTGTTTTACTCGTGGATGCCATGCATCAGTACCATCAAATAACTTCTCAGTCGATAGTAGATTCGGGTCTTAGAAATGATTCTGTGTGTAATATATTAGCTTTTTTTTGCTAGTATATACGTAGTTTAGCTAAGGCAACCATTTCAATTTTAAATTCAAGAATTATAGTCTGTCTATAATTGACTTATAATTCATTGAAATAAAGTTGAAATGAAATTTTCAAAGAGAACTATAATTGTTTAAATTAAATATATATGGCCTTTTTTGTGTGTTTTTTAATTTGCTCTTTTATTACAAATTTTAACAAAATTCTGGTAAGTAGTTAGATAGATAACGCTTTTGTTCAGAGATTTCTTTTTTTTAAATTTCTTTTGTTTTCTGTAAGCAGTTTACTTTCGTCCATACAATAAGTACAATAATATACTGATAACATTGTGTGTGAAGTATTCAATTTAGAGTGTTTGGCTCAAAGCACTGACTTCAATAGCACTACCGAGAACCGCACTTAATCTTACAGGTGCTTAACCTGTAAGATTAAGTCATAAAATAATGTTATTGTCTTATTTTTATTGTTTCTCCAAATAATGGCGAGGTCGTTGCCCGGCAGGGGGATGATGCGGGCTAACAGTACGAGTTACATTAAAACGTTTTCAATACTATTTTTTTTTTTTATAATTTCATTCCGATGATTATGATCTTTACTTAATATTTTTTTTTTTGTTAATAAAGAAAATATTTGTTGATAAGCTATTGAAATCTTGTCCAATGCCCATTGTCTTTTTACGAAATAAATATGATTTGAAAGTAATGATTTCATACTACAGGGTCTTATTTATAAAAATTTATATATTTTTTAGGGTATGAATAAGACCCTACATATACCTACTATGAAATCATTATTTCTCAGTTATTATTTTTAACAATATAATTTCACAGTGTCACGATTTTTAATGTGAAATATGACAACGCGTTGTCATATTTCACACCGTGTACGTTCACGTAGGGGTGTTCTAAATCAAATGGGTGTATGTACTAGGTACATACAGTAATGACTTTTTTACTTTTATGCTAAATGTGAAAATAACGCAGACCTAGGTAGGTATTGTTAATATCAGATTATTTAGAAGACAAAAAAGCTTGGGACTGAGCTGCTCGCTCTGTTAAGCATTGTTATTAAGCAATATGCGTAATTATAACGTAAATTATTGTAAACATTGTCATTTTAATGTCTGGACTTGAAAAAGACGATGATCCCTGAGTTTGTTTCGGCTATTTCTTCTCAGAGGTAGTCAGTCAGGAAATGCCGGCTTCATCTAGTTTTAAAAAAAAACCATGATGTGTAAAAGTGATTGGTGATCCTACTTGCTTAATAAACGATTTCATTTCATTTTATCTACTTTTTTCTATATTGAAACTAGATTATTCCTTTACATATCTTGATCGGCTTTTAAACAACGCGTTGTTTTATATCCCAACACTTTAGTGTCATATTCTATTTGGAAAAAATACAACAGCATCCTAGAATAGGTGTTCCAAAAATGCATAATTTCGAAGATATTGTGTGGCCACGTAGCATTTACTAACTTTAAATACGAATCTTGAATAAAATGCTTTGTCTCTTTTTGATTTTTTTTTTATAAATATAAACTAGTGCTTGATCGCAATCCCGCCTTCTGGTAAGCATTGATGGTAAAGTGCGCTAGTTTATTAAGAGCCTAGCCACTCAAAAAAACTGAGTGAATAGGAAGGAAGACGTGAGCGAGGTGATGCAATGTTAAACCCAAGACCAACACGATCAACGATGCTGCGTCAGAGGGAGATTGATCTGGAGATCCTCCACGACCAAACTCCCGACACAACAACATTTGGCGCATCGTACCCGGCAAACGTCGCAATACAACTGCTCAGACCCGTCCTCCGTAAAGCTTCACCAGACATCATGCTTTTTCCCTACCTTGTCTTATATGTACCGCCGATAATAGTTATCGCCGATAATATATAATATATAGACACCTATCTATCACCCCCAGCGTATTAAGGTAACATTTTATGATACATAAAAATACTTGTGTAACCCGGTCATTGTACTTAATTATCTCTCTGATAATATAAATATCAGTCTATTGTGACTTAGATATTCATGATGTTACAGACATGTAACTTTATCAGCTTTTTACAAAAAGGCTCTTTTTACAAGGCTCCTTTAACTGTGGTTCCTCAGAAGACTACTGTAGGCCTAGTATGAGTTCTCAATACGAAACTCTATCGTCGATATCGAGCGTGTTCGACTCAGCGATTGGCCCGCTTCAAGGTCGTAGGTAAGAACTCTCAACCAATGAAAGCGCCAAACGCGCTCGTTATCGACGATTGAGTTTCGTATTGAAAACTTATACTAGGCCTACTGGCCACCAACGACTTCACTGGAACTGTGGGGCCAAAGTGGTAAGGAACGAATAATTTATGGGTCCTAGGTTCGAACCTAGACAGGCGCTTTACGTTGCGTAAATTATTTCATCACCACTCTCGAAAGTAATTATGATTGCTGAGTCAATACTCAGCAATCATAATTACTTTCGTGAACCAATGTTCTTTGTAAAAACAAGGCACCTACTTGCATAATGTCATTGCCAATGTTCAAATATAATAATTTACTATCAGTTAACGATAACTCTTAATAGCTATCGTTTACTAATATATAATCGTGTGATTATCTAAAAAACGCATTAAAGATCACGTTTGGCATCAAATTAACCTTAGTTATTACTATAAATATTGGCTAATTTGAGTTAATAGTATTATGATGGTAAATTTAATTTTAAGTAATGTTTAACTTAGCCATGCACAAGAATTTAATTAGTAAAATAAAAATGTTTACAATTAAAAAATTATTTAGATACTAATCCATTAACTAATATAATTCTAGTTCAAGTAAGGATGGTACATAGTAAACTTATAGAAACAGCCATGATTTTCCAACTTAAATTGTAAATTTAAAATATTAACAATAAAAAATTTAGATATTTACTAATCCATTAATTATCAAAAATAATTCTAGTTCATCATCATAATAATAATAATGTTTAACTATTTAATTCAATCAATAAATAAAATAATTCTAATTTATACTGATTAATACCTATAATTAATGTTACCATTCTTTTTGGTTATTCAAATGTAGCATATAAATTAGTCCAAAATTTTCTTTCTCCAACAGAAATGATGCCTGTAATGGATGGATGCCTGTAACATACGTGTGATACACTTGCACTGGTAATTTGCCCTGTTTATCATATCTTACCTTATCAGTTACCCTTCCATCTTTTATTGTGAACTGCGTGTATACAAATAATCGATATCTTCACAGTTTTTATATATCTATAGTTATTCGTTGAATACTTTTTTCTGCACGTTGGAATTTTGTTATAATTTACTTAGTATCTATTATATTTTAATGGGAAAGGAAAATATTCTCGGGGGTTAAGAACCGAGATAGAGTGCACAGTGTTATTCGCGTTAGAAGGAAACACAAATAGTTCAGATATTAACAGATATAATCATGGAGATAGACAACATTACAAGAGAGCCGCAGAATAATATTCGACATATTAGATTTTCTTGTCAACAACTTGACACGCTCTGCTTCATATTTCAAATAAATAAAAATATACTTTTTACAGCCAGACTTTGTATATGAAACCTCAACACGCCTCCTCAAATACAAAGTCTTTTATAAACATTAAATAAAATCAAAATTAAAAACGCACAGAACTTAATTAATCAAACAAACATATATCAACACATCATATAAGAAATCTTAACAAGGTTTAAGACCTATAGCATCAATAAATTTATAATGCTTAAGACAAGGTAGCGGTTTTGTCATTAAATCCGCTATCATATCTGTAGTGGGTACATGTCCCAAACTTATGCCAGTATTATCTCTTAGGACACCCCGAATAAAATGATACTTGATGTCGATATGTTTGCTCCTAGCATGGAACACTGGATCCTGTGCAAGGAAAATCGCAGATCTACTGTCGGCATTAAGGGATACAGAATTCCAGCAGCAGACTTTGAAGATACAATCCTTCCTTTATAGCTTCTGCAAGACTTACATACTCTGCCTCACAACTGGATGTTGCAACAGTACGCTGTTTGCGTGACATCCATGAAATACCAGCTCCACCTAGAATAAAAACGTATCCCGAAAATGACCGTCTATCTATTTGACAACCTCCCCAATCTGCATCACAATATCCCTTCACGCAATTACCAGCTTTTGTATACACCAGTCCATAATTTATAGTTTCTTTTAAGTAACGTAAGATACGTTTTTACGTAAGATAATTTTCTAAGAATCCAGAGAAAGAACACTGGATAGGGGCAGTGTTCTTTCTCTGGATTCTTAGAAAATTGCGCCAATTTATTTACAGGATGTACTATGTCTGGTCTTGTTGCTACACTCAAGTACATTAAAGAACCAATCAACTCACGATATGGCTACTTTTTCTCCTCTTTATTTGATTGTATACATCCCGCCTTATTATTTGTGCTACTGGTCTCCATTGGCGTTTTTATTGTATTCGCATCCAACATATTATATTTTTCAAGTAATTTTTTTACATAATTCTCTTGTGACTACCTTATTTCGTTGGCAGTCCGTCGGATGTCAATCCCTAAAACGTATTTTGTCTGACCATAATCTTTTAATTCGAACTCTTTTCTCAGTTCATTTTTAAAACGAGCTATGCGATCTCCTTTTTCAGACACCACTAGGATATCGTCCGTGAAGACTAAAACAAGTAAATGATATTTTCCCTGGTTTCTGAAATATAAACAGGTTTTGTTTAAACTATGCGTTAATCCCATTTCCTTTAGCTTCTTCTCAAGTCTAATATTCCATTGCCGACCCGCTTGCTTCAATCCGTATAAGGATTTTTTTAGCAAACATGCGTCGCCGCCAGCGTTCAAGCTTTTAAGCATTTCTTCAGCTCGTTTAACTACACAAGGATTCTCAAATTCTGTGTATTTCAACTTCATTAAAGATTCTTTCAGCAATTTGGGTATCCGCATATAAATTTTTTCGTCTAACCCATATAAGTAAGCTGTATTGATGTCCAGCTGATGAACCTCCAGATTCATTTCTACAGCCAGAGCCATTAGTAGTCTAACGCTATCGAGTCTTGCCACGGGCGCAAATGTTTTATCATAGACAACACTGAATCTTTGACTAAATCCTTGAGATACAAGTTTTGCCTTTTTCTTTGTTGACTTATCCACGTTTGTCTTAGTTGTCAAAACGTATCGACACCCTACAATATTTTTGTCTGGTGGCCTTTTGACGATCTCCCAAGTTCCTTTCTGTAGCATACTCCTTATTTCTGATAAAATAGCTTCTTTCCAAGCTGATCGTTCTTCCCCTTTAAGGGCCTCTTCCAGCGATATTTCAGCAGAACCGGCAAAATCAATACAGTCACTAAAAGTTTCTTCTCCAGCTTCAGTTTCTATTGACTGTTCTGGTTCTTCTTGTATTGGCTCTTCCACAGTATTATCCGGATGCTCCATTTCCACCGATTGATAAATTTTTCTGGGACGACCTACTCGGCCTGTATGTAGCACTCTGGGTCTTCCAGGACCTCTAGATATTACTACTCCTCTTGACTGAGCACAACGCGTTCTCAAGAAATTTTCTCCTTCTGGTTCCGGTTCCGATTCCAGTTCCGGGACCAATATCGGTTCCATCATACGTTCCGGTTCCATAAACCTTTCCGGTTCCATAGTCCGCTCCGGTTCCATAGTCCGCTCAGGTTCCCGGTGAAAACTGATATCGATGAACTTCTCATTGTCATCCATATTTTCAGTATCATTGATAATGCCCTTACCATTATGAAGCATTTTATTTCCAATTTCTTCAGTTTCGTAGAATTTTATATATCTAGAAATCACGAACTTCCTCTGTTCTGGTATCCACACCCTAAAACCTTTGGATGTTCTGGGGTACCCTACAAATATTCCTGGTATTCCACGAGCAGCGAACTTATCCTTGTTTGAATCCTTATTTAGTATAGATACTTTGGCACCAAACTTGCGTAGATAATGTATCTTTACTGATTTGTTGAACCATTTTTCATAAGGTATCTCTCCACCTAAACTTCTAGTAGGACAACGATTCCTTATATAGCATGCTGTGTCAACAGCTTCAGCCCAAAAACTCATAGGTAGATCACACTCCATAGCATACATCTAGCCATCTCAACTAGAGTTCGGTTCATCCTTTCAGCAATTCCATTTTGCTGTGGAGTCCGAGCTACAGTTAATCTCCTCGTGATACCTTCTTTTCGAAGAAAATCTTCAAAATCAGCATTACAGTTCTCACCGCCATTATCGGATTGAAAGTACTTGATTTTCGATCCTGTAATGTTTTCAGCATAACTCTTGTATAGTTTAAATGCTTTGAGAGCTTAATTTTTAGATTTCAGCATATAAATTTCGCACCAACGAGTACTATCATCTATAAAAGTTATGAAATACTTACCACCGGTCCATGATTCACATCTCATTGGACCGAATAAACAATCCGCAATTTCTCATTGCAGGGTCCATTTGACTCACTAAACGGTAAAGCAGTCATTTTACCTCTAGCACATACTTGACAGTCACGCACCAAACTAAAGTCGTTCGGGTTCACAGGCTCGCCCACCTTTTCCAAAAGTTTGACAACATCTTTTCCGTTCAGATGCCCTAAACGTTTATGCCAAGTTAGCACATTTAAATTACGATCAGTTACAGCATTTGCAGCTCAGTATTCTTCAACGCAATATAAATTACCGCGACGGTATGCTGTTAACCTGACTTTATTACTTTTATCAAGAACCCACGCAAAATCACGCGTAAATTTGACATCGCAACCATTATCAGTAATTTTGGCCACTGAAATCAGATTTGTTCTTAAATCCGGAACATAAAGAGTATCTTTAAACTCTACTGTACCTATGGAATTATCACCTAATGCCGACAGTCTAACTACACCTTTACCTCGGACCTCAGCGCCCATGTTAGTAGCCAATTTTAGTTTCTTCTAGGTTACCATAAAACTTTTGTACATCCTTGCATAAGTGGGACGTGCACGCAGAATCCAGTACCCATTGCTGGTTTAGACTATCAGCAATGTTATTGCCAAGATCTGAAACATTTAAAGAAGTTAGTTCCTCATCAACATCAACATTATAACTGAAATGTTTTGCTTTTGTTCGACATTCAGAAGCTTTATGTCCAGGACGATGACATCGATAACAGTTTAGTGAAACTCTCCTTTCAATTCCAGATTCCTGCTTTGATTGTTTCAATGCATGTTTGGTAGCAGGCATATTAGAACCATACTTCCCTACATTTGATCCGTTACTTGTACTCGGTTTAACAAGTTTTTTATTCTTTTGGGTGTACATAGCGCTGTCTTGTATTCGATTAGCATTTCTTAATTCGTATTCCTCCATTATCTTAACTTTTAGAATATCGGGCTTCGGTAAATCGTCTCTTGTTTCAATAGCACAACGAAAACTTGAAAAACTTGCTGGCAAACTATATAACAAGATAATTGACAATAGATCCTCATTTATTTTTACGTCCACATCCTCCAGTTTGTCAACCGCATCGAAAAATGTGCCCATCTCATCACGAATGTCTCCCGATTCGCTCATCTTGTGCAATAGTAGCCTTTTTAACAGTGTCGCCTTCTTGGCAGGTCCACACGAGGCGTAAATTGATTCCAGTTTCAGCCATACCTCTCTAGACGTGGTGCAACCGTGTATACAAATAATCGATATCTTCACAGTTTTTATATATCTATAGTTATTCGTTGAATACTTTTTTCTGCACGTTGGAATTTTGTTATAATTTACTTAGTATCTATTATATTTTAATGGGAAAGGAAAATATTCTCGGGGGTTAAGAACCGAGATAGAGTGCACAGTGTTATGCGCGTTAGAAGGAAACACAAATAGTTCAGATATTAACAGATATAATCATGGAGATAGAGAACATTACAAGAGAGCCGCAGAATAATATTCGACATATTAGATTTTCTTGTCAACAACTTGACACGCTCTGCTTCATATTTCAAATAAATAAAAATATACTTTTTACAGCCAGACTTTGTATATGAAACCTCAACAAATATACCCCATAATTTTCCTGGTATAGATTACATTTATTGGAATAAAAGTTAGAAAATTGCAACATTAAAAAAAACCCCGGTTGACTCAGGAAATTCTTATCATGAAATAAAACAATTTAGCATAAACGACTATTTTTTTATTTGTATTTCTGTTTCGAAAAAGTGGCTAAAATAATTTGGATATAATTCAGCTCTGGTCTTAGATTAGGACTTAAGATACATTTTATCCTCTTATTTACGGGAATAAGATGTTATGAAGATATAGATTATTCCTAGAAAGACTACTCACGGCAAAATTCAAAATTCATTGCTCAGAAAAATATTGCTTTAGCTTAACAGATTACAAGTCTATATCTTGTCAAATGTAGGCGGACCATGTCGCTGACATGGTTCTAACTAATATGTATTATAAATGTGAAAGTAAATCTGTCTGTCTCTCTGTCTGTTACGCTTTCCCGATTAAACCTTTCAACCGAGTTTGATGAAATTTGGCACATACAATCTTTAGACCCTGAGAAAGGACATAGGCTACCTTCTAATGAAAAACAAAATGATATTCCCGAGGGAAATCTAAAAAGCGCGATATAACCGAATACCTCGCGGGCGAAGCCGCAGGCGGAAAGCTAGTAACAATAGGTATAATTAGCATTTGTTAGAGATATGTTTATGAAAGAGAAATTATAGAATACTAGCTGACCGGCAAACGTTGTTTTGCCATATAAATAATAGATTAAATTACTAAAATGGCTATTAGAAAATAAGGGTTGATCGTAGAAGGGTGAAAATTGGGGATTGTATGTATTTTTGTATGTTGTATCATAAAAAAATAGAAATTAAAAATTTTGTCTAAAAAATTAAAAAAATATTTAGGGGTAGACTACCCCTAACATTTAGGGGGATGAAAAATAGATGTTGGCCGATTCTCATAGATACCGGATAAGCACAAAAAATTTCATGAAAATCGGTCGTGCCGTTTCGGAGGAGTTTAATGTCGAACACCGTGACACGAGAATTTTATATATTAGATAAGGTCAGCAGATAAGTAGGTATACGATAATTGTTTTATTTGTGCCTCCATTTTGGACCTAATTCTGGTACGCAGTAAAATAGATAACGCTTTTGTTCAGATATTTCGTTATTTGAAATTTCTTTTGTTTATTGTAAGCCGTTTATTTTCGTCCATACAATACAATTTACTGATAACATTGTGTGTCAGGTATTTTATTTGGGGTGTTCGGCTCAGAGCACTGACTTCAATAGCACTACCGCGAACCGCACTTAAGCACCTGTAAGATTAAGTCATAAAATAATGTTATTGTCTTATTTTTATTGTTTCTCCAAATAATAGCGAGGTGGTTGCCCGGCTAGGGGAAGATGCAAGCTAACAGTACATGTAAGAGTAAAACATTTTCAAGACCTATTTGCCAATCACGGTCTTGAACTTTGTGTTATTTTCTATAGTTTTAAAAATGTTTAATTTTTTTTTGTCAGTTATGTTTCTAGCACTCCATCTTTTGAGTTATGTCAATAAAAAGTCCTGACACTAACTCTATGGCATCGTCCTGATAGAACGTAGTCCTAATAGAACGCATGAAAAATATAGAATAAAATACTCTTTATTATGTAAATTACAGAACATAAATATAAAAACTCTTGACGAGAATATCTTGAAAAAATTAGAAAACGTCAGTAAATTGAACGAAACGGTAAAAACAAATCAACTGCACAATACAATCAACAGAATAATAAAATTTTGTCTTGAAACTTTTGCAAAGTACCTATTGTCTTAGTTCCGGATTATGTGTAGCCCAAAGGGATACCAGGAACCAATTTGGGCACTTCTTTCTTTAGATTTTTTTCCTGTGATTAGACAATAAGGCTTTGTAAAGAAGTCTTAAAGTGTTCTGACAAAACAATATTGACAAAATAATAAGGAAACCGGCTTTCAAAGTGACATAAAAGTTTATGAGTGACTTAAAAGTTATGACAAAGTAGCTGAAAAGTTCTTTGTATCTTTGGTCCTTGTATCGGCAGCTAAATATTAGCAGTATTTCCTTGGTGGTAGGCCATAACATCAGCCGCAGGCAGGAGTTACCACCTACCAGACAAAGTCTTGCCGCCAAACGATTCGTCGTATTTCGGCATGATGTCTGGTGAAGTCGTACGGAGGACGGGTCTGAGCAGTTGTGTTGCGATGTGTGCCGGGTACGATGCGCCAAATATTGTTGTGTTAGGAGTTTGGTTGTAGAGGGTCTTCAGATCAATCTCCCTCTGTCGCAGAATGGTTGGTCGTGTTGTTGGGTTTAACATTGCATCACCTCGCTCAACTGCCGTTTT
This sequence comes from Sesamia inferens, assembly GCA_037179545.1. Classification (NCBI taxonomy): domain Eukaryota; kingdom Metazoa; phylum Arthropoda; class Insecta; order Lepidoptera; family Noctuidae; genus Sesamia; species Sesamia inferens. Next base: position 3,047,577 of record CM073939.1, on the reverse strand, counting down.
CCTTCATATTCGGCCAGTTTTTTCGAGTAAATGTGAGGCTCTTAATAAACTGGCGCGCTTTACCGCGCGATTGCAAGCACTAGTATATAACAATAATAAAAAAAAAAATGTCGTCTAGGAAAGTGTTTCATACATTTTGAACAATTAAGAATTGTGGTGGCCTAGTGGTAACCACCGCGTCTTACAAATTGTAGGTCATAGTTTCGAATCCTATCAGTCACTTTCCCGCTGCTAGGCACAGGTCTCCTCTCATACAGAGAAGGGTTGAGCTTAATCACCACGCTTGCTCAATGCGGGTTGGCGATATCAGACTTATAAAGTCCAGGTTGCCTCAAGATGTTTTCCTTCACCTTCAGTCATTGGTGTCCAAGATATACTTAGAAAGTACATATAACTTTAGAAAAGTTATATTGGTACTTGCCTGACCTGACTCATACTTGAGGGGCTGGTGTTTTAACCACTAGGCCACCATGACTTCTATGATATGTGATGATACGTGTAGGTAATATTAAAACGTTGGTAGAAAAATCTTTTTTGAATAATACCCAGATCACAGAATGTAATAAGTTTTTCCGTCGATTCGTAATTTTCTTGGTCACTGCAAAAACCCCGGCTGACCGTCTGAGCCATGTGTCAGTTGGTGACATCTGTGTCATAATATTTTGTAGTTATGATATGAATGCCTACGTACTTTGGTATGGCTAAGTCTGTGACCTCGACCCTCAATTGGGTTCTGGAAAGCGCCGTCATGTTTTGCACATTAGCAATATTTTGTTAACTCTAAAATGATTTTGGTTACCAATTGTCGAGCAAACGAATTTGGAATTTCTATTTTTCATAATATAAATAATATTTTATTATTATTTATTTAACTATTATTTCTATATTTTATTTTATTAATGTGGTTTATTTAATAATTACCTATCAAGTGGTATCTACTCATTATCATATTTTCTTTTGTTAATTATGTATACAATGTAGTGGTCTATAATATTGCATTTATTAAGTACTAGCTTTCCGCCCGCGGCTTCGCTCGCGTGGAGATCGTTTATATCGCGCTTTTAGATTTCCCTCGTGAATATAATTTTTTTCCGGGGTAAAAAAGTACCCTGTTATTTATTCCGGACTTCTAACTTTAGGTCTGCAAAATTTCAAAACAATCGGCTTAGTAGTTACGGCGTGAAAGCGGAACAAACAAACTCAGTTTCCGATTTATAATATTAGGATATTTGGTGTACACATACAAATATTCCAGTAATCTCCCTTGGGAACTTGATGTTTTTTTAGGACCAAAAGTAGCCTATGTTACTCTCAATCTTTTCAACTAACTGTATGCCAAAAATCAGGTCGATTGATTGCTTAGCTACGGCGTGAAGGAAGGACAAACAAACAAACAAACACACTTTCACATTTATAATATTAGTATGGATTATCTTTCCTCGTTGTAACACATATTGTAACTGTTTATTGTCCCTTAATAAATAAAATAAAACGAAACGGTTACGAGTTTCGAAGCGTCTCTGTCACATGCATTCACATGTTTTGATGATTTTGCTACCAACCATGGCTTTGAAATTCAACTTCAATTCAAAAAACTTTAACACATTTATTAATCTCTTTTTCCAATACCATCTGAAACGCCTGGCAAGATTTGTGTTATGCTCAAAAATAGCATTGCTATGATAATTTTATCAGGAGCTTCTCTCTTATTACGATCAACATGTTTTCGAATGCTTTGGGCGCATATCTCAACTTAGGACTTATTTTATCAGCACCAATATGTACCAATTTGTTGGTACCGGGATCTCGCTTCTTTTTGTGAACAAACATTCAGAGGGAATGTTTAAAGGTTGATAGTAGCAGTGTCCTAGAGGTATCGGCCGCGACTTACAGTAGGTTCGAACCCTGTCAAGCGCTTTACTTTGTGTACATTATTTTACAACGACTGCATTTAAAGCAGTTAAGGAAAACCGACATGTCCTAGAGCCTGAGAAACTTCGAAGACATGTGTCATCTACCAACCCGCACTGGGCCAGCGTGGTAGATTATAGTCCTCGAGAGGAGGTCTATATCCCAACAGTGGGAACATTATAGGCTGATAATGTATACGAACATAAATGTACAAGTTGATGAATATAGTAACCCCTTAAGATTATCCATTGAATACCGAACAACTTGTATAAAGATAAAATCAGAGTTGATTGAACTCCAGTAAGTTCTGAACTTATAAGTTGTAGAATCTCGTTAAGTCGAAACCTAAAAATCTCGAAAAAATGTTTTGTTCCCTTTCCTTAAGTTGAAGCTCTCTATTAGTTGAAATAATAGTGAGTCCCTCCAAGCCATTTTGGTACATATTTTCCCTCCATAACTCGAAAAATTAAATTTTAGCTCTGTATTACAAATAAATCATTGCTACTGTGCAATGATTTATCTTACAACCTGTACAACTCGATTATTTGAGACTCATTACTTCTGTAGTTCAAATAAAAATAAGTTACCGACTTTGAATTCGCCGACAGTGTAAGTAACCCATTGTTTCGTAGAAAGCAATTTAAGAGTATACAATGAATAGAATTTCCACGAATTTATGACTTACGTTAACACGTGTTTACTTGCTTGTTGTCATGTGTTTAATTTTATTAGTTTTTATTTCAATTGAATTTTAGCGAAGCAATTCATTTGTTGTCGAGTGAAATACTGTCGGAAGTAGTTTGGTTCTACTGCAATACACATCAGTTTGTACAACAGTTTACAATTAAAATTTTTGGAAACACGAGTTCTGAGAAACTTAAGCTAAAAACTTTGACTCTCGCTGAAAAATTAGAAGTGCTCGAAGCTGTGAAGAACTGTCAAAAGAAGAAACATGTTGCCGCACACTTTGGCCTGCCAATGAGTACTTTGTCAGCAATAATAAAAAATTGATCAGACATCGTGAGAAAAATACAAAACGGTAACAATTTGTACCGCAAAAGACGACGAATTGCAGAATTTTCGGCTTTGAAGAATGCTTACTTAAATGTTTTGAGCAGTGTCGGAGCCAAAATATCAGTGTTAGTGAACCTGTGTTACAAGAAAAAGCTGAAATATACTGTAAATCATTGGGAATCGCTAATTTCAGGGCCAGTAATGGATAGCTAGAAAAGTTCAAAAGAAGACATGAACATGTTTTAAAAAAAATGTGGGTAATTTGTTACGGGTACGATGATGGAGTTATGACTGCTAGGACATTATCTGATGACGAAATTATATATTAGAAAACCGATACTAAAGATTTAGATTACTTAGAAGACTCGAATAATACTACAAGCGCTCCAAGGGTTTCCATCAAAGAGGCAAGAACCTCATTGAATATTTTAGGGATTTTTATAGAGCAAACCAGCAAACTTTTTTTCTTTGTGTATGCGAAACCTGAATATAGCTTGTTCAGAATAAGCAACTGAATCGATTCCAATAATTTTTAAACCATGTTATATTTTTTCTTACCATCAGGCGGGATTGCGGTCAAGCGCTAGTTTATATTTTAATAAAAAAAAAAGCCGTACGGAGGACGGGTCTGAGCAGTTGTGTTGCGATGTCTGGCGGGTACGATGCGCCAAATGTTGTTGTGTCAGGAGTTTGGTCGTGGAGAGTCTCCAGATCAATCTCCCTCTGGCGCAGCATCGTTGGTCGTGTTGGTCTTGGATTTAACATGGCATCACCTCGCTCAACTGCCGTCATTCTTCCTATTTTTAAGTTTTAAAAGTGAATAGGCTTAATAAACTAGTGCGCTTTACCATCAACGATTGCATCACTGCTTACCATCAGGCGGGATTGCAGTCAAGCACTAGTTTATAATTACAAAAAAAAATGAAAATTTCACATATTTTGCAGATGTGCCAATTTATTACTAGCTCAGCTATATACTTATATTCGAAACATCTGTATCATTTTCTTTATCAGATATGTGTTTTAGTTCGTCAGGGAATTCTATATGACGGGAATGTTTTTGCTCAAATAAAAACTTAATTTGAAGACCTACTGGAGTGAATGAAAATCGATACGTTTCGTGTAACATACGAGGCGCATTTATGATCTTCATATGGAATTTAATAACTACCTACGCATGTATTATTATTTTTTATTGTGTAAATATACACGTACGACTTTTAATATCCCGTTTCAGTATCCAACAAAGCCCACCCTAGTAATAAAAATGGATATTAAAATTTGTGCCTACTGTGATTTGAATCTGAGCAAGGTACCCGAACTAAACAAATTACTGAGCTTTATAAACGATGACAAATGTTGCATGTTGTGTTATTAATAACACGGACATTTTGTCTTCATAACGTCACAAAAAGTTATTATATTTGTAGGTAAGGTTTCCATTAGGAAGTCTGTTTGTCACGCAAGTCTAAAACTATCCAACGCGTTAGAATATTAAAATCAATGGTAGGGAACTAAATACGCGTCCACACCACCACCACACTTTCAATCAGAACCCAAAGGATTTTGAAATGATTTTGGGTGTTTTGGTAGTCTCTTCCCATGAGAAAAAAATGACTTTTCCACTGAACTTTAGAAGACTTTTCCAATGAAACCATCATTGGAAAAGTCATTACGATAGGAAAAATGTTTATTACTGTCACTGTCATCGATCCATAGACAACTGCTGTTTTGTCCGGCCTGTAGTATGGACACAGTATCGATAATATTTTATTTAATCGATTAAGAAAGTAAATCTGTTTTTATTTAATTGGTAAACGATTTAATAGTTAAAATAATTCAATATAATTTTTTCAACGCAGTTCTCGCCTGGCATAAAGCAGGATTCTTTTTTTTTAGATGTATAATCTATTCATATAACTCGATATTTCATTTAAGTAAGCGATTGTTTCGAGAATGCCTAACAATTTTTTTATACATATTTCTCAGGTTCTAGTTAGAAAAATGGACTTATTTTTTGTCTATTAGGATAAAAAATTATGACCATTTTTTGAGCTATATATCAACTAGCTACAGTAGGTCCCAGAAATTTTAATCTCCTTTACTAGTCAAATTGTGCCTTTTAATTAATAGCAGTAATGTTATTCACCTTCTAATTACCATCGCTAGCCACTTCTGAATATTAATTTTCACAAAGATGTGCGTGAACAGAAAATATCGTCTAGTAATTTCGTACGCCTGAATTAAACGGTTCAAAATATCAGTTGATTAAGTATTTATTAAAGCAAACAATTATTTAAAAATCATGAACGGTACCTAATAGCTAGACAGTTGAAATTTTCAGGGATTATGTATTTCTGTTGCCGCTAAAACAACTACTAAAAAAAAAAAAAAAAATGAAGTGGGGCTCCCATCATCATTATCAACTTTTTTATCGTCCCACTGCTGGGCACTGTCTCCTCTCATTCAGAGAAGCATTGAGCAATGGGGCTCCCATAGGTACAACAAACGTGTTTTTTTTTGCCATTTTTATGTATATTATATTAATAACGGAAATAGATAGACGCTTGAAATGTTCACAGAATAAATATTAAACATTTTTTTTCCGTTTTTAAAGATATTAATACGGAAAACTTAGTGCGCTAGTCCGACTCGCACTAGTCCGGTTTTACAATTTTGGTGCCGGCTTCCAATCTTACTTCATGCAGCTGATTATACCAGTAGGAATGGCACGTAAATTGTTCGTATATAAAGGTTGTGTTGTGTGTGTTGAATATCAATCCGTGGAGCTTAACCCGTGTGGTACCAGGCTTAGAATAGTATCAACCCATATTCTCCCGTGTGTATCGTAAGAGGCGACTAAGGGAAATCCAACCAGGAAAGTAGCAGCGCTTCTTCTGTGGCATATCAAAATTACTGCGATCCCCAACCCACCTTCCAAGCGTGGGGATTTTGGAAAACTCCCAAGGCAATGAAAGCCTTGGGGAAGGCCTTTGTCCAGCAGTGGACCTGTATAGGCTAAAGAAGAAGAAGGGGCTGGTTTTAATTAGCCACAAGCCCCTCTTAAATTCATTTTCTATTTTAAACTTGCCTGAAGTCTTCCGTAAAGTTCAATTCGTGTTGATGTCTAAATGAATTTTGTGACGACGGACATATTTTTACAAGTAAATTACCATTAAAAAAACATATTTTTTTAATTTCATTTTTATATATTTATAATATTTTGATTCGCCAAATAACTGAAAACATTTAAAACAGGGTAAATAATATTTATTATTTTAAGTTTAAATAAAATTTGTTTTGTTTTATTTTATTTTTTTTATTACTTACTTGAAAATTCAGCATTTCTCTAATTTCAAAATATAACATATTTCCAGATCTCAAAAAAGGCCCTCTAAGTACTAGTTCAAAGTGTCTATTCATAATTTTAGGAACTCAAAATGGATATTATGCGGGATTAAAATAAATAATATAAAGTGAAAAAAAAAAACAATACCAAATAACCCAAACTCAGATCTTCAAAAAGCACTTCACAGATTCTTTGCCAGCTTTTTTCGTTTGTCGTATTATCTACATACTTAATATATGCGGCTTTTCAAGTTAAGCAAGCAACTTCTAACCTCCACGGTCTTCTTTTTCTTCTCTTCTGTGTAGATGTAGATCCTTTGAAGTGTTACAAATCAACCATTAACGTATAGACTAATTTGCTTGTTTCAGGTGAAACGCTCAATAATGCTTAAAATGGCGGACGCGTGCGCCGACGCCTCGAAGCAGACCCGTTTCCACGAGATGCACGTCCAGAGACACAACAACGTCAGCATTCTGTACGCTGATATTGTGAACTTTACACCGCTGTCTGAGCGGCTCAGCGCTTCTGATCTGGTCAAGACGCTCAATGAACTGTTTGGACGGTTCGATCAGATTGCTCAGGTAAGTTTGAATGAAAAGAAATACCTGACATAAGTACGGACAGACCTGCTCATTACTAGCATGAAAGCATGCTTTTATTGAGCAAGTGCTCATTAGTAGCACGTGTGTCATGTAATGAGTATGCTTATTTAGGGCATGCTGAAAAATCAACCGACGCGCGACGTTTGATTTTCGAGCATGCCACCTAAGGCGCGGGTAGAAGGGGGTGTGTTCAGTTTGCTTCAAGCAAACATGCATTTTGGTAGCAAATGTGAACAGTTGTATGAGCATGCTATTTTTAAGCAAGCTAAAAGCACGCTTTTTGGGCACGTCCGTCCGTATCTTAAGGCGTTAAAAGTGGAGGTAATACTCATCTGCAGATATACAACAAAGTCAGCATTCTGCATGTAGACATTGTCAAATTCACACCGCTCTCTAACCGGCTCAGTGCTTTGGATCAAGGCAAGATCCTCAACGAACTGTTTGGTGATACGTTTCGATTTACGAGATTGAGAGAGAATCAGACTCACCATCATATTCAGCCCAAGTTTTTCCCACTGTTGGGCTTCCTCTTGATGCGAGGGAGTGGGCCGTAAACTACCACGTGAACTCAGTGCGTGTTATTAGATGCCACATGACTGTCATTGAAGTTTTTAACTCTCTGACAAGCTGTTTCCTCACGATGTTTTCTTTCACCGTTTTAGTACCTGACAGAGTTCGAACCTATGTAATCACTAGGATACCACTAGGCTACCACTGCTCTTCAGAATCAGAATGCTTTTCTTTAATTAAATGTCACTTCGGTTTCAATTTTAAAATATATTTTACTTAGTAATTAAGATTTCGAAAACTAAAGTTTTAATCGACTCGTTTTGCTGACTGTACAAAACATAACATGATACTACGAGATTTTAAACTTGATACCTACTTGTTGTTCTATCTCGATAATCCCTAGTGGATCAGACAGTGGTCTTACCAATGGACGACTTTGGTATTCTTTATTCCCTTATAGGCATCGTCCTAATAGAATGCGAATGCGCGATCATCGCGCGAGTCAGCGATGCGACAACCGTCTACTCGCATACAGGCGTCCTCCTAATTGGCAAAGTCACGAACATCACATTCGCATGGACACTCTGATTGAACCTGTGGAGGCATGAGGGACAGGGAGTAAAGTTCACTCATCCTCCATAGAAAAGGGAGGCTCCTCCGACGAGACGGGTGTTATGTTTGGCGGGCACTTGCCCAACTGTTAAAAATTGGGAAGTTGTATATACAATAGGTAAAGAAAACCCTGTCCGATCCGTGAAGGTATTGTTAAGGTATCGATAACTGATTCTACTAATGGATAGAAAGCTGGGTTAAACTTAAAAAAAAACATCCCCAAAAAATAAATAGTATTTCGCAAAAAAGAGGTAACTTAATACATGTGCGGTAAGCAACCCTTCCGCGGGTGGCGGGAGCAGGACACTCGGCACGTGGTCGCATCGCTATTCGCTCATAATAATACCGGTATTGTCACTTTTTTTAAAAAGTACCAATATTCGGGAAAGTAGGAATTAATTCGCGGGAAAAAAAAGATTATTTCAAAATGCATTAATATTGTGTCTATGATGATTACGTAAAATTTTATATCATATTTGGTCAAGTGTTTACCAAACCTTTGTTATCCTTATGGGTCGGACAAGGTTTTCTTTACATATTGTATAATATATGCTAGTTGCACGGTAAACTCTGATTGCGAGATGTAGAATTCGTGTGACGTCAGTATGACGCGTTGTTCCATGTGGCGTTTGTACACTACAAACCTCGCAACTTCGAGTCGCTAAAATTAAGTGGCACATTGCACGTAGAACCGATGGCCGATGGGGCAGTAAGGTTCTGAAGTGGCGGCCACGTACCGGAAGACGCAGCGCAAGGAGGCCCCCAACAAGGTGGACCGATGACCTGGTGAAGGGCGCGGGAAGCCGATGGATGCGGGCAGTACAAGACCGGTCGTCGTGGAAAGCCTTGCGGTAGGCCTTTGTCCAGCAGTGGGCATCTATAGGCTGAAGAAGAACTAATTAATCGTGTGAGCACATGAAAAGCTTAATAACGATCGTACGCATGGACACTCTGATGAAATCTGTATGTTTGAACTCATATTCGTGACGAACGTGCGATCGCGCTCGTGCCATTTTTGTCAATTAGTACGACGCCTTAGGACGACGCCATAAACATTTGAGACGCGCGACCGTATCGTGCGATAGTCAGTTAGGACATTTATTCGAGTTCAACATGTTTGATTGCGCTTTCGTACATGTTTAATTCACGCGAACCAGCGATGAACGCGCATTAGCGTTCTCTTAGGACGACGCCATAGAGTTAGTGTAAAGACTTTTTGTCGACACAACTCAAAAGATGGAGTGCTAAAATATAATTAACAAAAACAGCAAGCATTTCTAAAATTTCAGAAAATAACATAAAGCTCACGAGCGTAATTGGTAAAATAGGCACTGAGGATGTTTTACTGTAACTTGTACTGTTAGCCCGCATCATCCTCCTGCCGGGCAACAACCAATAAAACAATACAATAACATAATTTTATGACTTAATCTTACAAGTACTTAAGTGCCGTTCGCGGTTGGCGCTATTGAAGTCAGTGCTCTGAGCCGAATACCCCAAATAGAATACCTGACACACAATCTTATTACTAAGTACACTGTATTGTGTGTACGAAAGTAAAGGGCTCCTTTCCTTTTCTGAAATTTCTTTTGTTTATTGTTAATAAGAAACAGAAGAATATTCAAATAAGGAAATCTTTAAACAAAAGATGCCAATTGTCGGAAATGGCAGAATGAACAAATTCAAAGTAAAGTACCTTTATAAAAATAAGCTTTTATTCAAATGCTATAACAGAAAAAGTGAATTTTATTCTTAAACTTTTACTGGTAAAGAAAAATAAATAATTTTCAAACTATTGTAATTAAATGTGGGTACTTCAATTTTACAACAAGCTTTAATCTTCTATTATTTACCTAAAATTCTCCTCTCACAATGTTTTTCCTAGAACCCTTCCAAAACAGCTGAACTGATTTTATTGAAATTTCGTATAACATGTCTTCGTATTTCGTATCCGCCATGTTGCCTTAAGAGTGACATCACATTACTTTTCAAGTTTTTCATAGCCAGCCCGTTGAAACCCATAGCGTAGGAGTGCATTTAAAATACATAATAGGTCAGCCATTTCCTGATACTATCCCAAAAATAGAGGCTTATAAGAAAAAAAAAAACAATTTGTGAAAACATGCATTATTATTGCAGTAAATGGAACAAAAGTGTCGAACTTCCAAATATTAAGATTGCTTCAAAACTCACAAGAACAGAAGGGAACTTCAGAGAAAGAGAAACTTAGATGAAGTTAACCTTATACCTTTGCCAATATTTTACCTCAATATCCACAGAGAAGCTATTGACCTGAAACCAACGCTCTTTTATTAAAACTTACATAAATAAAAGAAGTAACTCGTTACAAAACTGACAGCAACGTTCCAATGAAGCTGCCCCGCAGTGCATCACAACTAGTGTTGCTACCTGACACGTTGGAAATTTATCGAGTTCCATGCATAAAGAATACAAGTGTTATGTTCTGATTAACTTGTCTATCTCGTTTAGTGCAACTACATACGTTTGATGTAACTGTTGGTTTTGATATTTTATGAAGCTGCAGGATTGATGAAAGTTTCCGAAAGCATCTTGAACTAAATAAATAAAGTACATACGTAGTTTATTTTCTGATAAAAAGGTTCATTCATACGAACAGGTACACATGTACAGGTCTCCCAAAGTGATAATGCGCATAGAAATCTTCGTCACTGTTCGGCAACGGTCGTATTCCCCGAGCGATATACACAACCGCTCCACTGCCAGTACCACTCTATATACATATCTTCTTCCGAACGCTCGGGGAATACGACTGTTGCCGAACAGTGACGAAGATTTCTATGCGCATTATCACTTTGGGAGACCTGTAATAGTAAGCAGACGACTAGTTCACATGTCTGCAGTATATCTGCCGCAACATGCTGGATATAAAGGCAATAAAATCTAATGATCGCAAAGACGGAGTTGGCGCCTTAAATTGATAGATCTGAATCTCTTGCCAGGTGTTTTGGTTGGTACGGACGACAGCAGGTCAAGCTACCCCAAACTGTCAGATATTCCCAATCAACCTTGAGCCTTAATGTTTTAGAGATAAAGTTGAAAATCTAATAAGGAAATCTGACAAATTGTAGTAGCTTGATGTGCTGTAGTGGGTAGCTGGTCGCCAGAACCAAGTCGACGGCAGATTGTGATCCATGCGCACCTCAGAGATGTCAGCACTTTGTGACTGGGTCCACGAGGACCTTTGCTTGCCAAGGCCGTGGGTTTTTTTGAAAGAGATACCGTGACCCCTGGCGCACAAGCAAATGAAGAAAAGCGGGTGGGTTTTAGTTAGTAAAAGTCTGACACCCTACCGCTCCTCCCAGAGCAGGAGAGGTCAATTGATAAATGTCCATCCATAACAAAAAAAGATGGTTACAGGTCTCCCAAAGCGATATAGCGTATAGAAATCTTCGTCACTGTTCGGCAACGGTCGTATTCCCCGAGCGTTCGGAAGACGATATGTATATAGAGTGGTTAAGTGCATAAAAAGTGGTTAAGTGCACCACAGTTGCCGAACACCGTTGCCGAACAGTGACGAAGATTTCTATGCGCATTATCACTTTGGGAGACCTGTAATTGTAATATGTTAGCGATGGTTCTTGACAGATCTTGCCAGATATAGGTGGACAGATTATGGAGGCTTTTTCCCAGCAGAGGACATTAATAGCTAATACGCGTTTCTTCTATGTTCTACGTAATCCTCATTTGTGGTACTCTCTTAGTAAGAACGAATTACGTCGTCATTCGTACTTGATCATAGCGAGTCATACGTTTATTGCGGTCTGCCCGGGCCTCAAGATCAATGTTTTTAATATCAGCTTTTTAAAATTAAAATAGGACTCTTTGTGATAACCTTTTTGATCACGCAATGAGAATTAACGCGTATTTGTACTTATAATACCGTTTTTAATCAAAACGCTTTCTACCTTCTCAATTTTATTTTTTGTTATATTGTCTCTTTTATTTCTGAGAACTTCTAATTAAGCATTATTTTGATTATCTAAGTTTAAAAAAAACCGGCCAAGTGCGAGTCGGACACGAAGGGTTCCGTACCATTATCTTGGAAAAAATGGCAAAAATATCACGTTTGTTGTATGGAAGCTTCCCTTCAATATTTATTTTATTTAAATTTAATTATTTATTTTTAATATATATCCAAATATTCTGTGAACATTTCAAGCGTATGTCTACTAAGTAGTCACTGCCTCTCAAGGTCAACTACGAGATGAATATAAAAAAAAAAAAAAGTCTGTCTATTTTGGTTATTAATATGGAGCAAAAACGGCAAAAAAATCACGTTTGTTGTATGGGAGCCCCCTTATATACTTTGTTTTTTTATTTTTAGTATTTGTTATTATAACATATATACATAAACTCTGAAATTTTTAACTGTCTAGCTATTACGGTTCATGAGATACAGCTTGGTGATAAATAGACGGACAGACGGACAGCGAAGTCTCATGAATAGGGTTCCGATTTACCTTTTAGGTACGGAATCCTAAAATAAAAAGAAATTAAAGTAAAATAATAAAAATCTGTGTCCGTAAGCCGGGAACTCTAAGCCTAATTTTTTTGGAAGTCTCTGAGGATAAACACAGGATCAATCATTAATAAAAAAAGGGTAAGCAGAGGTGTACACCAGCATACCCACATACATATAGAGGGTTACGTTAAATTTCATTCTATTGGGGGCGAGGTTATTAGTAACAACCGGACACAATCCAGACTTTGGATCTGCTACTGAGAAACACTCCATATAATTATGTAGATGAGGGTTCTAAAACTTTTGAGTAGATACCCGCTGTGTCTAAATATTATGTAGGAAACTTCGCTTTCAATTCTTTTATACTGCGTGCATCGAACGATTCGAACAATTTGCGGCGTTCTTCCTGTCTATTTATAATTTAAGTGTCTTCAAGGCTAGAGTGAATATAAACTAGTGCGCTTCACCATCAACAATTGCATCCCTACTTACCATCAGGCGGGATTGTGGTCAAGCACTAGTTTATAACATACTAGCGACCCGCCCCGGCTTCGCACGGGTGCATGTATTAGACGTATAAACCTTCCTCTTGATACACTCGTATCTATTTAAAAGAATCGTATCATAATCCGTTGCGTAGTTTTAATGATTTGGGCATACGAAAGCGACTTTGTTTTATACTACATTGCGGTCGCCCGCAGCTCCGCTCGCGTGGATGTCGGTTATAAAAAAAAATATCGCTGCAGAACGCCTACCCAGGGAAGACACGGTCAGAAAAATGATTCCCAAGTCAATCCACAGACACCGGCACTAACATCGACGACGCAGTCATTATTCGCAGGCTGCATAGATTGTCCTTATGAGTATGTTAAAGTTGTTAATGATGAAAATATTTGAATGTAATTAATACTAAGTTTTCACTTTTGCCAGTCCCGGAGTGAAACCCGTTGTTTCAGGATAGATAACTAAAGCGATTATTGTAGAGCTTCTCTATAAACAACAATTGGCGTAAAATTGAAGTAAAGTTCAAAAAATCCAAATATCTTACGGAAACCTATTTTTTTTTCCAAAATAAAATTTAGTCTATGTTACTCAGTGATAACGTAGCTTTCTAATGAAAAAGAATTATTAAAATCGGTCTAGTAGTTTTTATGTTTATTCGTTACATACAAAAATACAAATTTTCCTCTTTATAATATTATAGTGTAGAAGAAAAAAAAAATCGTGAAATGACGGATGCAAAATTTTAAATCAAAAAGTTGAAATATAAAATATATGTTCGTCACCGAAAACATTATATTTCATTCAATAATAAAGGAGCAAATCGCTTTTGAACCAGACTATTAGCCAGTAGCCCAGGCCAAGCTACCCGAAACTGCAAAATATTCTCAATCAACCTTGAGCCATAATGCTTTAAAGATAAAGTTGAAAATCTAATAAAGAAATTTGACAGATTGTTGTAGCTTGCTGTCGCCTGTACTTTTCTTAATATCCTATTATATCAGTTTTATAAAAGCGTGTTGTTAATGAACACACAACATGGCAACCAAAATATAGTCTATTCCAACTGGCCGAGGACGCAGCCCTTAAATTGAAAACAAGGCCAGACTACGACCAATGCCCGATATCATTAGTCAAGCGACAGATCCGTAGGGACACGCTTGACAAGTGGAATCGAAGATATAAATCCGAGGACACAGCTGGCATTACAAAATTATTCTTCCCGGATGCCATCGAAGCTTATGGTCAAATCAGAAACATAAAACCGACAGGACTACCGACTAAACAGGTTCAAGTGTAAGGAGAGCCCATCGTGTATATGCGACTCTGACAAACAAGAAACAGTAGTACACATTCTGACAGATTGCCCCGTTTACGGTCTGGAGAGGTACAATACTGAGCGAGAATTGGGAATACAGATAACGATGGCAAATTTTAATGTACTAATAAGGAATAAGGGCACTAGGGATAATTTTATTGGGTTTTGCATAAGAGTAGCCTCAACGAAAGGAAGAATTAAATGACGATGTGCTTAGTATTCATATTTGTATAACATTAGCATAATAAGAACACAGGTCGTTGAAAATGTCTGACACCTCTTGTAAGCCCAATGACCTAGTCTAAAATCTATGATATTACATTGTATTTGAGATGGATAGTGTAAGCTAACTTAAGATTACTATTGCAATTGCAATTGGTATTGTATTTGTTGTTAATTTGTATAATTATTACCTGGCCACTTTAGATTTAATGGAGAGGTGTGCGAAGAGGCTGATTGGTAACCCTGATTTAACTCAAGCCTAGAGCACAGGCGTATAGTAGCCAGCCTTTCGGTGTTCTATAGGATGCATTTTGGGGAGTGTGCAAGGGAATTGCATGATTTAATCCCCATCTCCGTTCCTCCATCGGAGGACCCGTCGTATGGCGAGTTTACACCCTTACGTTGTTAACACCACTACGATCCGGACGAAGCGTTACGCCTCCTCCTTTATACCGCGTACATCGAGGGACTGGAACAGTTTGCCAGCGGCGGTGTTTCCGTCGGACTACAATTTGAGTGTCTTCAAGGCTAGAGTGAATAGGCTCTTAATAAACTAGTGCGCTTTACCATCAACGACTGCGTCACTGCTTACCTACCATCAGGCGGGATTGCGGTCAAGCGCTAGTTTATAATTAAAAAAAAATGTATTGACTGTTACGAACGACTTTTACATTTAGATATTACATATATCCAAAATCATACGTACTAAATCCACAGTAACAGGTTACGCTTCAATGTCCCTGACATTCTGTGTGTTATCTAGAACAGTGAAAATTTCTCTTTCTTTGTAATATATACAATTTGGTGACATTCCCTTTGTGAGGTAAATAGGAATGGTGATAAGCCTCCGTAGGGTATTTGTCTTTTGCAAGCAATGTTATAAAGGCGTGATTTTTGCTTTATTCACTCCTGGGATATTGCTGCCAGAACTTGATTTTATTTTTTCTTGCTCTGTTTTTGGCGTTCGTTTAAGCAATTAATTGTTTTCATTCATAATACAATAATCACCCCTAAATATAATAACTTCTGTAATATTAAAGGCTTTTTCAATTCTCTGATAACTATTTTTTTTTATAACTTTGCGCCACACTAGGAATTTCTCCAGTATCTTGGGTGCGTTTACAAACATATAAAGTCACATACACATACTTGTTCCGTGCGGGAATCGAACCCGCGACACGCAGCCCAGCAGTCGATCGCTCAGGCACTATAACGCCTACATAAAACTTCATAGCTTTGAAGTTTTTGTACCTAGGAGTTACGCTATATTATTTTCAGTATTGTGCAGATATGAAAAGTTCCTAAATCTTTTTAATTACAAAATACAAATTTTCAGTTATTCAGCATTATATATTGCTAGGAATCATGTTTATACATGCGTTTACATTGCGGGGTCTTTTCCATATTTCAGTTTAGCCATGTCCTTTTATTAGTTATTTCATTAAAAAATTGTCAAACATCAATTTTATTGCTCGTATAAAAGATATTTAGCGTTGGGAACACCTCTGAATAGTATATCGGTTATTACAAGTTGTTATCAGTCTGTTAAAATCCAATCTAATCCAACTAATAAACGCGAACGTTTATATGCTTGGATTGTTTACCCTTTCAAATTTGGCACGCAGATGATTCAGAACCAAGATTTAAAAGTAGGATATTTTTATCTTGATATTTCCACGGGATCGAAGAATAAGCTGATGAAGCGACGGGGCGCACCTAGTCATAATATAAACCTATAGTAATATTTTGTAAGCATAAGCGTAATATTAGCACCAGGGCTGGATCAACATCATGTTTTTTTTTTTTTTTGTTTTTTATATTCCCACTACTGGGCACAGGTCTCCTCTCATACAGAGAAGGATTGAGCGTAATCACCACGCTTGCTCAATGCGGGTTGGCGATTTCAGACTTTAAGTCCGGGATATAGATATACTTAGAAAGTACTTATAACTTACAAACTTAGAAAACAAAACCAAAAATAAAACTCACGACTTCCAAAAATATTTTTCATTTTAATTACTTACACCTTATTGGTGCAGTTGCGAGGCTCACTTTTCTGCTATTATTTATTTTAATACATTTTATTTCATTCTTATCTGAGGTAGGTATGTATGCGTGTCTTTTAGA
Source organism: Sesamia inferens (assembly GCA_037179545.1). Taxonomy (NCBI): domain Eukaryota; kingdom Metazoa; phylum Arthropoda; class Insecta; order Lepidoptera; family Noctuidae; genus Sesamia; species Sesamia inferens. The sequence goes on along the minus strand of CM073939.1, from coordinate 3,030,907 downwards.
TCCTTATTACAGAACCTCACTCAAAACTCAAGCTTTACTTAAATCTCGTTTAAAGCTATTTGGTTGTAACTATGGTTTAAGTAAAGCTTAAATCTTGAGGAAGCTTCTGTAATACGGTCCTTAGTCTCTACTAAATAAATATAATTTCATTCTTTTTCTTTAAAAGAAAACATTCGGTATAAGTGTTCCTAGTGTTGCGCTGCGCTTTACAATCTAGTATTTGAGTTTTCTGCATTTTCTTATCCTTTGTCCGACACTGAATTCAATTTATCGCCATAGAGTGGCAGGCTGCGTCTCGGAAACACAATCGCCGTCGACCCCTACCGCTTCTGTGTGGTACAACAAATATTTAAACACGCTTTCATTTGATCTTGAGGATGCAATAGGTTGACGGAGCATGTATGTTGTTGGTTGTTTAATGTTCGAAATCTCGGTTCATACTTTGAACCGAGATTTCGAACACGAAAAAGATTGTGTGTTCCTTAGAAAGTAATTCATACAATCAATGTTCAATATGTCTACCAAAGAGTGAAGTAAGGTTTCCTTAGAATGTAATAATATTGTCGGAAATTGAAAAATACAAATATTGGAAATATATGGGGAGGACAGAAGCAATTACCTACAGAAAATAAGATTATTTTATTTCAAATAAACCTATCGAAACATTGCGAAAATATTCAGCAAAAATGTAAACAAAATATTTTGAACTAGCGGTCGCAAGCGACATCGTTCGTGTGGAGTTAGTTATACTCCGCTCCGATTGGTCGCTGCGTGATGTTATATAGCCTAAAGACTTCCTGGATTAATCAGCTATCCAACGCAAAAATTACAAGTTTTCAAATCGGACCAGTAGTTCCTGAGATTAGCGCGTTCAAAAGATATGTGGTACGTACTGTGTAGTACTGAACTTAGAATAGTACCAACCCATATCCTCCCGTGGGTGTCGTATGAGGCGTCTAATGGAACTCTCACCAGGGAAGGGGACAAACCCCCTCAACTTGGGCCTTGAGGCCTTTGTACAGCAGTGTTACGGGTTGTTGGAGCCCTCAAAAGTCCAACAATGGGTCTAGCTGTAATACTTTGATATCGTCTTCGATTTGTGGAGGTCAGACGGCAGTCGCTTCACGGAAAATATCGAAGCTTCGCCAAAATCAGCCAAAGAAACGCATTGGTACTGATAGTGTGTTACGTAATTACCTTGCAGGTTAAGTAACATTAGGCCCGGTTAGGATGTGGATAGGTGACCATCTTTATAAACTAAGACCCCTGCGTGCCTCTGGAAGGACGTTAAGCAGTTGGTTCCAACCCCTCATTCGTAGACCTTTGACAGTCGGTATAAGATGGTCGGTAGAAGCTCCGAAAGTCTGACATCCAGTATGGACTGAGTCGTCTGCCATTGGGGATCCACGATGTTAAATTTAATTTTAAAAAGCTCTGATTAAAACTAGATAGCACCGAAATTCAAGAGTGAGTGAAAAGAGGAGACTACACGGATCGATAGAATAAGAAATGAGTACTTAAGAGAAAGTCTGAAAGTGGCTTCGGTAACTGTGATACGGAATCATCATTATAATTCATCATTATCAACCTTTTTATCGTCCCACTGCTGGGCACAGGTCTCCTCTCATACAGAGAAGAATTGAGCGTAATCACCACGCTTGCTCAATGCGCGTTGGCGATTTCAGACTTTTAAGTCCAGGTTTCCTCAAGATGTTTTCCTTTACCTTGGTGTTCAAGATATACTGAGAAAGTACATATAATTTTAGAAACGTTACATTGGTACTTGCCTGACCTGGAATCGAACCCGCGCAGTCATACTTGAGAGGCTGGTTTTACCACTAGGCCACCACGTTGAAAGATATTCAAATTAATTGTCTAGGGCTTTGAGTTCAGGATCGAAAGTATTTGATGGAATGACGATTGGGTAGACATTTTATTCGACACTTTTGTTTGTAAGCTTCCACGTGGATTTTCGGTGAAAGGAGTATTCAAAATCAACATATATAATATCTGTCTAGCCTATGGATCAATAAAGGGTGAATCGGTGCGTAAATATGTCAAAGAATATTTGCCGATTACTACCTGAATTTTTCTTACCCAAAAGGTATAATTTGCATACATATCCCAAAGTTCGCTACGTGACTTCGAAATACGCGACGCCGAATAACGCAGCGTCGAAAGTTTGCAATAACGAATTATTTAATGTCGAAAGCACGTAGCAACGAACATCATTACAACGAATCATGGTACGGATGACAGCAGGTCAAGTTACCTGAAACTGTCAAATATTCCCAATCAACCTTGAGTCATAATGCTTTAGAGATAAAGTTGAAAATCTAATAAAGAAATCTGACAGATTGTAGTAGCTTGACGTGTTATCGTCTGTGCTATGAATATCATTACAACCAATTACGGGACCAGAAATGCACAATACAACAAAAAATTTCGCCTCAAACTATGCGACTTCACTTTTTGCAATTATATCGACCCCATATTGATCTAGTGCGATTCAGAGGCCTCCCTGCAATTTCACTAGTTCTTACGCCTTGACTTTGCTTTGCTTTTGTAGGTTTTATTTTGTAGTTAGACGCAATGAACTTCTCGCTACCATGTCTCAAATTGACGTTATTTCAAGTTAAACAAATACCAATTTTATTTCAATAATGATTAAGTCGATTTCGGTTTGAGTAGCACTATAGAAATGTTATAAAATTACTTGAAATTGTCGCGTAAACTGAAAATTATTTTGTAGGAATTAAGGTTATTTTTATGTTACTTTTTTTTATAAAAAAACGTCTTTCTACGCTGCGTCTTCGTCGTTGCCTTTGTATTTAACACTATTTCGAAAATAAAAAATATATTTTATTAAAATATGAACAAAATTATAATAGAAAGAAAATAAAGATTGAACATACGATTTTTTTTTTTTGTTTTGGTAGGGAAATTATCCAATGACTTCCCGCGTGGGGCGCTCGTGTTAGACTTTTACTGACCAAAACCCACCCGTGATCCTTCACTTGCCTGTGCGCCAGAGCCACGGTTTCTCTTTCAACCAACCCGCAACTCTGGCCTACTCATAGGTCTTCGTGGACCACATCACGATGTCCTGACATTTCGTAGAGGCACGCGTGAAACAACGGGTCGTCGACCAGGGCCTGCTCCTTACCGGGCGGCAAGCTGCTCACTGTTTGCCGCCCGCAAGCCACGAACGAATCCTTATTTTTTACGAATATAAACTTAACTACGATGAAAATACCTACAGTCTCCACTTCACTATAATAAGATGTAAGAGGTCATTGTACTCGCGAAAATAAACAACGTTTATACTGTTTGTGAAAACAATTTTAATTTCAATCATTCTATGTTGGAGAAAGCGGAGAAAACATGTTATCAAACCAAATAATAGACTACATATTTTGTTTTCGTTAGCTTGATAGACTAAAAAGGGCATAGATATTAGGTATTATAAGTACCATGTTGGAAATTTGAATGATATTAGAATTCATAAAAGATTTTTTACTTGCAATCGGCAAAGCAGATACCAAAGTTAAGAATGCATTTCAAAGAAAATTTTGATGTTTTTTCATTTTGGATTTCTACAATGAATATCCCAATTAGCCATTATATGAAATGAAATCGTTTATTAAGCAAGTAGGATCACTGATCACTTTTACACATCATGTTTTTTTTTTTTAAACTAGATGAAGCCGGCATTTCCTAACTGACTACCTCTGAGAAGAAATAGCCGAAACAAACTCAGGGACCATCGTCTTTTTCAAGTCCAGACATTAAAAATGAAAATGTGTATAATAATTTACGTTATAATTACGCATATTGCTTAATAACAATGCTTAACAGAGCGAGCAGCTCAGTCCCAAGCCTTTCTTTTTTATATACGAACAAATCACACAGATTGAGCTAGCCCCAAAGTAAGTTCGAGACTTGTGTTATGGGATACCAACTCAACGATACTATATTTTATAATAGATACATATATAGATAAACATCCAAGACCCAGGCCAATCAGGAAAAGATCGTTTTCCATCTCGACCTGGCCGGGGATCGAACCCGGGGCCTCCACGTCGCAGGCAGGCGTGTTGACCGCTGCGCCACGGAGACTAAACTGTCTTCTAAATAATCTGTGATTTTATAATACCCCTTTCTGCAAAGTTTGGCCTTTATATAATTTTTATATCGTTTAATAGGTAAGTTTCGAATGTCCATGAGAAGCTTGTTATAAAAGTGTATACACTGACCCATGAACGAGTTGCCTACTCTGTGGAGACGAGTGGGATGTGCAGCAAGATTGTGTTTGGTCCTGGTATTTATATTATGAATATCGCTTATTTTCTTAAAATTCGATATATTTTTATGCACATACATAAGATTTTCAAATATATATTTTGAAGCTACAGTCAGAATGTTCACCTCTCTGAATTTTCCTCTAAGAGAATCTCTAGGATCAAGGCTGTAAATGGCTCGAACAGCCCTTTTCTGTAAAACAAAGATGGTATTGATGTCCGCACAAGTTCCCCAGAGAAGAATCCCATAAGTCATAAAACTATGAAAATAACTAAAATAAATAATTCTGGCTGTATCCACATCAGTTATCTGTCTAACTTTCTTAACACAAAGGCGGCAGAACTGAGTCTACCCGACAGCTTCTCAATGTGAGGGCCCCATTTTAACTTAGCGTCAATAGTCAATCCAATATAGAATAATATACAGGGTGTATTTGCATCTATATATAAATCTTGGCGCGTAACGGCCAAATTTGGAACTAATTCCGCCATCTTGTTTTGCTAATACAATTTCTACGTAAATTTCTCTAATGCTTACAAATAACTTCTCAAAGTGAATGTCATTCAGGCTTCACTTTCCTCAATACGACGATAGGACGACAATTGTACAGAATATAAGATCAGACGACACACGTGACTCCTCTGACAGTAACTAAAACAGACTCCTAAAACTTCTCGTAGTGTGCTCTATGCTCAACTTCTGTTTCTTGTTTGTTTGTGTAAACTTTCAGCTCTTGTGTCCACTTCACAAATTTGTTAGAGTAATTTACTTGCGGGTTAGCGTAGTTTTGACTCTGTTGTTAAATAACTAGCTAACCCATGCCCACGTGGTTGGACAGTTAAGAATTTACTTGTGATGAAATCAGAGTACCTCCAAAAATTGTTTGGTTTTCCGGGTTCATGACACTCAGAAATAAAATTACTTTCTATTTCATTCGGTAAGGAGTTAGCTGAAGGTAAACAGGAAAACCATGAGGCTTCATTAACTGATTAAACGTAATAACACCTTTATTCGTTAGTCATGCTATGCCATCACATTTTTATCTATTTATATTTATTAGAACCCAGCGGATTAGCTTTCTAAAGTAGCAGTGGGCGGGGCACATAACTCGTAGAATCGATGGCCGATGAGACAGGAAGGCTCTTGAATGGCGACCACGTACCGGCAAGCACAGCGTCGCCCACCGACTAGATGGTCGGATGATCTGATTCTGATCGCAGAGAAGCGCTGGATGCAGGCCTGCGTCCAACCGTTCTTTTTGGAAATCCTTGGGGGAGGGCTATGTCCAGCAGTGGACTTCATGTGGCTGAGATGATAATGATGATGATGATAAGAACCACTAGTAGTTGATACAACACTTAAATGTGTAGTAACAATTATAAGTTCTAAGCTAGTTGCACAACATATCGAGGTAGCTACGGCGTGCAATTCTAAGAGAGCGATATGGACAGTGATAAATAAAATTACAGCTAACTAGAATGAATCCATTCTAAAGATATAATATTCTTTTTTGTTTACAAAATGCAAAATACTTAAATCTAATAAAATTAAAAGACAAACCGTAGTAAATAAAAAGGAAGAGGTGCAGCCTACTAATCAAGTTTAGCCAACTTCCTCCGGAACTGCAACAAAAAGTCAAAGTGTACGTCCACAGATTCACTGCATTTGTTAATAAGCGACAGAGGTAGGTGATGATTTACCGAACTCTGTGCGCCTAAAAGGGGCCGAGAGAGGTTGGTTGAACTGGTTTACGCGGATATCTCTGTAGCAATGCTACGCTCAGAGGGGGCGGCAAATACGAGTACACAGCCCACACCGACAGCAAAGTGACTTCCTTATTTTTCTGCAAAACATCAATAGTCACCCACAAGTCCTCGCACTCACTTTCCCATGACTTTATAGGCTTGGGGTTATATTTCTCTAAAACGGCCACCAGAACACCTCCGGCAGCTTTTAAATTATAAAATCTAGATGGAGCCCTGTCCCTTCTAAAGACGGTATATCTATTGTCGAATAATTCAGATAATAATAAAGATATTATCAATCAACCACGTTTCGGTTAAAATTATAATATCATAAAAACTACCGCAAAGGTTGCAATGAAAATCGTAGCTTTTAGTGCGAAGACCTCTTACATTCTGATAATAAATTGATAACGAATCGAATTTTAAAAGGCCTTGAATAAATGCATTGCAAAAATTTGATCACAAGAAAAAGAAAACTAATACAGAATAAAGAACACTATATAAACAGCAGCTAACACCCGAATACTGAAAAGCCACTCAAATCTCATTCTCACCTAAAGGCTACTTAAATTTAAGCATCCCTCAAATTTTAAGTGGTATACACAAACGTCACTCAAGCAATTGGATGCCGTGATCAAGCAAGCAGCGCTCAAATGTTTACGTCATGGCAACATTCTGCGAAAAAAATGATACTCAGCACGTTCTCAGTTACAATTTATTTTGGCTTACGTCTTGTATTCTTTTTACGCAGTGTTCTTTGAATAAATATTTTCTAAACTTATTAATTAGTTGAAATTTAACAGCTATTAGAAGTATAATTTGCATTATGATCTAAATTATTTATATTGAAATGAGATAAATATCAAAAGAAGACATCAGAAAATAATATTTACTTGCTAATATTGTTGTCGTTGATTGGAACGTTACAATTATCTTACGCGCGAATGTTGATGTTGAATCAAGTTCTAATTACTATAATTTAGTAAAAATCTTCAACCTTTTGGTGATTCCTTATTTAATAAGTTAATTGACGATGGAGGAAAAGAAGAAACGCGGAAGTAATTATACGCCTGCCGAAAAAGATATGCTGTTAGAACTCGTAAAGAAGTAAGTACCTAAATAAAGAATGAAAATAGAATCATTTAACCGCAACGTCCTGGTGCATGTCTTCCTCCCGAAATATCTACGTCCGATCCGCTGAGGACTTGCGTCAGGCGGAAACTAAGGAAGCCGTAGCGCAGAGGCGCAATTGGGACGAAGCAAAGTAGAGACTGCTTCGTCCCAATTGCGACGTGCCATCGAAGTTTTGTGTGATTCTCAGATCTTCAGTTTAAGTAATTTCAAACTGTGTCATGTTGTAAATAATATACAAAAACATTTAAATCAAATCATTTATTTGTTTGCAAACTTGGTTAAATTAGTATATAGATAGTTTTTTTTTTTTCATAAAAGTGCTCCATGTTTTACAGTCATTTTTTATAAATAACAATTTAGAAATAATAAAGATACAATATAAAAATTAAATATCCCATCATCTAAACTATAGTAAAAAAAAAAGTTATCTTAATACCTACATCAAATGATTAAATTATAGTTCACTAAAAATAGTTTGAAATACACAAAGAATATTTAAATGAAAGAATATAATATTTATTATTTTGAATTCCTTCCAGAAATCAAAATATTATTGAAAATAAGGAAACAAACGCTCACATGCTTTTAAAGAAGCGAGAAGTATGGAACACTATATGCCGGCAATATAATGCTGTCTCTGTGAGTGGCTGTAGAACCTGGCAACAGCTCCGTCACTTATATGAAAATATAAAACAGAGATCTAAAAAAAACATTGCCACAGCAAATGTAAGTTTGTTTTTGTGATATCTTGAAATTATCATTTACACAAGTGATTCTTTATTCACTTTATTTTTTTAGCGGTTGCAGTACTATGAGATCACCAAAGATATTAAAAAGAAGGCATCAATTGATAAGGTTTGTTTTGTTTAAATTAAATATTTCTAAAATTCAGGATATCTTCTAATTATAACTTTTATTTTTTATAGAAAGAAATTAATCGCACTGGTGGTGGAACCTACAAGAGTACACTCTCTGAGCAAGATGCTCAAATATTAGCCATGGCTGCTCCTCAGATTCAACCATTAGCTAACTACTATGATGATGCTGCATTATATTTTGGTTTGTGTAATAATTTATATCCTAATACATTTGACATCAACAAGCCATTACATTCTTGTTTATTTTATAGGTGATACAGAACCAGAACTCCTTACACAGTCCGATGTTTACACAGCAGAGCCAGATATTCACACCATTGGTACATTTTGTTTTTATTTTTGTGTTAATTTATTTATTGTTATAAATTCTACATACAGATTTTTTTTCCAGAAGACCAGGATGCAACCATGGCTTACATAACAAATAATACCAAACCTTGCACAGTCACATCAAATAGTATTACTGGTAAGTTTTTAATTATTGAATTAATTATTAAACTAATGTTACTATTAAAAAGCATCTCAATTGCTTGCCATTTCACAACATTGTTACATTTCTTTATTTTATACTTATTGTTGTGTATTCTATACTTACATACAGATTTTTTTCCAGAAGACCAGGATGCAACCGTGGCTTACATAACAAATAATACCAAACCTTGCACAGTCACATCAAATAGTATTACTGGTAAGTTTTTAATTATTGAATTAATTATTAAACTAATGTTACTATTAAAAAGCATCTCAATTGCTTGCCATTTCACAACATTGTTACATTTCTTTATTTTATACTTATTGTTGTGTATTCTACAGTATGTTACGAAAACCCTGTCCGACCCATAAGGATAATAGAGGTTAGGTAAACACATGACCAAATATAATATAAAATTTTACGTATTCGTCATAGTACCAATACAAATGAATTTTGAAATAATCTTTTTTTCCAACGAAATAATTCCAATTTCCCCGAAATTTGGTAATTTTTAAAAAGTGACAACACCGGTATTATTATGAGCGAATAGCGATGCGGCCACGTGCCGCGTGTCCTGCCGCCCGCCCCCCGCGGTCGGCAGGCGAAGGGTGGTCAACGCACATTTAATAAGTTACCTCCTTTTGCGAAATAATATTTATTTTTTTTAGGGGGATTTTTTTTTTAAGTAAAGCCCGGTTTTGTATGCATTAGTAGAATCAGTTATCGATACCTAACAACACCTTCACGGGTCGGACAGGGTTTTCGTAACATACTGTATACTTACATACAGATTTTTTTCCAGAAGACCAGGATGCAACCGTGGCTTACATAACAAATAATACCAAACCTTGCACAGTCACATCAAATAGTATTACTGGTAAGTTTTTAATTATTGAATTAATTATTAAACTAATGTTACTATTAAAAAGCATCTCAATTGCTTGCCATTTCACAACATTGTTACATTTCTTTATTTTATACTTATTGTTGTGTATTCTATACTTACATACAGATTTTTTTCCAGAAGACCAGGATGCAACCGTGGCTTACATAACAAATAATACCAAACCTTGCACAGTCACATCAAATAGTATTGCTGGTAAGTTTTTAATTATTGTATTAATTATTAAACTAATGTTACTATTAAAATGCATCTCAATTGCTTGCCATTTCACAACATTGGTACATTTTTTTATTTTATACTTATTGTTGTGTATTCTTTACTCACATACAGATTTTTTTCCAGACAACCAAGATGCAACAATGGCTTCCATAATGGACAATAGCAAACCAATTGAATCAAAAAGTATTGCTGGTAATAATTTTTTATTGTACTAATTATTAAATCAATTAATTTTACTATGAACAGCATCTTAATTGCTTGACAATTACCTTGATAGATGACCAGAGAGCTGCAACAGCCATACCCCGAGAAAAAAACAAACCTTCAACATCATACTCTGCTGGTAATTATGTAACATTATTGTCCTTTTTGCTAGTGATGTGAGATTTTCAATAATATTGTACTAAAACCATTTTTCAGGACGAATAAAACCATCACAAAATGGAATAAAACAACAATATTTTCGGACAAAACTCAAAAATGCAAAATTAGAAACAAAATACTGGATAAATAAAAACAAAATGGAAAATAATATATATAAAGCAAAAATGCAATTTTGGAAACGAAGACTGCAAAACTTGAAATAGTGAAATCTATATAATAATTTACACTAATATAACTATATTTAAGAGGTAAAATGTGTATTTATTAAATTAGTCCTTACTAAAAAGTTCTGATTGGTCTCAAGACCTACAATTTGTTGACCCAAGGATTCCTCCTCATAATAAGGTAAAGGGTCATCATCCTCCATAAATATATCCGACTGCAAGAGGGCAATATTATGTAGCACTGCACACGCTACTATGATTGGTGGAATGTTTTTTATTTTTAGCCCCATTCCAGTTTGTAGGCAAGGACATCTCTGATGCTTATTTGAGCCCGATTGTAAGCTTCTTCAGCAGCTGTTCTTGTGTGCAATAATGGGGTAAGTAGATAAGGTCGACATGGGTATCCACTGTCCCCAAGAATTACACCTGTGCCAAAATCCCCACGCTCTAATTGAGCACACAATGGTGAGTCATTAAATATTGTACTATCATGAACAGAACCTGGCCATCTTGCGATTACATTCCTTATCTTCAATCTTGCATCGCATACCAATTGAACATTTAATGAGAAATATCCTTTTCTGTTCCGATATATTTCAGATTGGGCACCTCCTGAAAAATAATAATAATTTATTTTACTGTGAGACAGTAATTACCTACTTTACTAGAGCCCTATATTTCAGTAGAAACATTTACACAACTTTAGGTTATATTATAAATGGTAATATTACAAAACTATTAATCAAGCATACAATTTGGGAACATAATAAATAAACTTCGTAAATACACACCTGGAGAATTTATTTTAATATGTGTACAGTCCACAGCTCCCACAACTCTTGGGAATCCTGCTATAGCAAAAAACTCATTTGCCACAACTGGATATTCTTCCTGTGTTGGCATATTTATATAATGAGACTTTAGGCTCGCTATTTTGGCGGTTACTTTATGCACTATTCGATGCACCGTGGGTTGTTCGACCTCAAAAATATCTCCTATTACGCGTTGGTAGCTACCAGTCGCATAATACCGTAGAGTAATTAGTATTTGGTCCACTGGTTGTATGGCTCGGTTTCTTTTTGTTAATGGTTTGATTGTGTTACCGAAAACTGAATCCAAATACAATACGGTATCTTTTGAGATGCGGAACCGTGAACGAAATTCCACGTCGTTGTACTTTAGAAAAGCATCCAGCTTCTTTTCATTTCTGCGCCTCACGGTTGGGCTTTCGTGATCCGAAAGTGAAGACAATGACGATAGAGACATTTTTACCACTGTTTACAAACTTTTTAACAACTTTTATTTGATTTGAGGGACCTCGCGACCACTCTCAGATCTAAGGGCTGCTCAAATCAGTTTGACATTTGATTTGACAGCTAAATAACGTTGAGTAGCGTTTCTGTATACGACTTTTTCACTGAGTGGTCTCTGAGCACAACTTAATTCAAGTTGCATTTATTTTTAACAGACGCTTAAAATTGACGTTTGTGTATACGAAATTGAAGGTTAGGAGCTGCTCAAAAGTTTAAGCGGGTCTCAAATATTTGAGTGGCTTTTCAGTATTCGGCCGTAAAATGATTACAGTTTCTCCAAACATTCTTGGAATTGCTTCTCCTCCGCTGTCTTGCGCACAAAAATCCGACCGTTGCGCACCCAGCTAAATCTATAGTCCTTTGGCTTTCAGCCTGGTTGCTACATGTAAAGACTTTATAGAGGGAGATAAATGCTCAGTAACGAAGACAGGTTTAATGGATCCAGTTATACCGAGATGAGATGTGTTTAACAATCATGACAAAATTTTCCGTCTTGGATTCTGGTACACATTTGGACTCTTAAATATAGCAACTTTATAATTATTTTAATAATGTGATTATATTATGTCTTAGCATAATTATCATCATCATCATCATCATTTCAACCGAAAGACGTCCACTGCTGGACATAGGTCAAGAATCTCCACGACGACCGGTCCTGGGCCTCCCGCATCCAGCGGTTTTCCGCGACTTTCACCAGGTCGTTGTTCCACTTTGTCGAGGGCCTACCCCTGCAAGATTATACCTAACGTTGCTAAGTTGAAGAGTACAATTGTGACGTAGCAGGGCAAGTGAAGTGAATGGTATTACGTTTCGTCGGTTAAGAGCGGACTCAAGTGGTGCTTTCTCTATACAAACGTATTCAACTGTTTTCTTCGTGAATAATGCTTTCAGAGCATTTTTTTTTTCTAGAATTTTATATAGTGATTATACGTGCCCCTATTTTTATTACGTACGTGCCACTATTTTACATTTGATTTCCGAAACTTAATTAATAAAAGAAATATGATACTTCAAAATCACGAAAAATAACCAATTTACACCGCGATGTTCAGACGACTATTAGACAAACGCGATAAGTATATGACAAAAACGAAAATAATAGAAGCATAGGTATGCTTTTCCTCTAAATTTTGATAAAAAAAATAATTGAGATCTATTGTGTATTGAAAAAGAAAACAGCGGAATACGAATCGTCTTTTGGTCAACGTTTTTGTATGTAAAATCAGCCTGAGCTACAACTGTCCTTTTCGTACTTTACCGGGAGAGGTTGGAAGCAGTGCGACGGCAACAGTTTCTTCAAGTGCCTATTTTCCAAATTCCTCGGCACTAGAGTCCCCTCTTAACTACGAGGAAAACCCCTATTTTATTTGTTTACCATTAACTAACCAAACATCTTATTATTATACATATTTTTTTCCTTCACTTGTTTTGCTAGTCCTTTGGAGGCAAGTGAAACTCTCTGAAATAGATGTATATTTTTTGGTTGAGCTATATCGTCTCCAGTTTTCCTTAAGTTAAGCTTTCTACAGCCAATTGGTTAGGTACGACACCAAATTGTCACGGTAACGTTTTTAGGGTTCCGTATTCAAAGGATAGAAACGGGATTCGTTTATTAAGATTCCACTGACTCTCTGTCACCGGATTGTATCTCATAAACCGCTATAGCTACACAGTTTTCACAGTTTATTCCTTCGTGGACGTGTTCTTTTGCCGGTATAACTAGCAAGAAATAACTTTTTTTTTTAATATTTATTAACTAGTGGAAAAGAACCAAAGTCACCGACATAGCTCTTTGAGTCGCTAAACTTAAATGGGCAGGGCACGTTGCTCGTAGAATCGATGGCCGATGGGGCAGTAAGGTTCTGGAGTGGCGGCCACGTACTTGAAGACGCAGCGTAGGGTGGCCCCCAAAAAGGTGGACCGGTGACCTGGTGAAGGTTGCGGGAAGCCGATGGATTCGGGCAGCATAAGACCGGTCATCGTGGAAAGCCTTGGGGGAGGCCTTTGTCCAGCAGTGGACATACACGTCTACCCGCACCTTTGACCGCAATCTCGCCTGATAGTAAGCAGTGATGCAATCGTTGTTGGTAAAGCGAGCTAGTTTATTAAGAGCCTATTCACTCAAAATATAAACTGAGTGAATAGGAAGGAAGACGGAATTTGAGAGAGGTGATGCAATATTAAACACAACGATTCTGCGCCAGAGGGAGATTGATCTGGAAACCCACCACGACCAAACTCCCGACACAAAAACATTTGGCGCATCGTACCCGGCACACATCGCAGCACAACTGCTCAGACCCGTCCTCCGGACAGCTTCACCAGACATCATGCCGAAACACGACGAATCGTTTGGCGGTAAGACTTTGTCTGGTGGGTAGTAACTTCTGCCGGCAGCCGATGTTATGGCCTACCACCAAAACAACTTTTTTTTTGTATCGATAATTATAAGAAATTCTTTGTGCGTGAATCTGACCCGGGAAGGTGGGTTTTTAAGCCTACCTCGGTAACACCGCCTGACTTGAAGTTCTCACTCTTAACCATTACTTAAATGAGTGTTCATACCATTTTCACCCACTGGCATAGCATCTATGAGCTATTTCCATAAGTTTCAGTCCAGTTATGAATAATTTTCCTATTACATCAAAATTTTACAAGCAGAAAATATTACCACAAAGGCATAAACATGTTCACTTCTATAAAGGTGCGGGTAGACGTGTATTAAGCTACGTTTTGTAAGAAAATGCATGTGGTTTTGTCCACTTCAATCCACTGAGAGACTACGCATGAATTGATATCATTTACATATTAGAAATGAGGAGGCCTGCAGAAGAACTAAAGTCACCGACATAGTTCTTCGTGTCCCTAAAATTAAGTGCAGTAAGCGAGGCACATTGCTCGTAAAACCGATGGCCGATGGGGCAGTATGGTTCTGGAGTGGCAGCCACGTACCGGAAGACGCAGCGTATGTAGGCTCCCAACAAGGTGGACCGGTGACCTGGTGAAGGTCGCGGGAAGCCGATGGATGCGGGCAGTACAAGACCGGTCATCGTGGAAAGCCTTGGGGGAGGAATTTGTCCAGCAGTGGACATCTATAGACTGAAGAAGAAGAAGAAGACAGATACATGCGTGGCTTGCTCGAATAGGCAATTGCATAGCTTGACGCTGTCCACATGGATATACGTTTCTACTGGAGTACACAAATATGACCCGCGACTATGTACAGTAAAAGTCAAAAGTGCATTACCTCTTTTGAACTTTATTACTCTAATAAGTGTCAAAAGTGGTACTCCGCTTTTGGACCCTTACTGTACCTATAGCGTGGCACGGAGTATGTGTGGAGGCATGATGAACAGGGAGTAAAATTCAATCATCCTCAATAGAAAAGGGAGGATCCTCCGAACAGACGGGTGTTATGTCTGGCGGGCACTTGCCCAACGGTTGATTTTGGGAAGTTGTATGTATGCTAGTTGCACGGTAAATTCTGCTTGCGAGATGTAGAATTCGTGTGATGTCAGTATGACGCATTGTTTGTTTGTGGTACCTCGTTTTGTAGGTACCGCTACATACGGAGAGGCTACGCACGTGTCACTTCAATCCACGGACATGAGCTTTAACAAGCTCGACACACGTGTGTATTCTAGACGCTCGTTGTAAAATAAATTAATACACACAGCTAAAATACACCCCGTGTTTGTGCACACCATGCTCCTCGGTGGACCCGCGCCTTTATCAACAAGTTTCAGCAAAGCCATGTAGACAATTTCAGTTATATTCAGCTCAGTTTGGACGTAAAGCTCTATTTGTAGTTGATGACGTATTTATGCAAACTACTGAGTTTTACGCTCGTAAAACTTAGTAGTTTGCATACATACGTAATCTGTGAGGCTTGCATATAAATCTATAGTTAATATTATATGTGAAGAAGCAAAATTTGTCTGTCTGTTTTGGTAACTAAGTAAAGATATCAGGCATTCGCGTTGTGACGCTCGTCCGGAGCGATCGGTTCTTTGGTTCGCTAATGATAGTTGTTTACGCGTTTCGCAAGTGAATAACATTGTTCGCACGATCCGGTTCGAACCGGCCGGCCACTGCGCATCGACTCAAGCAATATACGATGCACGGTACTTTTAACTACGCTAATGGATAACGACGCCAACGGATTGAGTAAGATGACAGATAATATTATGAATTCTGCGAGTAATCACTCGACTCACGAGAACGACATATTAGAGATGGATGAATGTCAGTCTGTAACATCAAAGGAAGAATTTACACAATTTTTAGTTGTAGAAAATATTTATGAAAGGGCCGAAAAAAGAGGCAGAGATGAGTTAGAAAGAGAATATTCAGAAGGGGAGTGGAAGGTTATTCAGAATAAGGATAAAAAAATGAAAGAAGGACAGGATAAAATAGAAATGTATATTACTGGTAAAGAAAAAATGCCCAAACAGTTTGCTTTAGCTAAATTATTCAAAGAATACGGTATTAAGAATATTGAGAGGGTAAAATATATAAATCCGTATAGAGTGCGCATTGATATCACAGATGAATTGAATGCATCAAAATTAGAGTCCTGTCGAGATTTGTTAGATAAGGGCTGGCGCATTCAAAAAGCCATGGAAAAGAGCTTCTCCTATGGAATAATTAGGGACGTAGACCTAGATATGTCTGAGGAAGATATACTAAGATCAATTTCGTGTCCTAGCCCTGCAGTGCTGACATCAATCATGCGCCTTAAGCGACGATCGACTGAGAAAGAAGGATGGTCTGCGTGTGAAACTGTTCGTCTTTGTCTCAAAGGTTCTTTTTTACCACCGCATGTGTATGTAGATAATTTGCGCATCAAAGTCGAACCGTTCATATTTTTGGTCTCGCAGTGTTCACGATGCTGGAAGTTTGGACACAAGATTAAAACATGTCCAGTTACCAAAATAGTATGTCCAAAATGTGGTGAGAATCACCCTAATTGCGAGACAGACGAATATAAATGCGTAAATTGCAAGGGAAATCATATGGCCCTGGATAGAAATTGCCCTGTCTATGTCAAAGAAAAACGCATCAGAGAGCTAATGACTGAGTTCAACTGCACGTTCCGTAAAGCTCTGACTATTTATGTTCCACCAGAACCTGATTTTCTACGGTCCTCCACGCCACTAGCTACTCTTTCACCCGCTACTCATGCATCCGTTGCTCATGCATCCGCTACCCATGCTCCCGCTTCTCAAATACCCACTGCTCAAACATTTGCTATGATAACTGCAGCAAGAACCACACGGCAGAAAGCTCAATCATCTTTTAGTAATAGCCCCAAAATGGTTCCTCAGAAAAATAAAAAACATACGACCACTACAACGAATCTAACGAAGCCGATAGTCAAAGAAAGTTGGGATAACCAGGAAAATCTACACGATTTGACCAACGAAAGCTTGGCAGGAGGATCTGAAGAGCAGAACATACCTGAACCTGAACCTGCACGAAAGAAAGATGTAAATTTTGACGAATTGTTTACAAGGTTGAAAGATATAGTATTTTTTAAAAATTATAGTTTGAAAGAAAAAATTCTGAGTGTCATAAAATGTTGTATCGAATGGTTAATTTTAGTAGTAGTAGATAACGTGACTGATTCTCCAATTTTAAAAAATATCATTAATTGTTTTAATGGCTGGGCACAATAAATTAATTAAATTAAATATTATGCAATGGAATGCCCAAAGTCTGAGACCTAAATTAACTGAATTTGAAAATATATTGTTAAGAGAAAAAATCCACATTGCTGCCATTAATGAAACATGGTTAAAACCCGATAGTAATCTAAATATAAGCAACTATAACATTTATCGTAAAGACAGAGGGGATACTTACGGGGGAGTTGCGATATTTACACATAAATCTATCAAATCAAACTCATTTTTTGTACAAGTAAATAATCCGGATATAGAAATTCTTTGCGTCAGATTGTTTAATTGCGATAAAATTGAAGATGTGATTTCATTGTATTGTCCTCCTACGGGGCGTACATGTCAAAGAGACTGGGAAGACATTTTTGCGACTGTCAATTCAAAATCTTTAATATTAGGCGATTTTAATGGCCATCATTATAACTGGTCTAATAGGACAAACACTAGGGGATTGCAAATTTTTGATGCATTAATAGACAGCTCTTTTGTTGTGTTAAATAATGGGCAATGTACGCGATTCAAGCTAGTTAATGGAAACCTACAGCAATCGGCCCCTGACATAAGTTTAATGACTTCAGATATTGCGCTGCGGTCTGACTGGATACCCTTAAATGAGAGTCTAGGTAGTGACCACATCATGATAAAAATTACATTTAATATAAACAGTCCGTTTATGAGAACTGTCAAAAGGAATTTCAAGAAGGCGGATTGGGGTAGTTATACAGATTTGCTAGACTCATTATTTTCTCAAATCAATTTACCGAGAGATCTTCAGGACGCGTATGACATATTTATCGATTATATTAACTTGGCAGCTAATTTACATATCCCCTATTTAAAAATTAATGAAAACCCTGAAAGTTGTTTTACCCCTAAACCTTATTGGACACCTAATCTTTCTAAAGTAGTAGCAGAGCGTCGCCTGGCCCTAAGAAAATTCCGTAGAAATCCCACCCCATATAACCTAAATATACTACAATCTAAAGTCAGTATTGCCCAAAAACTAATTCGGATAGAAAAAAATAAATGTTGGTCTGACTTCTGTACTTCATTAAATCACAAAGTCACATCTTCTGAACTATGGAGAAAAATGAAATGGTTCAAGGGCAAAACATCAAATCATCAATACATTGATGATGAAAAAGCTAATGACCTATTACATAGCCTCACCCCAGATTCAGTCCCCTATAGAAACCCAATTTTTCTTTCAAATAACCCAATTTTAGAAACTCCTATTGCTATGCACGAACTAAATAAATGTATACGCTCAAAGGATACTACCCCAGGATGTGATGAAATTTCTTATTCAATGATTAGCCATCTACCTATAAATGGAAAAATAATTTTACTGTCCTTATATAACCATTTTTTTTCCTCTAGTTTCGTTCCCAGGCAATGGCGAGATATTAGAATTATACCTATCCCGAAACCAGGGCGTGAACTGAACACTTTATCTTCAATCAGACCCATCTCTATGATATCCTGTATATGCAAAATTTTTCATAACATTCTACTCGACAGAATAGAGTGGTTTACAGAAAAAAATGAGTTGTTGTCAACTAATACTACAGGTTTCAGAAAATGCCGCTCAACACTTGATAACCTTACGACTCTGGTCTCAAGAATTCAGTCAGGTTTTTCACAGCGAATGACAACCGTAGCCTGTTTTATCGACATAGACAGCGCGTACAACAACGTTGACTTAATCAGTTTAGTAAAAGCTATGGATCGCGTTGGTATAGGTACTAAAATATGTTCTTATATATACAATTTCCTAAAAAGGAGAAACCTTAAAATCCGGGTCAAAAATTCTTATCTCACAAGGTGTACAAGTCGTGGTTTGGCTCAGGGCGACCCGCTATCGCCATTATTATTTAATATTATTACTATGAACGTATGTAAATCTATCAACAATGTATTTATCTCTCAATATGCCGACGACTTCGTTTTATACTATAGCTCTAAAAACCCAACAGAAATATCGCAAAAATTACAATTTTCCCTAGACGCATTATACAGTCATCTTCTTAATATGGGATTAGAAATATCGTCATCTAAAAGCAAAATCTGTATTTTTGAACGAACCTTCTTTAGAACTAATATAGACCTTAAAATAAATAAATCGTCTATAGAAATAAAAGATAATATAAAGTATTTAGGTTTGTGGTTGGACCGATCTTTGAGGTGGACCAAACAAATTAATGAATTAAAAGTAAAATCTCAAAAATTTTCAAATATCCTTAAAGTGTTAACTGGACCGGGATGGGGTGTACACCAAACCCATTTACGCCGTCTTTATATAGCAGTCATTCGTAGTCGTATGGATTATGCTAGTTTTTTGTATGGAAATAGTTGCAAAACGTCTTTAAAGAAATTAGAAATAGTCCAAAATCAATGCATGCGGGCCATCGGTGAGTTTGTGAAAAGTACCCCTATACACGTCATGGAGGCAGAGTTATACATTGAACCTCTTCACGTTCGGAGATATTACTTGGCTGGAAAATTTTGGCTTAAAGTTAAATCATTGCAAGGAAACGAAATAATTGATATTTTAGATACATTGAATGAACTCTGTCAAACATCATTTTGGAGTAACAAAACTAAACCACTACTTATTAAAATTCATAATCATTTTAAAGACATACCAGTTTATAGCAGTAAAGAACTAGAAATATTTTCTTTAAAAACATGGATTAGCAATGTGGATTTGAAAGACACTGTAAAACCACATATTGAGGGAGTAAACAAAGCAAAAAAGTCGTACCATGCCACCAACTTGAAACAACTGTGCTATGAATATGTATCCACTTACTTTACTAGTCATTACAAAGTATGTACCGACGGTTCTAAAAACACTGAAGGTGCAGCTGGGGCGGCTTTTCTGGACTTACAGACTAATAATTTCATGAAGTTTAAAATTGACACGCACATTTCAATAATGAACGTAGAATTAATAGCAATAGCTGAGGCTATTTCATATATTGGCTCTTTTCAGAATGGCAAATATGTTATTCTGACTGATTCTAAGAGCGCCATTCAACACTTGAGTCGGTGTACAAAAGGTATTCGTGGTGCACCTGCAGCATACTCAATCTTGAAAGATTTACACACTCTCAAATTAAAAAATATATTTGTGGTCATACAGTGGCTTCCTTCTCACGTCGGATTCAGGGGTAATGAGGAAGTGGATCAACTCGCTAAACAAGCAATAGTAGACGGTGTTCCTCTTAATTGTAAACCTTATTATCTGGATTTACTTCCTTTGGTAAGAAATCAATGCAGAACTAGTTGGAGGGAACATTTTGACGTAAGGTCGCTTAGTAAAGGTATATGGTACCGTACTATCCAGCCGCATTTGCCTCGTTTTCCCTGGTTCGATCATAGTTATATGGATAGAAATGAAGTGGGTATAGCACTACGGCTTCGCGCCGGACACATTCCGCTAAATAATTTTGGATTTCTTATGAAGAAAACGGCTTCACCAAATTGTACAGAATGCGGTGTCGTGGAAGACGCCTATCACATCATGGCGGAATGTGTTCGTAACGAAGCAGAGCGAGTTTGTTTTTGTATAAAAAATAAGTTAAACTTAAGGGATGTTGGATTGTGTAACATCATATTGGCGTCACCCTTTTCTGACACAGCCAGGGATTTGTATAAAATTGTTAAGTTGTGTTTGGATAGAAGAATGTAAGTATGTATATAGTTCTTTTTTTGTAATTTCGGGGGTGACATAATCGCAAGTGATCAAACCCCCTTGCAATAAATAAAGAATAAAAAAAAAAAAAAAAGTAAAGATATACAAAAAAAACGACTAATATACGAGTCGGACTTTAGAATTCCGTGTAAAAATCACGCCTGGTGTATTGGGGCACTTAAATATTTATGTATTTCCTTTTTTAACATTAATTGTTATAGTAGCAATAGATATCTATCATCTGTGAAAATTTAAAACGTAATGCGGACCTAAAAATCATAATATAACAAAAAAAAAAAAACACATTTGTTGTATGAGAACCTTACTCAAATATTTATTTTAATCTGTTTTTATTCTTTTTTGTTATAGTGGCAACACAAATACATCATATGTGAAAATTTTAAGTGTCTAACTACCACGCTTCATAAGTTAAGGTCTCGTTTTACATTTCGGTTACGGATCCCAAAAAACCACGTGACTTCATTAGCCGACTAAATTTAATACGTGTTTTATTCCGTTTTCATGCTACCTCACAGTTGTACTATTCAATTTAGCAAAGTTATGATTTGATCAATCCTTAGTAATGAAATCAATCTTAGGATCTCTTTGTCAATTTTAAAGAAATCGTTCTCTTTCATAACCCAATTCTTGACGAAGGCTATTGGCTACTTAATATCACGCTTCGACCTTCAAATGATGAAGGCTAACGAAGAGATAGCGCAGGCACGTGATGTCATGAAACGGGGAGGATCGAGAGACAATAAATTTTACACAGATAAAGTTCCGGGCAAAAGCTGGTGTACGATATTAATGCATGACTGATGTATGAAAACTTTGTCTGGAGATGTATATTGTTTATGAGATGTAAATTTGTGTATTGTTGTTAGTGAATATATGGCAAATATGAGCAGGGATGTTGATGTTTTAAGCCAGTTATATAATAAACTGAACATTGTCTCATTAAGTACCTACAAAATACGCTTAGGGGTAGGACCCCTGGTAGAAATGAAGATTAAAATGAAAATCGAAAATGGCAGTTAAGTACGGTTAAGACCGATCTTTAAAGCCTGGAGGCCAGGCGTAGGTTTTCCTTTGACCTGTCAAGAGCAGTGGTGATGAAATAATTCGTACAAAGTGCCTCGCTGGTCATTTCGTAATTCTACTCACTAACCTCACTGCTCAAAATAAACAAAACCGCATTATCACTAAGACCACAGACAAATTAGATTATATATTTTCTCGGTGGTAGGCCATAACTTCGGCTGCTGGCAGAAGTTACCAACCACCAGACAAAGTCTTGCCGCCAAGAGATTTGTCGTGTTCAGGCATGGTGTCTGGTAAAGCCGTACGGAAGACGGGTCTAAGCAGTTGTGTTGCGATGTGTGCCGAGTACGCTGCGCCAAATGTTGTGTCAGAGTTTGGTCGTGGAGAGTCTCCAGAACAATATCCCTCTGGCGCAGCATCGTTGATCGTGTCGTTGGGATCATCTCGCTCAACTGCCGTTGTACTTCCTATTACTCAGTTTTTTGAGTTACCTAATAAACTAGTGCGCTTTACCATCAACGATTGCATCACTACTTACCATCAGGCGGGATTGCAGTCAAGCACTAGTTTATAATAATATAAAAAAACTTAATAATTTTTTTTTTTCTACTGTTACGGACGACGCATGTAGCCGACAGCCGTCAACAAGTTGGCGGGTTGAACACCGCACTCAAATACTCAAGCGACACACTTATTTGACATTTAATAACTAACACGTCAAATTGGGCCTCAACTTTTCTCTATCCAAATACATATTTCTGTAAAGAAAATCAGAAAGCAATCACGTAGGTAGTACTTAATAACGTTCTCTGTTAAATATATTTGAAAAACACAAAACAATAACTTACATAGTAAGATATAAAACACACCTAGATTTAATGTGTTTCCCTATTATTTGTAGTAAAGAATAACGCGAATTCATTATATTAATCAAGGTACCGTTACCGTGTGCCAAATTTCATAAATATTGGTCCGCAGAAGAGGAGATCCACAGAAGAACCAAAATTATCGACATAGCTCTTCGAGTCGCTAAAATGAAGTGGCAGTGTGGTAGTGAGCGGGGCACATTGCTCGTAGAACCGATGGCCGATGGGCAGTAAGGTTCTGGAGTGGCGGCCACGTACCGGAAAACGTAGCGTAGGGAGGCCCCCAATAAGGTAGACCGATGACCTGGTGAAGGGCGCGGAAAGCCGGAGGATGCGGGCAGTATAAGACAGGTCATCGTGGAAAGTCTTGGGGAAGGCCTTTGTCCAGCAGTGGACCTCTATAGGCTGAAGATGAAGATGGAGATGCTAATTTTATGTCGCCCCGGGTTCGATCCCCGGCCAGGTCAAGATGGAAAACGACCTTTTCCTGATTGGCCTCGGTCTTGGATGTTTATCTATATATATATTTATTATAAATATAGTATCCTTGAGTTAGTACCTCACAACACAAGTCTCGAACTTACTTTGGGGCTAGCTGTGTGATTTGTCCGTATATATTTATATATTGTCCGCATATTTAATTCTTTGACTAATATAAGAAAAACCTGGTGTTCCTGAACGGTTCAATTTTTTTGCTCTTTTGAGGTTTTCTGTTCCCGTAACAGCCGCTTTTACACAGCCTATCGTGCTAGAAAAATATGATATTAATAAGAACTTTATTATCTCATTAAGAATTAATACCAATTCAGTTACTGGGAAACTAAATTTACATATAAAAAAATATTTGCGAGCGTACATAAAAAAATCGTCGTTAAAATTAATAATGAATAGGAACGTAGCTTTAAAAAAAGAGTAATTTATCAACTAAACACCAACTGAGCAAACACGGATCTAAAGTGAATTATATGTTTTCCTAGATATGTGGTATTCGTGGCAGTGTACTGACAATTAAAAGATTGTTTTTTTCCTTTTTTATTAGTATTTTTTTGCGAACACAACGACCGAAACCAAATGCACTTTTTTATTCATTTTTGATTATTATTGACACATTATGTAGCGTAGGTACATCATACACCCCCGATAAGGTGGACCGATGACCTTGTGGAGGTCACGGAAAACCGCTGGATGCGGGAGGCTCAGGGTCGGTCGTCGTGAAGATCCTTGGGGGGCTTATGTCCAGCAGTGGACGAAAAGATGATGATGATACGGCAAGTTGATTTTTAAAACAAGACATATTACGTTTCTTTTGTGTGTGTTATCGGAGGGCGTGTTACTAGGTAATTGGAGTTACGAATAGAATAATTAAAAGGGAATAAAGTTATTTGAACGTACCAACGTACCGTACAACCTGGTGAAGGTCGCGGGAAACCGCTGGATGCGGGAGGCGCCGGACCGGTCGTCGTGGAGATCCTTGGGGGAGGCCTATGTCAGCAGCCTGAAATGATGAAGATTAACGTACATTGCACAATGACCTCAGCAGAGCTTCCCAACAAGTGGGTCTAAAGATGAACATGGATAAGACGAAGATCATGTCGAACTCTCATGTCGCACCCACTCCAATTCTAGTTGGTTGCTCTGCACACGAAGTTGTCGACGAGTATATATACCTGGGACAAATAGTCCAACTAGGTAGGTTCAACTTCGAGAAAGAGGTGTCTCGTCGAATTCAGCTCGGCTAGGCAGTGTTGGGGAAGCTACGATACATCTTATCATCATCCAAGATACCACAGTGTCTCAAGACTAAAGTCTCTGACCAGTGTGTGTTGCTAGTGATGACTTACGGAACTGAAACGTGGTCGCTCACAATGGGCCTCATACGAAGGCTCAGAGTCACACAAAGGGCAATGGAAAGAGCTATGCTCGGAGTTTCTCTGCGTGATCAAATCAGAAATGAGGAGATCCGCAGAAGAACCAAAGTCACCGACATAGCTCTGCGAGTCGCTAAACTTAAGTGGCAGTGGGCAGGGCACATTGCTCGTAGAACCGATGGCCGATGGGGCAGTAAGGTTCTGGAGTGGCGGCCGCGTACTGGAAGACGCAGCGTAGGGAGGCCCCCAACAAGTTGAACCGATGACCTGGTGAAGGTCGCGGGAAGCCGATGGATGCGGGCAGCACAAGACCGGTCGGCGTGGAAAGCCTTGGGGGAGGCCTTTGTCCAGCAGTGGACATACATAGGCTGAAGAAGAGAAGAAGAAGAACGTACCAACCGTCTTTCAACGTTATCTTCCAATCTAACCATATACAGCAGAATTACAGCTATTTTACTTGGAGTGACTGCCTATGTGGAGCACCGGTGGCCTAATGGTGTTGGTGGCGCCTTATAAAGTGTACGTAAGTCGTACTCAAACACCATCAGGCGCATTACTTTGTGTAAATTATTTCACCACCACTGTTCTCACGTGAAGGAAAACATCGTGAAGAAACCGGCATGTCCTAGAGACAAAACTTTGAAGACATGTGACTTCTATTCATCATTATATCTAATATATAAAATTCTCGTGTCACGGTGTTCGACATTAAAGTCCTCCGAAACGGCTCGACCGATTTTCATGAAATTTTTTGTGCTTATCCGGTATCTATGAGAATCGGCCAACATCTATTTTTCATCCCCCTAAATGTTAGGGGTAGTCCACCCCTAATTTTTTTTTTTTAGACAAAAATTTTAATTTCGATTTTTTTATGATACAACATACAAAAATACATACAATCCCCAATTTTCACTCTTCTACGATCAACCCTTATTTTTTAATAGCCATTTTAGTAATTTAATCTATTATTTATATGGCAAAACAACGTTTGCCGGTCAGCTAGTATTCATATATCATGAACGGGTTACCGTGGTTTTCGGTTTTAGAAATATACATACCATCGCGGGGTTTTCTATAGACCTTTTCAATGTGTACAATACTTAGTACATTATTTTGATAAATCTTGTAGGGTTCCCGGTTCAGCATGAGTTTGCAATGTAATGACATCACACTAGAAACCTCAAAAATAATAGTTATTTTTCACTATTTAATGGATGTTATTATACATGTAAACCTTCCTCTTCAATCACTCTATCTATTAAAAAAACCGCATCAAAATACGTTGCTTAGTTTCAGAGATTTAAGATATGGCGACACAGAAAGCGACTTTGTTTTATACTAAGTAGTAATGTAGTGGCGTATTAATGGCATCGCGTCTTGAAAGAATCTGCTGTTAAAGAAGATTTGGACTGGGCTTATTAATATATTCAATAATATTTAATAACCACGTACACAACACGAGATTTTGTATCGTCCTTGTTAAAAAAATCTATCTATAGTAGCTCTTTTGCACTTCAAAATGGTTGACAGCCTCTTGCCACATATAGCTTTGAGAAACTCCGACGTAAATAAAATAAGTATTTCGTGGATAACGATATCGTTTAAATAAAAGACGCTCATTTGCTTTATGTAGTAGTAGGGCAAACGCTGTGACGTTATTTTGTAATGGCGGCACGTAAAACTGTCGGTTTGGCTATTTAAATTGTTACTTCCAAGATTGGAGGTATATATTTTACACTTGGTGCTTTTGCTTCTATATAAATAAAAATGAATAGTTGTTCGTAAGTCTGGTTAAAACTCGAGAACGGCTGGGCCGATTGAGCTGATTTTGGTTTTAAAATGTTTGTCGTAGTCCAGGGCAGGTCCAAACGGTGAGCAAATAAGGAAAAATTATTTAATAATAATGATGAATGAGCTTCATTGTTTCGACGTCTCCTCTACACTTTTCACTAGGGTAGCACACCCTGGTACCCTGCACCTCCAAAAAATAGGCAAAATAAAACTCACTCACAAGAGCAATGGGAGGCAGCCCGTGAAACGGCTCAGTTGGTAATGCCAAATCGTCGAGCAAATTTGAGAGATGAAGAGCTAAATAATTTACGAATCACACGAAGAAATTCATAATTTCTTTCACAAGGTGCTACAATGACAAATAAAGAAACATAGAATAATACCCCCCTTTGCTCTTTGGATGAAGCACTGAGTCCTATTAAGGTGGCGCTCTTCAAGTGCAATTTCTTGGTCTTCTTCAGTGCTTTCATTAGCAGTGTTTCAATTTACTCTTGCATTGCGGCTTTGTCGAGAAAGATTTGATCGTCTTATATTGATGATAAACGGCACAGCAATACAATATTAGAAAGGTTGAAGTTGGCTTTGTGGCTTTTTATTAGAAATTTTATACCGACAGAGGGTATTTATCATATTCCTTACTTTAAACGAATGCATCAACCGGTGAGACTTTTTTTAAAAGATGTACGGTCAATGGGACCAGGGCAGCACAAAAGTGTAGGAGAAGTCGAAACAATGAAGCTCATTCATCATTGTTATTAAATAATTTTTTCGATTGATACAAAACTCACCTACGAATTGGAGCCCTTACCACCTATACCAAGATGGTGGCGACCCTATAGCTCCGCCATCGCTGACCTCGTCAAATATATAGTTTAAAACTTAGTCGAAGTGGCTCAAGTGATTAATGGATCACTGCCAAGTTCGTTATCGATTACTGTCAACATGATAAAGCACATTGTATTTTATAAGCTATTACAAGAATGATATGCTATACATTTACCTTCGTATAAAACTAGAGGTATCTACAAACGCCACATGCGAACAACACCTCATACTGACGTCACATCAAATCTTGCATCTCACAAGCAGACTTTAACGTGCAAGTAACA
Source organism: Sesamia inferens (assembly GCA_037179545.1). Lineage (NCBI taxonomy): Eukaryota > Metazoa > Arthropoda > Insecta > Lepidoptera > Noctuidae > Sesamia > Sesamia inferens. Next base: position 3,003,333 of record CM073939.1, on the reverse strand, counting down.
TAATTATACAATATGTAAATAAAACCCCCTCCGACCCATAAGGACGATAAAGGTTAGGTAAACACATGACCAAATAAAATATGAAATTTTTAATAATCATCATAGTAACAATACTAATTAATTTTGAAATAATCTTTTTTTTTCAGCTAATTAACACCAACTTCCGCAAAATCGTGACGGAGCTCCGGATCTAAGCTCAAAGAAGAGAGCCTTTAACCGTGCTGCCAAGTCCTACAAAAAGGCGCTAAAGAAGGCTTGTTTCGACCGTATTACCCGTATTGGCAACAAGTTATCTGCGCAGCCTTCTGGTAGCAGATCTTTTTGGTCCCTTGCCAAATCGGTCGAGGCGAACTTCTGTCGGCCCACACTGCCTCCGCTGGTTAGGCCTGATGGAACACTGGCTCATACGGCGAGAGAGAAAGCAGGTCTCTTTACATCTCTCTTTGCCCATAATTCGCGTCTTGATACTGGCAGTGCTACTCCACCTATTTTACCCCACTGCGGCACTTCAATGCCTGAAGTTCCCATTTGGAACAAGGAGGTTCTGAGAGCACTGTGTCGTCTGGACGTGAATAAGGCTAGTGGTCCGGATGGTATCACCAGTACCAGTACCAGCGATTGTTCTAAAAGCATGTGCGCCCGAGTTGTCTCCTGTATTGACACGCTTGTATCGCCTCTCATTTGGGACTGGTATAGTGCCCAAGTCCTGGAAGCTTGCCAACGTGCAGCCCGCGCCCAAAAAGGGTAGTCGTGCCGATCCTACCAACTATCGGCCGATTTCGATCACCTCCATACTTTGCAAAATTATGGAGCGTGTATTGAACTCGCGCCTCTTGGCATACCTGGAAGGTAACGATCTCCTCAGTGACCGAGAGTACGGGTTTCGCCGCAATCGGTCAACTGGGGACCTACTAGTGTATGCCACTCACTTGTGGGGCGAGGCTCTCGAGCGAAATGGGGAAGCGATTGCTGTCTCCCTTGACGTCTCGAAGGCCTTCGACCGGGTATGGCACGCTGGCCTTTTGAGTAAGCTTCCAGTGTACGGCATTTCCCCTAGCCTAATTGGCTGGGTAAAAGACTTCCTGACTGAACGGTCCCTCCGAGTTGTTGTCGACGGATGCTAATCTGCTAATGCCGGTATTCCTCAGGGGTCTGTTCTCTCCGCAACTCTGTTTCTGCTGCATATTAACGATCTGCTGATGCCCGGTATCTATGGGTATGCAGATGACAGCACAGTTGTGGAGAGATACCTGCCGGATGCTTAGGCTAGTAGGGAATCAATCCGGTCCGAAAGAGAGGCCATGGTAGAGCGAACGAGTGTTGCACTTCAGGCAGTCTCCGAATGGGGCAATGCCAATCTTGTAGCATTCAATGCCGCCAAAACGCAGGCGTGTCTTTTCACCGCCAAAAGGAGCCCGTTCACCTTGGCTCCTACTTTTCGGAATGTATCCTTGGAGTGTACCGACCGCCTTCAGCTTTTGGGTGTTGAGATTTCCTCGAACCTAAACTTTGGGCGATTTATTGAGTCTGTAGCGGTACCTACAAACGCCACAAAATGAACGACGCGTCATACTGACGTCACACGAATTCTACATCTCGCAATCAGAGTTTACCGTGCAATTCGCATACATACAACTTGCCAATTTGAACCATTGGGCAAGTGCCCGCCAGACATAACACCCGTCTGGTTGGAGGATCCTCCCTTTTCTATGGAGGATGAGTGAACTTTACTCCCTGTTCCTCAAGCCTCCACATTGGTGACCCCGAGCATGAACGTCAGCGCAGCCTTCGTGCAACAACTTCAGCGTGACGTCATCATCATCACTCCCGAATGCTTCATCGACGAATCACCCAGCCAGCCAGCACCCACGGCAACAACGGGTATCCTGACCACAAGCATGCAGCGACCGCGCATCCCTGGTCATCACCCTCAGCCTCATCAGCAACCTCGGCACAGCACACTGCAATTTCGGCCGGTCAACAAGCAGAGCCCTCTCTCCTGGTCGACGCAGCAGCCAGCCTCAACCCGGCGCTGTACGACATCCGACGCACTGGAGTATAACGCAGCGCCACCACCCCGACTCACTGGGGAATCTTCAAAGACAGTTCCGACTCACCGTGAACTACGCGGCAACCGGTTCCGACTCACTGGAACCTCAGCTGGCCTAGCAAGAATCACAAGATACAAGACTCAGCCCACTATCGACCTCCGGTCTCCGGAGGGGAGTGATGTAGCGGTACCTACAAACGCCACAAAATGAACGACGCGTCATACTGACGTCACACGAATTCTACATCTCGCAATCAGAGTTTACCGTGCAATTCGCATACATACAACTTGCCAATTTGAACCATTGGGCAAGTGCCCGCCAGACATAACACCCGTCTGGTTGGAGGATCCTCCCTTTTCTATGGAGGATGAGTGAACTTTACTCCCTGTTCCTCAAGCCTCCACAAGTCCAAGGCCAAGGTGGCTGCCAGAAAACTTGGCGTTATCGCAAAGGTCCGGCAGTACTTCACACCAGGGCAGCTTCTAATGTTGTACAAAGCACAGGTCCGTTCGTGTGTGGAGTACTGCAGCCACATTTGGGCTGGTGCTGCTAAGTGTCACCTGCCCACTTGGGATTCAGTGGAGAGGCGTGCAAAGAGGCTGATTGGTGACCCTGATTTAACTCGAGTTGGTCTCCAAAGCCTAGAGCACAGGCGTAGAGTAACCAGCCTTTCGGTGTTCTATAGGATACATTTTGGGGAGTGTGCGAGGGAATTGCATGATTTAATTCCCCCATCTCCGTTCCACCATCGGACGACCCGTCGTATGGCGAGTTTCCACCCTTATGTTGTTAACACCTCTACGATCCGGACGAAGCGTTTCGCCTCCTCCTTTATACCGCGTACATCGAGGGACTGGAACAATCAATCTGGTACGGCGGCGGTGTTTCCGTCGGACTACAATTTGAATGTCTTCAAAGCTAGAGTGAATAGGCTCTTAATAAACTAGTGCGCTTTACCATCAACGATTGCGTCACTGCTTACCATTAGGCGGGATTACGGTCAAGCGCTGGTTTATAAATTAATAAAATAATAATAATTTGGTATTTTTTTAAAAACGTGCCAAACCATTTCGACAGTATTATTATGAGCGATGCGACCGCGTGTCGCCTGTCCTGCCCCCTTCACCCGCTCATGTATTGGCTACCGCACATATATTAACTTACCTCCTTTTGTGAAATTATATTTATTTTTTAGAAGGATTTTTGTTTTAAAGTTTAGCCGGTCTTTGTATCCATTAATAGAATCAGTTATCGATACGTAACAATACCATCACGGATCGGACAGGATTTTCTTTACATATTATATATACATAATTTATCGACATCAACCATTGAGAAAGTGCCTGCCAGACTCAACACCCGTCTGGACGGAGGATCCTCCCTTTATTAAGGAGGATCAAGGGACAAGGATGAATGAACTTTATGTACTGATACTCATACCTCTAAGTAACAATAATGCTTAGAAATATTTGTTTATTATCCACTGTCTTTGTCTAAAAATGTAATAATGGTTTGAAATCTAGTAGACAAAACTAAGGGTTAACTTTTAAAATCCTTTTAGTAGTATAATGTTTATTTCAGATCTGCAGTCATTTACTTAGAACGCTTAGCAGTAGGTACATTAGCTTAAATGTTTCGAACAAAGCTTTCTGCTATCTGCGTTAACACTAATGAACAAAGTCAATAAATATATTTGAAGGAAAAAATACTTAGAAATTAAAATTGTACTGCAGCTCTCTGCTACTGGCAAACGTAACGTAAAAATGCATAAAAAGTCGTTTCTAGTGAATGATGACTTTATGATCCTTACTCTGTTGATTTCTTTTCTACCAATTAATTTCATTGTGAATTTTACTTCCTCAAAAAACTTCATTACTTTGAGGTATTTAAATGGTTATTAGCAACAGTTATAAGAGTTGCTAATGAACATTCTGAATAATTTAAATAATTATGATATTTTTGATATATATGTTCTGTAATCTGTAATAATGCACCTGAATTATTTTGATTGTTAATCATTGTTTGTTATAATTTTTTGTTTTATATCTTGACTTATTGTTATTTGGTATTGTATTGACATTTCTTCTTTATTTATATGATATATTATTTATTAGACATTCTTATTAATATTTCAACAATTGTTACTGTATTATATGTTAAATTTTAAAGTATATTTATTAGGTATTATTTTATTTTGCCTCTATTGTATTATATCTTCGAGCCGATGAACTGCCAATGCTACGAGTATGTACACCATTGTTGTCGCATGCTTCAGGCCATAAATTGAATAGTTATAATTATTTTCAATGTTTAATGTTTGTGATATGGCAGTACTTTTTAAATAAATAAATAAATAAATTTATATGGTGTACATAATAAAGAATATTCTACATATTTCATAGTTCAGATTACATAATCATGGTAGATACAAGTAATCCGCCATATCCCTTAGTATATTAAAAAAAAAGTTATTTAGAAGGCTGACCTTGCTTATAAACCTATTGAAGTTTAGGCTAATTGCGTAGGACACTATCAGTGGCAATAGATTTTGACAATACTTACAATAACAATCATTACGTTATTAACGTTATTGAGCAGAGACATTTTCGAACACATAGATCAATGGATAAGCAATATGCTTCGAAATGATTGTGACTGAGAGTAATAATGTGTTATGCAATTAGGGTGCTGCTTTTATATTTGTTAACATTGCCCACTGTTGGGCAAAGACTTCACTACTCTTTGTCAATCTGAGAAAACTTTTGAAAGCAGTCTAGATCATGCCCCCATCTCCATCATCAGCTTTACTTTGTGCAAATTATTTCTCTATGTACTCCTCTCAAAATGGTACAAAATATCGTGAGGAATCGACCGTCTAGTAGAACCATTCACCACCCCACACTAGGCCCGCATGGCAGATTACCTTACGGCCTACTCACAGAGAGGGGGTCTGTTCCCAGCAGCGTGAATACCAAAGGTTCATTTGGGGTAACACTGGCTTTGTCATGACGTTCTCTTCCTGGAAGTGTAATATTTTATATTCAACTAGCGACCCGCCCTGGTTTCGCACGGTTGCAATGCTGATACTAAATACACTACAGAAAAACCGTGAACGTATAAAAAACAGCGGCCTGCCGCCGTCGCTCCTGCCGCCCCGGCTGGCCGCTCTTGCCCGCAATTTTTAAATCTATAATATCTTTGAAAATATCCATTTAAATAATTTACTGTAAAGGGCAATATACATATATTAAATCAACAATTTATTTAAGGTATTAAAAGGATTAATGGTGTATTGGTTAAAATCGCTTCGAAAATTAGCCGGTATTTGTCGTAAAAAGTAAATGTGAAAAAAAAATGTTATTGTAGGATATCCATAAGAGATAGACTTCTTAGTAGACCTTTTCAATGTGTACAATACTTAGTACATTATTTTGATAAATCTGGTAGGGTTCAACCTACGTTTCACTGCAAACGCGGAAAAAATATAATTATTTACGACATCATATTAGAAACTTCAAAAATAATAGTAGTTCTCCACAATTTAATGGATGTCATTATACACATAAACCTTCCTCTTTAATCACTTTATTTATTAAAAAAAGTGCATCAAACTCCGTTGCGGAGTTTTAATGATTTAATCATACAAAGGGACATAGGGAAAAAAGAAAGTTTTATAATATAGTGATATTTTTGTTATAGGAGAATCAGTGCATGCGCATCAAGATCCTGGGCGACTGCTACTACTGCGTGTCTGGTCTCCCGGTGTCCAGGCCCAACCATGCCTACAACTGCGTCAATATGGGCTTACAGATGATCGATGCTATAAGGTAACAAACTTTTGTTTATATTTTTCTGTTATTTTTGTCATGGTCTAGCAGTTTTTTTTATAATTATAAACTAGTGCTTGACAGCAATCCGACCTGTTGGTAAGCAGTGATGCAATTGTTGAAGGTAAAGCGTGCTAGTTTATTAAGAGTCTATTCACTCAAAAAAACTGAGTGGATAGGAAGGAAGACGGCAGTTGAGCGAAGTGATACAATGTTAAACCCCATAACACGACCAACGATGCTGCGCCTGAGGTAGATTGACCTGGAGACCCTCCACGACCAAAATCCCGACACAACAACGTTTGGCGCATCGTGCCCGGCACACATCGCAACACAACTAACTGCTCAGATCCTTCCTCCATACGGCTTCAACAGACGTCTTGCGCACACAACTTTGCGGCAAGACTTTGTCTGGTGGTTTAAGTAATTTTTTGTGACCTGCCTAAATGTCCTTTCTATGGTTCGTCGAATCGCTGACCTCCTTAAGTTTTGAGTTGAACTGCATGATTTCTGACAAGTGCGTACACTGACTGGACGAGTCCACTCAACTTGTATATTATTTCTTCAAAAGACTATCTCAGACATCGATCTTCATTGTCTTCATATGATTTGACTAGATGGTGTCTGGACTTTAAAAGAGACTAACCTGTAAGTTCTTTTCGGCCTAGCCTCTGCTGCTTCCACTTTTAAAATACAATTGACGTGTTTGTACTTACAAAATAAAATAAATTATCATTTAATAACTTCCTGCTGAGTAAGGTTTCCCAAGAAACTGCACTAATAGAAAACACACATGGACTCAGAAAAACTCGTAATTATGAGACTATGATCATTTATAAATTCTGCAGTAGAGTACTTATAGTTTTAAAAGTTAATCGAAAACCAGATTGTACATCATGAGGGAAGGAAAAAAATCTTTGTAACGTAGTTTTTGACAAAAAAAAACTCAAATAAAACAACATATATAGGCATTTTACACCCAATAAAAAAAATCAATGGTAGGTATGTTTCTTTTTTACTCTGTCACTTTTCAAGATTTCGACTTATACGTCTATCCTCATTTAACTAATACGAAAAATTTTAACTAATACGTTCCTTGTTGTCAGGTTTGTCCGCGAAGCCACTGGTTTCAACGTCGACATGCGCATAGGCATCCACACCGGTAACGTGTTGTGTGGCGTGCTCGGACTGCGCAAGTGGCAGTTCGATGTCTGGAGCGATGACGTCACTCTGGCCAATCACATGGAGTCGGGTGGTATTGCTGGGTAAGTATGTAGATGAATATAGTGAAAGCATAAGGCAAATTTGTTTTGTACTTAGGTCATGGGATCATGTTGACTTGTCTTTGTAGGCAACATATAAAGTTAACGTTCCTGAGAAATTGTTGTGGATTCTTTCTCTTGTGGATGTGCCAACATTTCATGAGTCATCTATTGTTTTGTTTAAAGAGTTTTGAGCTGGATTCTTGTTTTACATAACAACTCCTCGAGAGTATATTTTACATTTTTTTTAACGTTGTAGGAATTTCTCCTGTATCGTGGGTGCGTTTACCAACATATAACTCACACACACAAACATCCAGACCCGTAACAACTACTTGTAGGTCATACAAATATTTGTTCCGTGCTGGAATCGAACCCGCGACACGTAGCGCAGAAGTCAATAGCTTCACCACCGCGCTAACCGTGCAGCAATAATTGTTACGGAAGCGTAAAAATAGCGACTAGACCATCGATCACTTTTCACACTAGATTCACAATCAGCATAAAACATGGTTGACCTGAACAAGCGCTTATCGCAGCACGTGGGTGCTTCTTTCTTTTAGTACTTACTTTATAATTATGACTTTAATGCATGCGTTTAAGGTTGAGTTTGATTTAATGTCAGACTCGATCGTAAAAAATAATGGCTTTTTATACTGCTTTGTGATAAGAACTTTATACATTGCACTTAAGGCTAATTTTAAATTAATGTGTATTTATTTTGACTACTTTAGACTGCTTAATACTTGTCGCCATTCTTGATAAGAGTTTTGCTCGAGACGGTGCATCTAGTGTACCTATTAGATCGATGGACTAGACACGTAGATATTGTGTTATTTGCTACGACAGCAGACTGTGTAGCTGGGATGACATTACTACATAGTATGTTGCCTACGTCGTAGCGCATAATTGGGTTGTATCCTAAAAAATAATTTAATGTCCATCAGATAGATTTATAAAAAATATTGAATACGTATTTTTTGTTTTTCTTTCATTCAAGTACTTAGGAATATATATTGATTTGAAATGTCGCACGACGTCACGCCGTGGTACGAAATATACCACGGCGTGGCGTAATTAGCCCCCACTCCGTAACTTTAATACGCTATATCTCAGTAGTTTTTGGTAATTTCGACAAAATAAAAAATACGGGTCTTAATTTTTTTTACTATTTATAAGACGGACTAATTATTTTTTTGAGTTTTTCATACCTTGGATACATCCCTATTATCACATGGTCTACGAACACACTTTCATATTTTTTTAAAACCAAACCTACTCGCCTCGTATGTTTACTGCGATCTACGTGTTTTTTAAACAGTCATTTAGTTTCTAATTTCCAAGAGTTTCAGAAAAGTGGGATAAGAAAACGAATATCTTTCATTTCGGGATATACATAAAGCAGAGCAAAACATGGTACACTCCAGTTGTAATTGCATTAATACATCAACAACAAGCTGGCCTTTTCCTATGTTGAGATTTTTTTTTAATAATTATAAACTAGCGCTTGACCGCAATCCCGCCTGATGGTAAGCAGTGATGCGATCATTGATGGTAAAGCGCGCTAGTTTATTAAGAGCCTATTCTAAACCCAACATCATGACCAACGATGCTGCGCCAGAGGGAGATTAATCTGAAGATCCTCCACGACCAAACTCCCAGCACAAGAACATTAGGCGCATCGTACCCGGCACACATCGCAACACAACTGCTCAAACCTGTCCTCCGTACGGCTTCACCAAACATCATGCCGGAACACGACAAATCGTTTGGCGGCAAGGCTTTGTTTGGTGGGTGGTAACTTCTGCCGGCGGCCGATGTTATGGCCTACCACCGAGAAGGGTTGCTTCCATTAATCCATGTTCTGTTATGTATTCCCTTGAAACTCAGCAGATTTCTCCTCCATCATCGGACGATCCGTCGCGCGTCCTACCACGAGTTTCCACCAATACGTTGTTGACACCCACAACGATCCGAATGAAGCATTTCGCCTCTTCTTTTGTACCGCGTACATCGAGGGACTGGAAACATTTACTACTATTGGACTACAATTTAAGTGTCTTCAAGGCTAGAGTGAATAACTCTTAAAAAACTAGCGCGCTTTACCATCAACTATTGCATCACTACTTACCATCAGGCGGGATTACGGTGAAGCAGTAGTTTAAAATTTATATAGACGAAAGAAAAGGGACCAATTCCATTGTATCCCAAGCTTTAAACTATTTTCCATGCTCTTTTACTATGAACCACTGAATCCATTTAAGCTTTTACCGGCCCACAAACAAAGCCGGTTTGCTATATAATAAAATGGCAGCACTATTCACTAATTACGCTTTCAGAATATTTTTCTGCGTATTTCATCAATTCAACGAAGTTAGGGATGAGCAATGTAGTTTTGAAGGTGAATGTATTTTACAGGCGGAAAGTGGTATGTTTCGCTTGTTTGTTTAATTTACTAAAACCTAACTAATATGAAATATAAAATACTGAAACTTTAATGTATATTTTAAAATATAAATATTTATTGCAACTTGCACATTTACAACTCGCGCGAGTTATCTTTGCACCTATGCAATTTTATTGACACGTTATATGAACTCATATAACGTGTCAATAAGCTAATTCTGGATAAAGAACGCAAGCATTCTCTTGAGTTAATCAGAGCGACCAGCTATTCGTATCATTTAAATAGTCATTTACAGAATAATATGCCTTTGAAGAACAATTTGACGGCGATTTTCGAAGAGAAGAGGTTAATGTTTTTAATCAAATTCGATAAAAAAGGAATCGGTCTTTTGGCTCAACGTAACAGGTACGGAATCGTAATAGGGTTAGAGGCTAACCACTAATTTTGTTAGCACAGACATGCTAACAAAACACTAAAGTTAATGGTTTCAAACGACCAGCAAATATACCTATTAAACAACTACTAAACCAGCGAGTAAGATTTATAGCTCTAAAAAGTTGTAATGTTGAGGTCAGTATTCCATTTTATAAAACTTTAAATTAGGATAGTGACCTTTTTTTTGTAATACGTTGCCCCACACTAGCCACTCAAGCGTCCGGGCCAACAAAGTTGCCTAAAAATTTTTGGCGTTCAGGCAACCATGGTGGCCTTGCCGACATGTACACTTTAAACGAGTTTTTACTCATTATTTGCCCTACTCCACTGCTGGTCACAAGCATCCTTATAGTAAAACTTGCACAATTTTCAGACGAGTACACATCACCAAACCTACATTGCTACAGCTGGGAGGAAGATTTGACGTGGAACCAGGAGACGGTGCCTCGAGAGAGGGATACTTGGCTGATCATAAAGTGGAGACTTTCCTCATAGTGCCACCGAGGGTATGTTAAAATGTTTTTTTTTATGTATACTCATCGGTTTAAGTAAGCAACTAAAGGGAAAACGAACAAAAAAGTACTTGAATTATTTAACCGACTAAACGTAGGTAACATCAGTCACTTCTCATGCTACTTCACTTTTGTATTCTTCAATTTAACAACATTATTAACGAATTATAACGTTGCTGAATTTAACAACTGAATAGATAGAACTCCTATTCATCTTTTATCATTATACTAACGACTAAGCTCAACTTATTATGAATTTATACTGGCATTTTAATACCCCTAGCTCGTAACAACGGGCTAGGGGTATTAAAATCCGGTAAAGGGTTACGAAGTTTATTGGCAATGAAGGTACAGTCAATAGTGGACAATGACAAGCAGAACGTAGCTGATGTTGCACCGAAGTCTTCCCTTAGGTCCATGAAGTCCTTGCCGTACACGTACACAAAAACACTAAGAAGTCAACCGATGTAGTCCTCAAGGTTCTCGTTCAGTTGTCGCTGCAGATGTTCTCGATTATCGCTTTGTACATATCGCTGATTTTTTTTTAAATAAATTATAAACTAGCTCTTAACCGCAATCCCGCCTAATGGTAAGCAGTGATGTGATCGCTGATAGTAAAGCGCACTAGTTTATTAAGAGCCTATTGACTCTAGCCTTGAAGACACTCAAATTGTAGTCCGACGGAAACACCGCCGTTGGCAAATTGTGCCTCGATGTACACGGTATAAAAGAAGAGGCAAAACGCTTACATCCGATCGTTGTGGTGTCAACAACGTAAGAGTGTAAATTCGCAGTTCGACGGGTAGTCTAAAGATGGAACGAAGATGTGGGAATTAAATCATGCAATTCATTACAATAATAAATCAAACTCCAAAATGCTATAGAACACCGACAGTCTCGCTACTCTACACCTGTACTTCAGGCTTTGGAGACCGTTTTGAGCTTTACGAATATCTGAACTATCTCATGTAGTCCTAGCACGAAAATGGAACTGAAATTTATTTAGAACCATAAGGTGGAAAATCCACAAACGTACCAAAATATAAATACGAAATTAGTATTATTATAGCAAGAAAATCTCACCTTCCTATTCGACTTTATGCCTAAATCTGCCAGCTAGAATTTTTTCAAGCATAATGCTCAATGAGAAGATACGTTTGTTTATTTTGAATAATATGTCAAAATCAAAAGTTATTTATTTAGGCTGAGAATGATGGCTGAGAAGGATGAATATGAAACGCATAAAGACGTATCAGCTGAAGCGCCCAGTGTGATGTATCACAAATTTTATAGATGCATAATAGTTTTAGTTAACATATAGCTCCTTAATAGTAATATTAATTTATTACATAATGACGTAAATAAACATAAAAGTTTATGCCTTCAAGGCATTTCAAAAAGTGCCTGAAATCGACTCTATGCATGCGTATATTTCGTTGATGGAAAAAGATAAAAATATAGCGATCAGTTTCATAGAAAAAGAAAAAACGCCGTATTATCACAATAATAAAAACACATTGTGGTTGGATCTATACATACGACTGCTTCTAAGGTCGAGGATAATTTATATAGCGTTTAATTTCGAGTAAGTTCAGCTGGTACCTACAGATACTTCACTGGAGACGAGATTCTAGTAATTTGGATGTCGAAACTTCGTTCGTATTGCCTACCGCACATGTATTAAGTTACCCTTTTTCGAAATAATATAAATTTTTTAAGGGGATTTTTTTTTAATTTAGCCTGGCTTTGTAGGCATTAGTAGAATCAGTTATCGATACCTAACAATACCTTCACGGATCGGACAGGGTTTTCTTTACAAATTGTATATTACTAGGTGAGCGATATGATTTCATGGGTAAATGATTGTCTTTTACAATAACAGATTTTGTCAAATGACTTGGGTAAAAAAAAAACAGAATGCTTCTATTACTGTTGATGTTGGTCACATACCAAAAGTACCATTTTGAGATTGCTTTTCAATAAATCCTTATATACCAAAACAATGAAGATGATCTGGTGACACATGTCAATAAAAAATCCATTCAATTCATTACACGTCACGATAGATACCACGCGCCGTCGGACTGTCATGTCAAGATTGACGTTTTCATAACACACGAGAAATTTCTAGAAAACTGAAATGTTGGGCACTAGTTCTACCTCGCGTTTTTCCCCGCATGCGTTTCTATTTTTTTATAATAATTATAAACAAGTGCTTGATCGCAATCCCGCCCGATGGTAATCGTTGATAGTAAAGCGCGCTAGTTTAATAAGCCCATTCACTTAAAAAACTGAGTGAATAGGAAAGAAGACGGCAGTTGAGCGAGGTGATGCAATATTTAAACCCGAGGGAGATTGATCTGGAGACCCTCCACGACCAAACTCCCGCCACAACATTTGGCATACCCGGCACACATCGCATCACAACTGCTCAGACCCGTCCTTCGTACGGCTTCGTCGTAAATCGTTTAAAATGGGCAAGTTTCGAATGTCCATGGGAAAATGTATACATTGACCTATGAACGAGTTGCCTACTCTGTGGAGACGAGTGTGATGTGTAAATGAATATCGCTTATTTTCTTAAAATTCGATATGTTTTTATGTACATACATAAGATTTTCAAATACATTTTGTGAAGCTGCAGTCAGAATGTTCACCACTTTGATTTTTTCTCTAAGATAATCTCTAGGACCAAGGTTGTAAATGGCCCGAACAGCCCTTTTCTGTAAAACAAAGACGATATTGATGTCTGCACAAGTTCCCCAGAGAAGAATCCCATAAGTCATAAGACTGTGAAAATAACTAAAATGAACAATTCTGGCTGTATCTACATCAGTTATCTGTCTAATTTTCTTAACAGCGAAGACGGCAGAATTGAGTCTACCCGACAGTTTCTCAATGTGAGGACCCCATCGTAACTTGGCGTCAATATTTAATCCAAGAAAAACTGTCGACTCGACAGGGCTCAACTCTACTCCATTCGGTTCAACATTGGCACTTAGCTGCCTGACATTTGGTGTAGAAAATTTAATGAGTTACATTAAACCAATGGAAAACTATAGAAAGTTCATTGTTCACTTCGTCAAAATTTGTTAGCTGACGCTTGACTTTAAAAATAAGAGAAGTGTCATCCGCGAACAATACTATTTGTGATAAGGTAGGTCATTAATATAAATTAAAAACAAAAAAGGACCTAGAATTGAGCCCTGCGGAACGCCCATAGTGAAGAAAGACCAAAATAAACCGGCCAAGTGCGAGTCGGACTTGTACCTGAAGGATTCTGTGCCAATTGCAATTGCAATTGTAAAAATAAAAAGTGTTTTTGTTGATATATCAGCAACAATCATCTATGTCAATTTTAACTGTCTATCTAACACAGTTGTTTTTTTTATCATTATAACTAGTGCTCGACCTACCGTAATTCCGCCTGATGGTAAGCAATGATGAAATCTTTGATGGTAAAGCGCGCGGGTTTATTAAGAGAATATTCTAGCCTTGAAGACGTTTAAATTGTGGTCAGACGAAAACAGCGCTGGCAAATTGTTCCAGTCCCTCGATGTACGCGATATAAAAGAAGAGGCGAAACGCTTCGTTCGGAATATTGTGGTGTCAACAACGTAAGGGTGGATACTCGCCGTACGACGGGTCGTCCGATGATGGAGCGGAGATGGGGGAATAAGTCATGCAACTCCCTAGCACACTCTCCAAAATGCATCCTATAGAACACCGACAGGCTGGCTAGTCTTCGCCTGTGCTCCAGGCTTTGGCTTTGGTTCATGATATAAAGCCTGGTGACAAACAGTAAAGTCTTGTAATAGGATCCCGTTTTTACTCTTTGAATAGAGAACCTGAAAAATAATATTTAAAAAGCTATAAATTACAAAAGACAAAAAGACTAGGAAATCATTCATCAGTAACATCACTCAAATTAATGAACAAAAACCGACCAACTGCGTGTACCATTGATTAATGAAATTAAAGGATTTAAGTTATTTGTATGATAGATTACGCGGTAATAAGCAGTTTACGATTTAAAACAATTTTCTTTGCTAGATTTTATAGTAATGTACTACATCATATGTTTTTTTAGATTTTTCATTTATTTTCTTATTTTAGAAGTTAGAGGGGGGGGGGGCGCAAATTTTCCACTTTGGAAGCGTCTGTCATGTAAACTATTCGGTTTGGAAAAAAAAAACGAGTGTGCTTATGACCAGACGACTGAAGTGAAACTTCTTTCGCACCATCTGTATGTATATATATATATATATATATGTGTGTACAATATATACATGTATACACATATAAGATGTTTTCCGAAATATTTATGCTTTGGGTGACAAAGTTAATCAAACACAATTGAGTTTCTCTGTAAGCAAAGATTAAATTTTATTATTAATTATACATTACTCCAACAAAGACAAAGTTTTAAATACAAAACCTTACATACCTGTAAGCAAAGAAACGACATTTAATGTTATTAATCACAATGTCAGTTCTTAAACGCATTTACAACAGTATTTTCTATTTTAGAGATTATTTTTCAAAATTAATTACGCCGTAACGTATTTTAGGTTATCTCTTTCATAGACCACAGACCATCTTTCTTATAGACAATCAAAACTTATTTTTTAAACTAATATCATAGGAGCTAGCGCGCAAGGATGTATCTATGACGATCATAACGCGGGAAATATAAGTTAAAGAAAATTAGGTATTTTTCTTTACATCTCCCCTCCTGGAGAAGATAATACAATGCAGCTGCTTAAGTGTAATCTTCAAGCGCAGGCTGCGGGACTGGCATCAGCTTTGAGATGTGGAAAAAGTTTGATTCCAATTTCTTATGGCCCGTGTCTATCTTGTAAATTGAATTAGAAATTTTCTCCATAATCTTGTAGGGTCCTAGTCTCAATTTATCGAGTTTCATCCTGTTCAATCTATTTCCATTTTCAACATAAACAACATCACCGACTTTGAAATCCATATGTCTTCGATTCTTATCATAAATTGTCTTGTTGTACTTATGTGATCTGATTGTATTTTCCAAAGCTTTTTTTCTGGCCTGTATTAAATCATATTCAGTCTTCTTCTGTTTCAGCTCATTGGGCAAAATCGTAACATCTTTACCGTAAAGTAGGTAAGATGGGGCATACCCAGTAACAGTGTGCTCTGTGTCATTGTATTTTTTTACACAGTCATGTGCTATAGTTGTCCATGCAATTCTTGTGTCATGTTCATTTATCTTACATCTGATTTTATTTACCAATGTTTGGTTTATCTCTCGTTTAAGCCATTAGAAAAAGGAGAGTTTGCTGATGTGAAAATTATTGGGATATTCATTTCATCTAAAAACTTCTTGAACTCTTTAGAGTTTATACCTGGGTACTGATCTGAGAGCACCAAATCAATGTCATCTGTTTCTGGACAGTTTTTGATTAGTTTGATGAAATCATTGGCATTTTGAGTACTTGATGTCAGAATAAAAGCATACCTCTGTATGATTCTTGGGTTGGTAAATATTAAAGACTTTAGATAATTAGACTGGTTTATTACACTTGTAGAATTATATTATATTGGACGACCTCTTCTAGGTCAGATCCTAAGTTACAATGACAAGACTATAGACTATATTCATAGACACTAATACATAGAGATGGTATTAGTTACTCGACTACAGAGTAGTGATGTATGATACAACATCCCCCTGTTTAAGTTTAAATTAACCCTTGACAAACAATATTATAGAGACCTGACAATTTAGACAATGACTTAAGACTATAGTTAGGTCTTAATCTAGGATACAATGTTCTACTTAATCTATTTCATCAATTAGCCTTCTGGTTGGCTTTACAACTCTTCCAGAACGAGTTACATGTTGACTGACTGAGGATTGAGATGAGAGCTCTTGAGGTCTAGACTCCTGCCTGTTACCTTCCTCTCTCCCCTGCGACGAATTGGATAGCATAGGAGAATATTTGTGTCTTAAATGAACCCTATTCCTCCTATACCTAACTCCATTGACATCCTCAACGACATATGACCTATTATTAGCCAACCTTAGCTTGACAATGGCTTGTTCCCAATTGCTATCAGGCTTTCTTTTAAAGTATACATGATCATTGGGATACAATAATGACAATGACTTTGTATTTCTATTATAATATTTAGACTTATTTTTATTATTTTGCTTGACACATTCTTTATAATTTTTGAATGTAACCACTTTAGGTTTTAATTTCTTATAAGACATAGGAATGTTATTTCTTAAATTCCTGGACATTAACAATTGAGCTGGAGATGGTAAATTATTCTTAGGTGTGTTTCTATACTGTAATAAAGCTATGTATGGATCAGATGAGTTTCTTTTACATTTTTTTAACATATTTTTGATAATTTTGACTGAACTCTCTGCTTGACCATTTGACTGTGGATGATATGGGCTAGTTACAATGTGTTCTATGTCCCATTCATGCATAAAATTCTTAAATTCTAATGACTGAAAAGGAGGACCACCATCAGACACTAAAGATAAAGGTATTCCATGACGAGCAAAAATGGACTTTAAATGTGTTATTACATTCTTTGCTGTTCTGTTTTTATTTAACAAAGCTATTTCTATAAATTTAGAATAATAATCTGTGACAATTAAATAAGTGAGGTTATCAAAATACATTAAATCAACACCTACTTGTTGCCATGGATATTTATTTATTTCAAAATTTTTTAGTGGTTCCTTTGGATTATTTGGTTTAAATTGTGCACATACATAACATTGTTCTACCAAGTTTTTAATATCAGCTGACATGCTTGGCCAGTACAAAGACTCTCTAGCCAGTTTTAAGCATTTATTTATACCTTGGTGACCTTCATGAATTTTACCTAACATCTCCTTATACATTGACTGTGGTACTATTAATTTTGACCCTTTGAACAATAAATCTTTGACTACATGAATTTCAGCTTGTATATTCCAAAATGGTTTTATTGACTGACTGACATTATTTTTATTTTTTGGCCAACCTTCATAATAATACTTTTTTAACAATTGCAAAGTATCATCTTTCTTAGTGTGCTGTAACAATTTTGTACAGTACTCCTTTGTGACTGCTAGACTTGAATGCATTAAATTGACATGACAAGATATTTCTGACTCATTCTCAGGTATATAATGTTCTTTTAATGCTGCTCTAGACAGAGTGTCAGATATAAACATTTCTTTACCCGGAACATGTATAACTTCCAAATCATATTTTTGTAAAGTTAACATCATACGTTGCAATCTTGCTGGTACATCATGTAATGGCTTTTTAAAAAGATAGACTAAAGGTTTATGATCAGTATGAACAGTTACTTTATGACCGTACACATACTGGTGAAATTTTTCACAACCAAACTGAATGGCTAACAATTCTTTCTCAATTTGAGCATACCTTGACTGAGTTTGAGTTAATGTTTTTGAACTATAAGCAATAGGTTTATTATTCTGCATAATGACTGCTCCTAATGCTGACTTTGACGAATCGACTGACAAGACTAATGGTACATTGGGATTATAAAGAGCTAAAACTGGTGAATTTGTAATTTCATCGATTAAACTCTTAAGACATTGACTATGATTTTCATCCCAAGTCCAGACTGAATCTTTCTTCAAAAGATTTCTTAAAATTTGAGTTTTTTGAGACAAATTGCTAATAAAGGGACCTAAATAATTGATCATACCTAATATTCTTTGCAATTCTTTGACATTTTTTGGTGTGGGCATATTGACAATTGCTTTTACTTTCTCTTCATCAACCCTGGCACCATCTTTACTAAAAACATACCCTAAAAAACAGACTTCTGAAACTAGAAATTTACATTTAGACTTATTGAACTTTAAATTGACTTCACGTGCTCGTTGCATGACTTTATGTACTCTCTCATTATGTACTGACTCGTTTGGTCCATATACCAAAATATCATCGATGAATATTAGAACTCCTTCTAAATCACCGAACAAATTCATCATGACTCTTTGAAAAATTTCAGACGATGCATTAATACCAAAAGGTAACCTTAAATATTTATATCTACCGAAAGGTGTTTGAAATGTACATAAATCAGAACTATATTCATCTAGTTTAAGCATCCAAAATCCTGAAAATGCATCTAAATGAGAAAAACAAACAGCTCCTGCTAGTTGAGATCTGATCTCATCTATTGACTTAAGTGGATAAATTTCCCTTATAATATTCTTATTCAAATTTCTAGGATCTAAACAAATTCGTAACTGACCCGTGCTTTTGACTGTTATCACTATACTGTTCACCCATTCTGTAGGTTTAATAACCTTTTCAATGACCTGCATTTTCTCCATGCGATCCAATTCATCGCGCAGTTTGTTCAGTAAAGCGAAGGGTACTCTTCTCGGAGCATCCACGCATGGCACTGCTTCAGGTTTGAGTTTCAGGCGACAGACTTGAGGTAGACATCCAAGACCCTGAAATCCATCATTGTATTGTGTAAGATTTTGTTCACTGAAATTTTGTTGAGACACAGAGAAAACTCTTTGAATTATACCTAATTTTTCACAAGTTGGTAGACCTAAAACATTCGGACAAACTAAATCTGCGACTATAAACACTATATTTACACTAATAGTGCTATTATTTAAAGATAAACTACATTTTACATTGACTTTGCCCATAATAGGTATTGATATACCACCAAATCCACTAACGTTTATTTGACATTTCTCGAGTGACATTTGACTTTGACATTTCAAAAATTGAAAAGTTCTCTTTGACATAATATTGATATCAGCTCCTGAGTCAATAATGCAATTAATTTGTGTATGACCAACTAAAATGTTTATGTTCCATGACTGTTTAGAATAGTATTTGTTTTGTTTTGACTCGACTGTATTGACCTGTTTACTATGTGTTGACTTTGCTGTAATAATTCTACAAGTGTTTTTTGTGTGAGAT
This sequence comes from Sesamia inferens, assembly GCA_037179545.1. NCBI lineage: Eukaryota > Metazoa > Arthropoda > Insecta > Lepidoptera > Noctuidae > Sesamia > Sesamia inferens. The sequence continues at coordinate 2,983,876 of CM073939.1, read as the reverse complement.
TCCTCAGACTTGTGTCTGTACTCATCATTAAGATATGAATCTCGACTAAGACTTTTTGACTTTTTTGACTTGACTGTGAATCTCTCAGACTGTTTAGTGTTTTCATCATTGAGATATGACATATGACAAGATGAGTCTTCATGAGATCTCTCGGACTTATCAGTCACCAGACTTTTTTCATCACTGAGGCATTTTTTATTAGACCTCTCAGATATGACATTATCACCACTTTCATCACAGAAATATGACACAGGATATTTTTTATGACAAGATGAGTCTTCATGAGATCTCTTAGACTTTGACTGCGACTGGCCTATGTGCGACCTGACCGTTGATTGTAACTTAGGATGTGATTGATTGATGTGATTGTGACTGTATGTATGACAACCTGCTATGTCTGTAATGATTCCGATTGTGATGACTTTGTGACTCTAAATGACAATTATATTGACTAGACTTATGACTATGACTGAAATTATGACAATTTAAAATTCCAACAAAATTATCTTGACTACCAGTTGAACTAAAAGACTCTAAATGACTGACTTTTTTGTTATTGGAGTAACAAAATTTTGCAAAATGACCATAAGAGTTACATGACCTGCATTTAGCTCCCTGCGCTGGACATTTGTAGCGGTGGTGTTGTCCACAGCGGCTACACGTCTTCGAGCGCTTCTCAGGACTGGGACTTGACTTTGACCTCCCTGCGCTGGATCCCTGCTGACTGACTGGTGAAGCTCGCCGTCGCTGACGCTCCGCTCGACCACGGCTCCTCCGACGCAGATGCATGACTTTTTCAGACTCTTGACTAGTGGACCTCTTGACAATTTGGTCTGCATCCTGCTGTGCGACGATGAGTGTCCTAGCTAGCTCTCGCATCCTCTGATATGTCAGATCAGGTTCCTGCAGCAGTCTCTGACGTACATGTGCTAAGTCCAAACTCAAGTTGGCGATAAAAATATCTCTGATAAGAGATTCTCTGAGCGTTCCAAATTCGCAATTTTGGCTCTTATTTTCGAGATCGGTTAAGAAATCCTCGATGCTTTCCGATTTCTGTTGACGTGTGGTAAAAAACATGTAACGATACATGGTAATATTTTTTCTGGGTAGAAAAAATTCGTCGAATTTGGCTTTGACGTCATGTAATGTGCTTTCTCCAATATTTATGTTGAATGTGTTGAAAATATTTAAGCATTTTTCACCAATGTGATGTAATAAAATGGCGATCTTGCGTTTCTCACCGGACTTGTCTAAACCTGTTGCCAACAAGTATAATTCGAACTGTTACCACCAGCGCTTCCAGGTTTCGTAATTGTTGCTTGTTGCATCTGACGACATTTTGAGCGCCTTCAAGCCACTGTTCATTGTAGCTGCGGTGTCATGGCCGCCACCGACGCCATCCGACTTTTGCATTTTTTGAATTTTCTTTCTTCGTATTGGGTTTTTTCACTCTTCTGACACCATGTATGATTCTTGGGTTGGTAAATATTAAAGACTTTAGATAATTAGACTGGTTTATTACACTTGTAGAATTATATTATATTGGACGACCTCTTCTAGGTCAGATCCTAAGTTACAATGACAAGACTATAGACTATATTCATAGACACTAATACATAGAGATGGTATTAGTTACTCGACTACAGAGTAGTGATGTATGATACAACAACCTCGTGAAATGATCCGATAACAAGTGTAAGTATCTCTTTGTTGATCTGGAACCACCTAAGCCCCCAATAGTATCAATAGAACATATCTGAAAAGGTTTTGTGGCTGGACCCAAGTGTGACATTAATCCGTACTTATTTTGTCCTCTTGATTTATTCTTTAAACATACTATACAACTCTCACAGATTCTTTTAATGTTTTTCGTCATGTTTTCTGATGTGTACACGGCACTAATCATTCTTTGCATCTGTCTAATTCCTATGTGACCTAGATCAGTATGTATTTTCTTCATGAATTCTATACTAAATATTTCTGTTATAATTATTTTTTCTTTCTTCTTTACTTTTTTGTAATATACATTATTTTTTGTTCTTAGCTTGTCTTTATTGCACTGTATATACTCATTTTTGACCTGATCTTCTAAGATATCTTTAAGTGTTATTATGATTACTACTTTTAACTGTTCGTCTTGATTATCATTTGGTTCGAGGACTGGGTTCCTGCTTAGACAATTAGCTTCAATATTGTATCTTCCTGGAGAGTATTTAATTTGGAAATCATATTGTGATAAGTAATATGTTAGATCTCCTAATTCCTCATCTGTTCTAGATTTTATGTTCATATTCTCCAGTGGCTTGTGGTCTGAAAAAACAGTAAATTTTCTACCTATTAGCAAATGTTGCCAATACTTTACACATTCTTTAATTGCCAGGCATTCAAGATATATAGCTTTCTTCCTCTTTTGTACTTCATTTAATTTCTTAGAAAAGTATGCTACTGGTTTTTCTTCATTGTTTTCTTGTGGTTGTTTCAGAACTGCTCCGATTCCAAGGATACTGGCATCAGTGTAAATATGTATAGGCAGATTAGGATCAAATATTGTCAGTATTGGTTGAGTGCACAATATTGTTTTCATTTCATCAAATGAGTCTTGGCAAGCTTGTGTCCAGTTAAAAGTTTGTCCTTTTCTCAAAAGGCAGTGCAATGGTTCCAGTTTTATAGCAATATTTGGCACATATTTATGATAAAAGTTAATTTTCCCCAAAAATTGTCTCACATTCTTTTGTGTTTTTGGTGTTGGGAAATTTTTAATTGATATTAAGTTGTCTTTCAGCGGTCTCACTGAATTGTTCTGTATTACATGTCCCAAGTATTTAACTGCGTCTGCTGCAAATGTGCACTTAGAGAATTTAAGTTTCAAACCTTCACTTTTAATTGCTTCAAATAGTTGTTTCAAATGTTTAACATGATCTGAAAAAGATTTTGAGAATAATAAAATGTCATCAATAAAACATACGGTGAACTCTCCAAGCTTGTGCTTTCGTATTATGTTACACATTATTCTTTGGAAAATAGCTGGGGATGTCTTTAAGCCAAATGGCAAGCACGTCCATTGATAGTGACCCCCTTGTGTAACAAATGCAGTTTTGTGTCTATCTGTAACACGCAGTGGTATAGACCAAAATGCAGAGTTTAGGTCCAGTGTAGAGAAAAATTTGCAATCTCTTGTTTTGACTATTAAGTCTTCAATGAGAGGGAACGGCTGAGATTGAGGTACAACTATTTTATTTAGGTCTCTGAAATCGATGCACAATCTCGATCTTTTATTTTCATCTCTTTTATAAGCTAATGTAACTGGTGCTGCGAATGGGCTGTATGATTCTTCTATTATATTTTTTTCCAATAATTTTGCAATCTGGTTTTCAATCTCTTTCTTGTCTTCCATGGTGCAACGATATGGCCTTTTACTGCAATATTTTCCTACAAGTAGATCAATGTGTGCTTCATAACCAGTTATCTTCCCAATATCAAATTTATCCTTTGCGAACACATATTTATTTCTTAAAATAAAATCATCAATCACTGCCAGTTCTTGATAGCCTAGATGATTTATACAAATTTGGAAGTCTTCTTCTTTGAAGTCTTCATTGAAGTTTACTAAATTATCAATTCTTTTTTCCTTAGAATTCATATCTGTTTTATTTGTCTCCTTAGAAACTGTTTCATTTCTTTGTATAGGTATTTTCTGGCTAATTTCCAAGTTTTCGTTTTGCACTAGGTAAAATTCTTTAATATAATCCAATCCAATTAAGAAGTCATAGTCAAAATTTTCTTTGTCTATTACAAAGACATTCATTTTTTTTTCCACATCAAAAATGGCTACATCCAGTGTAATTATGCCAGTTGCCTTTTTAACGCCATTAATCGTTTTCAAATTAGTGTTGCTGGAATAACTAGTTTCCTCATTATTTATCTTCAACAACTTTGAATTTATTAGTGAGACATTAGATCCCGAATCATAAATTCCGAATACTTCAATACTTTTATTAAGCACTAATTTAACTTTGATCAATGGCGGCACTGTTAGTTTTTTGTGTTTTCACATTGTAATTCACATTCTAATTCTGAATTATTAATGAGTTTTATTTGCTTTTTATCTCTTTCAGTATTTATTTGTGTTTTGAACCAGCAGGAATTCTCTGGATGATATCGTATACCTTTCTTCAATTTCTCACAAATAGTACATTTTTCTTTAATTTGTTTAGTGTCTTCCTTCCTTTTGTAAATTTTTTTTTTCCTTGCAACTAAATGTTCTAATTTGCCGAGTTCATTAAATAAATTCCTTGTATGTAAAATCTCCTCTTTATTAATTCTATCTGTGATAAAATCCGGTAAGCCAGCAGCAATGATGTCAATTAAAGTTCCTTCATCCATTGTTTTCCTTACTTCTAGTAGAAGTCTTTCTTTTTTCACTGCATACTACAATAAAGATCCTGATTGATATTTGAAAAATAAAGCATACTTGCTAGTATTCCAACCCTTATTGGCATAGGTTTGCAAAAAATTTGTTTTCCATTCTGACCACTCGGAATCTAGACTTTGCTTGATCATCATGGAAGAATACCAATCAATGCATGATTTTTCTAGAAATAATCTGAGAATTTCAATTTTTTCTTCATCTTTTTGTATATCAAATCTTGTACATTCTTTTTCGAATACTTCCATCCATTGAGATGCATCTGAATTTTTTCCATCGAATTTTTCTATTATAAATCTGTCCGCTAACTTTTTTACACTTTGTTTTTCTTTGTTTTGATGATCTTCAACTAATTTTTCTAATATCTTTACTATAGGGTCTTCTGAACTTTTTTTGTTAGAACTAGCCAATTGTTCATTAGTAGTTTCCTCTAGAAATTGGTCCTGGAAAATCATGTTGCCATCCTCATCAACATAAGTTCGTAATAATTCCTCTGTTGCTTTAATCCATACACTTCTAGTTTGATATCGTTTTCTCAAAGTATTTTTCACTATAGCATACTGTTTTAAAATTAGGATATGTTTGTGAAGTGCTACAGATTGATAATCTTCAGGGATAAGGAAATTTTTATCATCTTCGGTTGCAATTGAGGTTATAGCGATATAGTTTGATTTTCCGTCTATTGTTGATTTTACATGAAACGTAAATTTCAACTTTTCCATTTTGACAATAAATGTCGTTTTATAAGATGTTTTCCGAAATATTTATGCTTTGGGTGACAAAGTTAATCAAACACAATTGAGTTTCTCTGTAAGCAAAGATTAAATTTTATTATTAATTATACATTATTCCAACAAAGACAAAGTTTTAAATACAAAACCTTACATACCTGTAAGCAAAGAAACGACATTTAATGTTATTAATCACAATGTCAGTTCCTAAACGCATTTACAACAGTATTTTCTATTTTAGAGATTATTTTTCAAAATTAATTACGCCGTAACGTATTTTAGGTTATCTCTTTCATAGACCACAGACCATCTTTCTTATAGACAATCAAAACTTATTTTTTAAACTAATATCATAGGAGCTAGCGCGCAAGGATGTATCTATGACGATCATAACGCGGGAAATATAATTTAAAGAAAATTAGGTATTTTTCTTTACACACATATACATATATTAATTTTCTATAAATATTTAAATTTATTTCATGCTTTCATTTATAAATTAATATTTTTGCATAGACCTGAAAATTTAAAAAACAAAAGAAAGTGGATTCCCTCGGGGTTAAAAGGTCGGGCTCTTCCTCCTGAATCAGGGGACCCCAAACTCGGGTAGTCCACGACCTCTGGTTCCCGAGATAATCCACGGGGGGGTGAAGTAACTAAAGGGGGTCGGGGGGATAGGTTTCGTGGGGTTGCGGGGGAGGGAGGGGGAGGGGGAGAGGGTGCAGTGGATTCCCTCAGGGCCAAAAGGTCGGGCTCCTCCTCCTGATTCAGGGGACCCCAAACTCGGGTAGTCCACGACCTCTGGTTCCCGAGATAATCCACGGGGGGGTGAGGTAACTAAAGGGGCGGGGGGGAGGGTAGATTTCGTGGGGTTGCGGGGGTAGGGGGGGGGGGAGAGGGGGGAATGGGAGAGGGTGGAGTGGATTCCCTCGGGGCCAAAAGGTCGGGCTCCTCCTCCTGATTCAGGGGACCCCAAACTCGGGTAGTCCACGACCTCTGGTTCCCGAGATAATCCTCGGGGGGTGAGGTAATCAATGAGGGGGGTCGGGGGGTGTTCGCAGCGTCATGTTCTCGAAGAAATTCATAGTTCTTAATCAATCAAGGTACTTAGCTTAATAATTGAGCTTATGAGGCTCAAAAGCAACTTGTACTTTGTGTCCAATTATCGTATTGTGACGATATCTTCTTCTATACTTTCAATTATATCAGAAATGTTCAGCAAAAATATATAAAACAATATAAAAGCCAGAACAGAACGAAATTTATAAATTATTTGTGCTCTTAGGTAATCAATTGTTAACAAATCTTAAAAAGATCCAAAAAATATATATTGCCTACGGCGAGATGCGAACTCACAACTTCATACTCGATTCGATTGTTAACAAATCTTAAAAAGATCCAAAAAATATATATTGCCTTCGGCGAGATGCGAACTCACAACTTCATACTCGTCATGTCATGCAATATTTACATGAGCCAACTCCTTGGTTGTAGTACAGACGAAATAGGACTATACTTTGCTTCCGTTCGCCTTGCCCGATCATTTTTCCTAACATTTTTCGTAACGCTTTCGCGAGTTTACTCCCCAAGTCAAGCCTGCCTAAAGAAGTTTCACTTCAAAAATATTTTGGAAACCTCGATATCATTTTCGAAGACGTATCCATAGATACCCCACACGTATGTTTTTGATGAAAAAAAAAAAATCAGTTTCAGTTCTAAGTAAAGTGACACCCAATATTTATTATTATTTTTTTTATTTTTGCATCAAAATCTTAATACGGTTCACAGAATACATCTACCTACCACTGGCTGTGACATACGAACGGACAGACGGACAGACATGACGAATCTATAAGGGTTCCTTTTTTGCCATTTGTCTACGGAACCCTAAAAACCAGCCTTGATTCGTTAATACGACTAATAATATCTATCAAATTTCCCTTACCCGAATTCAGTTTCGACTTTCGTCAAAAAGAAAATTATCGCGGCTCTCACAATCGAAAAATTCCGCTCCAATTGATTGATTCCTGTCACTGGATCTTTCCAATTACATTTCAAATTCATCCTTCATCAAAAAAGTTTGAAAAGTCAATGCTGCGCAAACGAACTATTCATGGCTGGACTCAATGATGTAAACACAATTAGTTGCAGTTTCATTGAATTGTGTTCAGTTCAGCGAGTAAAGTAATTTAATAAAGTTGTTCTAGAACTCTTTTTTTATTATTTTTTTTATTATATTAGGTATAAAAATAATTTCTGCCTTTTTTTGAACACACGGACGAGCATTATCATGTACTAGAATAATTATGTCATGTCTAGCGATGGGCGCGTTTTTCCTCTGCCTTCCATCTTCCTCCAATAATGCTTCAAATTCCGTGTCTTCGTGCGATTTCGATCTTCCACTACCTAAGTTCTTTGGCTTCCACATCAATGTCACAGTTTCTAAGCTTTTGAAACCACTCACGACAATTTCTCTCGCTTAAAGCAGCTTCACCATAAGCTTCTACAAGCAATCGATGGACCTCCGCTGCAGATTTCATCAAATTAAATAAATAAAAAAAAAGATTTTTATTTCGGACTAGATAATCCATAGAGTGTTAGTAACATCAAAAAGAAAAACTACTTATTAGCTAGTGTTAGTACCCACCACCCTCTGTATAAATTGCTTTATAATTGGAGAGCTGAAACTCTTCCGATACAGTTCTTAGGATGCTGTTGGGACTGTCTCTCACCCTCCGCAGAAGTGACGCTGTTTTTTTGCGCATAATCGGGTGACATCCGTCGGTACGAGCAAGCGCAAACATTCCCGACGCGCTGCAGTAGCGAGGAAGTCCCAACAACATCCTGAAGCCATTGTTGTATTGGACGCGCAGGACATCCAGCGACTTGTTAGTGTAATTGACCCATAGACTACCCGTGTACAGACTCTGGCAGTACGCCTTGAAAAGAGTCGCAATCAAAAGTTCCCGCAAATGATGCTTATTCGGCACAAAACTTGACATTTTCGCACAAAAATAAATATGTGATACTGATACAGAGTCACTAACACTGTAAATGTGTGTTTTTACCAGATGTCCGATCTTCTGATATCACATTTTACATATGACAATTTCAACGCAACTTCGCATTGAGAACAATTTTTGTTAAACTTATTTGTACATCTATTATTTAATGTCAGTGAAAGAGTCGAGTACCTACCCTTACTAATATTATAAATGGGAAAGTGAATTTGTTTGTTTGTTCCGCTTTCACGCCGTAATTACTGAACCGATTGCTTTGAAATTTTGTGGACGTAAAGTTAGAAGTCCGGATTAAATAAAAGGGTACTTTTCTATCGGAAAAATTGATATTCCTGAGGGAAATCTAAAAAGTGCGTTATAACCGCGCGGTCGAAGCCGCGGACGGAAAGCTAGTTACCTATAAATGTGTAGAGGTTTCTACAAATCCCACATGCGACCAACACATCATAGTGACGTCACACAGATTCTGCATCTCGCAAGCAGAGTTCACCGTGCAATTAGTGTACGAGTATATACAAAACAAATTCCCAACATCCACCGTCGGGCAAGTGCCCGCCAAACTCAACTGTCTGATTGAACGATCCTCCCTTTTCTATGGAGGATGAGTGAACTTTACACCCTGTGCCTCATATTTCCAAAAATGAAACAAGGTCTTTGATATTAGCAAAAATAATTTCAATTGTAATTTCGATCTCTGAACGTTTTAGTTTGACGTTTTATTCATTATTTAACGGTCAGTGATGATTAGCTGGTTTTTACTTTAGTCAACGCGCCATATTATTTGCCACTATGATTTTAGCAGTTCAAAAGAAGGTTCAGGTTAACACTTACAATGGGTATGTTACATTACCCCAATGTAGATCAATCAATCCATGAACCTGACATCGCAGACAGTATCTTTTCTTCAGTCTGTAGACGTCATGTCTCCCGACAGACAGACTATATATTTTTCACAATATTAAAGTTCAACACTAATTACTTGTCAAGAAAAAACTCGTTTTAGTTATTTTATTATTATATTAATAAATGCATCCATTATGCATTTTTTCTGATTTAAATTATTAATATCTTAAAAATCTATTAGTAAGTAACGCCATCTATAAGAACCCATGGCACCTATCATTAATTCATTCCACTATTTGCCGCTAGATGTCGCTGCTTATATCGTTCACCACTTTTTCTGATTTTTATACGTTACACCAAGATATCTTTTTGAAATTTTGTACATAGATCCTTTACTTAAAAATACTGGACACGTGTTTCGGGTTTCGCATGAACAAAAAATAATCTTATATATTTTCTTTCTATAATATCTTTTCGTATTTATGAAACCTATGTACATCCATTCATCATCTTTTAAACAAACATAAGAAAAGCAACTGCTATCAATCCCTGTAACGACTCCCACTCGATCAAGTTACATGATAGCTCTCATCGCGTGTGTAGTTCAATCGGGCGTGAATCGATGTCATCGGTATCAAATATTGCCAATATCCGCGTGTACAAATTGGAACTGAAGTGTCAAGCCAGTGTTATTGTTCCAAGTTATATGCATATAAAATTAGATATGAATACTTTCGGACTGTTATTTTAAAAATAAACGTTACAGGTACATAACACAATGACTGTCGTATTTCCATAATATTTGTGTTTATGGAAAAATAACTAATAATTAGTTGTTTTTCCATAAATATACAATAAAGGTCAGTTTACGCTAAAAGTTCTAGTTACTCTGAAATCAACTTAATTGCCTTTAAATTAAAGTTGTTTTTTTTTTACTTTGATTTTTTTTAAAAAGCGCCTGTCAGTATTCTGATCTATGTTGTCCAAGTTTTAAGTCGGGGCCGTTATAACTAACTACTACTGCACTCCCACAGTTAAACTGTAAATAATTCAATACTGTCGATTTTTCTAGGATGAGCAAAGAAATTACATTTTATTTATATCAATATTACTTTCCTCATGCCGGAATCGAACCTCGTGCTTAGCGATTAGGATCACTAGAAGAAAGAGACAGTTTTAATGAATAATTTGCTATAAAGAAAGGCGTTAAGAGTTTGAATTCATGTTGTGTCGTCTTCTCAGCGGACCCCGGGCACTAACACGAAAGTCGCGGATGCAACCGGGATAGGCACTGAGACGATGATGTTGTGTCATCTTCTAACGCAGTTGTAGCCAATCAAAACTCATTGCATCCTGAGAAAAGTCTCGCAATTTTTGGTTTAATAGCCATTCGTTTTAAAATGATGCACGATAACTATATGTAGTTAATTAGAAAATTAAAACATAAATTATTCGTTTTAATGTATATGTGGGTTTATATTCTAACTTTTATTCGTGGAATAAAACTAACTGCTGATTTTGGCTGAACTTCGATATTTTCCGTGAAGCGACTGCCGTCTGACCTTCAAAACCCAAAGGCGATATTGAAGCATTGCAGTTAAACCAATTGTTGAACTTTTGAGGGCTCCAACAACCGTAACGACTGCCGTAACGTGCTTTTTGAGGCACGACCAGACCAGTGCAAATATTAATATTCATGCATACAAATATTTGCGTGGGGATCGAACCCGCGCCTCTTTGCGCAGCGGCCATGTTCGCTACCGCTACGCCACGGAGGCTGTCACGGAGGTCTCAGCCATGACTACGATAATGTAATAACTGCCAATTTTTTTTTCCGAATGTAGTTATCTGATATTTGAAACATCAGCCCATTATCAGTTAACTCGTGTTAGTAACAAATTGAACTGATACTCACGCTTAAGTAACTTGGCTCTCAGGGATTACTTAAGATATCACTCAAATATCTCTTGAGATCAACCCGGAACTTGAGCCACGAACTAAGTTAATGGAAACACGTGCCTTGAGGCATCGCGTTATCGGAAGAGTTAATAGTGACACGCACAGAGTTATACATTTTTTAAACTAAATATTACGAAACGGTCCTTTTGTTGAAAAGCGAAAATTTCCGAAGATGTATGGATGTGTGTATCTATGTAAGGATGTTTTTTTAATATTTCACGTTCAGACTACTGGACGGATTTAGATCAAATTTGGCACACCAAATTTTCATCCTGATTTTCCCACGGGATTGAAACTTACGCAAGTGAAACCGCAGATCGCAGCTAGTATATATATAAAGAGGTATAGAATGGATTTATTACATAGAATTCAATATTCATCATAATCAACCTGTAATGTTCCCACTGTTGGGACACAGGCCTTCTCTCGATGGGAGGGGAGTAGGCCGTATTCTACCACGCTGACCCAGTGTGGGTTGGCAAATGACAAATGTCTTCTAAGTTTTTGGCTCTAGGACATGCCGGTTTCCTCACGATGTTTTCTTTTCCCATTTTGAAAGCAGCGGTGATGAAATCATTTATACATAGTATAGCGCCTCATGGGGTTCGAACCTACGAACTACAACTTGTGAGTCTTGGCCGATACCACTAGGCCACCGCTGCTCTTAATCTATACTAATATACACGCTGGAATTTTAATGGTTGTTTTCCCGCGGCAGAACGATTTGCTTTAAGGAGTACTTTCGTTGAATAGAGTAAAAAACAAAAATAAAAATGTTTGTGTTATAAAATAATAAAAAAATAATTGAAAAAAAAAATCATCAACTCGAAAAAGTGAGAAAAGTTAGTTTCGCTATCTACAACTTGTAGGTACTACTCGGAAGGGACAGGAAACGGCTTCAAAAGAAAGCAATGCATTTAATGTTCAAACCATAATAAACTCCCGCGTGTAGTGATACAGCATAAAATAGCTTGTAGGCAACAATCCATAAATTCACCGATATGAAAAAGAAAAAAATGTTCAAACCAAAAAAATCTGTTATGTGCGTGTCATACGGTATAAAATAACTTACAATAAATTACCGCTAAGCGTTCAAAGGCGAAAGGCCGTTTTATAAATGTTCAAAGTAAAATAAGCTCTTGACTCTAGTGATACGACATAAAGTTGTCTGCGCGCAAAAATTACAAACAATTATCTTAGATAATAATTTTATTTTCGTGTTCAGTAAATTGCAGCTAAAAAGTATTTATGATAATCCTAAGCCCGTAAAAGTATGAATGGATAATTGTTGAAGCATGCGGTTCTGTGGCCCCGCGCCATTCAGCTGTAGATTATCAGGAGGTTACTATTATTTCCTGCTCACTTTCGAGTTTTTTTTTTATCACTATGTCAAATCTACTATTTCATGTTTCCAATATTTTATTTATTAATTTAACGATTGTATTACTAAGACAAAACCGTTTCTCTGCGGGAAAACAACCATTAAAATTCCACGCTGTATAAAACTGAAGAGTCTGTTTGTTTGTTTGAACGCGCTAATCTCAAGAACTACTGGTCCGATTTGAAAAATTCTTATTGCGTTGGCCATTAATCCGAGAAGGCTTTAGGCTATATAACACGCTGCGACCAATAGGAGCGGGGAATATTAAAAAAAACGCGGGTACCACGAGGCGCAGCTAGTAATAAATAATTTAGTCATGATGTCTGTAATATGTAATAATAGAGTAACTGCTGTACCTATATTTAAATAGATTCTACATTCAAATGTATATTAAATTTGCAACACCATTATGTCTTAGTTATTTACACTTTCGCACAAAGAAATGAACAGAGGCGGACTAAATGCCTTAGGCATTCTCTACTAGTCAACCATGGCTGATGAACAGATTAGGCGGCAGGAGCTTTAGTTGAAAACGAGATATAAAGAAAAAAAGCTTACCTACTCACTAACCAAATCATTGACAATTACTGTAATTAACTTACATAAACTGAGATTGTTTTCAGAAAGCCATTACTTGAAAGTTTCAACCTCTGGGGACAATAGTGTCTGAAACTTGACGATTTTAGCAATAAACTTAATGTACTTGTACATATTAATATATTGGTCTGAAACCATTTCACCGTGAAAACTTAAAAGGAGTGAACACAAAGTGAGTTGTCATTCCAAGTAATCAAAATCAAAATTCATTTCAGTCGGGCCGAGAATCAGTACCTTTTGAACGTCAATAATACATAAGACAGTCTCCCCAAAACGCCCACCCTTTGACACGCCAAAATACTAGCAAAGCAAAAATTCTCAAAAATAAATTGTCTGGTGTTTCCGTCGGACTACAATTTGAGTGTACTACGACACTACGACACTCATATTGACTAAATAGGCTCTTGCTAAACTAGTGTTGCCGTGGTGGCCTAGTGATTAAAACACCAGCCTCCCAAGTATGAGTGCGCGGGTTCGATTCCAGTTCAGGCAAGTACCAATGTAACTTTTCTAAAATTATATGTACTTTCTAAGTATATCTTGGACACCAATGACTGAAGGTGAAGGAAAACATCTTGAGGAAACCTGGACTTTAAGTCTGAAATCGCCAACCCGCATTGAGCAAGCGTAGTGATTACGCTCAATCCTTCTCTGTATGAGAGGAGACCTGTGCCCAGCAGTGGCACGATAAAAAGGTTGATAATGATGATGAAACTAGTGCGCTTTACCATTAACGATTGCGTTACTGCTTACCATCAGGCGGGATAGCGGTCAAGCATTAAGTAGTTTATAATGTATAAAAAAATCTAAATAAGTAAAAACTAATTACTTAAATAAAAGCCCCAGGTATAAAGGACGTGACAGCTCACATATTTATGCATTGTAAGAAAAGACAATTATAAGAACTCCTATAACGTAATGTCTTGTGTTTATCAGAACGGCCAGCTATTCTTATTATTTAAATAGTAATTTACGGAATTGCTTTAAATGCATTGTAAGGCAAGTCTAGCAAAGCAGAGGGTATTTTCTTCAGGAAATCTCTTAAAAAATCTCTGGCACCGAGCTCGTAAATTTCTCGAACAGCTCATTTTGGAGTATAAATATATTATATATGTTAACGCTTTGCCCTATATTAAAATACCATAGGACATAACGCTATGGAAATAACCAAAATAGACAAAATGAGCTGTATCAACGTCAGTGTCATATGCATGAAATAAAAGGCTGTTTTTTTTTTTTCAAATACTCGTATATTCAAAAATTGTTGTAATGGGGTTACCGTAAAAAAAAAATGATTCTATTTAGTCCGTCATTCAGATTATAGAAAAATATTGGATACGTATATTTTGTTTTATCAAATCAATAAAAATTAACGAATATAAAAGGTATCAAATATCAGGAGTACTGGCTGGTGATGTCACTCTTCGCTAAAAAGTGTAGCGTCCAGTGACATCACACGAGTTTTCAACGCACTGTGTCGTCTTAATTTTTTGTTTATATAAAAAATTAAAAATACGTGTCTAGTATTTTATGGAAATCTGACTGACGGAATAATTCGTTTTTTTAGTCAATTCCTATTCTCAGAAAAACTGCTGAGCCTACAGTTTTAAGCACTTCTATGTCTAAAACGATGTTGGGTCTTAGATTTATAACATCTAATGCTAAGGATAATCCTACAGACGGCTCACACCAAAATCACTTCACCCAAGTTTTCACTGTGAGACTTTTATAAAATTGGATGGCTGGACGTCATGTATTCATTCTGGGGCTGATAACTATACTGTTGACAACTCTATCAAACTTGAATATTGTTTGTTCAGAATACGCAACTGAATCGATCCCAATCATTTTACATCATGTTTAAAAAAATATAGGTATATTGTATATTATATTGATATTGTTAAATTAAATTGTATGAAAATTAAAACCAAATAATAATATTAATCAAATTTAAATCAATTTATATGTGTGATAAATTTTACACATATAAATTGATTTAAATTAAATTTTTGTTATGCGTGAAATAAAAGGCTGTTTTTTTTTTCAAATATATTTAGAAATTGTTGTAGTGGGTTTACCGAGCGCACAATTCAGATTGCGGTAGGTACTTGGCGCGTGCGGACACTCGCACAACCGACCAAAAACAAAGAAAATAAGTCTGTAATCCAGTAATTTTCAAGCAATCGTCACGACCAATCGAAAACTTCTCACCAGACTTGAGATGGGCACAGTGGATAACGTCACAAGTTGAATTGAAGGATTACTGTTAATTGCATTTGTAATCTCACTCGAATCCGACTGATGAGAGACGGGATTGCTTCGGCCTTTATCTTCGTTCATCTTTGTTGTTTTTACTACTGGTCTTAATTTAGAAAGACTTAGCTAAGACGAATCGGTTGGGGATGTGGGAGGTGACTGTCTATTGTTTTAATGCTCATTAAGAAGTAATTGGGACCGATTTCATCACCTCCCGTGGTTAGTAGATTAACTGACGCAAACTAATTTCACACGAACATATTTTTTTTTGTTCTGGATAGGTAGTTGTCAAATGACCTCTCCCGCTTTGGGCGAAGCGGAAGGGCGTGACAGACGTTTTCTGACTTAAACTGTGACTGAAGAAGAAACACACTCGTGTTTCTTCATTTGTCTGTGCGCCAGGGTCACGGTTTCTTTTTAGCCGCAACCCTGACCCAGGAGGCATCGGTTTTCGTGGATCCTTCGTGGATCACTCAGGCGCGAGTAAAACACAACGTACCGTCGACCCGGGTTTGATCCTTACCGAGCGGCGAGCTGCCCACTGCTCGCCGCCCACAAGCCCACGCCTACGGTGGCCGGGAGTTCGATCCTCCATCTCCTACTCCGGTTAAAGGCGTGAGGGCACTGAGATTGCCGCTCCCTCACGCGCACCGCCTCCTTATTTGTCAGCATCATCGTGTGTCCTCAGGGCGATCCCCACAGTGATGACACAGGCGTCATATCGCATCCTGAGGTATAACTTGCCGCCTTGCAAAGCCTTGCCGCCAAGCGACTTGTCGTGTTCCGGCATGATGTCTGGTGAAGCCGTTCGGAGGACGGGTCTGAGCAGTTGTGTTGCGATGTGTGCCGGGTACGATGCGCCTAATGTTGTTGTGTTGGGAGTTTGGTCGTGGAGGGTCTTCAGATCAATCTCTCTTTGGTACAGCATCGTTGGTCGTGTTGTTGGGTTTAACATTGCATCACCTCGCTCAACTGCCGTCTTCCTTCCTATTCGCTCAGTTTTTCTGAGTGAATAGGCTGTTAATAAACTAGCGCGCTTTACCATCAACGATCGCATCACTGCTTACCATCAGGCGGGATTGCGGTCAAGTGCTAGTTTATAATAATTATTAAAAAAAAAAAAACTAAACAAAAATTATTATTTTCTTGTTTAAAGCACCATCAGCAGCCATCGCGGACGATAGCGATAGCGAGAAGCTAGCGACTAGAAAAGAGCGAGGATTGTGCAATGTGTAGTTGGGATAGTTCTAGAGCTACGTTTTAAGCGAGTGCGTAGGGCATTCGACGTAAAAAGACTGCTTACGCTGTAATATTATAGATACATTTAAATTCCCTTTACAGGCCGTTCAATTGATTTTGGCTTCTATTGCGTTGGGGTCGCGACAGTTAAGAGTTGGTATTGTAACCACATATTTTCTTCTTATGCTGCAAAATCCGTTGAACGGACTATCAAAAATGTTTGTTTTAAGCGTCTAAAGGACTTCAATAAAGTGTAGGCACTATATGATACAGTAAAAATTAAAATCAAAATCAAAGCATTTATTTCAAATAAACCAGTTACAGGCACTTTTGATTTGTCAGAAGGTAGGTCAGTCAGTAAGGTGAAGCTAGTCGCCTATTCCAAAGAGTAGGTACCTATGGAGAAGAACGGGCAAGAAACTCCAGTATATATCTTATATAGTATATATCTACGTATTAACAAGTGCCTACACTTCCTATCATACATCCTATCATGATTTCCCGTCATCCGGACCATAGTCTCTCTCATATGCTGTCACTGTGCGAGTATTTTTACTCTCTGTCAAAAACTAAAAAGATAGAATTTTCGCTAGCAATGTGAACACCTATGAAATTTCCGTTTATTACGAAAAAATTAAACGAATGTTTTTCATGTATTTTCTATTTGTATTAATCGAAGTAATCACCCATGCAATCGGTGCATCTTGGCCAAAGCAGTGGCGGTTTATTTTTGTATGGCTTCTCGGATATTGAATTTTTTTCCCGCCAAGAAGTCATCCAAATTCTGGAAAAAGTAGAAGTCTGAAGACGCAAGTTCTGGTGACTTAGAGCTTCCAACTCCAGCTCTTGCAACTTGGAGATATATAGGTACATATGTATGTGTATCTTTTCATGAACTATACATTTATTGTTGACAATGAATGTTGATGGCTATAAGGGATGGGGAAGACCATATAAACGACGGATGGAACATGTGAATGATGATATAATTAGAAAGGGACCTATGTACCAAGATTACGGCTAATAGAGAAGAATGGTGGTGATAAGACATGGTACGCCGGTCCCAAATAAATTGGGATGAGGGTAGGAAAATGATGGTGACAGTTATTGTTCATTTCTGAATATAAATACAATCTGAGTGAGAAAATAGTCATCCTTCGTCGGTCGTGGGACAGTTCCCTAAAGGGTCCAGACTTAGTGGTAGGCTTATCAAAGTTTGTTTAAGTGAATTATTCATAGGGCAGATCAGATCCTGTTTGAGCTAGGTATATGGATCTTTTCTACATTGATTGAGTTGTACTCAATGCTTGATAAATGTCTTCGTCACCATATGTCTCTCTTTTTTCGCCAACTGCGATGGGGTTAGCTTTCAGGCTTACCCGATGTAGGTTAATACCATTATTCTGTATGTAGAAACTGCCTATCTGACGTCCAAAATCTAGTTACTGGGTAATATAATTCACTTTGATAAGACTGGTTGTCAAAACTTTCGGGCTTGTGATTACCCGTAATGACTCTCAAATAATTACCAATAACAGCCAGCTAAATATAATCAATGACTTAATGAGCTTTTTGGATACCCATCCACTAACCAACGAGACGGAGAGACGGAGTGAGTTGTCATTCCAATTAACGCTAACGGGGCGCGGGAAGTGTGGGAGTGGGAATCCCAGCACCCTTACGCCTCTAGGCGCCTCAGGAGATGCCCTGATCGAGAGAGAACATCGTACCAGATAATCCCAGCCACCGTAGGCACGGACTTGCGGGCAGCGAGCAGTGAGCAGCTCGCCGCCCGGTAAGGACCAGGC
Source organism: Sesamia inferens (assembly GCA_037179545.1). NCBI lineage: Eukaryota > Metazoa > Arthropoda > Insecta > Lepidoptera > Noctuidae > Sesamia > Sesamia inferens. The sequence goes on along the minus strand of CM073939.1, from coordinate 2,965,616 downwards.
CCGGGACGACGGCGCGTTGTGTTTCACGAGCGCCTCAAAGAGATGTCAGTACATCCTGACAGGTTCCACGAAGACCGATGCCTCCTGGGTCAGGGTTGCGGGTTGGTTAAAAAAGAAACCGTGGACCTGGCGCACAGTCTAGTGAAGAAACACGGGTGGGTTTTAGTCTGTAAAAGTCTGACACGCCTTTCCGCTCCGCCCAGAGCGAGAGAGGTTATCTGATTTCCCATTCACAAAAAAAGGGGGATTGCGAAAAGTTACGTGATGTGATCTTAGAGTGATCGGGTAGCCGATCACTCTAAGATCACATCACGTAACTTTTCACGATGAGATTATTCTAGTTCTCTTATTAGTTTTGGCGCTTAATATTATATTGTATTTCGTGTGCGAGTGAAATATAGATAAGGCTACTAATCCTATTTACTTTCACTTCTAATAAGTTATTATGTATTCTGTGCTTACAGATAACAACTCATCTAGATTTTAAATTTCTTCCAGAAAATAAATGATGTATCAAATATTTGTTCAGAATGGGACTGTGAAAATATTGAAAAGATCTATTTGAATATAAGGCAACGACTGTGCTCCACTTTCTCAATAATTAGCAAACATAGTATTTACAAGAGAGTTGAGACTGTTTGTATTATTGGTTAACATTGGTAGTATTGGTAAATACACTTAAATATGTAAAATTTTATGAAGATGTATTGGCACGACAGTTTTTCACATTTTATTGGGAAAAAACTTCTCCACTTTCTTCCTTCGTTTATACAACTGTGGGAATCCACATAAACATCAAAATCCAGTGTAACGCGTGAGACAACATACCGACATCGCTACACAGGGCGTACTGAGCGCGAGTGCCTCAGACGAACATTTTTATACTGTGCGTGCAGGCAGCGCTATGCGAAGCTTACGCGTGGGAAAGAGATGGTTGCGCGTAGATCTTGGGACCGCCGAAATGAAGACGAGGAAATTTACTGTTCGCTCATTGGTCAAGTAGAATGATATTCCTTTAGTGTAACAACAACTGTAATGCCGCATAATATTACTTAAGCTAGGGTTTGGTACGAATAAATGACAATTACTTCTACTCGCCTTCCATTGAACATAATCCACAACAACTGGTGACCTCCGACGTGTTAAAAAAATGTCTCTGCAAACCTCTGCGATGACTACAAACCCGCAGAGCCCGGTGATGTCCGCTCAATTAGACGTACTGAGCAAGCAAATGGAGAAACTATGCTTGGAAGTGGCTGAGCTACGTGGACGATCGATGCAGCGCCGCAGACCCCCGTTTCGATCATTCTCGCGATCACGATCACGACGTCGCCAAGACAACAAGAGCTCACTCAAGCCTGGTGATCCGACATGGCAGTGTCGATATCATTTTCGTTTTGGTGACAAGGCGATGCGCTGCGAGTCACCGTGTTGCAGGAGAAAGAACCAGACGTTAAACTAGCTTCGACATCGACGGCGGCGGACGTCGATGTTCCTTGTACCACCAACCGCCTTTGCGTCTTCGACCGCGACACCAGAGAGCGTTTCCTCGTAGACACAGGCGCAGATATTTCAGTGTTGGCCGCCGCATACAAAAGGAAAAATACGACTGCAAGCGCTTATCGTTTATATGCCGCAAATAATACACCCATCAACACTTACGGTGAGAAAACTCTCAGACTCAACCTTGGTCTCCGTCGCAGTTTTCTTTGGAAATTCGTCGTAGCCGACGTGAAAACATCGATCCTGGGAGCAGACTTTCTACGTCACTTCAAACTACTGGTAGACCTTCACAGGAAGAAACTTATCGACAAAGTTACTGACTTATCAATCGACGCGCTCAAGATAACAACTGGCGGAGAAACTATACACGTCATTAGCTCCGATCAAGTTTACTATGACATCTTAAAACAATATCCAGAAGTACTGCGACCTGGATCCCTGAAGGAACCAGCAAAACACGACGTCGTGCATCACATACAAACGTCAAGCCCACCGCTCTTTGCCCGACCCCGCCCACTACCGCCCGACAAGTACAAGGCTGCAAAGCAAGAATTTGAACACATGATGGATATGGGCATCTGCAGGCCTTCGAAGAGTCCCTGGGCGAGTCCACTACATGTTGTCAAAAAGAAGGACGGTGGACTACGAGTTTGCGGTGACTATCGCAGACTAAACGCTGTCACGCAACCCGACCGGTACTCGATTCCCCGTATTCAAGACTTCACCTACCAATTGAGAGACATGAAGATTTTTTCAAAATTAGATCTAAAGATGGCATACTATTGGGTACCAATTAGTGAAGAAGACGCACAGAAAACAGCAATCACGACACCGTTTGGCTTGTTTGAGTTCAAATGCATGCCGTTTGGGTTACGCAACGCAAGTCAAACATTCCAGAGGTTTATGCATCAAGTACTACGGGGCATCGACAACTGTTTTTGTTACATCGACGATATTTTACTCTACTCACACGACGAAGAAGAACATAAGCTACTCTTACGTCAAGTACTCGATCGACTAAAAGAGTATGGCGTCATGTTAAAAGTAGAAAAATGTGAGTTTGCGAAGAACAAAATCAATTTCCTGGGCTACGAGGTATCAGCGAGTGGCATCAAGCCTACAAAAGAACGAACAGAAGTCATTGTAAATTACCCGAAGCCAAAAACAATAGCCGAGTTACGACGCTTCCTAGGCATGCTTAACTTCTACCGTAGCTGCTTACCCGTCAAGCCGAATCACAGCATGAATTGAACAAGTTTTTACATAATCGGAAGCGCAATGACAAGACGTTGATTGAGTGGAATACGGCAGCAGATACAGCTTTTGAAAATTGCCGCCAAAGCATTTTAAAAGCTACTGAGCTCACACATCCAGTACCCGGCAGCCCTCTCGCCATAATGACTGATGCATCAGATTACAGCCTTGGCGCTGTTTTACAACAGAAAATCAACAATGAATGGAAACCTCTTGCATATTATTCCAAGACGATGAGTGAAACCCAGCGTCGTTATAGTGTATATGACCGCGAACTCTTAGCGGTCTATGCAGCTGTAAAGCAGTTTCGTACCCTTATCGAAGGAGGTAACGTAACGGTGTACACGGATCACAAGCCTCTCGCCTACGCTTTGTCACGCCCAGCGAGTAACAGCGATACACCTCGTCGTGAACGACAGTTGCACTTCATCAGCCAGTTCTGCACTAGCATTAAATACGTGCAAGGCGAAGAGAACAACGTAGCCGACGCGCTGTCACGTATAGAAGACATACAATGTCCTACCGTCATCGACTATGATAAATTAGCGAGAGAACAAGCAAACGATCCAGTGTTGAAACAACTGAGAAGTCAAACTAATTTGAAGTTCACTGACGTCACAATGCCTGGAATTAACCGACCAATTACGTGCGAAGCTTCTACTGGAACACCCCGACCATACTTACCGAGTACATATCGTTTTGATACATTTAAACTGCAACATGATTTATGCCATCCTGGGATCAGAACAACACGTAAACAAATATGCTCAAAATTTTTCTGGCCCAATATGAACAAAGATGTCAGCAGCTGGACGAAAGCGTGCCTCAGCTGCCAGCGAGCAAAAGTTCATCGCCACGTCGTAACTCCGCTGAGTCAGTTCCCGCCGTCAGAACGCTTTGAACATATACACATAGATATCATCGGACCGCTGCGAATGTCAAATGATTATCGGTACTGCCTGACCATCGTCGACCGTTGTACTAAGTGGCCAGAAGCCGTTCCCCTACTGGACATAACCGCTGAGAAAGTCGCTCGAGCCCTTCATGATAACTGGATAACAAGATTCGGATGCCCTCTGCGTATATCAACGGATCAAGGTCGGCAGTTTGAATCCCAACTTTTTGGATCACTTATGAAGAAGCTTGGTATCACGCGGATACGCACCACGGCATATCACCCCCAGTGAAATGGCCAGATTGAGAGATGGCATCGAACGTTAAAGTCAGCATTAATGGCTCGTGGCACTACCACTCAATGGACAGAAGACTTACCCACTGTGCTTCTTGGATTACGAACAGCTCTGCGCGACAACAATTTGAGCCCGGCAATGTTGACATATGGGACAACACTACGACTGCCATCGGACTTTATTGTGTCAACAAGAACAGATATCAATGAATGCGACTATGTACGCCGTCGTATGGAAACAATGGCATCGATAAGAAGCGCGCCACGATCGGACACTGGTCATCATAATAAGCCTTTCATACATTCGGACCTCGCAACGTGCACACATGTTTTCGTGCGGAACGACGCAGTACGTTTGCCGCTAACACCGCCGTACGAGGGACCGTATGAAGTTATCAAGCGCTATGACAAATACTACAAGATCAAGCTGCCGCTACGAACATCAGTTGTGTCGCTGGACAGATTAAAACCGGCCTACATGTACAATGACCACCCTGGCGAAGACAAAGGTGACAATCACAACAAAGCAACTAGCCAGCCGATTACCACCCGATCTGGCAGAATCGTGAAGCCCGTGGTCCGTTTTACTTAGCGGGGAGTGGTGTGGGAATCCACATAAACATCAAAATCCAGTGTAACGCGTGAGACAACATACCGACATCGCTACACAGGGCGTACTGAGCGCGAGTGCCTCAGACGAACATTTTTATACTGTGCGTGCAGGCAGCGCTATGCGAAGCTTACGCGTGGGAAAGAGATGGTTGCGCGTAGATCTTGGGACCGCCGAAATGAAGACGAGGAAATTTACTGTTCGCTCATTGGTCAAGTAGAATGATATTCCTTTAGTGTAACAACAACTGTAATGCCGCATAATATTACTTAAGCTAGGGTTTGGTACGAATAAATGACAATTACTTCTACTCGCCTTCCATTGAACATAATCCACAACACAACGTTTTACGAGGTTCGACTTTCACTGTCGTGCCTGGGTTCGGACACGGGACCCGGGAAACCGCGGAACGTCGCACTCTGTAGGATGATGCTCTTTTGATGGTAGATAGTCATTAGTGGGCCTAGGGCGCGTCGCACAGATCAATTAGTAGAGACCATGCGAGAAAAATATAAATTTTATTTCAATGTTATTTCTTTTTCCTTGTCAACTTGGTTTCTATTATTGATTTGTCACTGACGATGGCAATATCAGTTTGTGGGAAAAGTTCCGTTCTTATGTTACATCGATATTCGTATTTCGATAATTTGCCATTAATTTCTTCGAGTAAACGTTCAGAAAAATTCTGACCTCTGGCAGATTTTTGAAAGATAATCTGTCAAAACTTTTATATCTATAGTCAGGATAAGACTTATTCTAGTTATAAAGGTATGACCGATTCGTTTGTTATCTGAAGTTTCATTTGAAAATATTTATCTTATTTTGTTTGCAGAAACCTTCGGAAAACGGGCGTCTCTCAGTTTGTACAGTGGACAGAAAAGCGAGCATCGCATCATCACTGTACCAGGACATATCTCCTACTAAGCCAAAAGATAACATCAGCCCTGCACCGTCACAGAACAGCTTCAATGAAATGGAAACTTTTCCCAGCAAAGTGCTGAGGACTGAATCTCTTAGGACTGCTGGAGGTAAGTTCTAAAACTTTTTACAGTTAGGAACATAGGTCTTATGGTTGCTATGTTCGTAGCTGGTGACTAACCTTCATTCATTGAAGGGGCACCTTAAGAAGAAGATTTGATCTCAAATAGTCCCAATTAAAGCCACTTTTCACACTTTTTACAGTCACGTCTGAGAACGATGCAGAACGTTAAAAGCATCCGTAATAAATATATGTCGTGGATAACGGTATCATTTTGATAAAAGTTGCTCATTTGATTTACGTAGTAGTGGGGCAAATGCTGCGACGTCATTTTGTAATGGCGGCATGTAGACAGAGTCCTTTTGGAAAGTGGGGAAAAACGAACAGTCACTTGGGCGAAACTGTCGATTTGTCTGTTTAAATTGATATTGCCAAGATTTGAGGGTATATTTAACCCACCTACGAAATGGAGCCCTTACCATCACACCAGGATGGTGAGGACCCTATCGCTCCGCCGTCGCTGACGTAATCTACACTAATATTAGAAAGAGGAAACCTTTTGTTTGTAATGAATAGGCTCAGCAACTACTGGACCATTTTCAAAAATTCTTTCACCATTCGAAAGCTACATTATCCACGAGTAATAATAAATAATAAAATAAAATAAAAAGCCTTTTATTCCTCCCAAATTTTACATTACGTAGGTTAGGTTAAACTAGGTACTAATTTAAACAAACGGGACATCTTAAGTCTACACACATTCTTCAAGTCTACGCACAATGTCTAACATTACATTATTTTTTTCAAAATATTTTAGTAAGTATTTTGTATTCATGTTTATGATTAATTTCTATTATATAATTAAATAATAAAGTAATATTTGCTATGCTAATTGCTAGGTTAGTGAGCAGGAACCCTTTCTGAGGTAAAGGCCTCTTCCAGAGATTGCCATATTTTTCTGTCTCTCGCGACAGTTACCCAGTTTCTACCTGCTATGTGTATTATGTCGTCTACCCATCTTGATAGTAGTCTGCCTCTTTTCTGTAGCCAGCTGAGCCTTACCATAGTGTAGTTCGTATGGTCTACCTTTTGTCGGTCATTCTGGCTACGTGACCTGCCCATTGCCATTTTAATTTCTGGGCATGACTGAGGGCATCTGTAATAGCTGATTTCTCTCGGATAATCACCGAGTAACTTAGTCTAAATTTTATTTAGGAAAAAAAATGAGGTTCGGTAAGATATTTGGGTTTTTTGAACACAAGGTGTAAAAAATCAACCAGAAAAGTTACTTATTTTGCGTACGCTGCCTAAACTATAAAAGATAGATCCATAAAATGTCCTAATTAATTGTAGATCTTATAAATATCTACCTACAAAAAATCCGCAACACACTATACCCATCTATGTCGAGTGAGGCACAACAACCATTTTTTTAATTAAAAATCTTGATTATTTTTAGACTACTTTTAAACGCATTTATTTTACTCATGATGTTAATCCTTATCAAAATGAATTATTTTATCACTTAGTACAGTTTATACAGATAATATTTTGTCTTTGAATTATTAAAATTGGACGTTTGGTTTAAAAGTTATGGCGAAATTAAAATAATGTATTACGATTTCTGCTGCACGGCCCGTTAGAAGTGAGCGTCACCAAGGTGACAACCCTAATCTAAACTCACGTGCACCCCGCACGTGAGTTTAGATTAGGGTTGTAACGGAGCTTCGCCTCCGCTTCCGTTACTGCGAAAGTTTCGCAACAAGTCGTATCTTCGCTTCCGCCTCCGACCCCGCACAATTTTTGCGGAGTTATAACGGAGGTTTATTTACGTATTTATAAAATAAATAACACGCAAGCTGCGACGCTCGACAGTCGGCGTCTGTCCGGCGTTTAGTTTGAGCGCGAAATGGTCAAGAATCAACTAGTGCGAGACGGGAATGCGGCAAATACAATTTGTTTCTCCTTAATTTTCATTACTAGAAGGTAATATTTATGAACTAAGTGTACTTCTATTAATGTACGTATTTAAAATAAAAAAATTGTAATATTAACCATAAATTAAATTTTTTTCTATATCTCCTTTCACCTCCGCCTCCGCCTCCGTTAACCTCCGCCTCCGCCTCCGTTAACCTCCGCATTCACGGACGTGAGACTCGTCGCCTCCGCATCCGCCTCCGCCTCCGTTAAAAAGCCTCCGTTAGAGCTTAAGCGTGGAAATTTAAGCCATCCCAACATGTGTAATGGCATGAGACTTCTTATAAAGGAGTTAAAAGATAATTTAATAGTAGCGAAGATTATCACCGGCCCTGTAGCAGCTGGTGAATTAGCTCATATACCAAGAATACCCATGATTCTTACTGATTTGCCTATAACCTTCAAAAGGTTCCAATTTCCAGTAAAATTTCTTTCGCACCAACGATAAACAAAACCCATGGCCAAACATTCAAGTTAGTAGAAATTTCTTTACGAAAATAATGTTTTACGCATGCAACTTTACGTTGTCCTATCATGGGTCGGGGCTCCCGATCATCAGTATATTTTGCTACCTGAAAATAATTTAATGTCATATGTTGTTTATTGAGAAGCTCTACAATAATCACTTTAGTTATCTACCCTAAAACAACGGGTTGCATTCCCGGGCTGGCAGTAGTGAAAACGTAGTATTAATTATATTTAAATATTTTCATCATTAACAACTTTAACATCCTCATAAAAATTGGCAGAAGTTACCACCCACCAGACAAAGCCTTGCCGCCAAGCGATTTGTCGTGTTCCGGCATGATGTCTGGTGAAGCCGTACGGAGGACGCTCAGACCCGTCCTCCGTACAGCTTCATCAGACATCATGCCGAAACACGGCGAATTGCTTGGCGGCAAGACTTTGTCTGGTGGGTGGTAACTTCTGCCGGCAGCCGATGTTATGGCCTACCACTGAGATTATTAAATGTAAAACAACCGGCAGCGGTTTATTTATTAAAAATGATCTGCTCTTTGATATTCTCTCTCTATCATATTAAAATGTATCAACAAGCGAAAAATCTTTATGTAGGTGGTAGGCCATAACATCAGCCGCCGGCAGAAGTTACCACCCACCAGACAAAGCCTTGCCGCCAAGCGATTTGTCGTGTTCCGGCAAGATGTCTGATGAAGCCGTACGGAGGACGGGTCTGAGCAGTTGTGTTGCGATGTGTGCCGGGTACGATGCGCCTAATGTTGTTGTGTTGGGAGTTTGGTCGTGGAGGGTTTTCAGATCAATCTCCCTTTGGCGCAGCATCGTTGGTCGTGTTGTTGGGTTTAACGTTGCATCACCTCGCTCAACTGCCGTCTTTCGTCCTATTCGCTCAGTTTTTCTGAGTGAATAGGCTCTTAATAAACTAGCGCGCTTTACCATCAACGATCGCATCACTGCTTACCATCAGGCAGGATTGCGGTCAAGCGTTAGTTTATAATTATTAAAAAAAAAAATGTAATGTTTTTTCCAGATCTGAGTAGAAGAACGTCAGTAAAAGTAGTTGCTTTTGACAACAACCAGGCTACAAGTCCTGGTGAAGGACTTGGCAATGGAACTGTGGTCACTGCTAAACCTAAGAGTCGCAGTGGATCTATCATTGGAGCTATCAGTCCTATTATGGGAACAGGTAATTTTTTCTTGAACGATAAAGAATTAAAACAAAGTAAAATGTAAGTATATTTAACACAGACTAATACTACTTATTAATGTACAGACACCAGCAGAATCAACAGAATCTATCCGAAACTGTCCATTTACCCATTCTTCTAAACCTCAATGCTTTTACGATAAAGTTTCTAAAGATAAAGATCTGTCAAATTTGATAGGTTGTAGTAGTTGGATGTACTGGGATCTGCACATAAATATTGATGTCTTAAAATTCGTAGGCAATATTTTGCAATAGCAAAATTTTTGTTCCTAGGAGCTCCAATTTTTTGCTATGGAAGTTCCAGTTTATTTTTTAATGTATTTCTTTTGTCGCAAATTTGAGAGAGCTTTTGGCAGGATAATATTTAAACATTAAAATATTGTACAAGATAAAAAATTTCCTCTGAGTCTTCTACTGCCCGCCTTGACAGTCACCAACGCTCAGCTCAGAGGCTGATGTCGCCCACGTTAACAACATAAGGTTTAAATTAAGAATGACTTTACAGAAGTGTGATCTAACTAAAAGTATATGTAATACCAAATGCATCATTAAAACAATTAGCACAATCAAGACAACCAATCCTTACAAGAACTCGTCAACTATTTGAAAGTTCCGATTTCTATGAAGCACAGAAATTAACTCTTCTACTCTTTTTTCTAAAAGATTCTAGTAGCCACAGTGACCAACCAACACCTACTGAGGCTTCAACGCCATCCAGCGCTTTAACGCCTACTCGAGATATGACACCTATTCGGGCGATGATGCTTACTGGACATTTGACGCCGACTGGGGCTCTAACGCCAACTGAACCATTGACGCCAACTGATCTCTTGACGCCCACTGAGCTGTTAGCGCCCCTATTCCATAGGATGATAAGTACAATGTCGACGGATTCACTATGTTAGTGTTTTTAGACTTCAGATTTTATTCGTCGTGGCTAACATTATGGAGTTCCATCCTAACTTGGCCATCTGTTTGAATATGAAATCCCTATAGACCACAATGATTGAATTGATTGATGAATTTGTCACAATAAATCTGGTAATATAAAACCTGTCATCAGTTTCAGCAAAAAAAAAAATGTTTCGATCTCATTTACTTTAAGTGTGCTTGTTAATGTCAAAAAAGGTTCTTTAGTATCTAGATATCATTAGATAACTGCGCATGGGATATCCAAAACTAGTTTTATTGTAACTAAACCAGCCGATAGATTCTGTAAAAATAACATCATGAAAAATTATGCTACGTGAGCTGTCAATAATGTCAGTCCCGAGAATTCGTAGGAACCACAGCTCGGAGAAGAAGCCACCCGCAATGACCTCTAATAAGCCGAAACCACGCCTGCATTATCTAAGACAGGCGGGAACTGGAGGTTGCGGGCGATTAGAGAAGGGATTCTGTCGGCCCACTTATTGACCTCAGGGAAAGCGGGAGGCACAGTGGTAGTTAGATTCTGGGAGACCCCTTTACAGTCTCCCCGGTGTTGTGCCCTAACAGGCGTTGCACACAGGGAGCTCCGTGTTGGTCTTCCGAGAGTAACGGTGCCCCTTCTATGTCCAGACTGTGACCACAGGGGTGGTGGTGAGGTAAAAATCCCACACTCCCTGGTCCTATCCTCAAAAACCAGGGGTCTTTAGAAGGTTTCCTTCCGAAAACAAAAAACTTCAACTAAGTTTTTACGGCGAAATGGCTATTGAATCTCACTGCAGGTGTTGAAATATGGAATGTCAATAATGGAGTTATTATTTTAACGTAGAACTACATACATGTAGACCTAAATAAATACGGTGTCTTAAGATAGAGTTACATCTGTACCACGTTTAACATCTAATATTTTACTTTAATTAATAATTGATATCTGTTCCAGCGACTCCAGGAGTACCGTCGAGATCTCGTCCTTCAAGTAAGATGACTAAATACGTGGAATGTTGGGGTGCAGACAAACCTTTTGCTAACATTACTGACTCAACTCTTGCCAAGAATATTGGAATTTCTGTAAGTTTAGCTCTTAATTATTTATTTAATACGCAACTGTTTATTATAATAGCAGCGTATTTTTGTTTTTTTTTCAAGTACCTTTTTATGAACGCCTATCTGTTGCTCACAACTTTGTTCGCGTCATTTCTGTTATTATGGTCGCGATTAAGAAATTTTATATAATATTTTTTTGGGTAACTTCAACCGCAGTGCATACAACAGAAGCCTTCAAAGATATAACTTTCCCTGTTTTTCCCACATTTTCTTCTGATTCTTCCCTCCTATTGGACACGTGACGTTATATAGACTTTAAATGTATAGCTTTCCTCAATAAATGGACTATCCGACAAGAATTTTTCAATTCGCTTTCCAATAGTGAGATTAGCTTTTTTCTATTTATAAACTAGTGTTTGACCTCAATCCCGCCCGACAGTAACCAGTTTTGCAATCGTTGATGGTAAAGTGCACTAGTTTATTAAGAGCCTATTTACTCAAAAAACTGAGTAAATAGGAAGGAAGATGACAGAGATCGAGGTAATGCAATGTGAAATCAAACAACACGGCCAACGATTCTGCACCAAAGAGAGATTGATCTGGAGACCCTCCACGACCAAACTACCGAGATAACATTTGACGCATCGTACCTGGCACACGTCGCAACACAACTACTCAGACCCATCCTCCGTACGGTTTCACCAGACATCATGCCGGAACAAGACGAATCGATTAACGGCAAGTCTTTGCTTGGTAGGTGGTAACTTCTGCCGGCACACGTTCAAAAAATCAATCTTCAAGATTTATGATGATTTGATGTCATGTTTTTTAGTTTGATGTTCTACACTTCTTCAATATCTCTCTTCAATTTTATTAAGTTGTAACAATTATTTCTTATTATCTTTGTTTCAGAGTCTCGCGATGATAGAGCAGAACCTTCTTCCTCAAAGGACTACTTGTTGTGACTGCAGGTTCGTTATTTGGTCTTTCTAGTCTCTAAAGCTTCAAGGGTATACTGCAGTAAGAACTCTCTTTAGTGATTTTACTACAATCCCACGTGATGGTAAGCAGTGATACAATCATTGATAATAAAGCGTGCTAGATTATTAAGCCTTAAAAAACCTAGTGAATAGGAATGAAGACGGCAGTTGAACGAGGTGATGCAATGTTAAACCCAACAACAAGACCAACGATGTTGCGCCAGAGTGAGATTGATCTGGAGAGCCTCCATGACCAAACTCCCGACGCAACAACATTTGGCGCATCGTACCCGGCACACATCGCAACACAACTGCTCAGACCCGTTCTCCGTACGGCTTTACCAGACTTCATGCCACAACACATGAATACGACGAATCGCTTGAAATTCTTCAAATTATGTTTTCGTTTTCCAGTGCCAACTCTGAAGGTATGAATCGGGTCACCCTCTGGTTCAAGAGCAGTACTCAGGAGCGGCAGTACCGCAACCAACCCGACGCACAGTTCAAGTATAACGTGGCTTGCGCAGCGGCGTTGTTCGGTTTATTGGCGTTTATACAGTTACTGACTGTTCCTAAGTAAGTATAAATCATATTGAGATTTATTTGGTACCTAACATAATTGTCATTGCTAGTCAGACTAGTAGTTGATAGACCGCTTTTCCGAATAATTTCTCGCTTGTTGAAATTTCACTTCACCCTTTTGGATAGATACATATATATTTATAACTATAGAGGCAAACATAATCCTCTTTATTTGTAAACGCGACTTAAAGTTAACTAGTGGTCAGTGGCTGTCTAATCAAACATTTTAAGCCTTTGAACATCATTTAACTTGAATTATCGTTTAATAATAAACCCTAATATCGTAAAAATTAAATAATTATTAACGGCATGGAATTAGAATTTACTTTATCTTATGTAATAAATTAAATTTAGGGCTAGGGGTAAGTACTAAAATATCGGTTAAAGGTTTTTTGACAACGATGGAACTGTCAGTAGTAGGTAATGACAAGTAGAATGTAGCTGATGTCGAAACCAAGTCTTCCCTTACGTCCACGAAGTCCGTGTCGCACACACACACAGAAGTTACGATTAGCGCTTCATACTTATCGCTTGTTTTGCTTCGATAATCAAATGCGAACTCACTGCCACACTTAGCCACGCCGCTTCATACGGGCTAATCGAACATTCCAGATCTGTCTAGAAGTAATAATAATAACACTCAATTTCGAGGAGTCAGTCGAGCAGTCTTAATTTTAAACTAATTCAATTTTGTTTTAATCTAGCTACTTTCTTTTTCAGAGGCGTAGTTCTATATGCATCCTTCGGTCCTACACTCTTTACGCTATTGGTTTTCGTATATCTCTCCTGGTATGATGACAGCATGAGGCCGAGAGGACTGCGGCCCGTATCTGACGTCCCTGATGACTTGTATGCTGATAATTGTACTAAGCCTGGACAGGTTTGTGCATTTTTAATGGATGATAGACTTCTGTCAGTGCGGCGATGTCCGTGCGGTCCACCCGTGTGGTACCGGGTTTAAAATAGTACCATCCCATATTTACAGTAGGTTAAGAAAACCCTGTCCGACCCATAAGGATAATAAACGTTAGGTAAACACATGACCAAATATAATATAATAATTTGACGTAATAATCATAGTACCAATACAAATGATTTTGAAATAATCTTTTTTTCCCACGAATTAATTCAAACTTCCCCGAAATTTGGTCATTTTTAAAAAAGTGACAACACCGGAATTATTATGAGCGCATAGCGATGCGATCACGTGCCGCGTGCCCTGCCGCCCGCCGTCCACGGTAGGGTGGTAATGCACATTTATTAAGTTACCTCTTTTTGCGAAATAATATTTATTTTTTTAGGGGGATTTTTTTTTAAGTTTAGCCCGGATTTGTATCCATTAGTAGAATCAGTTATCGATACCTAACAACACCTTCACGGGTCGGACAGGGTTTTCTTAACATACTGTATATGTGACTAAGGGAACTCTCATCAGGGAAGCGGGCAGCAGCGCTTCTCCTGTGGAATATCAAATTACTGCGATCCCCAACCCAAGCGTGGGGATTATGGCAATGCCCCCCAATAGAATGAAAGTCTTGGGGAGGCCTTTGTCCAGAAGTGGACCTTTATAGACTGAGAAGAAAAAGAAGTAATAGTCAAATCTAGTCTCAATCTTATTTCAAAGATAATCAATCGCAAAGATAATCAATCGCAAAGATAATCAATCGCAAAGATAATCAATCGCAAAGATAATCAATCGCAAAGATAATCAATCGCAAAGATAATCAATCGCAAAGATAATCTGCAAGACTTCTGACAAATACGTGCACTGACTGGATGTATCTATCCACTCAACCTGTGTGGCCCTCCTTTCAATTCAACTCAACCTTTTTTTTTCAAAAGACCATCTCAGACATCGATTCTACATGGTGTTTATATTATTTAACCAAGATTATGTCTGGACTTTAAAAGAGGCTGTGGCCTCTGAGCTTGTTTCGGCGTTTCTTCTTAAAGTAGTCAGATAGGAAGCACGGAACTCATCTAGAAAGAAAAAGAAAAATTAACTTTTAAAAATCATCACCTTCAAAAATCATTTAAAAACTTGTCAAAAATGTTGAGAAATATGAATTAGTTTTTCTGATTGAACAGATTGAAATCCGCCTAGTTTGAAAGGCAGAGAGAGTTTCCTCTAATGGTGTACAGATCAGTTCTTGACATGTATTTCATTGTGATTCTACCTAAATATACTTCTATTGTATAAACCATGTGAAATCTGTTCCTTTTTTCATGAAATAAAAACATTATTATTATTAAATGAATATCAATAACTCGTTAAAAATGATTTTTTTTGACACACTAGGTGTTCCGTGGGAAGTATTCGCACATCTTTGATTTTCAATTGTAAATTTTCGAAAAACTTGTAATTTTAACTTCAGTACAGTTCATTAGTTCTTTAAAAAAAAAACATCGCCCCACACTAGGAATTTTTCCTGTATCGTGGGTGCGTTTACAAACATACAAAAACTCAGACTCTGAACAACTACTTGTAGGTCATACAAATATTTATTCCGTGTGGGAATCGAACCCGCGATACGCAGCGAAGCAGTCAATAGCTTGACCACTGCGCTTACCGTGTAATTTTATCTCTAATATGCAATATCGATAGTTTGATACGTCTCCACATTATTACATCGGGTAGCTAGCAAATACCAAATGCATTTTTACAAAGTAAAACCTTAAAAGCCTTAAACGTTAAAAATATTAAAATTGCAAATGTTAGTTCTTATCTTATTTTGTAAATTGGTTTTTCAGGTGGTGGCCAATAACCGGTTCATACGGCTAACGATTTTCACGGTATCTGTTCTATTAATAGGCGCATGTGCAGTAATAAATTTGGTAAGATATTTTATGTTAAATAAGTATAATATCTAGGCTCACAATGGGCCTCATACGAAGGCTCAGAGTCACACAAAGGGCAATGGAAAGAGCTATGCTTGGAGTTTCTCTGCGTGATCGAATCAGAAATGAGGAAATCCGCAGAAGAACCAAAGTCACCGACATAGCTCTGCGAGCCGCTAAACTTACGTGGCAGTGGGCAGGGCACATTGCTCGTAGAACCGATGGCCGATGGGGCAGTAAGGTTCTGGTGTGGCGGCCACGTACTGGAAGGCGCAGCGTAGGGTGGCCCCAACAAGGTGGACCGATGACCTGGTGAAGGTCGCGGGATGCCGATGGATGCGGGCAGCACAAGACCGGTCAGCGTGGAAAGCCTTGGGGGAGGCCTTTGTCCAGCAGTAGACATCCATAGGCTGAAGAAGAAGTATAATATAAGAAAAATGTAGTATTTGAAGGTTCCCACAAGGACTGATGACTTTGTGAAGGCTGCAGGTATTATCTGGACGGGAGAAGCTCAGAACTGGTCGAATTTCTGAGCTTCTTTCTTAAGTCCTTCCTTCTTAAAGTCCTTAAAATTGGAAATAATAATAAAATGATAGTAAGTATACTAAGAATTATATGAAACTTATATCTTACTGTGGATGACGTTCCACAGTAAGATATAAGCATATAATCATCATATAATTCATTCAAAGAATATAAGAAATATTCTTGGCTTTTTGTTTTGAGAAGAAACTGTTTAAAAGGATTATTTTCTTAAAAATTCGTAGTCAGTAAGAATTTTTTTTTACTTTATGAACTAGCCCTTTACTGCGATCCCGCCTGGTGGTAAGCAGTGATGCAATCATTGATGGTAAAGCGCGCTAGTTTAATAAGCCTATTTACTAAAAAAAAAAACTGAGGAAATGCTTCTTATTCACTCAGTTTCTCTGAGCAAATATGTTCGCCGTTGGTGATGCAATGTTAAACCTAACAACACGACAAACGATGCTGCCCTAGATTGATTGAGAGTGATCTGGAGAGTGGAGAGCCTCCACGACCAAACTCCCGACACAACAACATTAGGCGCATCGTACCCGGCACACATCGCAACACAACTGCTCAGACCCGTTCTCCGTACAGCTTCACCAAACATCATGCCGGAACACGAGCCTATATATACTTTTTTTAAGTCTGCTATTCACTTTGAGTCAACAAATATATTCTTTTTCCAGTTCCAGACGTTCGTAATCATAGATTATCCGATGTACCTGCGTAGTAATGGAAGTATGAATTGGACCGAGTACAACTACACTGAAGACAACAGTATGGGAGGCTTTCACATCCACAATGATGTTGACTCTGCTCCTGTAAGTTCTTTTGTAAGTTTGGAGATCAGAATACAGTTAATGTTAACAAGAAAACACTAGGCATTTGAGAGTTTTCGTACTGCATCCTCTTTGAATCTGAGAAGTATCGGTTCGTAGTATGGAGAGAAAAGGCCAACTTTACATATCATGACCTTTTTTTTGGTGTGGATGGAATATCATCAAATCATCTCTCCCGCTCTGAGCGGAGCTGAAGGGCGTGTCAGACTTTTACTGACTAAGACCCATGCGTGTTCAACAAACTGATTGCACACTCTCCCCCTCTCTCTTTCTATTTCTTCCTTTTATATAACTTTTAAACGATTTAAAAAGTATATAAAGGCCAAACTTTGTATAAAGGGGTATTATAAAATCACAAATTATTTAGAAGACAAAAAAGCTCAGGACTGAGCTGCTCGCTCTGATAAGCTTATTAAGCAATATGTGTAATTACGTAAATTATTGTAAACATTGTCATTTTTAATGTCTGGACTTAAAAGAAGACGATGATCCCTGAGTTTGTTTCGGCTATTTCTTCTCAGAGGTAGTCAGTTAGGAAATGCCGGCTTCATCTAGTTGAGTTAAGTGATCAGTGATCCTACTTGCTTAATAAACGATTTCATTTCATTTTTAACTTCTATTATAAAATCCCAAAACTTTCGAGTTAGTCAAAATTTGTTGTTGACTTGTGCAAAGGGTTGATTACTAGATTCGAATTTTGATCATTCGAAACAATTTTGAATTCAGATTCCTATAGGATGCAGTGCGTAAACATTGGCTGGGATTAAAAAAATCGTAAAACCTAATCGATAAAAGGCATAGGTACCAATAAAAAAGTATAGCTATGTACAACATAATCGGTTTTTTTAAGTGTTTTAATATATTTTCAGAGTTACCTCTACAGTTCTGTCCTGACTTTAGCCTCAATATCTGTGTTCCTCCGAGTTGGTTTCGTACTCAAACTGGTTCTGATGTTGGTGACCTTGGTCACACACATCACGTTGTTTGCGTCTGCTGAGCTGTTCTATGAATACCAGAAGAAGGATTTGGAGAATGAGTGAGTAAAACTTTTATTATATTATGGCCCAGCGGCTAAGTATAGCCTCGCATCTGATGCACAGGTTCAAACCAGCAAAAGTATCATCATCATCATCTCAGCGTTAATCCCATTCGCATCTGTAGCTTTTCAGCTTTGGAGTCTGGGGTCCGCTTTTCCAGTCTAACTGCTAATTTTGGCTAAACTTCGATATTTTCCGTAAAGCGACTGCCGACCTTCATAACCCGAAGGCGACATCGAAGCATTGCAGTTAGAACCCGTAACGACTGCCACTAGATCGTTCGTATGGCAACCGGGACCAACGTGCTTTCCGAGGCACGATAAGACCAGTGCAAATATTCATATTCATGCATACTAATATTTACACTGAGCGGGGATCGAAACCGCGCCTCTTTGCGCAGCGGCGTTCGCTACCGCTACGCCACCGAGGCTGTCAAACCCGAAAAAGTATGACCAGTGTAACTTTTCACTTCATAATAAATATGCAAGTTAATATTTTCCCTTTTGTGTGCAACCTTGCCTTGTTTCATTGGACAGGCTGCTTCAAGCTTATATAGTACGATCAAAGGTAAGTTGGTAGTAGAATTTGAAGTGCTAAAACTGCTCCTAATGCTGATATTGTATGTCGGTCCCGCATCACAAATGCCTTGAAGTTGTAGTTGCGGCGCGGCTGTGGCTGCTGAACTCCTCGCACATACTTGGTCTTCTATCGCTTGTAGGTACTCCAAGATGTCCTCCACCGTCGTGTAATGTAGGTGGGAGATATGCACCAAAGTCTTTGGCTTGTGACATTCAGCTTTGTAACTGGCGTGCCATAGCGGTTCTTATTGGCTCGGTGCCGGGACTGACTCCTTAGTCCTTACGGATGCTTTTATCGGCACAGTCTCCTTAGTGGAAGCACTCGTGCTGCTCGCGACCGTGCTAGCATAATCTCCGCTAACACAACGAGATTTCGATTTTTTACTTAGACTATCGATTTAATACCTATAAACAACACCATACAAAATATATGTCAATGACATTCTAATAATTCAACTTCTCCTTCCAGGTTCACAATGCTTGCCTACGCCACGAAAGCCGGCATGGTGCTGATATTCCTGGCTGCGTTACTCCATATTCTGGACAGACAGATAGAGTTCACATCACGTACAGACTTCTTATGGAAGGACAAGCTCAAATTTGAACAAGAAGAGGTGGAGACTATGAGAGGGATCAATAAGGTGGGTTGAGAAATGTCAAATCCTACTCTCTACTAAAGTTTGTGAGGTTGGATGGAGTCATGTTTGCCTCCATTCACCCAAAAACTACTGAATGATTTATCATAAAGCTTATATCATTGTAAAGTTCATTCATTATACAATAATCAGAAAAACACATAGGATCCGTTTAATCCTTAGAGTTTCAATTTCTAGGACTTGATCGGGATGAATGTCGATCAAATCGTGGGCTGCTGCAATTTTATTTACTAGCTATGTTTTCTACTTCGACTAATTTTTAATCGGCATAGATGTTGAACGTCCATACAAACTTTTATCCCAGTGTATACCCTTTAGGGGATGAAATTTTTGTTATAGCTACCTCCCTACCGAGACAAACAATGGCGTCGATTTTCTTGTCTTAAATTTTCTTTTAAGATCAGATAGAGATTAATTTTGTTTTTAGATTTTCTTATTTTACTTTGGTCTGTGGACAAGAAAATCTTTGTATTTTAAAATATTAGTTAATTGCTGTCAAATGAATAAGCACCTCACGTAATTTGACGAATTTTTAATCGACATATTTTTTAATCATAATTTCTAAAACATCTATAGAGTACCTATCTTAATTTGACAGCACTAAACTATTTATCAGTTGTCCGTTTCTTAATGAAATAGAAAGAAAAAGATAGACTAAACTTAAATTTAGTTTATGAACAATTACTTTAGCTTAAAAGACTTGTCGTCATCAGAAAAATCAACCGCTAAAATGCACACTTTTTTTTCTTTGTTCCAGATTCTTCTAGAAAACATACTACCGGCTCACGTCGCAGAACATTTCCTAACTAATGTTGCTTCTGAAGTAAGTTGCAGAAATTATAGAGTAAAGCTTTCGTAATTATTTCTCTGGTTCAATCATCGGGCTTTTTGTAGCAGGAGGACGATTTTGGTTATTAAAAATCTAGCCGCAGTCTCATCTCGGCAACTAACAAAAATGTCAAAATGTAGGGAAATGTTGACATTTTGACAGATTGCGATTGAAATCAGGCTGTGTTCTTAAAATTACGAGAATTTCCCCCCTTTTAAAGGGGATAGGTTAAGGTTATACACCACGACACCGTCAGTATAAGCTAACCCCTTGCAGTAGAACATTTTGTCAATATGTACCTATTTAAAATAACTAGATGTGGTCGGTGGCTCCTATCCAGCTATGTTCTCCCAGAAGAAACAAACTCAAGAGTCTTTTAAAGTCCAGCCATTTATTGATCAAGCCATTATGTGAACAATGTAGTATCTAATATTATCGATATACCTATAATATTACGATATTAAAATTAAAACTTCTAAACTATTCCGTAATTAGGACGAGTCTGAGTAGTTTTGTTGCGATGTGTGCCAAAATATATTTTTGTGTCAGCAGTTTGGTCGTGGAGGGCCAGATTAATCTCCCTCTAGCGCAGCATCGTTGGTCGTGTTGTTGTGGAAAGACATTTGAGTGGGCCTGTTCAATCTTCATTATTTCACTATTAATTGTTTATTACACTAATTACCATGACATTACAGCGGGCCCTATCATCAGGACAGCGCTGTCACATTTTTTTTATAATTATCAAAGTATCATGCTGAGGTATCCATGCGGCCTTGCTGATCTTTTTTTTTACATAATTAGTTTTAATTATTATTATTTTTACTTTAGTTTCATGATGTTCCTGTACGAGTTACAATAATAAATACACTTTTTAACTTACCTACTTTTCCTAATATTAGGCCGAGTTGTACCACGAGAGGTATTCTACGATAGCTGTGATGTTTGCATCGATACCGAACTACAAAGAGTTTTACGATGAGACTGACGTCAATAAGCAAGGCTTGGAGTGTTTGCGACTGCTCAATGAAATTATTTGTGATTTTGATAAGGTAAGTTCTTCATTAAATAACCTTTGGCGAGGTAAAAGTGTAGTCGGAGAAAGAATTGCGTCATTGTGTTTTACATTATCCATTTCCTGCTCTCTACATATCTATGAATAAAGACGTATTGTTTGTTAAAAAGCATAAAGACTTAGAAACGCTGAAGATATTCTACAACAATTATTTTTTTACATGCGAAAGCCGAAACATGTTTCTAGTATTTTTAAGTGACGAATCTAAGTACAATATTCCACAAAGATATAATCTTGTCAACTTACCTGGTTGTCCCAACAAAAATATGGTTCACGCTCCGTTTGGACGGGCGAGCCGGGTGCATTGACCTGTGGCGTCAGCTGAGCACGGGCATGCGCACGCATAAGCTGCCTAGCGCGCTCAGTAACCATCCTGTAATAATTTCTAAATGTATTTGTGAAAAAATATAAGATGGTGTAAAAATTATTGGAATCGATTTAGTTGCTTATTCTGAACACACTATATTCAGGTATCGTATAAACAAAAAATAACGTTGAATAACTTCGAATCCGACGAGTTCCTCACAGTGTCATTTAGAATCAGGAATGATTAGTGGAATAATAGTTTACATTTTGTCTTATTCAGCTCCTCCTGAAGCCCAAGTTCAGTTGTATAGAGAAAATAAAGACAATAGGAAGCACGTACATGATTGCCTCTGGACTGCGACCCGGAAAAGAGGAGAAAAATGTAAGTTACCAATTTACTACGAGTACAGTAGTTGATGACTGCACATTTCTGAAATAAATCATTAAGCTGAATAGGGTATTTGACTAAAAGACTAATTAGTCCGCCATTCAGATTGTAGAAAAAATATTGGATACGTATGTATGTATTTTCCTATATTTTGTTTTATAAAATCAATAAAGATTGACAAATATAAAAGGTATCAAAGATCAGGAGTGGTGGCTGGTGACGTCACTGCTCGCTAGAAAGTGTAGTGTCCAGTGACCACTGTGTCATCTTCATTTTTTGTTTATACGAAAAAAGAAAAAATACGTGTCTAGTATTTTTTGGAAATATGTCTGACAGACTAATTAGTTTTTTTTAGTCAAATGCCCTATTATCAGCAGCCTTATAATCTTCATCATTAGACTACCGTCGTTCATTACTGGCTTCTGAAATCTCGTCAATTCTCATCCAGCTGCCAGTCATGGTGCCAATCCTGGTGGCCTAGTGGTTAAAACACCAGCCTTTCAAGTATAAGTGTGTGGGTTCGATTCCAGGCCAGGCAAGTACCAATGTAACTTTTCCAAGTTATATGTACTTTCTAAGTATATCTGGGACACCAATGACATCTTGAGGAAACCTGGACTTTAAGTCTGAAATCGTCAACCCCCATTGAGCAAGCGTGGTGATTACGCTCAATCCTTCTCTGTGTGAGAGGAGGCCTGAGGCCAGCAGCGGGACGGTAAAAAAATGTTGTTGATGATGATGATGCCAGTTGACAGTAATTCTGTGAAGATCCACCTAACTTAAGGTCAACCTAATGGTCTTCACTCAGGAACACGTCTAGCTGGATATAAATTTCTCCAATTGCATGCCATTTAGTTCGATTCTCAGCAACTCCCATCCAGCTGTTAGCTTCCAGCTATCCTGCAATGTTCGTCACTCCACCTACCCTTGCCAAGTCGCGATCTCCACTCAGGAACACGTCTATCTCAATAGTCATCGGTTCTGTGGGCGGTCCATTGTTACTTCAGGTTGCTTATACTGTGAGTTATTTCGGCAATATTGCTTCTCTGCCAGATCACATTATTGCGGATTCTATCTCTAAGAGAGACTTCAATTATAGCCCGTTTCATAGCAACCATTCCAATTTCTTGTATGAAAAAAATATTAAGAAAACTTCATAGGAGGGTCAACTAATAGATAACAACCACATTTATTGATTGATGAGGACCACATTTATTTATTGATTGATTAGAATAGAATGTTTTTTCTTTTCTACGGGGTTGTGTGACCACATACACGAAATGTCAATATCGTCACCGTAGAGTGAAAACCTCGGGAATGCATTTTTGCTCAAATTTATTTTATTGCGTTTCTGGGAAGAAAACCTAACTACGCACATTCTGATCTGACTCAATTGTTCATTCGATACTCGTAGCGACATCTATGAAACTAAATGAAAACCTCGTAAACACGCGCAGCTATCAGTTTCGTGTGAAATACCTAGCAACGAATGTGTAGTTTCATTTTATTTTCATTTTCATTTGGGCAATCTTATGGTACTGAACCCATTTGGGTATGAAAGCGGCTTAAATCTCCATATTAATTAATAAAAAAATATAAAAGTCGTCGTGCAAAAATTTTACAGCACGCATTTTTTTCTTCCTCCTGAAAAGTTACTATTTTTGCACTTACGAGTTTTTCACTCAACGCCGACGATTTGTATGGGTTGTGTGACCACGATACATGAATGTCAATGTTGAGGTAAAATGATGTCAGCTAGTAGGAAGTGGTGGATGTTGTCAAGATAAAACGACTTTTACCAGCGAGTGTCTTTAATTCACTGATCACACACAGTTTACATGAAATAAGGAAATATTAAATGTAGGTCGCGCATGATTGATGCTATGTTATGTCATCCAAATTAATTATGTATATAAAACTAATGTACGTTTGTCCGTACACTATACTTAACCATAGTGGGTGACTGTCAACTTAGTGTCATATTTCGTAGTTTTCAACTTTTATTATTTTACCGCAGCTATATTTTAAAAATATTATCTGCTATTTACAATTAGGTGAAAAGTATGTAAAAGGTAAGAAATCATTGCGTTAGCGTTTGCAAATAATGAATTGAAAACTTGCAAACCGTTATTTTCATAATAAAATAACTGTAAACATTGGGGTTACTTACTTTTTATCCACTATTCACCCACATAGTAAAAGCTCTTAATCACCGAAATAACTGAAGGTCAATTACTTAATAAAGAAACGTCCAAAACTTTGCCGTCTCATCTCGGCGACGATCAAATGTCAAAGACTTGAAACATGCAACTGGATGACCGATCATAATCTTGAGATAAACTATCCTAAAACAAAATTAATAACGTTCTACCCTTACCAAAAAACGCCCTTAACATTAGACTTTACCTTCAACAATTCAAAGTTAGAAACTGTTAACGAATTTACCTTACTCGGACTAGTTATAGACACACACATAAATTGGAAACCACACATACAAAAAACGCACTCAAAAATTTCAAAATTCTCTTACGCCCTCCGTGAAATAAAAAAGACTACCAATTTCGAAACAGCGCTCACCACCTACTATGCCTACGCTTATGCATGGCTTAGCTATGGTGTCACCCTTTGGGGTAACAGCACAGATGTACAAACACTTTTCATCCTGCAAAAGAAACTGATAAGAATCCTCGTAAACATTGAGCAAACAGACAGTTGTAAACCATTCTTTCAGAAACATAATATCTTAACTCTTCCCTGTATTTACATTCTAGAATCATGCAAATTTGTTCTGAAACACCAAGAGCTGTACTCAAAACGAGATGACAATCAGTCACGCTATCAACTCAGGCATCGTTCTAAACTAAACATGCCACGTTCACGGTTAAAAATGCACTCGACAAGTCCCTATGTGATGTCTATTAAACTGTATAATAAACTACCCGCCCAAATAAAAAAAGAAGATAAAATAAATATATTTATAAAAAAACTTAGACAATTTCTTATAAATAAATGCTACTACTCTGTCAACGAATACCTCAATGATAAAAATATAAAGACACAAACTTAAATAGACATACATACATTCGCACACACACACATACGCATACGCATCCTCACACACACACACACACACCCCCACAAACGCACCCGTTAGCAAGCAAAGTAGTAAAGTGTAAAAAAGTGCTTCCTCTCTCCTAACTTCACTTATTTTGTTTGTGCCCGACAGGGTCCACATGAACTAATTTTAAGTATTACCATCTAAGAATACATGTGGAAAACAATAAAAGTATTGAGTATTGAGTATTGAGTATTGACTGGTCCAAATGTAGGTAAATTAGAAGTATTTTTGACAGATTCAAATCAAAGCAAATCAAAATTGTTTATTTCAAATTAACCATCCGTTGGTGCTTTTGAATAGTCAATGTCGGTCAGTCCAAGTAAAGTGAAGCTAAATTGCACTTTCCAAAGCGTAGATCTCTATGGAGAAGAACGTGCAAGAAACTCCATGGACACTCTTTTAAAATCATTGTATGGGTTGAATTTCTTCGTTACATATTTCTGTTGCTTCTATTCGGATTGGGACTGAGATCATACTATGACGTATTGAAAAGTTGTGAAAAAGAGATAGCGCCATTAATCCTGTATGGGTCCATCTTTGTCTGATACTTGAACCATGGTGTTTTAACAAGTCTTAGTACCGAAGCAGACTGTGCACGTTAAAAATAATAAGAATTATCCCCTGGTCCAGCACCCTAATTACGTTACTATCAATTGGAATTGCTTTGAAGCATATTGCTAATCCATTGCTCCTTAACTACGGAAATGTGTCTGCTCAACAACGTAAATAACGCAATGGATGAATAGATGTTGTTGAATTGTCAAATTGAAACCCATTGATGCTGAAAGTGTGTTTTATTTGTAAATCTTTGATAATCATTACCTACGCGTGGTCGCGTAAGAAAGTCTGACACTGATTGTATTGTAGCAAGAGGGATCGTACCTACTGTCATCCAATAGTTAGGATGTGTAATTGGAGAAAGTCTTGCTAGCCAGATGATGACGAGACAATGTTGTTCTGTCGGGAGTTTGGTCGTGGACGGTTTCCAATCTCCGTATGGCAGCATCGTTAGTCATGTTTTTGGGTTTAACATTGCATCACCTCGCTCAACTGCCCTCTTCCTTCCTATTCATTCAATTTTTTTGAGTGAATAGGCCCTTAATATAGTAGCGTGCTTTACCATCAACGATTGCATCACTGCTTCAAGCACTAGTTTATAATATAAAGTTAACTTTAGGACTAAAGTGTTTTGTAAAGCATCTATGAACGCTTTTATTTTCAGGATGCAACCAGTAAAGAGGAGCATACGGTAGCTATCTTGGTTGAGTTCGCGATCGCTTTAATGACGATGCTGGACCAGATCAACAGAGAATCCTTCCAGAGGTTCAAACTTAGGATAGGTAGGTCCATTTTAGTTATTATTATCAATTGAAATCAATACGAAATCAAAATTCATTTAGTCAAATTGGGCTGAGAATCACCACTTTTTGAACGTCAATATTAGGTACATAAGACAGTCCCCCAAAACGCCCACCCATCGTCACTTCCTAGTGCTTTGGCTGCGAGCACTGAGTGGGAAGAAGAAGTGTCGGAATAAACTCTCCAGCAGGACAGCTGTCTGTTCATTTCAATAAAACACATGATTTTATACAGTACTAAGTATGTATAGTGATGAAAACAAGAAAATGCAACAACAATGAAATTATCTATTATATGCCAGCTAGCCACGTCAAAATACCAGAAAAGCAAAACATTACAAATGTATGTACGTAATTTAGTACGTAGTGTAATATATGTACTTTCTAAGTATATCTTGGACACCAATGACTGATTACAAGGTAAAAGAAAACATCTTGAGGAAACATAGACTTTCTGAAATCGCCAATCCGCATTGAGCAAGCGTGGTGTTTACGCTCAATCCTTCTCTGTAGGAGAGGAGACTTGTGCCCAGCAGTGGGACGATAAAAAGGTTGTAGATGATGACGATAATGACCAACTGTATTGCATTGTAACTTGGTGGTAGACGGTCAGTTAAACAGCCGCTTAATCTAAAAAAGGTAAGTACTGGGATTCAGTTGTAGCCACCTGGACTACAAGCCGACCTCAACGTAGTTAGAAAAACCGTCCAAGATCATGTCGATCCACGCTCAGTGTAGGGTTTCTTAGTTTCCCGTCCGTCACAATAAGACGTGTTCTGTATGCTCTGTTATAATGTGTTGAGTTGACGTAATAAGTACGGAGTTCTAAAACGGTATCACGAAGGACGTGACGACTAAAGAAAAAGTTCTAGATTCACATAGAAAGTTCCAAAAATTAATGTTGTCATTTGAATCCCACCACGAGTAGTGGGAAGGAGTGGGGGAGTCCTGTCAAGGCAACTCCAAGTTTCTACGGCAAAATAAATGTCAGATGTCATTGTCTGCGGATCAGTTACATTATCTTTTAGGTATAATCTTCTTGCATTATCTACGTAAACGACTGAAGCAAGTATTTACGTAGTAGTCGTAAGTATTTTTAGTATTTTAGTATTTACGTAAATAATGTACGTTATAGACAATGAACAGTACTACGCCATCTTTCGGGAAATTGGGATGTTGAATTTTCGGTGGTAATTTTGGATTGCGTAAACCGATTTAATCATCCTTTTTTATTTAATAGAAGATACGTTCAGGATAATAAAATATGAAAACTAAAATAAAAAAATAAACGCTTACATGATACTCTTGTACGGATTACAAACTTAGTTCGGAAGTTATTTTGTAGGTTGGTTCACTTTTTGAAAAACTATCTAGGTATGTGAAAGTTTTTTACTTTTGAGACATTCTTCATATTAATTAAACTTATTTTAGCAAGCCCTTATTCATTTTTGAATATATTTCCAACTACTTACATTAGGATTGAAAAGAAAAATAGAAATCTCTTCCCATTTCACACACCTATTGTATCAGACCTCTATAATATATTTTTTTTTACACTTTTTATTTTTGTACTACTTTATCGGCGTGATTGATAAATAGATTTTAGACAAACAATGATTCCTAGTTTACCAAGAACCCTAAAAACCAGATATGAGAGTATTTTTTGAAGACATATAATACTATCAACTGGGAGCGACATCTTGTGAAGCTTTTACTAACTACATTTATTAGTCCTCAACTTATCCGATTGTAACTAAACTTCTAAAATAGAATGATCCTTTCATTTAATTGTATGATTTTTGTAGATGAAAAGTTTTTGCCAAGTTAAGTTTCAAAAAAAGATGTAAAATGTTGAAGATGCGTTTCCTCGGTTTGGTGCTGATTCTATTCAGCTAAGACAGATGGCGCTAGCACTTGTATGCAAAGTTTACACCCATATTCAGTAAATACATTAAAAATGCATAGATGGCGCTTTTATTATTATATTGTAATAATGGCGCCAATTTTCTTGGTCACAAACGAAACTGAATCTAAATAAATAATTATGTAATAAAGTATCTGGTATAAAGTATGTGGATCTTTTACTTTCTATTACATCGAGGGACTGGAACAATTTGCCAGCGTCGGTGTTTCCGTCATACTACAATTTGAGTGTCTTCAAGGCTAGAGTGAATAGCCTGTTAATAAACTAGAGCGCTTAACCATCAACGATCGCATCACTGCTTACCATCAGGCGGGATTGTGGTCAAGCACTGGTTTATAATTTAAAAAAATATATATTATTAGTTTAATTTTGTTAAGTAAAAATACTCCTTAAAAAGTTTAAAAACGATTTATAACACGGCTACTACGTTGTTGTGGTTTAAGAACTTTATTATTTCTCATTAAGAAGTAAAACTAATTCACTTCCTGAGAAATTAAATGTAGGTGCATACATTGTTTACGGGCATACAGAGAAAATCATAGTTATAAATAAAGTTAATAATGAATAGGAAGGAAACTTTTAAATAAAGACTAAATATCAGCTAATACTATTATTATTTTTAAATATTTTGTTCTAGTATTAGTTCTAAGAAAGGACGAATGAAATATATTTTTTTTTGTATTTTTTTTTTTACTAGGATTGAACCACGGCCCAGTGATAGCAGGCGTGGTGGGTGCTCAGAAGCCACAGTACGACATTTGGGGCAACACCGTTAATGTGGCCTCAAGAATGGACTCCACTGGTATTATGGGCAGGATACAGGTCACGGAAGATACTGCTAAGTAAGTACCTATATTATAATTTGTTTAAATATTATTTATAGAGCATCTATTTGAAAATAACAAAGAAAATAGGATTGGTCTCGAAGGATCAAAATAAATAGTATCCGTCTCGAAGGATCAAAATAAATAGTATCCGTCATGAAGGACCAAAATAAATAGTATCCGTCTTAAAGGATTAAAATAAATAGTATCCGTCTCGAAGGACCAAAAATAAATAGTATCCGTCTCAATCAAAATAAAATTAATGGTCTAAGAGAACCGATATAAATGGTTTTCATTTGACGGATATAAATGGGGATCGATCAAAAAAAGTCTGGATTAATTGTCTATCCTATATGTATGTAGGAGTAAATACTTTGATAATTTTTGATCTCATACTCGTGTACCTATGAGATCAAAAAAACTTAGTGGCTCCTCGTGGTTTTGGGTTTGAATTGGGCAAAATTATGACATTTTCAATGTAATTTATGATTAATATGGAGGTATGGAAAACTAGATTCATTATAGTTATCTATGATGAAGGGTGCCTTCATTTTAGTTATAATTAAGCAATAAAGGGCGTGTATTATAAATAAATACTTTCCTTTACAGAGTGTTAATGAACGCGGGCTACACTTGTGAATGTCGCGGTCCTACCTACGTCAAAGGAAAAGGAACTCTAATAACATATTTTGTGAAAACACCTAACATTGGTGGAGGAAATTAAGCTGGTTCAGTTGACCTGTGACTTCAGTGACCTTACAGCAGATTGAAAACCTAGGAAGATTACTGGGGAGAGCAAAGGTCAAAATCAAAAAGTCAAGGATGAGAATGGGGTGACGAATGAAAAAGAGCATCGAAAATCAGGGTCTGTAACTATGTTCAGGGAGAAGTGACACCAAGATGGATGGAGAAAATGGTAAAGATAATAGCATAGTTTGAAGCAGGATACTAAAATTAAAATAAGTCTTAACAATGTTTTGATTATCGAAATAATCCTATTAGAATATGAAAACGGAATTGCGATGGATTGTAATACGAAGTATGAACATTTGCGACAAGAAATTTTATGCTTAAATTATGTATCATTCATATAAATATTTGTGTAGATAAAAATAATTTGGATAAAATTATTTATATTAGGTATATGAAAGATCATACTATACCAAATCGTTTACAAAATTTCTTACTATAATGCCTTCCCGAACCGTATCTATTGTATATGCAGCATTACCAAAAAACAATTAACCATTAAAATCGACGTTTTTAAGTCAAAAATATTTTATATCATATTTTAAAAACAAAACAGTTAAAAAGAAAATGTTTGTGCGTGTAAGGCCTAAATAAATTTAAAAAATAATAACATATACCTACCTAACATAATACATATATACCTATAATAATATGTGGAAATAATATGTAGAAAAAGCATATTTTATGATAATCAATAGCTGAATGATCTGTAGGTATACAGTTTACTGTGTAATGTTTTCATTATTTTTTGTACCTATAGTATAAAACAAAAATTACATGTTTTGTGTATCTAAATATTTTACCTTCTTAATCAATTCTAGTATACAATAATCTTTTTGCAGAACAAACGAAACGCCTGACAAATAAAATTAGCAATGTTTCACGCGTGTGGGATGTTTAATGTTATTACTTCCACAGGTGTCAGTTTTATCACAAATATAATTTTTGTTTTAATTATTCATTGTTAGACTTAGTAACCCGTACGTAGAGAATGCATTAATATTTCTTAGATAAATATTACATAAATTATACCTAAGTATTTTTTCTAAATATAAAATTATAATTTATGTTTTAAACTTATTGCTAGTGTTGTATAGTATAAAATGTGATAAAACAGAGAATTATTATTAGTTAACATGACAGAAATGCATGACTCCCAGTAATTAGTTTTTAATTTGCATTTAATAAAAATACCATAATTTTAATTTCTATAAATGTTGTTGATTTGAGTACTCTTTAGTATTATGGTGCTAAAAATCTATGTTAGATTAAAAATAGAAAAAAAAAATACATATCCCACCTATTTAGGCGACCGTGATTTTGGTAAATAATATTTAAAAAAATGTTCTAAATATTTTTTTAGTCAACCTGCAACATTTTTTAGTAATTTTAATAAAAACAGTTTTCGACGGCCTCTTTAAATGCTATAGACTTTTTATAATCCTTTAACATAGTACTAATATTAATCTAGATATAGTTAATACCTATGCTCATTATGTTATTAATATTATCCACACCGCAAAATGTTAAAAAGAAAAAAATATTTTATGAAATATTTATAATCTTTAGTCTGTACCTAGTTAAATATTGCTGTCCGCGGGTAAATACACCTGCAACAAATCAAGAATCGCAATCGAGATTCGTCTCACATTACTGTACTCACTATCAAATTGCTATCTTACAGTATTAGATATTTATCAAGATTTCTAGCTCGTGGTAACATGGTCTCAGATACCTACATAGTAATATGAGACCTGAGTTGTTAAACCATGTTGTATCTCTAGTTATATTAGATAGAATGAAAAGCGAGCCTAAATATAAACTATGGATATCGTTTTAGTAAATATTATGTAGTAAGGAATATTTAGAAGTGTACATAAAATTTTACGTCTGAGATTTTGTTTAAAAAAATTACGATTTTATTAAAAAGTATCGTTGGATCAACGTTGCGTTTTATTTCGTTAGTTTTGCTATGGTTGTGGTGATGATTTATGCACAATGTAAAGTGACTGCTTGGATTTGAACCTGCGACTGGCCACGGCCAGCAATGCTCTCACGTTCACGACCATACCAATCTGAATATGTATATTCTACGAAAAAAAATGGCGCACCGATTTCACGCCACCATTTTAGCGTCTGTCTCGTTCGACGGGATACGATCGAATGAATTTGAATTTTGAATTTCGAACATGAATATAACGCGAGGTTAATTGGTAATTGCGGGTTGCGCCCGCGCTGGCCACCTACGCACAAAGTTTGATTTATTTCGAGTGTACCGCCCAGGAATAAAGAGTATTGTTTGTCTATATGTTTTGTATTAATCATTATGTGCATGCAGTACATTCGCTTAATTGAGGTACGTTATAAAAAATGGCCACATTTCTCAAAGGAAGTTTCATTTATACCTATAAATATAACAGTAAAATAAATACTGCATGTGATTTTATTTCAAAAATTTATAATATACAGTTATTGATTGAGTCATTGAAAGTGAGCTAAATAAATATTTTAATATTTTTTTTTTATAAATTATAAACTAGCGATTGACTGCAATCCGGCCTCATGGTAAGCAGTGACGGAATCGTTGATGGTAAAGCGCACTAGTTTATTAAGAGTCTATTCACTCTAGCCTAGAAGATACTCAAATTGTAGTCCGGCGGAAACATCGCCGCTGGCAAATTGTTCCAGTCACTCGATGTACGCGGTATAAAAGAGGAGGCGAAATGCTTCGTCCAGATCGTAATGGTGATAACAACGTAAAGGTGGAAATTCGCCGTACGACGGGTCGTCCGATGGTGGAACGGAGATGGGGGAATTAAATCTCCCTCGCAGACTCACCAAAATGCATCCTATAGAACACCGAAAGGCTAGTTACTCTACGCCTATGCTCTAGGCTTTGGAGACCATCTCGAGTTAAATCAGGGTCACCAATCAGCCTCTTCGCACGCCTCTCCACTGAATCCAAAGTGGCCAGGTGGCACTTAGCAACACCAGGACAAATGTGGCTGTAGTACTCCACACACGAACGCTGTGCCTCTATGTATAACTTTAGAAGTTGCCCAGGTGTGAAGTACTGCCGGACCTTTGTGATAACGCCAAGTTTCCTGGCAGTCAACAGTGACCCAATGAACCGTCCAAAGATAAGGTTGGAGGGAATCTTAACTCCTAAAAGCTGAAGGTGGTCGGTACACTCCAAGGATACATTTCGAAAAGTAGGAGCCAAGATGAACGGGCTCCTTTTGGCAGTAAAAAGACAGGATTTCTTTTTATTTGACTTCAGGGTTCTCTCATCACTATTCCTTGTCATATCCTCTTAGCAACATTAAATGGCTGGATACTTGCTAATAACTTTTTGACAGGAATTTTATGCAGCGTCCATATAATTTAGATCACTGCCTGTTACCTTAGCAAAGTTGTTAAAATTGATAACACGAAATAATGCAAATTGATTACGTGTTTTTATTTAGTGGCGAAATGTTATAAATGAAATATTATAGAAGCTCGAGTGTGTCATCAATTACCTATTATTGTGAGGCTCACGATCCCTAATAAAACGTAATCATAACAATTACCTCAATTTTCTTTGTTTAATGTTACTACTTTTATTTGCAAACCTAAAAGAGATACCTAAAGAGTGAATAGGCTCTAAATAAACTAGCGCCCTTTACCATCAACGCATCACTGTTTACCATCAGGAGCGACTGCGGTCAAGCACTTGTTTATAATTATAAAAATACCTAGAATCAAAATATGTATTCACATTTTTTTTAATTCATCAATCTATACTAATATATAAAGCTGAAGAGTTTTTTTGATTCTTTGTTTGAACGTGCTAATCTCAGGAACTACTGGTCCGAATTGATTTTTTTTTACGTTAGATAGCCCCATTAATCCCGGAAGGCTTTAGGCTTTAGGCTAGCGGCCCCCAGCGACTTCGTTCGCGTGGTTTAATCATACTGCGCTCGTATTGGACGCAGCGTGATGTTATATAGCTTAAAGCCTTCCTGGATTAATAGGCTATCCAACGCAAATTTTTTTTTTTTTTAAGAATTTTTAAAATCGGACCCGTAGTGCCTGACATTAGCGCGTTCAAACAAACAAACACACTCTTCAGCTTCATATATGTATTAGTATAGATAGATATGAGTAGGTACATAAATGGTAAAATAGATCAGTACTAAAGACCAAATCAATTCTCAGGATGCACCTTTTCATGTGGAATAACAAATACTTAAAAGCTTTCTCCCTCTTTATCTCCCCGACCTCATATCTCACAAAATAGTCTAACCGTCAGAATACAGATTAATCATTACAATTAAAACTCTTAACGTGAGAACGTTCACATTGATTCTAATCATAGAGTTGTGGTTATTAATTAGATCATAGTTAATTATTGGTTAGGTTGCAGTTAGATTTGATATACAAGTTGTTGTGATACTGTCGGGGAAACCTGTAATTATTTTAAACTCTATTCCATTGATACCTACTGCTCTTTGAGAAACAGGAAAGCACCCGAGACCGATTATAAGATGAATTTTAAATAGTAGATGTACCTCATCTACTTTTTAAAATTCATCTTATAATATAAGGTAGTCAGAATTGTCTTTAGATATTATTTTATTCAAAAGCCAAATTGCTGAATTCACAAACAAATGAATTCAATGAACGGTGGACACTCATCTCATCTATATATATGTCGGAGAACGTCGATATAATTTTAATAGAAGTTGCTGATTTGATTTACGTAGTAGAGGGGCAAACGCTTGTGACGTTATTTTGTGATGGCGGCACATGGCTAGAGTCGCTTTGGAAAGTGGGGTTCGTCGAACGGTCACTTTGCATCGAGACGCGGACCAAGGCACATCTCCGAACCGAAACTGTCGGTTTGCCTATTCAAATTGTTATTATGAAGATTGGAGGGTATATCTACACGTCGTGCTTTAATTCAAAACTCACCTACGAAACGGAACCTGTACCACCACACCAAGATGCTGTCGGCCCTACCGCTTTGCCGTCGCTGTCTCCGACATATATAAAAATCAATGCCACTTTCTTTCTAATTTTATAATCCACCAAAACTATGTAATTGCACCAGATTGGCAGTGTAAAACTTATTGCCAAATTTAATTGAAGCTACGATCTTAACTGGTAAATCAAAAGAAGTTTGTTTGATACCGCGCTTCCCTATGATCCCAACTGATATGCCGTTTGAGTTCAAACGATTACAATATCCTGTGCGTTTATCATTTGCTTTGTACATCTACAAAGCCCAAGGGCTTTTATTTCATGTTTGTGGTCTAAATTTAGAGGAATCATGTTTTTCAAATGGCCAACTTTATGTTGCCTGTTCGAGAGTCGGTACCCCCAGTCGTTTGTTTAATAATCTAAATGTTTTGGATTAAGTTATAAAATTGCCAGCAATTTAAAAAAAATATTTTGTGTTTGAATAAATAATTTTGATGAACCAACAAATTTGTTTTTATTATTTCTCTTTGTAGGTACGTAGCGAAGCACGTATCGGGCCGCTAGTTTTTTATAAACGTTGCTTAAATATAAGAGATGTTAAAATATAAGAGACGTTTAAACATCAAAAATGAATGATTGGTACATCGCTAACCTAACCTAACTCTAAAGAAAGAAAAAGAAAATAAACATGTCCAAGAAGGAACAAACTCAAAAATGCGTCACGTTCACGCAAAATTACCAGCGCTCAGCATAATGCTACAACCTTAGCGAGACAGAAACCTATTGCTGGTATTTAGCGACAGCTGGAATCTGGGAACAATGTTTATGAATAAATGGAAATATCTGAGCTAATTAGATATTTAGAGATTTGACAGCTTCCGTTTCATAGCGATAGCGAACGTGGCCGCTGCGTAAGGAGGCGCGGGTTCAATCCCCGCACAGTGCAAATATTTGTATGAATGAATATAAATTGAAATGAATATGTTGCCTTACGAACATCTAGTGGCAGTCGTTACGGGTTGTTGGAGCCCTTAAAGTCCAAAAATTGAGGTTGTGGAGGTCAGACGGCAGTCGTTTCACGGAAAAGTATCGAACATAAGCCAAAACCACTAGTTAGACGTCTTCCGGTGCGTGGTCGCCACTCGAGAACCCGTCGGCCCCATCGGGCATCGGTCCTGCGGGCAATGTGTCCAGCCCATTGCCACTTCAGTGTTGCAATTCTTCGGGCTATGTCGGTTACTCTCGTTCTTCTGCGGATCTCCTCATTCCTGATTCGATCGCGCAGTGAAATCCTAAGCATAGCCCTCTCCATTGACCTTTGAGCGACTTTGAGCCTTCTTATAAGGCCCATTGTTAGCGACCACGTCTCAACTCCATAAGTCATCACTGGCAACACACACTGGTCAAAGACTTTTGTCTTGAGACACTGCGGTATTTCGGACGAGAAGATTCTACGTAGCTTCCCGAAAGCAGCCCAGCCGAGTTAGATTCGACGATTGACCTCTTTCTCGAAGTTGGACCTTCCTAACTGGATAGTTAGCGACCACGCACCGGAAGACGTAGCGTGGGTAGGCCCCCGACAAGGTGGACCGACGACCTGGTGAAGGTCGCGTGAAACCGCTGGATGCGGGAGGCGCAGGACCGGTCGTCGTGGAGAACCTTGGGGGAGGCCTATGTCCAGCAGTGGACGTCTTTCGGCTGAAATGATGATGATGACTAGTTAGACTGGTAAAGCGGACCCCAGACTCCAAAGCTGAAAAAGCTTCGGATACGACTGGGATTAACGCTGAGATGATGATGATGACATGCATATGATGGGTGACCACGTTTACGTGCCGACACCCCTTCGTTCCTCGGAAGGCACGTAAAGCCCTTGGTTCTGGCTGTCATTTGTAGATCTTCGACAGTCGTTACAGGCCGTCAGAAGTCAGAACGTCTGTCCACCAGTCTTACTAAGAGGCATCGTCATCATCAACCTTTTTATCGTCCCACTGCTAGGCACAGGTCTCCTCTCATACAGAGAAGGATTGAGCGTAATCACCATGCTTGCTCAATGCGGGTTGGCGATTTCAGACTTAAAGTCCAGGTTTCCTCAAAATGTTTTCCTTCACCTTTTAATCAGTCATTGGTGTCCAAGATATACTTAGAAAGTACATATAACTTAGAAAAGCTAGGGCATTTATTAAACCTGTTCTTCTGTATGGCAGTAGGCCTGTACTCGAGTAACACCAGCAGGAGCTGCATGTCACGGAGATGAATATGCTGCGGTGGATATGTGGAATAACGCGGAAATACTCCGTCAGGAAGTCCCGCATCCCTGGCAGTCTTCGTTTCCGTGACATTGCAGACAAACAGCAGGAGAGTCGCCTACGCTGGTAACGCCATGTCTTACGCAAACCGGCATGTTACATGGGTAATAAATGTCTTGCCATGGCGCGTCCGCTGGGCCGGAACAAGCAAGGTAGACCAAAGAAGTGCTGGCTTGACGTTGTAAAAGATAACATTCGTGCCAACAATCTCACACCACAGAATGCCAGAGGTCTTGCGAAATGGAGGCGAATATGTGGGAAAAAGGATCCCGGACTCAAAAAACAAAAAACAGTTTTATTTGTATAACATAGGTAGTGAATACAGTTCTTAAATTCCTGTTTAGAGGTCGCTATGTTATGCTAAGAATCGTATAAATCTACATACTTGAATGCAAGACATTCAAAAAATTTTAGTCAATCATGCAAGGCGAAAGCCGTGGATGCAATCGGAATTATACGTGGAGATGATGATTATGTGTGTGAGGTCAGATAGCCAGTCACTCCATGTAAAATACTGGTTCAACTGAAACCGATAAGACTAGAAGCCGCCCCAACATAGTTGGGAAAAGGCTAGGCATAATGATCTGACCTAGTCATATAGCCAGTTAGTAGATTCAGCAGGAATCTCAATAAAAAAAAACTCATCATATTATGATGACCTCAGTCCGTAAGTAACGAGGTGACCTATTCAAGGACCAGTCGACATATTTCACTCCTGACGATACAAATCCTCATTCCAGAGCGTTCTAAATATTCCCACAGTAAACCGAAGATAACAATAGTAATATCTCATCTTAAGATAAGCCACACGACAGAGTTGCCGCCATTGACCGGAAGTCGTAAGTTTAGCGACACAATACACGGTATAAAATATTACCAACTACTTATTCGGTTAAGATAAATCGTCTCATATATTATTTAGCGTAATAATGGGCATAGAATATTGTTTTAGTGTGGTTTTGTAGATGCGACACTTTGAACATTTAGTTCGTTATTTTGAGTTCATCACTGGATGAACCTTTCAATTTTATACTGGAATTGAATTAAATTTCATGAACAAATCTCATTTTTATCCACCCTGGGCGGTGTTGTGCTCCTTCATTTGCCCGTGCCAGGGGCTACGGTATCTCTTTGACCCTGGCAGACCACCCGCAGTCCTGGCAAGATGAGCTAATACGATTGGGTGCTTGCATAAAGAGATGGGTTTTCTTGTCCGACTTCTGGTACATAAGTCTGTAGGTTGATCTTCAGAATAAAATAGTAACATATTTCACCTGATTCTTTATTTATGGGCGCATAAGTCAATGTAGGTCTGTCTTAGCAGCTTCGTGCAGGTATTGTCCGGGCATGGGTGCTTCGGGCATTACCTGCACAGGGTCGCCCGTCGGGAGGAGTCGCCGCGGTGTCACCACTGCGACTCTCTCGACGACACGGCCGAGCACACCCTGGTGGAGTGCCCGGCCTGGCGAAACGAGCACCGCGACCGGTGCGGCGCTCGGAGGCGGACGTCTCTCCCTGGCAATCATGGTGCGAGCCATGGTTGAAAGCGAGAGTGCATGGGAGGCTGCCGCCTCCTTCTGCGAGACCCCTTTCGCAGAAGGAGGCAACGGAGAGGGAGCGGGAAGAGTATGCTCTTGCCGCTCCCCTCCGGGGTAGACGGGCGCGGCGAAGAAGGCGGGGGACGAACCCCCGTCTCCTTTAGCCCCAGCGTGTGACCAGCGCGTGTGGGTAGCCCCCCGGTACCGGGAACTCACTTTTTTATGCAAGTGCTTATTAAGAGGGAATGTCGTACGTTCGAATCCCGTCAGGTACTTTACTTTGTGTACGGACGACAGCAGGTCAAGCTACCCGAAACTGTCAAATATTCCCAATCAACCTTGAGCCTTAATGTTTAACGATAAAGTAGAAGATCTAATAAAACAATTTGACTGATTGCAGTAACTTATTGTGCTGTCGTCTGTACATTATTTCATCAAAACTGCTCCTACGCACCTAAAGGAAAAATTTTGAAGACGATTACTGAAGTGGATTACTGCCCACTCTCTCTCTTACCGTGAGGAGGTCTGTGATCCAGGAGTGGAAACATTGTATGTGTTGATCATTATGTATGTGTGTGTTTAAAGGTAAGTTTTCTATCTTGACAATTAGCTTAGGTGACATACCTATTAGAATCAAATATTAACCAAATGAATTGATTCAGGAAACTAGGTCTCGTGTGACATCTGACAGAGTGCAGAGCAGATAGGCATACATTCTTTTTTTCTATACACTTTTTAGCTGTAAGTTACCTTATTGCAATAAACAAATTTTAATATATTTCTAACACAACCTCTATGAATCCAAATACATGTAGGCACAAAACTCCATCTATAAGTCCTTCTGTACTCTTTGCCCCTCCCTGGGAGTTCAGGACAAAGAGATAGTGCATCTAAGCGCGCAGTAATCTGTGATTAATGTAGCGCCCTACCGGCTACCAGTGTTGCTTATGACTTTATTATACAGTGCCACTAGTACTGGCTACCGTGACTTGCTAATTGGATTATATAGTTAACCGCTTTAGCCTTGGGAGATGGGAATAGGAGGAAATAAGACATTTTTTTCTAATGTTTATGAATGTTACGCGAATCGCGTTTGACTTTATTTTTTGTGTATAGGAATTTAGTACTTAATACTCATAAGAGGAATATTCAAGATTCAATGGATATTCATATGTACAGGGTGTATTTGACATCGTAACGCAAACTTCGCGAAAAGGCTAGACTGCATGCCACTAATAAAATTATGATAGTCATTTATGTCATTAATGAACGGTTACAGAATTATCAGTGTTTAAAAAAAGGGTCGGAAAGGCCTTTGAATGTTGCAAGCGTGCCGCCGTGCGGGTTTTTAGTTATGACGTTGATCCCTGATGTGAACCCTATTAAATCAGCTGATAGGATAGTTTATCGAGGTTTGTTTTCATTGCCATTTTTTGTGTAATTAGCGAAATAATTATTGAATCTTATTGGGTTATAAAAGTATAGTAATTATGAACGGTTTAAAGTGATAAAAACTTCATACCTATTTTTTTTAATCATGAAAAACCCGATGAAAAATTCCACCACTCGGGGGTTTAGAATCATGGATCCATGGTACTCGTTTGTGTGTCGATGTCAGATACACCCTTTATAATATTAAATCGATTGACATCATCGCACTTAAAATGTATTAAAGTCGGTCGGGAAATATAAATATTACTAACCAAGCCAAATGGCTTGGAGAGCTTTCGGACGAGTATGAGTTGGAATGTGGGGTGAGACAGGGTGGACTTACATTACCTATTCAACCTGGAAATTAAGCAGCAGTCCAGTCACATGCGTCAAACGACGTCTGAGGGAGGGCACAGTAGCTGTCTGGAATGGGAGGTACACCGGCGGGGCCACGGCTGAGGTCACGCGGATGTTCTTACCCGATGTGGTGCGCGCGCAAGGTCCTGAAGTGCCAACAGGACGTCTATCTGGGCGCACCTGCACCGGTTTAAGGTGAAAGAGAGTCCAGCCTGCGTGTGTGACACGCAGGCCACTGAGCCATCCAGCACCTCCTGCTGGGAGTTCCCGAGGCAAGACTGCGACAGATACGACCTGGAAGTAAGTACAGGAATAACCTTATCGGAAACCATCATTGCCGACTTGATGGCAGACAAGCACTCCAGGCCATATCTGGAGCGGTTTAGCCTCAAGGTCACAAAAATAGCAGTAGAAAGAAATAGGACAAGGGCGGTGCAACCTAGCAATGTGCCGTCGGCAAGAAGTATTGTCAATAGGAAGTGAGTAGTGTAAGTTGTGACATAAGTAGGATATTGTAAATAAGTAATATAATCAATAATGTTAAATTATAAGATGACAAAAATATATATGTAGGAAAAGAGCAACATAAAAATAAGGACCAATGCCGCAAAAAAGCCAAAAGCGGAAAACAGAGTATTGGTAATAACTAAAATGACTAACAAGATTTCTTGCCACGCAAGAAGAGTAGGGACGGCAACGCCCTGTGAAAAAAAAAGAACATTAACCAGCTGATTGTTGATCTGAGTGGTACTGGAGTTGGTTGCTAGATTGACGGTTACATGGTCAACAGTATAAGCTACGCAGAAGACATGGTGCTGCTCAGTCCATCAATCTCTGCGCTTAGGAGCTTATTAGATATATGTAAGGATTATGCGAAAACACATGGACTTCTATATAACGATAAAAATAGTGAGTTGCTAGTATTTCACGGTCTAACACGGTCACTAGGTCACGGGGTCGAAACGTTTTATGTGCACCCCCTGTACTGCTTAACGGTGTCGCGCTTAATAGATTACCGAGGATTTCAAGGATGACAAAGACATGGAGAGGGCAAGGAGGATGCTGACGGTCCGCTGCAATATGCTGGCACGCAGATTCGCGTGGTGCAACGTGGAAGTACAAAAATAACGCTTTTCAAAGCATACTGTCGAAACTTATACACGTGCAGTCTGTGGGTCAACTATACGCTGCCGGTCTTCAACGCGCTCCGAGTACGATACAACAATGCCTTACCTACTGGAGCGCATTGGCCATGTTTGCACACGCCCGTACGGAAGGGTTCAGGGCGACAGTGAGGCGCCGCGTGGCCTCGCTCATGCGCAGGGTTGAGGGGGAACACCAACACCATCCTATCGGTCATTGCTGACAAGCCAGACTGCCACAATCAACGGCATTGGGTACGATCAGTCAGATCAATCTCCTTCTGGCGCAGCATCGTTGATCGTGTTGTTGGGTTTAACATTGCATAACCTCGCTCAACTGCTGTCATTCTTCCTATACACTCAATTTTTTTGAGTGAATAGGCTCTTAATAAACTAGCGCACTTTACGTATTTTTTTTAACCAACCTGTTATCCTGGCTCAGGAGACATCGGCCCTCGTAGACCCCGTCAGAGTATGCTGACATTTCTATCAAACGCGCGTGAAAAACAACGCGCCGTCGACCCGGGCCTGGTCCTAACCAGGCGAACATTTAAAGCGATTTACGGAACAGGAACCTCCCCAAAACAGTTGTGTGATGACCTACGTCAGGTGGCAGGTGGCCTCTATAGCCACTCGTCAAAGAGGGGACTTACCGCCGCTATTGTGGCGTGCCTAACGATGCCAGCACTGCTTACCACCAGGTTAGGCATTAGTTTATAATTATAACCAATCAACCCTGTTCCTCACAGGCCGACACGAGCGACCTGAACGTCTTCATAATTAAGCTTGCTCGTGTCTACTGTCTACCAAAGCTGTAATCCGATATGCATGTAAAACAAATATTATCTCTTAA
Source organism: Sesamia inferens (assembly GCA_037179545.1). Lineage (NCBI taxonomy): Eukaryota > Metazoa > Arthropoda > Insecta > Lepidoptera > Noctuidae > Sesamia > Sesamia inferens. The sequence continues at coordinate 2,923,250 of CM073939.1, read as the reverse complement.
TTTTCCTCAAAAACGCGTGGGCATAAAAACAACATCCCTAATTCCCAGTAGTAACCTCAATGGTATTATTTTATTAATAATTTGTGGGCGTTTCCGAAAATTCAATTACGAACGTTTTGGTACGGTCGTAAATACAATTTGCGAGGTTATCAACGTTATTTATTATACTCGAGTGGCGTATGCGAGGAGTGTCTGTTTGTATGATATGTGGGGTCAGGTGGCGTAAAATGTCTTGCTTAAAACATGTGTAATGGGACGAAGCATTGTTTGAATTTGTTGGAAAAGAACATATTCCTGTTTACAAAACCACACATAGCATGCAATGTTATTAAATCAAGAATTAATTATGACTAGCTGCTTCCCGCAGTTTCATCCGCGTAAGTGTAGATTCCGTAGAAATATCGGGATAAAAATTATACTATGTTTTATTTCGGGTTATAATCCATCTGTGTGCCAAATTTTATCCGAATATGTTCAGCAGTTTAGGCGCGAAAGAGTAACAAATATCCATCCACACTCACATACTTTTGCATTTGTGATATAAGTACGAATGATTAATTTGAGAATATTTTGCCCTTAGAACCATCTTTCTATGTAGTTATTAAAAACGTGTTTAATTAAGTTTTTATTTATTAATTCGATTTGGTGTAGAATAAGCCAGGCATTTCTATAAGAAATTGAAACAAACATAAAAATTAAAGAGAGCATGCATGACGTAGTGCATCTTGCATTGATCCTTGTATCTTCCAATCAAACCGAATCAAATACTTTATTTATGATTTACAGGTATATACAAGATAGGTCTTGCAACACAAAATGAATTCGTGCCATCAGCCCCACGGGCATACAAATCTATAGTAATATATAAAGCTGAAGAGTTTGTTTGTTTGTTTGAACGCGCTAATCTAAGAAACTTCTAGTCCGATTTAAAAAAATCCTTTTGCGTTGGATAGCCCATTAATCCTGGAAAGCTTTAGGCTATATAACATCACCACTCGACCAATAGGAGCGAAACATATAGTTTACTATACAATGAAAATATTCTATTTATGTTAAGTCTTCAATCAACTACACCTAGGACAGGGAGCTGTAGTGTAGCCAGGGAGAGCCCTGGCTACACTACAGCTCCCTGTCCTCCACCATTATCTAGTGCGTCCCAGCCACCTATCTTTAGGTCATCAATCCATTTCGTTGGGTCCCACACTCTGCTTTCCAATTCGCAGTCTCCACTCTTCGTCTGCTTCACTTCCTTTGTATTTTAGACTATATTGAACGTATTTTGTCAAACAAACGTTTAAATATCAACCAGTTTGGCCGCCAAAAATTAATGAAACATAAGCAATTCAAGTAGAATCATCATTGAACTCCAGTTAATATCTGCCGCATTGAAACCCAAATTATTTCAGGGAACCGCTTTAACCGGATCAAGCGTTTAAAATCGCTTGATCCGGTTAAAGCGGTTTAAAATTGATGCAAGCAGTAAGATTTTACTGCTTGCGTCAATTTTTTACCATTTAGGAGGTCTTTAGATATTCGGTGGTCGAATTTACAATCCTTTTCGGGAGTCAGTATGATTAATGGGAATTTTAGCCTCTATGGACAATGTGAACGGGGATTTCATGACTTTTCGAGACGCTATAATTATAGAAAGAAAGAAAAAAAAAACGTTTATGTGCAGTAAATATGACGCGAAAATTTCTTTGCGTCATATTTACCACACACTCACGCATCATATCTGGGACGCATGAAATCACTCTTTATACAACGTGTAACATAAAGGGTATATACATACCAAGGGCATGGCATCTTTACATGATATCAATCGATATTGGAAGGGTTTTTTAATCCTATCTCTTTATGTTAAGAAGTTACAAGTAAAAACACCGCCTGTGATAGGCTACTACCATACTAGGCGCACAGAATTTTTGAAGACTTTTATCGTGATTTTGCCAAGTAATGTGACATGTAACGAGTAGTTATTAACGTATGTAGTTTGGTGCATGTTTGTTATGATTTGAATATAAGAAACATACGGAACCGAAAATTTAGTTTATTTTTTTTAAGTATTTTGTTTTGAGTTGAAATCTTCCGATATCGTTTGATATCATGTAAAGATGCCACACCCTTGCTATGTATATACCCTTTATGTTACACGTTGTATAATATGTAGATTACTGAAGAACTTCATTTTAAACTTAATCATACAGCCAGATCCGGAGTAGTAAAGTACCACTATGTTCAGTCTAGTACCGGTCTACTTTACCAGTAAGCAATACAAATAAATCTTCTGCGCGCAAAGCGAACCCGTGGCACGTGCCGCAGCAGTTGATCGTTCACTCACTGCGCCAACTGTCTCTTCAACAACCCCTCTCCTTTTCCCCTCCCTTCCCATTCCCTTTTTCATGTTTCCTGTTTTTGAATATATATTTAAAGTTAATTAACATTATATTTAAAACTGTTTGACGCTATAATTGGCTTATAATGTATGTAAATGAATAATTCTTAGTTCTTTATATTTTTGTGTAGGTCGCATATGTAGATATTCAACACAATGTAAATTGTTTTATGAATGAAATAAATGAAATCGTTTTGGAGAGGATTTTTTTGGACAACTGGAGGACAGATGAATTAGCAATAATATTCAAAATGATTCCAATTGATAGTAATAAAAAATTATGTAGTTAGGGTGCTGGTAGATATATATTTGTTCTATTTTGGCCTTCTGATTATCATATTTAATATTAATTGTGATTCCATAAAAATATTAAATATCCTTATATCATACTTATTTTTAATATCATCATTTTTGCCACCACATAACGTACATTCACAAGTTTTAAAACCAAATAAAAGACCTTTTGAAGTGGCGCACGTAGAGTTCCGTACCAGTATTTTTTTTTTCTTGTTTTTATAAATTATAAACTAGTGCTGAAAAGCAAACCCGCCTCAAAAAAAATGATTAGTAGTGATGCCATCGTTGATGTAAAACGTAAAAATAAACTAGGTTATTAAGAGCATATTCACTCTAACCTTGAAGACACTTAACTTGTAGTCAGACGGAAACACCGCCGCTGGCAAATTGTTCCAGTCCCTCGATGTACGCGGTATAAAAGAAGAGGCGAAACGTTTCATCCGGATCGTAGCGGTGTCAACAACGTAAGGGTGTATACCCTTACGTTCCCCGTATACCGTTACGTTCCGTTCGTATCCGATCCGAGTATACACTCGCCGTACTATGGGTCGATGATGGAACGGAGATGGGAGAATTAAATAAGAACCCATATGAGCTTGACCACAAAACAAACACAAATATTTGTTATTAAAAGTTCATAACATGTTAATATCTAGTCTGGTATTAGTTATTTTATTATGCAATACCCTCGCACACTCTCCAAAATGCATCCTATAGAACATCGACAGGTTGGCTAATCTTCGCCTGTGGGCTTATGAGCTAAGTATGGGTCATCAATTATCCTCTTCGCACGCCTCTTCACCGAATCCAAAGTAGCTAGGTGGCATTTCGCAGCACCAGCCCAAATGTGGCTGCAGTACTCCACACACGAAAGGACCTGTGCTTTGTATATAACATTAGAAGCTGTCCAGGTGTGAAGTACCGCCGGACCTTTGGACCTATATAAAAAAACAGCTGTTTTAGTATCTATTTGTGGTTAATGCCGTAGCAAAACAACATTCTAGTTATCACGGTTCATGAGTTTTAGCAATTTGGTTCCGTTTTTACGGAACCCTAAAAACCGACAAATAACTCTTTACTCTGCGAACTAAGACGTACGATTGCCGATTCCTAGCAATCTGCATTTTGACACAATTTAAGTTGTTCCGCGAAAGTACCGATAAAGATATGTGTACCCGTAATGGTGAGACTGCTTACACCTTGGACTTGAGTAATATTAAGTAGAGGGTCAGAACAAATGTCACGGGGTCCACAAACAACTTTCGGCCTGCCAGGGCCAAGGGCTGTTTGAAAGAGTTAAACAGATTCTGGCGTACAGGCAAGTGAAGGAACACGGGTGGATTTTAGTCAGGAAAAGTCTGACACATCCTTTCACTCCGCCCAAAGCGGAAGATCTCACACTATGATTTCCCATCCTGAAAAAAAGATGAAAAAGACCCAGAATAAATTTATTCAACAACGTAATCAATTTGGTAAATAGGTACTGGTATTCCACTTTTGCGGATCAGATTGCTGGGGCAAACGGAGCCTATCATATCCAAAGCAGGTTCTGAAAAGGCAGTGTCCAGAGTAGGAAGAAGAAGCCTCCTTGTCGGAACCAGTGCGGTACTGCTCTGACCGAACCCAACATGTTGCTGCGTCCAGCAGTACCGACGACGCTGCTGTATGTGTCCAGACTGCACCACTCCATGAAGATTGAGGAGGTCGTGGAGTATTTGCGCGTCAAGACCAACTGGACTTTGAGGGTCGTTCGTGGTGCGCTTTACGACACATCATCTTGAGAAGTTCCTCAAAGAAGAGTTCTGGCCGAAAGGTGTTGGGTACCGCCGGTTTCGTTGCCAGCTACGTGATACTAGTACACGTAGCTGGCCACATGGTACATTAAGTGTGGATAATTATGTTATGTAAATACACCATATATACCTATAAACGTATATAATACTTAAAATACCGCGAAACCCGAAACACGTGACCAGTATTTTTAAGTAAAGAATCTATGTACAAAATTTCAAAAAGATATCATGAAAAACCAACAATTTATGAGCTTGCTATTCTACTTAGTTGTCCCAACAAAAATATAGTCAAAGGACCGTACGGGCGGGCGAGCGCGGGCGTTGACCTCGGACGTCAGCTGTGATCTATCGTAACCGCTCAGTAACCACTCTGCGGTCTCACTTTAAATGTATTTGTGAAAAAATATAACATGGTGTAAAACTGATTGGAATCAATTCAGTTGCTTATTCTGAACAAACTATATTCAGGTTTCGCATTAACCAAAAATAACGTTGTTTAATATTTTAAGTTTTTATGTTAATACAGTATTGTATGTGTTTGTATGGGCCTTGATGCCTGAAATATTTGGATAAATAATAGCCAAGGCAGATGATCATCTGACTAGCCTTCTTTGAAATATAATGGCATCGGTTTCCAGTCTAATCAAATGCCGCTGAATCCCAGTATTTTAGATACTCGTAGCTGATCTCCACAACCCAGTTACTGGGTTAATACGATCGCCCTGGAAAGACTTGTCAGGAGACCTTTGGGCTGCTAACTACCCGGCTTACATTCGAAACGCGCCTTGATCTTAGATGTACAGATGGTCACTCATCTATAGACTATTACTAATTACACATTTTTATTAATTAGGTATAAACTGGTGATTGACCGCAATCCCGCCCGAAGGTAAGCGATGATGCAATAGTTGATGGTAAAACGTGATAGTTTATTAAGCCCATTTACTCACAAAAACTGAGGGAATAAGAAGGAAGACTATAGTTGAGCGATGTGATGCAATGTTAAACCCAATAACACAACCAACGATGCTGCGTCAGAGGGAGATTGATCTGGAGACCCTCCACACGACAAAACTCCCGACAGAACAACATTTGGTGTATCGTAACAGGCACACATTGCAACACAACTGCTCAGACCCGTCCTCCGTACGGCTTCACCAGACACCATGCCGGAACACGACGAATCGCTTGGTAGCAAGACTTTGTCTGGTGGGTGCTTCTACCGGCAACCGAAGTAATGGCCTACCACCGTGATTGGATTAATATTCAACTTATATTGAAACGAAAACTAGGTACCCACTATATTAAAAATAAATAAATAAATATTTATTTTAATAGAAATATAGTATTTAGAAATTTAATATAGTAAACGAAAAATTAAAGGAAATACGTTTATATGCGGTAAGCGTCACACAGAAAAAAATTAAATGAATTATAGAAAAACACGACCATCTGTTCTGCTGTAGAAGGGTTGGCTATCCTAGATATGCAGCAGATATGTCTAGCCCAATTGAATTAAACTAAGAAAAAATAAAATATCCTTAAGCACTTTTTTTGCAGTCGTCCCCACTTTAAGTAGCCACCATAATACAGATTTGTTATCATCCTCGGTACAATTATTACAAATTAGCACCGCTGATACTGCTGCACTCGTAAATAAGGCTTGAAGTATTTTAATTTGTATCTATAGGGGTCGATGTAATCTTTGTGTGATGTACGGTATGTACGAGTTTGGGTTCGCTTCCAGTTTGAGAAATGAACTTACCAATGGCTGCTTTCAATGCCTTGTTTATGTTATCATTTACAGAAAAATGAAACTACGAGTGAAACTCCGGGAGTACCGGTAGAAGTAAAAACTTCAACATTTAGGAGCTCTCCGTGCCTTGGAAAGCAAGTTAAGCCTTTGGTCTCGGCTTTTACTAGTCCTGAAACTGGTAACCAAAATTTTTTAAATGATCACTCACTAAACTGGGCCACTTCAAAAATGATATAAAAAAACCTCTCTACGGGTCCATTTCCACTACATCAATACTTATCAGGCCACTTTGTCGGCAACACTACTCGTTACATTTGTGAAGGGGTCAATTTATACATGATAAATGTCGGTAACAACAACAATAAATAACAATAACTTTAACTTTTTAACGCTTCAATATGTGGTCGCACCTTACTGTACAATTTTTATGTGAGGTGCCTTTAACATGATTTATTTTATGTATAAAAGTAAGGGGAAGAAAAAAGGAACGATGGATGAAATGTGCCAACGATTAGGGAATTAGAGATAAGATAGGGGGAGACTACCAAAAGTTATGGAAGGCCAAGACTTGTTGCGCTAAAATGTTATGTGAAGCTAGTAAGCTTCAAATAACATTTTCATTCATCCATCAATGATGTCATGATGTATCATTATTATTATTTCAGCTGAAAAACGGACACTGCTGGACATAGGCCTCCCCCAAGGATCTCCACGACGACCGGTCTTGCGCTTCCCGTATCCACTGATTTCCCGCGACCTTCACCAGGTCGTCATATCAGTTTAGAATCAATATTGCCATCTAACGTGGTGGTGCTACCAGCCTTTTGGGCACTTACCCCATTGACAGCGATGTAAACGATTTTTTTTTATGCCAATTTTTTTTTTTTTATTAAAGTATAAACCAGCGCTTGACCGCAATCCTGCCTGATGGTAAGCAGTGACGCAATCGTTGATGGTAAAGCGCACTAGTTTATTAAGAGCCTATTCACTCTAGCCTTGAAGACACTCAAATTGTAGTCCGACGGAAACACCGCCGTCGGCAGATTGTTCCAGTCCCTCGATGTACGCGGTATAAAGGAGGAGGCGAAACGCTTCGTTCGGATCGTAGAAGTGTTAACAACATAAGGGTGGAAACTCGCCGTACGACGGGTCGTCCGATGGTGGAACGGGGATGGGGGAATTAAATCGTGCAATTCCCTCGCACACTCCCCAAAAATGATTATTCTTATTTATTTATTTTAACTTGGGTGAAATGTTTTGTGGAGATGAAGAACAGGGAGTAAAGTCCACTCGTCCTCCATAGAAAAGGGAGGATCCTCCGACCAGACAGGTGTTATGTCTGGTGGGCACTTTCCCGACCGTTGATATTGGGAAGTTATAGGTATGTATGCTAATTATTGCAAGGTAAACTCTGCTTGCCAGTTGTAGACGTCAGTATGACACGTTGTTTTTTGTGGCGGTTGTAGGTACTGCTACAGTTTATACAAATATTTTAGTGTTAGCTTGTTATTTTAAATATAAAGTGATGATAAATATATACATGACAATTTATGAAAATCTTTTGTATGCTAATAAAAATATAAACTTGTTTAAAAATACAGTGATGTCCATAATATAAATACTAGGAACAGGCACAAATTTATTGTACCTACAACAAGGCTCAAGAAAATATTCTTGATGTGACTCTTTTAGATGCCAATGTATACATTTCTACAATAGACTTCCAGAGGTGGTTCAAGGTCTGAGCCTGAATAAATTCAAATCATTCATTAAACGTAAGCTGTCTCAAGAAGCATTTTATAGTGTTAAGGATTATATTGAGGACAAAAAGGCTTGGGCATGAGCTGTGTCCAATTTCTATACTTACACTGATTGTTCTTCGATTTTTCCTCTTGTAGTTTTAATTTGTAATTGTTTGTTTTTTTTTATACTCCAAGCCAGTACACACTATGCAGTCAAGCATATTGTACGTTACGGAATTGCATCGCTAACAGGGGTGTTCGGCACTGGTGCAGCTACACAGGAGCTAAACTTAGTATTCGGGAACACTGTTGGAGCTGCAGAACCTTGGACAAAACTATCTTTGCATTGTGTAGATTCAATTTCTTAGTATTGTATAATTGCATGGCACACGTGTGAGCACAATGTACTTGCTGTAAAGCATCAATTTGTTGGGTTAGTCTTTTTTTGTTGTTTTTTTTTTTGTGTGTTTTCCATAATGGACGCTCTTAGCGTACAATATATTTCTGCATCGTTCTCACTCGATTGATTTCAAAAAGAATGATGTAATGAAATATTTGTATCAATAGATAATTACTTGATAATTTAAAAGAGTGTCCATGGAGTTTCTTGCCCTTTCTTCTCCATAGGTACCTACTCTTTGGAATGGGCGATAAGCTTCACCTTACTGACTGACCGACCTTCTGACAATTCAAAAGTGCCTGTAACTGGTTTATTTGAAATAAATGATTTGATTTTTGATTACATGAACTTGCTTAAAACTATTCTGCCCGAGTTCTTTATTAATATGTTTTTACAGTAGAGGTCCTATCAAAGATGGTGACAGTGAGACTCGACATAATCTTTGAAGGAATGAAATGCTGTGTAAACTGGACGGTTACTTAAGATAACGCAATTAGCCTATAATGATCCCATTCCTGGAATAGGTACAGACCTCTCGATAAGAGGGAGTGGGCCGAGGGTCCAGTGTGGTTCGGTACAAATTAAGCACCTGATGGGGTTCAAACCTACGGCCTCCAACTTGTAAGTTACGACCGATACTACTGATCTTCTGCTGAATGGTTACAAAATGAAAATTCTGTTAATACAGACCTTTCATTTCTGAGATGTATGTTTTGTAAGCATTTTTCTAATTGATCATTGGTTTTTCAAGAAATTCATTGTGACATTACAATGTGTTCTATTTTGTCACACGGACAAAATAGTAGGATGCCCAGATCACAAATCACAATTGTCTTTTTTTCTTACTGTTTTCCTATATTATCCTTCAAGGCCTCAAGGCATACGGTGGAGCATACGGTGGAGGTCTGCTCGGCTTGGGTAGAGCACCGCCGTGTCCTCGTAGCGGCGATCGGCGGCGATCTCTCGCGTCCGACCCTGGTCTAGGTCATGGTCGTCACCTCCTTCTGCGAAGCAGTGATGCTGGCAAAGGAGGAGGCGGAGCGCGTGAGGCAACGGGAATCCCAGCGCCCTCACGCCACTAGCCGCCGCAGTAGACGCCCTGGTCGGGAGACGACACCTAACTCCCAGCCACCGTAGGCGCGGGCCTGTGGGCGATGAGCAGTGGGCAGCTCGCCGCCCAGTAAGAACCAGGACCGAGTCGACGGTGCGTCGTGTTTCACGCACGCCTCAAAGAGATATAGCACATCGTGACGGGGTCCACGAAGACGGATGCCTCCTGGGTCAGGGTTGCGGGTTGGTTAAACAAGAAACCGCGGCCCTGATTTCCCATCCAAAAAAAAGGCCTCAAGGCATCCCAATATTCTTCCAACTTTCCCTGTGCTATGGTTTCTATGTCCAAACGGTCAGGAACGAGTACATATCGTCACGCCAGCATTTCTTAAGCCTTCCTAGTTCGTGACGACGTCTGTCTGTAGGCCCCCACTGTGAGCGGGCCTTACATATTATAATTAATTAACATCATCGACACCTGTAAATTACAATCACAATGCAGTAATTATAGTGTCAGAGGTATATATGAAGCGTTGCTTTTTGATAATTGCCTCGATTCCCGATCACGGATATAAAGAATCTCAAGAAATTACACCGTGGCCCTCAGAGTCATATCATGCATAATTTGGAACCTTATTTAAAAGTACAAAAGAAGAATTAAAATATTATTTATTGGCTACGTAATGCCACTGGACTGTATAAATCATTACAAAGGTCGCCGGTATCGAAAAGACTTAAATAAAACGTATTTTTGTTTTAAATCTTAAGGCAGACGACAGTTTCTTTTGGGTTGTTATTTCTTGGGATGGTATTTATTTTTTGATAATTAGTCTATAATGTTCTCACTCCTGGGTCCACAGGCCTCTCTCAGAGAGAGGGAGTGGGCCATAATCTACTTTGGAGGAATGAGGAACAGGGAGTAAAGTTCACTCATCCTCCATAGGAGGATCCTTCGACCAGACTGGTTGTCTGACGGGCCACTTTGCCCGCCGGTTTATGTGGTGAACTTGTATGCGTGCTAGTTGCACAGAAAACTCTGATTGCGAGATGCAGGATTCGCGTGACGTCAGTATGTTGCGTTGTAGGCACCGTTACACTACCATGCAGGCCCAGGGCGGGTTGTTAAATGTTAAATGTCTTCGAAGTTTTCCCTCTACGATACCCTCGCGAGGGTGTCGTAAGAGGCGACTAAGGGTGCCAAGTGTGGGGATTATGGCAACCACTAAAAAACAATAAAAGCCTTGGGGGAGGCCTTTGTCCAGCAGTGGACTTCTATAGTCTGAAGAAGAATTACAAACTGGGAAAAGTGAGAGTTGACCGTAAAAATAAGGTGAAATGTCCATAGTGTGCCTTAGCTTTAGACTTAATGACAGCTCATTCTTCGCACACTCCATCTAAGTTTTTACTGCTGGTCTAATAATTATTCTATTCTTACTGACATCTCCCGCTTTGTGGCATCTTGAATCAAAATACAATATACTTTCAATGCATTTGTTTTACCTTTATTAATCAGGCAGTTACACAATTAGAACTTGACAGAAAAATACAGAAATCCTATGCATACGCAAATGACCTTACGTGTGCTATCAACCCGACTTTGAAAAGTACAACTGTACGGACGACAGGAGGTCAAGCTACCCCAGACTGTCAAATATTCTCAGTCAACCTTGACCCTTAATGCTTTAGAGGTAAAGCTGAAAATGTAATTGTAGTAGCTTGATGTGCTGTCGTCTGTAACTCCAATATATTCTTGTTTCCACAATTTAAACAAGACACGTTATTATCTCGTATGAGGTTCGATTTAACTGAATTTATTTGTCCATTCAGTTATAAAGTTGAACGTTCTTTTCGTTTTTCTTTATTCTAAAATATTGGATCCAGTTTCGTAACTGTAGCGCCAAAGATTCGTTGAGCTGGATAGGAAAAGTTATTGAAGTTAAAGTTTTATATGTATTATAAACTAGCGGCCGCCAGCGACTTCGTCTGCGTGAAGTTAGTTATGCTCCGGTCCTGTTGGTCGCAGCGTGATGTTATATAGCCTAAAGCCTTCCTGGATTAATGGGCCATCAACGCAAAAAGATTTTTTCAAATCGAACCAGTAGTTCCCGCTCTGGGCAGAGCGGAAGGGCGTGTCAGACTTTTACTGATTAAAACCCACCCGTGTTTCTTCAATTGCCTACACTTAACCAACCCGCACCTGCGCTGGGATTCCCGCTCCCTCACGCGCTCAGCCTCCTCCTTTGCAAGCATCACTGCTTAGCGGAAGGAGGTGACGGCCTGCCATGCAATTTCGCGCCGGGCCATGGCCTGGACTAGGGCCGGACGCGAGAGATCGCCGCCGATCGTCGCCACGGAGACACGGCGTGTCCTCAGGGTGATCGCACAGTTGTGCCTGACGTCTCCAATACCATTATTTTGAAAAAAATAAAAATATTTACTTCCTAACATGAAAAAAGGCAACTACATACTTTGCACATCTATACGAACATAGTCCGCAGATTGCTACACAATTTCCGTCCTTATCCACCCACGCTGGATCCCATAAAGGTATGGTTGATCTTGTTCCGTCCCGTGTCCTTAACATAATGCAGCTGATCTCGATCATATTTACGATGTTCGATGCTTGCGCGCACTTAAAAATGCCGCAACTTATCTGCTTCGACGCTACAAATAATTGGGAGGCGAAAAAATGTTGCGTGGAAATTATGATACGTGTTTCTTTTGTTTTTATGGGTATACATTTTTGGTGGTGTCAGTGTTTTTGGACGATAATGGCACATACTTAGTAAAATTCTTGTATAAAGGGCAGTTGACTATTTCTGAGAAAATGTCATCGCGAAGTTAGAAACTGTCAATAGTGTGAATTCTTTTTGAGGATGTGAAATCATCAATCGCTCCGGGTGGAGCGGTGTTCCTTCACTTGCCTGTGTGCCAGGGCCACGGTTTCTCTTTCAAACAGCCAGGTAATATGGTCCTGTCAGGATAATGTGAATACCAGAAGAATGAACCGTATGACAAGTTCCTTCATAACACACATAATAGATATCTGAGGTCATCGGAAAGCCTGGTATTAGAGGTGCCGATGCATTCCACTAGTTTCTACAATAAATCCTTTACTGTACAAGCAGTTCGGCTATGGAATGACTTGCCCAAGTCCGTAAGGCGTGCTCAAACACTGTCAACTTTTAAAATTATGATGAAAAGCACTTCCTCTCTCTTTAAACAAATCATTATATTTTATTTGCTCTTGTATGATATTTATTAATTAGATGTATATATTTATTTAAACTAGTATGATACACTTAACGAACATATTTATTGTATACTCTATGTAAATAGTACACTCTAGACTACCTACGTTATTTCTCTCTCCTTCCCCTTAGTATTGCATCCAAAGGTTGTCTGTAAAAGATTGTTCTTAGCGATAAGACCGCCCATTGTGTCACCCTTTGTAAAATCTCTATATTTATATTCTGTAATTTTTTTTCCCATAAATTCATAATAAAATAGTAAAACAAAACAAAACAGTTAAAGTTCAACTCTTGTTCGTATCTAATCCAGTTAAAGTTATAACGCTAAAGTTTCAACATCGGTTGAAGTAAAATCAATGTAGGTATGAGTGATACATTTCATCAGATATATTAATTAAAACTAAATCCATTATAAGTAAATCTAATCGTTTAGACGTAAGTTTGACATAGCATAGAAAAAGTTAGCTTTGTTTCAACTTTGTCATTTGACAACGGTTACGTTCCAATTGCGATCCAGTTATGGTTAAACCGTTAGCGCGATACGAAATAACGAAAGTTATGGTTTGGTTGCGATCCAATTCTGTTTTGGTTGAAGTATTTTAGGGCGATTGCCCCCCTGAGCCTGCGTGGTAGACGACAGCCTTCTCTCAGAGACAAAGCCCGTGTCCCATTGTGGGAACATTATACGTAGATTAAGAGTTGTTTCTTATTTTGACCGTTAAAGTTAGTATTTAGTTAGCTAGTGGATTAGTTTTATTTCAGTACTTTACTTCTGAATGCCTACTGGAAAAAATTGCTGAACTTATTTGACTTTTTCTAGGTGATCTGTGCAAATTTCATTTATCAAACTTTTTTTTTAAATATTTATAAAGTGCTAGTGCTTGACTGCAATCCCGCTTGATAGTAGTGAAGCAATCATTGATGGTAAAGCGCACTAGTTTATTAAGAACCTATTCACTCTAGCCTTTAAGACACTTAAATTGTAGTCCGACGGAAACACCGCCGCCGGCATATTGTTTCTGTCCCTCGATTTACGCGACATTGTTACAGTTTAACTAATTGAATTCCGTTTCAACTGTTTGAGTACGGAATATTAAAAAAGTATAAAAGTAATGCCTACACATTTTCATTCTATATATATATTTTTTTAATCACTGTCCATTATTTTTAAGATACCTACCTGCTCTAGAAACACGTAGTTATACAGATTCCCCTTATTCATAAACGTTGTTTAAAGTTAACTAGTGATTAGCGATTGTTTAACCATACATTTTAGGTGTTTGCACGTCACTTAACTTTGTGTTTAGGGGGACGTTTAAAGGTCAAAAATGTATGTTTAATCACTAGTTAACTTTAAGCAACGTTTATGAATAAGGGGGTTAGTTTAAAACATACTGTTAGACTACAACTCCATATTTAAGAGTCATAAAAATCCACAACTACCTTTAACTTTATGGCCTAAAAATATTATCCTCAAACCTCAAAAGGATGCCTTAATTTAGTTTCACAAGCTATAAATTTACCAAGGCTTGCACAATGCTTTTGACCAAAATATTGCCACTTTCATATGCATCATGAAGCGGCTTTAATAAATCATTTGGAACGAGGTCCAAAAATTGAGACATCGATATTTTATTGCCGACAGAATGGGACTCACTGTTGTTGCTTTATATCTACTAATATTAAGGGCATCTGTGTTCTTTTCTTTTTTGATAATTTATTTATTCTTATCTGGTTGGGTGTTGGCCTTTTGGGACATGTATCGTTGAAGAATTATTTTAATCAGTACCTACCAGTTTGTCTTTTTGTATCTTGTGTGAGCACGATCTACTTGCTGTAAAGCATCTATTTGTTGGGTTAGTGGTTTATTGACTTGATAGTGCTATGGCTGTTGAGAGTATGTCATGCTCACTTAAATGTCTCGCTGGTGGTGGCGTGTGTGTTGGGTCATTAAGTTCCCTTCAATATGGTTGAGCTGAATGATGCTGATCCATACGTCATGTTCGTGAACGGACGCCGTCAGAGGGGACTGGTCATCACTTAGCTGCTACGGCGTATTTTAATTTCTGAATTGTTGTTTTTTCTCCATAATGGACGCTCTCAGCGTACAATATATTTCTGCATCGTTCTCACACGATTGATTTCAAAATGAATGATGTAATCAAATATTTGTATCAATAGCTTGATAATTTAAAAGAGTGTCCATGGAGTTTCTTGCCCGTTCTTCTCCATAGGTACCTACTCTTTGGAATGGGCGACTAGCTTCACCTTACTTACTGACCGACCTTCTGACAATTCAAAAGTGCCTGTAACTGGTTTATTTGAAATAAATGCTTTGATTTTGATTTTGTGAAGTTCGTTACTTGTTATAAATATGATTTAGAAAATTATAATAATAAATAATTTTATTTCAGGCATTTAGATATACATACATTTCACCCATGGGACTACATTGCATGCATATTAAACATTTTAATTGTTTTATTTAAATTACAGCTTACAAATTTTACAAAGTTTACAATGATACAAGTATTATGAAATTTAAGTTATCATTTATTACACATTATTATTAATTAATTGAATTAAATTGTGTCGGTTTTTTGATTATTTTATTTAGCTAGCGAATTGCACTAAGCTCATTTACTTGGAATAAGTCATAAACTGGGAATACATTTTGAATTTTTGGTAGTGTTTCCATACTGGAACTTTCAGAGGTAAATTTTATTCCGCTGATAAAATATAACTTTGATGAAATCAAAAGAAATAAAGAAAGAAAGAAAGAACATACATTTATTCAGCACAGACTCGACACACAATACAATACATTTAGCACAAACACACATCGGGTAGCAACAAAAAAAAAATGTATATTAAAAAACCAAATAATAAAATAAAATAAAAAAAGCCAAATAAAAAGTAAAAAAAAAACCTTTAACCCTTGTGTAAAAAATAGCAGCAAAGTGTGCCTCGTGGCTGCACCAAAAAGGTCCAGTTCAGCAAAAATGCCAGACAACTAGTGCCTGACGCTGGTTTTCAACTGAACCTGATGTGTGATGCACAGCTCTCAATTAATTACATTTTAGCAATACAAATACGCTGAACGAACAGAAAAATACATACACAGAAAGAAAAATACGCAGGCCTTCTCTTTGTAAATGGGAGTGAGCTGTAATGTAAGCTGCGGACCCAGTGCGGGTCACACATGATTTTATGATGAAGACAAATACTATAACCAGGCACATCCACAGTCAAACATTAGTATAACAGACTTATTTCAAACTCTTGTTTTATGAAACTATAACTAGCAAGCCAAATGGTCCTGTAATAAAATTGTACCAAAATTGATTTTTTTAAAGATGGTCGGTTGTAAATCAATCCCATATAATCGGATTTGGTTCGGCAGGTTGATGTAAACCAAGGACTACACTAGTAGGCGCGTGCTTGCGGGCGGCGAGCTGTGGGCAGCTATTCGCCGCCCGGTAAGGACCAGGCCCGAGTCGATGGCGCGTTGTGTTTCACGCGCACCTCAAAGTGATGTCAGCACATCGTGACGGGGTCCATGAAGACCGGTGCTAGGGTCAGGTTTACGGGTTAGTCAAAAGAGAAACCGTGGCCCTGGCGCACAGGCTAGGGAAGGAACACGGGTGGGTTTTACATAGTCAGTAAAAGTTAGAAAAGGGTAATTTGAGGATTTCCCATCCACACAAAAAAGGACTACACTGGAAAGACTTACAAAATGTATACCTAATCGCTTCAATAGGGATGTTTCATGGTTAAAAAAAAATGATTCTAGTTAGTCTGTCATTCAGATTATAGAAAAATATTGGATGCGTATATTTTGTTTTACCAAATCAATAAAAATTGACAAATATAAAAGGCATAAAAGATCAGGAGTGGCGGCTGGTGACGTTACTGCCCGCTAAAAAGTGTAGCGTGCAGTGACGTCACACGAGTTTTCAACGCACTGGGTCGTCTTCATTTTTTGTTTATATGAAAAACCTAAAAATACGTGTCTACAATTTTTTGGAAATCTAACTGACGGATTAATTAGTTTTTTTTAGTCAAATACCCTATTCTCTTCATCCCAAACTAAACTAATTTTAATTTCAGTGCATCTATTCCTCCCTATTTTATTGCAATAATGATAGAAGATAAAACAATAGTTTAGTGCTGTCAAATTAAGACAATCCATAGAAATTTTAGACGTGATCACGCCATGTTTAAAAGAAACATGTCAGTTTACATTAGACGCGGATTAATTTGACAGGACTAAACTAACATAAATATTCTGTCCTTTTCATAATGAAATAGAAAGAAAATGATACACAAACTTAAATTATTAAATTTAATAATTTCAGTGATGATTTTTCACCTAAATTTAATAATTTACATAGATATATCGCCAAGGATATCAGGTTCATTGTATTATACAGAGTGGTGCTGATAATCATCAACCGAATGACGATCGACTTCCTTCTAACTAGGAGACACCACGTCGGCAAAGTAGCCAACTGCAAAGTCATACCCGGTGAGAGTCTTACTGCACAACACCGTCTCCTTGTCATTGATCTCTGCGTTAAGGCCCAACGTAGACGTGTAGAGCACTGCCGGCGCCAGATCCGGTGGTGGCTGCTTGATGAAAATAAGTACCAGGAGTTCGATTCGGTTATTGGCAACAAGTGCGCTGGTACCGAGGGAGAATCTGTCCAAGATCACTGGGACAGAATCCAGGCGGCTATTACTAGGGCGGCGCGGGTCGTGCTCGGCGTGTCTAAGGGAGGTCGCAAAAGTGACAAGGAGACCTGGTGGTGGAACGACACAGTCCAGAGGGAGACAAGGGTGAAGAAAGCCCTCTTCAACACGTGACAGGCGACCGGATCTTCTGCCAAACGTGCCAGTAAAAGAGCTGTAGCCAGAGCCAGACGAGACCACTTGGAACCGCTCTACAAGAAGTTGGAATCGTCTGAGGGGCAGAAGCTCATTTACAAGTTGGCACGTTCTAGGGTGCAAGCGGCACAGGATATATCCAAGTGCCGTTGTGTAAAAGACCCTACTGGCAACCTGCTTTACGAGGATCGCGCGGTGAAGTAGAGATGGCGCACGTACTTCCACGAGCTGCTGAATAAGCAGCACCAAGAGGTGCAGACACCGGAACTCACTCCGAACCTTGTTTTAGTGTCCCCGATAACGCCTGAGGAAGTCCACATGGCTCCTCGTCGCATGGCGAATCGGAAAGCTGTCGGGGCTGATGGAGTCCCCATTGAGGCCTGGAAGGTGGTGTGGGCATGTTAACGAACTTTCTGAACCGCGTGCTATTGACCAGCAAAATCCCGAGCCAATGGAGGCTGTGTATAATCACTCCAGTCTTCAAAGGCAAGGGCTCGGTACAGGAGTGTGGTAACTACCGCGGTATAAAGGTCATGTCACACACCATGAAGATCTTTGAGAGGATTTTAGACTCCCAGACCCGGGTAGAGTGTGCTGTCTCGACGTGTCAATATGGGTTCCGTCCAGGGTACGGAACCACGGACCCTATCTTCGCCCTAACGATCACGATGGAGAGATACAGATCGAAGAACACACCTCTGCAAATGCTCTTTTTAGACATGCAGAAGACCTTCGACTGTATCGCTCGAGGGGTGATCTGGTGGGTGAAGCCTATGTTGACATAATTCCAGACCTCAATTTCGATTCCGTTGTTAAGGCCGCTGTTGGCGACACTAAACCCTTTCCCATCAGCGTCGGTGTATACCAGGGATCCGTCCTTAGTCCGTTCCGGTTCAGCGTGATATTAGTTGTCTTGTCAGACGGCATCAAGAATTCACATGAGCAACTTCCCTGGTTGCTCATGTATGCTGATGATATCGCGCTGGCAGACGCGGACAGGGAACGGTTGGTGCGGCGGGTAAATGCGTGGAAGAACTCGCTTGAGAACTGAACTTAAACTCAATGTGGCGAAGACGGTGTACATGGCTAGCAACACCACAGACCCTATGCCTTTGTGCATAGGCGGAGGCAGGGTCGAGTGCACAGACCAATTTAAATACTTGGGGTCTGTGCTCCACGCGTCCGGCGACATTGATTGCGACGTTAAAGCACGCATTTCCGCAGCTTGGACAAAATGGCGTGAGATGACAGGTGTCATTTGGGACCCCAAAATGCCAATTAAGCTTAAGGGACAGTCTATAAGACCATCATTAGACCTATCCTTCTGTATGGCAGTGAGGCGTGGCCTGTGCTTGAGCGACACAAGCAGGAGCTGCGTGTCACGGAGATAAATATGCTGCGGTGGATGTGTGGAGTTACGCGGAAAGACCGCATCAGGAATTCCCGCATTCATGGCAGTCTCCGTGTCCGTGACATAGCAGACAAACTGCAAGAGAGTTGCCTGCGCTGGTACGGTCACGTCTTACGTAAAATGTTACGTGGGTAACAAATGTCTTGCCATGCCGCCTCCGCCGGGCCGGAACAATCGAGGCAGGCCAAAGAAGGCTGACGGCTGCTGGCTTGACGTTGTAAGAGATGACATGCGTGCCAACAATCTAACACCACGGGATGCCAGAGATCGTGCGAAATGGTGGCGTAAAAGTAGGAAAGCGGACCCCGGGCTCCAACGCGAAAGCCGGGATTATACGCTGAGATGATGATGAGAGTGGTGCTGATAATACGACAATAAATGAAAACACGGACAATGCTGGTTCATACGAATAATCCTAAACCATAGAAAAAAAAAACCTATCATCAAAAATAAAATAAATAAAATTTCAAATAAACTAAATCGCATAAATTGTAAACGGAATTAAAATATTCACTGAACTCCGAGCCGCGGCAGCGCGGTCCTGTATCGACTTGCTTTTTTCGCGCCTTATTATTAAAATTTAGTTCCGCTGGATGCGGCGGTCTCAACCTGTAAGCGCTTCCTTATAAACTTAAAAAATTTACATCATGTAGAAAATGTGAAAAATCAAAAATAATTTCCGGTAACTAAACTGATGGATATATTTATATGATTTTTTATGGGTAGACTGAGAATATGTTGAGGTACACGATGTTTCATTTATTGTCGTATTGTCATCACCACTTTGTTGTTTTCTCCAATACTGGTCCGGCTATATGAAACCGTCCCTGTTCGGGCGCCAAAAGCAGCGGTGGCCTAGCGGTATCGGTGGTGGCTTACAAGTTGTAGGTCGTAGGTTCAAACCCCGTCAGGCGCTTTACTTTGTATAGGTATATTATTTCACCACCACTTCTCTCAAAATGGTAAAAATTACAAGATATTTACCCCCTTATTCATAAAAACTGCTTCAAGTTAACGAGTGATTAGCGATTCTTTAACCATACATTTTTGACCTTTTAACGTCACTTAACTTAAATCATCCTTTATGAATAAACACCACAGTGTTTAAGAGTTTATTCATAATAGATTTTTAAAGTTAAGTGACCTGCAAGCGTCTAAAATGTATGTTTAAAAAATCGCTAATCACTAGTTAACTTTAAGCAGCGTTTATGAATAAGGGGGTTAATATGTAGGAAGTGGCCCACTCATCCTCACAGGGTGGAGGCCTGTATCCAGTAGGAACATGTCAATGTTTATAATGCTATTAAAAAGTCACCTTCGTGCTTTGATTGTGTGTACCCAGCCTTAGTTACACTAATGAGATTAGTGATGTGAATAAATTAATTGATTTATTGAACACCTGATTAGGAGCTACTGTAATTTGTAACGATTTGTGGATGTTTATTTTTTTTTTGCTATTGTTCCTCATCGACGGTGTCCAGTATTATTAAAAGCTAAAAACAAAACACGTTGCCCCACACTAGTAATTACTCTTGTATCTTCGGTACGTCAACAAACATTTAAACTCACATAGACAAACTGCCAGACCCGGAACAATTACCTGTAGACCTGTAGGTTGTTCCGTGCGGGAATCGTTTTCGGGCCGGGGTAGAGTTTCTCGGTGGTAGGCCATAACATCGGCTGCAAGCAGGCAGATTTACAAATTCCTAATAATGTAATAGTTGTAAGGCCTATGAGGCTTTTGCCGCCGTTTTGCCTCTATAATTTATACGTCCTAGACAATTTTTACAAAACAAAAATTTTATTTAAATTGCAAAATTTTGCTGCAGTCTTCTATGAGTTGATCAGAAAACAAGCCGTAGCCGCGGACGGAGGACGGCTGGGTGGCAGACGGCGGTGCCACCCAGCCGGTGGCGGTGGCGACGGAAGGGTGAAATTTTGACAAAGGGAAGCCGGTCCAAAAAATTAAACACTTAAACACTTACCTACTGCAGGATATCTTGGAGGAGGTCTTCAGATAAGAATAATATCAAAAGCCCCACCTTCACCATACAAAAAAGGACTGATGATTTGATAACAGTGTCTTTCAAGTATGATAAAAGCGGCTTTGAGAAAAGTCTTTTTCGACGTGCATCTCCATACCACACATGCATGCTTGTTAGTAAGTACTAAGTTAAGTACCTATTGTTAGGGAATAAGAGTCAAGAAAAAATAAAATAAAAAATTACAAAAATAATAAAGTGTTAAAAACCGAACCACACACACACCGATCCAAAACCAACAAAAATATTAAGCAAAAGTAGTGGCGTGGTTTCTTTGTCTCTTTCTAATAGAGGAGAGTAGAGAACTGCAAGCCGCTTGGCATTAGCCTATATTTATCAAGTTTTACCGACGGTTAGCGAGCATTAAAAAGAGATGGTCTGCCACGCTCTGTCTCTTTTCACCTCATAGTAAAACGTTGACCGAGGTAAGCTGTAATTCGTCGAGTTGCCTTCAATGTAATGTACGAAAAATTTAAGCGCTGATTAATTTACGACTATAAAATGAAATGTGATACTTAGGGTATTGCTAAGAATTACTATTTGATTAATAATACTTTGTTAATGAAATAGAATGTAAATACTTTTGTATGAATATGGAACTGATTTTTGACAGGTAACCCGGTGGGAATCGGCTTGTATGGACTCTTCGCCACTGGTAAGCAGTGATGCAATCGTTGATGGTAAAGCGCCCTAGTTTATTAAACCCATTCACTTAAAAAACGTAGTGAATAGGAAGGAAGACGGCAGTTGAGCGAGGTGGTGCAATGTTAAACCCAACAACACGACCAACGATGCTGCGCCAGAGGGAAATTGATCTGGAGAAGTTACCACCCACCAGACAAAGTCTAGCCGCCTAGCGATTCGTCGTGTTCCGGCATGATGTCTGGTGAAGCCGTACGGAGGATGGGGCTTAGCAGTTATATTATGATGTGTGCCGGGTACGATGTGCCAAATGATGTTGTGTCAGGAGTTTGGTCGTGGAGGGGCTCCAGATCAATCTCGCTCTGGCGCAGCATCGTTGGTCGTGTTGTTGTTGGGTAAACCCAACATTATTGATGTGGGACCCAACATTATTGGAGATGCAATGTTAAAACATTGCATCACCTCGTTCAGCTGCCGTCTTCTTTCCTATTCACTCAGTTTTTTTTAGTGAATAGGCTGTTAATAAACTACCATCAACGATTGCGTCACTGCTTACCATCAGGCGGGATTGCGGTCAAGCACTAGTTTATAATTAAAACATTTCAGCGAGATTATTACAAAATCGATCAGCTGAAGCTACCCGACAGTCAGATCACTTACTTCTAACCATGAAAGCAGTAATGACTCTCAAGGCTTGTCAAGAAATCGTCATTGATCGATAAAAGGCTCTAAATTGTATTATTTAATACAATTTACATATTATAATTTTGATTGATGTATGAATGATGCGTATATTAATATTTATTTTGAATGAAAAAAATAATTGGAACGACTTCTGCGGCCATTAACATATTATTAGCATCTTGTTCTCGGCCCTAAATTGTTATTGGGATTAGAAATATGATTGATAGAGGCCGTTGGTTTTAAAAATGATGAATGGATTTATACGGGAATTATGAGTATGCATCAATCATTAAATACTCTACTTATAATTAAAGTAAAATTAGACCGGAATTGTCAAAATTATACGCGTAATAATAATAGCAAAAAAATTATAACATCACACCTCTTTACTCCAAGGGTATAGGCAGAGGTTATCCACTACGACGTGCTTGTCAGCCGGCCATCTGTCTCTGGGATCCTGATCTTGCTGTCCGGGCCTACCGTTGAATATAATTATATCCGTTGGCTCTAGCCAGTATACCCACCATGTTCTTGATCCTGCTGCCTAGACTCTTCTATGAGGATCGACGTGCCACCAGCGAAGCCTGTCTGCCGAAGAGTTCCCTTGCCTTCGATCTCACCTTCAACTGATCGTCTTATGTCTTCACCAAGAATTTACCTAAATAAATTATAATTTAAATTGATTTCTTGCCTTTTCTTCTTTAATTTCTTAGTTTAGATTTTAGGACTTTTGTTGTCGTTAGATGTAAACAAATAAAAGTTTGATTTTTTAATATAAATATTTATTATTTAGTTTATCAAAAATAGCTTTAATTAGTACTATCTTTTACGATAGTGCTAGTGTTACTTAGAAATCAATTTATCAGTCATTAAAATTAAGTTGACAGCATGTTGACATATAGTTAACTTAGAATGGGATGGGGTTTGCTTTTTGGAATTGTCGTGGAGTTGCGGACACCAGCCTGTATTAGCTAATATTACCGAATAAAACTTTTAAAATATATTATCCCTGCAATAAACCAGATCTTTCAACCAAATACTTAATATCAGAAATGTTCGTCCTAACGTCGCAAAAAAGCAAATAATAATGATCATAAAACTTTACAACGCACAAAATAAATTTCACACCAAAATAACGTAACAGAAAACAGCAATCAATCAGTTTTTGCGAACCATTTTATTACATAAACCGTATCAAGGTGTGGTCCCATTAAAAATGACGAGCTGGCTGACATTAAAACGAGAGTTTCCCGTCTATCGGGTCGATGGGATCGCCCTTTATTCTTTATTAAAACTGAACCCATAAATATAAAACCTTTTTAGCAAGACTGAAAGTTGCAAGGGAAAGGACATTGGCTACTGCCCATACATACTCTGACCTGGCTATGAAATGTCGCAACTGTGGTTAATATAGGGTTTAAATGTTTCCCCTAACCACCGTTAGCAATTCCACATTGCAAATACATATATATTTGACCCCGTCGGAGCTTAGAATTTTTACATAATTTGTAATTTTTGATTGGTTGCATGGCTCTGCCTTTGCCTTTCCCAAGAAACGGGAATAAAAGAATTAAAAGAGTTTTGGCGGGAAAGTCAAGCTGAGTGTCACGCTCATTTTTCACTGGACTTTTGAAATTATAGTGTTGTTTACTAAATAAAAGTGCGTGATTTATGTAGTAAAAAGTGCATTCAGTAAATAATTCATAAAAAAAACAGTGAAATATCGCAGCATAGTGGCCACATCATGACTTTGTATCAAACCTCCATCATAAGACGGGTCACGCAGTCTGCATGTCGAAAAAGACGACATGCAGATTCATTACGTGACATTGGCTAAATGCACAAACCGTGCGAAGCGATAAAAGAAAGAAAGAAAAAAAAAGTATTAGTAAACAGACGTGAAAAATAAATTTTAGCAGAAGCGGATGCAGAAATGGAAGTGCATATAATATGAAATAAAAAAAAACAAATTTACAATTATAATTCATAATTCTTTATTAAAATACTTTATATAGTAGTAATGCAGTATCAAATACACCAAATCTAGATTAGAAATAGATATATTACAAATCTATTATAGAAAACAATATTGCAATTTTGCAACTGAACATTTTATTAATATTCAAAATTTGGGGTGGGTTGTAAACTTTCGTTTAAATCTCCGTTATAAAAGTTGCGGAAACAGAAGCAGAAACGGATGTTGAAAATCGCGCGGAACTTCCGCACTTGCGGAAACAGAAGACAGAGATCCGTTGCATCACTAGTAATAATGAATATAGTTCTTCGGTATGGTTGGTCTGGCCCATTCAAGATAGGTAACAAACAATTGTCATAATAAGTGCACAACATCCAACTGTGCGACGTTCTACCAAACAATTGCAACAATACTCAACAATACCTACTGTCCCTGATGAACAATTTTCAGCTAAAACATAAAGATAATACTGGTTCCTAGATCCTTGATTTAATTTTTCTTCATATAAAAATATTATTGCCAGTTCCTCTGAAATGGTGCTCCACCATGAAATCGGATATGCTCTCCATAATATGATCGCGCCTGCTTATTCTGATATGTTCCAGAATTAATTCATTCATCTCCATTCTAGGGAATGATATCAAGTCATCCCTGTCTGATGTTATACTAACAAAGTTAGAAGACCTTCTATTCATATGTGTATTTTTTACCATAAGTGCCAAATTATTTTCTAAATACATCCATTCTCTTAAAATGTTTAACATTTTCCCTGCATCACCTCTGCTTCTTAGGCGAACACCAAACCTGTTCAAAAGACTGGCTGCTATTGAAAAATCCTGCATCATGTGTGGTACAGTCTTGCACTCAGAAGCAATTCACAAAGCTTTATCAGTGACCAGGGGGCAACTGCAAATAGTCGTCAAGTAAATAAGATCAATTGGAGTCCAGAGTCAAAGCCAAGTCGCGAAAAAACACTAAAACATAGGAAATCGCTGCAACAAGCCAGCTACGCTTTATTGTGCCATCTGTCATCATTTTACATTATATCGTTTTACATATTTCTGATATATAATTAAATGTAATTAAGGCAGTATTTATTTTTAAATCTATTAATTATATTGAATTTATTGGACTCGTGACTTAAATATTGAAATACTACAATCTTCACAGTTATTGTAGATCTGATAGGAGTAACGATTGCGATGGAAATAAAGATCCCTCGGATTTTGATGACGAAGTCAGAGGAATAATGGCTTTGAAAGAAAAAATCTTGGGATGAATAATGTAGGATGCCTAAGTGAGCAAATCTAAAGGTGATTCGCCCTTTTTTTGTTGAGATGGGAAATCAAATGACTTCTCCCGCTCTGGGCGGAGCGGAAGGGCGTGTCAGACTTTTACTGACTAAAACCCACCCATGTTTCTTCACTCGCCTGTGCGACGGCCAGGGCCACGGTTTCTTTTTTAACCAACCCGCAACCCTGATCCAGGAGGCATCGGTCTTCTTGAACCCCTTCACGATGTGCTGACATCTCTTTGAGGCGCATGTGAAACCGACTCGGGCCTGGTCCTTACCGGGAGGTGAGCTGCCCACTACTCACCACCCACAAGCCCGCGAGGGTGATTCACCTTTAGTTTAATTTGATGTGCAGTGCAGTGTAGTGATGCAATCGTTGATGGTAAAGCGCGGTAGTTTATTAAGCCTATTCACTCAAAAAAACTGAGTGAATAGGAGGGAAGACGGCAGTTGAGCGAGGTGATGCAATGTGAAACCCAATAACACGACCAACAATGTTGCGCCAAAGGGAGATTGATCTGGAGACCTCCGAGACCAACCTCCCGACACAACGTTTGACGCATCGTATCCGGCATATATTGCAACTCAACTGCTAAGACCCGTCCTCCGTATGGCTTCACCAGACATCATGCCGGAACATGACGAATCGGTTGGCGTCACGACTTTGTCTGGTGGGTGATAACTTCTGCCGACAGCCGATGTTATGGCCTACCACCAAGTAAATTCTTCTAAAAAAAAGCTCTTATCATTATTTTAATACTTAAACTATTGTAATGCACATATAAAATAATTTCTACCAGATACGGAACCACATTACACCAGTAACACAGGTGTACAGACCAGAACACATCAAGATACTATAATCGGTCAGATTTCTTTATTATATTTTCAATTTTATCTTTAAAGTATTAAAGCTCAAGGTTCATTAAAAAAATCTGTCAGTTTTGGGTAGCTTGCCTGCTGTCGTCCGTATAATCAAACAGTAATAAAGTCGGGCACGCATTGTCGTTTATTCGCAAAAGAATGCCGTAATTAGTCGACATAATTGTTTTTCAGAATTCACAGGTTTATTTCGTCGCTATGCTGATGTTCACGCCGCTTCACTTGGTGGATAAGCTGGGTTAATGGTGTCTTGTTTTGTTTTTTGTGTCGTCTGGTTGTAACCGCCAAACAGTCTCACTGCATTTTGAAAAGCTTCCTCAAGATTCGAGCAGTTAATTAATCGCATACTTCTTCAAGATTAGAATAATTCGTTCAGTTATAATGACCCCGAGTTACGAATTATGTAGGTGGTAGGTTCGAATCAATTGCTTTAGTTTTTGTAAATTGTTCCATTACCACTTCTGTTAAATATTTAAAAACGGAGAAAAATCACGTTTGTTGTATGGGAGCCCCCTTAAATATTTTTTTAGTACATTTGTTGTTATAGCGGCAAGAAAAATAAATAATCTCTGAAAATTTCAACTGTCTAGCTATTACGGTTCATGAGATACAGCCTGGTGACAGACGGACGGACAAACGGACAGCGAAGTCTCATGAATAGGGTTCCGGTTTACCTTTTAGGTACGAAACCCTAAAAATGGACATGTGACATCTATCAATCTACACTGGAACCGCGTGGCGGATTTTGGCCAGTGACAGATGTACAAATGTTCAAGGTACATAATTATGTTGTAAAGCCTGTGAGGTTTTTGCCTCTACAATTGACACATCCTAGATAATTTTTACAGTTCAACAATTTCATTTAAACTGCAAAATTTGTTGCAGACTTCTATGATTTGACAAAAAACCGAAAACTAACAATAGGGTATTTGACTAAAAAAAATAATTAGTCCGTCATTCAAATCATCGTTTTATCAAATCAATAAAGATTGACAAATATAAATGGCATCAAAGAGCAGGAGTGGTGGCTGGTGACGTCACTGCTCGCTAAAAAGTGTAGGTTTTCCTTCACGTTTTAATCAGTCTTGAGGAAACCTGGACTTTTAAGTCTGAAATCGCCAACCAGCACTAAGCAACCGTGGTAAATAAGCTCAATCCTTCTCTGTATGAGAGGACACCTGTGTTTAGCAGTGGGACGATAAAAAAAAGGTTGATGATGACGATGATTATGAATGAAGTTTTTGAAATATAACACGTTGTTAGTTGACGATTTCACTTTACCTTTTTGCATATCCAAGAGAATGAATTCAACGCGGACGCCTTCAAGATGTATGAACTGAAATAGTCACCTAAAAAATTTCAACAATTAGGTTTTTATCTCTTCCTATCCTCATCAAGTAATTATACCCATTACAAATAACTGAACATGGGCTTCTCCTGTAAACTGCTATCACAAGGAATTCCAAGATATAATGGCGTATTTACCATGCCGTCTGGACCAGCAGATTCCTTTCCGTAGTAAGATATTATCAATACCGTTTAATCCTAGACTGTTGAAGAAATCCTTGGAACAGTATAACTTGCTCATTTTGTTAAAACTTTTTATGACACTTCTGCCGGCCCCCGATGAATGTAAGTGATATCATACAAAAAGCATCCGGTAAGTACATCTTTATCTCTAATTATAATTACGTGGAAAATAGCAAAAAATATTAATCTGTATCGATACTAATAACTTGTTTAGGGTCATCACTTTTAGAAAGTTTTTGAAATGAATACAGTAACTATGTCTTTAAATAGTCTCTGAGTTGCACAGTCTGTATTTTAGTGACCCCAACACTAATGCTGGGGTCATCTTTGGAGGTGCCTAGTTTGGGACCCGCTGTTAATTCTATCAAATTTCAAAGTTTCAAAGTGCTGCAGGAGACGCACTGGTCGGGAGACAACATCGAACTCCCGGTCAACGTAAGCGTAGGCTTGCTTAGGGCCCGGTAAGGAGCAGGCCTGGGTCGACGGCGCGTTGTGTTTCACGCGTGCCTCAGAGAGATGTCAGTACATCGTGACGGGTTTCACAAAGACCTATGCCTGGGCCAGGGTAGCGGGTTGGTTGAAAGAGAAACCGTGGCCTTGGTGCACAGGCAAGCGAAGTAACACGGGTGAAGACGCAGAAGAGGTGGCAGGAGAGATCATTTGATGCTTCACACCAAAATACATAAAGAAAAGTTTCTGCTTATTATACATAAACTCTGAAAATACTGAAACGTGGTCGCTTACAATGGGCCTCATATTAAGGCTCAGAGTCACAGAAAGGGCAATGGAAAGAGCTATGCTCGGAGTGATCGAATCAGAAATGAGGATATCCGCAGAAGAACCAAAGTCTCCGACATAGCTTTGCGAGTCGCAGCGTAGGGTGGCCCCCAACAAGGTGGATCAATGACCTAGTGAAGGTCGCGGGAAGCCGATGCATGCGGGCAGCACAAGATCGGTCAGCGTGGAAAGCCTTGGGGGAGGCCTTTGTCCAGCAGTGGACATCCATAGGCTGAAAAAAAGAAGAAGATATATATACTCTATGCTGTGTATTTATAACTGCATTCTATTACTTGTATGATGTTAAAGTACGTAAGTGTAAGTTTATTAAGTTAATTTTTTGTGCGAGTTTTGCACTAACTCTGAACCGTATAAACGAAACTAAACTATACACCCAACTAGTTTGCAATGCATTAAATTATTTTATTTGATTTTGATTTGCTTTGAGTCGTCACGCTCAGATCTATTTTTACTAGATTCTATTTTTTTTTAGCATATGGCTATTCTATGTTAATATTTATATTAAATGTTCAACACAATGGTAATCATTGTGAATAAATAAATGATGATGACTGATGATTAGTAACATTGAATAACGTGTACTCGGCACCAGTCATAAGTTTTCACTTCGTTGTCGTGTACTTAATTGATTGAATCGATTTATCGTGGTGAGATATCGATGCTCATTAAATGCGCAGAGTTTTGGCAACTGATTTAATTTGACCCCGTATCATGGATGAATGGGTTTTTAAATTTTCCTAGTGGAGGAATGAGAAACAGGGAGTAAAGTTGTCTCAACATCCAGAGAAAAGGGAGGATCCTCTGACGTTAAAGTTGGGAAGTTGTACGTATACTAATTGCACGGTAATCTCTACTTGCGAGATGTAGAATTCGTGTGACGTCAGTATGACGCGTTGTTTAGGCCCTGGCAGGTCTGTTTTACTGCCTCAGTTCCATAGTTAATATTACTTAATCAGCAAAAATTGGCAAATTTCTAAAATTAACGTTCGGTTTCAATTTCTTTGCCATTCAGAAGTATTATTAATACTAGTAGTATTAATTTTTAGTAGGTATGTAAGTATATAGTGGAGATGCAGTTATATTCAAATTCATATATTCATCTTAACTTTTAAACAGTCATTTTAGGTGTCCATCGTCACATAAAAAGGACAGATGAAAACAAATGCAACATGCCTTATTTAAAACAATACAGGTTTACAATTAAAACGTAAGCCTCTACATATCCGAAGAATGACAACTAGCGCCCCCTGTAAGGTTTAATGTGAACTGCAGCTGTGACGTAGGATGTGTATCAAGTGCCAATGATTCCTGATAGACTATCAAAATCACCAGGGGGTAAAGTACTAATTGTCTTAATTCTAGGATTGTCACTTGGTTGAAAGAAGTAATATTTTTATTTAACTCTAGATAAGTAATTAATTATTGAATGTTAAATCAAGATTATCTTTGAATATTATATAGATAACAAGCCTTGACATTTGATGTCAATGTTCATTTTCTATCTTGAATTTACCTGGTATTGTAAAGGGACGATGGAAAGAGTTGTGCTCGGAGTTTCTCTGCGGGATCGAATAAGAAAAGAGGAGATCCGTAGAAGAACCAAAGTCATTATAGCTTCTCGAGCCGCTAAAATTAAGTGCCAGTGGGCGGACACGTTGCTCGTAGAATCGAAGGCCGATGGGGCAGTAAGGTTCTGGAGTGGCGGCCACGTACCGGTAGACGCAGCGTAGGGAGGCCCCCAACAAGGTGGACTGATGACTTGGTGAAGGTCACGGGAAGCCGATGGATGCGGACAGCACAAGACCTCTATAGGTCAAGAGCTCTAAAGGAACCTCTATATGCTGAAGAAGAAGAAGAAGAAATTCTCGGTGGTATGCCATAACATCGGCCGGCGGCAGAAGTTACCACCCACCAGACAAAGCCTTGCCGTCAAGAGATTTATCGTGTTCCGGCATGACGTCTGGTGAAGCCGTATGGAGGACGGATCTGAGCAGTTGTGTTGCTATGAGTGCCGGGTACGATGCGCCAAATGTCGTTGTGTTGGGAGTTTGGTCGTGGAGGGTCTTCAGATCAATCTCCCTTTGACGCAGCGTCGTGTTGTTGGGTTTAACATTGCATCACCTCGCTCAACTGCCGTCTTCCTTCCTATACGCTCAGTTTTTTTGAGTGAATAGGCTCTTAATAAACTAACGCGCTTTACCATCAACGATCGCATCACTGCTTACCATCAGGCGGGATTGCGGTCAAGCGCTAGTTTATAATTATAAAAAAATATTATAAAATTACTGAAAGTTACTAAAAAAAGTCCTAGTTGAGACTTACGGGACTGTTCAAGACAATCGATCTATCGATCAAGAAGAAAAATCTTTGAAAATCTTGTTGAATGCTTCACAGAAGTGACGACAAGGTTGGTGCAGTGCTGAGCGTACAGGCAGTTGTCCCGAGTCTGGTTATTTGTCTGAGTTTAAATGTTTGTAAACGTACTCTCGATACAGGAGTAATTTCTAGTGTCGTTCAACGTTTAAAAATATCTGGGCGGATGCCCTTTACCATCAGAATCAGCCAAATCTTCCATAGAAAGAATCACTAAAGTCACAATTAAAGTCATTTAATCTCACAAAATATCTTCCTTGCAGAAATTCATTAAAATCCATTCACCAGTAATTAGAAAATCACTTAGTCTATCACTTAAATCAGTTTTAAAACAATAGGGCACAAGATTACTCGGAACAATAGCGATTCGTCGCATACGCGGTGCGCTCGCCGTTGACGTTGAAACCAAAAGTGACGTTCAACATAGCCACGCTGACCATCGCTACGACGCTGCGTCAGACTGACAGTTGTCAAATCTCGTTCCGATGTACGTATTTCACAAAAGAGGCGTACTTTACTCGGTGGTAGGCAATAACATCGGCCGCCGGCAGAAGTTACCACCCACCAGACAAAGCCTTGCCGCCAAGCGATTTGTCGTGTTCCGGCATGATGTCTGGTGAAGCCGTTCGGAGGACGGGTCTGAGCAGTGTGTTGCGATGTGTGCCGGGTACGATGCACCTAATGTTGTTGTTTTGGGAGTTTGGTCGTGGAGGGTCTTCAGATCAATCTGCCTTTGGCGCAGCATCGTTGGTCGTGTTGTTGGGTTTAACATTGCATCACCTCGCTCAACTGCCGTCTTCCTTCCTATTCGCTCAGTTTTTCTGAGTGAATAGGCTCTTAATAAACTAGCGCGCTTTACCATCAACGATCGCATCACTGCTTACCATCAGGCGGGATTGCGGCCAAGCGCTAGTTTATAATTATAGAAAAAAAAAAATTTGTAAAATTACTGAAAGTTACTAAAAAAGTCCTAGTCGGGACTTACGGGACTGTTCAAGACAATCGATCTATCGACCAAGAAGTAAAAACCTTTGAAAATCTTGTTGAATGCTTCACAGAAGTGACGACAAGGTTGTGAGCTCAAGGTTGGTGCTCACCAAGTGGTGAGCGTACAGGTCTCCCAAAGTGATAATGCGCATAGAAATCTTCGCCACTGTTCGGCAACGGTCGTATTCCCCGAGCGTTCGGAAGAAGATATGTATATAGAGTGGTGCACTTAACCACTTTTTATGCACTTAACCATTATCACTTTGGGAGACCTGTACAGGCAGTTGTCCCGGCTCTGGTTGTTTGTCCGAGTTTAAATGTTTGTAAACGCACACTTGATACTGGAGTAATTCCTGGTGTCATTCAACGTTTAAAAATAAAATATTAACAGTATGAATAAATGAACCTCTCTACTCTCCTAATACTAATTTTGCAGTAATATCATCTTCTAATTCGTATAGTTAAGATTTTTTAATGTATACCTACAGTTCGAATTAAGTTTTGCATACTAGTTACTTGGACGAAAACTCAAGTACTGTGTAATATATTTTGTCTCAAATTTTGTGTATAATGACGTGCTCATATTTTTCAAGTACAAATATTTTTATTCCTTTATCAGATATTTTCTCAAACTGCCAACCCTTACAACAAATACCATCACGACTAGTCATCTGGTCACTGCCAGTGTAATAACCAACGTGCACGCGCGCAGTACGCACTAATGAGCTGTTTACTTAGACGTCTGTCTAATAACTAGATGGCTTTAATATCAGTAATTTGATATAGAAACTATGATAACAAGGCTGCTGAGATTGTCAGAATGAGTTACTGTTAGATTAGACCAATCTTTTGTACCTTTATCTGAAACAGACGTCTTCGAAATGATAAATGGATTTTATTCACCCAAAATTCATTTTTCAGTTTCTAAGATTATTATACTGAAAACTTAATATTCTATTCGGAACGAGATTAATCATATATAAATATACCTTTTTTACAATCCGTTCAACTGTTGGTGTTCTACTTATCGCATGAGAAGTGCATAACTTAATTCCCTCATCTCTGTTCCATCATCGGACGACCCGTCGTACGGCGAGTATCCTTATATACGTTGTTGATGCCACTACGCTCCAGACGAAGCGTTTCGCCTCGTCTTTTATACCGAGTACACCGAGGGCCTGGAACAATTTGCCAGCGACGGTGTTTTCATATCTGACTACAATTTAAGTATATCTATTCTTCAATGCTAGAGTGGATATGCTCTTAATAAAATAGCGCGCTTTACCATCAACGATTGCATCACTGCTTAGCACCAGGCGGGATTGCGGTCAAGTGCTTGTTTATAATTATAAATAAATAATAATAAAATAAAATAAAAATAAAAATAAAAAAAATAAAAAGCCTTTTATTTCTTGCATAAAAATATTAGATTACAATTCATGTTCATTTTTATAAAAGATTTGATTTTTAAATATAAGAATTTGAATTGCGAATTAGATTTCAGTTTAAATTTAGTAATTTTATTAATTAATTTTTAGTATAATTGAACATGCAGGCATGCAAGAACCCCTCTTTAAATAAGGGTGAAGGCCTCCTCCAGACTTTTCCATTTATCCCTATCTTTGGCTATTGTCATCCAGTTTTTTCCAACAAGTTTTGTTATGTCAGCTTCCCAACGAGTTACCGGTCTTCCTCTTTTTCTTATACCGGCAGGGCCGCGCCATGACGTCAATCGAGAAGTCCAACGGTCCTCGGTCATCCTGGCCACGTGTCCTGCCCAACGCCACTTTAACTTCTGCGAGAAATTTAGTGCATCTGTAACTTTGGTCTTTTTTCTTATAATATAGTGTGGGATTTTTTGTATTTTTCTCACATGTGTGATACTTCTCTCCATACTACGTTGGCAGGATCTGATTTTATTTCTTACGCGTGTCGTGAATTTCCACGTTTGGCAACCGTAGGTAATAGACGGGAGCAGGCACGTATCCATTATTTTTTTCTTTAAATTCATAGGCAAGGTCCCCTTTAGTATTTCTTTTAGACTCCAGAATTTTTTCCATGCGCCTGAAATTCTTCTTTCAACCTCTAATTCATTGTTTTGTTTACTAAAAGAAACTTGTTTTCCCAGGTATATGTAACTATCGACGTATTCCAACGGTTTGTGATCGAGATAGATGGGGTGTTTTGTATTGTTGGACATAATTTTTGTTTTATTTAAATTTATTACCAATCCTACTTCGTAGCTCATAGCTTTCAGCGAGTGTAACATTGATTCCAACTCCTTAGCACATTCGGATAGTAAAATAATATCGTCCGCAAACCTCAGATGGCTGATGAATTTGCCGTCAATATTTAGTCCTTTTCTTTCCCAGCTTAGCTTGCGGAAAATCATCTCTAGTACGGCTATAAAAATTCTCGGAGATAGTGGGTCGCCTTGCCTCACACCTCTCCTTATTGGTATCGGTGGTCCTGTTCTCTCAAGTTTGACTCTACTTGTGCAGTTGTTGTACAGACACTTTATAATTTCTATATATTTATGTTCAACGTCTTGTGAGGTTAAGGCGGTCCATATAGAAGAATGTCGTATTGTGTCGAAGGCTTTCTGGTAGTCGATAAACGCTACATAGAGTGGTTTCCGATATTCACTATATTTTTCAAAAATTTGTTCGATTGCGTGAATATGGTCTATTGTAGAGTATCCACTTCTAAAACCAGCCTGCTCTGCCGGTTGATGTTCCTCTAAACTCTTACTGATCCTCTTTTCGATTATTGATGAAAAGAGTTTGTAGAGTGCGGGCAGCAGGCTGATCGGGCGATAGTTGCCTATATCAGTAGGATCGCCTTTTTTGTAGAGCAGAATCATGGTCGACTCTGACCACTGCGAAGGTGTGGTGCCCGAATCCAATATGGAGTTAAAGAGCCGTGTCAGGGGAGGTGTTAGATATTGACACCCTTCTTTTAATGCCTCGTTTGTAATTCCATCAGGTCCTGGACATTTTTCAACTTTCAGCCTTTTTATTCCTTCAATAACTTCGAGCTCGTCTATCCTTGCTATATGTGACTCGTCCCCTGCAGGTGGTTGTATGTCACCAGTAGATATGTTTGTAAGGTTGTCGGTTTGGCAATCATACAGTTTTCTGTAGAAATTTGTTGCAGTTTTCATAATGTCCATCCTATTTTGTGAGAGCTTGTCTATCTCTTTTAGTTGTTTAATCCATATCTTGTGGGTATTTAGTTCTTTGTAGGCTCTTTTGATGCTACCAGTAGTTTTTATATGTTTTTCGATGATTTTTGATCGGTGTATCGTGTAGTCCCTCTTTATGTTTTTACTTATAAGTTTATATAAAGCTTTTAGTTCGTTTTTCTGTGCTCTTGTTTTAGGTTTAGTTTCATGTAGTTGCTTTCTTCTATCCATGAGTTTCCTTGTATAGGCTGATATAACACTAGGTTTAGTGATGTTTTGTTCGGTATTTTTATTTGCGAAATGTAAACCCTTTTCTATGCCTCTAATTATATTTTCATAGTTAGTTTGAATGGAGACATCCTCCTGGTATTGCATTTCGTCTATTTGCTTTTGTAGGGATAGTTTATATGTTGATATTTCTGTCTCATTTTTGAGTGTATTGAATGAGCGATTTGTGTATCTTGCACGGGTTTTCCTGGTATCACGTAGTATGAAAGATGCCCTTACGAGTCTGTGATCTGTGGGGAAGTTCACATTTAAGACTTGCACATTTGAAACATTTTTGTCTAGATTTGTTAGTATATAGTCGATTTCATTCTTTGTATTTCCATCTGGGGATCTCCAGGTCCATCTTTGGCTTTTAGGTTTTTTGAAGAAAGTATTCATAATGCACAATTTATTTTCGTATGCAAACTCTATTAGGCGCTCTCCTCTACTATTTCTTACGCCATTATACGTTTATAATTATATATATAAAAAAACTAATTTTGACTTCTACTAGTGTTAAATGGTTGTCCGTCGCTTACGCGGGCTAGTAGCTACCACTGAACAGCATAAAAAATATGCTTATAAAGTATTATTCTATTATATGTATGTTTCTATATAAATTATAAATTTGTCGGCCTCCGTGGTGCAGCGGTCAACATGCCTGCCTGCGACATGGAGGCCCCGGGTTCGATCCCCGGCCAGGTCATGATGGAAAACGATCTTTTCCTGATTGGCCTGGGTCTTGGATGTTTATCTATATGTCGGAGACCGTCGATATAATTTTAATAGAAGTTGCTGATTTGATTTACGTAGTAGAGGGGCAAACGCTTGTGACGTTATTTTGTGATGGCGGCACATGGACAGAGTCGCTTTGGAAAGTGGGGTTCGTCGAACGGGCACTTTGCATCGAGACGCGGACCAAGGCACATCTCCGAACCGAAACTGTCGGTTTGCCTATTCAAATTGTTATTATGAAGATTGGAGGGTATATCTACACGTCGTGCGTTAATTCAAAACTCACCTACGAAACGGAACCTGTACCACCACACCAAGATGCTGTCGACCCTACCGCTCTGCCGTCGCTGTCTCCGACATATATATGTATCTATTATAAATATAGTATCGTTGAGTTAGTATCCCATAACACAAGTCTCGAACTTACTTTGGGGCTAGCTCAATCTGTGTATATAAAAAAAATAAATAAAAATAAATAAATTACCTTTTTTACAATCTGGGCCTGTTTTGTATAAATTAATAAAAAATATCAACCTAACTGTGGTGTTCCTCTTAAATGAATGAGCTCATTGTCATGGTAGCAGTTTTCATCAATCATCTTTTGATAGAAAAGATAAATAGGGTACAGTGTAGAAATTCCATATGTTAACACGTACAACGATAAACAAAAATGCTGATAGCTATCTTTACTACAGATTTTTCCTCAAGACGCTTGGTACCATCGTGTACTAGGCTACCATCGTATAGTTCACGGAATACCTTCCTGCAGTCACGTGTATAAGACATTTTTATTAGTGTGAAGAGACAATAAAGCTTGTGGTGAAATTTTTGTGACAAATGTGGTTTTGAATGTGGTAAAGATACCAGAGGAGAGGTGTTTTTATGATTTCGGTACTTTTTGAAACTAACTTCCTGTTCCATTTTTTTGTGGCGACGATTTCTATTATTTCTACATATTACACAATGGGTCTCATACGAAGGATCAGAGTCACACGAAGAGCGATGGAAAGAGCTATGCTCGGAGTTTCTCCGCGTGATCGAATCAGAAATGAAGAGATCCGCAGAAGAACCATAGTCACCGACATAGCTCTGCGAGCCGCTAAACTGACGTGGCAGTGGGCAGGGCACATTGCTCGTAGAACCGATGGCCGATGGGGCAGTAAGGAGTCCCCCAACAAGGTGGACCGATGACCTGGTGAAGGTCGCGGGAAGCCGATGGATGCGGGCAGCGCAAGACCGGTCAGCGTGGAAAGCCTTGGGGGAGGCCTTTGTCCAGCAGTGGACATCCATAGGCTGAAGAAGAAGAAGAAGATTACTCCTACCGTAGTATTTGTAGTTGTGGCCTAGTTGTATGGGCCGACTAACGAGTTGTAGGTAGTAGGATCGAACCCCGTCAAGCTCTTTACTTTGTGTATACAGTATGTTAAGAAAACCCTGTCCGACCCATAAGGATAATAAAGGTTAGGTAAACACATGACCAAATATAATATAAAATTTTACGTATTCATCATAGTACCAATACAAATGAATTTTGAAATAATCTTTTTTTCCCGCGAATTAATTCCAATTTCCCCGAATTTGGTAATTTTTAAAAAGTGACAACACCGGTATTATTATGAGCGAATAGCGATGCGACCACGTGCCGCGTGTCCTGCCGCCCGCCCCCCGCGGGCGGCAGGCGAAGGGTGGTCAACGCACATTTATTAAGTTACCTCCTTTTGCGAAATAATATTTATTTTTTTTAGGGGGATTTTTTTTTAAGTTTAGCCCGGTTTTGTATGCATTAGTAGAATCGGTTATCGATACCTAACAACATCTTCACGGGTCGGACAGGGTTTTCTTAACATACTGTATATTTCTTCACCACTGCTCTCAAAACGGTGAAGGAAACTGCCGTGTCCTAGAGGCAAAACTTTGAAGACATGTCACATCAACCAACCCGCACAGGGCCCGCGTGGTAAATTATGGCCCATTTCCTCTCACTGAGATGAGGCCTGAGTCCCAGGAGTGGCAATATTATAGTCTGATTATGTACTCCTACCCGAGGGGCGAGGTTAATGACTAGTAGATTTGTGTTTTTTTTTTACTAATAGGGATGTTTCCTGGGTACAAAAAAGTGATTCTATTTAGTCCGTCATTCAGATTATAGAATAATATTGGATACGTATATTTTGTTTTATCAAATCAATAAAAAATCCATTCTAATATTCTAAATGTGAAAGTGTGTTTGTTTGTTTGTTTGTCCTTCCTTCACGCCGTAGCTAAGCAATCAATCGACCAGATTTTTGGCATACAGTTAGTTGAAAAGATGGAGAGTAACATAGGCTACTTTTGGTCCTAAAAAAACATCAAGTTCCCAAGGGAGATTACTGGAATATTTGAATGTGTACACCAAATATATCCTTACTAATATTATACATCGGAAAGTGAGTTTGTTTGTTTCTTTGTTCCGCTTTCACGCCGTAACTACTAAGCCGATTGTTTTGAAATTTTGCAGACGTTAAGTTAGAAGTCTGGATTAAATAATAGGGTACTTTTTTTATCCCGGAAAGAAATTATATTCACGAGGGAAATCTAAATGAGCGATATAACCGATCTCCAAGCGAGCGAAGCCGCGGGCGGAAAGCTAGTTACAAATATAAAAGGCATCAAAGATCAGGAGTGGAGGCTGATGACGTCACTGCTCGCAAAAAGTGTAGCGTGCAGTGACGAAACACGAGTTTTAAACGCACTGTGTCGTCTTAATTTTTTGTTTATATGAAAAATGAGAAAATACGTGTCTAGTATTTTTTGGAAATCTGACTAAAAGACTAATTCGTTTTTTTTAATCAAGTAGGTACCCTATTATGAACTAGTGCTTGACTGCAATCCCGCCTGCTGGTAAGCAGTGATGAAATCGTTGACGCACTAGTTTATTAAGCCTATTCACTTAAAAAAAGTTAGTGAATAGGAAGGAAGACGGCAGGTGAGCGAGGTGATGCAATGTTAAATCCAACACGACCAACGATGCTGCGCCGAGGGAGATTGATTTGGAGACCCTCCACGACCAAACTCCCAACACAACAGCATTTGGCGCATCATACCCGGCACAAATCCCAACAAAACTGCTCAGACCCGTCCTCCGTAGGCTTCACCAGACATCATGCCGGAACACGATGAATCGCTTGGCGGCAAGATTTTGTCTGGTGGGTGGTGACTTCTGCCAGCAACCGATATTTTTAAGTAACCCTCAGAACCTGAAACTTTGACAGTCGTTACGGGTAGTCAAAAGCCCGAATGTCCAACAACTTGACGGGATTGTGGAGATCAAATAGGCAGACGTGCATTTAGGGTACGATAGAACTGATATATGTATCTTCTTATTCAGCCTATAGAAGTCCACTGCTGGACAAAGGCCTCCCCCAAGTCTTTCATTGCTTTGGGAGCATTGCCATAATCCCCACGCTTGGCAGGCGGGTTGATCGCTGTAAGTTGATATTCCACAGGAGAAGCGCTGCTGCCCGCTTCCCTGGTGAGAATCCCCTTAGTTGCCTCTTACGACATCCACGATTGGTACTATTCTAAGTCCGGTACCATAAGGATATATGTATAGCGATTATAAATGTCCCCAAACAAAAAAAAATCTATTCAATTACCTACGAGTATATTCAACGTCGGGAACCTCAAAGTCAAATCAAAGCTAGCATTACCATAACTACTTTTAATAAATTAAATTCTATAAGCTAACAGCATGCATATCATTGCTTGTCTATTGTTACACCGTCAGCATTTCATGCAATCCTGGTCAATACATTATTAAACATGTTCCGATCTGAAATTCTAATGCACGTGGGATCGGATACTGATCTTCCAGATAAACATCAGTCAGCATCCATCTGTTTCGTCAGTCATTTGTCTTCGTTTGTCAGTCCAGCTTGTCAGTTCATACTGAAGTGAAAAAATTCTGACAAGTCAATGATTTTTAATGAATTGACCGTAGCTATGTCTGCCCAGTTTTTCCCATCGATATATACATAATGGACATGCCTTAGAGATGAGAATTGTGGCACTCCGAAAGACAGAGAGGAAACGAAATTTCGTCTATCTTTATCTCTCTTAAAATCATCAATCATCTATAAGGAAAGAGATAGTGCTAGACCGTAATCATAGGCCATCTCTTTCACTCGTTTCAAATAAAAAAAAAATACTGCAGATTATACGCGTACGGCATGTCCATCAGTATATGTCTATGGTTTTTCCGTATGAAAAAACTATTGCCAGGGTAATAAATTGGAATTTTATTAGGGCTAGATGCTTTTATTGGTGACTGATGCTTTAAATCATTCTTTGCAGGGTAGGCAGAGATGTTTTATAGTGTCATTCATAGTGATGCTGTTGTCAAAGTCGAAGGATTTATTTTGCCCTGCTATGGTATGTGGATTATAAAATAGAAATAGGTATGTTAAAACTTCATGAATAACGTTCTTGTGTGACGTTGGTAGTAAACGGCCAAGTGCGAGATGGACTCGCATAGGAATGGTTTGGTATCACAAGGCAAAAAATGCCCAAAACACACCGTTTTTCTATGAATTTCTATTAATTTATATTTTTATGTCGGTCTCCGTGACGCAGCGGTCAATACGCCTACCTGCGACGTGGAGGCCCCGGGTTCGATCCCCGGCCAGGTCATGATGGAAAACGATCTTTTCCTGATTGGCCTGGGTCTTGGATGTTTATCTATATATGTATCTATTATAAAATATAGTATCGTTGAGTTAGTATCCCATAACACAAGTCTCGAACTTACTTTGGACCTAGCTCAATCTGTGTGATTTGTCCGTATTTATTTATTTATTTTATTTTATGTTATTTGTTGTTATGTTGTCAATAGATACACATGTTGTGAAAATTTCACTTGTCTATTACGATGATACATTCCTCTTTTTTAATTTATTTTCGGGGGGATACCTTCACATTTATATCATTCGTCTGAGGATCAGACTCCAAAGGCCCATAATCGAAGCTTTCTTTCTTTTCTTTACAGTGAATACTACTTCATCTCTTGATCAATGGCCCCTGTGGATAGATACCACAATTTTGTCAATAACACGTGTAACATATTATAGAAATTTTTTAAAAACATATTTCACAATAATGGCGGATATCGCCAATGACAGTTGAAAAAACGGCTGCGTGAGCTGTCTATGAGGGAGATTTGATGCAAAGTCATGATGTGGCCACTATCCTGCGATATTTCAATGATCTTTATGAATTATTCACTGTATGCACTTTTTACTATATAAATTACGCGCTTTTATTTAGTAAACGACGTTATAAATAATTTAAAATTTCAATGAAAAATGAGTGTGATATTCATCTTAGCTTTCCCGTCAAAACTCCATAAGCATACCTAAAAAGCACTGTAGTATTTTTACGGTTAAGTTTTGAAATACATATTATCTTCATAAGAGTTATTCTTGAACTGCAACTGACAAAATTCCTATTAGTCCCAAGTATTTCATGATCCCGGATTTAAACATTTATAGCTAATAGAACGAAACTTGCATTATAATCAAAATCTGTTTACGCATACATATGATCACAAATGAACATAACTAATCTATACTAGCGCCATTGACATACCAGTGTCGTTATTTGGAACTAAAGCCCTATATTTATTTGACGTAAAGAGGGACAGTGCGGGGCACATCGATTCGATTTATATCGACAATCGAATGCGCTCGAATAAACGACTCGATTCTAGGTCGATCGTAAACTACATTAGTGTAGCAGGTTACTGTGAGAATGCTTGGAAACTTGACTACTTGTGTTGCAAAGTAAGTTACGCTTTTCTATGTAAATCTATTTTTAGTTCACCCAAGCTGTTGGATTATATTTTTATTACAGCTGCATTTTTGTAGATTTGTTTTTAAATTAATCTAATGAAATGTCGAAAGTATGAAGGAAAATTCAGTTGGTGTTCAGTTGATATGTACTCTTTATTTTAAAGCTACCTTCCTGTTCATTATTAATTTATTACTTTTAATGACGGTTTTCTATGTACGCTCGCAAACATTTTGTGTAAATTTGCATAAAATGCGCACATACAGCACATCAATCAAACATTTAACCACTATGCCGACCGTGCCGTCAAACATTGAGATCCAGAGCAAATTGTGAACGTTCTTGCTCCTTTAATCGTACACGGGAGGCTTCTGATCTTTCTTAATTACACCATCAATGAGATCACTATAATATGTCTTCCTAATCAAAATAGCTTATTTCATCCAGTTAGCTCTGACAATGGTCAGCTTATACTGGAAATGTATGGTTTGGTATGTAGCCGTGTGTTGTACTATTGTTACCTAACCTTTGCTAAACCTATGCACTATACTTAACTTGTATCAGTATAGAAGAAAAAAATAAGTGTTTATGAAAATAGAAAATATATATCTATTAGTAAATTTTCTATTTTTGATTTTTTTTTTAATACGACATCACCAGACGTCATGCCGGAACACGACGAATCGCTTGGTGGCAAGACTTTGTCTGGTGTCTGGTGGGTGGTCCTTGCTCTATCGATTATCTCCGGATATTTTTAATTACTGTCAGCATTTACGACCTGCCCGTCGTCGCCGACAATAAGTACGTACAATGCTATACATTAGATACACGATTGCCATTGCAATAAGCGCACGGAAGCACTGACGTTGTTCGGATCGATTTATTTATGAATCGCATTCACACATTCCTGTCTAACGTGTATGGTGATTGTAAGGTTGCTGACTGATTTACACGAGAGAGGTGGCGTGTTCGCCGAGCATCTCATCGCACGTTGAAGTGTTCGTCTTACTCTTTTGTACAGGTCTTATCTTATCACAGTCATATAATACTTAACCTGGCTATAAAGTTGACGTCTAACAGTTTCCTATTTTTTCAGGAATGACGAGATCCGAAGAAGTACGAGAGTAACCGACATAGCCCGCAGAATTGCAACACTAATGTGGCAATGGACCGGCGTCCACTGCCACTTTAGTGTTACATTTCTCGTAGGACCGATGCCCGATAAGCCGACGAGTTCTCGAGTGGCGACCACGTACCGGAAAACGCAGCGTGGGTAGGCTCCCGACAGGGTGGACCGACCACCTGGACTGAAGGTCGCGGGAAACCGCTGGATGCGGGAGGCGCAGGACCCGTTGTCGTGGAGATCCTTGGGGGAGGCCTATGTTTAGCAGTTGACGACTTTCGGCTGAAATGTTGAACAGTTTTACTATGATAAAACTATCAAAATATTAAAATCTGTATTCTGGATAAGACTTATTCTAGATTTGGTAGAATAGTCGATATCGGCTTCACATGTCATAAATAAAAATAGAATAGAATAGACTTATTCTAGGTATTATAGTTTGGTAGAATGCACCTTTGATTGGGCACTTGATTGGTTGATGCAGTAGTGTTTGTAAGATTATTAAAAAAGAGTGAAATAAAAGTTTGAGAATCCAAATTATGTCGATGATGTGCAACGGGTTTTGTCACTGCGTTGTCATGAAAACTTGGGTGAAGCGGGCTTGAAGTGTTTCCAACAGATTTTTTATTTGAAAATTTAACAGTTTATGCAATTGCACCAAAGTTATTAGCCAAGTTAGGTCTGCATATTAGAGACGTAGGTTTAAACCAAAAAAGACGCATTATTTAATAAAGTTTATTGAATGACGATTGCTCACAAAACGGAGAAGAAAAATAATGTGAGAAAACCGGCATGTCCTTCATCAAAATAAGAAAACTTGTGACTTGACTTGACGTGACCACCAGACCTCACTGAACCCGCGTCTTGGATA
The DNA here is from genome assembly GCA_037179545.1 of Sesamia inferens. Classification (NCBI taxonomy): domain Eukaryota; kingdom Metazoa; phylum Arthropoda; class Insecta; order Lepidoptera; family Noctuidae; genus Sesamia; species Sesamia inferens. The sequence continues at coordinate 2,879,058 of CM073939.1, read as the reverse complement.
ATAGCCTCTTTCTCTAAAAGAAAGGAAGTCTGTGTCCTGGCGTTAGGAATATGAACGACTGATAAAATTATTATGCTATAAAATGCTCGCGTAAGTTAACTTTGGCCCGAACAGTTTGGAGAAGCAACCCAACACTGCGGTCGGTACTAGTACGTTTGAAATATGCCCTTATTTACATGCGCGAGCGCTCGAGGTGCCGAGAGTTATGCATTTGACCTCCTGACTGCTGGTCGCCAGTTTATGCGGGTTTGCAGCAACAGAATTGTTCGAGAAACGTTTTTGAGATGTTTTGTCTGACCCAAATCGAAAGAATAGACGAAAATATTTATAATGGCACGAATTGTAAGTTGCTATTCCGACTTTTGTTCGCTTTCAAACTTTGAAAATGGTTGATATTTGTGTAGGCAGCTGAGCACCTACTTCATGTATGTATATTGTGCATTTCAGTTGTAACAATTATCCTTCGAAAAACGCCATTAATTTCTAAGATGTACAGATGAAAACAATTAGTTTGATATTGTATATATTATAAGTATTTACATACGGTGTTATGGTAATTGAACGAATGTTATATATTTATGTGTTTGTATAACTAGATTTAAGTTTTTCTTTTTGTTCATATCAACCAAAGTACCCGCCATCTTTTTGTGCGAAAACTTTTAAATAAATAAATGTCAATGTTAGATTATTTTTCACTGATGTTCACTAGACTGCACTAGAAGTCACATGTATATATCCTTTGAAAACCCATTTGAAAAGTTTATAGAAATTTGCCGTATACAAGAGTTACAGAATTGATCGATGTGAGGATGCTTGCGAGGGGGTTTGTCTATGGGTAATAGAGGTGTATGGTCATAACTTGACAGGAAAAGCATCCTAATTGCCGGACATACCGCTGCCGGACAGATTCTGTTTGACAGTACAAACAGAATCTGAACCATTTTGAACGATATTACTAATCGATTGCGTAATATGTTCCAAAGAATTGTCTGCTCTGGGATGTGAATAGCTCAACGTTGTTGAACGGTCAAGAGAGGTATTCTTACTGTTAATAGCCGTGACCTACGCAATTATCCCGCTGGACTTCCCATAGATTTCCCATACCTACAACAGTGAGTATATGCTATCTCGGCTCTGGCTGTTGCTGACAACCAGCTTTGGGCTCTGTTTTGCAGATAATGCATGTTTCCCACAACCATTCCTTTTTTTTTAATAATTATAATGTAGCACTTCACCGCAATCCCGCCTGATGATAAGCAGTGATGCGATCGTTGATGGTAAAGCGTGCTAGTTTATTAAGAGCCTATTCACTCAGAAAAACTAAGCGAATACGAAGGAAGACGGCAGTTCAGCTAGGTGATGCAATGATGAACCCAACAACACGACCAACGATGCTGCGCCAAATGGAGATTGATCTGAACACCCTCCACGATCAAACTCCCAACACAACAACATTAGGCGCATCGTACCCGACACACATCGCAACACAACTGCTCAGACCCGTCCTCCGTACTGCTTCACCAGACATCAAGCCGGAACTCGACAAATCGCTTGGCGGCAAGGCTTTATCTGGGTGGTTCAGGTGGGTGGTAACTTCTTTTGCTTCATGTTTACCGCAAATAAACGAATTTTATTACTTTTCTTTTTTTGACTTGAGTTGAAATTTCTTCCTAGAAAGTACCTATAGTAATTGCTTCCTCCTTATTTAATCCCCTCACAGTCGTGATGTTACTTGTCTCTGATCTGTCCAACTCTCGCGACATGGCTATACCTCGCCGCAATAATCACTAAAAGCGAATCATAATTGCCTTACAACCTACCCACTAGTATTTAAATCAAGGATGAAGGCATAAAATATTTTGCAGATGCTTGATACGTTGCCACGGGAACTACATTAGCCTTGATTGTTAACATCATCAGTGCGGCGATGGTTTTAGGAGCCCGCTGGTAAAGGTCGCCGAAGTTCTGATTAAAGATTTAATAGATTTTTTAGTTCTGAGCTTGACGTTGCTGAAATTTGAGCTAGTAATAGATACTCTAGCACTTTATTAATGTACATCTGTTTCCGATCAGTTTGTACGGAAGAAGAACTATTCAGTTTGAGGGAGCGCAGCTTTATAATAATTTACTGAAATAAAAGATTCTACATCAGTCAACAGGTTTTAGAAAAGGTGAAAATTGTCTTTGGTACATACACATGTATTCGATAGATTGAATGGTAATATTTATGTATTACTGAGGATATTTTGTTTAATTCTACCTTATTAATATTTTAAATACGAAAGTTTGTGGTGATGTACGAGTATATATGTATGGATGATTGTTACTCTTTTACTTAAAAACTACTAAACGTATGTGGATGAAATTTGGTACAGCACAGCGTTTATAGAAGACATAACGAAAAAGCAATTGGAATAGAATTTGAACACTCGAATATTCGGCTTAGCCATAATAATATCCGGCTGGCGTAAACTTCGACACTCAGGCAGACATAATTCAAAGGCAAAGCAGAATCAGCTGGCCATATGTATATAGAAGAGAGCAGTTCCTTATTTTTAAACAAGCTTTCTGTTAAGACAAGAATGACCGGAGAAGAAAATAACAAAGGATAAGCGGTATGTCCTGGAACCAAACATTCCAAGACACGTGATGATCTATCAACCTGCACTAGGCCTATATGGTGGATAAGAGAATAAATGCCTTGCCCACTCGCTCTCATAGAAGAAGCCGTGCCCTAGCAGTGCGACATGAACTCTATCTTACTAGGAACAATGTAAGATTTCGCTTAAGAGAAATTCTCCAATAATAAAATACTGAACCCGTACTAAAAAAATGACTCCAACCGCCGGCCATTTTTAACATAATTTCCAACCATAACGGTTATTGCACCCGAAATCATAACGAGCATGTAAAATATTGTGTGGTATACATCCATATGATATATGACCGATATTAACCGAGGTACAAAATGTTATAAGGCGTTCTGCCCGCATACGTAAATGTTAAGGAATTAAGTTACGCACTTGTTTTAAAGAAATAATGTTTGCATATCAGTCTCCGGGTCGAAGTGCATTTGGGTCGAATTGTAAACTTGAACAAGAGAAAGCGGTATTTGGAAGGGCAAAAAAACGTTGTAAAATGTTTATTCAACAACGTAGTCTTTTGGTAATAGCTGTTGATTATTTTGCAGTTGTTGCCTTTACCAATGAGTTTCTTGCCACCGTCTGCATAAAAATAGCTTCATTCCTGAGCAGAGAAAGAGGCAGTCGTAATAGCTTCCTCGGGGCTCTTGGCGATAAGATCTCCCATTGTGTCACCCTTTGTAAAATCATCGTAAGTATTTATGTTCTATAATTTATATGGTATACATACCTTACCATCAGGTGGTATTGCAGTCAAGCACTAGTTTATAATAATTAAAAAAAAAAAAACATAATAAAGAGTACTCCGACCGACCGGGAGTGACCGATCTTCAGACAATTCAAAAGTGCCTTTAATTGGTTTATTTGAAATAAATGCTTTGATTTTGATTTTTTTTTATTTTGACACAATTTTATTTATTTCTTAATGTTGGTCTTCTTTTTAGTTTTAATTTACTAAAAATAGTATAATAAGTGTAAAATTGTCTACTAACCAATTATGGTTCGATATAAAATTGTTTATTATTATTATTAACTTGGTAAGTTTTCTTGAAACCACTTTTAAGCAAGTCAAGAATTTTTTCTCTTTATTTTAATTTCTAATTCTTATCTAAAGGTGCATTCCTTCCATTAAATCTAACGTTATTACTTTAATACATTTGATTGATTACAACACCAAGCCGTCAGCTCACCCCGCAAACTGTAACTGTCGTTAATATTAATGTCTTTTGATTGAATATGCTCAGCTTTTTGCATTAACTCGAGTATAATGCGCGTTCCCATGAGAATGTAATTAGTTATTTTATTTTTGTTTGATGCACATTTTGTTGGTATAAAGTTAAGTTACTGGCGATGATTGGAGGTGACATTAAGAGTCATCATAAACCTTTAAATCGTCCCACTGCTGGGCACAGGTCTCCTCTCATACAGAGAAGGATTGAGCGTAATCACCATGCTTGCTCAATGCGGGTTGGCGATTTCAGACTTAAAGTCCAGGTTTCCTCAAGATGTTTTACTTCACCTTCAGTCATTGGTGTCTAAGATATACTTAGAAAGTACATATAACTTTAGAAAAGTTACATTGGTACTTGCCTGACCTGGAATCGAACCCTCGCACTCATACTTGAGAGGCTGGTGTTTTAACCACTGGGCCACCACGACTATACCAGTACTTTAAGAGTACAGTGTCATATTTTGTATGATTTATAAAAATCTATTTCCTAATGTGGGTTATCTATCATTCACTCAGGAATATAGCAGGGCCATTGTCTGTATGAAGGTTTAAATATCTGTATCTGAATAACGATGAAATTCTAAAACGCATTCTCATCACTATGACAATAAGGGTCACATATGGAAAAAAAACACAAGCTACTTGGTAGATTGAGCCAGTGATCATCTGTCAATAAATCAGAAGTCCAATTTCCGTAATTAAAAACGTTAAAAATCGAGTTGCAATCTTTGACATCACGGTTAGCGCAGTGGTTAAGCTATTGACTGCTGCGCTACGTGTCACGGGTTCGAGTCCCGGACGGATCAAATATTTGTATGAACTACTAAGTACGTATGTACTAAGTACCGTATGGTTGTTCCGGGTCTGGCTGTTTCTGTTTGTGAGTTTATATGTTTGTAAACGCACTCACGATTCAGGAGAAACTCATAACGTTAGAAAAAAAAACTCACTGACAATCAATGTCAAAGACATGTTTAATTGTATTTTAAACAGATTGAGAGATTTCACTGAACGTTTTTAAATTTACGAGAATAGGCTCTGATGTTCAATAAATCAGATGGTCCTAAAATAACCTGACTTTTAAAGTGCACTTTGATAGTCCACACTAACCCATTTCCAAAAACGTTCTAACAGAAAACAACAATCGGCTGGGCTATTTATCTATACAGACAGACAACCCTATAATCCTTACTAATATCCTTACTATTATTATAAATCGGAAAGTGAGTTTCTTTGTTTCTTTGTTCCGCTTTCACGCCATAAATACTGAACCGATTGCTTTGAAATTTTGCAGACGTAAAGTTAGAAGTCCGGACTAAATAAAAGGGTACTTTTTATCCCGGAAAAAATTGATATTCCCGAGAGAAATGTAAAAAGCGCGATATAACTGAACTCCAAGCAGGCGAAGCCACGGGCGGAAAGCTAGTACACTATACAACAACAAATTTCATAACGATGATAATTGATTACCGGTTATTACGCTTTAGTCTGGCCTTTGACTCGATTAGATCAGTCATCTAGAAGTGAACTAGATTGCTCCAATATTATTAGATACCTGAGCCTTTTCTGTAATCAACTATCTCTTTGACGTGGGTCGAGCTTTGAGATTACTGTTTTATTTTATGAATGCCCGCGCTCCATTCATGAGTTAATGAAATATTAATTTCTTTATACATAACCAGCCTATAGTGTAAGTTGACGTCACATGTCTTTGAATTTTTAGTTCTGTGATAGGCGTGAGGAAGTTTATAGAAGCACTTTTATACATAAACTAGATATAAAAAAAAATAATTGAGGTCCGCGTTCGTTAATTGACCAGTCTGAGATTAAATGCCGAAACTAATCCAAAGGTCAGTCTCTTTTAAAGTCCAGACATCAGCGTGGTCTAATCATATGAAGACCAAGTACATTTTTTTTGTATTTTAATAATTTTATACTAGTGCTTGACTAGTTTATTTTATCTACATTTTCTTTTATAATAGTTATAAACTAGCGCTTGACTGCAATCCCGCTTGATGGTAAGCAGTGATGCAATCGTTGATGGTAAAGCGCGCTAGTTTATTAAACCCATTCACTTAAAAACTTAGTGAATAGGAAGGAAAACGGCAGTTGAGCGAGGTGGTGCAATGTTAAACCCAACAACACGACCAACGATGCTGCGCCAGAGGGAGATTGATGTGGAGACCCTCCACGATCAAACTCCCGACACAACAACATTTGGCGCATCGTACCCGGCACACATCGCAACACAACTGCTCAGAGCCGTCCTCCGTCCGCGGCTACGGCTTGTTTTCTTATCAACTCATAGAAGTCTGCAACAAATTTTGCAATGTAATTAATCTACAATTGTTGCACAATAACAACAATACAATACAAGAAAGGTACAAATATAGTACACAATATGATGCGATAGACACAGCATGCAAAAACAAAAATTATGACACCAATAAAAGTTACAAAAAGTGCAGAAATAAGGTTACAGCAACCTATATCAATTTAGCAAAGAGATAATAAAAAAAATCATTAATATTGTTATTTGTTTTTTAGGACTTGCTGCTTGAATTCCTGAAGTGAATTTTATTAATTACATAATTTTAAAATTAAATATATATATATATTTTTTTTTTTTGGGATGGGAAATCATCAAATGACTTCTCCCGCTCTGGGCGGTGCGGAAGGGTGTGTCAGACTTTTACTGACTAAAACCCACCCGTGTTTCTTCACTGGCCTATGCGACGGCCAGGGCCGCGGTTTCTTGTTTAACCAAGCCGCAACCCTGACCCAGGAGGCATCGGTCTCCGTGGACCCCGTCACGATATGCTGACATTTCTTTGAGGCGCGCGTGATACACGACGCGCCGTCGACTTGGGCCTGGTCCTTACCGGGCGGCGAGCTGCCCACTGCTTTCCACCCGCGCCTACGGTGGCTGGGAGTTAGGTGTCATCTCCCGCCCAGGGCGTCTACTGCGGCGGCTAGTGGCGTGAGGGCGCTGGGATTCCCGTTGCCTCACGCGCTCCGCCTCCTCCTTTGCCAGCATCACTGCTTCACAGAAGGAGGTGACGGCCTGCCATGCAGCTCTCGCTCCGGACCATGGCCTGGACCAGGGTCGGACGCGAGAGATTGCCGCCGATCGCCGCTACGAGGACACGGCGGTGCTCTACCCAAGCCGGGCAGACCTCCACCGTATGCTCCACCGTGTCCTCAGGGCGATCCACACAATGGTGACACCCTGGCGTTTCCTCCCGCCTAATACGGAACAGGAACCTCCCGAAACAACCGTGTCCGGTTAGGACCTGCGTAAGGCGGAAGGTGAGGGCGCCGTGGCGCCTCTCTAGCCACTCCTCAAAGAGGGAACTTACCGCCGCTATTGTGGCGTGCCCAGCACTGGGTTGCGACAATCGCACTCTCCATGTCGCCATGAGATTCCACCGGAGCTCTGTCCGCCGTACCGCAATTTCTCTCAGCAGCGGAGTTATGCCCCGGCGCTTTGCCTTCTCTCGCCACTCCCACATGTGGGCGAGGGCTTTGGCCTCCAGATCCCATGGCGGCAATCCGGCAAGGAGGCTCGCCGCCTCAGCGGAGACCGTGCGGTATCCCCGGATCAGCCAAACGGCCATGACCCTCTGGGACGCGGTCAGGCATCGGGCTGGTCGCTTCCTCAGCGACCGCGCCCACACCGGTGCCCCGTAAAGGGCCAAGGGCTACTGGACAACCTGGAAGCGCTGGGTGCGTACCTGCAGGCGTTCGCCGATGATATCGTGTTGGTGTTCTCTGGGCACACGGCGCTCGGGATCCAGCGGGATGCCAATGCCGCTTTAGCCTGTGTGTACGAGTGGGGTGTCGTAAATAAGCTTCGCTACTCCGCCGAGAAGACTCTGGCGATGGTTGTCACGCGGAAGCTTAAATATGACACTCCGGTCGTGCAGATGGGTGGCGTTGACATCTCGATGGTGACCGAGCTCAGGATTCTCGGAGTCATCGTCGACAGTAAGTTGACCATAAAGTACCAGTAAGTTGAAGCATATTTCATATGCTTGTTGCAAGGCAACTAACCTGTATAGGACTAACCTGTATAGGGTTTGTGTCAGTGTTCTACATCGAACTGTGAATTTGAACAGTCCGCACATCACATCTTGTGGGAGTGTGTTCTTTGGCAGAATGAACGCAATATTATATTGGATAGTGTACAAGTTACATCCGGAGTCGTTTATTATACGGACCTTGTAGAAACTAGAACCAATTTCCGTGCGTTCAGGCGCTTTTGCCATACCTATTATTGGAATCAATTGTAACAGCTAATACCTACTTAGGACCCATTAACTTAATCAAATTTTATTCCGTGGTGTTTGGCAATCTGGGCTTCTCCCAGTTGCAATAATGTCCCTTTGTGCCGTTTGGCCTAGTTCTGTTCTGTCTCCTGCTTGTTATGGAGGGAAGTGGAAAAAATATCTTTTTTCTTACTCCTCCGCTATTCTTTTCTGATTAATTTCGTTGCGGGACCCAAGACAGTTGAATCGTTTCTCCGGGACTCGTCGAGCTTCATTGCTCGGCGTTTTTCTGGCGGTCGCCACTGTTGATTCTGGCTTTCAGGAGTTGCAGTGGTTGGGAAAAGTGTGGCGGGTATGTCCCAAAAAAAAAAAAAAAACCTGTATAGGAAACTGTCGGCGATGGCTCGGGTGGATTGGGGCTTGTGTCCGGAGATCATCAGGACGATATACACCGCAGTCGTCGAACCGACGATCCTGTACGGCGCGAGCTCCTGGGCGAAAGCCGCCGAGAAGATCTCTGTGCAAAGAACCTTTGCTACCGTCCAAAGGGGCTTTGCACAGAAGATCGCCAAGTCCCATCGTACGGTGTCGCTCAATGCAGCACTCACGCTGTCGGGTCTCCTCCCGCTCGATCTTCGAGTGATGGAGGTCGCCCGGCTGTTTGAGTGCAAACGGGGACGCCCGATTGAAGAGCTGGAATCCCGCGAACTAGAGGAGCGTAGGGCCTTCACGGAGGCCCCTCACCCCGCCTATGAGCCAGATGTTGAATATCAGTGTCTGGAGAATATGCTCCCCGAAACTGTGGCTCAGCTACAGCTCCCCGCTCATCTGATTTACACAGACGGTAGTAAATCGGATGAAGGGGTCGGGGCGGCATATTCATACTGGCGGGATGGGTCCGAGATTCGGACCAAGCGAATGAGGTTGGAGCCGATGTGTACCGTCTTTCAGGCGGAGCTGCTCGCGATAGCCAGGGCTACGGACCTGGTTGTCCTGAGAGGCTTCGACTGCGCGGCGGTGCTCAGCGACTCTCGATCCTCGCTCGACTTGATCCGAAACCCGGAAACGCACCACCCCCTTGCTACCCATATTCGTAAGAATATCAGGGAGCAAGAGGGGAGTGGTAAAATCCTCCGGTTCTTCTGGGTGAAAGCTCATGTCGGGATCCCCGGCAATGGGCGCGCCGACGAACTGGCTAGGCAGGCGGCGGCCCAGTCCAGGGTCGCCCCAGCGTATGACAGGTGTCCAGTCTCTTACGTCAAGAGACGTTTGAGAGAGGGCACAGTAGCCGTCTGGAACGGGAGGTACACCGGCGGGGCCACGGCTGGGGTCACGCGGATGTTCTTCCCCGATGTGGTGCGCGCGCGCATGGTCCTGAAGAGCCTCGACAGGACGTCTATCTGGGCGCAGATCCTGACGGGTCACGGCGGCTTCGCCGCGTACCTGCATAAATTCAAGTTGAAGGAGAGTCCAGCCTGTGTGTGTGACACACAGGCGTCCGAGACGGTCAAACATTTGTTATTTGAATGCCCGAGGCACAACCGCGACAGGTACGACCTGGAAATAAGTACTGGTAGAACCTTGACCGAAAGAACAATAGCCGACCTTATGGCGGATAAGCACTCCAGGCCGTACCTGGAGCGGTTTTGCCTCAAGGTTGCAAAAGTGGCCATTGATATTAACCGGACGAGGGCAGCACAGCCGAGTACTGTGCCGTCGGCAGGAATTACTTGAGATTAAAATGTAACTAGATAGATAGATTATAAGTAGAAAGTAGAAAAAGACTAATATATAAAAATTGTAAAAGTATGATTTAAAAGACAAAAGAATGACAAAGAAAAGAATTAAACATAAGACGTGGGAAAAGAGTGACCCAAAAGAAAAAAGGAAATAATGACAAGGCCAATGCCGCAAAAGATTCGACGCGGAAAAAAAGGAATTGGCAGTATATGAAGAAAAGAGCAAAAAAGAATTCTTGCCACGCAAGGAGTGAGTTGACGGCAATTTAAAAAAAAAAAAAAAAAGGGCCATGGACCGCACGGCCCCCGCGTAGAGCCTCCGGTAGGAGGCGTTTGGTCCCCCTAGATTGGAGAGGAGCCGCCTCAGGGCAGCCCCGGCCCGTTCCAATCTGGGTGCCAAACGTCGGAAGTCCTCCTCGAAGAAGCGAGGTGATGGGTGGATGCAATGTTAAACCCAACAACACGACCAACGATGCTGCGCCAGAGGGAGATTGCTCTGGAGACCTTCCACGTCTAAACTCCTGACCCAACATTTGGCGCATAGTACCCGGCACACATCGCAACACAACTGCTCAGACCCGTCCTCCGTACAGCTTCACCAGACATCAAGCCTGAACATAACAAACAAGACGAATCGCTTGGCGGCAAGACTTTGTCTGGTGGGTTGTAACTTCTGCCGGCGGCCGATGTTATGGCCTACCACCGAGATGTTGCTGTGAAATGTTCTTGTTAAGTAAAATGCTTGATGGGGTCCGAACATACGACTTACAACTTGTTAGACGAAACCGGCATGTCCTAGAGCCAAAACCTTTGAAGACATGTGACATCTACCAACCCGCACTTGGCCCGAGTGGTTGAATACGGCCCACTTTCTCTCACTGAGAGGAGGCCTGGGTCCTAACTGTGGGAACATTATAGGCTGATTCTGTATGTTATGTATGATATTTTTAAAAAAAACCCACAGACTTAGTGGAACAGTCCAGTCAGTACATACATATGTCAAATAAATTCATCTTCAAATCGAATAACAATTTGAAACTCACCTAGTGTTACTCACCCATATGTTTTTTTACCAAGCAGCGAGAGATTACAACAACTTATAATCCAAACAAATCTACGATGTAAAACTCGTTCAATCTCACATCTATATATACCTGCAACTACAGCTCAATAACCCAGTAATGATTGGGCGTCTAAAAAGACGCCACAAAAACTGCTCCAAAGGCAGCAGAACGCAAAGTCACGCTTCGTAACTGATTTAATTACGACGCTCTTGATCTCTTTATAATATAAACCCGTTGATGCTTGAGGTGAGACGTGGACTTGTATTTTGTTACTGCATTTGTAACTGGGATGCAGTGTAGATTATTATTATTGAAAATTGTGAAGTGCTTTAAAAATCAAAATTGAAATTCATTAATTCAAATCAGGCTGAGAATCAGCACTTTTTGAACGTCAATATTACACAAGACAGTCCCCGAAACGATCGCCTTACGCCACTTCCTAGTGCTTTCCATGGGAAGAAGAAGTGGCGGAACAAACAGTTTCTGTTCAGTTAGTTAAAGCAATTTAGCAATGACCAGAAAGACGGTTCCCGTCAAGAACGTCCACAATTTGAAGTAATTTTATTTTTCTTGTATTTTGAAAAGTTTTAGACGTTTGTTTGTTAGCGAGACTTTGACTTGATTATGAACGATTTTTTTTTATATTCAGAAACTAAGTGCTTGACCGCAATCCCACCTGATGTTAAGCAGTGACGCAATCGATGATGGTAAAGCGCGCTAGTTTATTAAGAGCCTATTCACTCTAGCGTTGAAGACACTTAAATTGTAGTCAGGCGGAAACAGGACGAAGTAAAAGGTAAAATATGAACTTTGATTTCGCTATTGGAAAACTAACCTGAACTTTATTGCCACAGGTCTGCTACTGAGAAATTCTACTTAGTAAAACTCAATAAATATATCTTCTGCTTTTCAGCCTATTGAGGCCTACTGCTGGACACAGGCCTGGATCAAGGCTTTCCACGATGACAGGTCTTGTGCTGCCCGCATCCATCGGTTTCCCGCGATCTTCACCAGATCATCGGTCCAACTTATTGGGGCCTCCTTAAACCGCGACTTCGGGTACGTGGAAATATAATAATAAATAAAATATTTTGACCGACCTGGGAATATAAGGCTGCACAGCTCTGGTGTAACGCTTGCTACCATTAGACCAACGACGAGGTACTCATTATGATGATCTCCAAATGCAGTTTACCTCCATAAAAATCTTCTTATCGAGTTTGTAAAGGAGTAAATTCAAGAGGATTTAACCCATTACTTCCCAAGCATTGAAAATATTGGATTTTTTTGATGAAATCTTGTATTAGGGCTCTTAATATGTTAAGAAAAAATAATATGGCAAAAAAATAAATTAAAAAAAAACGGTTTCGCTGACTCAGCATGTCCTATAAATAGGACAGTGGGAACATATGGTCAGGAAAAAGTAAAGATAAGAATTATATGGAAATCAGCTTTATTTAAAAATAGGACCAGTAACAGATACTGTTACTGGTCCTATTTTATTTATTATTTATTTTTATTATATTATATTTATTTTATTTATTTATTTAGCTTTTATTACATTATTTCTGATAGAAATAATGTAATAAAAGCTTATTTTGTATGATAAGGTATGAAACAATCACTGCAGAGTGTTTTTTCACATTTAGAACAAAATGTTAAAGGCTTTTTTTTACAGCCTTGTCCTTGGCAACGTCTTTGTTTGTCCCTCTTGGTCATATAGTGACCTTTCCTGTATAAAGCGAAAAGTTATAACAATATCCGCTTACTCCACACAGTGCCCAAAGCTTGTATCCAAATCTTACTGGTTTACCTTTTATAAACTGTTTGATACCATGGTGACCAAAGTATTTGACGATCATTTCATCAACAGCTAAGTTGGATTCAGAAACACCAAACTTTTGGAATGATTTATTAGCTTTATCGATAAATGGGCGAATTTTGAAAGCTTTGTCACTATTATCAATTCTTGAATTGTCATTGAAATGTAAATATGATTTAATTTTATCAAAACGATTCCGAGACATCGCTCGTTCAACAAATGGAATGTGTACATCATCATCTCTGCACCAATATAGTTTGCTTTGAGGCAAGTGGAGATACGAAGAGAAAAACAAAATTCCTATGAATACTTTTAGCTCATTCACGGTAAGATTGAAGTTCAAATCATTTTTATAATTTTTGGCATAGGTTACTGTTTCATGCACTATATATTCTAGAATCTGGTCACATAACAAGTGTTCGAATATTTCTACCGCAGATTTTCCTTCCAATTCCGTAATCATATTTTCTAAACATTGTTTAGCAGTATTAGATTCCGGCTGAATTTCAGAATATACAGGTTCACACTTACGCCAAATGACTGTCTTGTTGGTCCGAGATGTGGTTTGAGTAGGAAGATCTTCCTCGACGTTATCAATTGTACATGAAAATTCCACTTGACCAGCCACATCTGACACTGGCAGAACTCCCATATCGTCGTCATTACCTTCTTCTATATCAGTCATTTCATCCACTTCATCCGGGGGCAATATCGCAACTTCCAAGTCATTGAACTCCTCGTCACTACAATCTTCAATATCTTGAAGATACTCGGTGATTTCAGACACCATCAATGCTTTTTTATATTTTCTTCTCACTGCATCCATGATCTATAAACAATAATTATACATATATAGTAAGTATAAAAATTATATTATATATATATATAAATATATATATACATATACCATCCCAAACTAAACAAATATATCGTTAACCACTTGATAAGAAACAAAATCTAATATTTTTGCTTACCTCCTTTGCTTTCCTCAATCTTATAAAAAAATCACAATTTTTTATATTACGAGATGTGTTGTGCTTGACGAAGACTTATCGACTAAAGTAAAGTTTACGAAACACTTGCAAGAAACAAAACAATAGACACGTTTGAACTTATAGCGAGCGTAACAGGATCGAACACGCTTTCACGGCTACTTGTAAAGACATGTTCCCAGTGTCATATTTATAGTACGCCTTTTTTTGAATTAGTATCACAAGCTTCCAAATAATATTTTGTTTTAGTTTTTAATTATAATAGATTCAGTAGAGATCTAAAAATCTATTTGATGGACTTTGAAGCTGATAACTTTTTATTTTCGGTTTTTTATAATCAAATCATAATACTCTTTTTAAGCTGACGAATTTCCTCAATTTAAAAATATGTATATTATAAATACGATAACTTTTTTAAGAGCGAAAAAAATATATTTTATTGGGAAAATAGTGTGAAAATACGAATTTCATCAAAACCAATAAAAATAATAACCCTAACATAGAAAAAAAAAATGTTGAATATAGTGTCCTAAAAATAGGACACTGGGGAGGAATGGGTTAAATAGGTAATTAAACACAATTGAGCTTAATTACTGATATACTACAAATATAATACCATACAAAGAAAAAATATGAGATATTTTCCGCTCGAAATTTTGCCACAAACTTCAGACAAAAACAGAAAGTTTACCGAATCAAGTGCTAAATTACCATATAGAGATCAATAAGGCTATTAATATTTTTTATCATGTTCCATGTATTTCTTGTGTAAGTAGAATTTTACTTGGATCTCATTGAAAAGTAAATGGGAATGAAGCAGTTCGCGCCTTTATTTTATATAAGTGATAAATTCTTGGCCTTAAGGTGAAGTTGATGAGACAATACGATAAACTTTTCCATGCTCCTGCCTTTTTTTTAATTCTGTCTGGATAGCTATTCATAAACATCTGCAGGTTATCGTGTCCATAGTTTATATTTCGATAATCTGCAGGCTCACTATCAGTAGCAGTGAATTTCATTTTAATTTTTAATTCAACAATATTCATTGCATTACTTAGGTACATTGTTGAGTAGATACACTTTTCAAACATATAGAAAGAAACAAAAAAAAACCGTTTATTTGCAGTAAATATGACGCAAAAGTTTATAAAAACACATAAAATAAGAAATAGTTGAGTGAACAAACGTCCACGGCGGTGGTGATCTGGTAACGTTCGCAGGGCCGACATTGCCAGAGATAGCAGAAGATAGACAGGTTTAGAAGAAAAAACGGGAGGCTTTTGCCCAGCAGTGGGATACCAAATAAGTTTAAAAAAATTAGACTTGGTGATCAACTTTCTGAATTTCTAACGGCTGATTTTTAAAATGGGTAACTTTTCTCTAAAGAATAAATGTTTTTTTTCCAAGTTTTGACAATTAGCTAACACACTTGAGATAGGTAGCTACCCCTTTTTTTTTTCTTTTTTTTTATGTTGGGATGGGAAATCATCAAATGACTTCTCCCGCTCCGGGCGGAGCGGAACGGTGTGTCAGACTTTTACTGACTAAAACCCACCCGTGTTTCTTCACTTGCCTGTGTGACGGCCAGGGCCGCGGTTTCTTGTTAAACCAACCCGCAACCCTGACCCAGGAGGCATCGGTCTTCGTGAACCCCGTCACGATGTGCTGACATCTCTTTGAGGCGCGCGTGAAACACGACGCGCCGTCGACTCGTAGGTAGCTACCCCTTAACTACCGTGAAGTACTGCGCTCTATATCTACCGCTATAAGGTTGGTAATTACGGGGAAATACTCCGCACTTATTAGTTTAGAGACCATTTCTCACCTTGCTCAGAAACCGACATTTTTACCAAAGAATTCACTTATAAAACCTTAGTTACAATTTGACGCGGAGCTGTGAAAGTATGGAGGAAAGTTTTAGTACGAAAGTACGTGGAAAGTTTATATATTTAATTTTAAGGAAACTTACAGCTACCATGGTAGAAGATAGTTAAAGAGGCCAATTAAAAGTTTCCACAGACAATATTAGGTTAGCACAAGAAACAGAAACAGATACAGCACAGGACAGGAAAGTGAAATCAAGAACAAGTAGGCACTCGGAGAGTATTTAGTAAAGACTGAACATGTTTTAGTGATTTACAGACAAGTTATCATAAAGATTTTTTTAGTTCAAGAACACTGGTGAAGAATAAATCGATATCAACCCTCTGACACAACAAGTTGTAGGTATGTTCTGCTAACTCTTATCATATAAGAGTTTTGTCGATATACGCCGCACAGAGGGAACATACAGAGGCTGATGATTCCTTAAGTTAATGATGGAACACGCAGCCCAATTCTGCTCATTAATTCAGAACAGTCGGTTGAACCATTAGCCATATTGAACAGGAATACCATGACGGCAATTTATCTCCGCTCAATTAGTGGAAGAATGTGAAACTTTCTGCAAAGGTTGTAGTAATTAGGCAAATAAGTTCAGGATCTAAGCTGAATGTACCTCTAAAACTTCCTTTGGAAACTTTCGATGGAATTGACGTAAGTATCGTAGACAGGATTCCGTACTGTTGTAGATATTTGAATTAAGTAAGCATAAAGTGAGCTGGCGATAGTGTCAATCTCTTAGCATTAGGTGGAATGATAACTCACTCCACGGTCACTGTACTTGTAAAAACTGCAAAATTTGAAAGTATCACTTCTTAATCTATGCCGTATGCAATGTTATCATGAAGCGATGAAACGCAGACTGTTCCAGAGTCAAAGTACAATATTAACTCCTCTTAAGCCGCTGAATTAGTCTAGATGGAATTTTGTGTGTATATTTCGATGCGTTTCTGTATTATCCATACTAATATTATAAATGTGAAAGTGTGTTTGTTTGTTTGTTTGTCCTTCCTTCACGACGTAGCTAAGCAATCAATCGACCTGATTTTTGGCATACAGTTAGTTGAAAAGATGGAGAGTAACATAGGCTACTTTTGGTCCCCAAAAAACATCAAGTTCCCAAGGGCGATTACTGGAATATTTGTATGTGTACACCAAATATCGTCCATATATATAACCTAATAAAGCAACGATTCGACTTGATTTTTGGCATATAGTTAGTTGAAAAGATGGAGAGTAACATAGGCTACTTTTGATCCTAAAAACACCAAATTCCCAAGGGAGATTACTGGAATATTTGTATGTGTACACCAAATATATCCTTACTAATATTATACATCGGAAAGTGAGTTTGTTTGTACCACTTTCACGCCGTAACGCCTGAACCGATTGCTTTGAAATTTTGCAGACGTAAAGTTAGAAGTCCGGATTAAATAATAGGGTTTCCCGAAATCCCGAAAAAAATTGATATTCCCGAGAGAAATCTAAAAAGCACGATAAAACCGAAGTTAACGCGGGCGAAGCCGCGGGCGGAAAGCTAGTTTGAAAATAAAACTAGACTCGGTAGGTGATGGAGTTTTTCCGGTCAAATCGTCTACCGGATTTTAGCCTGATAAAGTTGAAAATTAATCGAGTGTCATACTGACTATATTATCATCATCATCATCCCAGTGATGAGAGAGCAGCGGTAGCCCAGTGGTATCAGCTGCTATTTACATGTTCAGGCATTTTACTTGGCCCGCCTGGATTGTGCCAGGAGGGGAAACATTTTAGGCTGTTGATATTAAAAGTACAAATAAGTTTTCGCCGTTTAACAATAGATGTCATCACTAAGAGGTTTCGTTGAAATTGTCAGATGTTAAATATGACATCCTAAGTTCGGAAATCTGGTAATAACATACTCTTAGAGTATTAGTGACTCATATCTAGTAAATCATATATTTATTTCTATGCAAAAATGTCAAGTTTTGTGCCGAATAAGCGTCATTTGCGGGAACTTTTGTTATTTCTTTAATTTGAAGAAATCTGCAGTTGAGGCCCATCCACGGCTTATGGTGAACCCACCAGACAAAGCCTTGCCGCCAAGCGATTTGTCGTGTTCCGGCATGATGTCTGGTGAAGCCGTACGGAGGACGGGTCTGAGCAGTTGTGTTGCGATGTGTGCCGGGTACGATGCGCCTAATGTCGTTGTGTTGGGAGTTTGGTCGTGGAGGGTCTTCAGATCAATCTCCCTTTGGCGCAGCATCGTTGGTCGTGTTGTTGGGTTTAACATTGCATCACCTCGCTCAACTGCCGTCTCTCTTCCTTTTCGCTCGGTTTTTCTGAGTGAATAGGCTCTTAATAAACTGGCGCGCTTTACCATCAACGATCGCATCACTGCTTACCATCAGGCGGGATAGCGGTCAAGCGTTAGTTTATAATTATTAAAAAAAAAAGCTGCTTTAAGAGAGAGAAGTTGCCATGAGTGGTTTTAAAAGTTTATAAACTGTGAAGACAAAGAACGTAGTGGAAGACCGAAATCATAAGAAGACACGGAATTGGATGCATTATTGGCGGAAGATAGAAGGAAGAGGATAAACGCGCCCATTACTACTGCAGATATGACGAAATTATTGTCCTAAATGATAATGCTCGGCATGTTTAAAAAACGGCGAAAACTTATTTTTACAACTATAATTATGTAAGTATTGATGAAGCCCACAACAAAATTCATTTTATAAATTTTTATACTATGTATTGTATATTATATTATTTAGCTATACCAACTCTGCTTAAGTATTTACCATATGAAGAACACGATGTAGGAGAAGACGGAGGACGGGTCTGAGCAGTTGTGTTGCGATATGTGCCGGGTACGATGCGCCAAGTGTCGTTGTGTCGGGAGTTTGGTCGTGGAGGGTCTCCACATCAATCTCCCTCTGGCGCAGCATCGTTGGTCATGTTGTTGGGTTTAATATTGCACCAACTCGCTCAACTGCCGTCTTCTTCGTCTTCAGTTTTTTAAGTGAATGGGTTTATTATACTAGTGCGCTTTACCATCAACAATTGCATCACTGCTTACCATCAGGCGGGATTGCAGTCAAGCGCTAGTTTATAATTATAAAAAAAAGCTTTCAAATCATGCATAATCAGTCTATAATATACTTTTGTAGGACAGGCCTTCTCTCTATGAAAGGAAGTGGGCCGTAATCTACAACACGTGCCCAACTCACGTTGGAAGATGTCACATGTCGAACTCTTGGTTCTAGGACCCTTATCTTTCACCGTTTTAGGAGCAATGGTGATGAAAAATTTACTTAATTATTTTGAGTAAAAACATTGTCCAAATAATGAAAAATTTCGATTTTTTACAAAATCTTATAGTCGAGATTAATTTTTAATTGTGTGAGCAATTCTTTAGTGAACAAGCCATATTCATACGAACTCACCTTTCCACTCTTCTTCCTATTGCGGTTGTTAGAAATTACAGGACGGTAGGTACTAGCAAGATTTTCACAATTTCTTTTGCTTCATTTGCATTCATACATGTAGTCTTAGAGGTCTAGATAATGTCAAGTCAATGAAAACAAGCTTACCTCTCCTTTAGTACCACTAATTCTTTTTTTTGTTACACTGTACTTCACCATTGTTACGCAAAGGCCTCCCCAACTCCTTCTTTTAAACTCAAAAATAACTTATAGTTTATCAAAAATGGATATTAATTAATTGGCTTTGATATGGCAACTGTATCTGTGCAAAACCTTATAGCATTAAATCTGTCAATGTACCACTACTGTAGGTATATGAAGATCAAATCAATAAATAAAACCTTTGGAAAGTCACAACAGACGTAATATCAATATTTTCGAGGCCACCCATAACAAAGACGACCAAACCAAGCAAGTATTGCACAACATCCTTTCCTGAAAGATGATTTAAAGGAGGTTGCACAACGATCGCCAAAATATTCTCTAGAATTATTGCAATGAAAGTGACATCGAAAATTATGCACACGAACAATAACATATCACAATCAAGACTCGATTGAATCGAATCGTTTTTGGTACCAATTCGATTCGGTACGATTTACGGTATAAAATCGAATGATAAATATATGTGGGTAAACGAATTTTTAATTTAATGTTTGTACTTGGAATTGCCATATGGGCTGTCGAACTCGAAATGTCGAAGGAAGACCTGTACCGATATGCCATGTTATAGATACCTGTGGAATAGACAGGTATGGCAAAAGAGAAAAGAGGTTTCAACAAAAGGCATAAAACATGAAAGTATAGGCATGAGACAGACGATGTAAGTTAACTCATTCTCCAAAGCACAGGAAGGAACTTTCGACCAGACGGATGTTGTGTCTGGCCGGCAAGTTACTGCCCAACGGTTCGTATTGGGAAGTTGTATATATGCTATTATAGTTGCGCGACATCACTACAAATGATTACGAAAAGGTTACTACATAACTCGCAAGTTCAAAACACCAAATACCTACATATACTTACTGCTTTTGTAGCATTTACGTTCATACTTCTGAAGGACAATCATTGTAATGAAAAATGTTCAAAATCTAATCACATTTAATTTCCATTTTTGGCAACAGAGTTGGTTCATAATTTTAGTGGTTATAAATGTCAAAACTTTGATGCATTTTGGATGCGAGTACGTCAAACCGGATGCTTCTTAATGATGCCATTATATGAAACGTAGTTCATTTTTGAGGATGATATTGTCATAGTTTCTATATACCCTGTTTTTCTTTTTTATATTCCTGTTTGTTTAAAGTGTTCTGTCACCATTTACATTTTTAAAATTATTATTATGTACTAGCGGCCGCCAGCGACTTTGTTCCCGTTGAGTTAGTTATGCTCCGCTCCTAATAGTCACAGCGTGATACTATATAGCCTAAAGCCTTCCTAGATTAATGGGCTAACCAACGCAAAAAGAATTTTCCAAATCGGACCAGTAGTTCCTGAGATTAGCGCGTTCTAACAAACAAACAAACTCTTCAGCTTTATATATTAGTGTAAATTACATTTTTACTTTTATTGTATCGGTTCTGTGTCACATGTGATTGTTTACTACACAGAGTGACGTCGTTACGTCGGCGTCGGCTGTCCCATCAATATTTCTTATTTTTTATGTTTTTGTAAACTGTAAATTACTCATCATCATATAAGCGTTAATCCCAGTCGCACCCGAAGCCTTTTTTTCAGCTTTGGAGTCTGGGGTCCACTTCACCAGACCAACTACTGATTTTGGCGAAACTACGACATTTTACGTGAAGCGACTGCCGTCTGACCTCCACAACCCGAATGCGATATCGAAGCATTGCAGTTAGACCAATTGTTGGACTTTTGAGGGCTCCAACAACCCGTAACGACTGTCACTAGATGTTCGTATGGCAACCGGGACCAACGGCTTAACGTGCTTTCCGAGGCACGACCAAACTAGTGTAAATATTCATATTCATGCATACAAATATGTGCACTGCGCGGGGATCGAATCGGATATTGGTAAAAAATCGACAATTTTTTTCAAAACTGTAGGAAAATTAGAAAGATTTTTGACAGAATGAGACAGATCAGACTGTGAATGATCTAACGAAGCTCTTGTGTTTAGTAATGTAGCATCGTCATCATCAAAAACCTTTTTATCGTCCTGTCCTATCGTCGCTGGGCACAGGTCTCCTCTCATACAGAGAAGGATTGAGCGTTTAATCACCACGCTTGCTCAATGCGGGTTGACGATTTCAGACTTATAAAGTCCAGGTTTCCTCAAGATGTTTTCCTGCACCTTCAGTCACTGGTGTCCAAGATATGCTTAGAAAGAACATATAACTTTAGAAAAATTACATTGGTACTTGCCTGACCTGGAATCGAACCCGCGCACTCATACTTGAGAAGCTGTTGTTTTAACCACTAGGCCACTACGACATTAATTTAACACACGCCGCCACCGCTGTCCAGCAGTTCCTGTAACGTACATCTCACAGAACACACAGGACACGTTATTGAGTTTCCCATATTTTGTGGAATAGCACTGCACAGCAGGTCATTTACACTCCAAGGCGGATACGCTTACTTTTTATTCAATATTATATTTAATCGTAAAAAGTACAACCAAAGAGATTTAACTATAACTATAAGCAAACAATATTTCCTTTGATCTTACCATTTTTTAATTGAAATATCTTTCAATAAAAGTAAAATAAAACACAAAAAGTAGTATTTGTACCCCTGGTGGGACTCGAACCCACAATCCCCGGCTTAGGAGGCCGATGCCTTATCCATTAGGCCACAGGGGCTCCTTGTTCCGTTTTGCAAAATACCGATTAAACTAACTGGGGTAGAGGGAAAGGAACAAACAGATTAATAATAACCACATTTCGTTCCTTCTGGACTAATCTATACAAATATATAAAGCTGAAGAGTTTGTTTGTTTGTTTGAACGCGCTAAACTCAGTAACTACTGGTTCGATTTGAAAAATTCTTTTTGCGTTAGGTAACCCATTAATCCAGGAAGGCTTTAGGCTATATAACATCACGTTGCGACCAATAGGAGCGGAGCATATAAAAAAGCATATCGAAGCCTGCACGGATGAAACCGCGCGGCGCAGCTAGTTAAAACATACACTCGTAACTCTTTATACCGTTCCACTAATGACTATAATAGAAAATTCACAGACATAAATTCTTTTAATATTTCTCTTAATAAACTAAAATTAAGATTAAGAAGTAAATTATCACCTAATTAAAACTTACCTTTTTTACCAGTTTACGCACTTTCAAACTAATAATGGCATGTGTCCAGTGAAGTCATTTTTTATGCAAAAATATTATGTAGGTACAAACATACAAGTAGGTATGTCTAATCTGTCTTTCCTTATGAGGAGTTTTCTATTATTTCAACAATTACAGAGAGTAGTGCTGATAATACGACAATAAATGAAAACACGGACAATGCTGGTTCATAGGAATAATCCTTAACCATAGAAAAAACCTAGCATCGAAAATATAAAAATAAAACGAAAACTTTCAAACAAACTGAATGGCGTAAAATTCGAAACAGAATAGAACACCCTTTAAAATATTGGTTCACTGACCCCCGATCGGCGACAGCGCGATCCTGTATCGACTTGCTTTTTATGTTTAGTACAGCTGGGTGAGGTGATCATTAACCTGTATGCGCTTCCTTATCAACATGTACATCATGTAGAAAATGTGAAAAATAATTTGTTGTGACTAAACTAATGAATATATTTATATGATGTTTTATGGGTAGACTGAGAATGTGTTGAGGTACATGTTATTTAATTTATTGTCGTATTGTCATCACCACTTTGTATAAGATTGTCGGCACTATATGTCTATTGAAAGAAACTAATTGTCTTTATAAGTTATTATTTGTATAGGGGCCGTTCATATATTACGTCATTCTAAATTAGGGGGGGGGGGGGTCTGCGGATGACGGTAAGTGATAGATAGGAGGGGGGGGGTGTTTTGGAATTGACGTCATTCTTATTTATTTATTGTTTATTGTTCACGTACAAAAACATTATTTCTAAAAAGAAATTTCTTCCAGCACACTTCCACATCACCATCAATATATAATATTATTATTTCCTATTTTTTACTTTTATATTATATCAATGATTATTGCCAAAGTAAAAATAATAAAAGACTATAACCAAGTAACCAAGTGTTTTAATCATATAATACCCTATTTTTCTCAGATCTGCAATGTTTTAATTTTGTCAAACTGGTAATTACGTCAATTTTGGGAGAAGGGGGAGGGCCATTAAGGAATGACGATAGAATGATTATAGGGGGGGGGGGGGGGTCGAAAATCTGAAAAAATCGATGACGTAGTGTATGGACGGCCCCATATGACTGTTTCTTGCCAAAATAAAATAAAAAATAAATAAATAAAATAAAATAATAAGGGTAATGTATCTAATGAAAAATGCAATGTACATATCAGCGTGAAAACTTGAAGTGGTCAGCTTGATGTTAACTGCACATCTTACTATTGCATTTTTTTTTAATTATATAAACTAATTCTTGACCGCAATATCACCTGATGGTAAGCAGTGATGCAATCGTTTATGGTAAACTGCACTAATTCCTTAAGAACTTACTCACTCTAGCCTTGAAAACACTTAAATTGTAGTCAAACGGAAACACCATCGTTGGCCAGTTATTCCTGTCCCTCGATGTATGTGTCAACAACGTGTGAGTGGATGCTCGCTGTAGGATGGTTCGTCCGATGATGGGACGGAGATGGGGGAATTAAGGAGTGATGGGATTCCAAAGCACACTCTGCAAAATGCATCCTATAGAACACCGCCAATCTACTCTTCGCTTGTGCTCCAGGCTTTGAAGACGATTTTGAACTAAATATGGGTCGCCAATTAGCCGATTCGCACGCCAGTCCACCGAATCGAAAGTAGCCAGGTGGCATTTTGCAGCATCATCCCAAATCTGGTTGCAGTACTCCGAACGGACCTGGGCCTTGTATAACATGAAGTTGTCCTGGTGTGAAGTGCCGACGGACCTTTGCAATAACGCCAAGTTTCCTAGCAGCCACTTTGACTTTAGACTCAACGTACAGCCCAAAGTTTAGGTTCGAGGAAATCTCGACTCTCGAAAGCTGAAGGCGCTCGGTACACTCTGAGGATACATTCCGAAAAGTAGGAGCCAAGATGAACGGGCTCCTTCTAATGGAGAAAAGAAACGCATGTGTTTTGGCGGCATTGAATGCCCCAAGATTGTTAGGTCAGAGATTACAGAAGACAAGCAGCTTTGGAAGGATAAACCCTCTCCTGGTTCGGCTAAATACGCTCTTAGTGTATTTCAAGTACCTACTCTATGACACATCAGCCGCAATTACGCCGCGTTCGGCGTAGGGCCTAACCTTCCTTCGCGCGGTTTTTTCAACTAAAACTCTTTTAATGTATTTTGCATAGCAATCGACCCATCACACGATGCGTTGCGCGACCGAAAGTTCGGCGGGCGTAGCTGAACGTTCGGCGTGTGTTGTGCATCGCGCGCGTGGCGGTAACGAAGAGCGGTAACGTCTTCTAAGCCCTCTATAATAGCTAATATGCTAATTAAATCCATCTTTCTGTGCAATTCAGGTACGTCACAAAAACCGCACGCCATAAAGTGTCGACACAGATAAACTGACGATATGTCATTTAGAAATTAATCAGTCTTATAATAACATATATCAATTAATAGTTGTTTTAATTGTGTCTCGAATATCGATTTGTATATCATTCAAATTTTTTATGCCAACTGGTAATTTATTGTACATGCGCGGTGCCATACTTAAAACACTCGTTTTTACTAATGCAGTATTACAATGCTGATTTTTTAAAGCATTTGCATATTGACTACGAATCGTAACAACTCGTAACGTTGACACCGTTTCAAACAATCTTATTTGTGTCTTGACAAAAACACCAATTTCGTAAATATACAATGATGGTAAGGTTAGAATTTTCTGCAATTTAAAGAATGGTACACAGCTATCGTCAATTTTCAGACCATACATTAATTTTATGCATCTTTTTTGTACCTTGTAATATAGATTAACCATTTTTTATTATTTTTTTGTAAAAAGATAAATTCCAAAAAGCCAGAACATTATGAGTTATAATATACCGAAACCATCTCATTACCATACAAACGTTTTCCCATATTCGCTCCACATAAAGAGGTCTTTACATGTTGCACAAGATTGATCCGATAGTGAAATTAAGCAATAACACTTACCTACAATCCACTGAAACGACCGTCCGATCGCAAGGAGAGCATTAAATTTTATATTTTTCATGTGGAGTGTGGCCTTATTTGAAGGATGAGGCGTTTCACATATGAGGTTGAAGGTCAGATATGTATTTGAGAAGAAACTTTGTGTACATCAGCAGTACCTAGTTAATTATGTTATATGAATTTATAGTTACGGGTTGTTGGAGCCCTCAAAAGTCTAACAATTGGTCTAGCTGCAACGCTTCGATATCGCCTTCGGGTTGTGGAGGTCAGACGGCCATCGCTCAGAAGAGCTGCCGGCAGAAGTTACCACCCACCAGACAAAGTCTAGCCGCCAAGCGATTCGTCGTGTGCCGGCATGATGTCTGATGAAGCCGTACGGAGGACGGGTCTGAGCAGTTGGCAATGTGTGCCGGGTACGATGCGCCAAATATCGTTGTGTCGGGAGTTTGGTCGTGGGGGGTCTCCAGATCAATCTTTTTCTTGTTTACATTAATGACCTGCCGTACCTCATAAAGGATAATCACGATATAGTGTTGTTTGCAGATGACACTTCACTTTTATTTAAACTTAAACGTCAGCAGCAGGTCACTGATGATGTAAATAGCGCGATCTCCAAAGTAGTCCACTGGTTTAATGTTAATAACTTACTTTTAAACGAGAAAAAAACCAAATGCATTAAGTTTACTCTACCTCACGTTAGACAGGTGAAAACTAAAGTGTTGATAAAGGGCGAAGAATTGGAATCTGAAGACAGCACAGTGTTCTTGGGTATAACTCTGGATGCTAAGCTTCAATGGGGTCCCCATATAGAAAAATTGTCAAAAAAACTAAGTTCTGCTGCATACGCAGTTAGAACAATTCGTAATTTGACTGATATTGAGACGGCCCGTTTAGTGTACTTTGGCTATTTCCATAGCGTAATGTCGTACGGCATTCTGTTGTGGGGAAATGCCACTGATATTCAGACAATATTTGTTTTGCAGAAACGAGCTGTTCGTGCAATTTATAAATTAAGTCCAAGACACTCTCTCAGAGAAAAATTTAAAGAAATTAATGTACTGACCGTGCCGTCTTAATATATTTATGAAAATCTTTTGTATGCTCATAAAAATATAAAATTGTATAAAAAATACAGTGATGTCCATAGTATAAATACTAGAAACAAGCACAAATTTATTGTACCTACAACAAGGCTCAAGAAAATAGGTGGCTCTTTTAGATGCCAATGTATACATTTTTACAATAGACTTCCAGAGGTGGTTCAAGATCTGAGCCTGAATAAATTCAAATGCTTCGTTAAACGTAAGTTGTGTCAGAAAGCATTTTATAGTGTTAAAGATTATATTGACGACAAAAAGGCTTGGGCTTGAGCTGCGTCCGATTTCTATGCTTACACTGATTGTTCTTTGATTTTTCCTCTCGTAGTTTAAATTTGCAATTGTTTGTTTTTTCTTAACTCAAAGCCAGTACACACTATGTAGCCAGGCATATTGTACGTTACGGAATTGCATCGCTGACAGGGGTATTCGGCACTGGTGCAGCTGCACAGGAGCTAAACTTAGCATTCGGGAACACCGTTGGAGCTGCTGAACCTTGGACAAAACTGTCTTTGCATTGTGTAGATTCAATTTCTTAGTATTGTATAATTGCATGGAACACGTGTGAGCACGATCTATTTGCTGTAAAGCATCTATTTGTTGGGTTAGTCGTTTATTGACTTGATAGTGCTATGGCTGTTGAGAGTATGTCATGCTCACTCAAATGTCTCGCTGGTGGTGGCGTGTGTGTTGGGTCATTAGGTTCCCTTCAATATGGTTGAGCTGAATGATGCTGATCCATACGTCATGTTCGTGAACGGACGCCGTCAGAGGGGACTGGTCATCTCTTAGCTGCTACGGCGTACATATTTTAATTTCTGAATTGTTGTTTTTTTTTTCCATAATGGACGCTCTCAGCGTACAATATATTTCTGCATCGTTCTCACACGATTTATTTCAAAATGAATGATGTAATCAAATATTTGTATCAATAGCTTGATATTTTAAAAGAGTGTCCATGGAGTTTCTTGCCCGTTCTTCTCCATAGGTACCTACTTTTTGGAATGGGCGACTAGCTTCACCTTACTGACTGACCGAACTTCTGACAATTCAAAAGTGCCTGTAACTGGTTTATTTGAAATAAATGCTTTGATTTGATTTGATTTGATCTCCCTCTAGCGCAGCATCCGTTGGTCGTGTTGTTGGGTTTAACATTACATCACCTCGCACAACTGCCGTCTTCCTTCCTATTCACAAATTTTCTTAAGTGAATAGGCTTAATAAACTAGCACGCTTTACCATCAACGATTGCATCACTGCTTACCATCAGGCGGAATTGCAGTCAAGCACTAGTTTACAATTATATTTAAAAAAAAATATATTTTTGTCCTAGGATGCTGTCTAGTCCTCTTTAAAGGTTGTCTGTAAAACATCGCGCTTAGCGATAAGAAGGTTGAAAATATCGAAGGTTAGCCAAAATCAGCAGTTAGACTAGTAAAGCGGACCCCAGACTCCAAAGCTGAAAAAGCTTCGGATGCGACTGGGATTAACGCAGAGATGATGATGAGTTTTGTATATGTTTATATGGGCCTTGATGGCTGAAATAAGTGGATAAATAAAATATATTGTGGACCGGCCTATTCTTGATCCTATAGAAGTCATTAGCAGAGTATAACTTAACAGAGTATAAATTATATTTTCTCACTGTATTTGGTGTATCAAACTATGTATTTAATGTCTTCCTTCTAATCTCTATAGACAAAACATAATAAGAAATAATTACGAGAAATCAGTCATGAAAACACGACAGACGATGAATCCGGCTTTATTTGTCTGCTCTCTTCAGATGACAAAAAAAATCTTGGGAGAGTTCGTATTCATTAAGTATGAATATCTCATAAAGAAATCTAAAAGGAAAATATATGTTGCGCAGACCATGGTCGTGAAGTTTTGTGGCTCTGTCATAGCCCGGGATGTAAACCCGCTCCGCTCACCACTTATACCAGAACCACACCCCAACACCCCAAGCGTATCGTTACACGATTTTATTATAACGCTACCAATGTATCGCATATTATTCGACAAAATTAAGTGTCATAAATGTTAACTGGAGCCGTAACATTTAAGGGGACATTATTCTCGGACAAATAACCACTCGCGAACCCATATAGGTTTTGATAAACGAAGATATTGTTACTAAAAGTCGTCCAGGATCGTAACGTAGTACATTATACAAATTAAGTTCACTTTTCAAGTGTAGTACTTAAGTTGATTGCTTCATTTTTGAAATTGGGGTTGGCAGTAAATGTATTCGAAATGGTTATTGCTAGGATGTAGTTACCATTTTAATTTGTGGAAGACTTCGCTGATAAAGTTTAATGGACTCAGAACGAGAAGAGAAAGGTGTAAATGAGAGTTTTCATCCAAATAAGAGCAAGAGTAATATAATACTTGAACTATCTTAAGGCGTTTTAGGTATGAATTTCATTTTGTAAATGATGAAGATAGTGGCTAAGTGGTAACAGTCTCAAGGGTCGATTGAATGGGTCAGGGTTGCGGGTTGGTTCAAAAAGAAACCGTAGCCCTGGCCTACAGGTAAGTGAAAGAACGGGGGTGGGTTTTAGTCAGTAAAAGTCTGACACACCCTTCCGCTCCGCCCAGGGCGGGAGAAGTCATTTGATGATTTCCCATCACAAATAAAAGGGTTCGATTGAAGAGTAAGCTTTTACTGAAGTCCATTCGTGGATGATCGAGGGATCACCTTCCAACTGCCCATCCATTACATATGGAGATAGTTCGTATCTCGGAAACCAGCTGTTGGTCCTTGTTGACATTCCTAGATATCTTAGAGTCGTTATGAGTACCTAGAAGTTTTTTTTTTGACCCATCCTCCGTACGTCTTCAGCAGATATTATGCCGGAACACGACGAATCACTTGGCAGCAAGACTTTGCCTGGTGGGTGGTCCTTCTACCGGCAGCCGATGTTATGAACCCAACATAGTCATGAAATAGTTACATATTTTGATGAGTCACCAGAAAAGAAAATATGGTCTACACAGAAGTAGAGAGAGAAATATCGACTCTCGTGACAAAAGTACCCAAAAATACAAAACAAAGCCTAGAGAAGAAAATGCACTGAACTTCGAAAAACAATGTCGTGCCTTGGAATCACGGGGTTCGTGAGACATTCGCGGCAATTGAGAATAAATCAGCGATCGGCCGATCGGCGATCATAAGCGTTTGAGCGATATCGCCCGGTACACTAAACTGGATGGGACGGACCACGAACGTGCTATTTCTCACGGCTGACACAAGGATCTGAGAAAAGGGAGATAGGATACGATCATATTAGACATTAAAAAAATATGGAAGATTATAGCCCAGCCTTAATTCAAAATTATGAATTTTTTTTTAATTACGGCAACTAATCGTTAAACAAACTCAGGGATCATCGTCTTTTATCAAATAAGAAAATGTTTACAATGACAATATGTGTTTGCTTTGTACATAACAATCAATTTCGTATTTATAATTTTCTAAAAGTAGATAACTACTTTTAGAAAATTCCTCTCTGAGGTAGTCGGTTAGGAAATGCCGGCTTCATCTAGTTTATAAAAACATGACGTGTAAAAGTGATCAGTGACCCTACTTGCAAAATAAACGATTTCATTTCATTTCATTTCAGAAATTATACATACACCGTTTTCTGAAATCGTTAAGATGTCACATCAGAAGACCAATTCATGTAATTACATAATCAGTCTATTAGTAATCCAGTCCTGGGGTCCCGTCTCGGTGAGGGAGTGGGCCGTAATCTAACCACGCGGGCCCAGTGCTGGTTGGTAACCCATGTCATTAAACGTTGGAAATCAAATCACAGTCTAATATCGGCGGAAAACTATATAGCTATAGGATGCATTTTGGAGAGTGTGCGAGGGAATTGCACGTTTTAATTCCCTCATCTCCGTTCCACCATCGGACGACCCGTCGTACGGCGAGTTTCCACCCTTACGCTGTTGACACTACAACGATCAAACGAAGCGTTTCGCCTCGTCTTTTATACCGCGTACATCGAGGGACTGGAACAATAGGCCAGCGGTGGTGTTTCGTCAGACTACAATTTAAGTGTCTTCAATGCTAGAGTGAAAAAGCTCTTAATAAACTAGCACGCTTTACCATCAACGACTGCGTTACTGCTTACCATCAGGCGGTATTGCGGTTAAGCACTAGTTTATAATTCATAAAAAAAGAAAAATATTCCCACTCCTGGGACACAGGCCTCCTTTCGCTGAGAGGGAGTGTAATTAAACGTTGAAAATCCAATCACAGTTTCACCTCGGCAAAAAAATAACCTCAAAATTTTCCAAACCTCAATAACGTAGGAAAATTTCAGTTTTTTTTTTGTCAAATCTGATTGTGAATGTTCTTAAAAATACAGGATATACTCCTCTGTTTCATTTCTTAGCTGCCAGTGGTATCCACTATCCTTGTATATCGCTCAAAGGTTAAAGTCTAGATCAGACCTCCGCTGACTGAAAATGACCTATATCTAATTTGTACCGTTTGAACCCAGCCTTATAAGGAAGAGGAAGATTACATCTTCAGTACTTTGGAAAAGGACTGTAATGTTGTGATAATGAGCTGTTATTTTATTATAAATAATAAAATATTATGATGAGGCCATAATTTTTTATGTTTATTATTTTTATAAGTTCACTGCTCGAGTTGAAGTCCTTCAAAATGATCAGATATTAATTTATGTCATAAAATCGAGAAAAATATGAAGGAAAAGGCTGTTATTTGAGCCATTACTCTTTTGAAAAATGAAGTTAAGAGGATTCATCAGTGCGAAATATTTTATTTCAAATTATATTTATTGATCAGAAAATTGAATTCGAATTCAATACATACTCCCGAATGCACATTCGGTTCCGGTCTAAATTTCGGCAAGTTTGCTGTCAAAAACGAAACTAAACCGAAACTCAACCGAAACTCAACCGAAAAAGAAACGGAAACCCAATATTCGGTCGGGCAATGTTTTGAATGAAATTATACTAAATTAATAATTTATCTTTAATTACCCAAGGGAGTAAAATGCTCCCCTATTTCAAAACCGCAACCCATTTATTTAGGATTAATTAGGTCGGTAGCATGCGGCCGCTGCGCGAGGAGGCGCGGGTTCGATCCCTGCTCGGTGCAGATATTTGTATGCATGCATATGAATATTTGCATTGGTCTGGTCGTGCCTCGGAAAGCACATTAAGCTGTTGGTCCCGGTTGCAATACGAAAATCAAGTGGCAGTCGTTATGGGTTGTTGGAGCCCTCAAAAGTCCAACAATTGATCTCACCGCAATGCTTCGACAGCGCCTTCGGGTTGTGGAGGTCAGACGGCAGTCGCTTCATGGAAAATATCGAAGTTTAGCCAAAATCACCAATTAGACTGGTAAAGCGGACCCCAGACTCCAAAGTTGAAAAGGCTTCTAATGCGACTGGGATTAACGCTGAGAAGATGATGATGATGAGCTCGTACATAATACCTACTCCCGATACAGAAGGCAAGTTAAATCGGGTGCATAAGCAATTAGGTATGGGTGAAAACCAGCTTGGGACCTAAATAGGCAGCGGAAAGCAGAGCATATACAGTTGAATAAGAACGCCAAAAATTCTAATATCGATCACCGATCCTTCTCTTGTATGAGAGGAGACCTGTGCCCAGCAGTGGGACGATAAAAAGCTTGATGATAATGATGATGATGGCACCAAAACTAACTTTAAGTTCTTTTTCTTTTTAGTTCGTTTTCAGAAAAGGACAGATATTAAATAATAGTTTACCCCTGCCAAAGCTCGCGCCTGACAAAATAAAAAAGATTAAATAATAGAAAACAAAAAGTTAATATACGCAATTAAATTTCATTCGAAAATATCCATTGATTTTTTTTCATTCTGGTATATCTGTCGATCCAGGTTATTTGTCTGCTTTGGTGAGTGTAATTTAACATTAAAACTTATAAAGGCCAAAATATTCTTAGCGGAAAATAGTGACTTTACAAAGTTTTAATTTCGTGGAGAACTATGTAGAATGATTTAAAAATATGTATTTAAAAAGGCACTACCAGTACACTTGCTAATATTGTTACTATTTATCTGCATCAACCCACTGTTGGGCAAAATTTCTCTAAGTCTATCTAACCTAGCTCTGACTAAAGTAGACCTCTAGCTATTTATTTTGTCCAGCTCGTGCCGCCATCTTCTACGCAGCCTATCTTTTTAGCAACGTCAGTACTCTATATTTTTAACAACGTCAGTAATATACATATCTTTTTAGCAAGGATCTATCTTTTTGTCAGTACTCTTTCTTTTTAACAACGTCAATAATCTATCTTTTTAGCAACGAAAGTAATCTATCTTTTTAGCAACATCAGTAATTTATCTTTTTACCAACATCAGTAATCTATTTTTTAATAACTTCAGTACTCTTTCTTTTTGACAACGTCAGTAATCTATTCTTTAAGCAACGTCAGTAACCTATCTTTTTAGTAATCTATCTTTGGAAGCGTAGTGTGTATTGCGAATATGAAATGAAACGAAATCGTTTATTAAGCAAGTTGGATCACCGATCACTTTCACACGTCATATGTTTTTTTTTTTTAACTAGATGAAGCCGGCATTTCCTAACTGACTACCTCTGAGAAGAAATAGCCGAAACAAACTCAGGGATCATCGTCTTTTTTCAAGTCCAGACATTAAAAATGAAAATGTTTACAATAATTTACGTTATAATTACGCATATTGCTTAATAACAATGCTTAACCGAGCGAGCAGCTCAGTCCCAAGTTTTTTTGTCTTCTAAATAATCTGAGATTTTATAATACCCCTTTTGGCAAAGTTTGGCCTTTATATAGTTTTTAAATTGTTTAATGGGTAAGTTTCGAATGTCCATGGGAAGCTTGTTGTAAAAGTGTATACATTGACCCATGAACGAGTTGCCTACTCTGTGGAGACGAGTGTGATGTACAGCAAGATTGTGTTTGTTCCTGGTCTATATGAGTTTGTAATCTCAATTGTTTATCAAATCTGAGACAGAAAAAATAGGAAAGTTGTATACACACATTCATACTAATCTATAATTTATTTATGGTTCATTTGAGTCACAATAAAAAAGCAAATAGAGCTGTCTTTTATTACTTTTGGTTTTATTACTTTTTAATTGACGGTAGCTTCGTACGTAACGATGGCGTAATAGGAAAAAATATCATAATTAACGCTTAAATGGAGCGTGTTCGTAATATGAGACTTGCTTTGGCTTTAAGGCTGGATGATATATAAATAATCAATAGGTAAATATAATATTCCTTGGAATATATATATTTTTTTTATATAATTATAAGCTAGCGCTTGACCGCAATCCCGCCTGATGGTAAGCAATGAGGCGATCGTTGATGGTAAAGCGCGCTTGTTTATTGAGAGCCTATTCACTCAGTAAAACTGTGCGAATAGGAAGGAAGACGGCAGTTGAGCGAGGTGATGCAATGTTAAACCCAACAACACGACTAACGATGCTGCGCCAAAGGGAGATTGATCTGAAGACCCTCCACGACCAAACTCCCAACACAACAACATTTGACGCATCGTACCCGGCACACATCGCAACACAACTGCTCAGACCCGTCCTCCGTACGGCTTCGCCAGACATCATGCCGGAACACGACAAAGCGCTTGGCGGCAAGGCCTTGTCTGGTGGGTGGTAACTTCTGACTTCTTCTTCTTCCTTCTGGAATAGAAGGACAAAAGGTGGTTTGCAGCTGAAAATCAGGGTCAGATGGTAGGTACACCTTGTGCTGTCATCTGACATTATGCTGAGCTGAGGCTCTTACAGTAATACTAGCTTTCCGCCCGCGCCTTCGTTATATCGCGCTTTTTGGACTTTTCATTTTCGGGGTTTAATTTATGGTATCATTATAGCTTCTAAGTTTACATGTGCATATTCTTGTGCAATATATTGCCTAGTTTTAAACGACACACAGCGCCATCTATCACCGAACTAGTATAAAGCTAACAATATTTGTGTTTTCCCTCAAAAATATCAAATTTTTCTGGGATAGACTCGTGCAGCATTTATAATTAACCACAAGCCCCTCAGTTAGAACATCTAATCTCAAATGATAATTCCATAGTCATTCACCATCAAATTGTGTTCTGGCATCATCAATCACTATATGGAGCATTTTACGGAAGCTCTGATGTTTACTGCACAGTGACCCATGACAGAATTGAATTAAAGCTGAAATGATTGTTTTAATAAACTTGACGTTTTTAGTCTTCACTGTAAATCTTTTGATTTATTATGAAGATAAGTTATGTGAGGGCTAACAGCAAGCTTATGAACAATACAAATGATGGATATAAATGCCAATTTTATAGTTCAGACTCATTGGATTTAATTTTCTAGTGCGGGGAGTAGGACTTACATGTTTTATATCTTGCTTTTCAATATAGTAGCCAGGAAGTGACTGTTTCTAAACATACGTACGCTTCATCTAATAGAATGATACAAATCTTTTGTCAATTTTTTTATGGTAGATGAATAAATATCTAAGTTAAAGCAATACGGAGATATGTAGTTGGTAATATTTTAAGACAAAACAGAACTAGGAAACAAATTTGCTGCATTTCTATATTTTGGACTTAGTTTAAGTACAAATCTGTGAGTATTTATCAATTTAAAAATAAACTGGTGTCTTAATTAAACTTAATTAAGTTATATAAATAACTTATTATCGAGAGTATCGTATAAGGCACTATCAATTTTTTTAAGTCTCTTAAAAAGTGAGTAGTTATTATCTTTGTTTGTTAGCTACCTGATATTCAACGTCATTTTTTCTTAATGCGAAACCTGAATATAGTTTGTTCAGAATAAGCAACTGAATCGATTCCAAAAAAATTTACATCAAGTTATATTTTTTCCCAAATATATTTAAAAAATGCTGAAGTGTGATCACGAACGCACAATGGGGTATTTGATTTTTAAAAAAAATAATTGGTCTGTCAGGTAGATATCCAAAAAATACTAGACACGTATTTTTTCTTTTTTCACATAAACAACAAATGAAGACGCCACAGTGCGTTGAAAACTCGTGTGACTCCTGATCTTTGATGCCTTATATATTTGTCAATATTTATTGATTTAATAATTTGATTAAACAAAATATACGTATCCAATATTTTTCTATAATCTGAATGACGGACTAATTAGTTTTTTTTAGTCAAATACTCAATTCTGTTGTCTTGGGTCTCCCGCCGCGCCGCGCCGCTGCAGGCGCGTGCGGTCGAGAGGTGCGTTGACGATATTTTTGTTGAGACAACCAGGTGACATAACCATCTCATAACTTTGTGATTTTTAATGATAGTTTTTGAAATTTTGTACATAAATTCTTTACATAAAAATACTGGGCACGTGTTTCGGGTTTCGACTATACAAAAAAATATGTAAATAATTTTTGTATATGGTATTTAATGTTCTGTATCGTGTAATGTTAGTTACTATACATGCTTAGTATTGTATACAGTCACAGGTTTTCTTAATGACCAGACAGCTGTACTGCTGGGGTTTTTGTTTCGCCACTTCTTCCCAGCGAAAGCAAATAGAAGTGGGGGCGGGCGTTTTGGGGGACTGTCTTTTGTAATTTTGACATTCCAAAAGTGCAAAATTTCTACCAAAACTCCCGATACAAAAATTGGTGCGTCGTACCTGGCAAATATCGCAACACAACTGCTCAGACCTGTCTTCCGTACGGCTTCACCAGACAGTGGGTGGTAACTACTGCCGGCAGCCGATGTTATAACCTACCACTGAGAAACTTTTTATGTCTTTTTAATTTGATCTTAACAAACCAGTCATTAGGGAATACAGTGCCCCTTGGGCGACTGCCAGACTTTCGAGCTGCTGACCACCCGTAACATAACAGCCAAAACACGAAGCTGGGACTTCATAATGTGTGGATGGTCGCCTTCCACATATCGCTGCAAGTGTAACTTAACCCTATTGATCGACCTGTGCTGCTGTTATTATTTGGGGAATGCAGTAATTTGATATCCCACAGAAGAAGCGCTGCTGCCCGCTTCCCTGGTGAGAGTTCCTCCAGTCACCTCTTGCGACACCCACGGGAGGATATGGGTTGGTACTATTCTAAGCCCGGTACCACACGGGCCCGTCACATAAGTTGCCCGACAAATGAAAATTCTCCAGTATTATGGGAGCGATTACGCTTCTTGAGATCATGGTGGAGCATATGGTGGAGGTCTGCTTGGCTTGAGCCACCGCCGTGTTGTTGTAGTAGCGATCGGCGGCAATCTATCGCGTCCGGCTGTGATCCAGGCCATGGTCACATATCGCATGGTCTGGAAATATTGAAGCTGGCAAAGGAGGAGGCGGAGCTCGTGAGGGAGCTAGAATTTCAGCAACCTTACATCACTAGCTACCGCAGGAGACGCACTGGTCGGAAGACAACGTCAGACTCCCGGCCATCGTAGGCGCGGGCTTGCGAGCGGCGAGCAGTGGGCAGATCACCGCCCGGTAAGGACCAGGCCCGAGTCCAAGCCGGGTCCGGGTCGGCCCAAACGCATCTTAAAGAGATGTCAGAACAT
Source organism: Sesamia inferens (assembly GCA_037179545.1). Taxonomy (NCBI): domain Eukaryota; kingdom Metazoa; phylum Arthropoda; class Insecta; order Lepidoptera; family Noctuidae; genus Sesamia; species Sesamia inferens. The sequence goes on along the minus strand of CM073939.1, from coordinate 2,841,969 downwards.
CGTGACGGGGTCCACGAAGATCGAAGCTTGATAGGGCTGAGGGTTGTTCGAAAAAGTTATCGTGATTAAGATGGCGCACAGGCAACTGAAGGAACACGGATGGGATTCAGTCAGTAAAAGTCTAAACAAGACACAGCCAGAGCCTGAGCAGACACTATCATAGAAATATTTATTCCAGGATATGTTTAACTATGGAAACAAAAATTTATAAATAAACAAGGCAAGTTGGCGAAAAATATAAGTTACATCTCTAAACAATATCATTATGAAAATTTATAACTAACAGTGCGGGCAGAACATTTCCCTTTCCTGTTTACTGTTAGCACGCACGTGCTCACCGCAAACTAGCACGTGTTGCATAAACAACAACTTAATCCAATTAGAAAACTCATTAAGCAAAATGATTCCTACTAGGTACCATAATTACGTCTCACGACAAACAATTTGTCACAATTTATCAAAGATATTTCGCGGCAAAAAATGGCGAAATCTTTACCGCTTTTACCGCATAATTTTAATCAGCAATTACCGTCACAATTACATGCTATTACTACAGTGTCATAATTAGTAATAAAAGCTAGTTGAAATGCTGTAATTATTGCATTTAGTCGCGTGCGGTCAGAAAAAAGCTGTTCTAAACGGTTGGTTACTGGTTTTTACAAGTTTTCACCGGTTCCCGTTTGCTTAATTTATGAGCACGTGATGAATTATGTTTATGTGGCCTAGTTTGAATGACCACAATGCCTTGGAAGTTAGGTGTGGGATGCTACGCGCCATCCCATCTTCCAAACACTGTCGGCTGTACTGGTGCGGCTGCTGCAGGAGCAGGGTTGCGGGTTGGTTGAAAGAGAAACCGTGGCCCTGGCCCACAGGCAAATGAAGGAACACGGGTAGGTTTTAGTCAGTAAAAGTCTGACACACCCATTTACCCAGAACAGGAGAGGTCCTTTGATTTCCCATCCACTACGAAAAAATGGGGTATAAACATACATACCAACTTCCTTCGGATTTTTTGAAACGACGTTGAAAGTGTTTATTAAAGAAACAATTTTACTAAAAAAACAATGCTGCATTATTTTATAATTCTCATAATTACCTAACAGATCTTTTGAGGCACCTACGTAATTTATCAGATGTAGCCTACCAACTAGCCCTTTTCCAACTATATTGAGGTCAGATTCCAGTCTTATCAGATGCAACTAATATTAAATACTAAAATTTTTACATGGAACGAAAAGCTATCTGACCTCTTTCACCCAATAACTAGATATCGTATACCACTTGGTACAACTGGTTGTCAGACATTTGGGCTTCTGTCGACCCGTAACTACAGATAAAGACCATGACAGCCGGGATTAAGGGTGTAAGAATCTTATCAAGGCACCGGGGGGTCTTGGTATGTAAAGATGGTCATTCATCCATAGACCAATCACCTCTAGCGTAGCTTAACCTGATGGCTGACCCGTATAGCTGCAATTTTTTTTTTTTTTTTTTTTATTAAAATATAAACCAGCGCTTGACCGCAATCCCGCCTGATGGTAATCAGTGACGCAATCGTTGATGGTAAAGCGCACTAGTTTATTAAGAGCCTATTCACTCTAGCCTTGAAGACACTCAAATTGTAGTCCGACGGAAACACCGCCGCCGGCAGATTGTTCCAGTCCCTCGATGTACGTGGTATAAAGGACGAGGCGAAACGCTTCGTCCGGATCGTTGAGGTGTTAACAACATAAGGGTGGAAACTCGCCGTACGACGGGTCGTCCGATGGTGGAACGGAGATGGGGGAATTAAATCGTGCAATTCCCTCGCACACTCCCCAGAATGTATCCTATAGAACACCGAAAGGCTGGCTACTCTACGCCTGTGCTCTAGGCTTTGGAGACCAACTCGAGTTAAATCAGGGTCACCAATCAGCCTCTTCGCACGCCTCTCCACTGAATCCAAAGTGGCCAGGTGACACTTAGCAGCACCAGCCCAAATGTGGCTGCAGTACTCCACACACGAACGGACCTGTGCTTTGTACAACATTAGAAGCTGCCCTGGTGTGAAGTACTGCCGGACCTTTGCGATTACACCAAGTTTTCTGGCAGCCACCTTGGCCTTGGACTCAATGAACCGCCCAAAGTTTAGGTTCGAGGAAATCTCAACACCCAAAAGCTGAAGGCGGTCGGTACACTCCAAGGATACATTCCGAAAAGTAGGAGCCAAGGTGAACGGGCTCCTTTTGGCGGTGAAGAGACACGCCTGCGTTTTGGCGGCATTGAATGCTACAAGGTTGGCATTGCCCCATTCGGAGACTGCCTGAAGTGCATCACTCGTTCGCTCTACCATGGCCTCTCTTTCGGACCGGATTGATTCCCTACTAGCCCTAATTTCCTAATCACGAGCCATTTTGAGATATATGTAACGGTATTTTTACTTTATACTAAAACCTGAATATAATTGGTTCAGAATAAGCAACTGAATCGATTTGAATCATTTTTACACCACGTTTTATTTTTCCCTAATACATTTAGAAATTGTTGCAGTGTGGTTAACGAGCGCACAACACAGCTGACGGTAGAACACAGTGAGGCAGCCACGGCCACGCGCGCCGCGCCGCGCCGTTTCGGCAAGGGCGAGCGAACGCTGCGTTGACCATATTTTTTGTTGGGAGAACCAAGTAAGATAACAAGGTCATAATTTTGTGATTTTTTATGATATTTTTTTGAAATTTTTTACATAGGTTCTTTACTTCTGTAAAAAAAAAAAAACGTTGTATACATAATTATGACTTTATTTTAATAAATTATTGTTTTTTAATTTTAAATTATTCTTTCTAAAGACACTTCAAGGTCATTACTCTCATTTTGGGGCCCACCGCATTTGGATAGACAATATTAACTTAATTAAACAAGCAATTAATAACTTAGAAAAAAGGTTTCATAATCAAATGGTCGTTTAATTAAGATATCGAGTTTTGGGTCCCACAATTAATTTACTTCGTCAAAATTGTTCAGTTATTTGGATCAATAAAATATGAGATTGTGTATTTAATATTATAAATATTTACGAACTTTCCGTTAACATCTAAAACACATGTGTCGTCATCAGAAGTTAATTACTAAGAGAAATTTGTTAAATTAAAGAGACAAATGTCAAGTTGTGTTAAGAGGAAGATTATTTCGAAAATTAGAAATAATATTTTAATTTCTGAAGTTGTTTTTGTTTTTTTTGCTTATTCATTTTTTTCGGAGTATCCGTGGCGTAGCGATAGCGAACAGGGCCGCTGCGCAAGGGGGTGCGGGTTCTATCCCCGCGCAGCGCAATTGTATATATGAATATTTGCACTGGTTTGGTCGTGCATCGGAAAGCACGTTAAGCCGTTGGTCCTGGTTGCCACACGAACATCATGTTAACGGGTTAGGGGAGCCCTCAACAGTCCCACAATTGGTCTAACTGCAATGCCTCGATATCGCTTCCGGGTTGTGGAGGTCAGACGGTAGTCGCTTCAAGGAAAATATCGAAGTTTAGCCTAAATCAGCAGTTAGACTGGTAAACCGGACCCCAGACTCCGAGGAGTCAGAAACCCCAAAAGTCTGCCCAGCAGTCTTACCAGGTGTTATCGTGTTACCTACTAACTGGGCTGTGGAAGTCAGAAACACAGATACAGGAACCCTTTGTACGCGAGTGTGACTCGACACTCGACTGTTTTATTTATTTTTTTATGAATATAAACTAGTGTTTGACCGCATTCCCGCCTGATGGTAAGCACAAATGCAATCGTTGATGGCAAAACGCGCTAGTTTATTAAGCCTAATAACTCAAAAAACTGAGTGAATTGATAGGAAGACGGCAAATGAGCGCGGTAATGCAATGTCAAACCCAACAACACGACCAACGATGCTGCGCCAGAGGGAGATTGATCTGGAGACCCTCCACGACCAAACTCCCTACGCCAACAACATTTAGCGCATCGTACCCCGCACACATCGCAGACCCGTCTTCCGTAAGGCTTCACCATACAAAAAATATTCTAACTCTGGAATCATGTTAAGAAATAAAAATAAAAAAAAATCTCTCAACTGTCTTGCTCTTAATGTATCCCGGAATATAATCAAAATGTCTCGACATAACCATGGTTATCCAAAACTATTTCTGAGATAAGATAAAATGCACTTTATTCTAGCTATAACTGGCTGAATTTAACGTGTACTATAGACATTAATATACGAAGTATCTTGAACTAAAACAATAGAAATACTTATTAATTGGTTTTCAATCGAAAACCGACTCAAATAATAAGTATTTAGAATTGATTTGTGAATGACAAAAACTGCTTAAACGGTTATAAAATAATTGAAGTGTAAGGGAATGTAAACTTGTGCCAAGAAAATAAGATTTCTAATCTTTCAATATGTTATATCAGATTAGATATGGTGTACTCAAATTAAAACCATGTAATTAGCGAGCACTTAATTTAATTGATACAGTTTTATATTTTATAATGCCGACAAGGAAAATTGGGTAGTTAATTAGTTTAAAAGAGCATCCTCTTTTATACCGCGTATATCGACGGACTGGAACAATTTGTCAGCGGCGGTGTTTCCGTCGGAAACATCGTCATCATCATCATTCATCGTCAAGGTTAGAGTGAATAGGCTCTTAATAAACTAGCCGTCGTCCTTTAAGTATCAGCCCTTATGCTGTTGACACCGATACGATCTGGATGAAGTTTCGCCTCGTCTTTTATACCACGTATATCGAGGGATTAGAACAACTTGCCAATTTAAGCGCTTTACCATCAACAATTGCATCATTGCTTACCATCAGGTAGGATCACGGCCAAACACTAGTTTATAAAATTTTAGAAAATGGTATATTGGTGTGGCTAGCCAACATATGTATAGTAAATCATCATCATCATCATCATCAACCTTTTTATCGTCCCACTGCTGGGCACAGGTCTCCTCTCATACAGAGAAGGATTGAGCGTAATGACCAAGCTTGCTCAATGCAGGTTGGCGATTTTAGACTTTAAAGTCCAGGTTTCCTCAAGATGTTTTCCTTTACCTTGTAATCAGTCATTGGTGTCCAAGATATACTTAGAAGGTACATTTAACTTAAGAAAATTTACATTGGTACTTGCCCGACCCCGCACACTCATACTTGAGAGGCTGATGTTTTAACCACTAGGCCACCACGACTTATGGTTTATTTGTTTATTTTAATTTAAAGTTTATTTGTTAAACATTTTAATCCAGCTTCTTGAAACCAGTGTCATTAGCGTATTCTCTGAAGCACTGTCGGTAGATGTTCAAACCGTACTTACGGATGAGACCGTATCTGTTAGAGCAGGCGCGGCATGAGCGGGAGCCCTGGCCGTACTTGCGAGGATGAGAATACCAAATGTTAGAGTGACCCATTATGCTAACTTAAGTTCTTATGCTGTGGCTAGACCGCAGTAAGGAACACGTCCAAAATGGTGGATCCTAGACATATATGGTATATATATACTTAGTTAATAATATACACACATCAAAAGTGTCTAGGGATCAAGCATTTTTATGCGGATTTCTATCTATCTCTATTAGATTTATTTCTATCTATGTCTCTTTCTATCTCTACAAAGAGACCGGATACAAGACGTATACGACACTGGAGAACCCCTGGACGCCAACAGCGATTAAAATCCAGCCAGGAAGTCCATCCTTAGAGTGGTGGAACCATCATGGCATGGGCGGGTATTTGGATCGGCGGAAGAACTGAGTTGATTTGGATCAGAGGCAACCTCAACGCTCAAATTTATGCTGAGACGATTGTATCAGACGTCATCGTTCCTCTACAAGTGCAAATCGGTCCCTTATTTCAGTTAATGCATGATAATGCACGACCGCACACCGCAAGAGTTGTAAGACAGACTCTCGCCGCAGCTAACATCAATGTCCTGCCCTGGCCTGCTCAGTCGCCAGACTTGAACCCGATTGAGCATGCATGGGATATGCTACAGAGAAGAGCTCTGCCGAATATGGAGGGTATCCAGTCGCAAGAAGACCTTTTTTTGTTGTTGCAACGAACATGGGCGGCCATTCCACAGCGTGATTTGGATGAACTCATTTTGAGTATGCCAAACCGATGTTCTTGTGTTTTTAGTGTTCGCCGTAGAAACACGGATCATTAATTGTTTAAGTTACCCAATAAAATTTTAGAGAAAACTGTTATTTCAGTCTTTTTTTCGAACTTTTGTGTTAGTGGTTCAAATGTCAAATATCTCTTTATTAGGAAAATGGCAAATTTCTTTATTAATGCAAAGGTGACTTGGTTTATCGTTACTGTGACAAACGAAAACACTTTGTTTGATGAATCCTTAAAGAAAATTTTAATTAATATCAATCAGGAGAAAAGTTATTGCAAAAATATATGTTGATCCCTAGACACTTTTGATGTGTGTAGTTTAATGTTGTGTGTTTCATGATGGTAAACTGCTTTGCATGCCTTTTACTGTATAGTAGGATTTTTTTTTTTTCTAAATGAATAGCCAGCTATGCTTTATAGGTTTAGACCCTAGTTGTTTCACATGCATAAGTTGGAATATCGCGAAAGAAAGTGGATATAGAGATTATATTATGTAACAGTGACATAACATCTTATACCTACGTGGCCCTAGGACTGAAAAAACTAGGGCTAAAATAACCAGGACTAAAAAAACTGGGCCTAAAAAAAATCTCATAATTTATCATCTCGACGACAAATGCTAAAAAAGAAAGGAAAATACAGGTATTTTTGACAGATTTAGATTGTGATTTGAGTAATTCTCATAATCTTTACAACACAACGTTTTAATTAAAATTACGAGAAGAGATTATAGGGACTCTATACTTCTACTTCGCTTTACGTTTTAAATATACAAATGAAAGTATGGAGGAATGAGGAATAGGGAGTAAAGTTCACTTATCCTCCGTAGAAAAGGGAGGATCCTCCGACTTGACGGGTGTTGTGTCTGGCGGGCACTTGCCCAACGATTGATGTTGGGAAGTTGTATGTATGCTAATTGCACGGTAAACTTTGATTGCGAGATGTAGAATTCGGATGACGTCAGTATAACGTGCAGTTTTTATTTGTGGCGTTTGTAGGTACCGCTACAAAAGTAATATTAGAAGGAATAAGTTAAAGGTGCTCATTGACAATTTATTTATTTATTAATTTACAAATAAATATACAAAGCACAAAACAACATTAAACATAGTAACTATATAATATATATTGACAATTCAGTTACTCTATCCAGAACTTTATGACAAATCGTATAATACATACACTTTAAACGGAACGTAGTAATATTATCAGACGGCGTGCCCAGGCGCCCAAAAACTGTGCTTGCAATAATTTATTACATTTTAAACGCATCATTAAGTAAATTTCTGACATAACCGTGGCCCTAAGGACGTAATCGTTACGATTCGATACTTTCATCGATACATTTAAATCGATATTCACTCAAAATTTGATATTAACCTTAATGAGCCTTGATGACCGCTCTACGCGGCGATCGGATTGGTTCATTCCACTTGGCACTTTGATGTTGTGACAGTAATTCTACAATGTTCTTAAACATATGTTTATATTATACACATATGTTTAAGAACATATGTTAATATTTGCACTGGTCTGGTCGTGTCTCAGAAAGCACGTTAAGCCGTTGGTTTCGGTTGCCATACGAACATCTAATAGCAGTCGTTACAGGTTGTTGGAGCCTTCAAAAGTCCAACAATAGGGATGTATCCAAGGTATGAATATCAAAAAAATAATTAGTCCGTCTTATATTATAAAAAAAATTAAGATCCATATTTTTTATTTTGTCATAATTACCAAAAACTACTGAGATATAGGGTATTAAAGTTACGGAATGGGGGCTAATTACGTCACGCCGTGGTATATTTTGTACCATATATCTTCCTAAGGATTTGAATGAAAGGAAAAATAAAAAATACGTGTTCAATATTTTTTATAAATCTATCTGATGGACATTTAAATATTTTTTAGGATACAAGCCAATTAGTCTAACTGAAAATATCGAAGTTTAGTGAAAAGCTTCGGATGCGACTAGGATTAACGCTGAGGTGATGATGGTGAATGTACAACAAGCTAGGGTAATTAGAATTGCTAGAAAAAAAAGGGTCTGAGGTGGTAGTAAAAATAATGGCACTTCAGCATCAAATTTATCGCTTGGGTCAGAAATCAATATAAAAGAATTCAAACAGGTATCTTCTACACAAAAATCATAATCTCAAAACAGCCCCAAAAATTCCCATTTCCCATTTTTTTTTGTTTTACAATTAACTAAAGTAAAAAAACGCATTTTGTTTTCTTCCTACGTGCGTTCAATTGACAAATCTGCATTTTTTTTTCTGTTGTGAACAATCTTTACCCTTCCTAAGGGTCTCCAACGAAATTTTTATATGACCTCAACGCTTTAGCGGCAAAACACCTATAACATAGGTTGATAGACAAAACTACAAATATAAAGAAAAAGAAAACATATTTATATTGAATTGATATGGAGTTTCATATGCCAATGAGTCAGGAATTATGGAGACCACAAGCTCTTAAAGGATTTAAGTCGACTAACCTTTGACCCTGTAGGTACATGTCACAGTAAAGTAAGGAAAAAACAATTACGTAATAACACATCTACTCACATACTTCACACTTCCATTGTGCATCAATTTTATAAGCTTGAAAAAACAAAAAAAGATACTCAATACACAATATCTTTATTGCTTTGCCGTAAGTACATATAAAGGTGATTAAAATTTTTGTGAGATCAATTATGGACCCTGTAGGGCGCGGCTAAAACTAATTAGTCCGTCAGTCAGATTTCCAAAAAAATACTAGACACGTATTTTTTCTTTAGTCATATAAACAAAAAATGAAGACGACACAGTGCGTGGAATACTCGTGTGATGTCACTGCACGCTACACTTTTTAGCGACAAGTGACATCATCAGCCACCACTCCTGAGCTTTGATGCCTTTTATATTTGTCAATTTTTATCGATTTGGTTAAACAAAATATACGTATCCAATATTTTTCTATAATCTGAATGACGGACTAAATAAAATATTTTCTTTTACCCAGAAACATCCCTATTTGCAGTATATACAATTTAACTTACTAATAAATAAAATATATACGGAGATTATTAACATCATTTTACTTAATCTACAATTTATATATTATTTTATCTTAGGTATCTGACTAATTTTACTTAGATGATTCCGTCGAATTCAGAACCTCCTCCTTTTGTGAAGTCGGTTAAAAATAGAACCTACCAATCAACCACTACTGTTTCCCTGATATTACACCCGAATCTGTATCGCAGTACCATGATGACGTGTTATTTTATAAGACCCGTTGCATATCACACTCATTACTATATTGCATGGTATGCACACCCCTTTAGTTTCAATTAGGTACCCACGCTTCGGCATCCGGCGGGTTGATAGATGTACAGGTTGAGGTTTTTAAGGTACGAAGAATTGGATTGATTGTTTAGAAGAATATTAAATCATTTTTTTTAGTTTGTCAAACGTAATAAAATGGTTATGTATGATGAGCAGCCTCAGCTGAAAATCTTACTCTTGATAAAGAATACTTAAAAAAAAGATTCAAGAAAATGTATTTATTAAACATAAAATTAAAGGCACACAACACAGCATTATGTATTGTATAGGAAAAAACAAAATAAAAACTACTTTTTTTATAAAATATTTTTAACTAGTGCTTCAGCACGATTCCGCCTGGCGATGGTAAGAAGTGATGCAATCGGGTAAAACATACTAGTTCATTAAAAGCCTATTCACTCTAGCTTTAAAGTCACTTAAATTTTAGCCTGACGGGATGACCTTCTCATTGTTCCAGTCCTTCGATGTACGCCATAAAAGGCGAGTCGAAATTTGCTAGTGAAAGGGGTGAACATATTTAGTTTTTATGAATTTGAGCTTTGGCTTTACAAACTTTGTATGATCTTACTGCAAAGCATAGTTAGTAAACCCTATCTACTAATAAAATTTCCACTTTGTAATTAAAAGTTAATCCAGCTCGGCTGGGCAGCGTTCGGGAAGCTACGATACATCTTCTCGTCGTCCAAGATACCACAGTGTCTCAAGACTAAAGTCTTTGACCAGTGTGTGTTGCCAGTGATGACTTACGGAACTGAATAGTGGCCTCAGACGAAGGCTCAGAGTCACACAAAGGGTCAAAGAGGGATGCTCGGAGTTTCTCTGCGTGATCGAATAAGAAATGAGGAGATCCGCAGAAGAACCAAAGTCACCGACATAACTCTGCGAGTCGCTAAACTGAAATGGCAGTGGGCAGGGCACATTGCTCGTAGAACCGATGGCCGATGGGGCAGTAAGGTTCTGGAGTGGCGGCCACGTACTGGAAGACGCAGCGTAGGGAGGCCCCCAAAAAGGTGGACCGATGACCTGGCGAAGGTCGCGGGAAGCCGATGGATGCGGGCAGCACAAGACCGGTCAGCGTGGAAAGCCTTGGGGGAGGCCTTTGTCCAGCAGTGGACATCCATAGGCTGAAGAAGAAGAAGAAGAATTAAAAGGTTAATCATAGTTTACGATTTCTACCTAAGTGATTTCACTTAGTTAAATCTGAAAGTCATCGTTAAAATGGCCTCTATGGTCTATCATACATGTGTATTGGAATCCACATTACAAAAAAAAAAAAAAAATAATTAGAAGTGAAAATGTGGCAATTATCCAAAAAGTGCTATGAATTTAAAACTAATTGATTTTCTGACATAATATCAAGCCCCCTTAAGTCAATTTTGATACATATACATACATGAGAATCCTAATAACACATATACTTTAACACCTGTAATCTCAAAGGAACTGAATCATCAGAACTGTACCTACAGTTCCTGCACATTTCGCCGATTACATTAATACCTATGTATTGGGCGAGCCTAATGACCTGGAATATGATAAACATTGTAAATTTTAATATTTAATCAAAAGGCTGGAAGATACTTTGTAAAAAAACGATAATATAAATATTACAATGGGTATCGGAACACCCTGTAAGCGTGGACGTGAGGTGCTAAAGTCACGTTTCGGTATCGTATTAAAATTATGAAGTTTTTAAGTGAAATTTTCGTTGTATGCCGCCAATAATGACAGCTGTCAACGTACCACCGAATTTATGGAGGGAATTCGAGGTTTGATTTCTTTTTTTTACAGTTACTATTGTGGAGTATCGAAAGTGCCAGCAATGTTAGAATGAGAGAAACTAAACTACATGATTGTGATCAGACATAATTTTGTTTAGAAGCTATCGCTTCTGCTACTGTGAAGATTTCTCTAAACCATAGGTTACTCGTAGTTAAATTAATTTGCAAGTCTATTTAATTTCCTTATCAAAAATGTTTAGTAGGAAAAAAAGGACAGTGGCCTAATTTCCCTTGTTCAAAAAGTAAACTAAATTTAAGTTCAATACATTTTTTTCTTTCTGTTTGGTTAAGAAAAGGATAGAAGATAAAATGTTAGTTTAGACCTCTCAAATTAATCCGCACCTGACGTAAATGGACGTATTTTTGGTCGCCACTTTTATAATCGCATCTAAACTGTCTATGGAATATCTAATTTGACAGGATTGAACTAAAATGTTATCTTCTATCCTTTTCTTAACGAAATAGAAAGAAAAAGATGCACTTAACATAAAATTAGTTTAGTTTGTGAACAAGAGAATCGGTGCCTATGTCCAGTATAGTCAGCCATATGTTCACACTGCTGGGCCTTCTCTCATTGAGAAGCCAGTAGGTGAGGGTCGCAATCCACCACGCGGGCGCAGTGTGCGTTGGTAGATGTTACAGGTCTTCGAATTTTTGGAGGGTCATGCCGGTTTTATCACGATGCTTTCCTTTATTGCTTAGAGAACATTGGGGTAAAAGTGAAGCCGGCTAAATATGTCAGCTGTTTTAAAGAAATGTATTTATTAAGAAACATTTATAAAAAAAAAAAATGGTTGTCTGTAGAACTCCGTCTACTGCCGATATTTGAACGTGACAACGTCCGTCCGTCTATTACATGTTTACACATCGGGCGCTCTAGGGGTGGGGGTAAAGTAGGCGTGGACTCCGTGTGGCGCCAGATTCGGCCGTTACGGTGTTTTCGAGAATTACTCCACGCCGTACCAATTTAATAGACGTTGTCACGTCAAAAACTTATATTATTATTTCCAGTTAACAGCGAAGCTGATGAATTGTTGAATAGGGATGTTTCCTGGGTAAAAAAAATGAATCTATTTAGTCCGTAATTCAGGTTAGAGAAAAACATTGGATACGTATATTTTGTTTCATCAAATCAATAAAAATTGACAAATATCAAAGGCATCAAAGATCGGGAGTGGTGGCTGGTGACGTCACTGCTCGCTAAACAGTGTAGCGTGCAGTGACGTCACAAGAATTTTCAACGCATTGTGTCGTCTTCATTTTTTGTTTAAATGAGAAAAGAAAAAATACATATCTAGTATTTTTTGGAAATCTGACTGACGGACTAATTCGTTTTTTTTTAATCAACTACCCTGTTGTTTGATGCCCAGTAATCTCCTGCCTTATTATTAGTGTTACAACAGAATAAGAAATAATACTTACTAAAGTTTTAACTTGTAAATTGTAATGATTCATAATATTATTGTTTTCTAAATTCGATTTAATGACAAATAATTAGTACCCGTCTAATATCTATAATCATTAAACATTTCCTTAAATGAGAAAGGCAAATTAATAAATGCATGTAAAAAACGATATTCCAGCTCACATGTTTCTGATTAAACCAGACATGAAATTTCGAAATTGGAACAAAAGAACTTATGGCGGTCCTTTTGAACGTAGAACATGCTGCGACAAATTCTGTTTGTACATTTTAAAAAATCATAATCATTGCGAATCTCCGGTATTTAAAATAAGACAGGGTTCAAATTCGAGTGACAATTAAGTTTTTAGAGGGCAAAAATAACTTTGTTTTTATGCAAAATAAACGCATCTGATTGGTCATCTGCGGTGACAGCGATTCATTTTTTAATTTCCATGTTTATTTTTTTTTGTACGTCATTCGTAATTATGTTATTCCTTGTCTTTCGCGACAGTTATCCGACATGTTGAATATTTTAGTCTTTTTATACCGATTAATATTGGGATCAATTAATTGCTTTGAAAGGACCAAATTAAATTTTGAGCCTTATTGAATGCTTTCGTGCTAATTTTTGAACTTCAGAAATTAATTAGTGATTGCCTCGTTGCTCACATTTTGGTCGTCAACTCTGTTGGCTACTAGGAATGTGAGAATTATTATCTATGATATACTTTCTTGATTGGGGTAATTGCATTTTACAATGTATTTCATGTTTCATGCTGAACTTAATTAGTAATTACTCAAAACATCTCCTATTACTCCAACACTCCACACTCACTCATCGTCTCACAATTTGGCCCCACAAAAAATTTTGCAATATTATAGGTCGACATTTTTTCTTCCATTTAGTTCTTAGTAATTCTTTAATCTAGTTATTAGAATGAAAAAAATACTAAGAATTTATTAGAATTATTATTATTTCCTTTATTCATCTACATTCATATTAAGTTACATTTTTAAATGTTTTGATTTAAAAATTACATACAAAAACATAAAATTAAAAAATAAAATAGTGATCCACCGATGTCGGGAGCAGGGTCCAAGCTACCGGCGGTTAGGGCTCCAGAGATAGGAACCTCCTCTCGGTGCGGGCCGTATCGAAGAGTACTTATTGCCTTTTGAATCAGGCCCTTGATCCAACTGCATAATGAAATGAACTGACAATCGGTATAATGACAGCCGAGTTCACATTACACTTGTCAATAATCTCGTGCGCCTAGTCGAGATACTTATTGTTATTATTCTCTATTTCGCACTCGCTACTTAGGAGGCGCAGTGGTCGATAGCCCCGCAGTCACCACTGTTGTCATAAGTCTTAAGCTTGACCTGAACGGAGGCCCCGTCGCCCTCAGGAATTGCCTAGCTAGGAGGTAAAGGGATAGGATAGCCCCGTAGTCCATCCCTAGAACCACAAATAGGTTTCGCCTCAGTGTAACTTTGTTTGCTAAAATCTGTCAAATGTTTGAAGTCAAGTGAGTAAACCGCTATCTGTCACCGTTGTTGGTTTTGTTCCACTGCCACTATTATACACTATGTAACAAAACCCCTATTGTTCCTTTCAGAGACATAATTTTACCTACAAGCACATCATTAATGAAGTCATAATTAGAAAACAGTAATCATTGTCTAGTCGAGGGGTCACAATCAAGTACCTGTTAAAACCGACAAATACGATTTTTTTTTAAGAATACCTGATTTTATAAGTTAAATAAATTGGCGGGACCGTTCTACTTATGTCTAGTTTCTTCATACAGAATTGCAGAGCTAAGAAATCAGTTACAGATTATAAATATTAATAATTAAACAGTTATTTTAATTATTTTTGTTGAACAATTTTTATAAATTACTTGCTTTATTACGTCCGTATGCCGATTCTTAAAACGTAGGTTGAAGGAACAACAGTGTTTTTGTTACATATTGTATTAAATATTATATTATTCTTTTATCTATTAAGCATATTGTTTGAATCTTAGTAAATTTTAATTTTGTTATGCCTATTAATTATTATCAACTGCTGCACGGTATCTCCGTAAAAACTAGTTCTAGCCGTGGAACCAAAACAGGCCTGGTGATCCGTAATACAAATTTTTCGCCAAATACCTATATCGGACACCAGTCTCTGAGAATTCCAATTGTTGTGAGATAAATGATAAATTAGTATTATTATTCATTGCAGCGCCTGAGCAGACAAATGTTATGAAGTAAGTATTTTATTAGCAATATGGTCTAAAATGATTTTCCCCAAGTCACAGGCTATAAACCTAGTTTGTTAGCCAGGAGATAATAACCATTGCACCTTTAGTTGTACCTTATTACTGTACTTGTAACGTATGTAAAAAAAAATACTGGAAAGGAACATTATTACCATTATATTATAGTATGTAGTTACGCAAAAAAAGAGTTATACAGAAATTCTAAGATTAAATAGTCAATATTATTTTTGTAGTCAAAATCACTAATATTTTGAGAAAATAAAGATTTCTAGGTTCGAAAATTTAGACTTCTTCTTCGTGTCGATAATTATTATTAAATACTAGCGGCCGCCAGCGACTTCGTTCGCGTGGAGTTAGTTATGCTCCGCTCCTATTGGTCACAGCGTGATGATATATAAAAGCCTAAAGCCTTCCGGGATTAATGGGTTATCCAGCGCAAAAATAATTTTTCAAATCGGACCAGTACTTCCTGAGATTAGCGCGTTCAAACAAACAAACAAACTCTTCAGCTATAGTATATTGGTATAGATAATTTTTTCAACCTTTTCACATTAACACATAGATACATTAAAAATATAGAGTCATTATACTAATACTAACTCTCAGACAACTAAAACAAACAAAGAAATATACCTAAACTATAACTAAATACATTATTCAGTATTCTACTTTATATTGAAGTAATTAAATAGCCACCCACGCACCAAAAATACCTTATTTATGTATACCGATGACCCTATACATCACTTTAAAAGTAAATCACCAACTGACAGACCAACGTATGCGGGAAGCGTTAACTAGATATAATATATAATAAAGGTCTCTTTTCTTAATGAATTGTCTTCAGCGTGTTAACGCATAAAACGCCCACAGTAACCTCTGATGGGGTACTAAATCTCCCCGATCACCTTTTAAGCTTAATGAGACAAAAGCATTATTCATATGACGCGATTTTTTCCACCGTACAAAATAACTTACACTGACTGAACATTATCGGGCACTCGTATAATCACAAAAGACTATAAATACGGACATCGACAACGTTGTTTTTGCACTTGCTTTGAGGGATTTTAAGCTTTAGGGCTAGAAAATAGGATTGTTTATGTGTGTTGGTAAAAGTTGGTAGTGACAAAAAGTAGGAGACATTACTCCATTGTTGCCCCAACTAAATTATTGTCAAGTTAACATTCGATCCGTTACTTTAATCGAATACGATTTTAAATTTCGAGATTTCGATTTTTAAGGACGTCGTGACGATCGCGCGTTCTTTTTTTTCTCTCTGATTTTTCGCAAATTAACTGGGTGATTTAACCTTATTGGGTGGACTACAAAAAAATAATGATTATAGTGAAATTATAGAGTTGTTTTTAAGATAGTTAGTGGGTATTGTTTATTTATGGGAGGTACACTTACAGTACAATAATTCAGGGTGGTATTTACGGCTCCTGGCAAACTCGATCACCAATATCTCTTTTTGCTTTATCAACTTCAACATTCCTTGAGAGATTTTTTTTTTAACTCGGTGGTAGGCCATAACACCGGATATTCGTCGTGTTCCGGCATGATGTTTGCTGAAGCCATACGGGGGACGGGTCTGAGCAGGTTTGTTGTGCCAGGTACGTTGCGCCAAATATTGTTGTGTCGAGAGTTTGGTCGTGAAGGCTTTTCAGATCAATCTCCCTTTGGCGCAGCATCGTTGTTCATGTTGTTGGGTTTAACATTGCATCACCTCGCTCAACAGCCGTCTTCCTTCCTATTCACTCAGTTTTTCTGAGTAAATAGGCTCTTAATAAACTAGCGCGCTTTACTATCAACGATTGCATCGCTGCTTATCATCAGGCGGGATTTTGGTCAAGCACAAATTTATAATTATAATCTATACGAGTATATAAAAAAAATCTTGACTTGTTTTTCACAGCCCGAAGATTTCCTATGTCAATAAGGTGTTGGTTTAGATGTTTACAAGATCACCTGATAATATGAAATAGTTATCATACCAATATTAGGTATAAGGGCGACTGTTTGTGATTGGGTGTGTTTGTGACTTTTTCACTCTCAAACGGCTGGACGGTTTTCTATTAAATTTGGCACAGCCAAGGTTTGACACAGGACTAAGATATTGAATATTTTTATCTGTAATTTTTGACATTAAAAAGTGTCTTTTACTTGAAAGATATGACTTCAAATCACAATACCACCATCTATGATGACTAAGTACCTAATACCGTTGTTGACACCACTACGGCCGGGACGAAGCAATTCGCATCGTCTTTTATACCGCGTACATCGAAGTACTGGAACAATTCACCTGCGGCGGTCTTCTCGTCAAATTACAATTTAAGTGTTTTCAAGGATGAAACGAATAAGCTCTTTAAACTAGCACACTTTACCCTTTAACATCAGCGATTGCATCACTGCTTACCATTAGAAGGGACGGTCAAGTACTCCTTTATAACATTAAAAAATACACTTTTTTATCTTATAGGCTGTATCTTTTAACCAATATCCGCAAAAAATAGCTCCGAACAAAACAAGTGAAACCATTGAACCGTAACGGTACTTATAGTACCATTGACAGTTAAGTGTGAAACTATGTCTTTGAGTTCACGATAAGTGGTGCGGAAACGTTGGTGTAAGGAAGCGCATGTATTCCGCGACCTTACATAAGTTAGCTTAGAAATGAGCATGTTACTTGAGACTATGGTTAGCCTTCAGGGAGAAGCGGTAGCGAACGCGGCAGCTGCTCAAGGAGGCGCGAGTTCAACCCCTCGCACTGCAAATATTTGTATGCATGAATATGAATATTTTCACTGGTCTGGTCATGCCTCGGAAATCACGTTAAGCCGTTGGCCTCGGTTGCCATATGAACATCTAATGGCAGTCGTTATGGGTTGTTGGAGCCTTCAAAAGTCCATCAATTAGTCTAGCTGCAATGCTTCGATATCGCCTTTGAATTGTGGTGGTCAGATGGCAGTCGCTTCACGGAAAATACTGAAGTTTAGCCAAAATCAACAGTTAGACTGGTGAAGCTCACCCCAGACTCCAAAGCTGAAAAGATGCGGATACGACTGGGATTATCGCTGAGATGATGATTATGTCTTGTGACTATTGCGGAGTGCTTTGATAATTGATTTATAGGTGAAAATAATGGCGACCGACATAATATATGTAGCTCGAAGATTTAAGTAAGTAAGTAAAAAATTTATTTGCTAAGATTGTATTGCACTTAAGAATTTTAGTGGACAGGTTACATGGCGGCGATATACCAGTAGACGTCATGTTGGAAGGCCTCTCTCCACAATGTGGACCAATGACCTTGTCAAGGCCGCAGGGGTTGTCTGAATGCGGGAAGCAAGGTTAAAGTGTGTTTGTTGTATGTGTTTTTTTTTGTAATTATAAACCAGTGCTTGACTGCAATCTTGCCTGATGGTAAGCAGTGATGCAATCGTTGATGGTAAATCGCGATAGTATATTATTAAGAGCCTATTCACTCAAAAAACTGAGTGAATAGGAAAGATGACGGTAGTTGAGCGATGTGATGAAATGTTAAATCAAACAACACGACCAACGATGCTGCCCAAGAGAGATATTGATCTGTAGATCCTCCACGACCAAACTCCCGACACAACAACACTTGGCGCATCGTACCCGGCACACATCGCAACACAACTGCTTAGACCCGTATTCCGTACGGCTTCACTAGACATCATGTCGGAACACGACGAATCGCTTATCGGCAAGCGGCCTATGTCGTGCAGTAGACGTCATTTGTCTGATATGATGCGGACGGTAATTTATTTTGACCTGGACATGCTCCTCACATTCCAACCAATTTACACATATCCAGTCCAATCAACACAGCAAGACACATTAAAAGGCAAAAAAGTTACAAGCAACAATATAAATATCTCCCCACTTCCCCAAAAGGGGGTAAACAAACCGTTTAGAACAATCCTTGCCACCATTAACACGTAATGTCAATCACTTGCAGGCAAAGTGACTCTTTTGCCCCATTTCATGTCAATCTTCAGGCCGTGGTATCGAGGTAGTGCGTTGGGCGTCCATCTAAGATGCTATCTGCCAATACAATTCTGTGAACTTTTGCTGATCGGATGGTTAAGGTTTAGATGTATCAACAATTTGAGGGATTTTCTGTAGAACTTATCAATTTAAGCAATTTCACAGTACCTGTGCTGTAATGTCACGTACGTCACGTCCACTACATAGTTTAGTTATATGTCGTGAATTTTAGAATAGTATCACGTATAACATCACTACATAGGATATAACAAAGTCGCTTTCTCTATCCCTTTATCACTATGTATGCCAAATCTTTAAAATACGCAACGTATTTTGATGCCATTTTTTTAATAGACAGAGTGATTGAAGAGGAAGGTTTATATGTATAATAACATTCATTAAATTGTGGAGTAATACTGTTATTTTTGAGGTTTCTAATTTCTTATCGTAAATAATTTAATTTTTTCCGCTTACATTGCAAACGCAGGTGGAACTCTAGGTATGTGTCACAATAACATTTTTTGTCATTTTCTTTTTAAGACAAATAATGGCTAATTTTCGAAGCAATTTTAAAGAAATACATCATTAATCCTTATCCAATTAAATACTTTAAATACATTGTTGATTTAATAAAGATCTATATGGCCCGTTACAGCACATGATTTAAATGAATATTTTCGAAGAAATTACAGATTAAAAATTGCGGGACATAGCGTTTGCGGTGGTACCGACCGGCCGCGGCGGTGGGAGCGTTTATATACTGTATGTTAAGAAAACCCTGTCCGACCCATAAGGATAATAAAGGTTAGGTAAACACATGACCAAATATAATATATAATTTTACGTAATTATCATAGAAACAATACAAATGAATTTTGAAATAATCTTTTTTTCCCGCGAATTAATTCCAATTTCCCCGAAATTTGGTAATTTTTAAAAAGTGACAACACCGTTATTATTATTAGCGAATAGCGATGCGACCACGTGCTGCGTGCCCTGCCGCCCGGCCCCCGCGGTAGTGTGCATAACGCACGTTTATTAAGTTACCTCTTTTTGCGAAATAATATTTATTTTTTTAGGGGGATTTTTTTTTTTAAGTTTAGTTCGTTTTTGTATGCATTAATAGAATCAGTTATCGATACCTAACAACACCTTCACGGGTCGGACAGGGTTTTCTTAACATACTGTATACAACGATCATAGTCTTTTTGTAGTGTAATTGGTATCAGCATTGTACCCGCTATTTTGTATATAAATCGTACGTAATAAGTATTAAGGGTCAAAACTCATTAACACTTCCAACGATCAGTACGTAGTTACTCTGTGTTTGATTGCACCCTGATCCTCTCCATATCGGCTGGTGCCATGCCAGCTGGCGATCATCATCACACACCATTGTTAAACGATGGACGGAATATTCATTTTTTACTTTTCAGTTTGTTCGATGCAAAAAGGCTTTGTGACATCCGAACTGATAAACATGACGAAACTAGAAGTGTGGTATTGTTACCATTTGACCTTGGAACCTCTAAAAAATGGTCCTTGATTACAGAAACATTAGCTACTACATGGTCCTCTCAATGGTCCGAACGAAGCGTTTTGCCTCTTCTTTTATAACGGGTACAACAAGGGACTGGAACAATTTTCCATCGGCGGTGTTTCCGTCGGACTACAATTTAAGTGTCTTCAAGGCTAGAGTAAATTGGCTCTTAATGAACTAGTGTGTTACTGCATCACTGCTTATATCAGCCGGGATGGCGGTCAAGCACTACTTTATAATTTATAAAAAAAAACGGCTTGAAGTTCCATCTTGCGAGCAAAAAAATCAGCCATCAAACAAGTGCCCAAGAACTATATCTGGACGGAGAGCGCTGTCTTGAGTTGGTTTGTGTGAATTTTCAGGTTTTGAATTATTATCTTTTATTTTTTCTTACTGTCCCTTTCTGTATACCTACTTCCGTTTCCTTATTTCTTGTAAAATTAATATGATTCCGTGGACAATGGTTGTTATCAGTTTAATATACATTAGCTAACTATTAATGAACGGTTGACGCAGTTGTTAAGCGACTGACTGCTGTACTGCGTGTTACGGGTTCAACTCCCGCACGGAACAAATATGTGTATGACAGACCTAAAAGTTATTGTTCCGGGTCAGGCTGTTTGTGTACGTGAGTTTAAATTTTTTTTATAGTATTTAAATGCAGTCACAATACAGGGGAAATTCCTAGTGTAGGGTAATAAAATAAATAAATAAAATAAAATAAAAAAGTCTTAAGGAAAAATATCTAAAGACATGTACACTGGTGCAGTGTCTGTGTAAGCCACCTGTCTTCTAAGAAGAAGGAACTCTAATCAAAATACCATCTACCAAGCTTATAAAAGCAATTTTCCTTTAAGAGTTTATCTCTAAACACCATATCTAACGTTGTGTGTGTGGAAGTGGAACGTTGGTCCAACCAGCGATCGGACTCAGATTAAGACCCTGCTCTCCCCTTTAGGCAAATCAATCCAGTAAGTAATTACTTAACGAATTAATTAATCAGTAAGTAAATGCAGACTCAATATGCAGAGCTCAAAATAACTTTTAGCACTCAATCGATTGTAAAAAACACGATAGTGATACCTTAGGAGAATGCTCATTGAATCTGCATTTCAAATCGATTGGCTAGGTATTTCGTTTTACCTGGCTCTGCCTGGATAGTTTTTGCTAGGAAATTTGCATGAAGAATGGAAGCTCATTCCGTTTTGGTGGTCTCTGTAAGGTTCCACGTTTTTGTTTGGATCAGTGATTGTTTGTAATAGAAGCAAGTTGTTGAATATCTCCTCTGATTTTTGTGTATATCAGCGATGAACGCTGCCGAAAACTTAAAGTAAACGGAACGCTATCATAGAGTGTGATGGGTGCTTCCGCTGAGCGCACGGTGTGGTGAACGCACTCCTTGTCGAACTGGCAAGCTGGCCAGTCATGGCCACGTTCTTTTATCAGTCACCAAATTTAAGTATTTAAGGTAACCCCCGGGCGAATGTAGGTCTTAAAATCAAAATTAATAAAGTTAAGGAGTCTGCCAGTGAATTGTGTCGACGTGCGTCCTCTCGTGATCTGGTCTGGTCGTCTACGTACTCCGCATCTGAATGTTGGAGGTAAGCGGCTTGCCGCTTCAGCACCTTAACCAGAGAGATATACTCTGAAGGCATCATTCTATCGCATATTGTTTTATAGTTTCTTATATATTGTCATCCTAAATACAGTCCACATTAATCTTGTTTAAAATCTTTTGTGGTAGGGACGTGGTCGCCACACAAGTAGTATATCTCTTTTTCTTCTTTTCTAGTAAAACTTCAATCTAATGAATATGGTGGTTTGTTTACTATATGTGCTTCTGACGCCCCCTACGCCCAATTTTGGATAATGTTCCTTATCAATATCAACTAGCAAACAAACAAACATCCAACAGTCACCTTATCAATTCCAAATAACCACAACTATATGCGTCGATCAATTAATCCGTCTGCATTTTTTATTACCCTCGCCTTAACTAGAATACAGGGAGTCAGTAACTGCGTGGCTGAATCTGCTGTACACTAATTGTTTCTGAGGCAGTAATTGCCTTTTTGAGTCCTAATGGGACTATTAAAGTTCCCTGTGAAGCTGCCTTTCCTTATAAGAGGGAAGAAGTACGGAGGTTGCTCTGCCACCTCATGGCGATTAAAAAATAGAAAATTTATCGGCGATTTGATATGGTTTTATGGGATTTAGAGGGCATTATAATGTAAAGCGGCATGGTAAATATGTTAGTAGTATTGAAATGAAGTTTTTCTGTTTATTAATCGTTACCAAAGGCCTTTTGGTGGTGGCCTAGAAGTCGTGGTGGCCTTGTGGTTAAAGGACCAGCCTCTCAAGTATGAGTGTGCAGGTTCGATTCCAGGTCAGGCAAGTACTAATGTAACTTTTTTAAGTTATATGTACTTTCTAAGTATATCTTGGACACCAATGGCTGATTAAAAGGTGAAGGAAAACATCTTGAGGAAACCTGGACTTTAAGTCTGAAATCGCCAACCCGCATTGAGCAAGCGTAGTGATTACGCTCAACCCTTCTCTGCGTGAGGAGAGACCTGTGCCCAGCAGTGGGACAATAAATAAAGCTTAAATATGAAGATTATGAAAGGCCTTTTGCCTTTGCTTTGCACGGTGTTTGAGACTTGAAAAAACAGTATGGTTAGATCTAGATATACATGTGATGATGATTTGCTAAACGTGAAGTAAGCCGGAAAAGCACAGTACACATACAAAGCACAAGTCCGTTCGTGTGTGGAGTACTGCAGCCACATTAGGGCTGGTGCTGCAAAATGACACCTGGCAGGTCTGTATCTGATTGAGAGCCGTCCAGAGAGGCCAATAGGGATGTATCCTGGGAAAAAAAAATTTTAGTCCGTCATTCAGTCAGATTATAGAAAAACATGAACAACACGTAATCCGAAAACGAATTCCTCTAAAATGGTCATCATCTCAGCGTTAATCCCAGTCGCATCTGATGCTTTTTCAGCTTTGGAGTCTGGAGTCCGCTTTACCAGTCTATGTGCTAATTTTTGGTTGAATTTTGATACTTTCCGTAAAGAGACTGCCGTTTGATCTCCACGAACTGAGGGCGATATTGAAGCATTGTAGTTAAGACTAATTGTTGGACTTTTGAGGGCATCAACAACCCGTAACGACTGCCATTAGATGTTCGTATGGCAACCGGGACCAACGACCTAACGTGCTTTCCGAGCACGACCAGACCAGTGCAAATATTCATATTCATGCATACAAATATTTGCACTGCGCGGGGTTCAAACCCGCGCCTCCTTGCACAGCGCCCGCGCACGCTACCGTTACGCCACGGAGGCTGTCCAAAAGTGTGAATTCCTCTAAAATGGTGATGAAAGTAATTATCAATGGTTAGGTAAACCACTTGCATTTTTTAATGTTTTAAACTTTGTTGCGATCCCGCCTGATGGTAAGCAGTGACGCAATTGTGGTAGTGTAATGAAGTCCGAGACGGCAGAAGATCACTAATGAGTAAATGTCACATATAAGGTAAAGAAAACGATTAACCTGACTTCCTTTATTTGGTTAAATAGGTTAACATACTATGTAGGTTTACTTAAGTTTTACAGAATGCGTCTGAATTTTTGTTTTTTTGTTGTGTATTGTGTGTGTGTGTGATTTGTTGGCCATGTCATGATAAGGGAATATCGGAAGCTAATTTAAGTACAGCCCTTTATTCTACATACGCGCCTTGTGCTACCACCAGCTCGCTGCCCGGTAAGGACCAGGCCCGGGTCGAAAGCACGTTGTGTTTCACGCGCGCCTCAAATAGACGTCAGCACATCCTGACGGGGTCCACGAAGACCGACGCCTCCAGGACCAGGGTTGCGGATCGATTAAAAAAAACCGTGGCCCTGACGCACAGGCACCCATCCACAAAAAAGCCTTGTGCCACCCTAGCTGTGGAAACGTTATAAGTTGATTATGTATGTGTCCAGCATCCTAGTTGCGCCACATTATTACTATTAATTAGAACCATTTTGAACTTTAGTGCTAATCCATTTGTCATGACGGGCTCAGTGTTGAGCACCTGCAGCATGGGGGAGTTCAACTGTATAGGGTGTTAGCTATGTTTTATACCTTTTATATACGGCACTCATATTTACCATCTAATCTAATGAGAACTATGGTCGTGTCAATAATGAAAAATGTTACTGCTAATATATCAGACAGAAGTAACTACAGCCCGATTTCTTTAGCTACTATAATCGAAAAAGTGTTTGATGGGTTATTGGATAGGAAACTTGATCGCTTTGTAACATTGTAGGATACACAGTTCGATTTCAGAGAGGGGTTATCAACTGAAAGTGCAATACTTTCTCTAAAACACACCGTAAACTATTATGTACAACGGAAAATGATTCTTTGATTTGTCGAAGGCTTTTGATCTCGTGTCATATGACAAGCTTTGGGCAAAGTTGAGAAGTGCAGGTGTCCCAGCCGATTTAGTGAATATCCTCGCCGAAATGTGTACTCGGATGAATATTCTTCAGAGTGTGGCATCAGGCAGGGCAGGCTGACTTCGCCACGACTCTCTAATGTATATGTGAACCATCTGATTCAGAGGCTCAGCAGCATGCATGTTTGATGTCATATTGATGACGTATGCGTCAATAATTTGAGTTATGCTGATGATATGGTGCTGCTGAGCCCCTCAATTGGTGGCCTCAGGCAGCTGCTAAAGGTGTGCGAGGAGTATGCTGTGGAACATGGTCTGAGGTACAATGAAAGTAAAAGCGAGTTCATGCTATTTAAACGTTAATATAAAAGCGATATCCTTATACCACCTTTATTAATTAATGGTGTACTTCTGAATCGTGTTGAACAGCTTAAATATCTGGGACACAGGCTAAATAAAAATTTGTGTGACGATTTGGATATTGAGAGGGAGCGCAGGGCATTGTCGGTGCGTGGTAATAAGTTGGCACGCAGGTTCGCTCGGTGTAGTGCTCCTGTAAAAATAACTATGTTCAAAGCATTCTGCCAGACGTTCTACATGAGCAGCCTGTGGGCGAACTTTACCCAGAAAGCCTACACAATGCCTTGCGCATCCAATATAATAATGTGTTAAGGGCCCTGTTTCGGCTCCCTCGTTATTGTAGTGCATCCGGTATGTTTGCGGACGCCAGCGTGGATGACTTCTATGCAACTATGTGTAAAAAAGTTGCGTCGGGGGTGCGACGAGTACGGGGGAGCCCGAATAGCGTTCTGAGGATGATTGGCCACAGAACCGATACCGTTCTGCTCAGTAGGTTCACTGAACTCCATGTGCTGCGAGACCAATGAGCATACTGAGCAGAGGTTTAGTGTGTTAATTGTAAGTTTGTATTGATTAGGTATTAGGTACTAACATAGGTTAAGATTATTGTTACTAACACAGAGGATCTCAGTTATCTTAAAAATAAATGAAATAAAATATAAATAAAATTTGTCCATATGTTCTAAAAATTTGCCTGCCCAATAACGAAAATAATCCAATGAATGTTGTAGAACTGTGTGTGTGGTGGTAGGCCACAACATCGGCCGTCGGCAGAAGTTACCACCCACCAGACAAAGCCTTGCCGCCAAGCGATTTGTCGTGTTCCGGCATGATGTCTGGTGAAGCCAGGAGGACGGGTCTGAGCAGTTGTGTTGCGATGTGTGCCGGGTACGATACGCCTAATGTTGTTGTGTTGGGATTTTGGTCGTGGAGGGTCTTCAGATCAATCTCCCTTTGGCGCAGCATCGTTGGTCATGTTGTTGGGTTTAACATTGCATCACCTCGCTCAACTGCCCTCTTCCTTCCTATTCGCTCAGTTTTTCTGAGTGAATAGGCTCTTAATAAACTAGCGCGCTTTACCATCAACGATCGCATCACTGCTTACCATCAGGCGGGATTGCGGTCAAGCGCTAGTTTATAATTATTAAAAAAAAAAAACTGTAACCCATTGTTACTGATATTGTGTTTTACAATTACCCTACGAGTGATATTTATTCATCATAATAACAATTAATAGGTACACAAGAACATAGGACCGTTACGATGTATTTGATAAATTTTGGTATTTATAATCTATTTATATTCATTACAATTCTATTAAGAAAAGTTTATTTCAATTCAATTCAATGTGTAGTATTTGATGCTAGATTAATTTCTCTGAATGAGAATGACATTTAAAAAATATAAGCAATTATAACATTATAACACTTAGAATAGAATAGAATACTCTTTATTATGTACACCATATAGATTACAGAACATAAATAAAAATATTTTACAAAGGGTGACACAATGGGCGGTCTTATCGCTAAGAGCGATCTTTTACAGACAACCTTTGGATGGAATTCTAAGAGGTAGGATAAAGAAATAGTGTAGGTAGTCTACAGTGTACTATTTACATAGATTATACAATAAATATATACGTTAAGTGTATCATACTAGTTTAAATAAATTTATACATCTAATTAATAAATATCATACAAGAGCACAATAAATATAATAATATGTTTAAAGAGAGAGGAAGTGCTTTTTTATCATAGTTTTAAAAGTAAACAGTGTTTGAGCACGCCTTACGGACACGGGCAAGTCATTCCATAGCCGAACCGAAAAAGTGTTATAATTATTCGGTTCAACTGTTTTACTCTACTTTTCACAAAACATATATGTATCAAGTATATATTTGACTTTACTTTTGACCAGAGGGCTGGGCTATTTTTTGGCCAAAGAATCAGCATCGCCATATAACGTGCAATCCTTTTGGGCACGTTTCCTGTTGACAGCGATGCGGATGAATTTTTTGATGCCCTCTAGATATTTACATTCCTCTTTTATATCCTTGTACATAATTTTATTTGTTTAGCTTTTTAATTTATGTAAGTATATATTTATAAATTATAGTCACTTGTCGTGTCTGTCAGTGCCACCGCTACTTTTTTTAATATACTTGTAACGGATTTTGTTGATACGTTCATTTAAACAATTCATTAGGAAGTAAATTATTACGAGTATTATACTAAAGAAATCATTAACTCGTCAAAGCCGCGTAAAACTGGGGCAGAATCAAATCAAATCATTTATTGATTTTTAAACATGGGAATTTAGTAAATAAATCTTTTGTAGTTTCTGTACAATGTCAGTATTGTTAAAATAGGGCCACCAACTTCTTATGTATACGAAACGAAATATTCAGAAAACATTCTCGAAAATATTTCAGGAAACCTAAGATATCAGCACATCAGATCAATTTCTTTACTTCTTTTAACAAGAATTTATGAACTTCGCGTATTAAGCAGTGATTGTTCGAAGTGATTGTCCACAGGAGGTCAGACCAGCATAATATGCTCGTTGACAAGTATAATGATCATCTAAATGTGAAGTACACAACATAAGTGATGGTTTATTGTTAATACCTCATTTTTTATACCAATATTATTGACTTATCTAGATTTGCCAGCAAGGTCGAAAGCTTAAAAGTTAAAAATAAGTTTTAAAGTGATGTTTATGTACAGACGGCGGCATATCAAGCAGGTGTCACAATATGTCACATTTTTTTTATTGGATTTACAACTTTATTGATAAAGTATTAAGGCTCAAGGTTGATTGGGGATATTTGATAGTACCGGGTAGCTTGACCTGCTCTCGTACGTACCTCGCGTTGCAATATCGGTTATAGAATTAAAAACAGAAGGATCAACAAGACCATAATTTAGTTAATAACTTAAGACACCGCAAAAGTAAAATGAGGGCGATGTTTTGCAAGTAATATTTTTCAAAATACTTGCATGTACATTAATGAAGACCTGCAGATGACGGATTAACAGCACGTGGACACGTGGTGGCAGCCGCTTGAACATCCTACAGATGGCCTCTTGTGACTATAATTTCGGATTAAAGCAATTACAAGCATCAGGGTTGCGGGCTGTTTAAAAAAGAAACCGCGGCCCTGGCAGACAGGCAAGTGAAGAAACACGGGTGGGTTTTAGTCAGTAAAAGTCTGACAAGCCCTTCCGCTTCACCCAGAGCAAGACAGGTCATTTGATGATTTCCCATCCCAAAAAAGGCAATAACTAGGAAGACGTTAATATAATTTAATGAACCACGTTTTAAGAAGTAAGGAGCCTTATCGCTCTTGAAGGCGATATAAATGTACTGAATCTATGAGAGATTGGCGGAGTGGAATAACACTAAAGCTCAGTCTTTTAAAAGAAAATAAGTGGACAAAATATAGCAAAACATGAAATTGGAAACAAAAATACAATTGTATCATTCAAGTTCCAAGTTCTTTATTTCTTAACAAAAATACATTGTGTTGAAATGTTTACATTAAGAATACCAAAAAAAAAAGCAATATAAATATTAGAATATAAGCAATCTCAAAGTACAGTATTTATACATAGCAAACAAAGTAACTGTATATAGCAATTTATGCTGTGTGATTTGTCCGTATATATTAATGTCAAACAAAAACTATATATATAACAATGTCAAACAAAGGGTACACACAAATATACATAGTTTCATGTCAACATAATATTAATGCTTTTGTCAATACAAAATTCGTCAATACTGTAATAGGCTTTGTTGATTAACAAATCTCTGAGTTTATTTTTCAATATGTTCACATTCTGAATATTCTTCAATTCTGTTGGTAATTTATTAAACAGATTGTCTGACTGCACAAGTGACAAATGATCAACAACATTAAGCTTTGCCTGCACAAAAGTAGTAAGATCTTTTCTACGAGTGACAACTCTATTTTTTCTTTCTTTCATTCATTTCTTCATTCTAAGAGTTGTACCTGTTACAGTACCTGTTAGGACCATCGAATCAGAAGGGAAAACTCAATAAAAATTAAAAGAAGATTATTCTCAAATAAAGGATATGAACAATTTTTTTTTGTTTGGATGTGAAATCATCAAATAACTTCTCCCGCTCTGGGTGGAGCGGAAGGGCGTGTCAGACTTTTACTGACTAACACCTACCCACCTTAAAGGCTATAAAGGAGTTTGCAACATATTTTTTTTAATAATTATAAACTAGTACTTGACAGCGATCCCGCTTGATGGTAAGAAGTGGTGCAATCGTTGATGGTAAAGCGCGCTAGTTTTTGAGCGAGGTGATGCAATGATAAACCCAACAACACGACCAACGATGCTGCGTCAGAATGAGATTGATCTAGAGACCCTGCACGAATAAATTCCTGACACAACAACATTTGGCGTATCGTACACGGCACACATCGCAGCACAACTGCTCAGATCCAAAGCGGCAAGACTTTGCTTAATGAGTGATAACTTTTGCCGGCAGCTGAAGTTATGGCCTATCACCGAGAGAAATATACTAAGTGAACTATGATACTACGACGAGGTAAAGTAAGTATGTAAAAGTAAGTATGAAAACGTCCCATCCACAATGTCAACTAGAAATAACCGTGAGAAACAACAAAACGTGAAACAGTAAAATTCCCAGATATTTATCTATTCCTCACAGTCTCCGTTTATGAGCTATGATCCGTTCTACTGCCGATTTATTCATAAATACGGCGCGATATCGAGATCTAGCTGGGTCACGATCGATTGTTAAAATCGCTTAAATTGAATATGTATTGAGTGGATTGGTAGTTTCGTGTAGTCCCGGTTACGAGTGACAATGTTTTGGGTTTCGTGGAGTTGTTGTGTTTGTGTGGGTGGCGCTGATGCTGGTAATGAGTTGTGAACCTCGCAGTTATATGAATGACTAGCTACACCTCGCGGTTTCACCCGGTTCTTCTTCTCCTTCTTCTTTAGCCTATAGAGGTCTACTTCTGGACAAAGGCATCATCAAGCGCTTGGCAGGCGGGTTGGGGTTCGCAGTAATTTGATATTCTAAAGGAGTAGTGCTGCTGCCCGCTTCCCTGATGAGAGTTCCCTTAGCCGCCTTTCACGAGACCCACGGGATCCTCCCGTGGGTCTCGTGGGTGGATTTGGGAAGGTACTATTCTAACCTCAGTACCACACGGGGTTCCACCCGCGTATGTTTCGAAAATCGGGCTATAAATATTCTATATGTTACTCGTGGTTATATACTATCGTTGTGCCAAATCCGTTCAGTAGTTTTTGCGGGAAAGAGTAACTAATATCTATACATTTATGCTCACAAATTTTTGCATTTGTACATATAACATTTATAAGTGCTACAGCTTGTGCATCTTAACTTTCTTTACCTTGCGGAGTCTCAAGATCATGGATGTGGGTTGTCAATGCAATCCATAGTCAAGATGGTCAACAGCGTGTACAGTTCCAAGTATCTAGTTGTCCTACGAGAAAGAGTTAGCAAGAAGTTTAATGAAGGATACTCGGAAGCTACATTGTATAGAAGATTTAATTTAGATTAATGACCACGATAAATTTCCTCGTCATAACTAAACTATAACTTTTTTTAACTTAGAGTTGTACCAAATATGCCATTTTGCTATGGTGTGCTTATTTATTGTTTTAATATGATAATAGGGGCGAGACTGTTGTCATCAAATCTACATAGATTTCGGCCTACTACTGAGAAAAACATAATTACATTTTGCCCTGCCTGAGAATCGAATCTAGTACCTCATCCTCATCAGTACCACTCAGTGTTGTATCAAATATGCTATCATTATTGATTTATTTTGGTCCACCAACAATTTTTTTTTTTTTTTACGGACAATTCACACAAATTGAGCTAGCCCCAAAGTAAGTTCGAGACTTGTGTTATGGGATACTAACTCAACGATACTATATTTTATAATAGATACATATATAGATAAACATCCAAGACCCAGGCCAATCAGGAAAAGATCGTTTTCTATCATGACCTGGCCGGGGATCGAACCCGGAGCCTCCACGTCGCAGGCAGGCGTGTTGACCACTGCGCCACGGAGACCGCGACAATTGTTTAAGCTGTGTGTTGTACATAAGGTGACATGTGATTTAAAAAGGTGACAGAGTAGTGTAACAATCACTTATGAGTGAACTCCGCTTGCATACAGAAATGGAGTTGTACAAGAATTTAACTAGATATTGAAACTAACTTATATGAAAACACTAGTTATATTTATGTAATAATGTTGTTCTTTTATTGTATTAACATGACTGAGAGTGTTGTCACACAAAAAAGCGGAAAAGCGGGAAAATCGTTGTTGTGTTTTTTTCAATAGTAATTGAGAAAAACACAATAACGCTTTCCCCGGCCTGGGAACCGAATCTAGTACCTCATACTCATCTGTAGCACTTGCAAACACCACGCTAACGAGACACTTAAGATTATAAGGCAAATTAAATGAGAAAATATGGCCACCAGCCACCAAAGCTCCGTCAATCAATCCGAGGGACCCATAACTAACAGTAATAATCAAAATTAATTAAATCATTGTCCTTTAAACCCATCAATCGTCCCACGAATCGTATATTTAGAACTAATCTTCCATCACTTGAGTCATAAATCCGTTGGTGGACGCATTTGCATGCGTGCAGGTATGTATGGGTAGCTACTAACTCAGAAACGTAACGAGACTGGGCTATCAGCCTAAATCTAACAGTCAACCGCTTTTAAACACACAATGCATAATTGTCCATTAAGATGTTCTGGAGTTTGGAACCTGAGTATGCTTGTGGACTTGGTATTTTGTTAAGATCGTGGTAAAGCGTTCAAGCACTTGGCCTCGTCTTTTATACCGCAAACATCGAGAGGCTGGAATAATTTGCCAGCTACGGTGTTTCCGTCTGACTCCTATACTGTACTGACTACTGCGCACGGTTAGCGCAGTGGGTCCCGGGTTCGATCCCGAACGAAACAAATATTTGTATGACCTACAAGTAGTTGTTCCTGGTCTGGATGTTTGTGTATGTACAATACAGGAGGAATTCCTAGAGTGGGGAACCGTTTTTTATTTTATTTTTTTAAATCACGGCTCATCTATCTATGGAGTATTTTAATTTCATATGAGTTAACTAATATTTATCTATCCTTTTCTTATTAAATAGAAAGAAATAAATCCACTGAACTCAAATTTAGTTTAGTTGAGTCTGTGAACAAAGAATGGGCGCCAATCTTTTCACTCTATATCAAAATCGGTTGTTTATACAGAAAGACAATAAAACATTTTTTTTAAATTATTATGTAGCATATATACTATAGTTTTCACAATATAGAGAAGTAGGTATTTATTAAAAAAAAAAAAAACATATTTCCTTGAAAGTTTAAATTTTATTGAGCGTAACTAGCAAAAAAACTGTTTAAATAAAATACATCTTATATTTAAAAACTCCTTGAATGAACCCCAAGAAGGCTGCTCATCAATTTTGCTTCTCTCTCTAAATCTACCACATCCATTCGTTTCCAACATCGTCCCAATATTCCAATTGTTAAGGCCAACAATTTTATGGAGCCCCAGAGTCCCTTAATGATATGATTGTTTTCATTATAATTGGACCTTACAGTCATACGTCCATAGAAATTATTGGACATTCAACACCCTTGAT
The DNA here is from genome assembly GCA_037179545.1 of Sesamia inferens. Lineage (NCBI taxonomy): Eukaryota > Metazoa > Arthropoda > Insecta > Lepidoptera > Noctuidae > Sesamia > Sesamia inferens. The sequence continues at coordinate 2,808,987 of CM073939.1, read as the reverse complement.
TTGTAGCAGTATTTATAATGAGTGCCCTCAACTGCCCATTGTTTGACCAAGATTGATACTGGCTGAGAGGAAGTGTCTTTTCTTCAATCAGCCTGATTTTTTCTTTTGTTTGGGATTTATGAGATCTGTGGTTCAGAGTTTATCGTTTCGTGAATTTTATTATACTGAACGTATTACTGTAGTAAAAAAATAGATATATGTTTTATTTTTTTTTTTTTAATATAAATAAATACAACCTTAAATATAATATTCAGAAAGGGACTGGAACAATCTGCCAGTGACGGTGTTTCCGTCAGACTACGATTTAAATGTCGTCAAGGCTGAATAGGCTCTTAATAAACTAGCGCGCTTTACCTTCAAAGATTGCATCATCACTGCTTACCATCAGGCGGGATTGCAGTCAAGGGCTAGTTTATAATTAATAATAAAAAAAAAGTCAAAAACAAACTAATGCTAAGTTATTGGTGAAATATGACTTCATTTAGTTAGTTTAAAAATTCGACCTATTTACTACTGCAGTGCGTGGATTGAGCTATCACCCCAACTAATCCTAGGTATTGACACTCAATAGCTCCCTCTAAGCTTATTTAATCTAATTTTTAACTGTGACATTTTTATAGAATCGATTAGTTATTGTAATTATTTACTTTACCAATCGGCAATGTCGGACTAGCATCTACGCTATAGCCATAGTAACTATTCTTATTAAATCTTACTACTTATTGACCACACTGCCCTATGTTTTTATTAGTATTAGTACAATGTTTTTTTGACGTTCATAAATGCCTTAGAATCTGATGAACGGACGACAGCAGTCAAGCTACCCGAAACTGTCAGATATTCCCAATCAATCTTATGCCTTAATGCTTTGAAGATAAAGTTGAAAATCGGATAAAGAAATCTGACAGATTGTAGTAGCTTCATGTGCTATCGTCTGTATGATTTGACGTAAACTCTATAAAAATCTAAAAAAAAAAACACGCATCGACCATTCAAAATCAAATAATGAACCTGGAGTTACAGTTTTAAAATTTCAATTTAAAAAATATAACAGCCAGTAATTGCGCAACGAATCTTCATTTGTCATTTTAATATTTTAGTCTGGTCAGTGCCGGTGGTCCCGCGCGTTAATATGAGGCGTTGCGATTCGTATCATGCGATTAAACGCGATTTATTCAGTTTTATAGATTAATCGCTCGTTGTGTGTAAGTCGATTGTTCTGATTAGGAGATTAGATATTTATAAAAATGAGAGGTAAATATTCATGGTTTTAATTCTTTAATAGTGTCTAATGATGGGTTAGCGTCTTATTTAAGTTTTAATTCCAGGCTTTTTAGTTTCTATCGAAGCCCTTGTATCAACGTAGGAACTAAACTCAGGAATGCTAAAGCCAAAAAGTTAGTCTAAAAATGCCAGTTGAACATGACAGTTGAAAATGAAAGTTGAAGTATATTAATTAGAATCAGTTTATGGAATAATACATCTCCTTAGCTTAGACTTTAATGACCAATAACATCAATTAATAAAACACAAATGGGATTTAGACTTAAAAGCAAAACATAAAGTTTAGTCATAAAATAATTATCACCATAAACATAGGAAAACTATTTAACTTTGCAATGAGAAAAGTACTTAAGTACTTACATTTAGAACAAAAAATAAATAATGTTTCTACCAGTATCGCAATCAGAACGTGGAAAACGGTGAACCCTAAAATCGACTTACAAAATTACCTGTCGAGTTGGTTCCGATTAAAATATCGATCTCATTTATATAACAGATAGGTATCGATACCTTTTTGTTATTGTGTAATCTTGCCTCCTTATAAGATGCAAGTTCTTACCGAAATGGCTAGTAAAATTGTTTTAATTCTGCGCTTGTCTAATTTAGTTACAGTCGTGGTGAAGTAGGAAAATCATGTGGAATAGACCAATATGACATCAATTGTATATATTGTTTGTATTAAATATGACAGACGTTTGACATTACAAATCGAAAAAGAAACGCCCGCGCCATTTTAAAATCTTCATTTGAGCAATTGTATCTACTATCAACGAAAAAATTCCTCGAATTTTTAATCTCAGATTTTATACATTAATTTTCGTAAAACATGGCGGTATTTCAAGACGTATTTTTTTTAAATTACAACCCCGCTGTCCCAAGGAATCAACTGATACAGCCTACGGTCTTAACTGAAATAAATGTTTCCGTGAAGTTGTAAGGTTGTATTAACTCACGTAGGTTCTTTCAAAATCAATTTTCTTGTTTACACTGACCACTAAAAGGGGGTATTCGAGGGCCATTACTTAGACAGGATGGTTACTTGATAGGGCTGGCCAGCGGGCATTTTGTGAATTTATTGTCAGATTGATGATGAGTTTAAAAAAACATTTCAAAATTTCATGCACTTTAAACAGGAGAATTATAAAATATTTTGGTTATGAATTTATGTGAAAAGATTCCTATCTACGGCTTTAGCAATTAATGAAATTTAAAATACTAAAAGTAGTAAGTATGTATATAGTATATAAATAATTTTGTAGATAATAAGAACTCGAATAACTACCATTAAAACTGTTAACACTATAATATACACACCTAGTAGTAGGCTGTACAGCACATGTCCTTTGCACCGTAAAATTTATAAACTCAAAATGTCAACCCTGCGAATGCGCGGGCTTTTCTACGAAAACACTTAAAACAGATCCCGATAACCGAATTTTTCAATTAAGTGTCATAATCGTACCAGGCCTGATATTTGGCGGGAAATTTATTATTTTAACATACAATTTTGGACGTGCAATCTTTCATTACACACATTTCGTTCCAGTAAGAGACGCAATTGCGAATGTGCGTATTATAACTTTGGATTACTAAGAAAGTACTGCGAGTGTAATTTTGATGTTGTTTTTTTTTGTTATAATTCAGTGAAAATCGAACTCTTTTGGTTTTTAAAAGTAACATTTTATGTTGTTAGTCTATAACTCACTATCGAAAAAGTGTTATTTTTATATTTTTAATGGGATACTCAATAAAAACATTCACACACAAATACATTTCACAAAAAACATCAAATACACAAAATTGGGCTTAGAAATGCTAATGATACACAATTATAGTCACCACGCACTAACTATGGCGAGAAAAGTGTAATGTACGAAGGTGCAGCTTTGTACAATAAATTACCAAAAACAATTAAAAACGAAAAGTCTATGTCAATATTTAAAAAGCATTTAAAATTACATATATTCAATCAAGCGAGCGCACCTTAGTACATGCCACATCTAGTTGTGCGTGCTCCATGTGTTGTTAGCAATCTACCCTACATATTTTTAATTTTTATTTCTGTATAGTGTCTTACTGTTACAGTCCTAACAACTTTAGGCCTAGTATGAGTTTTCAATACGAAACTCGTTCGATCGTATCGAGCGCGTTTGACGCTCTCATTGGTTGAGAGTTCTTACGACCTTGAAGCGGGCCAATCGCTGAGTCAAACGCGCTCGATACGATCGAACGAGTTTCGTAATGAAAACTCATACTAGGCCTACTTATCTGTGAACTGAGTGGTAGCGACACCGTCGCTTTAGTGTTGCAAATTAATAAAATTTACCCATGATTGGGTATGTCAGATAAGAAACTAGGTAAACATATAAACATAATTTTATTATTTTAAACAACACCTAACATTGTTTTATAATAATAAAATACTAATATAAGTACTAAATAGTCTTCAAAAATAAGAAAATTAATGTAGGTAGATACATACATTAGCTTTTTCTCTGGCATTCAATTGATATAATGTAGGCACCCCACTTACAAACTTTTGCATAAGTACCTACTTAGATGGATTCAGCAGTTACAAGCTTGATAAGTTGATACAAAAAACCCATAGTTTAGTACTAGCTACTAGCATCTCTATTTAAACAAAACTCAAATATCTAGACACTCAAGATGTGTCCTGTATTACATGACCTAGTTAATAGATAGAATAAAACAAAAGTTTCATCATCAACCCATATACTTACGTCCCTACTGCTGGGGCACGGGCCTCCCTTAACGATGTGAGGGGTAAAAAAAAAAACTAAAGTTTGCTTAACAATAATTTATTAGAATCCCGGTTTACAATAATTATGATCTTTTGAAGAACTTGCACGCCCAACTTCATCCTGGCTGTGAGGCCATACGCCGCTTATGTCCATATCATCATTTTCACTGTCACTTTCAGTTTCCGAATCACTTACCACTTCTATAATGAACGGTTTATCCAAGTACACATCATGCTTCAAATATTACGTGTACTTTCCTCCGGATAACTCTCATGTCAAAATCATCAACATGAATAAACCCACTTGACGATTCCTCTCCTTGCCTGGGGTCCGAATTTTTGTACCAGCTTCTTCTGCAGCATGCCCTTCTTTAACTATTTTTGAAATTAGCCCTTGACTCACACCTGAAATATAGACAAAATTAATTAAGTATTTACATACTGTAGTTAAAATATTAAATGTAAGTATGAGTAATTTTTTTTTTGCGGCTGGCGTACAAATCGCGTCACGTAAGAAGAACGCTGGAAGGCGTGGAGTGGAGAGAATTTAGGCTAAGCCAAACGTAGGTACCTATGCGGGAGAGCCCCTCAGATTATTCCAGCGTTCTTTTTACGTGACGAGAACTATAGGTAGTTGAATCACTCAGCTTTTATATTTTTTAAGTTACAGTTACGTTAAAAAGTAATCAATGAAAAAAAATATCGGGTAATTTACAAAAAGAAAGTAGTCAACACTAACCTCGAACTAAATCGAATGACATTTCAACATGGCGGCCGTAGTTCCCATTTTCTCCATTTCACAGATAAGTTGGTAGGACAGTACTGTACGTTTTAAATATTTGTTTAATTTAGTATTTAAAAATTTCTCATGTAAGTGATTAATTTCTTATGAGAAATAAAGATATCTCTAACCTTAATATTACATTTACCCGACGATGTAAATATAACCAACAACCATTGCCTTAGTTCGGTATTTTATTCGGTCAAGTGGCCCCTTCCTGATGGGGGCAGGACCTTACCGGGGAGGTTTTAGTGAGACAAGCATGTATCTCGTGCAGGGTTTGGCGCAAACATAAATAAAAAAAAAAGTTCAAGGTACTAGGTCGACATACATTTTCAACAAGCCCAACACAATCGATCTCCTCTACATAAACAATTCATATTCGTTGAAAATCTACGGTCACAGAATAAATAACACTTTTATATAGTTAATTAAGATAATAATAACACGACAATCATGACACCGTAATGAGCATCGACATATTTTGCATACTTTAACACCTACAGAAATGTGAAGGGGCGAATTATAAATGTCCGCATTTACACGGACGTGTAACAAAAATGATACTATAATATATATTAATTAAGAAAGCTGAAGAGCTTGTTTGCTTGAACTCCCTAACCTCTAAAAGTATTGGTCGGATTTGTTCCTCTTCTTCAGTCTATAGAGGTCCACTGCCGGACAAAGGCCTCCCCCAAGGCTTTCATTACATTGGGGGGTTTGCCATAATCCCTACGCTTGGCAGCCGAGTTGGGGATCGCAGTTCCTGATGAGAGTTCCCTTGGTCAAAACTTACGAAACCCATGGGAGGATGTGGGATGGTATTATTTTAAGCTTCGAGCCTGTTTGTTGTGAATGCAGCTGTAAGCTAAGCCGAGAGTACACCTGTGTCTTATATTTGTGTCTGTAACCTACACGTCGCCTAGTCGTAGTGGCCTAGTGGTTAAAACACCAGCCTCTCAAGTATGAGTGCGCGGGTTCGATTCCAGGTCAGGCAAGTACCAATGTAACTTTTCTAAAGTTATATGTACTTTCTAAGTATATCTTGGACACTATTGACTGAAGGTGAAGGAAAACATCTTGAGGAAACCTGAACTTTATAAGTCTGAAATCGTCAACCCGCATTGAGCAAGCGTGGTGATTACGCTCAATCCTTCTCTGTATGAGAGGAGACCTGTGCCCGCAGTGGGACGATGAAAAGGTTGATGATGAACCTACTAATACTATAAGATAAGTAACATTGTTACTTTTACGTTTAGAAAAAAAAGACTAAATAAAGACAAAGTAGCAGAGGACGGAGGCTGTGTGTACGACGGTCAGGAGAACAACACGCGAACGCAGCGGGCAGTAGAAGTAGCAGTAGCTCAGTTGAGCTACTGCTACTTCATTATCAACCTTTTTATCGTCCCACTGCTGGGCACAGGTCTCCTCTCATACAGAGAAGGATTGAGTGTAATCACCACGCTTGCTTAATTCGGGTTGACGATTTCAGACTTAAAGTTCAGGTTTCCTCGAGATGTTTTCCTTCACTTGTTAATCAGTCATTGGTGTCCAAGATATATTTAGAAAGTACATATGACTTAGTAAAGGTACATTGGGTACTTGCCTAACCTGGAATCGAACCCGTATACTTATATTTGAGAGGCTGGTGTTTAAACCACTAGGCCACCACGACTTTTTACTTTTTAACAAAATACTGCAAAAGTAGGATGGCCTACTACCGTATTTGTAAAAATCCATTAGAAAGTGCCAGTTTTAGCCACGAACATTAACAAGATCTTAATGTGCGGTGTGATAGAAGGCCATAAGGAAGATGAGCTATAAAAAGTGTCCTCTCCCACCTCGTTAAACCATCGGCCAATTTGCCTACAATTATCCCTTTAAGGGGCCGCCGTCCCAATGTTTTGATTAAAACTTTTTTATTTTAAAACTATGTAAAAGGGAAATTTTCTTTTTTAACGCAATTATATTTTTGACGGATATTTATAGATTTTTTTTGTAATGGTGGCATGAAACCAAAGTTATTTTTATCGCTATTAAAATGCGGTATTTGAAGTGTTAGTATTACAAAGAGTTCTGTTGAATTTGTCTACATAAAGGCTGGAAGTGTAGAATTAAAAACAGAAATTCAATCAATTCATTCTTTTTTAAATTACAACTATGAGCTCAGCATAGAAACATTTTTTTATAATTATAAATCTGTGCTTGACCATAATCCCGCCTGATGGTAAGCCGTGATGCAATATGGTAAAGCGCGCTAGTTTATTAAGAGACCTATTCACTCAAAAAAACTGAGTGAAAAGAAAGGATGACGGCAGTTGAGTGAGGTGACACGACCAGCGATGCTGCTGGAGATAGATCTGGAGATCCTCCACGACATCCCAAACTCCCGACACAACAACATTTGGCTCATTATACCCGATACACATCGCTACACAACTGCTCAGACCCGTCCTCCGAATGGCTACACCAGACATCTTGCCGGAACACGACGAATCGCTTGGCGGTAAGACTTTGTCTGGGGGGTGGTAACTTCTTCCGGCAGTCGATGTTATGTCCTACCACCGATGTATGTGTTAGAGTGATTGAATGAGTCAAAGTAGTTCTATTTTATGTAATGGATACTTTAATATACAGGTTGTATCTGACATCGTAACGCAAACTTCGCGAAAAGGCTGGACCGCATGACACAAATAAAATTATGATAGTCATTTATGTCGTTAATGAACGGTTACAGAAATAACAATGTTTAAAAAAAAGTGTCGGCTCGGCCTTTGAACTTTGCAAGCGTGCCGCCGTGTGGGTTTGCAGGTATGACGTTGATCCCTGATGTGAACTCTATTAAATCAGCTAATAAGATACTTTTTCGAGTTTTGTTTTCATTGCGCTTTTTTTGTAATTAGCGAATTAATTAATGTTTACTTTAAAATCTTGTTGGGTTTAAAACAACAACATGTATTTTTTTAAAATCATTATTTTTTTTAAAAGCCGACAAAAAATTCCACCACTGGGGGGTTCAGAATCATGTACTGGATCCATGGTACTCGTTTGTGTGTATGTCAGATACATCCATTATACTTCCAGTCAGAATTATTACGATGTCATTATTCCTTCATGTGTTACAATAATTAGGCAACAATAGAAAAGTAATTGCGTCTCATTATTAACAGTTGCGTACGTAACTAAGTGAAAGTAAATATTTAGATTTCAAGAAAAAAGAAAAACATATTTTCTCAGTGTTTGAAATTTATGAAAAAAAAGTAGAAGTTGTCTAGTTATTTTTCAAAGTTTGCTTCAAATTACTTTTCACTGAATTGAAGATTAATTAATCCATAAAGTTTATTAGTAAAACAATTCCAGACAACTTCCCAGCCATATTTCACCACTATCTCCGTTCGTTCATTCAAATTATTGTATTCTCAGATGCGGCTCAAAGCATGTTTAGTTTAACTTAGAGCCATTGTTATGCACAGTGACAAATGTTTATACGCAAGGAGCACGGAATGGTTTAAGAATGTTGAACTGCGTCAGAATCTGGGTGGGTTTGTTAAAGCTGCCTTCTATCCTCAGTTTTAACTGCATTAAATTTGTCGTTTTAACTGAAAATACATCCTACTAGCTTCGCCTCAAGGTTTCATGGGCAAAAGTTCCGATCTCGTAAGAATATCGATATAAAAACTGCCCTTTTGTGTAATCCTATATAGAAGCAACATGTGTGCCAAATTTCATCTAAATCCATTCAGTAGTTTTTGCGTGACCGTGTAACAAACATTCATCCATCCATTCATCGAAACTGTTAATCGCAGCTAGATGTCATATAGCCTAAAGCCTTCCTGGATTAATCTAACGCAAAAATAATTTTTCAAATCGGACCTGCAGTTCCTGAGATTAGCGCGTTCAAACAAACAAAAAAACAAACAAACTCTTCAGCTTTATATATAAGTATAGATTAAGAAACGAAGAGATAAATATTAGATTAGTTCTGTCAAATTAGATTTGGAATAGTGCACGGAGGTTTCGAAAGGAGGATGGGATTGGTGTACTTCAGAAAAAAGTTTTGTTGTTCGTTTTTTTTTTTTTTTAAGCGGTTATAGAAATACCTCATCTTTGAAAATTTGACCTGCCTAGGTATCACAATACATGAGATACAGACAGACAGTGGAGTCTCAATAAAAGAGTCCAATTTCTCAATAAACAGTCTTTTAAAGTTTCGTACCCATAGGTTCCCCCTTACGTACGAAACTCTAAAAGACTGTACAGTACAAGCACGATAAGCAATCCACAGTTAAACGTCATCCACATTGATCTCAACACACGTAACAACATAAACAAACCAACCTTAAACCTAGACCTTGATATCATCCATATTCAACACCAATATATGTTTGGAGCAAACATGCATATCAGTACAGTCGATAAAAGAGATTGGTGGGCAAAAAAGAAATAAATTTAAGCATCTTCAAGGCTAGACTGAATAGGCTTTTAATAAACTAGTGCGTTTTACCATTAACTGACTGAAAAAAATTTGCTCTACGACATAAATTAACCTAATGAATAGGGATGTTTCCTGGGTAAAAAAAAGATGATTCTATTTAGTCCGTCATTCAGATTATAGAAAAATATTGGATACGTATATTTTGTTTTAGTATTTTTTCTATTTCTTTTTTTTTATTTCTTTTATTTAGTATTTTTTGGAAATCTCACTGACGGACTAATCAGTTTTTTTTAGTCAACTACTCCATTTTGATGAATTGGCAAAATCGAACGTGTTGGGTTTGTGATCGTGCTAAGCAATGAAGTACTCAGTAGATTTGTAGATGACCTGGTGAAGGTCGCAGTCTGTTAAATGTAAAATGATTTATTTTGTATAGGTTAGGACCAATGCCCGATAAGGGCCGACGGGTTCTCGAGTGGCAACCACGCACAGGAAGACGCAGCGTGGGTAGGCCCCCGACAAGGTAGACCAACGACCTTGTGGAGGTCGCGGGAAACGGCTGGATGCGGGAGGCGCTGGACCGGTCGTCGTGGAGATCCTTGGGGTAGGCTCGTGTCCAGCAGTGGACGTCTTTCGGTTGAAATGATAATGATGATGAAGTAGGTTTGTAGTAACACTTTTACAAGTTAACTATATTTTTTTAAACTGGCTGAACTTATTCAGCATTTTCAACGTCTGACTACTCTGAGACGAAAGGGCGAAACAAACTCAGAATACAATTTAAATTGTTTAATGTAACTTGGAGTAACAATTACAACTAAAACTTGTTTTGCTGTGGATGACCAGGCTTTTGTTAAGCAGCATACAAGGAAACCTCACTGAAAAGCTTTTTAGTAAAATACTTTTTAACATACGCTCGCTATCAGATAAATGTTAAAGTTAGCTTCCTGCATACCTATGTCTTTTGCAGACTGTACATAAAACTATCGTGAACATATTTGCAATTAATATCAACACTAATAAATAAGGGCTCGGATAGCTGCGACGATAATATCACACATGCGACGTCGTCCGTCGTCACGTATGGAATCCCCTTATTTATGTCAATATCAGATTTCAATTTATGATCGTATGTTGGTGCTCTTGCAAGATATGCTAACCTTCGTGTATGGATGGAGCTCTAGTAATATTAATGAGGCGTTTTTAATGTCCAGCTGGGTTGTAAGTGAATTCTTCGAGTTTAGTTTACGTATGTTATTTAAAATATATGTCTTTTTTCTAGGGTTAATAGTCATTAAATAATAAGTAAATAGCCTACACCCTATTTCGTTTATTTAGCTCCACCAGCGCAGTGGTAATGCAGTAGTCCATTATTCAAAGTTATATAAAGACTTTATGCAATAATCGATCTTGAGGCCAATTCTAGTGATTAAAATCGTTGAAAATTTAATCTGGTAGGTATGTCTGATTTAAGGAACAAGGAATATTTTTGACAGAATTGGACTGAGGCTGTGAACGTTCTTTTATTTTTTTAAATTTTCCGTCCGATAGAGTAAAATAATTCGGATTGCATTAAAACATTACAATACTAGGTTTTGGTTGAGAAAAACAGTGATAATAAAAGCGGGTACGTGGAAACACGTTCACTTGGAATAAACATAGCAGATAAATTGAAACTTGTATTATTTAAATACCCCATACAAATTTCACATTAAACACACATTATAGCAACATTTTTTTTGTTTCCGGGTTGGTAAATCCTCATATGGATGTCCGCCGTGCTGAGGCGGGCGATGGAAACCATCCCGGTGTTCATCTCACACCTACAGTGGGGGTTGCGAGAACAAACACTGCTTCGGCAACCCCTGACACATTATAGTACATAGTTTAACTACACGCCAATCTAGTTCTGGAGTAGATTCCAGGCATTTTTATGAATAAGTCATCAAATCTAGAGTGAATAGGCTCTTAATAAACTAGTGCGCTTGACCATCCACGGTTGCAGCGCTGCTTACCATCAGGCGGGATCTGTTAAAAAAAGAAAGGTCGCATACTAATTTTAATTTTCCCTGAGATAAGATTACGACTAGATTTTACGTTCCAAACGACTGTAATAGGGTATTTGACTAAAAAATGAAAAAAGAAAAAAATACGTGTCTAGTATTTTTTGGAAATCTGACTGACGGACTAATTAGTTTTTTTTTAGTCAAATACCCTACTGGTGTTAAAAGTTAAGGAAACGGTTTAAATGACTTTTTTTTATGAAATTGGTATACAATATTAATTATTGTATATACCTAGCAATTGTTATGTAATAGTTATGTTAATGGTAGTAATCAAACCGTATATCAGCTGAACATATTATAGAAGATTGACAATGTTTGGAAAACTGACATTTGCGTGGATAGACAGCTACCAACTCCAAATATTTATTCTTTCCGAGATTCGCAGAATCTTTTAATATTTAATCGACTACCTACTGTGTAATTGGCAAACAACAAATATCTCATACAGCTAATAGTAGAAGCGATTGCTCTCTGCAAATTTATTGGCCCCACTGGATATTTGATTCCCAGCCACAGTAGTAATACGCAATCATTTGAACAAATACACAGACGTGCAAGTAGGTATAATTCTTACTTGATATGAATAAGAATGTCAGTTTTGCATAAAGTGAATAACCTTTAGAACTGAGAAAGTAGGTGTTAAACTATCTGATTTAAAGAATTACTTAACTGATAGAAGACACCGTGTGGCAGCGGGCTTAGAATAGTACCAACCCATATCCTCCCGTGGGTGTCGTAATAGACGACTAAGGGAACTCTCACCAGGGAAGCTGGCAGCAGCGCTTCTCCTGTGGAATATCAAATTACTGCGATCCCCAACCCGCCTGCCAAGCGTGGGGATTATGGCCAACTCCCCCAATGTAATGAGAGCCTTGGGAGAGGCTTTTGCCCAGCAGTCAACCTCTATGGGCTGAAATAGAAGAATCAGTCTATAATAAGCATATTTATGTTCTGCAATATATACGGTGTACTTAAATAATAAGAAGTATTCTATTCTATAATATTCTCAGTGTTGGAACGCAGGTCCTCCACTTGGTGGGAGAAAGTGGGCCGCAATCAACCACACGGACCCAGTGCGGGTTGGTAGATGTCACATGCCTTAGAATTTTTCTCTGTTCAGTAGTGAACCTCTATAAGCTGAAGAAGAAGGAGAAGAAGAAGCGGGGTACAGCTAGTGATTCATGTAACTGTGAGGTTATGGCAAACCTCCCAATACCTTGGGGGAGGCTTTTGTCCAGCAGTCGCTTGGGAGTGTGCCGTTTGGGAGGAGCTGCGCCGTGCCCTCATCTCTGAAGTAGGCAGTGATTTGTCGCTGCCGACCGTAATCAAGTCGATGTTCGGCAGCGAAGACTCCTGGGATGCGGTGGTTTCCTTCTGGAGGCTGTGGAAAGGGAGAGGGAGATCTCGTCCTCTCACCCGGCCGGCAGCAGGCGTACCGGGCGTCTCCGCAGGGCGGATAACGCCCTCTTCCAGCCCCCTAAATGGGCCCAGGGGCGATATACTCGGAGAGATCTGTCGCCCCCCAAAAATCAGGACCCGAGGTGGCGGCGCGAAGTGTTCCACGCGCGCCACTCTTAGACATCACGGGGGGAGTTCTACACTTCACTCCCCTAGGGGGCCCACGACGGCGGGCCAGCACCAATCGGGGGTTGCGGAAGCAGTATTAGTTCTCACAGCCCCCGGTGTAGGTGTGGAACGGAACACCCGGGTGATTTTTAGTCAGTAGGAGTCTGACAGACCCCGTCGCCCACCCCAGGGAGGCGGACATCCATGAGGATTTTACACCCGGAAAAAAAAGGCCTTTGTACAGCAGTGGACCATTATAAGCTGAAGAAGAAGATAGAAGACAATGGTAGACCAATGGTAATGACTGTTACTGACAAGCTCAATCAGACGTTTTACTTTGTACTTCATCACCATTGTCCTAAAAACGGTGAATGACTATCACCATCATCATCAACCTTTTTATCGTCCCACTGCTGGGCACAGGTCTCCTCTCATACAGAGAAGGTTTGAGCGTAATCACCACGCTTGCTCAGTGCGGGTTGGCGACTTCAGACCTAAAGTCCAGGTTTCCTCAAGATGTTTCTTTCCTTCACCTTCAGTCATTGGTGTCCAAGATATACTTATAAAGTACATATAACTTTAGAAAAGTTACATTGGTACTTGCCTGACCTGGAATCGAACCCGCACTCATACTTGAGAGGCTGGTGTTTTAACCACTAGACCACCACGACTATACCGAATGTGAATGAAAATATCGTGATGAAATAAGTATGTTCTAAAAGTAAAAATTCTAAGGCACGAGAAATCTACCAACCTGGATTGTGGCCCAGTCCCTCTCATCGAGGAGATCCGCATTCCAACAGTGGGAGTATTAGGATAGAACTACTCTAAATTATATAGGTACACCGTATACATACATTATAGAACTGATTCTTCTTCGTTCTCTTCAGGCTATAAAGGTCCACTACCGGACAAAGGCCTCCCCCAAGGTTTTCATTACATTGGGGGTTTTGCCATAATCCCCACGCTTAGCAGGTGGGTTGGGGATCGCAGTAATTTGGGGATGGAGAAGCGCTGCTGCCCGCTTCCCTGGTGAGAGTTCACTTAGTCGCCTCTGACGACACCCACGGGAGGATATGGGATGGTACCTACTAATCTAAGACCGATACCACACGGGACTGACAATTAATTTTATTATAGAAAGTTACGCTATTGCAAAGTCCGATAGAATATTCTTACTTCCTTACTTAATATTATAAATGAGAAAGTGACTTTGTTTGTTTGTTTTTTCCGCTTTCACGCCGTAACTACTGAACCGATTGCTTTGAAATTTTGTAGACGGATTAAATAACAGGGTACTTTTTATCCCGGAAAAATTTGATATTCCCGAGGGAAATCTAAAAAGGGCGATATAACTGAACTCCAAGCGGGCGAAGCCGCCGGCGGAAAGCTAGTGTTATAATTAAGTGAGCGGACCTCCAGTAATATAACATGAAGATATCTGAGCTATAAGCTACTTTCAACATGAATATCATTAATATTTGTAAAAGAAAAAGAACAGTTTTTGAAAAACGTTACCTTCGATTTCATTGTTCAAAAACTAAACTAAATTTAAATTACATGTATCTTTTTCTTTCTATTTATGTTAAGAAAAAGACAGAAGATTAAATGCACGAAGAGGAAAAACTTAATGTAAGACGACCAATAATTTACATTTCTCCGTAAGAAATGGACCCTTTATTGTCCAAGCATGGAACGCTAGGATTAACGCGTTACTATGATTTTCAATTACCATAAAGAGGAACACCATGGGCTTTTATACGACACAATACTCGTTGAACACTTCGCTAAGACAGAATAATTTAAAGGTTTACTTAGCAAGACCATCATTTTACTATACCATCCATATAAATTTCCGTATACTCTTCTTAACCTAACTGCACACATTGTGGAGTAGTTCATATAACGTATCAAGGTAATGACACTTTCTTCTTTCATAACATCATCACTAGTATTAATATTCTGGTTCATTAACATATCCTATTGCTTTACTCATAGCATAGAAATGCTCTTTATAATGTACATTATATAAATTATAAAACATAAATTTATATTAAAAAAATACAAAAGGTGACACAATGGGCGGTCTTATCGCTAAGAGCGATCTTTTATATACAACCTTTGGATAGAATACCAAGGGGAAGGAGAGATCTCCGGCGGGATCACATGGCGATATGCGGACTTCGATTGTCGCAACCTAGTGCTAGGCACGCCACAATAGCGGTGGAAAGTCTCATCTTTAAGGGTGGCTAGAGAGGCGCCACTGCGTCCTCACTTTCCGCCTGACGCAGGTCGTTACCGGACATGGCTGTCTTAGGTTCCTGTCCCGGATAACGCAGAAGGAAATGCCAGTGTGGGGATCGCCTTGAGGACACGGTGGAGCATACGGTGGAGATCTGCCCGGCTTGGGCGGAGTATCGTAAAGTCCTCGTGGTAACGATCGGCAGTGATCTACAGGCCGTCACCTCCTTCTGCGAAGCAGTGATGCTCTGGCAAAGGGGCATATTACCAATCCATTGTTCCACATATTCGAAAACTCTGTTTACTCGACAACGTAAATAACGCAATGAATGTTGTTAAACTGTCAAAATGAAACACATTGCTAATGATAAACTGTTACCCTGTGGATTTCACAAACATACAGCAAGCCTTTAATAACAAAGCAATAAATAACATAAATACAGCAGGATCTTATTTGTCACTTCTTCTCCATATTTATTCTCTGCCACATTCGCAGCGGTAGGAACAAATACAAATGGATCTCTCACGGCTTTGCTTATTGAATATTATTGATATCAACATGGGAGGTGCCAGTTTATTCCCTTTTAATTGGAACCATAAAACCGGCCTTTAGATTGCTATGGTTTTTGATTAAAGTTATGTCATTGTGGTAGAGTAAATTATTGTATCAACGGTATTGTTAGAAAGGTGGATTTATAAAGAAGATACTTTTTGGAGCAAAGATGTAGTCATCTGAATGAAATTATTATTTTTAAAGGGCTTCCGGCATTCTATTAATTGGAATTTTTAACTCATCTCTATTCGGAATCACAACGTCATGTTCATCTTTATTGTGTTATTCAGATCTGACCAACGTAAAGCGTGTTTATTTATTGACCGTTTACGTAATCTTCGACCTAAGCTGTTTGATGTTGCTTTCGACAGGATCTACATGCCAATTACTTTTGCCAGTAAGTGCAAAGTAAAAAAAGTGTAAATCATTAACTTTTAACAATTAAGAGAATAAGAAAAGCAGGATCGAACCATATCAAACTAACTATAAAATGCAAGACGATAAAAAGATAAAGTTCAAATTAGTAATAAAAAGCAAGCGTCAAAGCCAACAACATAATAGTTCATTATAATCAATTAAACACAATACGGCGCTAATACGCCAATTAACAACAAAAACTTCAACGGAAACATAAACAAAAGGAAACATTATAAAAACAGGTTGATAACGAACAAGTTAAAGCCACATGCGACCATTTATATGGTGGCTGCGAAGCTTACAAATAGCTGAACAAATCGCAATAGTTTATATTGAACGACCTCCTAGGAATCTCACACCATTTTGTATAGAAACGGTAATATCGACACTTGGGACTTACTAATATCTTACGCTGCTTCAGATGGGGGCGGCTCAACTTGGAAGATTGAGCGGGGCGATTCGGATGTAAATGAAAGAACAAGGATGCAATCAAATAAACACACAAAATATGCTGATAGTGATAAATGTGTTTTTAGTATTATTTCACGATTTGGGTCTTAAGACCGTTGGACCGACCGTTCTTATCTAGAATTGTTTTTTTAATGAAGAGACAGCTGTGCTACTGAGGAATTTCGTCCGTCAATTCTTCCCCGCGAAAGCACTAGGAAGTGGCGAGTGGCGAGCGTTTTGGGGGACTGTCTTATGTAATATTGACGTTCAAAAATATGTTAATGCTAATTCTCAGCGTAATTTGAATAAATTATTTTTTTTAAATTTTATAATTTGCTGATGATATGTAAGATCTTACTAAGGTCTTTAGTGTTAATGATAAACATATTGTAAATATAGAAGAAATTTGTGTCTCACAAGATTATTTTGCTTTCATTTCTATACATATCTACAAAACTTTTTTCCGAGGAAGTGAGTAGCTTTTCTGTAGGTATTTGGTATTTTGACTATAAAATTAAAACCATTTTCATGTATCAGCTTAAGTTTTTGAGATATAAAATATGTGTACTTTAGAAAGAAAACGCTATAGACACATGGGAAAAAAATAAACTTAATCTCCATAAGCAGCCAAAAATGATCAATTATTTTCTTGAATGAGATGCTTGAGGTAGATCTCGTTTCAGACACCAGCAGTAATCGGCCATCATATGCACTTGCCATCTACCCTTGTATCGTTCCTCCATAGTACGTATTTCTTGATGGAATCTTTCTCCTTATTCATCACTAACGTGGCCGAGATTTCAGGAAATCGTCCAAATGATAGTTTAAATAATGAAGTTTGACGCTCATGTTGCAACCACGATCTTTTAGACATGACATCATGACGTGTTGAACCAAGTGGCAGTGGTTTGGCGCTTTAGTATTACCAAGGAAGTTTTTAATTACTGACACAAATGAATTCGATGTATTGACCTCGATTTTGTTCATTTTTGTAACAAAATTAACATCCATCAAATATTCCAGATTTTAATTTTTCTGTACTTAGGCCAGAAAACTTCTGTGCAATATACTCAAAATAGTCACCATTTTTATTAAGCGCCTTTACAAACTGTTTCATTATTCCATTTTTTTTGTGCGATGGTGTAAAAATAATGCGATCAATGTTAGCTAGAGGAGAGTGTATAATATTCTGATTACCAGGTATTAACCGTTCTCTTGAAGGCCACTCTTTCTGAGTCCAATGATGCTCTTTATCTCTCTCTTTTATTTTGCTGTCCTAGAAGAAAATTAACCATTTTAAAATCGACACATATTTTTAAAAGTGAAATTTTGTAATTATGTGGTTTTGACAAAACTATCTAGCTTAAAGGATTTGTTAAAATAGCTAGAGAATTTGCGACAGGTGTTATTTTCTAGAAATTAATTACTTTATGAGTAAAGTTAATTTCATGTGTTTCTTCCATAATTTTGCATTATTGACCTAAAACATTGGGTTCATCCCATAGCTTTACTATTATTAAATTATTTTCAATATCAATATTAACACAAACAGTATTCCCATTGAGATCTATTTCATCATTCCCTGTCGCCTCAATGCAACCCAAAGCTTTTTCCTTAGTCCACACCCCACTCACCAAGATGAATGGTATACATAAAGGCATGTGTTTTTCTCACCACGCTTCCCCACAAGATATGTGACCAGGCAAAAAAGATTTCCAATTAAAAAGATATAGGGACCCATTACGATGAGATCTTCGGCCGATATCTGTCCATTTAATTCATATCTCACGTCTCCTTTGAATTTCAAGAAACTGGTAACAATGTTGAAGAAAGCTTGCAAAGGGAATGGTCGTGCTTATTAAAGGCTTTCATGTTTTAGTGGCAATTGTTTGACGTTTATATTAATGAGGAAAAGTAGTTTCTGGAATGTTCTTGATATCGTGTATAATATGTTGTTTTGGGAGATATGCACGTGGTTAAACTTTGTTCTAGAAATCTTTGGTTACGATTATATATCATTCTTTTTTGCATCATGTTTGCCGCAAATAACCGTATTTTCTTTCTTTAATTTCGTCGTTGATTTCTCGAGCTCTCCTGATTTCAAGATCATAAAGTGCAATTCTACGATCAGGATGCAGTAATCTTGTTTTTTTATTTATTTAAGCCCATCCGGGTGATATCTATGTAAGGCAATAAATAAGGCAGACGACTAAAATAGTGGTGGTCTTATAAATCGAGTTCCATATATTTCCCATAACGGGCTCGAAAAAAGTAGCTGTATTCCAAGTCGATCATAATTTCAAATTGCGACACTATTATCCAAGTTAAACCAAGTACGTATCTAATTTAAATAATCCGATAAATAATCTCATTAAATACACACCAATAATTCCTTCTAATCTGACGTGGACTTTCAAAATATCATTAAAAATGATCTTGAGTTTCCCTTCGGGTATATATTTGTATGCTTATTGAGGAGCTAATATGGAATCGATAAATAACTCGATACTAGAACATGCAATCGAGTCATAAATAAACGTTGGATATAACAGATAAGTATAGTATTTTTTACGATTATTTAATTGGTGTCATTAACGTCTGTAGTATTGATTACAATTTATTACTTTCCAAAGTTTCTAGTAATATGATTTAAAGTCTTATTTTTGTTGTTTGTGAGCCATTTTTCTGTGATTGTAAGGTACCGATCCGATCATTTGTTGGTACCGGCTTCTTGCTAGGGCGAAAAACTGTCGGTATCTATGGCTGAAGTTATGGATTAAATAACTGATTGATTTAAAATTTTTTTACACTGTTCATTATTCACTGTTCAGAACAATATTGGACGAACGCACAAATTATCTAACTTTTCAATACCATCTCATCTAAATTTAGTTTTAATATTGACAGGATGGACTCCCAAACACACAGAATTGAATTGTCATGTCATTAGAGTCGATTAAAGACGTGTCCAGATCATTGAACACAAACGGATGCAATGAGACCCAAATTGGCGGCAGCAAATAATATAGCGGGATATTGCTTACGAATGTTTATTTTCCCACAGTACATAAAATCGATTGAACGACTTTGGTCTGTTATGTTTATGATTTGATCAATATCAATCAGTAAACTTAGCTAGCGGGATATTTTGATGACTAAAATGCTGCCTGATTTTCGTTTAGGGGGAATAATTCAATCGTTACCTAGCCAGCTTTTATTGTTTTTCAATTGAAAATCTGAATCCAATCCACTTGTTTTTTTATGAAGAAAAGTCCAAAAAAGCATATAAATAATGCATGAAAATATCATCGACAAAGCAGATGTTAAACATAGCTCAAGTAATATTTAAAAAAAAAATTCTTTAAACATTTTCAGATAAAAGCATCTTTACTAAAGAATGTTTCTATAACATCATTTATTGTTTTTCACCTTTTTCCACGTCCTAAGGATCTAACTGCGAAGATAATTCAACTTACAAGGCATCTGTCGGCGTATATAACGCGAAAATAGTTTAGAAATATCTTTCACAACAGTACTGCTGTTTAAAACATCACATTTGTCTGTAAATATATCACTCAATACTAGTAAATAAAGACTGTAGACAGTTAAATTGCTCTAGCTTCCGTACAGCGCTGAGTATCAAAAACAACCTCTATTGCATAACCCGTTTCATTTCAAACTTTAGTGTCATCAATTTAAGTTTCAATATTAAACACACGATCTATTTTATAAAAAATCAAGCCATTCGATTCATTTTCAATTCTATAGCCAACTGCTAAGTTACAAATTTTATTAAAAGCAGACTCTTGGTAATTTTCATCATACACGCAAATTTCATCTCTATCCTGTTTATGACAAAGTTTGAGTTCATTTGTAGCTTTATCTTAGAGTTGTTCTGCTACAATTATTTAGTGGCAACGCAATATAACTAACGAGGTATCAGAACTCTCCGTGCGGACCTTTGGAAATGTCTGAATTTCTAAAGCAGACTACTAAAGGGTGGACCGACAAATTGTTCCTATTGAATTGGATATGCGCGTCTAAATGTAGGCAGCAATTATTTGAGCGGAATCTTACTTCGGTATTCGTTTAATGAACATTGTTTTCTGTTTTCCTTTGGTGCGGCATGAATGTTCGGAGATAAAGTGGGGACAATGATTTGTTTCTATTTGTGGACGGTACTTTGTTTGTTTTGCGTTTTATACTAAAGCGTATTGAGAATTGGATCTATTTAATGGAGGGTTCATCTGTAAGGATACTTATTTGGTTAATAAGTTTTGTTATTATTTATCAAGATATTTTTAAAGCACCTTGATAATTAAACATTTATTTATGCTGTTTAATAATGACTAGTGATTAGTCACTGTTTACTTATAGATTTTTGACATTTGAATGTCACTTAATTTTAATAATCGTTTATGAATTAATGATTTAATGTCCCCAAAATCTAAACTTATGAAAAAATAAAACGGTTTGGGAAATTTTTTTTTTTTATGTATTATACAGATGGGCAATCAAAAGATTAATATCAAAGTCCTTATACACTTCTGGACACATCTATTGGCCCACTTTAGAGTTTAGATTTCGATGGCCCCTACCGAAATATGATTGCTAGATTGAACAAAAACTATTGATGCAGTTTTAAATCTGATACATTTTATCATCTTTTTCGATCGTATTGTTTTAAATTTGAATTCAAAATACCATACGACATGGAGCTACGCCTAGCAAGTCGGATATGCGTCTTGTTAAAGGCAATTGATTTTTGAATAATAAACATGTTTTATCAAATAAAGGTTTAATTTAATAACGCGTGTTGCCTCCATGGGCATCTACCACAGCTCTCATACGATTAGGCATAGAGTTTATCAACCGCAACAACATCAAGTTGAGTTTTGCCGCTCGCTGATATTCCGCCCCAGACAGTCCATGAGCCACCGCCATAAGCAATCCTCTTTTCAAAGCAGCATTGTGCGAAACGCTCTCCCTTACGTCGGTAGACCTTCTTCCTTCCATCATTGCGTTGTAACACAATTTTAGACTCATTAGAAAAGAGTACACGGCTCCAATCTTGCTGTGTCCAATTTAAATGGGTGCGTGCGAAACGAAGGCGCGCCGTTCAGTGGGCTCGCGTTAGTTTGGGCCCATTAGCTGGCTTGTGTGGTACCATATTGCATTCTTTTAACCTTCTCCGAACAGTTCGAGCGCTCACAGATACTCCGTGGAAATCGCGAAGTTGGTTTTGTATCTCAATGGAGGTAAGGTGTCGATTTCTCAAACTAGTCGTCACGATGAATCGATCCTGCCTTTCAGTTGTGACCCGAGATCGTGGCCTCCCTTGGCGACGAACAAAGCCGCCAGTCTCTAGGTACCTCCGATAAACATTTCGGACCGCAGATCGACTTATTAAGTTGAGCATTCACATTTCCTTGGCTGTGTCCGGCCTGAATAAGTGCCACAGCTTGGGCGGCGACTTCAGGTGAAGTATCCATAGATTATTGATAGAGCCTCACTTTGATGTTAAGAATAAGTAATGTTTGTTGCAAAACCAAAGATATCAATCACTTTTTCAAGAATTAAATCCAAGTAAACCAATAAAATCAAGTTTTCTTAGTATTCGTTTGTTTGATATCAACAAACTGGCTCCAAATTGTCTTTTGATTCTTTAAATTCTGTGTTCGAAATTCAAAAAAAGACTATTGAATGAAATTGTGAATGTGCCAGGTTCAAAACTAGATAAAAACTTTTTGCTCGACCTAATATAAAATTTTAGCTAGGACCAAACGAAACTGAAAATGCAAGGTGGGCCAATAGATATTTTTTTTTTTTTAATAATTATAAACTAGCGCTTGACCGCAATCCAGCTTGATGCTAAGCAGTGATGCGATCGTTGATGGTAAATCGCACTAGTTTATTAAGAGCCTATTCACTCAGAAAAACTCAGCGAATAGGAAGGAAGACGGCAGTTGAGCGAGGTGATGCAATATTAAACCCAACAACACGACCAACGTTGCTGCGCCAAAGGGAGATTGATCTGAAGACCCTCCACAACCAAATTCCCAACACAACAACATTTATCACATCGTACCCGGCACACATCGCAACACAACTACTCAGACCCGCCCTCCGTACGGCTTCACCAGACATCATGCCGGAACAAGACAAATCGCTTGGCGGCAAGACTTTGTCTGGTGGGTGGTAACTTCTGCCGGCGGCCGATGTTATGGTCTACCACCGAGAAGACTCGTATACTTTGTAGACAATAGTCTACAAACTATACTAGTATAAATGAGAAAAAGCGAGTTTTTGTTTAGTTTTTTAAACTATATTTATTTAAATGAATATAACAATACTAATTTAAAAAAGAAACGGTTTGGGAAATGTTTTTTGATGATGAAAGATGTCTACTTTAGTTGTTATTATTATTGATTAAGTTACGTCCTACCCAGAATTATTTTTTATAATTTATTTGGTAACACAATTGCAGATTACTGATGTAGATCAAACCTGTACAGGTTTGAATGCATTTATTTTATTTCTAAACATTAAAAATAATTGAGAAACCAAACAAATTCACTGCAAAATTATTTTTACACACAACAAACAACTTAAAATTAAATTACAAAATCGCAACATAATATAACCATACAAAAAACGACTCAATATTAAAAGCAATAAAATAAAAATCGTACCCACTACGATTTTAGATGTACGAACATAATTAAAAATCGTAAGATAATGTAAATCGAGAACATTTAGTATCGATTTTATAATCGATTCAATTGACATATACGAAATTGAGTTTCACACCGAAATAAGATAATTTAAAAAAATATCTCATACGCAATTCATTTTGAATGTAACGTGATAAAATATGCAGGGTATCGAGCGAATTTAAATTTTACCGATTTAAATACAAATGATAAGATCATTTGTATAACCGATGGTTATGAAGCGTATATTTTGATGGGTACAATATCCATAATATTCATTGGACGTATCAAGTCGGCTTGAACCTTTATATAATTTTTTCGCATATTTGGAAGTTAAGTCTTTTTAACCCCTGTTTCGTTGTGGATTGATTCTTGGCTAAAGTCATAAATAAGGTTGATAGTAATAGATATGATGAAATAGTTTAACAGTTTACTACTGATACTATACTTTATATAGACAAAGTCTTGCCGCCAAGTGATTCGTCGCGTTCCGGCATGATGTCTGGTCAAGCCGTACGGAGGATGGGTCTAAGAAGTTGTGTTGCAAAATATTGCAATGTGTGCCGGGTACGATGCGCAATCTCCCTCTGGCGCAGCATCGTTGGTCGTATTGTTGGGTTTACCATTGCATCACCTCGCTCAACTGCAGTTTTCACTCCTATTCACTCCGTTAGAGTGAATAAGCTCTTAATAAACTAGCGCGCTTTACCGTTAACGATTGCATCAATGATTAGCATCAGGCGGGATTGCGGTCAAACACTAGTTTATAATTTAAAATTAAACTTGTTGATGAGGTACTGAGTAAATTGACTTGCAAAAATCTTAAGCTACTGGTGATGTCAGCAAAACTTTCAGCGTAATAAATCCACATGAACTACCAATATTAATAAGGACACCTACAAATTAAACAAGACTTAATTACAGTTTCACAGGTGTAAAAATACGTAATTTACTAACCCACAAATCACGGACACTTCCCGAAAATCCAAAAGGAGCAATCCAATTTAATGTTAACCCTTTAAATGCTGAATCACCAAGGTTTTAACGATAATCGAAACATGATTTAAATCAACGTTAACATCGAACACTCATTACTGATTCCTTTGATTTGAATTCGGTATATAAACCCTCAGAAGTACTACTTTACTGATTAAAAGATATTTATTTTTGGAAGTAAGTTTGTACTCAAACAGTTTATGAAATCAGTCAGATGAGGCCGGGGTTTCCTACCTGAAAAGGCTGAAACAAATAAGACATTATTTTTTAATTGAGCAATAAACTGTGTGCTAGATAAAATTTTCAATCGGCAAGTTACTGGATTTTGGAAGTCTGAAGACCTATTCTCGTAATTTCAAAACATTCGAAATCTAGTTACAGTCTCCTATCAGTGATAAACAGACTTGTCAGTATATAGCTGCATGAGGTCAGTCGACCTCAATATTGATGAGATTTTTTCAAAACTGTCTGGTATCTGAAACGATAAAATAGCTTAACCTCTTGCCTGTATATCTTCTTTCTTCTTCTCAGCCTGTAGAGGGTCTGAGAGTTCCATGGGGGGAGGTTGCCTACTCTTAGCACGCGGGTTGGGGATCGCAGTAATTTGATATTCTACAAGAGAAGCGCTGCTACCCGTTTTCCTGGTGAGAGTTCCCTTAGTCGCCTCTTACGACACCCACGGTAGAACATGGGATGGTACTATTTTAAGCCCGGTATCACAGGGCACATGGAATAAGAACAATACATTCGGACAGTTGAATTTGCCAACATTTTTAAATATTTTCTAACAACATATTTGTGGAGCTTCTGTGTCTTCTTTTTTGATAAGGTAGGGCAGGATTACACGTCTTCATAACATACACAACATCACTTGACGCTAATAGTGGAAAAGTTTGTTTTAAGCGAACAATTTAACGAGATTATTTTCTACATTTAAGTGTTAAATGTTAATTGCACTGTTTAAGTTTGTGATTTTATGTTGATTAAATGTGTGTATTGCAAAAACCTATAAGAACCAGTAATAACATGTTATATTTAAAGATAACAACAATGCAAACAATTACAATAAATCCAACGGTAATTATGATTTTGATGTATGTAAATAATTTATCTCTATTTCGACAAAATTATTAAGCATGCACCATTCCACATAAAAAATAAAATAATTACACATTTTAATGATTATTAATATTATAGTTTATGAATATATTTATTTTATTTTTATGTACACAAAGTTTCACGGTGATATGGTTACAGAAAAAAATTCACATAAAAATATTTGTATATAACATGGCCATACGTATTTCTAGTAATTTTAAGCACTTTCACAAACTGACCTCAATGTCTTTTTAATAAAGAGACCAGAGGGGTAATTGCGTAACACACTATTAGTAGCAATGGATTTCATTTTGACAGTTGAACAACATTCATTGCGTTATTTACGTTGTTGAGCAGACTCGTTTTTGAACATATGGAACAATGGATTAGCAATATGCTTCGAAATGATCCCAACTGATAGTAATTGTATTACTTAATTAGGGTGCAGTTTTTAATATTGATTGTGACTGATATGAGATTAAAACTGGCTCTCTGCGGTATTTGCCTACCTATGAATATTTTTGTGAATATTTGCATTAAATGCATAAAGTGAGGGTTCTTTATGCCATTTACATGAGTTTTAATGAAAATAACAACAATTAATATTTTAGCATTTTTAGAAGATTTTTAACGATATTTGGAGCGATTTGTTGTCTTTTTTTTTGTTTTCTGACTGACAAATAACAGATAAACACGAACACCACTGCGGAACCGAAAATCATTTATAAGTTTGTGACGTCACTTACAAAGCGCGACTCCATATTACTGAATAGTGTTTCGGCGGCTTATTTGAATTTAGAATTTTTATTTGCATGTTTCTTACGACATACGTATTTATAATAAAAATAAAACAACCAAGTAATTCAAGATAGAAATTATAAATGTCAAATAGCCTATTATAATGCATGTATTAATATTCAGTAACTGTACAAAATCATTTGTTTCCGAATAAAAATGCTATTCATCCATTTCTTCCTTTCATCTCTCACAAGAACACACATTGTACCCATCTGCAGATGCTATCAACATTTTTACAGCCCCATTGGTAATTTTTTTACTGCTTTCGGCTCCCAATTTTACGTTTTTTATTATGAAACGATTGAGAGCCACATCTCTCGTAAACTTATTGTTATTGGCTGTTTAATATATAATTCTGTTTGTTTTTGGTGCGAACATCATGTCGTTTGGCGAAAACGAGCCGTGTAAAGTGTCGTGGGTTAATATTTAAGACGAACTTTATGATTCGATGGGAATTTTATTTTTGTTGTAAAAATGTCTATTTCCTTATTTACTTTATTGTTTTTTTTTTGTATTGTCTTTATTGGGAAAGGGACGGATAATGTTGTGTTGTATGTTGTAAATGCAGTTTATTAGGTGGCTGGGTTGGTTCGATTGTAAAGTGATGTAGATTTACGATGGCCTTTACAATTTGTTAATGTAAAACTGACGGATTTTTCTGTGGTTTTTGTTAAGGTGATAGATACCCGTGAGCGTCCAAAATCGCTCAACTTTGGAAGTTTATTCCTCAAGAATGCCTTGTTCAAAAATTTTGAAAAAAATAGGTTATGATCATAGATTCAAGCACAACATATTTATTGTTTATTATTTTCTATACGGCCTATATTTACGTCAAAAAAAAAAACTTTTCTACACGACGTTTTTAACCTTAAAATCGATATTTCTCTTAAAGCGCTTAGACTTTTGTAAATATTCTTACTCGCAGTAACGTGTACCTGTAAGAACTATAGAATCATAGTTTTATTTTAAAATTAATGAAATATTTAATAAGAATAGTAATAAAAATGAGGTTCCGCACGAGTTTCCGCCTTACGAAGTTCAGAGGGGCTCTATGCGGGACGCGGGCGCGGGTGGCCGGCAGTCGCGCGCCAGCGCTCGTGAGAGGAGACTGTGTCACTTTTTGCTCCGCGCACCCTTGGATACCGACTTCGAGTGCAACGAAGTATTTTTAGTGATTTTGTGTATGATTATTGAATGTTTGCATTTATTGCTGCGCTTGGACGCTTTACGTGATTTTATATGACGTTTTATTTCGATATTCTGATCAGTGTAAATAGTTTTGTTACTGCGGGTGTATAACTAGATGTGCCGTTGACTGTACCTATATTTTTGCCTGTAGTCTCATCCGCTTAATTTTCCCGTTTCGTTTCGTTTACTTATAACACGATTATTTTAACTAGGCGCATGATGCTGTCAAAAAAATCAACCGCGCGCGTAATCGGTCCATTTCAAGGCGGGTTGTTGGAGTTGGTTTATACGCTCCTTTTATGAAACGTAAAGAAAAAGAATAAAACAATTTTTGGGAACAAAATTTTTTTTGAGTTTTTAAATTTTCGAAAAAAAATAATTGCATCATGTAGAGGGCGTCAAGAGGGTAACTTTTTATTCGGGTTATTTTATAATTTCGGATCATTTTTATCGGGTGGTTAAAAACCAGACTCGAATTTCTCCAATTTTTTTTGGCGGCATGAATAGGGGAAGGTCTAAGAAAGAACTTTGTACCCTAGCACTTTTTCGCTGCGACGTACCGTTTTCGAGATAAAACGGCCCACGAGGTGGGGGGTCGGACCCCCCACACCCTATTCATTCCGCCAATAAAAATTTACCCTTATCGTGGCAAGATTCTTTGTTCGAAGAAAAGCAAAAAAATATATATATATATTAGCTTTTGTGGGCTATAAGGAACGTATAAAAAATAAGGGAAAAAATCATAATATGAAAATTTAAAAAAAAAAAACAAGACGTAGGTATATTAATCTATACATTGCTACACGTACAGTGAATATTGCAATTTTAGTGATGTATATTATGCTATACATTGCTATGTTTAGGGAAAAATCAAAATTGTTTATTTCAAATTAACCACCCGTTGGTGCTTTTGAATAGTCAATGTCGGTCAGTCCAAGAAAAGTGAAGCTAAATTGCACGTTCCAAAGAGTAGATCTCTATGGAGAAGAACGTGCAAGAAACTCCATGGACTCCATGGAAAGTTTGAATGTTACTGGTAGTTTTGAACATTTACTAAAATATCATTGTAAATAATATGATTTTAAACAAAAATAACTGTCTTAGTGGAAGAAAATTGATTTAATAAAATAAATCTCTCTTAAACAATTTTTTTTTTTTATAAATATATTGTTACGAATGCACCTTATGTCGAGGGCATAAGGGTTCAATATCGCGTGACATGCAGTGCATAACTTTTAAGCTTTATAACTCGAGACCTAGACATTGTCTAGGTGTAATATAAAAACGCATTCCTAGACTTAAGGTGGCCTATCGAATGGTACAGGTTTTATCAATTTTGTCAACAAAGTGACGACATCGAAATTTCTAGAAACCCGTTTCCGGGAATTACCGTAGGTACCTACTGAATGTACTCGAAGTTATGCGCTATTATTATTACGTCTAGACGATTCTGGAATGTTCGATCAGCTGGCCTATATATAGCGCCGTGACGCCGACGCCGAGTCAGTCTGCACTTGACTACCGAGGCGAAAACAGCGATACTTAAGAAGCGATCTTTGAGAATACCTACTGCGACAACTGTAACGAGAACATTGAGTACTACGTGAAGAAACATCTGTAGTGTTATTGTGTGTTTACAACACGGACTTCGTGGACGTAAGTGAAGACTTCGGTGCAACGTCAGCAACATTCTACTTGTCATTGCCTACAATCGACTGTACCTTCGTTGCCAATAAACTTCGTAACCCTTAACCGGTATTTTAGTACCCCTAGCCCGTAACAATTGGTGTCAGAAGTGGGATGCCGGTCACGCCAAGGGAAGACGAAAGAGTTCGCACGCGACGACAAGCAGCGATGGATTTGGCGCGTCAAGAGGAAGAATTGCTTAGTGTCCCTGCACCCTTAGAAGATGCGACCGTCGTAACACCGACGAATGTGAGTGCGCCTAGTACCACCACTATCCCCGGAACCAGCGGATGCGATTTATCGGCATTGTTGGCTCACTTGACGGTCCAAATAAAAGGTATGGCAGAATCCCAGGCAAAATCTCAGGCAGAAATCCAGGCACAAATTGAAAGTGTAGCAAAATCCCAGGCAGAAACCCAGGCAAAAATAGACAAATCCCAGGCAGAAACCCAGGCAAAAATAGACAAATCCCAGGCAGAAACCCAGGCACAAATCATTAAAAGTGTAGCAGAATCCCAAGCAAAATCCCAGCAACTAGTATTAGGACTAAACGAAAAGTGGGAAAAAACCAAAGAAGAGGTCAACGAGCTTAAAATAAAAACAGAACAACAAGATGCGCGTATGGACCAGCAAGATATGCGCATAGACCAGCAAGATGCTCGTATAAACAATCATGATGCGCGTTTCGAGAAACTGAACAATACCATCATGGAGTTTGGGAAAGAAATAGAAAGAGTACAAAAAGGAGGTATTAAAGGTGTGATGCCTGTACCCAGTGCTTTGCCGACGTTCCAAGTACCTCATTTTGACGGAACAACGTCATGGGTGGCCTTCCGTCTACAGTTTGAGAAGGTCGCCAAAGGCAACAATTGGGACGACGATCAAGCACTAACGGCCCTTATGCTTGCTTTGCGTGGTGATGCCGTACGAATTCTCGAGAATATTTCCGGCGATTGCAATACCCTAGCCTGTCTGTTAGAAGCGTTGGAGACTAGATATGGAGAGAAACAGCTCGAACATGTCTACAGGGCCCAACTCCGCGACCGCACACAGAAGAGCAGTGAGGGTCTGCAACAGTGGGCAACGGAAATAGAACGTTTGGTTCGCAAGGCGTATGCATCAACACCGGGACTGATTGACGCTACTACTCTGCGATTCTTTACTGATGGGATTCGAGATGCAGAAGTCAGAGCTGCAGTACGTCTGGGTCACCATCAGACCTTGAAGGCAGCCTTGACACATGCTCTGGAGGTGGAAGCTGTACGTCAAGATGGCCGACAACACGACCGTGTTCGAAAAGTGACCGCACAAATAAAAGCCCGACGAGGACCAACTTGTTATGAGTGCCGCGAAAAGGGGCACATTCGAATTGATTGTCCCAGGAAGGCTAAGGGAAGAAGTGCTTCTTGGGCATGTAAAGACGCAGAGGTGTTGCTGTGGCGCAAGCGCGACGCCAAGGTCGAGCCCGAGCGCCCGAGCGAGCGCGTCGATTGGCGCGAGCGGAGCGATCGGAGTGGGCGCCGCGAGCGACCCGCTGAACGAGAGCGGGTACGTGTCAAGGACCGGAAACGCGAACGTTCCGGCAAGCGAGAACAAGAGCGCGAGCGGTCGCGCGGAAAGTCGTGGAGTGCGGCGGAAGCAAGGCGGGACAAGGAAGTCGAGGACGAGGCGCGTAAGAAGAAGCGCCTCGAGAAAAAGGCAAAACAAAAGGTCCGCCGCCGCCAGATTACTTCAGGTAGTAAGGACCGAGGTGAAGAACGCAAACAGGAAAAGACAGAGAACGTGAGGATTATCCAGGTGAACGCGTTGGACGAGGACTGGAATAATCAATCATTGGAAAATGCACAGAAGGAAGATAGCGTCTTGAGGACAGTAATTGAATGGAAGCAGCGTGGCCAGAGGCCCGCCTGGAGTGAAATATCAGCGCTTAGCCCAACAGCAAAAAGTTACTGGGCTCAATGGGACAGCCTGATAATTGATAATGGAGTTCTGAAGAGAAAATGGGAATCACCTAGTGGACAGGAGGTCGCCTTACAGATAGTTGTCCCCTGTGATAAGGTCGCGTCGGTGCTAAGACAGGTGCACGACGGAGTATCCGGAGGACATCTAGGAGTAAAGAAAACTCTGGAGAAGGTAAGAAAAAGATTCTATTGGGTGCATTGCCGCGAAGACGTAGAGGACTGGTGTAGGAAATGTGTAGCCTGCTCCTCAGTAAAAGGACCGCAAACGAGAGCCAGATGTCGACTGAAAGTGTATAATGTTGGTGCGCCATGGGAAAGAGTTGCTGTCGATATAGCTGGGCCATTCCCTGTTACTGAAGAAGGCAATAGGTATATCATCGTCATGCAAGACTATTTCAGCAAATGGCCAGAAGCTTTTGCAGTACCTAACCAAGAAGCTCATACAGTCGCCAAAAAGCTAGTTCACGAGGTGTTCTGTCGATTCGGCATTCCTTTGGAGTTACACTCTGATCAGGGTAGAAATTTCGAGTCTTCACTGTTCCGAGAGGTTTGCCAACTACTCGGGATCCATAAGACTCGTACAACACCATATCACCCTCAGTCAGATGGAATGGTCGAAAGATTCAACCAGACTCTAGAGAATCATTTGGCCAAAGTAGTGGAAGAACACCAGAGGGATTGGGACCAATACATTCCACTCTTCTTAATGTCATACCGCTCTGCAACACATGATAGCACAAATTGTACTCCGGCGAAAGTCAACTTCGGCCGAGAAATTAGACTACCTATAGATGCACTAACCGGAACACCCCCCGATACCCCTATCCTTGCCGTCGACTATGTGGCTGACCTACGACGTAAACTAGATGGAATACATGAGCTAGTGAGAGAGTATGGTCTGAAAACCAGCGAGAGAATGAAGATCCGATACGACCGCAAAGCTAACGTGCCCGGATTTGAAGAGGGAACTTTGGTATGGTTACATAATCCCATTAGGAGAAAAGGAAAGAGTCCGAAGTTCCAAGCCAAATGGGAGGGTCCGTACACGATAGTAACCAGGATAAACGATGTCACCTACCGCATAAAGAAAGGACCTAGAGGGAAGCTGAAGATCGTACACGTAGACCGCCTAGCTCGCTATCACGGATCAAATCATGCTCGGGACGAGCACGACTAAGAAGGGGGCAATGTTACGAATGCACCTTATGTCGAGGGCATAAGGTTCAATATCGCGTGACATGCAGTGCATAACTTTTAAGCTTTATAACTCGAGACCTAGACATTGTCTAGGTGTAATATAAAAACGCATTCCTAGACTTAAGGTGGCCTATCGAATGGTACAGGTTTTATCAATTTTGTCAACAAAGTGACGACATCGAAATTTCTAGAAACCCGTTTCCGGGAATTACCGTAGGTACCTACTGAATGTACTCGAAGTTATGCGCTATTATTATTATGTCTAGACGATTCTGGAATGTTCGATCAGCTGGCCTATATATAGCGCCGTGACGCCGACGCCGAGTCAGTCTGCACTTGACTACCGAGGCGAAAACAGCGATACTTAAGAAGCGATCTTTGAGAATACCTACTGCGACAACTGTAACGAGAACATTGAGTACTACGTGAAGAAACATCTGTAGTGTTATTGTGTGTTTACAACACGGACTTCGTGGACGTAAGTGAAGACTTCGGTGCAACGTCAGCAACATTCTACTTGTCATTGCCTACAATCGACTGTACCTTCGTTGCCAATAAACTTCGTAACCCTTAACCGGTATTTTAGTACCCCTAGCCCGTAACAATATATAACATAATAATTCAGGTATCCTATTGCTTGCGGTGGTACTCCAAAAACGGTTTCTATTCTTCACATAACAAAGATGAACCTTCCATTTGTGCACATCGTACTTGCCTGGCCAGCTTTGCAGTACTTGCACCTATGATATCCAGTTATTTGTGGCCAATGATCATATTTTTCTTCCCTTTCTACGGTACAACAATTTCGTCGATACTAAAAGCATTCTCTTTTGCTACGAATAAACACTGTGTTGGAATACGATCAATTACAGGACGTAGTTTCTAATACCTATCTGATGTATCGGCTTCAGAATTGTTGGTAAAATGTAAAAATCGCCTGATTTTATCAAATCTCTTTAGGAGCATTATGTATGCTAATGCTTTGCATAACGAAAATACTTTTACCAGTAATATTTGTAGGATGGTATAACTACATTACCCATGATGACATTTATTGCCAAAAAATCTAGTATTTCTTCCCTTGAAACTATTCTGGATCTTCCTGTTCTATGTACGCTGTATAAATTTGTGTGACTGGTGATAATATTTACTAAGCCTTCAGTGAAAAATCTATAAAAATAATCTAATCATGACCAATCGGAACGCACATTTTCCAAAAATGTAGTTATTGCTATTTCAGCCTTGTGTTGAAATTGTGCTTTTTGCTAACGAAAAGATACGTTTAGTCTTCTGTTACATTGTCTTTTTATTTTTCGTGCAACGATGGCAGAAGCTTTGGGTTTCATTTTTTGAGCGCGCGACAAAGTTGTGCCGACAGGCGTGGATGGAAGTGGTTGGTTAGAAGGCAAAGATGAAATTTAAGGTAGAACGCCATAATTACTTTCTGATATATTAGGAAATACCTAAGTAAGAATAGGTATAAGAGGCACTTCGGTTGTATCAGCATAAATATCATCTGCACGCATTCCTATTTCATTATCAGTTTGTGGGAGGTTTAACACTTGAGACTGGAATTTATCGATGGTGCTGGAAAACTTTCTGCAAATCCAAAGATTCTACTACATCACCGCTACTAGCTCCGTTTTGTGTCAGAGTCTGCATCCTTCATCAGGCACCAAGGCTTAAATGCGCCTAGCTCATAGCAGTCTAAAGCCAAGGCAAAAGAAACATGCAAAAAACCATCACCATAGCAAAACCAAACCATATTGTAATATAGCTAGGTAGATAATGTGTGTAACGTTATTTGTCCATTACCTTTATTAGGTAGTCATGCAGTAATAATAATATTATTTAGTATTTATTGTGGGAATCAAACCCACAACTTTGTGTCACTTTCTACAACCACTATTTCAACGAGGCAGTCAAATTTTATTACAATTTATTTTATTTAATTTACATGGTTTAGTATACGGTATGTTATAAAAACCCTGTCCGACCCGTGAAGGTGTTGTTAGGTATCCATAACTGATTCTACTAATGGATACAAAACCGGGCTAAACATAAAAAAAATCCCATTAAAAAAATAAATATTATTTCGCAAAAAGAGATAACTTAATAAATATGCGTAAGCACCCTTCCGCGGGCGGCGGGCGGCAGGGCACGCGGCACGTGGTTGCATCGCTATTCGCTCATAATAATACCAGTGTTGTCACTTTTTTAAAAATTACCAAATTTCGGGGAAGTTGGAATTAATTCGCGGGAAAAAAAGATTATTTCAAAATTCATTTGTATTGGTACTATGATGATTACGTAAAATTTTATATTATATTTGGTCATGTGTTTACCTAACCTTTATTATCCTTATGGGTCGGACAGAGTTTTCTTAACATACTGTATAAGACAACACACATGCAATTAAAATTTTATACTATAAATATAACGGAAGGTAAATTACTGCAACTCTGGTGATGTCTAGTATAATTCTCACAGCAACAACAGCAAATATATCAAAATGTGTAGGAACAAACATTCAGGCATACGTATTAGTTAATAAACATACACATATAAAAGTCGTGGTGGCCTAGTGGTTAAAACACCAGTCTCTCAAGTATGAGTGCGCGGGTTCGATTCCAGGTCAGGCAAGTACCAATACAACTTTTCTAAAGTAATATGTACTATGCCCAGCAGTGGGACGATAAAAAGGTTGATGATGATACACATTTAGGGGTATAAACAAAAATAAAATAAAACTTACCTTAGATAAAACTGAGAGTCGCATCTAGACAGTTACTTTTCACAGCTAATTTAAAACTATGACAGATAACCCACTATTTTTATTTTTGACGAGAAATGTCATGTGTTTAATAAAGGTGAAAAATTATTTTATAGTGATCGTATATTTTTATAAAGTTGTATGTATGATATACTATACAAAATGAAGATAAAGGACAAAGGAAAAAAAAAATTCGGCAAATTTTTGCTAAGTCCAAAACATTTTTTTTCCTTCCTTAAAAATATATATAAATGGTACTTGTAATTTTTTTTTTTTAGTAAACCAAAACAAATTCTTTTTTTTTTTTCATTCTATAAGTTCATAAGTCTCAGGTATTCATTACCTAAAATTTGGTCAGCTAAATTTTTAAACAATAATAATATATATAAGTTTCCAATGTTTCAATGGGAATTATACCAAAAACGCTAAATGCTAAATAGTAACTTTAAATAAAAGAATAAACCGGTTCCCAATTTGCATAAATCATTTTTATAAATAAATATTTGTTTTCCCTTTTTTAAATAAAAAATCCCTCCAATGCGGTATCGAAAACAACATAATAAAAGTAATTACATAATATGTTTCACTTTAGGGCATGAGTTTAGATACCACGTAATTTTATATTAGGTACTTTTTAGACAGAATACTATGAATTATACGTTTGTTGCGAGACTACTGCGCGTGCAGATGAGAATACTTTTTAGACATGTTATGGCATTATAGGTACGTTTGTTGCGAGACGTCCGCGCTCGAAGCAAGAGAGTAGGAAATGTGCACGTAAATATGTTGCGGGGTGCGCGGGGGTTTCTGCCTAGCCCCGCCCAGATGCGCAAGGTCATCGTCGTAACTAATCGCCTTAAAGGAAGCGATCGCTGTTCTCAAAATTTAACTTTACTTCTGAGTTTCAGCCTCTTCAATTATTCCACCGGTTAGGTTGCTATTTTGTGCCCATTTTGCATCCACGTAAATATTGATAACCGAGTCAATTCCTTACAGGTACCGTACAGCACGTAATGCATTCAGTAATTTCTAACACTATGGATGCAGCACCACATTTGATCACACATCAAGTTTTACTAAGAGACAGTCACATAACAGACGGGAAATTAAGTATTAGAAACTCGTTCTAAAATTTTAAATTACTTTAACTATACTCGAACTGGGGTAAATAGGAATGAATACGTCCCCTGCGTCCTTATAAACCCAGTTTGTACGTTCATGTTAGTAATTAAAAAATATTTGAACGCTACGTTCGGTTTGCTGCAAGAAGCGCTCATTATTTGTAATCCGCTCGATAAAAATATTACAAATAATAATAACAATACTCATATAACAGTCAAAAATTAGGAGAAACCGTATGGTAGATCCACGGATGGTATCCCAAAATATTGGCTCTTCAAAACCTCTGGAACAGTCAAAGCGCACCGCGATTTTCCAGTTACATCACCCTGCGATAATATCCGAACACGGCCTTTAATGCAATCAGCTAAAATATAAACATGTCACTCTTGGATAGGGCTGGCACTTTTGCAGGGCTTAGGTAGATGTTCCTGAAAGAGTGTGAAGATAATGGCTAACTGCTACACTGTCGAATTGTAGAGTTCCTAAGTTTTGAGTTACGCTGCACGATTCTTGATACATGCATACACTGTCTGGACACGTCCTTTCAATCTGTGAGGTTCTTGTCCCAAAAGACCATTTCAGACATCGATCTACATGATTTTCATATTATTTGACCAAAATTGTGTCTGGACCTTATAAGAGATTGTGAACTCTGAGTTTGTTTTGACCGTTTTTCTAAATCTAGTCAGAGAATAGGAAATATCGACCTCGTTCGTAACAATCGGTCCAGGCGTCTTAGAGTAATCCGCGAACATACATAAAAAAAGAAAAGATTATGACGAATTGAGAACCTCCTCCTTTTTTGAAGTTGGTTAAAAATGAATGAGATAGAAAACAAAAACTTATATGTAGATTATAAAATAAATACATCGTGGACTTTTCAAAGACCACTTCATGTGTCCAATGACCTCTAAATATTAGTAAAATGAAATCGACTTTTGATTAATTAAAATAAGAGAATATTATGAGTTATTGTTTTTGAATAAATAAGTAATAAATATTTATTATTATCATTTTTCAATTTTTGTGTAGGTACATCAATACTACATTACAATAGGTAGGTACAATAGGTTTATACCTGTCCCGTATACTAGGCTAGGCCTGTATATTAGGGGGCAGTGACTATATAATGGCTATATAATGCAAATTTGGCAAATGTGCCAGTCGACAAGCAATTTCTTGAATTTTGACCTTGTGACTATAAAAATATAAACTTTAAAATATGAGAGTGAGACGGTGAAGAGTGAAATTGTATGGAATAGGAGTGAGTGTTTGATGATTATGTTTATAAAGTGTTCGTAGCCTAGTGAATTATGTTGGAGAAAACGCTTGATGTAATTTGAAACACCCTATATGCGAGGGGCACGTGGAATGGAGCGGCGCCATATTTACCAGAGTTCATTCACCCAAGCTCGAAAAAACAAAATATTTTTAACATTGTTTCAAAAATATTTCTTTTAAATTATTTATTGAATAATGTTTCTTATATAGTAATGTTGAGTCATCGGATATATGAAGTAGGTTGCCTTTGTAAGAAGACAAATACACATATGTACACAGTGCACACACATATTATACTAATTTACCCTTTTCTTCTACTGTACTGGTGAGTTTTGGCGGCAAAGCCAAGATGAGTGCCACGCTCATTTTTCATTGGAGTTTTAAATTATTTATAGTATCGTTTACTAAATAAAAACACGTGATTTATGTAGTAAAAAAGTGCATTCAGTGAATAAATTCATAAAGAGTAGTGAAATATTGTAGCATAGTGGCCACATCATGTCTTTACCCCAAACCCCTCCTAGTCGATCTCACGCGGGAAACGAAAGGAGATAGGTTAAGTTAAGCTAGGATAAGTGACACTAAAGTGCTAAGTGAAGTGCAAATAAGACATGGCTTAAAGGTCTTAGAAACCAGGCCATAAAATCCAAAAAAAAATCTACTGTACAGGCCATAACTTCTATTAAAATAAAAAATTCTATGAAAGAAGACAAAAAGTTGTGCCTTATTTATTTAAGTAAACATAACCACATAACTTTATATCTTGTTATTCCAGAGGATTGAGCAGAGGTATATTTATTATACAAGTACACACACATTTCATCAGTTATATTTCTGTTCCGTGTTATAGAGGGCGAGACTATTGTCATCATCTGGGTACAAGTCCAGATTCCAGACTGCTACTGAAAAAAACACAGATAAAAAAATCCGATATTAAAAGAGATCAAAGTAAAATAGAACAGTAGTGAAGTGTTATTACAAGTAGCAATGAAACTCATAGTATTAGTAACAATAAAATGAACTTACAACTATGCTAGTTATCATCACCTCGGCGTTAATCCCAGCCGCATCCGAAGCTTTTTCAGCTTTGGAGTCCGCTTTACCAGTCTTACTGCCGATTTTTGGCTAAACTTCCATACTTTCCGTGAAGCGACTGCCGTCTGACCTCTACAACCCGAAGGCGATATTGAAGAATTGCAGTTAGACATTGTGTTGGTCTTTTGAGGCCTCCAACAACCGGTAACGACTGCCATTAGATGTTCGTATGGCAACCGGGACCAACGGCTTAACGTGCTTTCCGAGGCACGACCAGATCAGTGCAAATATTTATATTCATGGATACAAATATCTGCACAGCGCGGAGATCGAACCCGCGCCTCCTTGCGCAGCGGCCGCGTTCGCTACCGCTACTCCACGAAGGCTGTCGACATGCTAGGAGCATAAAACAATACTCCCGCAATCCAGCCGAGATACTGGAGCAGCGATTCAAAATACAGCAGTCCAGCCTGTCTGCAATTACTCCCCAGATTCTGTTGCCACTGGCACTGGAAATTTTGGCCCCTTTTTCCTTGTTTTTAAACTAAACTAAACTAAATTAAAAGTCAGTGTACTTTTCTTCTTTCTATTTATTTATTTAGGACAACCAACAAATCTTACACTAGTTACATTTACAATGATATAAAATCCTATGTTGAGTACAGACTTAATTATAGGGTGTT
Organism: Sesamia inferens; assembly: GCA_037179545.1. Taxonomy (NCBI): domain Eukaryota; kingdom Metazoa; phylum Arthropoda; class Insecta; order Lepidoptera; family Noctuidae; genus Sesamia; species Sesamia inferens. Next base: position 2,769,902 of record CM073939.1, on the reverse strand, counting down.
TAATTTTGAAAAGGACGGAAAATAAAATATTAGTTCATTCATGTCAAATTAAGATTCTCAATTGACAATTTCGACACGATTAAATTATAAATAAATAAAATAAAAAGCCTTTTATTTCCTGCCAAATTTTAGAAATAAATTTTTAAATTAGGTACTAATTTAAACAAACCGAGTTTCTATGTATTTATCTTAAGTATATTCTATATATTTTATTTTGTTTTTTAAATTGTATTACATGTATAATTAAAAACGAAGTAAAATTTACTTTACAGTTGGAAGGGGAGAGGGCGCGACCGTGCAACTGTCAACATCGATAAAAATATAGCGACTAAAAATACGTCAACTTCCATCAGGCGCCGACTATTTGACAAGACTAAATTGATATTTACCTTTTATTCTTTTCTTAAAGAAATAAAAAGAAAATTATGCATCGAAAACTGAAATTAGGTTTAGTTTGTGCGCAATAGGGTAGTTGACTAAAACAACTAATTAGTCCGTCAGTTAGATCTCCAAAAAATACTAGACACGTATTTTTTCTTTTTTCATATAAACAAAAAATGAAGACGACATAGTGCGTTGAAAACTCGTGTGACGTCACTGCACGCTACACTTTTTAGCGAGCAGTGACGTCAACAGCCACCACTCCTGATCTTTGATGCCATTTATATTTGTCAATTTTTATTGATTTTGTAAAACAAAATATACGTATCCAATATTTTTCTATAATCCAAATGACGGACTAAATAGAATCATTTTTCTTTTTACCCAGGAAACAGACCTATTGGGGAGTTAATATTCGAGATAACAACCTTAGACAAAATCAAAGAATCCCTAAGCAGGCACCTGGCACACCATCTCAACTAGTCTAGCAGCCCTACAGTCTTCCGCCTCCCCGGGACATACCGATCTTCACCGAATGGGACGGTGCGTACGTTTGCGGGACATAGCCCATTGAAGATAGCTATCGACCGCCCGTTGAATAGGCTGCGTAGTCGCCGAGACGAGAGAGCTTTGACTTCGATGATTTTGTTGCAAAATCAAGTCATTTATTCAAATTAGGCTGAGCATTAGGAGGTCGTGGTGGCATAGTTGTTAAAACATCAGCCTCACAAGTATGAGTGTGCGGGTTTGATTCCAGATCATCATCATCATCAACAACCTTTTTATCGTCCCACTGCTGGGCAGAGGTCTCTTCTCATACAGAGAAGGATTAAGCGTAATCACCACGCTTGCTCAATGCGGTTTGGCGATTTCAGACTTATAAAGTCCAGGTTTCCTCAAGATGTTTTCCTTCACCTTCAGTCATTGGTGTCCAAGATATACTTAGAAAGTACAGATAACTTTAGAAAAATTACATTGGTACTTGCCTGACCCGGAATCGAAGCCGTGCACTCATACTTGAGTGGCTGGTTTTTTAACCATTAGGCCACCACGACTTTTTTCAAAATTCCAGATCAGGCAAGTACAAATATAACTTTTCTAAGTTATATGTACTTTTTAGAAAGTACACAAAGGACACCAATGAAAAGACACCAATGACTGATTACAAGGTTAAGGAAAACCTCTTGAGGAAACCTGGACTTTTAACTCTGAAATCGCCAACCCGCATTGAGCAAGCTTGGTTCAATGCTTCCGCTCAAATGCTAAACGCTCAATGCTTCTCTGTATGAGAGGATACCTGTACCTAGCAGTGGGGCGATAAAAAGATTAATGCTGATGATGAGGCTGAGAATCATGACTTATCGAACGGCAAAATAACAAAAGACAATCCTACAAAACGGCCACATTAATTAGTATTACTTCTACATATAATAGGTTGTCTAAAGGTCGGTTTTTGAAATACTTCAAGCGAGTCCAATGTCCATACAAATACACAAGCTTTCGGGTTTCGATTCAGAATTGAGCTATGAAATGGAAAACTGTTAAAATATTTTGATCTAAATTAGCAGTAGTTAGTTTATGACAATATAAAGCGATTATTTTTGGTTCATTTTGTAGATATATACACATTAATAGGTCTAGTTCAGATGTATAATGACTCCCACAAAATAGCCTCATATTTTTACTGAACGTGTTTATTGTATGTTGATATGAAACTTAGCAACGTCGTACTGTCACCCATCTTGCATTGCCCTATACATAGGTCCTTAAGTATATGAAGGTATGTTTTGGATTTTTGATGGTCAGCCGCATGAATAAAGATTTTTGTTAAAACTTTACAAATAATAGGTGCCTGAAGATTGGCGATGCCTCTGAAAAGCCAACAAAGAGATGACAACATGACCACAGTGCCTACCGGGAGATTTGGTTTGAGATAGCGCGGAAAAAGGGTTATTGGAAAGACCTGGGTTCTATGCCCAGTAGTGGAAGTAGCCAAAAATTTTTATGTTGAATTTATGAAACAGTAACAAAAATATATTTTAAGTTTCAGAAAACGAGCTGAACAGACTAGCTGACTCAGATAGATGAATTTATATATTGCAATTCCTCATCATTTTCTGCCGCCGTCGAGGAAAATACGACAATATCGTCCATAAAGCAGGGGTTTGATAACCACACATCACTTTGTTCAACGCAGCATCTCTCCCCATTAGCCGAAAGCTTTTAAAACACTCGTTCAAAATCGCTGTTAAATGCAGGTTTCTTTGTTTGATGCCTTTTACGACACAGAATGATATTCCAGTTCTTTGTTAATTTAATTAAGTGACAGCACTTAATTAAATTAATCATAAATCATAATCATATATTAACACAGGTTAATATATGTTACGATGTAAATTGTTGAAAAATAATACAGCTTTTTATCCTAAACCTGCGTGACTAACAAAACTATCTAAATGTTGAGTGACTACTGAATGGTTACCAAGACGTGATGCACCACATAGTTTCGCACTGCTATACACAGCAACTTTATATAAGTATGGTAAGGAATTTCACATGAGCCTGTGGAATACTGGAGTTAGCTCTTCTCTATTGTGATTCGAAGATTCTCTTGCGTACTTACTGTTTGTACAAATGCGTCAGCTAGAAATGAAAATGTACTCAAATCTTTTGAGATAGCCTTTGTTTGTGTATAGACTTATGTTTTTATGGCTCGGTGGTTCATATAGTCATGTTTTAATATTTGTAGGTAGAAGTGGAATAATATGCTGAGCAACTTTTGGGTTATTATGAACAATTGCTCCCACGTATTTCGATCCAGAACATAATATTAAAGAAAAATATTGAAAATATTTTTCTTTAAATTAGGGGGAAAATAATTATAGAATACATGTTTAATTATCCATGTAATGACTTCAAAATAATAAGAAAATGTGACAGATGCACTCACTATCCAGATACCTCAACACATAAAACTTAAACACAATACAATGGCCGATGGACTTTGTTACCAAACTAAACTAAATAGTTTAGTATATATCTTCTTCTTTCTATTTTATAAAGAAAAGGACAGAAGACAAATGCTACTTTCCTGTGTACAAATGTTAGGCCTGTCAAATTAGTCAGCACCTGGAGTAAATTGCCGTTTTTTTTTTAATTTTACTGTTTTTAATCACGTCCATGCTGTCTATAGTTTATTAATAAAATTGTAAGGAAAAGATGCAGACTTAGTAATAAATAATAATCTTCATCTTCTTTGATAATTTCGACAAAATAAATAATACGGGTCTTACGTTTTTTTATTATCTATAAGACGGACTAATTATTTTTTAGAATTTTATACCTTGGATACATCCCTAAAGCACAATATAACAAGAAATATCTACACGAATCTATATGAATCTTTATCGATCATGTCACCCTGTTGAGTAATTCTATATTTTTGTCAAATAAACATCGAAATTATTTCCCATTTGTATTGAATTTTTGAGCAGTTTTTTTATAATTATAAACTAGTACTTGACCGCAATCCCACCTGATGGTAAGCACTGATGCAATTGCTAGTTTATTAAGAGCCTTTTCACTCTAGCTTTGAAGACACTTCAACTGTAGTCAGACGGAAACATTGCCACTGGCAAATTGTTCCAGTCCCTCGATGTACGCGGTATAAAAGATGAGTAGTAGTGTTAAAAACGTAAGGGTGGAAACTCACCGTACGACGGGCCGTCCGATGATGGAATTCCCTCGCACACTCTCCAATAAGCATCCTATAGAACGCCAACAGGAGCACCAACAGCAGTTCCATTGGTTCTTTCACGTTGCCCTTTCTGATCAGGAAGGGCGACATGCTTTCCCACATTAGCACCATATTAGTTATTATAGGAGAATTAAATAAAGTCTCTCGCCTCAGAACTAAAGGTTCCCATAAAAACGTACCGCGAAGGTGTTGGGAGATAACCATCAATCCCCATAGCGTTGGCGATAGCAATTAATAACACCATAGTGAGAGTCTAGCGAAATGTGGAGATACCATGATGGAGGAAAAATCTGAGACAAAATGACACAGTTGCAGGAAATGCGGGAGGAACGAAATCAAACCAAATATTTTTTTCTTTTGCATAACACTCATTAACAATATAGTAGAAGTATAAATAATACATTGTATTATAATATAAGTGTTTTTAAAGCTAGAGTTAATATGTTCATAATAAACTAGTGCACTTTACCAGGCCGGATCGCGATTAAGCACTAGTTTATAACATTTCAAAAAAACTTACTTAGGTGTGCAATTTAATTTAGGCTCTAATTTATAATAACTTTATATATCCAGAATACATTTTAAATCATCTAAAAAAAATCAAATTAAAAATGTCACATGATTATGTCACATGAGTCAAACATTTTCATGAGATATTTACAAAATAAGTTATCAAGATAGTCGGTAAATCCCATTAGATTTATAGAAACTCGGTCCAATGGTGTAATCGAGTAATACAGCATCAGTAACGATTTCATTTTGGTAGTTCAACCATATTCATTGCCTTATTTATGTTGTTGAGCAATCAAATGTTTCAAACACATGAAGCAATGGATCCGCAATACGCTTCAAAATAGTTCACACAATCAAAACATTGCACTAACTAACTTCAGCACCCTGATTGCCTAACACACTATTGCTATTAATTGGAATCATTTTGAAGCATATTGGTAATCCATTGATCCATATGTTTGAAAAATGTGCAGCCTAACAACGTAAATAACGCAATGAATAACATAAAACTGTCAAATTGAAACCCATTGCTACTGATAGTGGAACTGCACATTCTGATTGAAAGTCTGTTGTTCAATTATGATACTACGATTATCGTACATTTTACAGCTGGTATACAAATTAAAACTTTGTCCTGCTAAATGCCAGAAGCATTGCCTTCCTACTGACCACACTGGTGTCGGCTAAAGCGTGAAACCTAATGAGCACTAGAATTAATAGTACATCTCATTCGAATTGAATCGCCTCGGAGCTGTTAATTCAAAATGTCTATGGGAGATCCTTGGATAAGAGTTAAAAGCTAATATTTGTCTGTTTGTTTGTAAAGGTTACAAGGTAGGGGTCAGATTATGTTCAGCATCGATGGAGCATGATCTGGATACACGTAGCCTATTGTATGTCTTTTCGCGGACGAAGTAGTAGACAACACCTAGTTAGTAATAAAATAAATAAATAACACCAAAAGAACAAGGATGTATTGTGAACAGACCTTCGAGGCCCGAAGGCGAGAACACTAAATGAAACACACCCAGGTTTCAATTAATCCCAAAGATCGTGCTCACAATTATTATTATTTTTCTTTTTGATATTGTCAACTCATAGTGACCTTGAGAGGTCATGACTGTCCTGAGGCTGCCTTAAATGTATTTAAAGCCCCCAGCCAGGGGCATTTTAAAACTAAGCAACAGCACGCTAAGAGCAACTCTTGTGGGATACGAACTTCGGCGTAAAGGAAGGCCGGTCGGTCTCTGGAGAGAACAGCAAGGGACGGCTGCATCGAAATTTTTATTGATTCGGTCTGATGACCGATGTGATGAGATCACAGTCGGGGATTTATATTTACTGGCGCGGGCTGACCTTCATCGATCCTATTGGCCTCTTGGAGGAGGGTTATGGGGTCATCAGGTTCAGTGAGAACATCGGCGAAGCTTGCTGGTTTTGAGGGGGGTGTATTTATCTGCCTCGACAACCAGAGGGTTGCGATGTTTGTCAGATTCAGAGATTTGGTAGAGTCAGAAGAGTGCGTAGGCCGTGCGTGAGCGGACCGTCATTATGTGCTGTCCGAAAGTGAGGTGTTGATCTAGGATAACACCTAGGTATTTGGCTTGCTGTTTCTACGGCTACCCTTTTTGGGCGCGGGCTACTCGGTGGCAAGCTTCCCGGACTTGGGCACTATACTTGTTTTAATTGACAGGCGATACAAGCGCGTCAATAAAGGAGACAACTCGGGTACACAAGCTTTTAGAGCAATCTTTGGTATACCATCTGCACGAGTGGCTTTATTTACGTCCAGACGACACAATACTTTCAGAACCTCCTTGTTCCAAATGCAAACCTCCAGTATTGAAGTGTCGCAGTGAGGCAAATTCGGTGGAGTAGTAGCTAGTATCAAGATGCAAAATGCGGGCAAAGAGACCTGCTGCCTTCTCTCGCGCTGTATGAGCCAGTGTTACATCAGGCTAAAAAAGCTGAGCCAGTTTGGGACGAAAGAAGAACACTTCGACCGATTTTGCAAGGGACCTGAAAGATCTGCTACCGGACGGCTGTGCAGAGTGCTTGTTGCCAATATGAGAAATACGGTTGAAGCGAGCCTTCTTAAGCGCATTTTTGTAGCACATGGCAGCACGGTTAAAGGCTCTCTTCTTTGAGCTTAGATCCGGAGCTCTGCGGTTACGAGCGTCAACCCAGGTCACAAATGCCGCCTGTTTACGCTGCCGCTGTTCAGCTTGAACACAGTCGGCGTTGAACCATAGGAGAACGGAGCCACCGACGGACACATCCCTTGACGCACTACATATAACGTCCGCACAGTTCGACGGATTGTCGGAAGCAGACCTGCTGCGAAGGATAAGAATCTCATCCCAATCTGCTGACTTGTATCGCCACATTCGCCATTCACCACGTGAGTCGTAATCTAGAGGGTGATCACTAGACAGTGATCTGTAGGCCTAGTATGAGTTTTCAATACGAAACTCGTTCGATCGTATCGAGCGCGTTTGGTGCTCTCATTGGTTGAGAGTTCTTACGACCTTGAAGCGGGCCAATCGCTGAGTCAAACGCGCTCGATATCGGCGAACGAGTTTCGTAATGAAAACTCATACTAGGCCTACTGAAGTTCCTAAAGGCGAGGAAACTGTTACAACACATATGTCCACTTCAGTGAACAGCAGAAGGACCAGTCAATTGGCGGTATGACCAACTACATTAGGCACCGTAGTTGCCTAGTTGCTTATTCTAAGCTACCAACTGGGAAAGGTCCATTGATAGCGCAAAGTTATGCGCTGCTCTCCCAGGGCGGTCGGTCTTCTGGTATAGGAGAAGCCAGTCTTGGTAGCATGGCAGGGCGCTGTTCCAAGAGCGATGAATTATGCGTCAGGGGGTGCAGACGGTGATGAAACATTATGGCTTTAAGGTTAAAATTTGCACATCACCTGGACCATGTTGAAGTATAAAATTAAGAACTATATATGGTTTGCTCGGTAACGAAACCATAGCGAGATCTATTTCGATCCCAACGCCATCTAGGGAAGCGTCAGGTAAACTTTTTCACTTTTTCATATTACACATATTGGCGCCGTTTTTGTTGTTCACAAATTAAATTAAATTTAAGTTCAGTGCATCTTTCTCTTTCTATTTCATTAAGAAAAGGACAGAAGATAAAATGTTCATTAAGATCTGTCAAATTAGTCCGCTCTTGACGTAATTTGACGTATTTTTGATCGCCATGTTTATAATCACGTATATACTGTCTATGGCGTGTCTTAATTTGACAGGATTAAACTAAAATGTTATCTTCTATCTTTTTCTTAATTAAATAGAAAGAAAAAGATGTATGTTACTCAAAATTAGTTTAGTTTGTGAACAAGAGACTCGGCGCCATTATCCCAACACATTTTTTGTTTTTCATAGATATTGAACTAGTGTTTGACCGCGATCCCGCAGTGATGCGATCGTTGATGGTAAAGCGCGCCAGTTTATCAAGAGCCTATTCACTCTACCCTTGAAGATACTCAGATTGTAGTCCGATAGAAACAACGCCGCTGACAAATTGTTCTAGTCCCTCGATGTACGCGGTATAAAAGAAGAGGTGAAACGCTTCGTTCGGATTGTTTCGCCTCTTCTTGTAGTGTCAAAAACGTAAGGGTACAACAACGTACCTATAAAGTAGGTACATTTTATGCTACAACTTCAAACATTTTTAATAACTTTTGCAATAGTGTTAGTCACTCTGAAATCAACTTACTCGTCATTGCAATAAAGTTGATATTCCTTTTACATGAAATAAAGTGGGGTATGTAGCACTCTACACTTTTTATAGATTTAGAATAGCAAAGTTTTCACTATAGAGCATCTGTTTCAGTGAGCCCTGAGTAATAACTACTAAGGTTTGTTTCCTCCTTTATGCGGGAAAACTATAAGTTCAATCCTTCGAGAGCTGGGTGTCACAATAAGACTCTCCTCTGTCTGCCTCCGAAGAATTTTGGAATATTTTGGAAATATTGCCAGAAAGGATGGAGACAACCTTGAACATCTGATGGTTACTGGGCAGGTGGATGGACGACGTTCTAGAGGTCGCAGTCCAATAAGGTGGACTGACCAAATTCGTTCATCTCTGGACACCGACCTGCATGATACTATACTCGCGGTCAGGGATCGTAACAGCGAACGGTTATATAATTCCACAGGGCGATCACTACCCTCAGTAATGAGGAGAAGGACTTGAGGAGGAGGAGGAGGATGAGTATATTATTTTCAAATATAATGATAATAGAATTACTTACATAAAAAAAAAAATACCACACTCTATGAATTATTCCAGTGTCGTTTGTGCATTTCCAAACATTTAAACTTACATACACAAATAGCCAGACCCGGAACAACTACTTGTAGGCCCTACAAATATTTATTACGGGAAGCGAACCCGCGACACGCAGCGCAGCAGTCGATCGCTCAGCCACTGCACCAACCGAGTATATTCGATATGTAAAGAAAACCCTGTCCGATCCGTGAAGGTATTGTTAGGCATCGATAACTGATTCTACTAAAGCCTACAAAGACGGGCCGAACTTAAAAAAATCCCCTTAAAAAATAAATATTATTTCGGACAACGAGGTAACTTAATACATGTGCGGTAGGTAATACATTCGCGGATGAAGGGGGCAGGGCACGTGGCACGCGGTCGCATCGCTTATAATATCATCGAAAATGGTGTTGTCACTTTTTAAAAATTACCAAGTTTTGGGGAAATTAGAATTCATTTGCGGAAAATTAGAATACTATGATGATTATGTGAAATTTCATATTTTATTTGGTCATGACCCTAACCTTTATTATCCTTATGGGTCGGACGGGGTTTTCTTTACATATTGCATATAGATATTACATGACAGTTCCTTTATTATAAAACAACAGTCATTCATTACAAAAACGACTGTTTTTTTCTAATTTTCACTGTCATATTTTATAAAAAAAAAATAAGAAAAAATTGCAGGAAAACACAGAATTCGATCTGAATTATTGCTCTCCCATTACCCTCCAATACTACAACGATCACAATTCACACACCTCAAATTTATTCTAGCCTTTCGAACGAACTATATTCCCAGGCAAAACCGCAGGCCACCGCTAGTCACCAGTCGCCAGCCCTGTAAATCACTACAGTTCCACCATAAAAGTAAGAGCAACAAGATTGGAGATGCCTCTCTGTATGGGCGATACAATTTGTGGTGTCGGCAGAGCGGCAGGTGGTGTATCAATATGGTGTTGAAGGTTTATAGAAATAGGTTAATGATGAGTTTTTATGGACTCATCATTTTTGTCTCTTATTTTTTGTTTAGGGTTAAGCAGCTAAGGTCATGAACCGTGATAGCTAGGTAGTTGAAATTTTCATAGAGGATCTATTTTTATTACTACTCGCGCAGTCGTTGCAGGAATTCAAGGGACTTGTAAAGGAACACTACTTGTCGTTTTGATCTTGTTAAACAAACACTTTCTGGCTAATTAATTTGCTTACCTGTTATGTTCAGTATCTATGTATGTACAATTTTGGATATGTATTTGTTTATCTATTTTAGCATATTGTATGCACCAACGACAGTCTCATTTGTGGTTCGGGAGAACCAATCTATCCATTCTTTAGTTGCCTAGAAGAGATCGCATTAGCGATAAGGCCGCCCATTGTATATTTTGTTATGATAAATGTATTTTGATCGATGTTTGTTTTTGGTGTACAATAAAGAATGTATAAATACATAAATAAAAAAAAAACAGAAAAATGTATTATATTTTTAGATGGTATGAGAGCGAGCTCACACCGACTTATACTTGGCCTGTTCGTCTATGTTGTTTCTTTTTATGAGGCAAGTTTTGATTATGAATATCAAGTAGCGGAAGACCATAGAAACTTTGGTTGGGTAGTACCTAGTATCTTTTTAGAGAAATGGTGTTAAATACCGAACACCGCGAAGGTACCCAGTACTTAAATGTTGACCTTTATGGGTATACAATTAGGGTTGACGTAATCAAAATAAAACAACTACTGTATACTGTTCTATAGATGCGCTTCTATTTCTTAAAATTCCAAAGGACCCAAACAAATCGTTGTCATACAACGCTTGCGACTTCTATTTCGACGTCAGCGCCATCTAGTTGCATTTTGTATAAACTTTTAAACTTGATGAACGACTTTGATCAAGCATGATCATTAACAAATGGCGTTTGTAAATATGGTAGCTAATAGACGACTAGGTATGGAAGAAAATGCCATGCTGTTCAAATTCAAAATTAATTGGAATAGGGCGCAGGAGAATGAGCATGATTCTTTGTATGTTATGTGGAGATTTTTTAATAAATTATAAACTAGTATTTAACTGCAATTCCGCCTGATAGTAAGTAGTGATGCGATCGTTGATGGTAGGCACTAGTTTATTAAGAGTCTATTCGGTTCCAAAAAACGGAGTGAATAGGAAGGAAGACGGCAGTTGAGCGAGGTGATGCGATGTTAAACACGACCAACGATGCTGTGCCAAAGGGAGCTTGATCTGAAGACCCTCCACGACCAAACTCCAGACACAACAACAATTGGGGCATCGTACCTAGCACACATCGCAACACTACTGCCCAGACCCGTCCTTCGTACGGCTTCACCAGATATCATGCAGGAACACGATGAATTGGCGGCAAGCCTTTGTCTGGTCGGTGGTAACTTCTGCCGGCAGCCGATGTTGTGGCCTATCACCGAGAACTTTAAACTTTTCTTTTACTAGAAACAAACAATTAAAATATTTTACTATTGAGAGCTCACTGTAAACTCACTTTTACCTACTATTCACGTGAGGTTTTTACAGAATGGATTGGCTGGATCTTTTCAATTATGACCATTCCACAGAACATTGGCATCACCAGTATAAATTACAACACATCATACAACCCACTTTGGGTACTTTTAAATACGTTTCCATGGAGATTAAAGCAGAAGGACAGGTGGGTATTCCCCCACCAACTGTCGCCATTATTGTGACAATCAATGCTCTGGGGATATGGATCGGTAATGACCTTAGCGTTATTTTAATCACTTACTCCTTTGCTCCACTAAATAATTTATGCTGGGGGCGGTGCAAGTGGTAAGAGATGGGCGATCTAATAAGCGTAAGCGAGTTGCGCTGCTATTATTTGACCAGCTGAAATGTTGATAAGGCTATGTTCTGCTCCAGGGTTCAAATTATAGTCATGACAAATTTCATTGGAATCGGTTCTGTCGTTTCAAAGATTAGCTGGATCGAACGGATAAACAGAAAGTAAGGCAACAATTTACAAAAGTGTTCATTTTCTAAGAGTATCACAAATACTTCAATAGGTATTTAATAAAAAGCTGTTATTTTGGCATTACAAACAAACACTTATTAGATTTTATTTATAATGTATTTTGTATAGTGTGTGTACCTATACTATTGTATATTCTATGTAAATGTTTCTAAGATATGGGCGACAGTAGGTCAAGCTACCCGAAGCTGTCAAATATTCCCAACCAACATTGACCCTTAATTCTTTAACAGTAAAGTTGAAAATCCAATAAAAAAATCTTATGGATTGTAGAAATTTGATGTGCTGTCGTCTGTACGACCGAGTGAAGAAGGCTAGTTCAGTTTACTTCAAGTTAAGCAAACATCATCTTTATTTCAATAACCCTTCAATGACGCACGGCACTGCGAGACCTTGCGTCTCAGCCTGCACCTGCGTCTGCGCATTTTTTCAACTTGTAGGCGCGTGGTCCGCATAAAACGCGTGAATGCATTTACTGTGATTTGGATTTTAGCGTGTTTTCTGTACAAACGGAGATGCATACATGCAATGATAAAACACGCATTCACGCGCTAGGTTGTATGATTTGAGGTGCGTGGTAGTATCATAATCGCCTTACAGGTTCTAACCGTATAAAACGCTTCAGCCTATACATTGCACCACATCGATAATGAGACTAGATCAGGTGGACAGTTAAATTACTAAATTGTAAGCGTCAGCATACCTACGTTGATTTATACTACACCCTTTCCTCACCCAACTTTCAACCTTACCTCAAGTTAATAAGTCCCAATTTCGAGTGACAATTTCATATGCAAGGGTAATTTAAAAGTGTAACCATCGCACTGATGTTGATATATTTCCCACTTTTCACTTTGATATTCGTGGTATTTGAAAATGGACGCAATTAATTGTCTGATAGGGTAATAAATAAATCATTAGATTTTTTATCGTGTATTTTTATGTGAGAAAATAATAGATTGACTTCATGGATTTGGTAAGGACCAGGCGCTGGTCGACAGCATTTTGTGTTTCACGCGCGCCTCAAAGAGATGTCAGCACATCGTGACGAGGTCCACGAAGATCGATGCCTGGGTCAGGGTTGCGGGTTGGTCAAAAGAGAAACCGTGGCCTTGGCGCACAGGCAAGTGAAGGAACACGGGTGGGTTCAATCAGTAAAAGTCTGACACGCCCTTCCATTTCGCCAAAAGCGGGAGAGGTCATTTGATGATATCCCATCCAGAACAAAAAAGGGGGGTCCGAACAGTGCGAAATATAGAATAATAATAATATCATAAGAGCGGCAACAGGCACATTTCACGACATGACTTTCAGTAGTGAAGTCCATGAAGGGAGAGATGGTCCAAGTCAAGTTACCTGAAACTGAAAAAAATCTCAATCAACCTTGAGCCTCATAATACATTAGCGATAAAACTAAAAATGAATTAAAGGAATTCGACAGATCCGTTACGTTATGTTATAATATTAGCATCAGACCCTAGCCCAGGCCATGCTTCTGAGCGAGAGTGAATGTCAGGCATCCCTTCTGCGAAGCAGTAACGGTTGCAAAGGAGGAGGCCAAGCGCGCGAGGCAGAGGCAATCACTACACCCTCACCTCTAGTCTCCGCAGGAGACGCCCTGGTCATTGAAAGATAACATTCAACTCCCGGCCATCGTAGGCTTTGGCTTGCTGGCGCTGAGCAGTATGTATTTATAGTATTAGTATTCCATGCGTGCCACAAACAGATGTCAGCTTATCGTAACGAGGTGCAGTAGGACCGATTCCTGTCAAAGCAGCGGTTGTTCAAAAGATATACCGTATTCCCTGGCGGACATGCAAATGGAAGGAGCACGGATGAAAAATAAACTATATTTTTCGAACGTCATACGTAAAAATAGGCAAGAAATAAATTACTCTCGTTGATAACAAAAATAGGCAAGAAATAAATTACTCTCGTTGATAACAAAAATAGGCAAGAAATGAATTACTCTCGTTGATAACAAAAATAGGCAAGAAATAAATTACTCTCGTTAATAACAAAAATAGGCAAGAAATAAATTACTCTCGTTGATAACAAAAATAGGCAAGAAATAAATTACTCTCGTTGATAACAACCTTATGTTGTTAACACCACTACGGTCCGGACGAAACGTTTCGCCTCCTCCTATATACCGCGTACATCGAGGGACTGGAACAGTTTGCCAGCGGCGGTGTTTCCGTCAGACTACAATTTGAGTGTCTTCAAGGCTAGAGTGAATAGGCTCTTAATAAACTAGTGCACTTTACCATCAACGACTGCGTTACTTCTTACCATCAGGCAGGATTGCGGTCAAGCGCTAGTTTATAATTTAATTATTAAAAAAATAAAAATATTTTGTATACTTGCAGGCGTATGGTTCAAAAAAACCAATACAAATTATATAGAGGCATTCCACTTAAAGCACTGATTTGAATAGTACTTCCACAAACGGCACTTTTGCACTTACGGATATTGTTACCAAATAGTCACAAAATAGGTTTAATGTTGTTAAATAATACAACGGAAATGTTACAACAGATGACAAGATAGTTTGAATTTTATGTAACACGATGCACCTCCTTTTCGTGGTCTAAAGAAAATATTAATGCTAATAGAAAAGAGAGGACCATTCGTCTGCCACCCAATTTTGAACACCCCAAAAAGGCTCGCGCATACATAAAAAGTGCCCTCAGGCCCAACCCTAATAAGCCAAAGAGATAGTTTCATATTAATACGACTTCCTAAAAAGTGCAACAACCCGATTTTAAAATTGATTAAGCTGAAACTGCAGACTTTTAACACAAGGATATAAAGTCCAAAATTCATTGGCTCGGGTATCGCACAAAACAGATTATTTAATTACCAGGATCATTTGCATGTTGCGTGAACCTTGCCGCATTGGAAGAAGGTAGAATTTGGCTTGGTTTCTGGTACGATTAAGGTGGTCAGCAGAAAGGCTTGGCAAGTGAAAGTGGGCTCATCTTCGACCGGAGATAACCTTTGGCCGTAACCTGTCGTTGTTATTTTAAAGTACACCTATTAGTATTTATGAAGATTGCATAGTTTTGTATGAATTGCAAAGAGTTTTATTTGTTTGCTGATAATCTAGTAAAATGTAAAAGTAAAGTATGTTGACAATTATCTCTGGTTAGGTAAGAGACATTCAATTTAGTGGGTTAGTGCTAATTGGGTTAGATAAAATGAATGTTTTCTATATGAGTATTTGTCTTTAATACAGTTAAATTCAACACACTGCGCTCCAAAATACAGATTACGGAGGTTGTTCAAAAAACCACTAAGCTGAAATGAAACTTGGCTGGCCACGTCTGATTTAGGTATGCTTAATACCTACTCTGTGGGCCGAAATTACTACCGCGTGAAGCACTGAAACAGCTAGAAGGAGTCGCGGCAGATCTCATAGAAAATGGAGGCGTCAGTACCACATACACCACGAGAATTTTCAGACGAAATTTAACTATAGTTAGATACTCGGAATTTTTAATTAACTACTTACTATTGTATGCATTAGGAGTTAGAAAATAAGTCTTTTATTTATTTATGTACACACAATTAAATGCATAACGATATGACAAAATTAAGATCTGAAGAAAAAGGTACAGAGGCCGGGTCTGAGCAGTTGTGTTGCGATGTGTGCAGGGTACGATGCGCCAAATGTTGTTGTGTCAGGAGTTTGGTCGTGGAAGGTCTCCAGATCAATCTTCCTCTGGCGCAGCATTGTTGGTCGTGTTGTTGGGTTTAACATTCCACACCTCTCTCAACTGCCGTCTTCCTTCCTATGCACTCCTTTTTTTTTTTTCGAGTGAATAAGCTCTTAATAAACTAGCGCGCTTTATCATCAACGATTGCATCACTGCTTACCATAAGGCAGCAATGCACAGCACAACAGACCTGCGAAAGGAGAAGTAAAACAGAAATGTAGAAGTGTGAGAAAAAGGAGGAAACAAAGTATAAATATGATAAGTATGCGGATATTGATCATTCGTGCGCGATGTTAACTCGAAATTGTTTTTGTTATCTCGCCCATTACACCAAACGCACGTACAGTAATAAATATTATATTTATCACAAATCATTCGCCTCGTTATGGCTAATGGCTGCCAAAACAGGGGTTAGTATTTAAAAACACTTTTTCTGACGCCGTCCTTGATTATGGTGTAACTGTTCTTCGTACGATTCTAAGCTCAGGTTTCATATCAACGATTTTATACGTTCGCAACTTTCAAAGTTGGGATTTAATAAATTCTGTTCGCGTATATAAACTATGTCAGTGGTATGCCATAACATCGGCTGCCGGTAGATTTTAGCACCCACCAGACAAAGTCTTGCCGCCAAGCGATTTGTCGTGTTTCGGCATGATGTCTGGTGAAGCCGTACGGAGGACGGGTCTGAGCACGATGTTGCGGGGTGCTGGGTACGATACTCCAAATGTTGTTGTGTCGGGAGTTTGGTCGTGGACGATCTCCAGATCAAACTACCTCTGCCGCAGCATCCCTTTTTTTTTCCGGTGTGGTAATCCTCATTGGATGCCCGCCGCCCTGGGGTGGGCGACGGGGTATGTCAGACTTTTACTGACTAAAACCACCCCGGTGTGTCTTCTATCACGAGCGCGCGTGGGGCCGCGGGAGTCTAAATTCTTCCACGGGCCCACACCCTCGTGCCTCGTGCCCGGTCTGTCCGGGCCTCGTCTCCTGCACGGGGTAGTGGGGTGTTAAGCTACCCCGTGCATCGCCTCAAAGGCGCGCGCCGACACTCGCGCGCGCCTCCGCCTCGGGGTCCATCAATAGGAGGGGGGCGGGGACTTCCCCATGTCCCTCGCCCCTGGACCCATTCATGGGGGGCGGAAGAGGGCGTTATCCGCCCTTCCTCGGCGCCCGATGCGTCTTCTGCGGCCCGGGAAGGGAGTTGATATCTCCCTCTCCCGTTCCGCAGCTTCCTTCTGCGACATCACGTCCTCGCAGAAGGACACCACCGCGTCCCACGACTCTGAGCTGCCGACCATCCTCCACACTACTGCCGGCAGCGTCAGGTCGCCTCCTACTTCATTTGTGAGGACACGGCGCTGCTCCTCCCAAGCTACACACTCGGAGAGCGTGTGCTGCGCCGTGTCCTCTCCGCATTGGACGCAGTGGTGGCACCGAGCGTCCGGCTCCCTGCCTAAGCGACGCAGGTACTTGCCGAAACAGCCGTGCCCCGACAGTACCTGCGTCACCCTGAACGACAGGGAGCCGTGCCTCCTCCCGAGCCAGTCGTCGAGTAATGGCCGGATCGCCTCGACGGTAGCGAGGCCGGCGGTAGGGCGCATAAGCCTCTGCCGCCAGTCCGCCACCAGGACCTGACGGAGCTCCTCTCGGCGCAGCTCGATCTGCCGCTGCACCGGACTGGAGCCCCGTGGCCGCTCTTCCTCGCGCCACCGGTACAATGACGTGCCGCAGCATCCCTGGTTTAACATTACATCAGCTCGCTCAACTTCCGTATTTCTTCTTATTCATTCAGATTTTTTAGTGAATCTGAATAAACTAGTGCGCTTCACCATCAACGACTTCATCACCGCTTACCATCAGGCAGGATTGCGGTCAAGCACTAGTTTAAAATTATAATATAAAAAAAATACATTTCATGTTGTATGGTATTGGTCTTTTTTTATTTATTTAAAAAAAAACCTTACTTTCTTAACCCTACACTAGGAAGATATCCTGTATCGTGACGCTTTTAACAAAAGTATAAAATCACATACACAAACAGCCAGACCCGCAACAACTACTTGTAGGTCATACAAATATTTGTTCCGTGCGGGAATCGAACCCGCGACACGCAGTGCAGCAGTTAATAGCTTAACTACTGCTTTAATTAGTATTATTATGTTATTTACTGGACTTCATATAAATTAATATAACTTAGACTTACCAGTAACTCCTTGTAATAATTTGTGGATTTATGACATATATTAATAAATAAATACTTAAAACTAAAAAACGGTATCCTCATGAATAAATTATTAAAATAACTATTATTTTATAATTATATAATATTAGCCAATCAAAACTCCTCGCGATGGTCAGGACACATTAGATTGGTTGGTCTGGCTACTCCGTTTGTTTTCCTAGTATAATTATATCACACTAATTTAATATTCATACTATTTAAAATAATACCTTCTTAGTTTGTTACCTGTTTACGATGCAAGATATTGTTATTTGAATATAGACTATGTAAAATACTTTACTCGTCTGCCTTCAAAAACAAGCCTGATGAGGTATCTTGTGGCCATCCTCGTTCCATTCTAAAACTTGAAAAAAGACGATGATCCCTGAGTTTGTTCCGGCTTTTCTTCTCAGAGGTAGTCAGTTAGGAAATGCTCCAGCTAGTTTAAAAAACCGGCCAAGTGCGTGTCGGACTCACGCACAAAGGGTTCCGTACCATTTATTTATGAAATTAAAGTATTTAGGATATTTGTATGAAAGTATGAAAGATTACGCGGTAATAAGCGGTTTACGATTTACGTGGTATTAAAATAAAACTACTTACTAGAAAAATTAAATATCGTTCAAAACAATTTTCGTTGGTAGTTTTTATAGTAATGTACATCATATGTTTTTTTTAGATTTTTCATTTTCTTATTTTAAAAGTTAGAGGAGGGGGGGGGGGGCAACTTTTTTCCACTTAGGAAGCGTCTGTCATGCAAACTATTCGGTTTAGAAAAATAATATTTTAGAAACCTCGATATCACTTTTAAAGACCTATTCATAGATACCCCACAAGTATGTGTTTGATGAAAAAAAAAAAATTTTGAGTTTCAGTTGTAAGTATGCCCCCAATAGGAAATATCATACCTACCATGAAGCCAGTACACGATTCTTACAAAAATTTGATCGGTTAAGCATAAATAATGATGTTCCCACAGCTGGATCTCAAGCCATCTCTCTGTGAGAGGGAGTGGGCTGCAATCCACTACACGAACCCAGTGCGAGTTGTAGATGTCACATGGCTTGTTCGCCATATCATAAAAAAGATGAACCATAACAGTAATTCTTTAGTAACCAACAAATTTTCACAAAAATACGTAACATTTCTTCACCAAAATTACAAAAGTACATGTTACAGGTACTTAAGATTCGGGTGTTGATAAAAAAGGCCGTATTATCTATCACTACAAGAAAGCGCACCCCGAAGCGAGCGACCAGAGCGGTTAATTAACAAAATTCTCTTTTGTCTGGGACACATAAAATTTTACGAGTATCAAGATCTGTGAGCCACTGTCCGAACCGCCCGTGCGAAACATAGATCTGGAGTGGCTGGAAAGGACTGAGTTTTTCTGGAATTAAGCGTAGTTGGTAGCCTTTCGCTAAAAATCATTTTAATATTTTTTGATTTTTTAAAAACTGTGCCTCACATAGGAATTTCTCCTGTATCGTGGGTGCGTTTACAAACTTATAAACTCACATACACAAACATCCAGACCCGAAACAACTACCTGTAGGCCATATAAATATTCGTAATCGTGTGGAAATCAAACCCGCGACACGCAGAATAGCAGTCGATTGCTCAGCCACTGCGCTAAATGTGTGTGTGATTAAGGTAGGGTTAGAAAGAAGGGGAATTACCATGTGAATGGTTAAAAATATCCAGCCATTTGTGCTTTGTTAACAAAACCCTGGTACAAGTCCAATTCAATTAAATTCAAATAGAAAGTTAACAAAAAGAATAAAAAAATGAACGATAAAAGACACACAGTTATCAAAGCGAATAGAGATAATAAAGATGATACTGATGAACATAAACGTGAATAATTTTTACTGTTACACCAAAAAACGACAAATAAGATTATTAAGTACTGATTACTTTTTTCAAGTTTTATACCATTCAATTGTTAATTAAACATTATAACAAAAACATTGGAAGCCTCGATACAAAACCGATTTTGTACCCCTTTCCAAGTGCAGTACGGTTCTATGAGTATCTCACAGTGGAGTGAGATGCCACTCCAACTAATTGAAACTTAGTGAAGTGACTGAATTGTCTGTGTCAAAACACTATTGACAATTCACTTACTTCACTGAGTTTCACTCACCTTACTTCATCTCACTTTTCACTGTTACGAATTTTTACAGAATCGATCAGCTGTTACAAAATTACTTTTCGTTTTCTGTCACATCCAGCATCTCTATCCTCCAAATATACGGACACAAAAAATTGGAGCAGGGTAAGTATGGAAAAGACTCATAAAATTTAATAGGATTTCCTTCAAAAAGCTCTTACGTGAGGCGAGTTGTTATGTGCCATCATATTTTTTGTAAAGACCATGTTAATGAACGATCGTGTAAAATGGCGCGGTTTCGGGAGCTGCGCTTGCGCCGTAAACCATTAAAAATTATGGTGTGAGTTTTTGTAATGCGTTATGTTACAGTGCAAATTATAAAGATCTTCGATTGTGGTTGAGGTTTGATGCCGCCGTTTGTAAAATCTAGAACAGCTTATATTCTTTCATAACATTTTTTTATTTGACAGATTATAATATTAACAGTGAACATGTTTATTAGTGGAGTTAATTATTTTAAGCCCAAAATATACAGCATACATTTTAAATATTTATTATGCTCCGCTCCTATTGGTCGCAGCGTGATGGTTTATAGTCTAAAGTCTTCCTTGATTAAAGGGCTACCCAACGCAAACAAGAATCGGACCAGTGGTTTTTGAGAATAGCGCGTTCACACAAACTCTTCAGTTTTATACATTACACTGGACGCTGACTTACTCGTATATAACAGGACTGAAGTTACAGTTATCTTCTGTACTTTTCTTAATGAAACAGAAAGAAGAAGATGCATTGAAATTGAATTTTGTCTAGTTTGTGAACAAGACGAATCGGCGATATTTCCGAAGTTCGGAGATCTGTCCGGAAGAATATATTGTACCCGGAATAGGGATGTATCCAAGGTATGAAAATCAAAAAAATAATTAGTCCGTCTTATAGATAATAAAAAAATTAAGTTCTGTATTGAGTTGCTGAGATATAGCGTATTAAAATTACGGGAGTGGGGACGTCTCTCATGCGACATTTCAAATCAATATATCATCTTCTTAAGTATTTGAATGAAAGAAAAAATAAAAAATACGTGTTCAATATTTTTTATAAATCTATCTGATGGACATTAAATTATTTTTTAGGATACAATCCAATTCCACTTGCGTTTTCTTTATATTTTTTTTTTTTGCTACAAAATACTAATCTTCGAACACTAACTTACTTCTAAATGTTTCTCAATGTACCTACTCCCATTTTTCCTTCTTTTTTTTTTAAGGCTGTTGCATTATTGCCAGTTATCTCTTCTCGATTTTTTAAAAGTCACAGAATGTAATCCAATAAAACCCAGCATCATTTTCAATAATTACCAAAAAGACATGTAATGATACACCATTATTCCATCACTAGTTTATCACCGACAAACCGCTACATAATATTATTAACGCAATCCGGAACATGGGACCCAATAAAACGGCGAACAAAAAAGGCATTGGGTACACAATTAGTACTTTCGAGCGCATACCAATAGCAACGCATCTTCAATGCGCCTGTGCCTTATATGGAGAATATGTTCCACAAGAGATTGGTCAGATTGGTAAAACTAACGATTTGGTCAGAATACTTTATTGATATTGTCCGGTTAATGTTTGCAGTACCCGGTAAGAGTGATTAAAGATAATTAGGTGACGACTTTTTTGGAGTTTAAACAGTATACTTTTTGAAATGTATTTTTGGAGCTTTTGCAGTATTTTGAAATTAACGAAGAATTAATTACGACATGCTGATTGTTAATATTGTTAATATTATTATTTCTACGGATGCGAAGACTATAGGTACATATGAAAAGTGTCCAAGGGACAACTAGGGACTTCTTCGTCCCTATCTAGGGGCTTCTTTCGAAGCTTTGAACGGTTTTTGACTAAAAAAATAGCCCAAGTGACCCGGTCCTCCTGGCCCCTGAGCCCTCTTATCCCAGGACACTGGTTGTAAATCGACCAAATACTTAAAAAAATCAAACCCACTTTATGTCATTAGCTATTTAATTGGTGATTAAATAGAGTTGGGCTAGACCCGTTACATGCAATGATATGGTGGCACACTGGAGGACGAGATATTGGCCTTACGGCCGCGAGATAGGTAGAAGACATTGGGTATCATCGCAGGCAATATCTGGATGAAGCTGACATAGGATCATGTGGATGGGCACAGTAAAAGAAAGTCCAGCAATAGATGCAGTCAGGTTGTGCATATGTATCATGAAAATAGGACAAAATTTCAAAAATCATCATTTTTTGACGAAACGACATTAAGTTTTAGGCACAGTTATACTGGAATCGTAACGTATACAGCGATGTGAATTGAAATACTCCATAAAAGATTACTTCGAAAATATTTCTTAAGCCACCGAGAAAAGGGCGAGATGTGTTGTCTTATTTCAATGAATAAGGCACACGAGATTGGAACGCCGCGATAAACCCGTCCCAGGATGAATGAATGAATACATTTTTTCATCTAGATTAAGTATAAAGTTCATTCAAAAAGCATAAAACTTCCGTGCTGTAACCATTATCGTCAATAAGCAAAAAATAACTCAATTTTTACTGTTTTTATCGCTACTTGTGTTCTGGTTTCGTCGTGTGGTGGCATTTCTCGTAGATGCTTATGTTATCTTTGAAAAAAATAATGCTGGCTATAAAATTAAATGGTCGGACTACTGTATGACATTATAAGGTCAAAGGTGTTGATAGATAAGCTTTAATATACTACCACTCTGTGATATACTACCAAAATGCGTAATAGATTACTAATAAAATATTGAGTAGGCGCCTAAATCACTGACGCTGGATAACCAACAATTTCATATACATTGCAAAAAATTATAAATAAATTTCTAAGATGATGTCGGAAGTACTGTTTGTTTTTCGTTACATTAATAAACAATAACTTCTGAAATCCACTTAATCATATTGAAACAACAAGTACAGGAGTTAAATTCGTAAATCTCAAGTCAATAATGGCTTAAAATTTTTCTCATCACAAAAATTATATCTCAAGACATATCGCAGGACCTCACATGCGTGGGCACTTATAAATCAATAGGTGGGTGCGGTCCCTTTGACCGTATTCAGTGATGGTGCAACGAAGAAAGTTAATACTCACGTCGAATGTCCCAGGTTGTTTATTGTGACACTTGAGGGTTAAAGTAGGTCCGGAACTGTAATTGTTGCTGAATGAAAAGACAATATTTGATGATCTTGTTTGCAATAAAATTTCAATAGCAACATTATATATATATTTTTAATTTAAGTAATGGTAACCAATCTTCAGATATTTTTCCATTGACTTCAGGAAGAGTTTTTTTAACTTTATATACTAGTTCTTGACCACGATCCCGCCTAATGGTAAGCAGTGATGCAATTGTTGATGGTAAAGCGCAGTAGATTATTAATAGCTTATTCACTTAAAATAAACTGAGTGAATAGTAAGGAAGACGGCAGTAGAGCGAGGTGATGCAATGTTAAACTCAACAACACCACCAACGATACTGCGCCAGAGGGAAATTGATCTAGAGACCCTCCATGACCAAATTCCCGACACAACAACATTTGGCGCATCGTACCCGGCACACATCGCAACACAACTGCTCAGACCCGTCCTCCATATGGCTTCACCATACAGCAAGATGATGTAAGTACATACTATAGATACCTTCTGTGTAATATGTATATGATCGGATTCAATATTAATGTTTGCTTACCCAGTTACTGGGTTGTGGAGGTCAGATAGGCAGCCATTCCACGTAAAACATTGATGTTCAGCTGACTAACCTCTGACTACCTAACTAACTAGGTATTTGGAGAAAAGCTAGCTTATTCATAAACATAATGAAGATTATTCTATTCTATTCTAGGTAAGACCATTCACAAGATGGGAAGACGATATGAAAGCAATAACTGGGGAAAACTGGGGAAAAACAGCTGAAGACAGATACAAATAGCCGTCATGGGAGGATGCCTTTACCCATTCTGGGGTTCCGGCAGATTTATTAAAAATTTCATAACTGTACATACTATATCTTTCACACACATAATACTATGCACGGAAATTATATTAACCTTGAATAAACTAACACATAAATAGATTTATCAGAAACGTATTTTTTACTGGAAATAAAAAGGCTTTATTATTATTATTTTCAATGACATTACATGCCTCCCACACTCAGAGGTGTGCCGAAACCCAGATTAAAATCACATAAAAAGTTAAAGTGTGATTGTTAACAATTCACGATACAAACATAATGTTTAATTAATTTCGTTCAAATCATGAAAGTAGTATATAAAAGGACCATTTTAAGCGACATTTAAATCCACTATCTTAATGTTAACACTCCGTTTGAAACTCGTAAAGTTTAAGCAATAAACTTTGGGCAAGATATAATTTGCATCAAGTTAAAGGCAAGACTCTTTGTAATATATTTGGATTTCGTTTAATTTTCCGGAAAGTGTCAACTGTGATAAATTAATTTTATCTGTTATTTTTATAGATTCTTATGTTATGTTTTAAGGACTTTATAGACTATATTATATTTGTAGACCATTCCGTATTTCATCGTATTTGGCCTGCGATGTCTGCACAGTAATTGGAAAATATTGTAATAGCTAATTATTTTCGAAAGAGTAACCGTGAATTTATTTGCCGACTTCATAAAAATAACCAATTAGTATCGTTGTTTATCATGTTAGTTTACATGATATAAAACATTTATTTTGATTTGATTTATCAGAACAATATTTATTTTCTCACAGCCGAAAATGATAGAAGTAAGCTGATTGTTGCTACAGCAGCAGAAACCAAGGTTCAGATAGCTGTGATGCTAGGGAGTGTGTTCCGCCACTTTTTCTTTCCAGCAAAAGCACTAGAAAGTGGTGAAGGGGCTCGTTTTGGGGAACTAAATTTTGCCACTTTGATCTTCGTTTTGATTTTGATTAGTGAGTATGGAAATTCTAAAGAATTTATTTACAAATTAAGTACCAGAATACAATGTTAGTGCCAGAATTGTTATTATTACTTAATAACTTCACTATGATAATGCAACAATATAAAAATTTCCTGATCATATTTCCTGATTTTTTCCAATGATTTATAATGTTATACGAGAAAATATTTACATAACATTATAAGGTAACAGACTTTAAATAAGCAACAATACGTACTCATATACAAAAACACAAAACGTAACGTATATACAAAAAGGGTAGGGAAAGAATCAGAAGGATCAAAAAAATGTCGTCCACATTTCAGTCAACAGGAAAAGTGCCAAAAAAGCTGGCAGTATAAAATTAAATGCATTGACTGATCATCGCCTTAACAAAGTCTTAAAACGACCTGGAAGTGATACGTAAAATCTTTATGCTCACATAAAACACGCTTGTCTTTCTCTTTGATAATCGAGTGTAAATATGCACGTAATACTGTTAAGTAAATGATAAATAAACAAATGAACATCACGCCTTGTATTTCCTGAAAAGATGGAGAGAAATAAGTACAATATTAACAAACTTTTGCCTGCGGTTTCGGCCGCATGTTTGTAGGAATAATACCATGAGGATTTCTACCGGGATAAAAAGTATTTTTTAATTCAATATTATTCGTTGTATGGTACCGGGCTTAGAATAGTACCAACCCCATATCCTCCCGTGGGTGTCGTAAGGGGCGACTAAGGGAACTCTTCACCAGAGAAGCGGGCATCAGCGCTTCTCCTGTAGAATATCAAACTACTGTGATCCCCAACCCGCCTGCTAACCATGAGGATTATGGCAAAAAAAGCAATGAAACCCTTGGGGGACGCCTTTGTCCAGCAGACAGACGTAGACAGGCTGAAGAAGAAGATAAACATGCACAGGTGCTAGATATACATAAAATACCACAAAAACCAATTGAGTCACTCACACATGCAGTATGGAACTGTTAACTAACAAAGCAACGTAGAATTGTCCAGTCCAGTTATGGGCTTATACAAAAATACTGTGGGAGACTGGTGCCTAAGCTAAGCCGAAGCCTGTATTTCAGGCCACCAGGGTCTCCACCCCAGATATACATTTTTATTATAGCTTTCCGTTTACAGGAATTAAACAGTGATTTAAATTTTACATATAGGAAGGAGTTTTTGTGGGGAGTGTGTGGATATGTAAGTGTGTGGGAGGGTGAGTGTGTGCGGTGTGTGAGTGTAAGTGTGAGTGATGGAAAATCGGTGCTTGTTATATTGCATGTTCTACAAGTATGTGCGTGTGGTAACATATATATAGAAAAACAGTAAGACAATGTTGTGATTATTTTGGGATAGATAGTAGGTTTTCGGTAGTATCGTAGTCAAGAGTCTTTAGCCATCCATTGAGCTTTTTCTTACAGAGGTGTTTCGTGAGTGGAAAGATGTTGTGAATTTTGTTAACTTTATTATACAGGTAGCCTCCAAGAAAACAAAAGAATCGTTCAGAGAAACAAGTTAAAAGTCTGTCAATGGACCGGGCGACGGGGTCGTAGCGCCTTTTACCGATCATAGGTGAGGGACTATAATAAAGAAGTGCGTGTTGTCTCATAACAGTCTGCAGAATGAAGAGTTGACGAACCGTAAGAACTCCACTTTCTCGATACAAGTCGGTTGTGGGGTAGCGGAATGGTCGAAAAGATGATACCTTTAGAATTGCCCTCTGCGCCCTTTCGAGTTGAAGAAGAGTCGATTTAGGTGCGCCACCCCATGTAGTTATGCAATAAGTTAACAAAGACTGACAGAGTGCGTAGTAGACCGTCTTCCTAAGGCTTTCACCCGCCACGTGTCTTAGGTTCTTGAATACATAAATTAATTTACGTATCCTGGAGGTAAGGGTGTCGATGTGCGGATAGAAGCTCAAGCAGGGATCCAGCAACACTCCAAGGTATTTTATAGAGTTCGTTCTCTCTAAGCTGGTGCACGTACAATTCATACCGTAAGGGATGGGGCATTTATGGGCGGTGATAGATAACTGGGGTGCCAAACCCTGAGAAACCTTTTGCATAGAGAAGTTGATGTATTTAGTCTTGTCTGCATTTAAGGTAAGGACGTTGTCATGCAACCATTTTGAGACCTTATTCAGGCCAGATTGTGCATTTTCGTAAACGCTTTGCCAGGTATCGGAATTAAATATAAGGGCCGTGTCGTCAGCAAAACTAAAGATTTTACCTCTGTCGAGATTAAGCGCACACAGGTCGTTAATATAAATTAAAAATAGAGTCGGCGCGATCACACTGCCTTGCGGAACTCCGTGTGTGATGGTTTTTTCGGTACTTATGTGATTGTTTATCTTAACGGTCTGTGTACGGTCTTTAAGGTAGTCTTCGAAAAGCCTTAGTTGCATTCCTCTCACACCTATGTTCTGTATCTTTTCTATAAGGATGGAAGTAGAGACGGTATCAAAGGCTTTTGCCAGATCTAGGAAAATACCTAAAACCTTCCGCCCACCATCCAGGTTCCTAACAATGTGATCTGTTAAATCATGGACTGCATCAGAGGTTGATCTACTGACACGAAAACCATATTGGTTTGGAGATAGGAGCTTTTTACTTTCCAGGTAAGATATTAATCTGTTATTCATAATGCGCTCGAGGATTTTTGATAACGTGGGCAGAATAGCAATGGGCCTATAGTTAGTTACTTGGTCTCTATTTCCACCCTTAAAGATAGGAGTAATTACTGATTTTTGGAAATTTACCGGTTGCGAGGGCCAAATTGCAGATGTGTGTCAGGGGTGGAACCATAATATTCTTGTGCTCTTTAATTATCCCAGCAGATATACCATCCCAACCCACAGCACAGCCGGCACGCAGGGACACTATCAGTTTTTCAACCTCATCCATGTCTGTAGGAAGTAATACCATTGAGTGAGGGCATGAGTAGTCGTTGGTGTGACTTTTCTGTGTCCCTGGTTGACTGCCTTGTATTTTCTCAGCTAGGCTTCTGCCAATAGTAACAAAATAGTTATTCACTAATTCGACTGATTGATCTGCGGTGGGTGAAAGTGTGAGCAACTTTGTTGGGGGTTCTTTAACTTTAGTTCTATTTGTGATTTTATTGATTGCCTCCCATAGTTCTTTACTATTACGACCAGCGTTTTTTATCTCGTCTTGTTCGTGTTTGTTTTTAATTTTTTTTAGTAGCGCATTACAGAAGTTTCTGTAGCGAGTGTATGATACTAAAAGGGTTGTGTCGTTCGGAGATAATTTAATCTTTTTGTGCATATTATCTCTATGCGTCATGCAGCGTAGAAGCCCTGGTGTAATCCATGGCTTTAAAATTTTTTTCCGGTTAGGGATTTTGACAGTTTGGGTGTTTCGCTGTATGATGTGCGCAATAGAGTGTATAAGGAATTCCGCTGCCGTGTTAGGATCCTGCATTTCATAAATCGTATGTAAATCGAGTGTATTTAGATCTGACTTTAATTTGTCGTAATTTATTCGCGTTGTTGTATTGGAGGTCTTTGGTTTTTGCGCTATTTTGCGTAAAAAGAGAATCACTGTTTCGTGGTCGGTAAGATCAGAATGCGCTACTAGAGCATGAGCTGAAAATTTGGTCTTGAGTATTATGTGATCCAAGCAATTTCCCTGTCTGGTAGACAGCGTATGAGCTGGGAGTAGACCAAAAGATGCTAGTAATGTTAGGTAGTTATTTTTGTTCGGGTCCAGTGACTCATCGCCAATATTTATGTTAATATCTCCTGTAAGTATGATATTTTTTGTATGTTGAATTTTGACAAGTACACTGTTTAATGAATTTAAGAATCCGCTTATGTCTCTGCGGGCTGGTGAGCGATATATTGCTAGAATAATGGTTGTGTTATCTAATTTTATTTGTAAGCAGTTTGCGTCAAGTAGTTCTGGTTCCTCCACCGTAACGTCTAGATTGTTGTTAGTGTATACAACTACCCCTTCATTTTGTGAATAGTTACGAAATGTTGAGTATGAGTTGAATCCATAAAGGGGTGGGATATTTCCTGATTTTGGTAGCCAGCACTCAGATAGAACGATGACGTCCCAGTCCACTTTGGTCCTAGCTAGGACCGTTTCGAAACCGGATAGATTTTTATGTATACTACGGATATTCTGGTTGATAATTTTAAGACATTTATTAGGGTTGTAGCTAGGT
Organism: Sesamia inferens; assembly: GCA_037179545.1. NCBI lineage: Eukaryota > Metazoa > Arthropoda > Insecta > Lepidoptera > Noctuidae > Sesamia > Sesamia inferens. The sequence goes on along the minus strand of CM073939.1, from coordinate 2,740,709 downwards.
GGAATACATTGTTCAAGGTCGCAGGTAGAGGAGTCCGCCACTGAGACAGAGTCTCCATAGCGGGAGTTGGTTTCAAAGTTATCGAATTTTTGTATTTGAGGTTTGCGGTACAGATATAGATTGCAATGTATTATTAGCCACATACAGATAGTTTAGGGCACATATGGATGGTTTGTACTTGCACATAGGAACTCGGTGTTGTATAGCTAGGCTAGTAGCTTTGTATTTTATGGAGTTTAGTGTATAAATGTAATATGGAAGAAATTGCAAGGCTTGGGCTTGTATGTGTTTTATGGTGTGTGTGTCTTTGTAAGTTATAGTGAAGAGTTTGTAGATGTGATGAGAATGGTGTAATGAGATGAAATGAAGTGGTTTTGTGAATAGTATGTTGGATAAAATATTAACATGCATAATAATTAAAGGATTAATTGAAGAGTGTTTACAATAATTATAAACAATAACAGAATTATTTGAATTAAGGATTATTTGAACAAATAAATTACAGTTATCAATAATAATACTATAGTTTCGGTTATCGGTTATTAAAATATAAGTTACAAAAGGCAGTCATGCATTATTTCTTAATTTGTCGAGGTCTGATTCGGAGTTTATGCGGATCTGCGGATCATTCACCTGTTTGCGCAGATAAACTGCACCATGAGCTGTCCAGCAGAATAAGTACCCGGAACTCTTCCGAAACGACCGTGCTAGGAAATACAATCTTTGTGTTTTATGAGATAACGTCTCTGCTATGTAAATCGGTCGGGTTGGTTGCTTCAACTTTAAATGGGCGGTGCTAAGCTTTTCACTGTTGGTTTTGGTTTTGTTGAAAGTTTTCACACCATCAAGGATTTTATTTTTCGGCAATACCGAGTTGAACTCAACAATGATAGGGCTTGAGTCATCACTAGACTTTGCTCTGAAAACGAAATTATCTGATAACTAAAGGAATATGTTTAAACAAATACATAACTTCAACAAACATTCAATTACCTCAAACAACGCTTAACTTACGAACCGAAATCGTTATATTTCTAAATTAATTTGTAACCAGCGATATTATCAGCACAAACAATGAACGCAAAACTAGTCGGCATCCAATGGCGTCCTTATAAAGAGTATCCAATTTAATTGTAACTGTTCGGAGCAGTTAGTAGCGCACGCGATGAAGGCGGTCAACTCACACGTGCGGGCGTTTAGACACGCGGCTAAAAGATACGCGCGGGTAAAACTTCAAATTTAAACATGACACAGAAATAAGTATACATAGGCTTGTACAAAATCATGTGTTTTTAAGCTATTGCATAGCTTCTATCGCGGGCCTTGAGCGCGGGGACCGAATCCAGAAATTCCGTAACGAAAAAACCTCACGCTCCCCACTCCGACGGGCACGGAGGTGTGGCTTGAAGGCCGTACATCGTCTAACGTCGTTTCAGTTCGGCAGTCTTCGGCATTGTGTGCGTGCGATTAGACGTATTGTACGACTCGAAACTCGCACGAATCGAGACGAGCTGCTCCGAAATCGGACGAATACATAAGCAGCTGTTTATGAGAAAGTATATAGGTGTATAGGTATTTATGTACAACAACGAATAGCTGAAAATAAAAAGAAAATGAAATAAATAAAAAAAAATAATGAAGAAATAATAATAAAAAAAAAGAAAAGAAATAAATATGAAGAAAAAAAAAGAAAATAATAAATAATTAAAAAATTAAAATAAAATAATAATAATAAATAAAAAAAAAGAAAAAAATATAAAAAAAATGAAGAAAAAAAAAGAATAAAAAAAAACAAAAAACAAAATGCTATGCAATAGCTTTACCGCGGCAGTCCCCGAGTGCCACACGTCTTTTTTTTTAATAAACAGACAGCTGTGCTGCTGGAGAGTTTGTTCCTCCACTTCTTCTTTCCAGCGAAAGCACTAGGAAGTGGCGAAGGGCGGGCGTTTTATATTAAAGTTCAAAAAGTGCTGATTCTCAGACTAATTTGAATAAATGACTTGATTTTGGTTGATTATGATTCCATTCAGAACAACAAAAATAGATGAAAATAGGAAGCAACAAAATAGAACTCTGTATCAGTAGCCAGGTGCCAAAAGTTCCACATTTCAGCTGGTCGGCTATTTCCTCCCGCTAGTTTTGTTACTAATACAAAATCAGATTTGGCATCAAAACCGTAATTGTATTCAGTTTACCATATTTTTCAGGCATTCAATAAAGATAAGTAAATGTCAATGAAGTAAGTAGTCAAAAATTAATTGTGTTACCAATGCCATCGTGCCGACGATGCCTGCTAGATAACCGCGTAACACAATATCAGTAGCAATGGGTTTCATTTAGAAAGTTCGACAACCTTCATTGCGTTATTTACGTTATTGAGAGTCACATTTTTCGAAGATATGGAGCGTTGGATTAGCAATATGCTTCAAAATTATTCCAATTGATAGTAATAGTGAGTTAGGCAATTACATAGAGTGCAGATCGCGGCGCGTCGCGTTTTGTCACCGTGGACAGTGTGAGACCGCCTTCATCTCAACTAACTAGGCTATCGAAGTAAATCGCCTGCGCCGCGCCATCCTCAGCACTCCATTAATTAGGTATCCATTATTAACGTTAAATAAATTGATTCCTCTTTAATAAGGTCCAGCTAATAAGCGTACGTGGCTACGTTTAATTAGTTATTGCTAGGAAGTGCCTTTGATGAAGAAGAGTTGGTTTAATTGGACGTATGATTTAATTATCATCTTAAGACATTAATGGGTAGTTACAAAAATGTTCCCACTGCTGCCAAGACACATGTTTCTTCACTGGGAGAGAATGGACTGTAATTTACCACGCGGCCAAGTGCGAGTTGTTGAATATCACTTGTTTTCCAACTTTGAGTTCACGCCGTGGTTAGTTTTATCGAAATATTTTCCTTCGTTGTTTTCAAAACTATTATGGCGAATTAGATTGCTTTAAGATATATTATCTAGGAAATCATAAAACAAAGATACGGAATATACAACGTTATTGTTTATTTGTATGTACGTTAATAAACTGAATATAGTTTGTCCAGAATACGATATATCTTCCCAAATACATTTCGAAATTGTTGCAGTGTAGTTACCAAGTGCACTTGTACGGCGGATCATAGTGTCTTAGGGTCACCGCCGCGCCACGACATCGAACTCCCAGCCACCATAGGCGCGGGCCTGCGGGCGGTGAGCTGTAAATAAACCATTTACAGGCACTTTTGGATTGTCAGAAGGTCGGTCAGTCAGTAAGATGAAGCTAGCTATATATGAAACACATCCATAGTAACATAGCATAACTCTGGTGGAAAAGAGCCTGACGCCCAACTCCAGATACGAAAACATTGCTAAAATCTTGGCGAAAAGATCAAAAGATCACGTTCATTCTCAAAAATAAAACACGAATTAGTTCTTAATGTCGAAACAACCCACGTCTGTTCGTGTTCGTCGAGTTTAACCAATATTTATTTTGAAAGTATTGTACCAAAAGTCGCGTGTGTATGCTTAGCCCCAATGTGAGATGCACAAATATTGTGCTGTGTAGTTTATTTAACGTTTACTTACAGAAATGGAAAGATTTTGTTAAAGCTACTGTTTTACGGGTGTTTTGGCAATAAGCTATATTGAGAGCGTCACTCAGATCAATCTCCCTCTGGTGCAGCATGTCGTGTTCTTGGGTTTAACACTGCATCACCTCGCTCAACTGCCACCTTTCTTCCTATTCATTTTTTTTTTTTAGTGAATAGGCTCTTAATAAACTAGCGTGTTTTATCATCAACGATTGCATTACTGCTTACCATCAGACGGGATTACGGTGAAGCACTAAGGTTTACAATTATATTTAAAAAAAAAATGCATTTTTGTCCTAGGTTTCTCTTCAAAGGTTGTCTGTAAAAACATCGCTCTTAGCGATAAGCCCGACCATTTTGTCACCCTTTGTAAAATTTTCATATTTATGTTTTGTAATTTAAATGTTGTACACAAAGAGAATTCTATTCTATTAACAACTCAGTATCTGAGAAGTAATTTTCGTAATTTTAACGATCACAACTTGATCTCAGTCTCAAATTGTCAAAAATACCATACATTTTGACAAGTACCTGTTTGAAATTTATTTGCCACCGAGGTGGGACAACGACTATATTTTTAAAGTTATAATAAATTACAAGTTAAGTTGATAAACATATTATCATTTGCGACAATAATAAATCGATGTCACAGAAAAAGCGAATAGCGCGAAAACAAACGAATGCCGCGAAAACTCAACTCTAAACACAAATATTTTTCAATTTGGAATTCCTAACCTAACTCCAGATGTCAGAAATGAAAGTGGCCAGCTCGATAAAACTGTAATTTCATATCATCTTATTCATCTCATGAGATTTCTAATGTAGTGAAATGTATTCTACGTTAATTTTTAAGTAACCATTTGTAACAAAAAGGTCGTGATCAGTTTTTAAATGCGATGGAATTTGAACTTAATGCAAAGAATTGAAAAAATAAAAACGTTTTGTGATAGACTCTTGTCACTACTAGTGCTATTTTCTATACTTTGATGTTATGTTTCGTTCATTATAGAAAACCATATAGTTTCGCGACATCATAATATTAACTTTGTAGTGGTGTCCGCGTTATCTTAATTACCGTAGGCGCTAATAAAACTTTATTTATTTATGTGTGACAACTCTGACTTTTATATTATCTGTGATTGATTTACTGTTGTTTATTTTCTAGGCAGTTTTGTGGTAATAGTTTGTTTTTTTGTTTTAATGAATACAAAAATTGGGGAGTGGGCCGTATTCTAATACGCTGGCCCAATGCGGGTTGGTAGATGTGAGATATCACATGTTTTCGAAGTTTTTGGCTCTAGGATATGCCGAAACCGTATAAACAAGCAAGTTAAATAATTTGATGTGAATATTTTTTCCTTTTATTATAAAGATTCAAACTTAGTAAATACGAGTTTTTGTATCATATAAATTATTATATCATATAGAATAATTATATCATATAAATTGTGTCAAATGTGAAATGACGTTATAAGTTAACAGTAAAAGTTTTAGTGTAAATGTATTTTCTTCTCTTTATAGCTTTTTTATAGCACATTTTTACTAACACTTTCAGTTTTGTTGTTCAAAACAAATAAAAAGCTTGTTTTCAAAAAGTTTTTTTTTTTACTTTCAATTTATTATTCTCTAAATAACTTGACAACTTTTCTCGGTGGTGGGCCATAACAGCGGCTGCCAGCAGAAGTCTTCCTACCAAGCGATTCGTCGTGTTCCGGCATGATGTCTGGTGTCGCCGTACGGAGGACGGGTCTGAGCAGTTGTGTTGCAATGTGTACAGGGTATGATGCGCCAAATGCTGTTGTGTCGAGAGTTTGGTCGCGGAACCTCTGGAGCCCCCTATTCGGCGAACCCATTTTTGTCAAATGATTGCGACTAGTTGGGATCAGTTGGGATCGTTCGGACCGCCCATTGGTCCGTTCGGTCCAACTGATCCCAACCAGTCGCAATCATTTGACATTAATGTGTTCGCCGATTAGGGGACAGATCAATCTCCCTCTGACGCAGCAGCGTTGGTCGTATTGTTTGGTTTACCATTTTGTCACTTTGCTCAACTGCCGCCTTCCTTCCTATTCACACACTTTTTTTGAGTGCATAGGCTCTTAATAAAATAACACGCTTTACCATCAACGATTGCAGCACTTCTTACCATCAGGCAGGGTTGCGGGCAAGCACTAGTTTACAATTATAAAAAAACAAATTTCAGTTAATATTGCAGAAACACCACCAAAACCGCAGCATTAAGTCACCGACGAAAAAAGCAGACATTTTCCAAAAACATCTTGAGTTGAACTATTGTGGACATTTCACTAAACTTACGGTACATTTGCAATTTAAATACAATGCGCCCGAGCAAAAATATATGCCAAAAATACCAACCTTTTAAACTCAAGAGAAAGTTCGAGCTAAATAAATATGTTTGCAGTACATTCCTGGGTTTCGATACACCCAGTGAAGTATGGTCGAAATTTTATCGTCGCACAGTGTGCTTTTCTTTGGCATCGCGGCCAAAATTCAGTCTCGTTAATTTCTTCGGCTGATTTGGTAGTGCAACTTTTTGTTCACATTTTATTTATGCTTTGTCAATTTGTATAGCGTTTTGGGTCAAGTGGGGCTTGGCGAGGTGACATTTTTAGGTTTTTTTTTTTAACACTTATCAGGCTTTGTAATAAATTTTATTTACTTAGCTTTAGCTACATTCAATTAAGATAGTGAGAGATAGAGTCTCCAGATCAATCTCCCTCTGGCGCAGCATCGTTGGTCGTGTTGGTCTTGGGTTTAACATTGCATCACCTCGCTAAACTGCCGTCATCCTTCCTATTCCTAAGTTTTTTAAGTCAATACGCTTAATAAACTAGTGCGCTGTAGCATCAACGATTGCATCACTGCTTACCACCAGGCGGGATTACAGTCAAGCACTAATTTATAATTATTAAAAAAATACATATTTTTAGGAGCAGGAGAGAGATTTACATAAAGAAAAGTACAACACAAATAAAAAACAATGATTTATAATCAATAACTCAAATTTATAACCTCAAAATGATTCTAACACAAACGACATTCACAGCGAAATACTAACAAAATGACTGACCGCCAATTCAACCACCTTACCGTCCAAGAGCTCAGGACAAAAGGGGCCTGTCAATCAGACAGCCATCTGTTTATAATAGATAGGCATAGATATAGTAGACGTAGGCATAGACAGAGTAGGTGCGAGTTGCTACAAGTCTTCAAACTTCATTCTGCTAACAATATCTTCTTGGAACACCTTGTGACATGACTATTATGCAAATAATTTTTTTTTGAAGCGTTGGTGATCTAGTTAGGTCGTAAGCTCGAAGCACACCTGGCGCCTTACTTTGTGTAAATTATTTCATCACCCCTGCTTTTAAAAACGGCGAAGGAAAACATTGTGAGGAAGTCGGCATGTCCTAGAGGTAAAACTCCGAAGTCATGTGACATCTACGAACCCGCATTGCCCACGGCCCACTCCTTCTCACCGAGAGAGGCCTGTGTCCCAACAGTAGAAACATTATAGACTGATTATATTCGTCCTTTTTTTTACAGCACAGAATTAAAGGCACGCTCTCTAGTATAAACATACACCAGATAGCAAAAAAAAAAAACAAATAAGAAGTAAAAACCCCGATCTAAAAATAGCAGCAAAGTGTGCCTCGTGGCTGCACCAAAAAGGTCCAGTTCAGCAAAAATGACAGACAACTAGTGCCTGACGTTGGTTTTCAACTGAATCTAATGTGAGGTGAGGAATGTAAATCAGTTTTATAAAACAGCATAACATGTGTATACATTCTTAAATAAAAATAAATACGTATTAGATAAAATATCATATTACGAAAATGTACAAATATAGTGTGAGATTGATTAATATTGCCAAAAACTAATAAATCAAAAAAATCAAAATCAAAGCATTTATTTCAAATAAACCAGTTACAGGCAGTTTTGAATTGTCAGAAGGTCGGTCAGTCAGTAAGGTGAAGCTAATCGGCTATTCCAAAGAGTAGGTACCTATGGAGAAGAACGGGCAAGAAACTCCATGGACACTCTTTTAAATATCAAGCTATTGATACAAATATTTGATTACATCATTCATTTTGAAATCAATCGTATGAGAACGATGCAGAAAAATATTGTACGCTAAGAGCGTCCATTATGGAAAATCACACAAAAAAAAAACAACAACAAAAAAGACTAACCCAACAAATAGATGCTTTACAGCAAGTACATTGTGCTCACATGTGTTCCATGCAATTATACAATACTAAGAAATTGAATCTACACAATGCAAAGACAGTTTTGTCCAAGGTTCAGCAGCTCCAACAGTGTTCCCGAATGCTAAGTGTAGCTACACCAGTGCCGAATACCCCTGTCAGTGATGCAATTCCGTAACGTATAATATGCCTGGCTACATAGTGTGTACTGACTTTGAGTTAAAAAAAAAAAAACAAACAATTACAAATTAAAACTACAAGAGGAAAAATCAAAGAACAATCAGTGTAAGTATAGAAATCGGACGCAGCTCAAGCCCAAGCCTTTTTGTCGTCAATATAATCTTTAACACTATAAAATGCTTTCTGACACAACTGACGTTTAATGAAGGATTTGAATTTATTCAGGCTCAGATCTTGAACCACCTCTGGAAGTCTATTGTAGAAATGTATACATTGGCATCTAAAAGAGCCACCTATTTTCTTGAGCCTTGTTGTAGGTACAATAAATTTGTGCTTATTCCTTTTATTTATATTATGGACATCACTGTATTTTTTAAACAATTTTATATTTTTATGAGCATACAAAAGATTTTCATAAATATATTGAGATGGCACGGTTAGTACATTAATCTCTTTAAATTTTTCTCTGAGAGAGTGTCTCGGACTTAATTTATAAATTGCACCAACAGCTCGTTTCTGCAAAACAAATATTGTTTGAATATCAATGGCATTTCCCCACAAGAGAATGCCGTACGACATTACGCTATGGAAATAGCCAAAGTACACTAAACGGGCCGTCTCAATATCAGTCAAATTACGAATTGTTCTCACTGCGTATGCAGCAGAACTTAGTTTTTTTGACAATTTTTCTATATGTGGACCCCATTGAAGCTTAGCATCCAGAGTTATATCCAAGAACACTGCTGTCTTCAGATTCCAATTCGTCGCCCTTTATGAACACTTTAGTTTTCACCTGCCTAACGTGAGGTAGAGTAAACATAATGCATTTGGTTTTTTTCTCGTTTAAGAGTAAATTATTAACAATAATAAATGATTTAAGAAAATAAATTATATATAATAATTAAATGTAAATAAATTTGCCAAATAAAAACTGCTTCTTTATAATCTAGCTGGTCGATCTCACTGGCTTCTGAAATACAGGATCTAGATTTGGATGTAAGGTGCTTTTTTTCTGTATCCTATGCTTGTATAAATGATTTATTGGTTGGAATTTTGCCTCAATTAATAAAAACATGTCGGCTGTCCATTGATTCCTCAACATCCTCATTCCAACAAACGGTTGCAAATACAAATACAATCGATTTCATGCACACCCGAAGACTGACTGACGGGACTTTTAAGGTAAATTAATCATCTTCAATGCCCAACTCAAAGGCGAGGCACATAAAAACACAGCTCACAGATCTTTATCACTCTCTATCCGCACGGTAAATGTCAGTTACTTTATTAAATCTTCATAAAATTGTCGTATAAGGCGATACAGACAATGTTTTTTTTTATTTTTATATTTGATGTTGATTTGAGAAGGGAAAATTTTGATTGGCTACCATCTTGTGAACTAGGGACCTGATTTAAAACTGTGACTGTAAAGTTTAGGAGAACAATTAAACCAATTTACGTTATGTTTTCGCAACCATTTATCAAAAAGTTTACGATATATTTTTCTTAGTATAGCCAGATCAGTACTCGGAGATTAATGACCTAAACTCGAAGCATATAGTCAGTATTGGGGTTGACTTCTATTCTAACGGTATCCAGCTGAATGCCAATACTTTAAATGAAGCGATTACCTATCTGAATTCTACAAACCAGTATAGTATAATGTATGCTCACACTTACTTGCGTTCATTCCTGTAGTTCAGAAAAAGCATTCCATTACTGATAGGCGCGGCTGTGACACAACCAGCAATAAAACTACAAGCCTTCAATAATTTGAAAGAAAGGCTGTCATGGTGACACAATAAACAGCGTTGTCAAAAACTGTCATAATATTCTACATGTTGTTATAATAAAAGCGTAAGTTATATTTTACTAGAAAGTCTTGTGTGCATAGTAGGAAAAAGTATAACTATCCAGCGTGGGTATAGTTCCAACGCTGAGATGTCACTAAGTTGTAGAAACTTAGTGTTAAAGAAGTTGAAGGCTGTGTATGTGAGCTGCAAGGTAATTGCCTAACACACTATCAGTAGCAATGGCTTTCATTTTGACAGTTTAACAACATTCATTGCGTTATTTAGGTCGTTGAGCAGACACATTTTTGGTACATATGGAGCATTGATTTCGCAATATGCTTTACATTGATTCCAGCTGATAGAAATAGTGTGTTATGTAATTGGAGTGCTCATTGTGGATGAATAATTAGTCCCGATGTCAGGACAATCAATCTGAACAGCGCCTAACAGTACTGGAATGTTTTTTCTAACCTACAGGCACGAATCTAAGTAAGTGTGAGTACGTACATTATATTACATCAGTTATTGGATAACACTATATTTTAATATACTGGTTGTCAGATTTTTGGGCTACTGTCTAACTATAATGACTAATAGAAGAAATATTAATCGTAAAAAAATATATACATCTTATATTATTTGATCTTTTCATGAAATAAAGAATTTTGATTGGAAATTTGATATTTTCATGAAATGAAGAAGATTTCTCGGTGGTAGGCCATAACATCGGCCGCCGGCAGAGGTTACTACCCACCAGACAAAGTCTTGCCGCCAAGCGATTTGTCGTGTTCCGGCATGATGTCTGGTTAAGCCGTACGGAGGACGAGTCTGAGCAGTTGTGTTGCGATGTGTGCCGGGTACGATGCGCCTAATGTTGTTGTGTTGGGAGTTTGGTCGTGGAGGGTCTTCAGATCAATCTCCCTTTGGCGCAGCATCGTTGGTCGTGTTGTTGGGTTTAACATTGCATCACCTCGCTCAACTGCCGTCTTCCTTCCTATTCGCTCAGTTTTTCTGAGTGACCTATTCACTCTTAATAAACTAGCGCGCTTTACTATAAACGATCGCATCACTGCTTACCATCAGGCGGGATTTTGGTCAAGCGTTACTTTATACTTAATAAAATAAAAAAAACAGGTAAACGCAGTCGCATTTTTGCCACTACGATTTTTTTGCTGCAATAGATTTACTGTTGCACCTCGAGATTTACCTCGAGAGTTAAACAATTATCAGGGTAATTTTGGCGCTCTGTTAGATTACGAATGCTCGGCTTTGAATTTTACGCCTTCGTTGGTAACGAAGGATTAAAATTCATTGCACAATAAAATCCCGTCACTTTATATTTATGTCCGTGCATACGTGGGCTAAAAGTTGCTAATTACCTCCCTTATCAATCAATGATTGATGTTAATTTATTAACAGCTTAAAGCACTGCTCATCTCTAAAAGGTGATCACCATAATGGACACGTCATAAGCAATAATTTTGTCTGTAAAAGGATACATTTTACTCACTGTGCGCAAACCTACTGTTTGAACATAGCCGCTTTATTGACACTATATTTTTACGATATGGCCGGACAATGAACTGAAAAATAGTAATGTACGAGTTGGATTTGCACGTGAAGAGTTCCTTACCACAATTATTTTTTTGACCTCAAAAATCTGGTTCCTTGGCCTAAACAAAAGAAATTCCTTTGAAGTTATTCCTTTCTTTGTTGTTGTTATACAGTATGTTAAGAAAACCCTGTCCGACCCGTGAACGTGTTGTTAGGTATCGATAACTGATTCTACTAATGGATACAAAACCGGGCTAAACTTAAAAAAAATCCCCCTAAAAAAATAATTATTATTTCGCAAAAAGAGGTAACTTAATAAATGTGCGTTAACCACCCTTCCGCGGGCGGCGGGCGGCAGGGCACACGGCACGTGGTCGCATCGCTATTCGCTCATAATAATACCGGCGTTGTCACTTTTTTAAAAATTACCAAATTTCGGGGAAGTTGGAATTAATTCGCGGGAAAAAAAGATTATTTCAAAATTCATTTGTATTGGTTAGTACCAATACAAATGAATTTTGAAATAATCTTTTTAATATAAAATTTTACGTAATCATCATAGTTGATGATTACGTAAAATTTTATATTATATTTGGTCATGTGATTACCTAACCTTTATTATCCTTATGGGTCGGACAGGGTTTTCTTAACATACTGTATAACATTATTTTTTGTTTATGAGAAACCCAAAACACGTGTCCAGTATTTTTAAGTAAAGAATCTATGTACAAAATTTCAATAAGATTTCATGAAAAACCACAAAGTTATAAGCTTGTTATCCTACTTGGTTGTCTCAACAAAAATGTGGTCAACGCTCCGCTCGGGCGGGCAAGCGGTACCTTGACCTATGGCATCAGCTGTTGCGCGTGCGCAAGTACTATGATCTACCGTAAGCTGCGTGGCGCGCTCGGTAACCACATTGCAACAATTTTTAAATGTATTTGGGAAGAAATATAACATGGCGTAAAAATGATTGGAATCGATTCAGTTGCTTATTCTGAACGAACTATAATATATTCAGGTTTCGAATATAGAAAAACTAACGTTGTAGAAGCCAAATAGTAGTCAAACTCACTCAGTGCACATTATGTGAAAATTACGTATGACGGTCAGCGGACAGGCACACTTTGTGTACGGATCCCTAAAAATATCAATTGATATGAAGAAAACTTTCGCTCACACAACACCATTCATCTTCTTACCTTTAATATCGAAGTTAGCAAAAAAAAAAAAAAATCTTACGTTGACATGTTAACGATAAGGGAACGTGTTCTGGTTAAAATTAATCGACTTTTCGATTTTTTTTTTTGGGAACGATAGTAAATGGTTCGCAAGCGGTATAATAAATGAAGGGTTCTGGACTCATCATCATCATCATCTCAGCGTTAATAATCCTAGTCGCATCCGAAGCGTTTTTAGCATTGGATTCTGGGGTCCGCTTTACCAATCCAACCGCTGATTTTAGCTAAACTTCGATATTTTCCGTGAAGCGACTGCCGTCTGCCCTCCAAAACCTGAAGGCCACAACGAAGCATTGCAGTTAGACCAATTGTAGGACTTTTGAGGGCTTCAACAAACCGTAACGACTGCCATTAGATGTTCGTATGGCAACCGGGACCAACGGCTTAACGTGCTTTCCGAGGCATGACCAGACCAGTGCAAATATGCATTTTCATGCATACAAATATTTGCACTGCGCGGGGATCGAACTGGCGCCTCCTTGCGCAACGGCCGCGTTCGCTACCGTTACGCCACGGAGGTTGTCCAATAAAAGGTTTTGGACTATTAAAAATTTGAAGAATTATGGTCTATTTGTAAAAAAAAAATATACCAATTAGGTCAAGGCGCGATGATTTTCAATCTTATCGTAAAATACTGTCTGGCACTCGCTAGAGAAAAAGGCACGGTAGGGATATTTCCTGAGTTAAAAAAATTGATTCTATTTAGTCCGTCATTCAGATTATAGAAAAATGTTGGATACGTATATTTTGTTTTATCAAATCAATAAAAATTGACAAATATAAAAGGCATAAAAAATCAGGAGTGGTGGCTGGTGACGTCACTGGTCGCTAAAAAGTGTAGCGTGCAGTGACGTCGCACGAGTTTTCAACGCACTGTGTCGTCTTCATTTTTTGTTTATATGAAAAAAGAAAAATACAAGTCTAGTATTTTTGGAAATCTAACTGACGAACCAATAAGTTTTTTTAGTCAAATACCCTATTGTGACGAAAAAGCAGACATAGCCTTACAGACAAGCTAACTAGTTAGTTAGATACCTATGCATAGGTTTTTATCCTAATAGTCTATAAAGATCGTTGATCCATTATCAGATTTTAAAGTTTCCTCTTTCCTATCGCGTGCATAAAATGGCCAGATCCTTTAAATCTGTAGTTCTATCCTCAATATACCATTTCAGAATCGCTGATCCCAGCTCTCTTTCACAGATCTTCGACAACCCTTAACGGTCGTTACGAGTGTTCAGAAGTCTGAAAGTCGGACCGCAATCCCGCTTGATGGTAAGCAGTGATGCAATGGTTGATGGTATAGCGCGCTAGTTTATTAAGAGCCTATTCACTCAAAAAAAACTGAGTGAATAGGAAGGAAGACGGCACTTGAGTGAGGTGCTGCAATGTTAAACCCAACAACAGGACCAATGATGCTGCGCCAAAGGGAGATTGATCTGGAGACCCTCCACAACCAACCTCCCGACTCAACATTTGGTGCATCCTACCCGAGACATATCGCAACACAACTGCTCAGACCAGTCCTCCGTACGGCTTCACCAGACATCATAACTTCTGCCGGCGGCCGTTACAAGTTTATGAATCAAAATATGCCTAGTATTTTCCCAACTATGCTGGGGTCAGCTTCCTGTCTAACCAGACGCAGCTCAATATCAGTAGTTACTCTATAATATAGGCCTTATATGATCTTCATAACTCAGATATATGGGTAATACGATACACCGAAAAGAAAGTAGAAGTTCACAAATATTATCATATATAGAAAATCAAATATCAATAATAAATCTAAATATCATAATAGAATAGTCGTGGTGGCCTAATGGTTAAAACCCAGCCTCTCAAGTATGTGTATGCGGGTTCGATTATAGGGCAGGCCAGAGTAGCAATGTAACTTATCTAAGTTATATGCACTTTCTAAATATATTTTGGACACCAATGACTGATTACAAGGTGAAAGAAAACATCTGAGGAAACCTGGACTTTAAGTCTGAAAACGCCAACCCGCATTGAGCAAGCTTGGTGATTACGCTCAATCCTTCTCTGTATGAGAGGAGACCTGTGCCCAGCAGTGAGACGATAAAAAGGTTGATGATGATAATAATTATATTTAGATATACCTACAGTTATCACTAGAATACACTTTGTGAAATCTAGATTATTTTCCATAGCGAATATTACAACTACTAAAGAAATTCTCCGGATATAGAGAAGCATAAAAAGCCTTTAGTCATCAACTCATACCCTACCGTCCTCTAAAAATAATAAAAACTTGCCAACACACTTCCCGTTCATCTTTACACTATTTTATTTAAAACCCAAAAATATTTCTTTTATTTTTTTGCGTAAAGCCACGCAACAAAAATTGTAATTTTAAATTAAAACTCATTTAAGAATTTTTTCGCCTCATCAAAATGCGCATATGCGATGCGATGCACACCGGTTCAGTTTTTAAGGTGTATTTCAATTATGTCCCATCCTTGATATTAAGTTAATTTTAGGCAAATTGTGTCCAAGGTGTCATCGGGATTTTTCACTGTCCAGAGGTGTTGGAATCGACCGTTTAAAGGTAAGAAAGTTAATTGATTATTAATTGATAAGATCGATCATATTTTTGTTCGCATGTAAGGTTGAGTCATATCACTGTGTGATGTGTGTACCTACCGCGCAGCAATTACTACCGTTTTTAAGGAAAAGTGCGTGTTTTTACTTATGCATTTTGCGAAGGCAGTTTCTCCAGCCATAAAAAATACATATGAAATAATTTATAAGCTTTGATAACTCCTTGAATATTCCCAGGTAGCACTTTAATTGCATATCATACTATTGGATACAAGACGCGAAATTAGAACTACATTTATATTCCATTGCATTGCATTTGGAAGGTTTAAAAAATTCGTCTATTCAACAAAGTACGTTTTTCTTTTCTTATCTTTATAAATACTAAACTAGTCATCATTTCAGACGAAAGACGTCCACTGCTGGACATAGGCCTCCCCCAAGGTTCTCCACGACAACCGGTCCTGCGCCTCCCGCATCCAGCGGTTTCCCGCGACCTTCACCAGTCCGTCGGTCCACCTTGTCGGGGGCCTACCCACACTACGTCTTCCGGTGCGTGGTCGCCACTCGAGAACCCGTCGGCCCCATCGGGCAACGATCCTACGGGCAATGTGTCCAGCCCACTACCACTTTAGTGTTGCAATTCTTTGGGCTATGTCGGTTACTCTAAACTAGTGCTTGACCGCAATTCTGCCTGATGATAAGCAGTGATGCGATCGTTGATGGTAAATCGCGCTAGTTTATTAATAGCCATTCCACTCTGGCCTTGAAGACACTTAAATTATAGTCCGATGGAGACACCGCCGCTGGCAAATTGTTCCAGTCCCTCGATGTACATACATAGGTATAAAAGATGAGGCGAAACGCTTTGTTCGGATCGTTTTGGTGTCAAGTGTCTTCAAGGCTAGAGTGAAAAAATAAGCTCTTAATAAACTAGCGCGCTTTACCATCAACGATTGCATCACTGCTTACCATCAGGCGGGATTGCGGTCAGGCACTAGCATAATAAAAAAAAATCATGGCAAAACGTTGCAATTTAAACAAACAGACTAATAAAACATATCAAATAGATACGAATCATCGTCGGTAGATATTCGACGATGTAAGGAGAGATAATTATCCAAAATTATGATTATTATTAAAACATTTTTGTACTAATCAAGCGATGTCCCATCTCAATAACACAGCCCCCCGTCGACGAGTTCGGTAATAAACGTAAATCTTAAGACTATGTAGCGTATGGTCGACCCTTAGTTGCGGTTCATCACCCCATATAAAGACTCAAACCCGATCTTAATTAGGCATCGTTTTAGTGTAATGAGCTTAGTTGTGGGGCCTCGAACATAGCAGTGTGCTGATGGGAGTTTAAGCACCATGTATTCTCATTATCAAACTGTGATATACCCACTGCTCGGACACCGGCCTCGTTCCTCTATATGAAAGGTAGTGGGCCGTAATATACCACGCGCGCCCAGTGCGGCTTGATAGATTTCACATGTCTTCGAATATTTAGGAGAAATTCCTAGTGTATGACAAAAAAATTGTGATTTAAATAATTTTTGTTTTTTTGTAATTATATTCTTTGACTGCAATCCCGCCTGATGGTTAGCAGTAATGCAATCATTGATGGTAAAGCGCACTAGTTTATTAAGAGCACTAAAAAAAATCTGAGTGAATAGGAAGGAAGACGGCAATTGAGCGAGGTGATGCAATGTTAAACCCAACAACACGACAATCTGGAGACCCTCCACGACCAAACTCCCGTCACAACAACATTTGGCGTATCGTACCTGGCACACATCACAACACAATTGTTCAGACACGTCCTCCGTACCGTTTCAGCAGACATCATGCTGGAACACGACGAATTGCTCGGCGGCAGGACTTTGTCTGGTGGGTGGTACTTCTGCCGGTAGCTGATGTTATAGCCTACCACGAGAAAGATTAGTATGGAAAGGTATTCATAATGCCTTAAATATCTGTCAGAAAAACTTACTTAAAGGAAATCACTTGTCAACACACATCAGTCTTTGTAGACATATTGAAGTCAGCGGAGACCTCTTTAATTAACTGGCGAGCTAAGAACGTGATATTTACTCATTCGGACGTGCGTTCCATACGATAACTACATTATTGGAAGAAAAAGTAATTGACAAGTGAAGTTGTGACCACGGTTTTTAGTTCCGTAATGATTGATCTATACATTTAATGAATACAAAGTCAGCTTAGTTACACCTTTTATAACTCAAGAACGGCTGGAGTGAATTTTATGCTGAAATTAAAACTACACACGCTATACGTGTGTAGTTTTAGTCTCAGCAGTTTTGTGTTATAAAAATACCAAAACTAAAACTAAACTAAATAACATAAATGAAGAGTTATGAACGGCGACGGGAAAGAAAACGTAGATAATAGGGATAATTACAGATGTTTATTTATTTATTTATTATATTTAGTAGGAACTTTATTCTACAACAAAAACAAACATAACACTATAAATAATTCATTCAACACTACAAGACATACAACGGGTGGCTTTGTCTCTACTATAATCACTTACAGGCAACCTTAGAAAGGACAGAGATAATTATGTTAAAATTTAGCAAAAAATTTAGCCATATGACTTCCACGCGAAGGAAGACGCGGTAAAAAGCTAGTTATTTATAAGCCTATCTTTAAGATATGAGACCGGTCTTGTGCTACCCGCATCTATCGGCGTCATAACAATACAATGCATTAATTAAACTACATTTAAATAAGAGGGTCAAAATCTGCAAATTTATATAGTGTAGACATTACATGGAAACTACACTTTTCAGCACCAAAAGGGTTTCCTGTCCTACCTAACCCTAAAAGTATCAACTACTTGACATTTTTACGTGTTGAATATTGATCATGTCATCTTTTTCTTTGTTGGTGTGTTGATATTTGTTAATACGAACTTTTGAACATCGGAGCGCTTTATTTTACAGTTATTGAAGTGAAAATTTCTTTAGAGACGACGCTGAACACTTTTGTTGAATGGAGGAAAAGCATTGAACTCGCGTAAGCTTGGCCGACCCGACACCGTGATTGCTACAGCGAGATGTACATATATGTGTACTGTGATATATACTCGTAGCGTATACAATGGTATCCACTATAGATTGAGTCACAGTTACAACCTTTTTATTCTTTTATCTTGTTTTTTAATAATTATTTCAGTTTTCACTTCTGTGGTCAGTCAAAAGTAAAAAGACAGTCTTGCACTGACTTTTTTACCTACATTAATCTCGTTGGTTTCTTTATTGTTACTTTTTCATCAAAGCCTGTAGCAGTCCACTGCTGGACACAGGCCTCTCCTATTTCATATCATTCAACTCGTTTCTTGGCAACTCTCATTCAGTTACTACCAGCCATCCTGCGAAGATCGTCGCTCCAGCTGGCCTGAGGGCATCCCATCTTACGTTTACCTATTCATGGTCTCCACTCTAGAGCATGTTTATTGCAACGGTCGCGGTTCTACGGATAAAATGGCCCGTACACTGCCACTTCACTTTACTTATTCTGCGAGCTATCTCGACAACTTTGGTTCCCTGCTGGATCACCTTCTTGCAGATTCGTTCCCTCAAAGAGACACCGAGTATAGTCTTGTTTCATAGCTCGCTGAGGGACCGCCATTGATAGCACTGCCATTGACAGTTTGTTGATTTTTGCTCAATTGCAAAGTTCGCTTTTATTAAAGGGACTAACTAACAAGCCGACATGTAATATTAATAACAAGTGTAGTTTTTGTAATCTCTATTTTGTTCTGTTTTAAGCCTAGTTTTTGTATAGGTACCCCGGTTGTAGGTCATAATATACTTATTTTCATTTAAATCACAATAATATTTAAAAAGAGTCGAGGTGGCCTAGTGGTCAAAACACCAGCCTCTCAAGTATGAGTGCGCGGGTTCGATTCCGGGTTAGGCAAGTACCAATGTAACTTTTATAAAGTTATATGTGCTTTCTAGGTATATCTTGGACACCAATGACTGGTGAAGGAAAATTTTTTGAGGAAACCTGGACTTTATAAGTGTGAAATCGCCAACCCGAATTGAGCAAGCGTGGTGATTACGCTCAATCCTTCTCTGTATGAGAGGAGACCTGTGCCCAGCAGTGGGACGATAAAAAGGTTGTTGATGATGATGATGAATATTGAAACTGCAATGGGCAACCTTCTTATACTAATTATTAAAATAAAAATATATAATTCAAACGCCTTTGACGATACAATTGGCGCAGTGGCTGAGCGATCGACTGAACTGCTGCGCGCTGCGCTGACTGAGCGGGAAAAATACTGTGACCTGTTCTTTATAATTTTGTCACTTGACTTCGCGAGTCTCGTGGCCACGCGTAAGCGGTTTATTTACGACGCAAGTGAGTTTCTCGTGCGAAAGTTCATGCTTTGTGTCCTAGCCTTTAATTATCCGTCTAAATTACTTTCTATCTACTTAAGACCCTATTTAAGTACCAACATAGATAATTGGATTACTTTTAAATGAACCTTGTAGGCCTTTGCGGATTCTGCGGTGTTTTGAAGAAAGGTTGAGTGTGTCGTACATTGCGGTTTCGCTTATTAATTTCAACCTGTGGATATATTATGTAAGCTCAATGAAACTAAAAAAATATGTACGAGAAATATATTCGCCGTTTTTACCCTAATTGCGTAACATATTACTATCACTTGGAATCATTTTGAAGCGTATCACTAATCCACTGCTCCGTATATTCGAAAAATGTCTTTGCTCAACGACGTAAATATCCCAATGAATGTTGTTAAACTGTCAAAATGAAACTCATTGCTACTAATAGTGTGTTATGAATTACCCGGTCGTTCGATAATAAAGTATTATACATCGGTTTAAATAGTTAACTAAAGGTAAACAAACAAACCACGTGACTTAGTAACTCATCATCAACATCATCTCAGCGTCAATCCCAGTCGCATCCGCAGCTTTTTTCAGCTTTTGAGTAGGGGGTCCGCTTTACCAGTCTTGCTGTTGATTTTAGCTAAACTTCGATATTTTTCGTGAAGCGACTGCCGTCTGACCCCCACAACCCAAAGGCGATATCGAAGCATTGCAGTTAGACCAATTGTTGCACTTTTGAAGGCTTTAACAACCCGTAACGACTGCCACTAAATGTTCGTATGGCAACCGGGACCAACGGCTTAACGTGCTTTCCGAGGTACGACCAGGCCAGTGCAAATATTCATATTCATGCATACAAATATTTGGACTGCGAGGGGCTGGAACTCGTGCCTCCATTCGCAACGGCCGCGTTCACTGCTGTTATGCTACGGAGGCTGTCAACACGTGACAGTGAGTAACTGCAAATGATATGCTATGTCACAATAATTACTTATTAAAAATATTAATGAATTATAAGCAATGGTAGCGTAGTGGTATCTGCCGCGACTTAAAAGTTGTAGGTCATAGGTTCAACCCCATCAAGCGCTTTATTTTGTATAAATCTCTTCATCACCACTGTTCTCAAAACGGTGAAGGAAAATATCGTGAGGAAACCGGCATGTCATGGAGCCAAAAACTTCGAAGACATGTTACATCTACCGACCCGCACTGTGCCAGCGTGGTATATTACGGCCCACTGCCTCTCATCAAGAGGAGATCACTGTCCCAACAGTGGGAACAACAAATGCTAATTATGTATGTATGTCATGTATTAACGAACTATAACGTACTTTTGTATTAGCCTGAAACACAGGTTTAAATAAACCTAGTTCGGGTGGTCCCAACATTAGTTTTAGATCGTAACTTTATAAATTTATAATATTATGTATTAGCCTACTATTGGTAAGTTAGCTTTTACGATTATTATTATTAAGATTTTTATTACTATACAAACAGGTTTTTTGTACATTCGTTGTTTTTCTATTTTTTTTTTTAAATAAATTTCATTTCATTTCTTTATTATAAAGAAAAAAATACCTACATTTAAAATGACAGAAATCCATTCAGGAAACTCATCATCATCATCTTAGCGATTATCCCGGCATCCGCGGCTTACGTGTTGGAGTCCGGGGTCCGCTTTCTTGCTCAATTTTCTCAATTTCGCGCGATTTTTGGCCTCCTGTGGTGTGAGATTGTTGGCATGCATGTCATCTCTTATAACATCAAGCCAGGACTTCTTTGGTCTACCCCGCTTGTTCCGGCCCGGCGGAGGCGCCATGGCAAGACATTTGTGACCCACGTAACATGTCGGTTTTCGTAAGACGTGACCATACCAACGTAGGCGACCCTCTTGAAGTTTGTCCGCTATGTCACGGACATGAAGACTGCCACGGATGCGGGAGTTCCTGATGCGGTCCTTTCGCGTAACTCCACACATCCACCGCAGCATAGTCATCTCCGTGACACGCAGCTCCTGCTTGTGTCGCTCAAGCACAGGCCACGCCTCACTGCCATATAGGAGAACAGGTCCAATGATGGTCTTATAGACCTGCCCGTTAAGCTTAACAAAACCTCACGTCATTTTGCCTAAGCAGCGGAAATACGTGCCCTGACGTCGCTATCAATGTCGCCGGACGCGTGGAGTACAGACCCCAAGTATTTAAACTGGTCTGTGCACTCGACCATGTCACCACCTATGCGCACAGGCATGTCAGACAATAAACTACTTTCATAATGTTTATTAACTTTAGTACAAATTGGCATGGATTCCCTAGTTTACAAACTAAACTAAATTTAAGTTCAGAGTATATTTTTCCTTTCATTAGTATAGACCTGTCAAATTAAGATATACCATCTATAGACAGTTTAGACGCGATTAAAACATGGCGACAAAAAATACGTCAGTGTGCGTCATGAGCTGACCAACCCGACAGGACTCGACAAATATTTATTTTCTGTCCTTTTACTAATGAAATAGAAAGACAGGAAAACGGTCTCCAAAGCCTGGAGCATAGACGAAGAGTAGCCATCCTCGATGCATTTTGGAGAGTGCGAGGGAATTGCGTGACTTAATACCCCCATCTCCGTTTCATTATCGGACGACCTGTCGTACCGCTACGATCCGGACGAAGCGTTTCGCCACGTCTTTTATACCGAGTACATCGAGGGACAATTTATCCAATTACCATCAACGATTGCAACACTGCTTACCATCAGGCGGGATTACGGTCAAGCAGGAGTTTATAATTATAAAAAAATATATTAAGATACACCGAATAAAATTTAGTACAGTTCCTGAACAAGAGAATTAGGGCCATTTTATACAGACATCGTCATCATCATCATTTCAGACGAAAGACGTTCGCTGCTGGACATAGGCCTCACCCAAGAATCTCCACCACGACCGATCCTGCGCCTCCCGCATTCAGCGGCTTCCCGCCACCTTCACTAGGTCATCATCGATCGACCTTGTAGGGGGCCTACCAGACTGCGTCTTCTGGTGCGTGGTCGCTACTCGAGAACCCGTCGGCCCCTTCGGGCATCGGTCCTACGGGCAATATGCTCGGCCCACTGCCACTTTAGTGTTACAATTCTTCGGGCTATGTCGGTTACACTTGTTCTTCTGCAGATAGCCTCCGTGGTGTAGCGGTACCGAACGCGGCCGCTGCTCAGATCTCCGCGCAGTGCAAATATTTGTATGCATGAATATAAATATTTGCACTGGTCTGGTCGTGCCTCGGAAAGCACCTTAAGCCGTTGGTCCCGGTCGCCAGTCAGTCGTTACGGGTTGTTGGAGTCCTCAAAAGTCCAACAATTGGTCTAACTGCAATGTTTCGATGTCGCCTTCGGGTTGTGGAGGTCAGACGGCAGTCGCTTCACGGAAAATATCGAAGTTTAGCCAAAATCAGCAGTTAAGACTGGTAAAGCGGACCCCAGACTCCAAAAGCTGAAAAAGCTACGGATGCGACTGGGATAACGCTGAGATGATGATGATGATGACTTGTTCTTCTGTGGATCTCCTCATTCCCGATTTGATCGCGTAGTGAAACCTCAAGCATAGTCCCCTCCATTGCCCTTTGAGTGACCTTGAACCATCTTATAAGGCCCATTGTTTTTTTTTTTATTATTAAAATATAAACCAGCGCTTGACCGCAATCCCGCCTGATGGTAAGCAGTGACGCAATCGTTGATGGTAAAGCGCACTAGTTTATTAAGAGCCTATTCACTCTAGCCTTGAAGACACTCAAATTGTAGTCCGACGGAAACACCGCCGCCGGCAGATTATTCCAGTCCCTCGATGTACGTGGTATAAAGGAGGAGGCGAAACGCTTCGTCCGGATCGTAGAGGTGTTAACAACATAAGCGTGGAAACTCGCCGTACGACGGGTCGTCCGATGGTGGAACGGAGATGGGGGAATTAAATCGTGCAATTCCCTCGCACACTCCCCAAAATGTATCCTATAGAACACCGAAAGGCTGGCTACTCTACGCCTGTGCTCTAGGCTTTGGAGACCAACTCGAGTTAAATCAAGGTCACCAATCAGCCTCTTCGCACGCCTCTCCACTGAATCCAAAGTGGCCAGGTGACACTTAGCAGCACCAGCCCAAATGTGGCTGCCGTACTCCACACACGAACGGACCTGAGCTTTGTACAACATTAGAAGCTGCTCTGGTGTGAGGTACTGCCGGACCTTTGCGATAACGCCAAGTTTTCTGGCAGCCACCTTGGCCTTGGACTCAATGAACCGCCCAAAGTTTAGGTTCGAGGAAATCTCAACACCCAAAAGCTGAAGGCGGTCGGTACACTCCAAGGATACATTCCGAAAAGTAGGAGCCAAGGTAAACGGGCTCCTTTTGGCGGTGAAAAGACACGCCTGCGTTTTGGCGGCATTGAATGCTACAAGATTGGCATTGCCCCATTCGGAGACTGCCTGAAGTGCAACACTCGTTCGCTCTACTAAATGTGTGTACAGTACTAAGTACATGGGATTGCATTCGTAATATTAAGTTATTTAAATGACAATTTTCTCTTATCCACGTCTCACATATCCTGCGATGCAAGATAGTATCTATAGTTCAGTTTTATATCAGAACCGCTCCCATTTGCTTACCGTCACAATATCATATTACGTGCCTCATATAATTCCCCATCACTTTGTTCGCACCGACAACATTGTAAGGACAGCAGGTCAAGCTACCCGAGACTGTCAAATATTCCCAATTAACATTGAGCCTTAATGCTTTAGAGATAAATTTGGATATCTAATAATCTAATCTGACTGATTTTAGTAGGTTAATATGCTGTCGTCTGTACGCTGAAACTGTATTTAATACAAAACAACGCACATTCGGCCCACCGGGCTGTCATCGAGCGGACAACATAAAGATCCCCTCGTGACTTGCATGCGTCAGTCTGTAGGTTGGAGTTCTTTTTACGAAGGACACACGTTTAATTTGTCTCCTATTTGCCGCCGGTCGGCACTTTGTGATAGCGTAAGACAGTGTTGCGGTGTAACCCTGCAGCCATCGAGATCATTTAATGTGCTGTATACTGCTGCAAGGATATCATAGCGCTGCCGAAAAATAAAAAAAATAATAATAAATATTGGGGGCTTCCCGTACTTGGAACTGAAACTCAATTTTTTTTTTCATCAAACACATACGTGTGGGGTATCTATGGATAGGTCTTCAAAAATGATATCGAGGTTTCTAAAATATTTTTGTTCTAAACCGAATAATTTGCGTGACAGACGCTTCCAAAGTGGAAAAAAGTTGGTCTCCCCCCTCTAACTTCTAAAATAAGAAAATAAAAAATCTAAAAAATACATCTGATGTACATTACTATAAAAACTACCAACGAAAATTGTTTTCAAAGAGATCTAGTAAGTAGTTTTTTTTAATACCTCGTAAATCGTAAACCGCTTATTACCGCGTAATCTTTCATACAAATAACTTAAATCCTTTAATTTCATAAATCAATGGTACGGAACCCTTTGTGCGTGAGTCCGTCACGCACTTGGCCGGTTTTATTACAAGTGTATTGTGCAAAGGTCACGTGGTATGAATTAAAAATACATGGCGGTTTGACTTTTGATGTTGGCCAAGCTTCAAAGGAAACTTATAGCGCTACATTCATAAAATTCTTGACGCTGAAACTCTGGTAATACGTGGAGCGCATTGCACCTGTCAAAGCCTACCATTCTGAGCAGTCCGTTGAATGAAACAGTAACTTATCGTCACAACAAAATGCTGAATAGATGTCATTAGTGTTGTTGTGTGAGTAAAAGATATCCAACCGACATGTTTGATTTGTATCAAATGTGTGGAAAAGAAAACCTCGAAGAAGGAACCCGTTGTGTTTTGTTTTTCGAAAAATATGTTTTAGTAAACTAGCGCGATTAACCATCAACGATAGCATCACTGCTTGGCATCAGGCGGGATTGCGCTCAAGCTAGTATTAAATCAAATCAAATCAAATCAAATCAAAGCGTTTATTTCAAATAAAGCAATAACAGGCACTTTTGAATTGTCAGAAGGTCGGTCAGTCAGTTTAGTTTAGTTTATTAGTAGTTAGTACTATTTTTTATACAAAGTACTTATAAACACTAGTTTATACTTTATAAAAAACAGTATGAATCTTTTGACACCCGCTGGTTTTCAAAATCATCTTTCTATCTAGCCTACTTTGGAGTTACCTTCCAGACTAACTGGTAGTATTTTAGACAGCTACTACTTATGTAACTTCCATATCTATCCATCACCATAGATTAATTATTTGAACAAAAAAAGAAAATTAATAGATCAGCCGATCATCTTGCGTCACTTCACGCCCACTTCGTCTACGTTTTCACAGTCAGATGGTTACAGAATAAAGCTATTTTTCCACAAAATATGTAAAGCGCTAAATAAATTCAAATGACTTATTGAATAACGTGGTAGAAGCCTTTAAATTCTACAGAAGTAAACCATCTCAGTGGATGCGCAAACATTATAGATGTATTTATACTAGTTTTTGCGTCGGTTTTCATTCGATCAACTTGCGCAGGCCCGGCTTCGTTTGCTAGATCATTAATTAGGGATATGTCCCGATGTTTGACCGTTTGTCGGACAGACAAACCGACGGATTGTTCGAAACGTTTCGAAAAACGTCTATTCAATGATTTTAAATGTTTTTTTTTATTCGTAAATGCCGTGGGAATTATTTATATCCAGCTTTTCGTTTACAAGGGTTTATTTGGTTCGTATGAAATATACGTAGGCAATGTTATTAGTCCGTTTATTCTTAAAAACTAGCTCTTCATTATACTTGATAGGTCAATGATGTCATTCAAAATCTTAACATGTCATTGTGCCTTTTTATGACATTTTAAAGAATATTTATTTTTTTATTAATTTGATTTGATGTAAAGTTTCTCTTTTTGCTTGACTCTTAAGAACTCGAGCGTGATGTTAGATAGCCTATGAGGCTTCCTCAAAATAGGTTATTAAATGAAAAATACTGTATTTTTTAAATTCCTCTGTTACTTCCAACCCTTAGCATAAAACAATTTTATCGTTAGTTTTATAGATTTAAAAAAGTATGGACAAAGTTGTCAGTACATTAATTCGATAGCAAACAATTCACTGATGGCTTTGTTTAAGCATTGATAAGCTAGAATGTTGAAAGAAAAGAATTATTAAAACAACTAGTTACGCCTCGCGGTTTCACTCACAGGTTTCGATCCCGTGATAATATTCGCATAAAAACTAACCTATATATTAATCCTGGTTATATTCCATCTGTGCGCCAATTTTCATCCAAATTTCTTTAGCAGTTTTTACGTAAAAGGGTAACAAACATTCACCCATACATGCGTACAAACTTTCTCCTTTATAATATTAGGAGGACCATGCTATCAGCAAAAGTTGATTCCAGAAAATGTAAAATGAAATACAACATGGACTGAATAGGAATATCTCCTATTGTAGGTAACATTTTAAAAAAAGTTGAGCCAGTTGTATTGATTTTCCATTTTCTGGAAGTGAGCTGCGTCATTCATAAACCTACCCATACCTTCGTTCAAAATAATTCACAATTCCGAACACGAAATTAAGCCCCATTACCATGAACCAACATCAAAAACAACACATCCCTGCTAACTACTAATCCAAACTGTGACCTAATCAATATACGACAGCTACTTAAGAAGTTCTACGGCTGGTCTAAAAAATTGAACAAACAGCCAGTAGGAATTTAATTTATGTTTACACGATGGTCGTGTTGTGTTTACGACAGTTTTTGTTAGAACAGACCACACACGATGGGTGTCGATTAGTGGTGAGCTTGTAAGGGTACGGGTAGACGGTACAACTAGTTAGTGCAAATAGATTATGTGCAAATACTTAATATGAGAAAAAAAAAAAAAAACGAGTGTGCTTATGACCACACGACTGAAGTGAAACTTCACACACATACATATATTAATTTTCTATAAATATTTAAATTTATTTCATGCTTTCATTTATAAATTAATATTTTTGCATAGACCTCCAATTTAAAAAAAAAAAAAAAGTGGATTCCCTCGGGGCCAAAAAGTCGGGCTCCTCCTCCTGATTCAGGGGACCCCAAACTCGGGTAGTCCACGACCTCTGGTTCCCGAGATAATCCACGGGGGGGTGAGGTAACTAAAGGGGGGGGGGGTAGATTTCGTGGGGTTGCGGGGGGTAGGGGGAGGGGAGAGGGGGGAAGGGAGATGGTGGAGTGGATTCCCTCGGGGCCAAAAGGTCGGGCTCCTCCTCCTGATTCAGGGGACCCCAAACTCGGGTAGTCCACGACCTCTGGTTCCCGAGATAATCCTCGGGGGGGTGAGGTAATCAATGAGGGGGGTCGGGAGGTGTTCGCAGCATCATGTTCTCGAAGAAATTCATAGTTCTTAATCAATCAAGGTACTTAGCTTAATAATTGAGCTTATGAGGCTCGAAAGCAATTTGTACTTTGTGTCCAATTATCGTATTGTGACGATATCTTCTTCTATACTTTCAATTATATCAGAAATGTTCAGCAAAAATATATAAAACAATATAAAAGCCAGAACAGAACGAAATTTATAAATTATTTGTGCTCTTAGGTAATCAATTGTTAACAAATCTTAAAAAGATCCAAAAAATATATATTGCCTTCGGCGAGATGCGAACCCACAACTTCATACTCGACATGTCATGCAATATTTACATGAGCCAACTCCTTGGTTGTAGTACAGACGAAATAGGACTATACTTTGCTTCCGTTCGCCTTGCCCGATCATTTTTCGTAACATTTTTCGTAACGCTTTCGCCAGTTTACTCCCCAAGTCAAGCGTGCCTAAAGAAGTTTCACTTCAAAAAAAATAGAAAACAGCTGACTTTTCATTATTATTTTTAAGTTTTATTCAACTGTTTAATGAAATATGGTATAGTGACAGCCTCCGTGGCGTAGCGGTAGCGAACGCGGCCGCTGCGCAAGGAGGCGCTGGTTAGATCCCCGCGCAGTTCAAATATTTGTATGCATAAATATGAATATTTGCACTGGTCTGGTCGTGCCTCGGAAATTACGTTAAGCCGTTGGTCCCGTCTGTCAAATGAACATCTAATGGCAGTCGTTACGGGTTGTAAGAGCCCTCAGAAGTCCGACAATTGGTCTAACTGCAATGCTTCGATATCGCCTTCGGGTTGTGGATGTTAGATGGTAGTCGCTTCACGGAAAATATCGAAGTTTAGCCAAAACCAGTAGTTACACTTGTAAAGCGGACCCCAGACTCCAAAGCTGAAAAAGCTTCGGATGCGACTAGGATTAACGCGGAGATGATGATGATAATGATGAATGAAATATGGTATAGTGTTGTATTTTGTTTGAGAAGATTCTCCATTGAAGGCTTAAATATTCGTTTATTTGTAACCCATCTGTGGTTAAAACAGTAATTCTCTATTGTAACGAGTTTGATATCGTAGTTATGCAATGGAATGTGTAAACGAAATGATGCTTAGTTTTACTAATCAGTTATTTTTATCACTACATCAAAACTAGATGAATACGGAATTTTAACTGACTGATTCTTGAACAGTTATTTTATATACGTAGAAATAAAACTTTGGTTGAAAAGCAAATCGTTGTTATGTTTCTCTTAAAATATTTCTTAACACAACTTGGTTCACACTACTAAGATCCGGACGAAGCGTTTCACCTCTTTTATACCACTTACATCGACGGATTAGAACAATTTGCTAGCGGGGGTGTTTCCGTCTGACTACAATTTAAGTGTCTCCAAGTCTACATTGAATAGGCTCTTAATAAACTAGCGCGCTTTACCATCAACGATTGCATCAGGCGGGACTGAGGGCAAGCACTAATTTATAATTATAAAAAAAAACCTTATACACTTATATTATTTGCACAATTTCTTTTTTGCACAACTTTTATGTGCAAACCTATTCGTGCAGTGCGGCACTAATGCCTTCATTATAATGACGTCGATCGCCTCATATCGGGAGCTAGAAGCATTTTTGTCGTTTTCATTGCATATGCCGCTCCAGCATATCCACGGGTGATTGATAGACTTGGGCATTCAACTACTAATACCTGTAATAGTTAATGTTTGACATTGTTGTTGTGTTCTGTTTACATTGTATGCATGAGAGAATTTAAAAAAAATGAGAATGATGTCTCCGACTCATAACTAGTGTCTATGACCAGTATAGTGACATTCTAGGTACAACAGGTAAATAGGCAATTCGACTTTGAATCACAAGTAAGATAGGCAAAAGCGTCAGGACAGGGAATATGTCAAATCAATACTTTAATTGGCAAATCGGCTATCCCCACATTTACACTTTTGCTGTAAGATTGTGGAACTCACTCCCGCCTAACATTCGTGATTTAAACACTGTTTCTAATTTTAAACGTCGATTAAAAGAGCATTACCTTTCCTCTATATTGTGAGAATTTTGTTAATTATTTATACATATTTATATATTTTAGTATTATGTATTTATTGAAGTACTTAGTATACTTATTTTTGGTTTTATTGGTTTGGCTTATATAATTATTTTAGGTTTATATAATAATAATAAATTGTTTATTTCTCAACTTCGTACATAATTTGTATAATGATTTTCTTAATTCTAAATAGCACTGATGTATAATTTGCCTGAACTAGGTAGAACCTGTGCTTCAGGCGTAAAAGGGCTTATATTTTTTTATTTTGCAATAAATTAACAATAAAACAATAAAAGTAGGATGTAAAAATCTAGAACACAACGGAAGTATACAGTGTTATTATTAGTATCCTATTGCTTACATAGTGTTATTAGTCTGTTAAAGTAATGGTTATTGCTAAATTTATTTACATACTGTAAGTAGGTCTTCAGTCTGCTCATATGACAAACCTTGTAGATAGTTAGAAACAACATTCTTACTTCTTACAGCTAAAATAATTCAAATTATAAATATTTAATTCTCTATTTAATCTATTGTATAAAAAGGACCCTAAGAACGTATAGAATTTGTGTGTAAATGCATATTTAGAGATAGAGGTTGAGCTGCACACTATATCATTCCGCCTTTTGTTAATTATATTAGCGTTGTAAGTAAGCGTAGCATGCTGTTTTATTATTATGTGCAGTATATAAATTTGCCGAACTGACAAAACTTTGCAGGATTTAAATAACTGGAATGTAGGGAAAAGGAAAGGCAGAGAATTTGCTACTTTTAGAACAGCCCTTTGTGCACGTTCCAGGGAGAGAAGGATAGATTTTGATGTTCCACCCCATGAAGTTATGCAATACTGGAGTATAGATTGACATAGAGCAAAATAAACTTGTTTTACTAAGTTAGTGTCTGCAATGGAGCGGAGTTTTTTGAATACAAACATAAGTTTACGTACTCTTGTAACCAAACTTTCAATATGTTGTCTATAGGATAGTGTGTGTGTGTTGTTGTATATGTTTAGGTATATTTAATATTATTACTTTAATATCATATTCATATTTTATTTCCTCCTTGTTCTTACACACTATTGTCTACATTTCTGTTTTACTTCTCCTTTCACAGGTCTGCTGGAAGAAATTTCTTAAGAAATAAGCAGCACCTTTGTACTCAGATCTTAATTTTTTCGTATCTTTATGTATTTTATTGTGTGTACATAAATAATAAAATAAATAAATAAATAGTCTAGTCATTTATTTTAGGTGCATCATCTTCAATAACTGATAGGTATGTATAATTTTTTTTTAAGTAACAGTTGATTTTTTGCCCATTTTTATACTTGATCGATTCTATTTTTTGTTATCCTTAACGTTCAAGTATGGACGACGGCAGGTCAAGCTACCCGAAATAGGTCATTTGACTAAAAAAAACTAATTAGTCCGTCAGTCAGATTTCCAAAAAATACTAGACACGTATTTTTTGTTTTATCAAAACAATAAAAATTGACATATATAAAAGGCATCAAAGATCAGGAGTGGTGGCTGGTGACGTCACTGGTCGCTAAAAAGTGTAGCGTCTAGTGACGTCACATGAGTTTTCAACGCACTGAGTCGTCTTCAATTTTTGTTTATATTTGTTTTTATTAAAAAAGAAAAAAAACGTATCTAGTATTTTATGGAAATCTGACTGACGGGCTAATTAGATTTTTTTAGTCAAATACCCTATTGTCAAATATCTTCACTACAAATATACTCAATTATGAGCCTTAATTAATGCTTTAGCCATGAAGCTGAAAATCTAATAAGGAAATCTGACAGATTAAAGTAGCTTGTTGTGCTGTCGTTTGCACCTTGTTAGTGCCTGACGTCTGACTTTCGGGCTTCTGACTGCTCGTAACGACGGTCACTTATCTAAAAATGTCAATTTCATGTCAGCACAAGAAATTTCAGTAACTTGTGAAAACCATAAGGAAATTAGATTGACAGATTGAGATTGAGCTAACACTGTGATCTTAATATTATGAGAATTGCCGTCTGGTGTATTGTGCGACCGCAGCCACATTCGGGCTGGTGCTGCAAAGTGTCACCTGGCCACTTTGGATTCAGTGGATAGGCGTGCAAAGAGGCTGATTGGCGACCCAGATTTAACTTAAGACGGTCTCCAAAGCCTAGAGCACAGGCGTACAGTAGCCAAGCTTTTTGTTGTGTTCTATAGTACTTATGCATTTTGGTGAGTGTGCGAGGGAATTCCATGATTTAATTCCGCCATTGGACGACCCGTCGTACGGCAAGTTTCCACCCTTACGTCGTTAACATCATTACGGTCCGGCCGAAGCGTTTCGCCTCCTCCTTTATACCGCGTATATCGAGGGCCTGGAACGATTTGCCAGTGGCAGTGTTTCCGTCGGACTACAATTTGAGTGTCTTCAAGACTAGAGTGAATAGGCTCTTTATAAACTAGTGCGCTTTACCATCAACGATTGCGTCACTGCTTACCATCAGGCGGGCTTGCGGTCAAGCGCTAGTTTATAAATTATTAAAAAAAAGTGCTGGATAGTCACCCATCCTCCGGCTGACCTCGGCAAGCGCAGCTTAACCTTTATCGTTATTTAACGTCGAACCTGTCGAACAATGTGAATTCCAGGGGTAAAATAATGCTGATACAAATCATACCTAATATTTTTATTCTAAACTACCTAAACTAATATTGCCTGTGGAAACTTTTAATTGACCTTCTCTCACTAACTGTCATTTACTTGTATATTACGCTAGATGTAAGTAAGTTTCCTTAAGGAATAAAAAAATAAAATAAAAATTGCTTAATAAAATAAAAATAAATAAAATAATAGTTCTAGAAAGACTTACTAGATCATTTTCATACATTATCTATCATAAAAAACTGTTTTCAGTAGGTATTTGTTGTTATAGCGACAACAGGATATGTCATCCATGTCAATACGTCATCAGCCAACTGTCTGGCTGTCACGGTTCATGAGATACAGCCTGGTGACAGACAGACAGTCGGACAATGGAATCTTAGTAATAGAGTCCCTTAGTTACCTATGCTTTAGGTACTGAACCTTAAAAAGTCCCCGACCCGGCATGATGTCTTGTGAAGCCGTACGGAGGACGGGTTTGAGCAGTTGTGTTGCGATGTCTGCCGGGTACGATGTGCCAAATGTTGTTGTGTTGGGAGTTTGGTCGTGGAGATCTTCAGATAAATTTCCCTTTGGCGCAGCATCGTTGGTCGTGTTGTTGGGCGCTCAACTGCCGTCTTCCTTCCTATACGCTCAGTTTTTCTGAGTGAATAGGCTCTTAATAAACTAGCGCGCTTTACCATCAACGATCGCATCACTGCTTACCATCAGGCGGGATTGCGGTCAAGCACTAGTTTATAATTATTAAAAAAAAAAAGATCAATTTCCCTCTGGCGCAGCATCGTTGGTCGTGTTGTTGGGTTTAACATTGCATCACCTCGCTCAACTGCCGTCTTCCTTCCTATTCACTCAGTTTTTTTGAGTGAATAGGCTCTTAATAAACTAGCGCGCTTTACCATCAACGATTACATCATTGTTTACTAACAGGCGGGATGGATGGATGTAGTCAAGCACTAGATTAGAATACTAAAAAAAAAAAAAATACTTAAACTTTTTTCATAACATTTACACTAAACTCGATCGCTTCACTTTTTCACATCTCAGCAGGATAAATACCACAATTAAATTGCAAATAGTTGCATAGTGTCGGGATTGTAAATTTCATAGTGAATAAGTAGAAGCTAGTTTTTGTGTAGTTTCTAACATATCGCTCTGTGCTTAGAACTGGTGCAGGCACTCATGTGGCTCGTACAACTGTTTTTGTTTTCATCGAACACGGAATGCTTGATACGGAGTAGTTAATGCTATCATAAAATATCTACACCGATCAGCAATCTAATTACGTAAAAGATTTATTAATCAGAATCAGCATCATTTTGAAGCAAAATTCGAAACCATTGCTCCATAAGTTCGAAAAATCTGTCAACACAACACTCAAATATATTGCAATGAATGTTGTTCACTAGTCAAATGTGTTTCGTAATAACCCCGCATATTAAGTACATTTTGGTAATAGTATGTATGTGTATATAGCTTATTTAATTATTCTTATTAAATAGTGTTAAGAGTTTTTTTTTCTTATCATTGTTTTCATCATGTCATGCCTATTAGGGATGTATCCAAGGTATGAAAATTAAAAAAATAATTAGTCCGTCTTATAGATAATAAAAAAAAATTAAGACCCGTATTTTTTATTTTGTCGAAATTACCAAAAACTACTGAGATGTAGCGTATTAAAGATACGGAGTGGGGGCTAATTAGTCATGCCGTGGTATATTTTGTACCACGGCGTGACGTCATGCGACATTCCAAATCAATATATCTTCCTAAGTATTTGAATGAAAAAAAAAAAATACGTGTTCAATATTTTTTATAAATTTATCTGATGGACATTAAATTATTTTTTAGGATACAACCCAATTAAAGTACTTGCCATTTAATCTCTCCGCCACCCGTGGTTGATTGTTAGAAGTTCGCCTCTGTACATTTCTTTGTGCGAAAACGTAAATAAATAAATAGGTAACACTTAGGAAGTAGGCCTGGCTTATTGTATACTCAGAATACAGAATACCAAAAGGATTGATTGCTGTTGCTTGGTTTGTTGTCACCTACCAGTGTCTCAGGCGCTTCACGGATGATAGACAGATCTAATGTCAATTGTCTTAATAATGACATGATATCTGTGTCTGTGTTGCATTGCTCCGATATCCCCTTCGGGTTGTGAAGACCAGACGGCAGTTGCTTTACGAAATATATCAAAGTTTAGCCAAAATCAGCAGTTAGACTGGTAAAGCGGATTCCAAAGCTGAAAAAGCTTTGGATGTGACTGGGATTAACGCTGAGATGATGATGATATCTGTCCCTGACATCAAACTAACATTGTTTAAAAGTTTTCGTTTTTCTATTATTATTTACTTGTATATCTGTTTTGTTTGTGAGGAATAAACAGTTTCTTTTTTGTCCTCCTTCTTTCATTCGATATTAATGTGTTTGCGTATTTGTACAACTACTTTGTAACACAATACTGTCATAATATTTTCGGTAAATAATGTCTATATCGTTCAGACTGACTATACAATACAAATACAAATATTTCTTGCGACAAAAAATTCATTTTTATATTTTTCTGTACATTAATACTTCATTACAATAGGTAAAATAAACAGGTTTATCCCTGTCCCCTGATCTAGGCTTGGCCTTTCTCTTAGGGGGCAGTATCCGGCTATAGGTATTCTATATATTGCAAGTTTGGCAGATGTGCCAGTGGACTAGCAAGTTCTTGAATTTTGATCTAGTGTCAAACTTTAAAAATATGAGAGTGAGACGGTGAAGAGTTAAATTGTATGGAGTAAGAGTAAGTGACAATTGTAACATTGCATCGTTTGCTTTCGTAATGTACAGATTACAGATGCAGTTACAGATTGAGCTAGCATGTCCACTCAAGGAAAAGACACCCTCATTAAAACTATAGTAAGCCTTTCTATAAGAGTAACCGTGGAGTTTCTTATCGAATCTTCACCATTGGAATCGTATACCTACTACTTATAATTCATAAGTGCCCAAGTTGGTTTATATGAAATAATATTTTGATATTGATTGATATTTGTTACGCACCGGAAGACTGACGACCTGGTGAAGGTCGCGGGAAACCGCTGGATGCGGGAGGTGCAGGACCGGTCGTCGTGGCGATCTTTGGGGGAGGGTTTGAAATTATGATGATGATAATGATATTTGTTATCACCATAACTTGTTTCTTATACGAAATTGTCATCGTCATTGTCACCGTCATTGTCACCTATTCGCTCGATACGAGCGAATAGGAAGGAAGACGGCAGTTGAGCGAGGTAATGCAATGTTAAACCCAACAACACGACCAACGATGCTGCGCCAAAGGGAGATTGATCTGAAGACCCTCCACGACCAAACTCCCAACACAACAACATTAGGCGCATCGTACCCGGCACACATCGCAACACAACTGCTCAGACCCGTCCTCCGTACAGCTTCACCAGACATCATGCCGGAACACGACAAATCGCTTGGCGGCAAGGCTTTGTCTGGTGGGTGGTAACTTCTGCCGGCGGCCGATGTTATGGCCCACCACCGAGAAAAATTGTCAAGTTATTTAGATAATAATACCACCGAGAAAATCTACCACCGAGAAAAAAACAAATATTTATGTACGACGTTAACAGTTATACAGTTACATCAACAGTTATAGGACTTAAATAACAACAAATCAACATTATGTCATACACCAATTTACAACAACAATACACAGACGGACCCAAAAATATAATATTTTTATTTTACGTAAACCAATTCCATTTAAATGTTGAACGAAAAAAAGAAAAACGTCCGTTTCAAATTTATGCGCGGGAGTTGCCATGTCTCAGAAAGCGCGCGCGCAGCCCAAAAACGTGCTCTTAAATAAGAACATCGGTTGAAATAAGTTACGAGCGCACGGAGGTAATTTATTAACATATTTGAGGTTCAATGGGTAGCGGGATTCCAAGTCCTAGTGGAATTTGCTAAAATGTGTGTTTCCGCGCCGGTTGCAAAAAAGTTTATTCGGCACACGGGACTGGCGCTGATTCCCGTCCTCCCTAAGTAGAATATTTCAGGTTGAGAACTATTTACTAGTAAAACATAGATATAGGTATTGTAAGACTTTTCCAGCCGCGACTTTCAACTTGTAAGTCCTAGGTTCGAATCCCGCTAGGCGCTTTCTTTGTATAAATTATTTGGTCACCATTTGTCTCAAAACGGTGAAGATAAACACCGTGAGGAAACCGGCATGTCTTAGGAGGCAAAACTTTGACGACATGTGACATCTACTAACACGCTTGGGCCCGCGTGGTAGATTACGGCCCACTTTCTCTCACCAAGAAGACGCCTGTATCCCAGGAGTGGTAATAAAGTGATTATATTTAACCGGCCTACTTTTTAATACATTTAAAATAAACAATTTTCTCTACGACTGCACTTCAAAACACAGATTACTGACGTTACTCAAGAAACCGCTAAGCTGAAGTCAGATTGGGCTGGCCAGGTCTGCCGTATGCCCAACAAGCTGTGAACCAAAATAGCGACCATGTGGAGCCCTGACACAGCTATTAGGAGTAGTGGTAAACCCGGTAGAAGGTAACGGGACGAGCTGGTCAATATAAACGACCACTGGTCCTCCACTGGTGGTGAAAGTGGAATGATACAAGCTAACAGTAACATCTTCTGTCATCTTATCAGATCATCTGGGTGCATACTATTTTTTCTGCTACCTTTTATATAAATCAAAGATAGTCTCGTAATTCTGGTCATTAACTTTAAACTGACTTGGGGAAGATGAAGGTAACCACCAAATAGGCTTTAACATATTATGAGCACACAGTTGGCGCAGTGGATAAGCGGATGAATGCTGCACTGCATGTCGCTCCTCCGATTCTTGCACGAAACAAATATTTCGATGACTACAGGTCCTGATCTGGCTGTTTCTGTATGTAGTTTAAATGTTTGTAAATACACCCCCGAAAACGAGAATTAAACGAAAATGTATAATCCCTATAGGAGTTACCTATTTCAATATATTTAATTATAAACTAGTGTTTGACCGCTATCTCGCCTGATGGTAGGGAATGATACAATCGTTGATGGCAAAGCGCACTAGTTTACTAAGAGCCTATCCACTCAAAAAAACTGAGTGAAAAGGAAGGAAGACGGCATTTGAGCGAGGTGATACCGTGTTAAAACCAACAACACGACCAACGTTGCTGCACCAGAGGGAGATTGATCCGGAGACCCTTCACGACCAAACTTCCGACACAACAACATTTGGCACATCGTAGCCGGCAGACATCGCAACGCAACTTCTCCCATCCTCCGTATGACTTCACCAGACATCATGCCGGAACACGACGAGTCGCTTGGTGGCAAGACTTTCTCTGGTGGGTGGTAACTTTTGCCGGCAGCCGATGCTATGGCAACAAGGTTTAGTTGCTAAAGTAATTCGAAAATATCTAATCTATGTTTACTTTTTAAATAATTATACTTTCTCTGTCTTTACATATAGTCCTTATAACTAGACCCTCGGTATTGAAAATAATAATCTGCAACCGCAAGTAGTATATCACGTGGGTTAAGGCGCGCGACACACGCTGTCGACGCGATGCGAACGCGCACGTACGCGACCCGCGGACACATCTGCCGCCGCCCTTAATACTGCGCATTGTGATGAGCAGAGCGATTTGGTTTCAAAAAAGCGTAGCGTAGGTTAACTTATGTCCTGATGAGGGATCCACTAGATGCGAAACGCTCATTATTGTTTAGCTATGGGATTCAGCAAATAGCAAAAATGTCTCAATGCTGGGCAAAGGCCCTTCATTCACCTTTCTCTGTCCAGAGCTGCTAAGGAACTTCATCATATGAGGCCAGCTCATCTTGTCTGTGCCTGCCGCGATGTAATTTGCCATTAAGAGAGATCCACTGGGTCGTAAGTTTGGCCTATTAATCGTCTGGCATGCGGCAGACGTGTCCAGTAGAGAAGGAACGGATTATTGAATTCATAACTAGGTCCACGAGTTTAAGATCCAGAAATCTCGCTATCGCTTCATATGTTTGAAAAATCGTCGACTTAACAATATAAATCAATCAATTAATATTGATATTACAACTTCCTCTTCTTGAGTAATCCTTTCTTCAACAATACATATATTAGACTATGTAGTATTTTCTTGGTATAATGACCGTTTCTATTCCCTCTGCTCTCAACACTAAAGCCTCACCCGACACACGAGATCACGTACCAAACAGGGAGCGTTACAAATCATACGTAAGACAGCACCCTGTACCTCACGTACACACTGCTCACTCACTGTGCGAACGGAACTCAGGCAACTGGTCCTTTCTCACCGAATAACTGTTGCTAGGAGACAAAGAAAGGAGACAATATGCAGGGTATTATTTTAACACGAAAGAAAAGGCATTTTAATGCCTTTTCTTTTGACACTTGAACAACATTTAATGTGTCATGTATGTTATTGATTCGACTATTTCTCAAAAAATATAGTGATAGAACGGTGAACCGACGACCTGGTAAAGGTTGCGGGAAATCGTTGGATGCGAGAGGCGTAGGAGTGGTAGTCGTGGAGAGTCTTGA
This sequence comes from Sesamia inferens, assembly GCA_037179545.1. Taxonomy (NCBI): domain Eukaryota; kingdom Metazoa; phylum Arthropoda; class Insecta; order Lepidoptera; family Noctuidae; genus Sesamia; species Sesamia inferens. The sequence goes on along the minus strand of CM073939.1, from coordinate 2,701,451 downwards.
GGGAGGCCTATGTCCAGCAAAGTACATTTTTCGGCTGAAATGACAATGATGTCGGGTCGGACATGGGCGCGAAAAGTTGCGCACCGTCATCTACAAAAAAGAAAAAAAAATGTATTTGTCGTTATAGTAGCAACACTGTAATACTTGGTTGAATATCATAGGCTTGCACATGCACTTAACGGACAGACTACCGACACGTTTACTCCCGCCTGTGGCTCTCGTAAGAATGACCGACGTGGTGCGCTCGAGACAGGTCTTGTCTGTGGTCAATGATTAAACGCATACACTACAAATACACAATCTGTATAAATTTCATCCGTCTACCTATCACGAATCACGAAAATTTAGAAGACATCTGCCACTCAACCTACGCTCATATTTATTTTTTAAAAACGATACCCCACTCTAGAAATTTCTCCTGTATCGTGGATACGTTTACAAACATATAAACTCACATACACAAACATCCAGACTCGATGCAACTACTTGTAGGTCATACAAATATTTGTTCCGTGCGGGAATCAATCAATAACACTAAGCTGTGCTAATCGTGCAGTCAGTATATAAATCAATATTTCTGAACAATCTCCTAAAAACGCGAATTTGAATACTTAAATACACAACGAATTATTATTTAATAATTATTAATCGTTGCGTTTTAAACATGGATGATTGATTGCTATATTAATACGGTCCATTTTCTCAGATTAAAAGGTAATCGGTAAGTCCTTCGGTACGTATGTTAAAGATTTACGCCATTTTGGCCTGGCTACCCGTTTGTGTGGCCTGGTCCGTTTTTGGTGTAAATTATGAGAATTATACTTATTAATTATGTTTTTTATGATATGATCAAGTCATTGATTGTTGTGGTATACTTGTGTACACGATATTATTGAGGGGAGATATTAAGTTTAATATTGATGATGTCTTAATTTTTTATTGATATTGTATTGTGGTCGTAAATCGAAGAACGATGTAAACATTTGAAGGTATCTGGAGAATTTAAGTTATATCGCAGTTTTAAAAAGCGTTTTAGGTAAGAAAGGAATATACTTTAGTATTTTTTTTTTCTAAGTTTCACCCCCATAAACTGTCCCATGTCTTAATCTAGGATTTAGACCAGCGGTCGTCACACTTTACTATCCAAGGGCCACAAATGACAATGTGGGTACCAGGGCTGGGCCGCAGGGTATGTAAAGGAGCTTCAAGAGCCTTTGCACACTCTTATAAATACGAAAGTGTCTCTGTCTGTCTGTATGTTACCTCTCTACGCTTAAACCACTGGACCTATTTACATGAAATTTGGTATGGGGATAGTTTGAGTTCCGGGGAAGGACATAGAATAATTTTTATCCCAGGAATAACTACGAGTATTACATAATAATATGTATTCAGCTCATTTCATTATTCACTTCGCGCTAGCTGTACCCGCGACGCGACGACGTTCGTGTGGGAGTTGATATCAAAAAAGTAGACTCATATATATTTTATTCATTACAATATTTATTAGAAAAAGGTAATTTATAAGTAAACATAGAAACAAAACAATAGGAACAAAAAACATAAGGAATGATTAATCGTAATCATAAATACCTGTGTATTATAATTAGGAATTATGGTGTTGAACTTTTTTAATTATTTCTTCTATATTGGCATCTTTTGGACTACATGCGATCCTCATTGTGTCTTCTAAATGAGTGGAAAGACGATTACGGTATTTATTTTTTAAGAAGCTCATTTTGGAAAATGAAGCTTCACAGAGATATGTTGAAGAAAATATGGTTAAAACGAATTGTGCGCAGTCTTGCAAAGATTTATACTTGCTAGGGGCATTTTTCCAAAATTCATTGTACTCCTGCTTTTCACGGTGCTCAATAAAACTAGCTTTTAGCTGCGTGTCGTGCTTTAGTTCAATGATTTCATTCATCAACTGTGTTTTAGAAAATCCAAACTTGCAAAATAATTTCGTATCTTCGTTTTGAACGTGCCAAGGATTTTCCACAAGTATAAAGCAGTTCTTAATCTCTCGCACATCGTCAAATCTATTTTGTATTTCTCTCAAATATTCTTTCAAATAGGATATCAAGTCTGGATGAATAGTACTGTCGGGAATAGAAACTTCGGCTTGCAGAGCAGCAACAGTTGGAAAATTTGAAAAATCTCCTGCTTCGAGTTCGTTTATATATAATCGCAGTTTGTCTTCAAATGCAAAAACTTTATTTGTCATTTGCCCAATTATTTTTTTAGGTCCTTGCATGTCTAAATTAAGACTATTGAATTTCATAGTGATATCGGTCAAGAAAGCCGCAAGTGTCCACCAGTCATTTTGTTGTAGTTGGGGGTATTCTTTGCCACTTTGTTCCAAAAAAAGTATTATTTCGTGTTTCAAATGAAAGAACCGTTCTAATACTTTTCCCTTGCTTAACCATCTGACGGCTGTATGTAAGATAACATCGCCATAATTAGCTTGTAATTCTTCAAGAAGGTCCTTGAATTTTCGATGATTAAGTTCGCGCGCGCGAATATAATTTATAATGTTTACAATCGTATTCATCACTTCTTTTAATATGTTATTCGAAATTTTACATGCCAAAGTTTCTTGATGCAGCAAGCAATGAATGGGCAATAAATTAGGTAAATTCCATTCCTTCTTCATTAAAGCAATCAAACCATTATTTGCACCCATCATTGACGGACAACCATCGGTACACACTGATATCAACTTATTTACAGGTATTCCGTGTTTTTCTACAAATTCTTTTAGAACTTCCATAAAATCACAACCTCTCGTATGACCCTTCATGGTAATCACTGCTAAGAAGTCTTCTTCTATGATTCCGTCCATTGTGCAGTACCGAACAAATAATGAGCATTGAGACATAGAAGTTATATCCGTACTGGAATCGCAAGCAAGACTGAAGTATTTGCAGTTTTTCAGTTTGTCAATTACTGCCTCAAACAAATTTTTCGAAATATCTTCAACACGGCGGCGACAGGTGGATTCAGAAAGTGTAAGCTTGTTTACTTGTGCCATTATTTGTTTACTATTTGAAAAATTTTGAAATAACGTTTGAGAAACAGTTATCATACACTCTTTCATCAATTCAGCATCAGTAAAGGGTTTCATGCGTTTTGCAAGAATGTTACACACTTGGTATGATGCTTTTGTAATAGCTTCATTTTGCCCAACTGCTGTCGTCATTAGGTTTTGTTGACGATGAATTGACGATTTCAAATGAATTATGTATTTTATTCTTTCTTTCAATCGTTTCTAAAGGGTAGGCTTCGGTAAATGAACTATGCTTACTTGTGTGGTGACGAAATAAATTGTATCGCTTAATTCCGACGACAGTTTCCCGGCATATTAAACAAATAGCAGTACCTTCCTTATATCCATTTATAAAACAAAATTCTTCCTCCCATTTTTCTTGAAAACTTCTATTTTCGTCAGTTATCTTCCTTTTAGTAGCACATTTAGATGATACTCCCGCCATTATTGGTACGCAAAAGAATAAGAATGAATACCGCGCGCGCGTTCGATAAAGAAAGAAACGTCCACTCTTGTGCGTTAAAACAAATGAAATGGAACGCGCGCGGCTCGTGTCGCTCTCGTTAAAAGGTAATCGGTAAGTCCTTCGATACGTATGTTAAAGATTTACGCCATTTTGGCCTGGCTACCCGTTTGTGTGGCCTGGTCCGTTTTTGGTGTAAATTATGAGAATTATACTTATTAATTATGTTTTTTATGATATGATCAAGTCATTGATTGTTGTGGTATACTTGTGTACACGATATTATTGAGGGGAGATATTAAGTTTAATATTGATGATGTCTTAATTTTTTATTGATATTGTATTGTGGTCGTAAATCGAAGAACGATGTAAACATTTGAAGGTATCTGGAGAATTTAAGTTATATCGCAGTTTTAAAAAGCGTTTTAGGTAAGAAAGGAATATACTTTAGTATTTTTTTTTCTAAGTTTCACCCCCATAAACTGTCCCATGTCTTAATCTAGGATTTAGATTTTAGACTATCTGTACGCCAAATTTTAGCGAAATCCATGTCGTCGTTTCTGTTTGAACGAGTAACATTAGTCCACACATTAAATAAATTTGTAGAATTTTTATATTATATTATAACTTTCTATGATACTAGCTGCGCGACGCGTTTTCACCCGTGCAGGTTTTGATATGTTTATTTTTTATATGCTCCGCTCCTATTCGTCGCAGCGTGATGTTATATATCCTAAAGCCTTCCTAGATTAATGAGCTATCCAACGCAAAAGAATTTTTTAAATCGGATCAGTAGTTACTGAGATTAGCGCGTTCAAACAAACAAACAAACTTTTCAGCTTTATTTATATACATAAAATTCGCCTGTCACAGTGTCTGTCCTCGAACTCCTCCAAAACGACTGAACCGATTTTTATGAAATTTCGTAAATTCATTCGTTAGCCCTGAGAATAGGTTTTTATTTATCTATCTATACTAATATATAAAGCTGAAGAGTTTGTTTGTTTGTTTGTTTGAACGTAGTGGTCAGACTTGAAAAATTATTAATGCGTTGGATAGCCCATTAACCCAGAAAGGCTTTAGGCTGTAGAACATTACGCTGCGACCAATAAGAGCGGAGAATATAAAAAAAAAAAACATCGAAATCTACGGAGGAGAAACCACGCTGTGCAGCTAGTTGTTTATATTACTACTACTTATGAGGGTGAAATGCTAGTATAATATATGTTATTACTATTACCTACATACAGAAAGTAGATTATCACAGACTATCCAATAGTTATTGGCATAAAGCCAACAAAAAAAAAACAATGTTAAAGCAACCGGTAACTATAACAGCTGGCGGCCATTTTTATATGGTGTAACATACAAGCAGAACTCGTCTACCCATCCTCAGGTACCCTGATAGCTTCCTACATCATCTACAGATAGAAAGGTTCTAAGCACTTGTATGATATTTACCCAAGTGCATTATTACAGTTGTTACAAATAAAATATGCAGCGGCTTTTGTTAATGTGTTCCTGTAATAAACCTGGATTCGTACCAGTTGCGCTGCTGACCATACAGCTCGTAAATACTGCTTCATTGTTCGGATTCGCACCGCTCTTGAAACCACGGTCAACAATAAGGTACCTAAGTACGGTCTGCAATGAGGCTGAATATTGCTGCGGTATTTCAACATTTTCTTTATTGGTATATTGACATGTGGGGAACAGTTTAATTTTATAGTCTGTGTCTCGTAACGTTAACTGCTTCGTATGCCTACTATTGTGTCATCATCATCATCTCACATGAAGTCCACTGCTGGACATGGCCTCCCCCAAGGATTTCTATAAAGAACGGTAGGACGCGGCCTGCATCTAGATGCAGGCCGCGAATCCTTAGAATCCTTGCTTCTCTGCGATTTTGGTCAGATCATCCGACCACCTAGTCGGTGCGTGCCCGACGCTGCGCTTGGCGGTACGTGGTCGCCATTCAAGAGCCTTTCTGTCCCATCGTCCATCGGCGCTACGAGCTATGTGCCCCGCCCATTGTCACTTTAGAGAGCTAATCCGCTGGGCTATGTCTAGTTTTTTTTACTATTGTAAAGAAGTAAGTTTTTCTAACTGAACAGATAGCTGTGCTGCTGTATAGATTGTTGCGTCAATTTTTCTGCTCAACGAAAGCTCTAAGAAGTAATGAAGAGTAGGCATTTTAGATGACTTACTACTACTACTTTTATGTATAAGTAATTTTGATGTTCGAAAATTGCTGATTCTCAGCCTTATTTACTTCGATAGACTTTTGATTTGATTTAATAATTATATTTATAGATTTTATAGATTTGATTTAACTTAAAATATTTTTATTGTTGTTTTCTCGTTATAGGGAAGTGATTTCCATTTTTTTGAAGTATGACGTAGACCACGTACCCCACTCTTGGAATTTCTCCTGTATTGTGGGTACCTTTAAAAACATTTTAATTCACATACATAAACGACTTGTAAGCCATACAAATATTTACACTGTGCGGGAAATGGAACCCGCGACTCGACAACAGTCGACTCTCAGCCATTGCCATAAAATGACATTTTACATTGCTTCTGAAAAACCGTTTTTTTGTGGCGGTCCAGGCCAGGCCAGGACCATATTAATTTCTTGTTATTTTATAAAAAATATTTTAGCATTCTCTGCTAACGCTACTGAATAAAATACAATAGAGTTGCAAGTCAATAAAGCTTACTGATATCGACTAGATAGAAAATTGGTTTATCCAACCTATCTACTTCCACATTCCAATGGCATTACTGACTTCAGTATATACTGAGTATCTGAACTGATAGTTTGAAGGTGTGACAGTGTTCGTCAAATTGTAGTTCTGGAATGTAATAATATGGTTTTTTTATGTATTATCAAATCAAATCATTTTTCAGTGTTCCTTAATGGATTGATTAAAATTATTGATAGGTTAGTAATAATATTGTGAAATAAAATGAATGTAAAGCTGAGAGTTGTTTTAACTCAAAGTTTTTTTTTTAAGATTCTCCATCGGAAACGACCGATCGAAACTTATTTTCTGATATTTCATGAGTGCCCATCTAGGTTTAGTAGGTGAAATTAAATATTGTGTAATTAAGTGGCAGTGGGCGGGGCACATTGCCCCTAGAACCGATGGCCGATGGGGCAGCAAGGTTCTGGATTGGCGGCCACGTACCGTAAGACGCCGCGTAAGGATGCCCCCAACAAAGTTGACCGATGGCCTGGTGAAGGTCGCGGGAAGCTGTTGGATGCGGGCAGCACAAGATAGGTCATCGTGGAAAGCCTTCGGAAAGACCTTTGTTGAGCAGTGGATTTCTATAGGCCGAAGAAGAAGAAGAAATATTTTGTGATATCAAGTGATTATGTATTGTATCGTTGTGACATATTCGCCAAAATTGTAAATAAATATAAGTTTACCGAAAATTTATTTTAATTCCTACGCAATAAAGTCGTTATTGTTTAATTATTGTTTTGATATTATACATTATTTTTTTGTGTCCTTTTTGAAACGCTGCGCCCTGTCTAAGTACATCTCTGTACCTTTTATCTAATTACAGGTATGCTGGTAGATATTTTATTTTAAAATAAGTATCACCTTTGCCCACCAAGAAAAATTAAACGAGTATAAAGTACTCGTTTAATTTTTCTTGTCTGTTTATATAATGTCTGTACATAAATTGTATAATAAACTTTAGTTTACCTTAAAACTTTTTCAAATCCTTTTCAATCGTGTTAATCACTCTAAAATCGACTTAAATGCCATTTACATAGAGTTACTGTTTATTTAACTTGAAATAACGTCATTTTGTAACATAAATAAAATTTGAATATGGCTGCCAATGAATGTCAATTTGAATCAACTACCGCAACAAAGTCAATTAAATAAAACGTAGACTCATCTTTAACATTTACAAGAATCCGGGTTGAACAGCAATTTTCTCACTATCCAATAAAACTCAAAACATATCCTCTCAATACTCATTACAAATATTTATTTAACATATCGTTAAAATTGAAACCGTTTCACAATAAACTTGCAAAAAAATAAAAATTGACCTTGTCAATACAGTCATACGGGAATATTTTTGTAATAATCAATTGTACTTAATTTGCTTTAAGACTCATTTTTCCTTAATTTAGGATGACTTGTGTCTCGAGAGACAATAAAAAATGTTTTTTAATAATGTGATGTCTAAAGAGGTTATGGGAAAGAGTAATTGTTATTATTGATAAATTTTGATAAGTCGTATTAAGTCGTGTTGGTCCAGTGGTTAAAACACCAGCCTCTGAAGTATGAGTGTGCGGGTCCGATTCCAGGTCAGACAACAAAGTAACTTTTCTAAGTAATATGTACTTTCTAAGTAGATCTTGGACACCAATGACTGATTACTAGGTGAAGTGTCATCGTTATTATCGTGTTATCGTGTTCATCACTATACATAGTATTGTATAAAGACATGTGTTTTTTAAAAAATGAACAGACAGCTGTGCTGCTGGGGAGTTTGTTCCGCCACTTCTTCTTCCCAGCGAAAGCACTAGGAAGTGTCGATGGGTGGGCGTTTTGGGAGACTGTCTTATGTAATATTGACGTTCAAAAAGTGCTGATTCTCAGCCTAATTTGAAAAAATGACTTTTGATTTTGATTTTTGATTTTGAAGGAAAAAATCTTGAGGAAACTTGGACTTTAAGTCTGAAATCCTCAACCCTCATTGAGCAAGCGTGGTGATTACGTTCAATCCTTATCGGTATGCAAGGAGGCCTATTCCCAGCGTTGGCACGATAAAAAAAAGGTTGATGATGATGAAGATGAATGAATTCTGTTTCCTAGTGTCTGGTATTTTTTTATCTAGGTAGGCATAATACGCCTTGCAGTTTATAACTAAGTCACACCTGCCTAGCCTTTTCGATGCCAACTATATCGACGTCAGCCTCTAGTCCATCCGAATGCAGCTGATACGATATCCCTTTGTATATATTCGTTTCAACTGTCATTAGCGATATCTGCCATTATTATGAAATAAAATTTTCAAAGAATTTCTATAATTTCTTACACGTGTTATTGGCAAAATTGTAGTATCTATTCCACAGAGGCCATTGTTCAAGAGTCGAGGTTGAATCTCACCTAGAAAAAGAAGACTTTTTAATAACAATTATTGACATGTACTTAAATTTATTGAATTTATTTGAATGACATTTTAGATTTTGATTGTTGACATCTAAATTTATGATGTTTTTGAATTTCTGTAGGTTTTTATAGTCTGGTCTTAAAGTTTTTTTTTATTTTGACAATTGTGATTTACACGCTCGCTTGCAGGCAGAATACAAGTAACTTTTCGGCTTTAAGATCTTCCCTTGTCGAACAATGTATTTTCTGGCAAATAAATATTTTGATTTTAAGATTTTTGGGGTGCTGACGACCCGTAATGACTTTCAAAGATCTTCAAATACTTATAAGCTTAACGTGCATTTCGAATCACGGAGGCGTCATTCATTATAACCATTCCATACCAGTATTTATTGGTAAACTGTCAACAGAATCATTAACATTCATCTCTGTGACATGGTTCTTAGGATAGAGCCCGGTGACAGACAGACAGACGGCTCCACTGCCTTAATAATAGGGTACGAAAAAAGAAGCGAATATTTACTATTCTCTTTATCAATCTGTCGTATGACTGAGCCGAATCATCCCACCGGTAGAACTGTTTAGCTCGCCTTAAAAACTTTGATCTTACGGCAATCAGTCCTTCGTCGATTGAAAATTATCTAATTTATTATTTGTATCGATACTTTTTCTGGCACATTACATCAGGATATCATTGGTGTAACACTATTCCTAACAAGGATTACACTCTATTTGGCACGCGCTGATTTATCGCCACCAAGTGATCTGGATGCGTGGAATTGATTTGATATTAGTTATTCTGGTGGGTTCCCTTTTGATCCAAGTAGTTTTTATTAAAAGTATATACATATTTAAGCATTAGATTATTAAATGTTCTGTTCTTCGTAACTATATTGTGTAAACTGGGATAAAATATTCTCGAGTACAACAGTTATATATTCTTACAGTTATATGTCTATTCTTTTCGACATCGATCTTCCTGCCACCGTAGGCGCGGGCTTGCGGGCGGTGCGCAGTGGGCAGCTCGCCGCCCGGTAAGGACCAGACCCGAGTCAACGGCGCGCTGTATTTCACGCGCGCCTCGAAGAGATGTCAGCACATCGTGACGGGGTCCACGAAGAGCGACGCCTCCTGGGTCAGGGTTGGTTAAAAAAGAAATCGTGATCCTGGCACCTAGGTGACATAGGTATGTGAAGAAACACGGGTATTTTTTAGTCAGTGAAACTGTGACACGTCCTTCCGCTCCGCCCAGAGCCGAAGAGGTCATTTGATGATTTCCCATCCAGAACAAAAAAAAGGAAAATAATGTGTCCTATATATACTTTTAAAATATTTATTTTTATTCACGAGCACAAATAAAATCCTAGAACTGTGATCGACCTTTTTGTGCTTTATTGTATTTCATTACCTTTACACAAAATATTAGCTTTATATTTATTGATAATTCTACTAATGTTCAGCTTTTCCAGAATAATGTCTAATAATGGTGCCGATTCTGATATTCACAGACTAAACTACTTTTAAGTTAAGTGCATATTTTTTTTCACACACTTCACATTTTAGTTTAATCCTGTCAAATTACGATACTCCATACGCGATTATAAACATGGCGACTAAAAATACGCCAGCTTACGTCAGGAGCGCACTAATTTGACAGGTCTAAACTGACATTTTATCTTTTGTCCTTTTCTTAATGAAACAGTTAGAAAAAGATGCACTCAACTTAAATTTAATTTAGTTCGTGAACCAGTGAATCGGAGCCAATGTCTATCGGATTGTTACTAGTCAGCATTTCCTAGTATATTTAAAAAAGCTTTGATCAAAATTCGTTGAAATAATAAATAAAGAAAGAAAAAAGTATTTAATTCGACTTGTACAGCAAGCTCACAACCCAACCTAAACACAATCAAAATTAAAAACGAATATTTATGTATTTTAAACAAAGTACAAAAGATAATTATCAGCCTATCATGTTGCGTTACTTGCGGTGAGAAGGAGTGCGCCGTAAGCTGCCACGCGCGTAATTTAGCTTCTAGGACTTGCTGGTTTGAAATAATTATCACAAATTAAAGCGCCTGATGGGGTTCGAATTTATGACTACATCTTGTTAGTCTCGGCCGATATCATTAGGCTACCGCTGTTTAAAAAAAAAAATTAAACCAACGAAACCGAAATCTCCACCTGTTTAAAATTACTTTGAACTTTTACTAATAATTAGTCCAACAACCCAATAACTTCTCAAACACGGAACCGACGCGACGTACAAAATACCAAAATAGGCCATTTCGACGACGCAACTCCTTGAGACTCTGAATTACTTTGCCGGAAGACTTAAGCCTTGACCTCAGCATAGCAAGCCCTTAAAATGTACGGAAGAATCGAAGGCTAGCAAAGTTATGAGACTCGTTAAGTATAACCTTAGGTTGCATACATACGCATTGAAAGTTACTTGGCAGAATTAAGGTACTTGATAGAATTAAGGCGCTGATCAAATGTAGGACACTGTAAAACGCTCAGATCGTATCAGTCGCATAGTTATGCGTAGCATAATAAACCTATGATTTTCCTTCTTCTGGGACACAATTTTCCCCTTGGTGAGTCGCATACGGGCCTTTTATTTTTGTTTGGTTTGTACGCCATTTCAGTCGAAATACGTCCACGCCGAAGTACCTTCACTCCGACTAGTACTATGCTGCTGTCTTCACAACATTGTCGAGTCACGATCGAGGTACCCACGCTACGTCGTCCAGATCTATTCGGCCTCAGCGGCTATCTGGTTTCAGTTGGTAGGTCAATTCGAATTTTTAGTTCTAGGATAAGACATGATAGACAGGCATATTGGTACATATTACAAGATAGAATGAAGTTAAGCAATTGCTCAAAAAGAAGATTTATTGAAAATATTTCATAAGAATAAAATAGTAAATCGTAGAATTCCCAACATTTCCAACGTATATTCTTATGTTTCATGTAGTAATAATAAAAGAAATTCAATCAACTAAACAAGCTTTTAATTTAATTAAAACTTTAAAATCATTACTTTTGGTCTTTCGATTTAATTAACATCAAATGCATCTCTATGAACCTCGTTTGTAGAAGTGATGCACTATTGTCAATTTCCTAAAAAATGATTTTACCGCGCCTTAACTTAGTGACGTCATGAACATTTTTCGAACGCTTTGTAGTGACATCGGCTTTCGTAGGTGTCAGGAATGTGAGTTATTTTTTGAGGAATTTTGCGTGAAGCTTAACATTTAGTTCAGTAATTTAGTGTTGTTTTTGGTTTTCCGGAAGTGTTTACAAAATAGTAAGTAGTATGGCATGAAAAGAAGTTCAAGAAACAGTAAAATGGCTATAATATTGAGTCCAATTTAGTACCAATTGCATTAAGAATACAATTCAGGAACAACACCCTCATTACGTAACACGCTATTGCTATCAGTTGGAATCATTTCGAAGCATATTGTTAATCCATTGCTCTATGTGTTCGAAAATGTGTCTGCTCAACAACGTAAGTAACGCAATGAATGTTGTTGAACTGTCAAAATGAAATCCATTGCTACTAATAATGTGTTATATAATTACTCTGCCGAAGAGTCAGGGTTTCCATATACATAGATATAAATGTAATAATCTTTTATTTCAATAAATGTATTATCATTATTGTATTATAATTAAGCGGTCAAAGAATTAATATTGCCATAAAGTTACTCAGTCCAGTTGTAAATCTATCCAGCTGCCGAACTGTCCAGCTGAGAATCTCTCCAGTTGCTCCATGTAACAGACGCCAGCTTGTAAGCAACGCCTTATGCAAAAACTTAACACGGAATGTTTTTATTGGGAAAATAAGCTGTCAAATAAAATAGTCTGATTGTAACACCTACACGTAGAGCAAAAAGTAGAATACGTTCTGTCATAAAGAAACCAGATTTAATGTCAACACATTTGTAAAACAGATTTAAACTCGCTTACCTGCCGCCTTCCTTCCTATTCACTCAGTTTTTTTCAGTGAATAATTCTTAATAAACTAGCGCGCTTTACCATCAACGATTGCATCACTGCATAATTATATATATATAAAAAAACTAAGGGTTGATACTAAATCCTGGTCAATATACTAAAGTATTTGGTCAAAAAAAAAAATCCTAGAATTTGTGGTCCAGAATATATAGTTTCAAAAATACAAGACATGTGTGTAGGAATCTAAGTTTCATTGATATGTTACAAGTATTTGGGTGAGGTTTCAGTTTTACCAAACTGTAAATTGTACTCAGGACCTCATCAGTAGCTCAGCAATAGTGCTTGCAACATTGGACATACGACGCCGCCAAAATTAAAACCTGTGGGATTAAAACTGATATTAGCTTTAGGTCACTCAAAGAGCAATGGAGAAGGCTATGCTTGGGGTATCACTGCGCGATCGAATCAGAAGTGAGGAGATCCGCAGAAGAACGAGAGTAACCGACATAGCCCGAAGAATTGTAACACTAAAGTGGCAGGACCAATGCCCGATGGGGCGGACGGGTTCTCGAGTAGCGACCACGCACCGGAAGACGCAGCGTGGGTAGGCCCCCGATAAGGTGGACCGACGATCTGGTGAAGGTCGCGGGAATCCTGTCCCATGTGGTACCGAACAAAGAATAGTACCAACTCATATCCTCCCGTGGGTGTCGTAAGAGGCGAATGAGGGAACTCTCACCAGGGAAGCGGGCAGTAGCGTTTCCCCTGTGAAATAACAAATTACTGCGATCCCCAATCCGCCTGCCGAACGTGGGGATTATGGCAATGCCCCCCAATGGAATGAAAGCCTTGAGGAAGGCCTTTGTCCATCTGTGGAACTCATAGGCTGAGAAGAAAAAGAAGAAGCGAATTTGTGAGAATAACTGGACTTTAAACATGAATAAAAGTTTTCGAGCTTTCTAAATGTGTATAATATTAATTTGCACATTGTTGCACATCAAACCATTTTTGATCGGCGATATGCTTTTAATTAAAAAGAACTCACTCTCCTCATACATAATAACGTCAGCGGCAAAGCCTAGCTACCTTTAATATCGGCTTGTTATTAATATGATATATTGGTCGACATTTTGCAGGGTTTTAATTTAAAAAAGGTCGGTCACGCGAAAGCGTCGGCTGTAAATGGTGATGCGATGAGGCTGACACGAATTATGACTAGATGCAATGACAGCATACGGAAAGTGGATTCTTTTAGTTTAAATTATGTAAGGCAACCTTGTTTGTATTTCTTTACGCGATTTCTTTTGCTTTTTTTTTTAAATCTTCGAACAGAGGAATAATATTCGTAATTTCAAGAATATATTTTGCACTCTGATCTTAGTTTTAATCTGTTAAAAATACGTCTAATTTCCTTATATTTTGACAAATTTTTGACATTTGTTTGGCACCGACTTGAAGCTGCGACTAGATTTTAGTTTTTTTTTTTTTAATAATTATAAACTAGTGCATGACCGCAATCCCACCTACAGTGACGCAATCGTTGATGGTAAAACGCGCTAGTTTATTAAACCTATTCACTTAAAAAACTTATTGAATAGGAAGGAAGACGGCAGTTGATCGAGGTGATGTAATGTTAAACCCAACAACACGACCAACCGTGCTGCGCCAGAGGGAGATTGATCTGGAGACCCTCCACGACCAAACACCCGACATAACAACATTTGGCGCATCGTACCCGGCACACATCGCAAGACCACTACTCAGACCCGCCCTCCGTACGGCTTCACCATTCATAATGCCGGAACACAACGAATCGCTTGGCGGCAAGACTTTGTCTTAAGGGTGATAGCTTTTACCACCGAGTAAACCTTCAGTTTTATTGTTGGATACTGCGGTTTGTAGTAATAAAGTCAAAATTAAAGTGCGACAATCATGTTTTGGTATCTAAATGGCATTGTCAGTTCTGTAAAAGCTTGTGGTGAATATTTAAATTTATAGTAACTTGAAGGGGGATACCGTTTTTCTAAGTGGTGCGATGATCTTCGCTGGATGGCTAGTAGGGGAAGGATTAGAGTTAGATTGTTTTGGAAATGTCATATAATGCGAAAACCTAGTAGTTCGATCTCTTAGATGCGATACACGATACAGGAAAATTCCTAGTTTGGGGCAATATTAAAAAAAGGGAATTAATTGACCAAAATTATGTCTGGATTTTAAGAGACTGTAACCTTTGAGATTGCTACGGCGTACACGAAGCTGTGTATAATTGTCGTACTTTTATGATCAGGCTCTAGGTGTCTGACTTTTATCGTTGAACAGGACCTTTTTGGTACAGCCGTGAGGAACACTTCCTACTAATGTTTTTTAGATCGATCTTTTCTCTTTTTTTAATTTTTATCTGATACCTATAGTATTTTTAAGTAAATAATCAATGTCGAATAAACTACAAAATATCAAAAAGATTTCATAAAAAATCACAAAGATATGAGGTTGTTATCTTACCTGTTTATCCCAACAAAAATATGGTCAACGCGCCCTTCGCCCTCCCACACCTGCAGCATGGCTTCGCGTCGTGTTTTGATAATAATTTCTGTTTGTTTGTAATTAAGTAATGATAAAGTTATAGTAGGTATATTAGTATAAACTTTACTCGTAAATTCAGCCGTGATAAAATAAAGCTTAAACAGGATAATATTACTTAGAACGTATTGCAACCCTGCACAGAGGGGCGGGTGAGACCTATCCCGCTGTGCGTACACGCCTAGTACCACTCGGTAACCACAATGCAAAACTTTCTAAAGTATTTGGAAAAAAATATAACATAGAGTAAAAATGATTGGAATCGATTCTGTTGCTTATTCTGAACAAATTATATTCAGGTTCAGTATAATATGTTTACAGATTATTGCGCGGCTTTTAGTCTTTGCTATTTTTTTAATATTTATAAACTAATGCTTGACTGCAATCCCGCCGATGGTAAGCAGTGATGCAATCGTTGATGGTAAAGCGCACTAGTTTATTAAGCCTATTCACTTAAAAAACTTAGGAATAGGAAGGATGACGGCAGTTAAGCAAGGTGATGCAATCTTAAACCCAAGACCAACACGACCAACGATGCTGCGCCAGAGGGAGATTGATCTGGAGACCCTCCATGACCAAACTCCCGACACAACAACATTTGGCGCATCGTACCCGGCACACATCGCAACACAACTGCTCAGACCCGTCGTCCGTACGGCTTCGACAGACATCATGCTGGAACACGACGAATCGCTTGGCGGCAAGGCTTTGTCTGGTGGGTGGTAACTTCTGCCGGCAGCCGATGTTATGGTTATGTATTGTTTTCATTTTTATTTCACTTGGTAGTCAATTTGCTCATTCCTGACTATATTTTGAACAGTGGATCTATAATCGAGTCCTAAGCAGACCCGACCAGTTCCCGGTCTAACTCGTGTTTTTTCAAGCCAAGCTAATACGCGAGCCTGTTAAGGCGCAATGGTTCGCATTTGTATCATACTCTATCCATAAGCATACGCGTAATTGAAACATGTATCGTAGACTTTGCTTAGGCGTGGCAGATTTTAATAGAAAGGTGTTCGTAATTTGTCGTTATTAACTTTATGTGGCTTAAAGAAGGATGTTGGGTTAGGTAACATTCTGTTTAGCTGCCCAGTGGTAATGGTCTACCATGCTGTAGGTTGTGGTTTTGAACCCAGGCAAATGCATTCGGGGGCTATCGTATGTAATTCTGATGTCCAAAAAGTGTTGATTATTAGGCTAGTACTTTTAGAAGTCAACATTGAATATAATCAAACTAATGATAAACACTTCATTTTAATGTTACTACTCTATTAAAGCATTACATAACCATCTCAAACGCAAAGGAAAAATTTTGTTTAATTCGTTACTGTTTATAGCATGATGTTATGGGTTCGCGATACTCTAATAAATAAAGATGAAGTGAAAATGTTAAGATTTTTTACATCTGGAAATTATCAGCATCAGCCCAAGGTCTGGGTTTATGTTCATTTGATAGCAATAGCCTCACCCCGTGTTACATAGGACCTAGATATTATATTACTGGTGAAATATCATCATCATCATTTCAGCGCGTGCGTTTTCAGCTTTGGAGTCTGGGGCCTTCGATATTTTCCGTAAAGCGACTGCCATCTGACCTCCACACCTCGAAGACGATATTGAAGCATCGCAATTAGACCAATTGTTGAACTTTTGGGGGCTCCAACAACCCGTAACGACTGCCATTGGATGTTCGTATGGCAACCGGGACCAACGGCTTAACGTGCTTTCCGAGACACGACCAGACCAGTGCAAATAATCGTATGCATGCATACAGATATTTGCTCTGCGCGGGGATCGAACCGGCGTCTCCTTGCGCTACGGCCGCGATCGCTACCGCTACACCATGGAAGCTGTCGATTACATTAGGTACAGTATGCCTAGTATGAGTTCTTATTACGAAACTCGATCAGCGATATCGAGCGCGTTTGGCTCTCATTGGTTGAGAGTTCTTACAACCTTGAAGCGGGACAATCGATGATCTAACGCGCTCGATATCGACGATCGAGTTTCGTTAAAATCAAAATAAAAATCAAAATCAAAGCATTTATTTCAAATAAACCAGTTATAGGCACTTTTGAATTGTCAGCAGGTCGGTCAGTCAGTAAGGTGAAGCTAGTCGCCCATTCCAAAGAGTAGGCAGGTAGCTATGGAGAAGAACGGGCAAGAAACTCCATGGACACTCTTTTAAATTATCAAGCTATTGATACAAATATTTGATTACATCATTCATTTTGAAATCAATCGTGTGAGAACGATGCAGAAATTATTGTACGCTAAGAGCGTCCATTATGGAAAAACACACAAAAAAAAAACAACCACAAAAAAGACTAGTTATCTTATGAAAACTTATACTAGGCCTACTGGTGAAATATGGGTGTACTATATCTACATGTCTACCTAATATTATCTAACATTGGACATCACCAATGGAACGATGAAAACTTCGACCAAACGCCACTAATCTTATTAGATTACCCAGACCTGACACCTAACCATCTCAAACGCCAAGGAAAAATGTCGTAAGTACCACATACGTTACTATACATTAACATGTATAACACGACGTTATTTATTTAAATAAGACACAGATTGATGGCTCGTCCGTTTATAAGTGGTTTTTGCTAAGTAAGTGTAATTGAGTTTTTTATGCCCCACAATTACTTGATGCATTGTCAATGACAAACTGCAGGCGTGAATACAGTCTGAGTGAATTATTCATTAATTATTCTATGTAGGGTAATTGTGGACATGGATTTTCTTGGTCCTGCGTGTTTTTTTCTTGTTAGTATTAGCTGGCTTTGATCTACTTTATATAAACTATTCTGAACGAGCCTTATATTGATTGTGGGAAAAAAATATTGTATGTTGCTCTCATTAGCAACTATGTATGTAATTTACTTAGTTAGGTAATTGTACTTCCTTTATAAATACACACATCAAAAGTGTCTAGGGATCAAGCATTTTTATGCGGATTTCTTGAGATTGAGATGTGACTTTGTAATAAATTTATGATTTTATAAATTTATATGGATCCTTTTTGGTGCATTTCATAATTTGAATCAGGAACTGTGAATCAAATTCGAGTAAAAGATGAAAATCAGCTGTCAATATTTTCCCTATAAAAACATACAACGCATTGAAGACATTATTAGTGCTACTGTTTCCCTACTACTAATTAAAACCAACGTTATTATGGAGCGGCGACGTCATTTAAGCAGGGAAGAAATGCTCAGAGCCGTGGGAATGATAGAAGCTGGTTCCCGGCAACGTACTGTGGCTTTAGCTCTGAATACAAGTCAGAGTGTTATCAATCGACTTTGGACACGTTACCGAAGCACTGGTACCGTGGCTGAGCGCTATGGAGGACGGTATCGCTGCACCACACGGAGACAAGACCGATACATTCAAATCTTAACTCGAAGAGCTCCAACAATAACCGCCATGATGTTAGCCGTGAGGCTTCATCACTCTTCAGGGAACTTAATTAGCGACCAAACAGTCAGAAACCGCTTGCATGAAGTGAAGCTTCATTCCCGAAGACCGCTACGGGTACCACTGCACAATGCACAATCGTAGGATTCGATATCAATGGGCTCTTGAACACAGAAATTGGGCAGAAGAACAATGGCGTTTCGTGTGCTTTTCTGATGAGTCTCGTTTTGGTATGAGACCAGATACAAGACGTATACGACACTGGAGAACCCCTGGACGCCAACAGCGATTAAAATCCTGCCAGGAAGTCCATCCTTATAGTGGTAGAACCATCATGGTATGGGCGGGTATTTGGATCGGCGGAAGAACTGAGTTGATTTGGATCAGAGGCAACCTCAACGCTCAAATTTATGCTGAGACGATTGTATCAGACGTCATCGTTCCTCTACAAGTGCAAATCGGTCCCTTATTTCAGTCAATGCATGATAATGCACGACCGCACACCGCAAGAGTTGTAAGACAGACTCTCGCCGCAGCTAACATCAATGTCCTGCCCTGGCCTGCTCAGTCGCCAGACTTGAACCCGATTGAGCATGCATGGGATATGCTACAGAGAAGAACTCTGCCGAATATGGAGGGTATCCAGTCGCAAGAAGACCTTTTTTTGTTGTTGCAACGAACATGGGCGGCCATTCCACAGCGTGATTTGGATGAACTCATTTTGAGTATGCCAAACCGATGTTCTTGTGTTGTTAGTGTTCGCGGTAGAAACACGGATTATTAATTGTTTAAGTTACCCAATAAAATTTTAGAGAAAACTGTTATTTCAGTCTTTGAACTTTAGTGTTAGTGGTTCAAATGTCAAATATCCCTTTATTAGGAAAATGGCAAATTTCTTTATTAATCCAAAGGTAACTTGGTTTATCGTTACTGTGACAAACGAAAACACTTTATTTGATGAATCCTTAAAGAAAATTTTAATTAATATCAATCAGGAGAAAAGTTATTGCAAAAATATATGTTGATCCCTAGACACTTTTGATGTGTGTATATCTGCATCTACATCTATCGAGCGTTTTCCCAACTATGTAGGTTGTACAAAAAAGCATTATCACGTAGGAGAATAATTTTGTCATTTCTGCAGTAGTAATGGGCGCGTTTTTACTTTTCCTTCTATCTTCCTCCAATAATGCTTTCAATAGGGATGTTTTCTGGGTAAAAAAAAATTATTCTATTTAGTCCGCCATTCAGTATTCATTCATATTTTGTTTTATCAAATCAATAAAAATGGACAAATATAAAAGGCATCAAAAATCAAGAGTAATGGTTGGTGACGTCACTGCTCGCTAAAAAGTGTAGCATGCAGTGACGTCACACGAGTTTTCAACGCACTGTGTCGTCTTAATTTTTTGTTTATATGAAAAAAGATAAATACGTGTCTAGTATTTTTTGGAAATCTGACTGACGACTAATTAGTTTTTTTTAGTCACATACCCTATTCCGTGTCTTTGTACGATTTCGGTCGTCCACTACGTTCTTAGTCTTCACAGTTTTTAAATTTTAGAAACCACTCGCAACAATTTCTCTCTCTTAAAGCAGCTTTACTATAAGCTTCTATAAGCAATCGATGAGCCCCAGCTGCAGATTTCTTCAAATTAAAGAAGTAACAAATATTCCCGCAAATGACAATTATTCGACACAGCACTTGACATTACCGCACAGAAATAAATATGTGATACTGATACAGAGTCACTAATACTCTAAGTGTATGTTATTACCAGATGTCCAAACATACAATATCACATTTTACATCTGAAAATTTCAGCAAAACCTCTTAGTGAGGACATCTTTTGTTAAACGGTGGAAATTTATTTGTACACCTGAAATATTAGAATTCGTCTTCAGTCAAGCTGGATGCAGCTGAGAAGGTGCCAATATTTTTAATGGAGCGACTTCCTATCTGACCGCCTGATCCAGCTATTGGGTATGACGAAACCCCTTGGTAGGACACCAGTCTAACCAAGGGGTTGAGACCACCATCCCATCATCGGTCCCTATGGAATATAAGAGTATTATACGAGTATGACAAGGATTTGAACACTAAATAAAATCGATTTTTGTGTTCCCACACTAACCTAACCACTGAAAATACATTAATCGCATTAGATGTCAGTGGAGGCACTAAATCATTATCAAGGAAAATCAAAAAATGTACAAATCACATAAAAAGTCTTGAAAAGTAACATCCAGCCTTAATTTATTGTTGATACCTCAGAAACTCGTAAACCGTGCATAATAACCCCATTGAAAAGTACAAGCCGAACCGATAGCATTTTATTTTGGGTAAAAAGCTGTTGTGTTGTCAAAGGTCACGTGAACACTCAACATTTTGATATGGCGTCGTAAAAAAATGCGAATTAAGTGATTACAATCGCGAACTTACTGAAAACCATCGTGTACTCGTAAACACTGAGCTTCACTTAAGGGTAGGTTAGCGAAGAACAAGTAATTTAAAAAAAATATATATATATATATAAATAATGCTGTCTGATGGCAAGTAGTGATACAATCGTTGATTGCAAAGCGCGCTAGTTTATCAAGAGCCTATTCACTTAAAAAAAAAAACTAACTGAATAGGAAGGAAGACGGCAGTTGAGCAAAAAAAAAAAAAACCCGCCACACTTTTCCCACCCACTGCAACTCCTAAAAGCCAGAATCAACGAAGCTCGACGAGTCCCGGAGAAACGATTCAACTGTCTTGGGCCCCGCAACGAAATTAATCAGAAAAGAATAGCGGAGGAGTAAGAAAAAAGATATTTTTTCCACTTCCCTCCATAACAAGCAGGAGACAGAACAGAACTAGGCCAATCGGCACAAAGGGACATTATTGCAACTGGGAGAAGTCCAGATTGCCAAGCACCACGGAATAAAATTTGATTAAGTTAATGGGTCTTAAGTGGGTATTTGCTGTTACAATTGATTCCAATAATAGGTATGGCAAAAGCGCTTCAACGCACGGAAATTGGTTCTAGTTTCTACAAGGTCCGTATAATAACTCCGACTCCGGATGTAAGTTGTACACTATCCAACATAATATTGCGTTCATTCTGCCAAAGAACACACTGATCACCACAAGATGTGATGTGCGGACTGTTCAAATTCAGAGTTCGATGTAGAACATTGACACAAAGGCGAAGGAACAAGTTTAAAAGAATACAGTTTACTTTTAAAGTTGCCATGACCTGTGAGAAATTGGGCAACACAGTGGTCAACCTCCAGCCATGTCTTAGCCAGCCGATCGCCAACGGATGGAAAGAATAGATGGAGGTGCCGGCCCTTAATGGAATTATCCCACCAACTTTGCCATTCGGATAAGAGGTCCTCCCAGACTTCAGTCTGAGGTTTAAATAATCTAGAAATTTTATTAAAGTCGCGTTGTGTAACAAAATTAGTGTCCATGGCCTCCCCCCTCGTGGAGTAGTACATTGAAGCACGTCGCTGTACCTCAAGATCGACTGGAAGTACACCTGCCAGTACCGGTAAGGCTTCAGTACTGACTGTTGCAGTTGAGCAAGTTGATGTAATGTTAAACCCAACAACACGACCAACAATGTTGCGCCAGAGGGAGATTGATCTGGAGATCCTCCACGACCAAACTCTCGACACAAAATTTGGCGCACCGCACGTACCCGGCGCACATCACACAACTGCTCAGATCCGTCCTCCGTACGGCTTCACCAGACATCATGCCGGAACACGTCGAATCGCTTGGCGGCAAGACTTTGTCTGGTGGGTGGTAACTTTTGCCGGCAATCGGTGTTATGGCCTACCACCGAGTAAATAATACCAGCCTAAACGTAACACCAATCACTTCAGTTATTCTGCTGTCACAATTGTACTTTTCAATTTAGTAATGTTCAATTTAGTAAATTGAAGAGGACAAGTGTGACGTAGCATGACGACTGTATATAACTGGCATTACGTTTAGTCGGTTAACTAACTCATGTGGTTTTTTGTTTTAGTTTATTACCGAAGCAAATAGAGTATAGAATGATTGCCGTCTAGCCTTGCAATACTGTAGCATTAATTTGATTTAAATCATGACTGATGGATAATATAATGCTTAATGACTTTGTATATTTAGATATATTCGAGAGTAATCAAATAAAACAACTTTTTTTATTTTGCGAACGTGGGTAAGTAATAAGTACATAAATGTTTTTGTTATTAAAGTTCTTTATTTTCGACTGTTATATCTTCTTCAGCCGATAGAGGTCCACGTCCGAAATACCGCAGTGTCTCAAGACAAAAGTCTACGACCCGTGTGTGTTACCAGTGATGACTTATGGAATTGAGACGTGGTCGCTAACAATGGGCCTTATAAGAAGGCTCAAAGTCATTCAAACGGCAATGGAGAGGGCTAAGCTTGGGGTTTCACTGCGCAATCGAATCAGGAATGAAGAGATCCGCAGAAGAACGAGAGTAACCGACATAGACCGAAGAATTGCAACACTAAAGTGGTAGTGGGCTGGACACATTGCCCGTAGGGCCGATGAACGATGGGGCCGTCGGGTTCTCGAGTGGCGACCACGCACCGGTAGACGTAGCGTGGGTAAGCCCCCGACAAGGTGGACTGACGACCTGGTGAAGGTCGCGGGAAACCACTGGATGCGGGAGGCGCAGAACCGGTCGTCGTGGAGAACCTTGGGGGAGGCCTATGTCCAGCAGTGGACGTCTTTCGGCTGAAATGATGATGATGATAGAGGTCCACTGCTGGACCAAGGCCTTCTCCAAGCTCTTAGCGATGCTGCCCGCTTCCCTGGTGAGAGTTCCATTATTCGCATTTTACGACACCCACGGGAGGATATGGGTTGGTACTATTTTAAGCTCAGTACCACACGGGCGACTGTCACATATCAATCATGTTTCATTTATAATGTAAAATATATACATGTAGTTTTGAGTAACTATTAGTACAAAAATATGATGAGTATTGCCTAAAATCGACCAATGTTCAGTAGTGGACTGCTTCAGGTTAATAATAATAATGACGCCATATTTATACAACAATGTCAAATGTCAACAAGGTCATAGTAAAAAAAAAAAAATCGAATGTGTTTCTATGTACAAATATATACGAACGTATGGCTTATTTTATAACAAGATACCCTCGGTTTTGCTAGACTTGCCTTACAATGCATTTAAAGCACAAATCAAATCCCAGCGAAAGCACTAGGAAGTGTCGATGGGTGGGCGTTTTGGAGGACTGTCTTATGTAATATTGACGTTCAAAAAGTGTTGATTCTCATCCTAATTTGAATAAATGACTTTTGATTTTGAAATATTATACATGATACTGTTCTAGGTTATACATGCTAGAACGAAACTATAATAGTGTACGCGACGAACGTATATCACACTTCGAATGATTCTGGAAAATCTACAACCTTAATAGTTGATCGTGGCAGTAGGCGGGGCACATTGCTCATAGAACCGATGGCCGATGTGGCAGTAAGGTTCTGGAAGTCGCGGCGTAGGGAGGCCTCCAACAAGGTGGACCGATGACTTGGTGAAGGTCGCAGGAAGCCGATGGATGCCGACAGCTCAAGACCGGTCATTCTGAAAAGCTTTGAGGGAGGCCTTTGTCCAGCAGTGGACATCTATAGGTTGAAAAGAAGAAAGAAAGATGGTGATATGCATTTTGAGTCAACCGTTCGTTGACTCAAAATGCATGTCGCCTTACCCTTAACAAAAAACCGCGCCGTACTTAAAACAATATCCATCATAAACGTTTAGTTTTACAGTCGCATTATTACCTTATCTTTATTAACACTCAAAAACTCGTAAACTCATCCAAAATTACACATTCAGCGTATAATTTTGGATGAGTTTAAGAGTTCTTGTACATAAATTCATTTTTATTTTCTTTCTTTTGATACCGCCATGGACGACGATTGTCAAGTCTTATTATTGTATTATGTTATCAGGTTTATTGAGTATCGACACTTTGTAAGATTTCTTATATAGAGGAAATCGCATTGTGACTTCGTGTGGGTTATTTTTGTGACCAAATAGGAAGTTGAATGAAAAAAAAAACCGGCCAAGTGCGCATCGGACTCACGCACAAAGGGTTCCATACCATTGATTTATGAAATTAAAGGATTTAAGTTATTTGTATGAAAGATGAAGTGGTAATAAGCGGTTTACGATTTACGAAGTATTAAAAAATACTATTTACTAGATCTCGTTCAAATTATTTTCTTTGGTAGGTTTTATAGTAATGTAGTACATCATATGTTTTTTTAGATTTTTCATTATCTTATTTTAGAAGTTAGAGGGGGCGGGGGGGACAAACTTTTTTCCACTTTAGAAGCGTCTGTCACGCAAACTATTCGGTTTAGAAAAAAAATATTTTAGAAACCTCGATATCATTTTTGAAGACCTATCCATAGATACCCCACACGTATGAGTTTCATGAAAAAAAATTTTTTGAGTTCCAGTTCTAAGAATGGGGAGCCCCTAATATTTATTATTATTATTTTTTTATTTTTTGCATCAAAATCTTTACGCGGTTCACAGAATACATCTACCTACCAAGTTTCAATAGTATAGCTCTTATAGTTTCCGAAAAAAAAATGGCTGTGACATACCGACGGACGGACAGACGGACAGACAGACATGACGAATCTATAAGGGTTCCGTTTTTTGCCATTTGGCTACGGAATCCTAAAAACGTGTAAGAATAAAAGAGTACTGAATACAATATAATCAGCATACACTTGATACCCAAATATATATGAATGTGTATATTTTAAATGTTCCTACTGCTGACACACAGACCACCGCTGGGGCCCAGTTTGGGTTGATGGATGTCACACGTCCTCAAATAGTTCGTTCTGGGAAATGTCGATTTCGTCATGACTTTTCCTTTTTTTTTTATTAATTTATAAACCAGCGCTTGACCGCAATCCTGCCTGATGGTAAGCAGTGACGCAATCGTTGATGGTAAAGCGCACTAGTTTATTAAGAGCCTATTCACTCTAGCCTTGACGACACTCAAATTGTAGTCCGACGGAAACACCGCCGCCGGCAGATTGTTCCAGTCCCTCGATGTACGCGGTATAAAGGAGTAGGTGAAACGCTTCGTCCGGATCGTAGAGGTGTTAACAACATAAGGGTGGAAACTCGCCGTACGACGGGTCGTCCGATGGTGGAACGGAGATGGGGGAATTAAATCGTGCAATTCCTTCACCGTTATAAAACCAGTGATGATGTAATAATTAATACAAAGCCAAGCACGTGCTTGGGTTTGAATCTATGACCCATAACACCAAAAACAGGCTTTCAATTCTCAGTAATGAATGGTCACCCATCCACCAACAGACCGCAGCAAGCATAGCTTAACATACGATTGACTGCGCTATTATTATTATTGGAACTCGAACCCAGCTTGAATGTGATCAAAATAATTTTGGCCGATGAGCACCATTTTGAGGTTGACTGTTCTACAAAATTTATAAATTGCGTTGTTCGCTTTGTTTTGCGTGGATATGACGCATATCTTCCCACAACTTGTTATTTTTTATATTTGCATGAAGTCTCTGCGTCATGTTTACCGCAACTAAAGGTTTTTTCTTTATTTTCTTTCCTATGAAAGTGGCATTCTTATCTCTGAAACAAAATTCTCCCAAGCAAATACTTTTACTCACTAAATTAGGACTTACACGGGCGACACAATTCCGCTCGACTACCCAAACGAATTCCCACATATATCCCATTAAGTGTAAGCTGATAGCTATTCCTGTGGCCATCGCAATTGCTCCTAGACACGCTATGGTTCGACGGGTCATTTTGTACTGGTCTAATACAAAATGACCCATGTTCATTCGCACTGGGGCCCTAGTCTGCTAATAAAAGTGCCAGATTTTGACAACTTTCGTAATCTACTAACTTAATAGCGCCATTATTACTTTCCGGTGGTCAATCACTGACACTCCAATGTTTAGTAATCTGTACTTAATATATAAAGCAGAAGAGTTTGATTGTTTGAACGTACTAAACTCAGAAACTACTGGTCCGATTTGAATCATTATTTTTGCGTTGGATAGAAAATTAATCCAGGAAGGCTTTGTGCTATATAACATGTCAATGCGACCAATAGGAGCTGAGTATAACTAACTCCACGTGAACGAAGTCGCTGGCGGCAGCTAGTGTAAAATAAATGTTCAAATTGAGTAGTAGTTTTTAGAAAATCATTTCTAGTAACGGGTTTTATATTAATAACAATTCGGCAATGTCATTTTATCACCATTCCATTACGAGACGACGGAATAATTGATTGACCATTATGAATTTAGCAGACTACGCACTTTTAAGCACAACGACAATGGAATGATAATGGAATCGTGTTGGAATGACAAATTTATAAAAATAGCAGATTAGGTGGTCCAGTATGAAAAGCAAGTCTCGTTATTTAAAATGTTCAAAATCTAGTCGCAATCCCATTTCGGCGACAAACAAATATATAGGAAAATCCTTCTTATTAATCCTTATTAATATTATAAATGTGAAAATGAGTTTGCTTGTCTGTTCTGCTTTCACGCCTAAATTACTGAACGGATTTGAATAAAATTTGGCAGACATTTAGTTTATAACCAGAAATAAGACAGATGATACTTTTTCTCCCGGTATTCTAACAAGATAGACACTTACGCGTATTTCGAGCGCCAAGAGCCTTCCTGGATTAATGGTTAATGGGCTATGCAATTCATTAATACTTTTCAAATCGGACTACTAGTTCCTGAGATTACTGAGTTCAAACAAACTCTTTAGCTTTTTATCATTATCATCATTAGTATAGATTTAGCCAGGGGCCCATACTACAATTTCCAAACAAATAATTTATCGCTAACTTTCACAAAGCTACTGATCTACTCTGGTTCCCACGACGGGGTCTTAACAAGAACAGAAGTCACGGAGCGATGTTAGCGCCTCCGGGCGGTGCACGCCTCCTAACTAATTGATAGCTTCAAATTGAGATATTTACAAACTAATACTAGATCTATCTCCTCAGTATGTCCTAAACTACAGTAATTAATCCACACAATTAAAAGCTTTAATTTTAGGTGTGAGGATTAATTACTGTAGTTTAGGACGTATTGAGGAGAGAGTGGCCTAGATTTTTAGATAATATATTAAAAATGATTGAACCATGTGGTTACGGGCTTAGAATAGTACCATCCTATATCCTACCGTTGGTGTCGTAAGAGGCGACTAAAGGAACTCTCACTAGGGAAGCGGACAGTAGCTCTTCTCCTGTGGAATATCAAATTACTGTGATCTCCAACCCGCCTGCCAAGCGTGGGGATTATGGCGACCCCCCCCCCCCCCCCCAATGTAATGAAAGCCTTAGAAGAGGCCTTTGTCCAGCAGTGGACCTCTATAGACTGAAGAAGAAAAAAAAATTGCTAAATGTTTTTTCATATAATATCAACAGTTTTCACAAAAATCTTTTTCACTAATACTACATGTCGAGATCCCTGGCAACGAGCGCGCCGACGAGTTGGCAAAGCTGGCGGCAGCTCAGTCCAGGGTCGCCCCGGCGTATAACAGGTGTCCAGTCTCATACGTCAAACGACATCTGACGGAGGGCACAGTAGCTACCTGAAATGGGAGGTACACCAGCGGGGCCACGGTTGAGGTCACGCGGATGTTCATTCCCGATGTAGTGGGCGCGCAAGGTCCTGAAGTGCCTCGACAGGACGTCTATCTGGGTGCAAATCCTGACGGGTCACGGCGGTTTCGCCGCGTACCTACAGCGTTGTTAATTAAAGGACAGTCCAGCCTGCGTGTATGACACGCAGGCCACAGAGACCATACAACATCTGTTGCTAGAACGCCCGAGGCACAACCGCGACAGATACAACCTGGAAGTAAGTACAAGTATGACTTTGTCGGAAACGACCATCGCCGGAATCATGGCAGACAAACACTCCGGGCCGTATCTGGAGCGGTTTTACCTCAAAATTGCCAAGACTGCCATTGAACGCAACAGGACTAGGAGCAGTACAACCTAGCACGCCGTCGGCTAAAAGAATCGTTAATGTATTAGTAATATAAATATAGGTTTAATATAAGTAGAAACTGTAATAGAGATAAATGTACATTTGATAGCATAAAAGTGACAGGACATGATGTAAAAATGGCCAATGGTAATTACCAATCTGAGACATAGGTTCGATCCCCGCGCAGTGCAGATATTTGTATACATGAATATGAATATTTGCACTGGTCTGGTCGTGCCTCAGAAATTATGTTCAGCCGTAGATCCCGGTGGCCATACGAACATCTAATGGCAGTCGTTACGGATTGTTGGAGCTCTCAAAAGTCCAACAATTAATCTAACTGCAATGCTTCGATATCGCCTTCGGGTTGTGGAGGTCAGACGGCAGTCGCTTCACGGAAAATATCGAAGTTTAGCTAAAATCAGCAGTTAGACTGGTTTAGTGGACTCCAGACTCTTAAGCTGAAAAAGCTTCGGATGCGGCTAGGATTAACGCTGAGATGATGATAATGAACCAATATGAGACATGCAAAAGCAATACTAACAATAGAAAAAAATAACCTCAAAAACGGAAAAATACCAAATATAAGGAAAGAAACGAAAAAATAAAATAAGTAGATACGTATGGAATAACAATAATGTAATTCATCATCCATGTTAAAAAAAAAAAAAGAACTAAATGGTCGATACATGGTAATAAAAAATACATAGGTTAACACCTACCAATTTATTATCTGCTCAATTATTTCATATAAATGTGTTACAATCATGTCTGACTAGTTTGCTTTAAAGGAACCGCTAATCGCGTTTAAGTTAGACAAATTAGTTAATTTTTAATGTTTATTGTATGAGTTGGACATGTAGTAATATTTCAGATTTATTGGTTATTTTCTAACGTTAATAGTTGGGTTTATTAACTGCTTGTCGCCGTAGGTATTTGTGGTATAAAGTCAACAGATGACGGCAGGTACAGTGCATTACTGCAGCGGTCTGCCAAAGAGTTGTCAATGGACAACGTGTAAAATGGGCCGATGTGAAGCCGTGGCAGATGTAAAGGACCTAAAGAAGTCTACCAATGTCTGGTTGCGGCAAAGACTTGGACATTCAAACTAAGTAAATTAAATAATCATTACAGATTTTATGATGAATAACAATCCCCCTTATTCATAAACGTAGCGATTCTTTATCCATACATTTTAAACATTTGCACGTCACTAACTTTAAACATCGTTTATGCATAAGTTGTTGTGTTAATTTTTTTTTTATATGAAACAGGTCTATTTGAAATTTTGTTCGATTTTTAAATAAATTTTTTAAGTGATAATATTATTGTATGTTCACTTGTTGTTTTTTTTTAAACAGTTTTGTTTACAAGTCAGTTCGAAATTTAAATACTATCTTTGTTATGATACCTCCTTGGCTGCCATGTTGTTTAGATTTCTTTAAGTAGGTTTGCAGATATACTTTCTCGTGCCAATCAAATTTTTTAAACTACATACATGAGAGCCGCATTCCTTATCTGAGAGAAAAGGCTGAAACAAACTCAAAGGTAACAATTATTTTAAAATCCACGTATAATCATTGTCAGATCATGTAAATTGGTGTCTGAAATAACCATACAAGCAGATAAGCTCTGTTCAATCACCACTCATATTCACTTTGTCTCAAAATGTATGCGTATTTGTGTCGCATTTGATTCGGCTACTGCTCGCATGTGTTTGACCAATAGAAGCATTTTCGACCCATCTAAAAAAAGATTTTTAAAATAATTCTCGAATTTCCAAGCGGGCTTGTAAAAAAAAAACGATTTGGTTACGTCAAATGAAACTAAGGAAATATCGTCAATTAGTCCAATCGAATTATGTTTCAGGCTACCAAACCAAATCCCTGGATAAGAAGGCTGTTTAAAATTCAACTTGATGTAAGAAATAAGTATAATAAAAGAAAGAAAAACGTATTTTTTTATCCATATCAGCCTATATTGTCGCCCACTACTGGGAACATTCGCTGCTCCAAGCTCTCCACATCAGTAGTGAGCCTGTAGTACCAGTGATTGTCCTTGTATTTGTATCGCTTTGTGCTGTGCTTTGTGTTTGTAATCTCTTGTATGTGTAATGTTTTACATTTGTATTATTTTGTGTGTGATCTGTTTTTGTATTTATATTGTTTTAAGTACCGGTCTATTTATGCGTTGTAGAATTTAGTAAGCTAACATAGAAGTAAGTTTATATTTTTTTCTAACAAAATGAGTCACTAATACTTGAATAAATAAAAAATAATTATTTTTATTATCAATATGTCTCCTATGTTATCCTCCAGTAATGGAAACATAATTATGCCTTCTTACTGTGAGAGAGAATCACGTGTATTCGAATCACTGAATTATTGATATTGATTATCAATCTATATTTTTCCCACTGTTGGGACACAGGCGTCCTCTCAATGAGTGGGAGTGGACCGTAATCTACCGCGCCAGTCCAATGCGTGTTGGTAAATGTCACATGTCTTCGAAGTTTTTGACTTTAGGACATACCGGTTTCCTCACCATGTTTACCTTCGCCATTCTGAGTGCAGTGGTTATGAAATAATTTATACAAAGTAAAGCGCTTGACGGGGTTTGAACCTACGACCTACAACGTGTAAATCGCGCCTGATACCACTAGGCCACCACTGCTTGCTGAATTTCTTAGTTAATAGTAGTTCCTCGGTGGTAGGCCATAACATCGGACGCCGGCAAATGTTACCACCCACCAGACAAAGCCTTGCCGCCAAGCGATTTGTCGTGTTCCGGCTTGATGTCTGGTGAAGCCGTACGGAGAACGGGTCTGAGCAGTTGTGTTGCAATGTGTGCCGGGTACGATGCGCCTAATGTTGTTTTTGTTGGGAGTTTGGTCGTGGAGGGTCTTCAGATCAATCTCCCTTTGGCGCAGCATCGTTGGTCGTGTTGTTGGGTTTAACATTGCATCACCTCGCTCAACTGCCGTCTTCCTTCCTATTCGTTGAGTTTTTCTGAGTGAATAGGCTCTTAATAAACTAGCGCGCTTTACCATCACTGCTTATCGTCAGACGGGATTGCGGTCAAGGGCTAGTTTATAAATATAAAAAAAAAAATAGTTTTGAAAGCAGTGGTGCTTGTTGGTCAATCATCAAACTACAATATAACAAAAATGACAAAGGCAAGGCAACGATTCAAAGGTCTGACGTATTTTTCCATTGCATTTGCACTTAAAATGCAACGATGAAATCATGTTTGTTGACTTATTGCAAAAATATGCACTTAATTGTTTTACTCTAAAAACAATATTGACTTTGCACTTAAAGCTGATGAAATAGGTTAGCAAAATATTGCATTCTGCGAACCCACTTGTAGTACGCACACAGTGTACTCTTTGACACACTGTCCAAACTAAAAACCTTTAACTTGACACCCCAGTGTTTCAATATGCAGATATTTTGCCAAAAATTTCACAATCAAAAATTACGTGTAGAATATTTATGGCTCAATTTTGTTAAGAGTACAATGCGGCGAATTTCGGTTGTCGGGGGCCGAAACATTCGAAGTATGAAACAGTGTTCCGTGGGACTTCCACTTTAATTACTGACGCACTTTTTTTTAACACAACCGGTGCATCTCGAACCGTTTATGCGAATACATTTGTTATTTACGAGCTGTACTTTTTGGGATGTCACCATTTATAGTAAGGAGAACGGTTCGTACGGTCCGATATGTGATATGTTGGCCGATACTTCCTTTTTTCGTACTTTTTTGCGTTGTTCCTTTTTTATTAGGTTTATCTCAATTGGTTTTGCAAGCAATTCTGAATAAAATACGATAGTTATTTATGTATTTGAGGAATTATATAAAAGCAACTTAATAAAAAATACATATTTTAGCTGCATTCTTATTATTTTATATATGTAGGTGCTTTGTATAATTTTTTTTCGAAATCTTTCTCCATAGCATATTTTTTAACAATAAAATTGATGTCATTGGATGAAAAATGTTAAGCTTCAGGCTATCTATTGATATAGAGGACATTATTTGCATATATTATGTATTGTGTACGCCATTGTAAAATAAAATACAAAGCAGACTATTTTAATACTCAAAAGGTGCTTAATAAAAAAGGCTTAGCCTACTAAAAACAAGTTTACAGGAAAAGTTTGCTTATTGTTATAAAACTACAAAAAAAAAGCTTAACTTCGATGACATGGACATTATTTATACGAACATATATAAAATATATACATAATCACCATACATTATCGTTACCAGAAAATATCTTCAATAATATGGTAATTGTAGTAAATATTTATGGAATATATTACCCAGGGTAACAAAGGTTGACCAGGTCCCACCTGATTCATAACAAGTTATAAATTATAACATGAGTTTAAATACATACTTATCAATAGCAATACTATATACGCATTGATATGATACTTTGAATATAATTATGCCTAAATAGTCGGGAAACCGCTGGATGCGGGAAGCGCAGGACTGGTCGTCGTGGAGATCCTTGGGGGTGGCCTATGTCCAAAAGTGGACGTCTTTCGGCTGAAATGATAATCGTCATCAACCTTTTTTTAACGTCCCACTGCTGGGAACAAGACTCCTCTCATACAGAGAAGGATTGAGCGTAATAACCACGTCTTCTTCTCCTTCACCTTCAGCCAATGGTGGCCAAGATATACTTAGAAAGTATATATAACTTTAGAAAAGTTACATTGGTACTTGCCTGACCTGGAATCGAACCCGTGCATTCATACTCATGAGAGGCTGGTGTTTTAACCACTAGGCCACCACTACATTTCACGAAATGATAATAATGATGAGGAATTAGTCAAGAAACTTATTTAATTACCAAGAGATAAATTACATCTGTGCAATGAAAAAAAAACTTTGATAAAACTTTTTAAACTAACGCTAACTCAATCTAAAAGGTTTTCGAAGATTAGAAAGTGTTAGTCTTACTATTAACAAAATCATTCCATTGGCGGAAATTAAACGATGCTAACTAGAAATTGGATTACCATTACGTCGAGAGGCGTTTGGTGCTCCGGAAAGTGTCGAATGTATAAGTATAGAAAGATAGATAATACGTTTATATGCATCAAACAGAAAAGGAACATGAACACCAAGAAAAGAAGAATTATCCAAATCAAATCAAAGCATTTATTTCAAATAAACCAGTTACAGGCAATTTTGAATTGTCAGAAGGTCGGTCAGTCAGTAAGGTGAAGCCAGTCGCCCATTCCAAAGATTAGGTAGCTATGGAGAAGAACGGGCAAGAAACTCTATGGACACTCTTTTAAATAATCAAGCTATTGATACAAATATTTGATTACATCATTCATTTTGAAATCAATCGTGTGAAAACGATGCAGAAATATATTGTATGTCCATCCGTTGACTACTGATACTCATCATTATCTCAGCGTTAATCCCAATCGCATTCGAACCTTTTATCAGTTTTGGAGTCTGGGGTCAGCTTTACCAGTCTAACTGCTGATTTTGGCTAAACTTCGACATTTTCCGTGAAGCGACTGTCGTCTGATCGCCACAACACGAAATTGATATTGAAGTATTGCAGTTAGACCAATTGTTGGACTTTTGAGGGCTCCAACAACCCGTAACGACTGCCAGTAGATGTCCGTATGGCAACTGGGACCAACGGCTTAACATGCTTTCCGAGGCACGACCAGAGCAGTGCAAATATTCATATTTATGCATACAAATATTTGAACTGCGCGGGGATTGAACCCGCGCCTCTTGCGTAGCGGCGGCGTTCGCTACCGCTACGCCACGGAAGCTGTCCACAACTGATACTATTATTGCTAAGATTCTATGTGAGACAGAGCCCCAGCGGTAGTTCTTAGTCAACATAGACGTGATGATGTCAACTGATGAAGTGCAGAAAATAAAAAGATTCAGCATAGACCAAAAAAAGTGGCCAGGGTTCAAAAAAATTAGGGTCAACTCAAACACTGCAACTAAGAATCGTAAAAGGATTCCATTTCCCAACCCATCTCATAGTTTAAAACTCCTTTAAATTTTCCACAAAACGCGGCATGCCCTTTAACAACAAAAAAATATTAAGCTTTCAAAAGCGATTTAACGCAAAAAGTCGCCGACGACATTCTTCCTTACAACTCTCTCTATAAACACAACATGTAATCGCCGCATCGGCAATCGAATCGTTCATTTATTCGAGTAAACTCAAGTCGCCATCGAATGATTTATTGCTCCGACACGTGGTTTTTGCCCTCTACAGTGCTTACGGAAACAATTTCGAATCATTTATACCGACCGCCCGAACGGCCGCCGAAAATGGCGACGGCTCCCTTCTGGTTTTCGTGTTTCACCTTAATTTCGGGAAAAATGGTCGGTTTTTTTTTATTTTGGAACTGAAGATGAGAAATTGAAATCGAGGAGGTTTTTTAATGCGCCGCTTGTCGCTTCGTAACGGTACTTTGTTATAATTGATAATTCATTTTTCATTCCATCCATTCTGGTTTCGGGATCGTGTGATGTTGCGTAGTGTAATGGTTCAGCCGGTATTATTTTGTGCAGTTTGCGAGTCTTATATTAAGAACGTTTAATAAAAAAACAAATAGCCTTTAAAATTATTTTATTTAAACTTGTAATACTTAATAGAATTACATAAAAATATCGAAGTTTAGCCAAAACCAGCTGAACAATCTTTGGATGCGACTGGGGTTAAGATGATGACATACATAATTTACTATTGTGATTTCATTCAATTACATCACTGCAATTAGGTACATACATACAGAAAATCTTAACAACATATTATTATTTTCACTACCCCATATTTTATCCAAAACTATAAAGCAAGCGGAACACTGTGCGAATACCTATCATAACTTATCTCTCCCGCGCACGTTTAGCGGTGACTGAGTGCGTCATAAAACTTTACGAGGATCGAACCTGCACAGTGGGCTACCCGTTTCGCCCGCACAAAAAAATTGGAGCACGAAACCTCATGAAAATTAATAAGCATTTCAACAGAAACCATCGGTTCAACGTTTTTGGTTTTAAGGTATTTTTTCGCGACAGCAATTTGTCTTGTTTTAATTGGATATGTTTGGCGGACTTTATTATAAGACAATAACTAGTTTGCTGCGGGTTTTGTGAGTGTTTTTTTGACGGGTCCACAGATTTAAAAAATGGTGCCTTTAGAAATACAAATCGCTCAAAAATTGTTAATTGCGTAACATACTATCAGTAGTAATGGGTTTCATCTTGACAGTTCAACAACATCCATTGCGTTATTCACGTTTTTGAACATTCATCTTTTGAACATATAGAGCATTGGATTAGTATTATGCTTCAAAATTAATCCATTTGATATTAATAGTATATTATGCAATTTTTTACTCATTTGATGTTTCATTACAGTACATTCAACACATTAGTGGTAAAAAGTTGAAATTGACAGCGCCTTTTTGTCGTAGCTATAAGGGCGATTTTCGTACTGTACTAGTTTTGTAGTCACGGGTATGCATGGTACGTGCCCTGTTCACGTCTGTGTTAGTAATTTGTGTTATGGGCCAGTACATCACAATTTATTTGTCGCACAGTACATTTCTTAATACGAAATAATCTATACTTTCACAGAATATAAGACCTGTTCTCACGATATTTCAGGTCGGTCCAGATTTATAATATAAAGTTGAATAATCCTAGAAAATGTAGGAAGTTTGTCAGTAAACCTTATATTTATGTGTTGAGCGCAACCCAAGTTGACTTATTATTGCTTATGTACTATTTCATTACTGTATTTTGCCCTCTGCCAATTGGCCTTGGGAGAAGTGTAAGTATGAAAAAGTTATTGATATGTATGTTTGAGAAACAAGTAATTATTTTCTCCATTCTGCAATTGACTTTTTATAATTGTTCTAATTGTTGTTGTTTGGTTTGTTATCATCTACCATTGTCACGGGTGCATCACGGACATCGACATAAACCTTCTAATGGACATGCCTTAGAGATGAGATTTGGCAATCCGAAAGAAAGGGAGGAAATGAAGTTTCGTCTATCTTTATCTCTAAGGCATCAATCATCTATGAGGAAAGAGATAGTACTAGACCGAAAGCATAGGCCATCTCGCTCACTCTTTTCAAAATAAAAAAATACTGCAGAGTAAACGCCTATGGCATGTCCATTAGTATGTCGGTGATCACGAATGTATTGTGAATTGTCAATGTCAATTGTCAAATAATGTGATGTCTGGCTAACATTTATATAAGTTTTCGTGTTTGAGTACGAGGCTTTTGTCTCTATTACATTATATTTGTTTTTTAAATTATTATTATTTAATTGTGTTATGTTTGTGCGGAATAAACTATTTTCCTTTTCCTCTTTTGTGTGTTGATGTTTTTGAAGGTTGAGTACAAGGTCATTTAGGATCGATATGAACTTTTTCATGATTAACCTATTGTAACATTCCTACTAATACAACTTGAAAGTTTTAATGTATATGTGTGTTTATACTCTTTCATGCAAAAATTAATAAACAGATTTGAATGAAATTTTTTACACAGTTTGTTTATCCAGAGGTTAGCTCTGGATATAGAACTTTCCTAGAGGATCCTGATGCCTGCGGGTAAAACCATGAAGCGTAGTTAGTAGACTACAGAAAAATATATTAGAGGTATTAACTTTTTAAATTATAAAAGTTATTTATCATTCTAAACCATTATATCACAAAATTATAACGAAAAAATCTCAATATGGTTATCATAAAGTAAGATTAGACTTTCCCATAACGTATAAGATGATTTTTGGTGTAAATGACCACGTATTATGTAAATTAACTGATTCATTAGTCAAATCGTCGCAGGCACTATTGCTGAGTCTGAAATCTTAGGTTCAAATACCATGACGAGCACGACGACTATTCCTATAGTACTCTATAGGAATTTACTACTAGAACTTTTTTTACTAGCCACTCAGTGTCCAGATCTGTGCCTGTTTGGTGGCAATACACTCGAGTCCCATTTTATGGGACTCTTAGATATTGATAAGAAACACAGTCGTCTGATCCTGGATGGAATTTAAGAGCGAAATTATAGAGCAAAGAAGGCATAGTACTCGGTGGTAGGTCACAACATTGGCTACCGGCAGAAGTTATCACCCACCAGACAAAGTCTTGCCGCCAAGCGATTCGTCGTGTTCCAGCATGATGTCTGTCGAAGCCATACGGACGACGGGTCTGAGAAGTTGTGTTGCGATGTCTGTCGGGTACGATGCGTCTAACGTCGTTGTGTCGTGAGTTTGGTTATGGAGGGTCTCCAGATCAATCTCCCTCTGGCGCAGCATCGTTGGTCGTGTTGTTGGGCTTAACATTGCATCACCTTGCTCCAAAACCTTAGTAAATAGGAAACTATTTACTCAGGTTTTTTTCAGTGAATAGACTCTTAATAAACTAGCGTGCTTTACCATCAACGATTATATCAGTGCTTACCACCAGGCGGGATTGCGGTCCAGCACAAGTTTATGAATAATTAAAAAAAAGGAAACATACCAAAATTTACACCAAAAAAGTATCACGAAAGACCAAAGTTTTAAAACAATTACAATGCTCTGCACCTCGCTCCCAAGAACCAGTGCAAACTCAACACGTAATAAAAAGAAAATTTAACTCAACTCCAAAAAAACAAACAGTACAATGCCGCCGGACACAATTAATTAAACAATTAATCTGCTAATTGGCATATGATTTGCTTTTTGTACCGCTTATGTCAATTTGTACGAATCTGGATCGTCTGGTCGCTTTACTCCTTATAAGATTAATTTGTACGTGACTAAGAACTTGTTTTGTGGGGGAAATACCTCCACGACCGTTTTTACTTAAGTGATGTGAAGTTTTGAACTTATTTTTGTTATGTGGAGTCGTGGAATGTAACGTTCCGAAAAGTGATGTGGTGTTAATCTGGGTTGTTTTTCAATAAACAAAATGAAATATAAAGAAACATTAAACTATTAAAAGAATTTGCAATTAATTTAATAAGAACAGTTTTAGGAATATCACACGAGACAGCCTCCGTAGCGAAGCGGTAACGAACGCGGCTGCAGCGCAAGGAGGCGTATGCATGAATATGAATATTTGCACTGGTCTGGTCGTGCCTCGGAAAGCACGTTAAGCCGTTGGTCCCGGTTGCCATACGAACATCTAGTGACAGTCGTTACGGGTTGTTGGAGTCCTCAAAAAGTTCAACAATTGATCTAACTGCAATGCTTAGATGTCGCCTTAGGGTTGTGGGGGTCAGACGGCAGTTCCTTCACGAAAAAAATGTCGAAGATTAGCCAAAAATCAGCAGTTAGACTGGTAAAGCAGACCTCAGACTCCAAAGCTGAAAAAGCTTCGGATGCTACTGGGATTAACGTTGGGATGATGATGACTGGTAGAGATTTTTTTATGAAATAAGCATCGCTTGTGTACCTTTTTTCTGTTGTTTAGTTCTTATTTGTTTGCATATGTGTGTACATAAATGGTTAATTAAATAAATAACTGTTAAATACACAGTTGCTAACATAAAATTCTAATATTCATCTGCATCTGCTTAGACTGGAACTTTACACAATTTGGAAAAGGCTGCTTGAGGTACGTCTTAGTCATTTACCATTATAATATTTTCTTCACTGCAAAATGGATATGTACCTACCACCACACTTCACAAATACGCACAGTCAATCGATTTCAAAACTACAACCACGATGACAATCATTTTGGCATCCGAGGCAGCCTTAATCAGTAAGTTGAGAAAATCTGCCAAATCATAAAAGTATTTTATCGTTGATCTGCCCTGTGCCCAAATCGTCGGGGTCCTGTATTGATTGCAATCAGTCATCTCCTGTACGCTCAAACACAGTTGATGTAATGGTGATATTTTAAATAATATTAAGGAGAATAATCATTATGCTAAAGAGGTTGAAAGGAAATGTATCTAAAGAATCTTCTGATGCCCCAGAACATAGTAGTTACTTACTGCCTGATGCCCTGAAGTAAGCACGCCTTATGAGGCGTACCGCATATACCGTATATACCGCAATGAACAATCTTCTAAATAGTTTGATAGAAATATTACACAGTCTATTGTAGGATATAACATAATACACAGCTTATTGTAGGATATAACATAATTACACAGCCTATTGTAGGGTATAACATAATTACACAGCCTATTGTAGGGTATAACATAATTACACAGCCTATTGTAGGGTATAACATAATTACACAGCCTATTGTAGGGTATAACATAATTACACAGCCTATTGTAGGGTATAACATAATTACACAGACTATTGTAGGGTATAACATAATTACACAGACTATTGTAGGGTATAACATAATTACACAGACTATTGTAGGATATAACATAATCAGCCTATAATATTCCCACTTTTGGGTTACCAGGCCGTCGCTCTGTGAGAGAGATAGTGGGTGTAGGTTTGGTGTAGGTTTTTAGATGTCTTTAATTTTTTGTTTCCAGGACATGTCGGTTGCCTATCGATGTTTTTCTTCAGCGTTTTGGGAGCAGTCGTGAGGAAATATAATAAGTTAAACAAAGTTAAACGTCTGTCTATGTTTTAATCTACGACTAACATCCAGATGTTATTATGTATATTACAATTTTCTTCAAATTATATGGGATATAAGACAAAGAAAATTAAAAAAAAAAATGTACCAAAAATAAAACTACAAAAGGACGCCCGTTCGCGACAGTACATTCACCGTCATTTTTCGGTTGCAAATCATGAACGAAATTGATGAGCGTCCCCCATCAGATAGCACTAACAAGCAGTAGCCGATGAGAACGTGTGATACGTGCGATGACGTCACTGGGTGAGGCTTAGAAATGGGAGTACAGCTTTATGAGCGAAAATGTGAATTTGATTTTGGTGAAGATTTGACAAAATTTTATATACGTTAGAAAATTGTATCAACATTAATACGTCGTCATCAGCGGCGGCGGAGAGGTCATTTTGACTGACTGTTTTAGGATACAGACGGCAGGATAGGAGGTGAGCATGTTTTGCGACATAGCTCCACAATTACACCCTATCTCCGTTCCCTCAAAGTCGCTTTACTAGGTAGAGTGGCAAAGTTTTGGGCCAACCAAGTATACAATTCGAACCATCAACAAACATTGGAGGAAGGTCTTTTATACAAGTTTTATAAGTGTATATGAATTGGGTTGTATCCTAAAAAATAATTTAATGTCCATCAGATAGATTTATAAAAAATATTGAACACGTATTTTTTATTTTTTCTTTCATTCAAATACATAGGAAGATATTATATTGATTTGAAATGTCGCATGACGTCACGCCGTGGTAAAATGGCAAAATGTACCATGGCGTGACGTAATTAGCCCCCACTCCGTAACTTTAATACGCTATATCTCAGTAGTTTTTATGTCAAATGTGGCTGCAGTACTCCACACACGAGCGGACCTATGCTTTGTACAACATTAGAAGCTGCACTAGAATCCAACTCCAAGATAGTTGGAAAGGTTAGACAGATGTGATGTATCAATACTGAATTATCATAAGTAGGTATTATTATTATTTATTTATACAAATTTCAATTTCAGTTCTTATATTTGCGTTAATTAACTAATAACATGTCCCATATCCACCCGTGGGTGTAGTAAAAGTAGAACTCTCATCAGGGAAGCGGGCGACAGCGCTTCTTCTGTGGAATATCAAATTACTGCGATCCCCAACCCGCCTGCCAAGCGTGGGGATTATGGCAATGCTCCCCAATAGAATGAATGCCTTGAGGGAAGCCTTTGTCCAGCAGTGGATCTCTACAGGCTGAGAAGAAGAAGTATATAGAATGTATAATGTATATAAACCATGACAAAACCCAAGTGACATCACGTTGTTCCTAGTTTCCATCTAAATAATTGAACAGACTCGCCAAGCTTTAAGCTAAAGATAGGAAGAAGTGTGGTGTTGTACTATTGCGTGCTTGCATCAATATCGCTTGCTCAGTGCCGGCGAAAATTAAGTCGGCAGCGAGCGTGCTCAGGCGCAGCGGGGGTTCGCAACATTTTTACGCGAAATGAATTAAAATAAATATTCAAGAAGTTGGCCATGTCTCGTCTTTGATCTTTGGTCGGTTGTTTTTTTTTTTTTCAATTATAATACGTGTGACTTTAGTATCATCCTACTTATCCATAATTTGTATTAAGCTCTACCTGTTTTTGGAGGTTTATTACCTCAAAAATCAGATAGTGCTTAAATAAATTGTGTTATTTAAAAACAAATTTTAATAAGTATTTTTTATATCATATCTTTTTTGGCATAAAAAAGTTTGTGCATTTTTGTTTTTAATCCATAACGTAGAACAACAGTTATAAAAGTTCTAACTTCAAAATTCTAAACGATAAACCATTCTTTCGGCATAGTTGCCGTCATTTTTAACCTGATTTAGTAACCACTATACATTACTTAACAACACTATAGGTTAGTTAACAACAATAGGTTGAATATGGAGAAAGAAAAGATGACCAATGTATTTAGATGCACTTTCCCCTTCCCGGAACCCCACATATGGAAACATTAAGGAGTTCATTTAGGGGTAAAGATTATGAAGGTTCAACATGGTTAAATTGTTAATCAATCTTACTCTTACCATATTTTGGGGTCGGCGCGACAATCCTTTCGGTAATGTGAGGACGGAAAATCATTTACTTAAATTAGGCTAAAAATTAGCACTTATTAATCATAAAAAATTACATACCTACCTGAGACAATCATTCAAAACTTTACTACTTCTTGTTATGTTTTTTTGGTAGTAAACGACGACGACCAATATTTCAAGTTTATTGTGCAATAATAATTACGCCGGTTAGTACTCAGTACGTGGCTCTCCTGAGTACGTGACGATATTTTGTCTACACAAAACGTTGGTAATCCCTGCGCTCGTAGCACAGGAGCGGCGATCAACAAAGGGCACGGGGCGAGCACGATTTGACTCTACAAAACTTGTGTTTTTACTTATTGTTTATTGTTTTTATCACTATTGCAATACTGTTGTATAATTAATAATAAATAATAATGGTTTAAGTCCTGGCAAAAACTTTAATAGAAACTTGAAAAGAAAGAGTGTATTTTTTTCAGCGACTGGAGATGACAGACGTTGAATCTATCAAACTCACAATACTAAAAATAATAAAGAGCTTTATTTATGAGGATTATTTTCATAAATTGTACAGTGAATCTTACATATATATACCCCCTGTTAAATAAAAGATATACTTGTGCTAGGAAGGAAATAAATAATATATAATTTAAATAACTTTAATTTTTTTGGCATCAAACATTGAGACCATTATTTCCTTACAATAAACTTATACATAGTGCCATATACGAAAGGATAATGAATTAGGTACTACGCTTCTATATGGAATCAAGTAAATTCAAATCAGTTTAATCCTCCACCAGCATAGCTCACAGTTGTCTGACAAGATCTTCATCTTATCAGACAGCTGTGCTGGTGGAGAATTTGTTGCACCACTTCTGAGTCTCTGAAACTAGGGCTTCATAGACTTGGAAGTGGCGCAACAAATTCGAGAGTTTTTTTTTTCAATATTACAAACTAGTGCTTGACCGCAATCCCGCCAGATGGTAAGCAGTGATGCAATGGTTGATGGTAAAGCGCGCTATTTTATTAAGCCTATTCACTCAAAAAAACGGAATGAATAGAAAAGAAGACGGCAGTTGGGCGAGGTGATGCATTGCTAAATCCAACGATGCTGCGCCAGAGGGAGATTGATCTGGAGATCCTCTATGACCAACCCCACGACACAATAACATTTGGTACAAATACATGTGGTAACCCGCTCTTCGTACGGCCTGACCAGACATCATGTTGGAACACGACGAAACGCTTGGCGGCAAGACTTTGTCTGATAGGTGCTAACTTCTGCCGGCAGCCGATATTATGGCCTACCACCGAGAAAATCATCATCATCATCATCAACCTTTTATCGTCCCACTGCTCGGGTCGTGGAGGGTCACGACCAAACTCCCAACACAACAACATTTGACGCATCGTACACCTTGCAACACAACTGCTCAGACCCGTCCTCCGCGCGGCTTCACGGCGGATATTTTAGTTTAATCATCCACTAACACGATTTTCATTATCGATGGATGGATCGGATGGACGTATTGTGCAAATAACGGTATAATTAGAAAGGGGATGACTTTCGAGATGACGTCTAATATTAATAACAGTAGTACCGATAGTTACTCGGACCATAAATACATTGGCATAAGATCAGGACAATGGTGATGAATTATATGTAAGATAAATCATTATTTATCTTATGTATGGACCGATCAAGTCAAATACTCATCGTCTTCTAAATTTTACGCGGTGATGAGAGACGCGCTGGATCGAAACCGATGGAGGCAGATCATCCATTCGAAATGCTGCCCCAATGCTGACCACGATCCTCTGACATGAGGGACCGACTGCAGAGAGAGAGAGATGCATTTTAAACACAATTGTGGACAAATAAACGTGTTTATTTGTATGATTTTTATTTGAAACATTAAAATTTCCTTAAGACATAAGTTTACTTATGTCAAAATAAAACCAAAATAGGATGCAATGGGAGGATTGATCTTAAAGACTCTTCATTAGGTCGAGCCTGTCTCCTGGTAAAGTAAAAGTGAAGGAAGTACACTTACCGACAAAAGCCGATTAATTAAAACAACTACTTTTATACAAGTGTTAATCAGATATTTTTTTGGTTTCAATAAGCTGACATTTTTCCACAAGTAGGTAGGTATACAATAAAAAATTAAAGAAAGAGGAAGGAGCTCACAACATCACGCTGTTCCTAGTTTCC
The DNA here is from genome assembly GCA_037179545.1 of Sesamia inferens. NCBI lineage: Eukaryota > Metazoa > Arthropoda > Insecta > Lepidoptera > Noctuidae > Sesamia > Sesamia inferens. The sequence goes on along the minus strand of CM073939.1, from coordinate 2,656,863 downwards.
ATCTAAATAATTGAACAGACTCGCCAAGCTTTAAGCTAAAGATAGGAAGAAGTGTGGTGTTGTACTATTGCGTGCTTGCATCAATATCGCTTGCTCAGTGCCGGCGAAAATTAAGTCGGCAGCGAGCGTGCTCAGGCGCAGCGGGGGTTCGCAACATTTTTACGTTTTTAGGCGAAATGAATTAAAATAAATATTCAAGAAGTTGGCCATGTCTCGTCTTTCATCTTTGGTCGGTTGTATTTTTTTTCAATTATAATACGTGTGACTTTAGTATCATCCTACTTATCCATAATTTGTATTAAGCTCTACCTGTTTTTGGAGGTTTATTACCTCAAAAATCAGGTAGTGCTTAAATAAATTATGTTATTTAAAAACAAATTTTAATAAGTATTTTTTTATATCATATCTTTTTTGGCGTAAAAAAGTTTGTGCATTTTTGTTTTCAATACATAACGTAGAACAACTGTTATAAAAGTTCTAACTTCAAAGTTCTAAACGATAAACCATTCATTCGGCAAAGTTGCCGTCATTTTTTAATCTGATTTAGTAACCACTATACATTACTTAACAACACTATAGGTTAGTTAACAACAATAGGTTGAATATGGAGAAAGAAAAGATGACCAATGTATTTAGATGCACTTTACACCCCCCGGAACCCCACATATGGAAACATTAAGGAGTTCATTTAGGGGTAAAGATTATGCAGGTTCAACATGGTTAAATTGTTAATCAATCTTACTCTTACCATAGTTTGGGGTCGGTGCGACAATCCTTTCGGTAATGTGAGGACGGAAAATCATTTACTTAAATTAGGCTAAAAATTAGCACTTATTAACCCAAAAAAATTACATACAAAACCTACCTGAGACAATCATTCAAAACTTTACTACTTCTTGTTATGCTTTTTGGGTAGTAAACGACGACGACTAATATTTCAAGTTTATTGTGTAATAATAATTACGCTGGCTCAGTACGTGGCTCTCCTGAGTACGTGACGATATTTTCTCTCCACAAAACGTTGGTAACCCCTGCGTTCGTAGCACAGGAGCGGCGATCAACAAAGGGCACGGGGCGAGCACGACTTGACTCTACAAAACTTGTGTTTTTACTTATTGTTTATTGTTTTTATCACTATTACAGTACTGTTGTATAATTATTAATAAATAATAACGGTTTAAGTCCTGGCAAAAACTTTAATAGAAACTTGAAAAGAAAGAGTGTATTTTTTTCAGCGACTGGAGATGACAGACGTTGAATCTATCAAACTCACAATACTAAAAATAATAAAGAGCTTTATTTATGAGGATTATTTTCATAAATTGTACAGTGAATCTTACATATATATACCCCCTGTTAAATAAAAGATATACTTGTGCTAGGAAGGAAATAAATAATATATAATTTAAATAACTTTAATTTTTTTGGCATCAAACATTTAGACCATTATTTCCTTACAATAAACTTATACATAGTGCCATATACGAAAGGATAATGAATTAGGTACTACGCTTCTATATGGAATCAAGTAAATTCAAATCAGTTTAATCCTCCACCAGCATAGCTCACAGTTGTCTGACAAGATCTTCATCTTATCAGACAGCTGTGCGTGGAGAATTTGTTGCACCACTTCTGAGTCTCTGAAACTAGGGCTTCATAGACTTGGAAGTGGCGCAACAAATTCGAGAGTATTTTTTTTCAATATTACAAACTAGTGCTTGACCGCAATCCCGCCAGATGGTAAGCAGTGATGCAATGATTGATGGCAAAGCGCGCTATTTTATTAAGCCTATTCACTCAAAAAAAACGGAATGAATAGAAAAGAAGACGACAGTTGGGCGAGGTGATGCATTGCTAAACCCAACAACACGACCAACGATGCTGCGCCAGAGGGAGAATGATCTGGAGATCCTCCATGACCAACCCCACGACACAATAACATATGGTACATCGTACCCGGCAGATATCCCAACACAATTGCTCATACTCGCTCTTCGTACGGCCTCACCAGACATCATGCCGGAACACGACGAAACGCTTGGCGGCAAGACTTTGTCTGATAGGTGCTAACTTCTGCCGGCAGCCGATATTATGGCTTACCACCGAGAAAATCATCATCATCATCATCAACCTTTTATCGTCCCACTGCTCGGCTTTGACGCATCGTACACCTTGCAACACAACTGCTCAGACCCGTCCTCCGCGCGGCTTCACGGCGGATATTTTAGTTTAATCATCTACTAACACGATTTTCATTATCGATGGATGAATCGGATGGACGTATTGTGCAAATAACGGTATAATTAGAAAGGGGATGACTTTCGAGATGACGTCTAATATTAATAACAGTAGTACCGAGACTCATTGTCTTCTAAATTCTAGGCGGTGGTGAGAGACGCGCTGGATCGAAACCGATGGAGGCAGATCATCCAATCGAAATGGTGCCCCAATACTGACCACAATCCTCAGACATGAGGGACCGACTGCAGAGAGAGAAAGATGCAGTTGAAACACAATTTCGGACAAATAAACGTATTTATTTGTATAATTTTATTTGAAACATTAAAATTTCCAAGACATTAGATAATGTCATCATGTCAAATTCAACCCAAAGAGTTAAAATAAATAACTCATATATATTATATAACAGATAGGAGTGATTTACTTTTGTCCTGTTTTAAAAACAAATATTTTGAAACTGAAGTGTTAATCGACCTTTGTTGCTAACTGTATCTTCATCTCTAGCAGGTGTGTTCATAAAGTACACAGATTTTACTAAATGCCTGAGATAAAGTTGTAGCTACCTTAGGGAAACCGTGATGTTACAACACAGAGGTCAGACAAACAACATGGAGGCATGACCTCTAGTAGAGATGTTACGATGTTGGTAAATATGGCGGCTGTTCTTAATTGACTGTAATATGTGGATGTACGCTTTGTATCAGGCTTAGAATAATACCATCCCATATCTTCCCGTGGGTGTCTCACTGGTGGAACTCCCACCAGGGAAGCAGGCAGCAGCGCTTCTCCTGTGGAACATTAAATTACTGCGATCTCCAACTTGCCTGCCAAGGGTGGGGATTATAGGCTCTTAATAAACTAGCGCGCTTCACTATCAATGATTGCATCACTGCTTACCATCAAGCGGGATGGCGGTCAAGCACCAGTTTATAATTATAAAAAAAAACGTTAAGTTAAGCAGTCGCTCCATATCAAATACTGGGTGGTGGAAAAACATAAATATAGAAAGTTATTCAGTTTAATGGTTTCTACCCATAGACTTGACCGCACCGTTCCATTTTTTGATCGTATTAATTTATTGACTTTGTGTAATGTACCTAAACAATAAGACACAGACTGTGCCTAGTTTGGTACTGTTATCAAACCGTTCGTGTTACCGTCGTACGGCGAGTTTCCACCCTTATGTTGTTAACACCTCTACGATCCGGACGAAGCGTTTCGCCTCCTCCTTTATACCGCGTACATCGAGGGACTGGAACAATCTGCCGGCGGCGGTGTTTCCGTCGGACTACAATTTGAGTGTCTTCAAGGCTAGAGTGAATAGGCTCTTAATAAACTAGTGCGCTTTACCATCAACGATTGCGTCACTGCTTACCATCAGGCGGGATTGCGGTCAAGCGCTGGTTTATAAATTAATTAAAAAAAAAACCTTCTGTTATTTAGATTTTTATTTCTTACAAAATTACATTAAACAAAAAGCTAAATAACAATGAACACTTCCCGCACAGCATTTTCCGGATTTACTAACAATTAACCTCACATCAAAAACCGCCGGTCATGGTTCAAATATGCTATGTACTGTTTTGTCGCTTTTATGTAAATATTAATAAGCTTATTATTATCATCAACAGTAACTCAGGAACACGCCTTCGCGCGGCAAACTATTTTGATCAGGACGTGACACAAATGACACAATATGTATTCATTCATCTATTCATTTAAGCCGAAAGACTACTGCTGGACATAGGTCTCCCCCAAGGATCTCCACGACGATCGGTCCTGCGCCTCCCGCATCCAGTGGTTTCCCGCGACCTTCATCAGGTCGTAGGTCCACCTTGTCGGGGGCCTACCCACGCTGCGTCTTTCGATGCATGGTCACCACTCGAGAACCCGCCGACCCTAGCGGGCATCGGTCCTACGGACAATGTGCCCGGCCCACTGCCAGTTTAGTGTTACAATTCTTCGCACTATGTCGGTTACTCTCGTTCTTCTGCGGATCTCCTCAGTCCTGATTTGATCACGCAGTGAAACCTCAAGCATAGCCCTCCCCATTGCCCTTTGAGAGACTTTAAGCTTTTTTATAATTGCTTATGGACTAGTCTCATAATTTTAAATCGCTCATTGTTAGCGACCAAATAGAAATATTAAATAATATTAAATAGCTAGAGTGAATGGGCTCTTAATAAACTAGTGCACTTTACCACCAACGATTGCGTCACTGCTTACCACCAGGCGGGATTGCGGTCAAGCGCTGGTTTATAAATTAATAAAAAAAAAACCACGTCTCAATTCCATAAGTCATCACACACACTGGACACTGCGGTATTTCGGACGAGAAGATTTTACGTAGCTTCCCGAAAGCAGCCCAGCCGAGTTGAATTCGACGATTGACCTTAGGCTCGAAGCTGTACCCAACTGGATAACTTGTTTCAGGTATACCTAACTGTCAACAACTTCGAGAACAGAGTCTCCAATCTTTATAGGAGTCGGTACAACATGGGCATTAGACATGACTTTCGTATTGTCCATGTTCATCTTAAGGCTAACTCGCTCGGAAGCTCTACTGAGGTCTTCGAGCATTGTACTGAGGTCCTCCGCGGTCTCAGCTTTGCCTACTATATCATCAGCAAACCGAAGGTATGAAATGTATTCGCCATTGATGTTGATACTCAGTCCTTTCCAGTCCAGAACCTTGAAGACATATGCATTAGCCATAACATATTTGTGCGATGTAAGTTAGTTAGGACACAGGTTTTACTAATCAACCTTGCTATAAAAGAAGCCTTTTCAAATAACTCAAACCAATTAGCACCACAAAATGATTACAACTCTTCTTATTCACAATAATAATAATTATAACGTGTATTCTAAATCCACCGTGCCAAATCGTTAATAGGATTCTGATAAACGATTAATGAAATCCATATTATCTTAAATAAATTCGATTACGATTCCCGTTGTAATAGTAACTTCTCGAATTGGAATGTAATCATGCCTGCATGAAAAAGTACATTGCGTAGAAAATCGACTGGCAATGAAGTTCATCAAGTTATTCAAAGATTCCCGGAACTGAAAGTTTCCTCAATGTGTAGAGATAAGGGTTTGAATGCGGTTGATCATGATGATGATGATGATGAAGGGTTTGATTTACGCGAGCAACCGTCAAAACCTAGTCGCGTCTTAATGTTTTTTTTTTAATTATTATAAACCAGTGTTTGACCGCAATCCCGTCTGATGATAAGCAGTGTTACAATCGTTGATGGTAAGCTACGCTAGTTTATTAAAGGACGATTCGCTCAAAAAAAACTGAGTGAATAGAAAGGAAGACGGCAGTTGAGCGAGGTGATGTAATGTTAAACCAAACAACACGACTAGGTATGGAAGAAAATGCCATGCTGTTCAAATTCAAAATTAATTGGAATAGGGCGCAGGAGAATGAGCATGATTCTTTGTATGTTATGTGGAGATTTTTTAATAAATTATAAACTAGTATTTAACTGCAATTCCGCCTGATAGTAAGTAGTGATGCGATCGTTGATGGTAGGCACTAGTTTATTAAGAGTCTATTCGGTTCCAAAAAACGGAGTGAATAGGAAGGAAGACGGCAGTTGAGCGAGGTGATGCGATGTTAAACACGACCAACGATGCTACGCCATAGGGAGATTGATTTGGAGACCCACGATGACCAACTCGCCGACACAATAACATTTGGCGCATCGTACCCGGCACACATCGCAACACAACTGCTCAGACCCGTCCTCCGTGTGGCTTCACCAGACAACATTTTAGAACACGACGAATCATTTGGCGGCAAGACTTTTTCTGATGGATGGTAACTTCTGATAAAACAGTGACGAGCAATGTTAAAAATTTAGGGAAATTTCAGGTATTTTCGAGGGATTATATCTAAGATCGCACTGTGAATTTTCATTCCTCCCTGTTATATGACATTTTTGTTTCATATTTAACCCTAGACGCATAAACGACGGGATGTTATAAGTTAGACGTGTATATGTGTGTTGGTGTGTGTCTGTCTGTGGTCTCGTGTCTCAAAAGCCAAATCATTTTCTTTTATTCTATCCTACGCTATCCAGCTGCTGGGCTAGACCTCCCCACTTCTTTAATTAATCATAATAAACTAAATAGAATAGAATAGAATACTCTTTAGTATGTACACCATATAGATTACAGAACATAAATATAAATATTTATATTTACCAGACCAACCAAGACAGACAACCTTTGGATAAAACACTAAGGGGAAGGAGAGAGAAATAGTGTAGGTAGTCTACAGTGTACTATTTACATAGAGTATACAATAAATATGTACGTTAAATGTATCATCCTAGTTTAACTAAATATATACATTAAATTAATAAAATCAACTTTATATCAATTTTATATGAATTTTATTTTAATCAACTTTATATCTACCTAAAAAGCAACGAACGCGTATAAGAAACCCCATTCTGTGATACTCTATAACAAAACGAAAGTACTGTAACATTTAGGCTAATATCACGCAATTATCGTTACAACACCCATAGTTTTACGATCTATAACGGCCTGTATTATCCATATGTATTATCCATAGTTCTAATATGGCAAGGTACCATTACTCAATATCTATAATAAAGACGTTACTGATGACAATAAGATAATTAAGTTCTTTCTTCAAGTTCAGATAGGTTCCAACATTTGATTGGTTCCGAAGAGATCAAAGTAGGTGGAATTTAAAGCAGATTTTATGCCTATATTTGTATTTGCCTCTATGAGAAATCAAGTGATAGTTACTATACACTCAAGACCTGGTTTTGAGTAATAAAAATCACGAATTAACAAGACAAGAATACTCTCTTATTTTAAAACTAAATCTAACTTTAGTTCCAGTTTCAGTATTTGTATTTCGAACTTTACTGAGGTTAAGTCAAAGTTCTTAATACAAAAGTGACAACTTGGCACCGAACTATCCTGTCATTTTTATATAAAGAACTGTATTTCTACATTGGTTGGGTACAAAATCCAATAACCATTTAGGTAGTTTTAATCTAATCTAAATAAAATAAATGTTTAGTAATTAGGGGATATATATTCAAATTTAGTTAGTTTAGGTAATATACTAAAGATAAACAAAAAAATCTCGTGCTTTACTGAACTAAATTGAAGAGTATAGCTGTGACATAGCAAGACAAATGACGGGACTGATATTACATTAAGTCGGTTAAAGAAATCACTTCCTTTTTTGGCTCACGTTTTCTTAACCAGAACAGATGAAATATAGAAACCTGCCAATGTTAAAACACGGCCGAGCCGCACACTTTCTTACAGTCTGCCTAACCAATGATTCATTTTAAAGTATACCTCCATCATCAAACATCAATAACATTTATCTATATAATAGCAAAAAATAATCCTCTTATAAATTCCTCACCTTTCTTAAAAATTCAATGTAAGTAACTATACCTACAAGAAAAAAAAATCATATCAATCTGACTTAAAAAGATTTTAAACGTGCATTTATTAATATCTTGCCGCCATCTACTAAGGAACCGATATTTTGACCTATGACATGGTCACCACAACCATTATTCGACCTTAGCATAATATGACCCAACTAATCTTTGATTAGAGTAATTAATCTTTAGGAGCGTACTTCCGTGATCAAACTGGTTTGATTGTGAACTTATATAGTAGAGATTGAACAGTAGGGTAACTGTATTTTATGTCTGGAATTTAAGACTATGTTGCTATGATTTCTAGTCAGTGTAAATGGATTTCAATGTCATTTGATGTTAAAAGGATGGAGAATGCTTAGTGTTATTGTTTCAATGTGTGTGTGTTAATGTAATACGGTATGTATTACATTTTCTCACGTCGGACACAAATCACACACTCCTTATTTTTTTTTTATAGTTATAAACTAGTGCTTGACTGCATTCCCGTCTGATGGTAAGCAGTGATGCAATCGTTGAGTGTAAAGCGCGCTGTTTATTAAGAGCCTGTTCACAAAAAAAACCTGAGTGAATAGGAAGGAAGACGGCGGTTAAGCGAGGTAATGTAATGTTAAATCCGTATACACGACCAACAGATTGTGTAATAATTTGACACTATTTTTGTGACCACACCAAGTTGGTTCTCTGTTTCTACCATACTGCAAATAACCTTCTCACACAACCGAACCATTAGACACAGAATTACCAAAACACATACGAATATACATAATGAACTACTTATACATGCATAAATAACTTCCATACATACATAATAATAAATATTATTGATTACAGATACTTAAATGAATGACAGAATAGAGACTTACATCTATGTTCTGAGAGATTATTAGGGCTTTTGTAGTAGACGTCAGTTTTGTAATGACATGTAGACTACATAACGATTTTTTTGTAAACATTATGAACTAGTGCTTGAGAGTTAGCAGTGATGCAATCATTGATGGCAATTCGCACTAGTTTATTCACTCTAGCCGAAGACACTTAAATTTTAATCAGACGAGAAGACCGTCACAGGCAAATTTTTCCAGACCCTCGATGTACGCCGTATAAAAGAGGAGGCGGAATGCTTCGTCCGGATCGTAGTGGTTTCAACAACCTAAGAAAGGATATTCGTCGTACAACGGGTCATCTGATGATTTCACGGTGGTGGCGGAATTATGACACGCAAGTCTCGCAGATATTCTCCAAAGCGCATTCTATAGAACACTAAAAGGCTGGCTACCCTGTACATGTGTTCCATGCTTTAGAGACTCCAAATAAGGTTGAAAACAAGTGTTGTTTTAAACATTATTTGCAGTATCCGAAGCATTTTTTTTTTAATAATTATAAACTAGCGCTTGACCGCAATCCCGCCTGGTGGTAAGCAGTGATGCGATCGTTGATGGTAAAGCGAGCTAGTTTATTAGGAACCTATTCACTCAGAAAAACTGAGCGAGTAGGAAGGAAGACGGCAGTTGAGCGAGGTGATGCAATGTTAAACCCAACATCACGATTAACGATGCTGCGCCAAAGGGAGATTGATCTGAAGACCCTCCACGACCAAACTCCCAACATAACAGCATTAGGCGCATCATACCCGGCACACATCACAACACAACTGCTCAGACCCGTCCTCCGTACGGACTTTTCCGATTCAGTAATCAATTCAATTTGTTAGTATTTTAATTTGAATATGGCTTTTAACAATCAGATAGCCAATACTTATAGTTAAAAACGTTAACATTTGGTAGTCATAAAAAAAACGATACGTGGAAACATAAGAAAAAAAAAAACAGAATCGGTTCAGTTGATCCAAAGTCTTCAAGGCTAGAGTGAATAGGCTCTTAATAAATTAGCGCTTTAACATCAAAGATCGCTTTACTGCTTACCATCAGGCGGGATTTCTTCAAGTTTATAGTCTATAATTATAAAAAAAAAACTTCTAGTACCAACCACACAAACTTTAAACTTTACTAGGTGGTAGTGGTAGGTTTGATTAGGTGCAACGATTTTGCGTGGTAAATTTTCAACTACAATATTGAAAGAACAAGTAATCATACTTACTAGAAACTGAAGGATTAATAGGTGACTCACATAGCCCAAAGAATTGCCAAAATTAAGAGTCAGTAGACAGGCGACCCAATGCTCGTAGAACAGATTGCCGATGGGGCCGGAAAGTTCTGGAATAAGTTATCTGTGTACTAGAATTCGTATTGGTAGTGTTTAAAGAGCTCTCACAAGGTGGGTCGATGATTGTGCATCCATTGAATGCGAGAAAGTGTAGAACTAGGAGTGGCGATGCTTGGTGGAGTTCTGTCTCTTGCAATAGACGGTGGTACATGTTGACTAAGTCACAAGCATAGAAACTAATAGTCTTGTCATAGAAAGTGGTAGTCTTAGTCAACATACAAACCCGCTATAAATGGTTCTGTAGACAACAGAAAACCTTTTAAGGTAAGTTTACATAAGTCAAGCCTGTTACCGGTTCATAACGAAGTTATTTTGTTTCGCATAAGAAAAAACTAATTTATAATATGCGACATTAATATTAGAGATACATAATATGAAGTATTTTGTCGGCAACGAAAGGTGGTGAAAACATCTTGTTGAATATTCGTGTCGCTATTTGTTAGAAGGGATTTAGTTGCTACATATCTTTGACGGTATGTGGATTGATTTATTATTAAGATATTTGTTTTGCGCTTTCATCGGTAGGTATGTGGAGGTTATGCGTTGTGTTGTAAGTTGTGATATATTATTATTTGTAGTTTTTGACACTTCTCTTTATCATAGCTTTCTAAGATTCTGTTGAGCTTTTCATTTCGATTATAGGTAACAAGTGTGTAAACATTAATCTGCGTCTTTGAACAAAGAGGTACGATTTCCAGTGTTTTCGTGGATCTCTTTGATTTTCTAATGACATCAGAAAACCAATTCTTGTCATTCAAAATGTTCAAAAACGGTGGTAGGCTATAACATCGGCCGCCGGCAGAAGTTACCACCCACCAGACAAAGCCTTGCCGCCAAGCGAAGCTGGTCTGGTGAAGCAGTACGGAGGACGGGTCTGAGCAGTTGTGTTGCGATGTGTGGGTACGATGCGCCTAATGTTGTTGTGTTGGGAGTTTGATCGTGGAGGGTCTTCAGATCAATCTCCCTTTAGCGCAGCATCATTGGTCTTGTTGTTGGTTTTAACATTGTATCACCTCGTTCAACTGCCGTCTTCCTTCCTATTCGCTCAGTTTTTCTGAGTGAATAGGCTCTTAATAAACTAGCGCACTTTACCATCAACGATCGCATCACTGCTTACCATCAGGCGGGATTGCGGTCAAGCGCTAGTTTATAATTATTAAAAAATAAAAAAATCAGGTCACGGTAGGTCGAGGTATTTTTGACAGATTGTGACTGAGGCTCAATGTGACAATAAGGTAGTTGACTAAAAACAACTAATTAGTTCGTCAGTCAGATTTCCAAAAAATACTAAACAAAAAATTAAGACGACACAGTGCGTTGAAAACTCGTGTGACGTCACTGTACGCGACAACTTTTAGCGAACAGTGACGTCATAAGCCACCACTCCTGGTCCTTGATGCCTTTTATATTTGTAAATTTTTATTGATTTGATAAAACAAAATATACGTATCCAATATTTTTCTGTAATCTGAATGGCGGACTAGAGTAAATTTTTTTTACGCAGGAAACATCCCTATTACATTGATAACTTTTGGACTGCAGTATTACACATTTGAATAGTGTAGTAGTAAGTAGTACTACATACACTATTCAAATAGTAGCAGTCGTAGTAAGTAGGTCAATGATTAAATTAATAAGGGTCTAGGTATATATAAGATTTCTAAGGAAACTTGACGTCTCACCGATTTTGTATGGGAAAAACCACAAATTCAAACGTTTTCCAGATAACGGATAGAAATAATGCGTCATTTTTCAAGACTTTAAAGGTGAAAATTACGTAAAAAACAATTAATCACATTCGTAAATTAACGTGAACGAGATGAATTTGTTCACTATGCAATTACATAGAGAATATGCCCAATTACAACATTAAAAAAAAAAAAAAACAAAATGGAGTCAAAATTCTGTACCACCACAAAAATTAAGAGGTCTGAGCAGTTGTGTTGCGATGTATGCCGAGTACGATGCGCCTAATGTTGTTGTGTTGGGAGTTTGGTCGTGGAGGGTCTTCAGATCAATCACCCTTTGGCGCAGCATCGTTGGTCGTGTTGTTGTGTTTAACATTGCATCACCTCGCTCAACTGCCGTCTTCCTTCCTATTCGCTCAGTTTTTCTGAGTGAATAGGCCTTTAATAAACTAGCGCGCTTTACCATCAAATATCGCATCATTGCTTACCATCAGGCGGGATTGTCAAGCACTAGTTTATAATTATTAAACAATTGAAACTGAGTACATAAAAAGGGTCTTTTTCTTTTTATCTAAATATCTAAGCCCAAACATACCTCTCCGTTCATATAGAAAAGGATGAAACCACAAAGTTCCGATAAACACATGCATATTCAACAAACAAACTCATTCTTCTATAAAAGGATTTCATTATGAACGTCTTATCGAGCATCGCTGTGTCCTTAGCATTTCGATTCCCATCTGTTTCACGTGATCTATTTTATGCCCGGTTCAACTTAATTAATATGTAAAGCAGTTGGATTTAGTTCTGGAGAGAAATATGGAGTCTTGGTGTAAATGGAGGAAGGAGAGAATATTTGAATCATTAATTAATAATCATTTATAATGTTCCCACTACTGCGACCCAGGCCACCTCTTTTAAGGACAAATTATGGCCCAATCCGCCGTTCATAATTGTTATACTTTTATAACCCAATAAGATTTTAAAGTAAAAATTAATTAATTCGCTAATTACACAAAAAAAGCGCAATGAAAACAAAACTCGAAATACTATCTTATGAGTTGATTTAATAGGGTTCACATCAGGGATCAACGTTATTGGTTACACATGATTGGTTACAGTTGTAATCCTAAGCTATAACTTATTGAAACTCTTTCAGGCCGTTTGGTGAACAACCGGTATATAGTTTTAATACTAGCAGGTTTGGTAGGATAACTATTTTATCTGTCATAGTTTCTTTTTGTTGTTGTCCTACCTAATGTGATATAGTATTTTTTTTTCTGGGAGCTTCGTATGTTTTAACAATTATATAATTAGGTAACCTGTATAAAATATTGTATGTCAGAAAAACATTAAAATTTAATGGAGTTTCTGGCTTATTATCATTTGGGAGTGTCGGCTAAAATCAATTATATTTCAATATAACTTTAAAGGTGTAAAAGTGCCTTTTATGTGCCTATTTGAAATGAACGTTTTGTCTTTGCTTTACTTTTGCGGATTACGCGCGCAGATGGATTATCCATATATGCTTTCGGATCGAAACTTATGCAGGCAAAAGCATGGAGCACAGCTATTTATATACAGTATGTTAAGAAAACCCTGTCCGACCCATAAGGATAATAAAGGTTAGGTAAACACATGATCAAATATAATATAATATTTTACGTAATCATCATAGTACCAATACAAATGAATTTTTAAATAATGTTTTTTCCGCGAATTAATTCCAACTTCCCCGAAATATGGTAATTTTTTAAAAAGTGACAACACCGGTATTATTATGAGCGAATAGCGATGCGACCACGTGCCGCGTGCCTTGCCGCCCGCCGCCGCCGCGGAAGGGTACAAAATGCACATTTATTAAGTTACCTCTTTTTGCGAAATAATATTTATTTTATTAGGGGGATTTTTATTTTAAGTTTAGCCCGGTTTTGTATCTATTAGTAGAATCAGTTATCGATACCTAACAACACCTTCACGGGTCGGATAGGGTTTTCTTAACATACTGTATATAGCAACAGTTTTGAGCTAGTATCGAAAAGTTACTATACACATTGGTATGCATACATATTCTAATGCCAAAATTAGACCATCATAAACAAAAGAATCCTTCATCGATGCCTAAGATATCATTACGGATGTACCTCGATGACAAAGGTCAGGTATATCAGAAGGATCTGATATTTGAGTTAGAAGGGAATTGCGTTCGTTTGTTTTTTGTTGAAGGCATGACATTATAGAGCATGTCGCAATAGTGATCTGGTTGGCGAGATTGTTATTGTTTGTGAAATAAAAACATTTGATTCACACGATCGAATAAGCTGTTAGCCATGTGCCTTGGATTTAAGACTGTGGAGTTATGAGGAACAGAACACAGCCTTCGTGGCGTAGCCGTATCCGCGCGCAGTAAATATTTATAATATGAATATTTGCACTGGTTGTGCCTCGGAAAGCACGTTAAGCTGTTGGTCCCGGTGGCCATACGAACATCTAATGGCAGTCGTTACGGGTTGTTGCAGCCCTCAAACGTCCAACAAGTTGCCTAACTGCAGTGCTTTGATATCGCCTTCGGGTTGTGGAGCTCAGATAGCAGTCACTTGATGGCAAATATCGAAGTTTAGACAAAATCAGCAGTTAGACTACTTCGGTAAATCAAACCCCAGACTCCAAAGCTGAAAAAGCTTCGATTGCGACTGGGATTAACGCTGAGAAGATGATGAGGTATGAGGAACAGGGTGTAAAGTTCACTCATCCTCTGTAGAAAAGGCAGATCCCTCCATTTTGGTTTGGCGGGAATTTGCTCCATAAGATGATGTTGGGAAGTTTTACATATGCCATTTGCACGGTAAACTCTGCTTGCGAGATGTAGAATCCGTGTGACGTCAGTATGGCGCGTTGTTTGTATGTGGTGTTTGTATGTACCGCTACAAAACATAACCATATAGGTTCATCGTATATCATCGTGGAGTCTGAGTTCCATTTACAGTTATAGACTGCTGGGAAGACAGGGTAAGGATATTATTCCAGATAATCCCATTTGTCAGTCAGGGATCCATTTCGTCATCACCTTTGTCCGTTTGCCAGTTGTCGAGGTCTTGCAGGCGATGTTTAGCAGTGAATGTTTGCAGGATGATGATCATAAATGATATTTAAGTATTGGGTATCTGTATCTTAAATACATTACTTATATTTAAATGATGAAGGAAAGTGTGGAAGGACCAGTGATGGTCATGGTCCAGTGTTAAAAACCACGACTTACGAGTGCTAGGTCGTGGATGGGCTTTACTTAGTGTAAATTATTTCAACACCAGTGCTTTCAAAGCGGTGAAGGAAAGCGACATGTACCAGAACCTGGGATTACGGCGATCTCGCTCTCAGCGAGAGGAGGTCGGTCTCCCAGCTGTAGTGTATTGTCGACTCGTAATATTATTTATTTTAGGTATTAGAGATGGCCGCTGCATTCCACTAGTTTCTATGATAAATCCTTTACTGTACAAGCAGTTCGGCTATGGAATGACTTGCCCGTGTCCGTAAGGCGTGCTCAAACACTGTTTACTTTTAAAAATATGATAAAATAGCACTTCCTCTCTCTTTAAACATATTAATATTTTATGTACTGTTGTATGATATTTATTAATTAGATGTATAAATTTATTTAAACTATTATGATACACTTAACGTATTTATTTATTGTATAATCTAGGTAAATACACACATCAAAAGTGTCTAGGGATCAACATATATTTTTGCAATAACTTTTCTCCTGATTGATATTAATTAAAATTTTCTTTAAGGATTCATCAAATAAAGTGTTTTCGTTTGTCACAGTAACGATAAACCAAGTCACCTTTGCATTAATAAAGAAATTTGCCATTTTCCTAATAAAGGGATATTTGACATTTGAACCACTAACACAAAAGTTCGAAAAAAAGACTGAAATAACAGTTTTCTCTAAAATTTTATTGGGTAACTTAAACAATTAATAATCCGTGTTTCTACCGCGAACACTAAAAACACAAGAACATCGGTTTGGCATACTCGAAATGGGTTCATCCAAATCACGCTGTGGAATGGCCGCCCATGTTCGTTGCAACAACAAAAAAAGGTGTTCTTGCGACTGGATACCCTCCATATTCGGCAGAGCTCTTCTCTGTAGCATATCCCATGCATGCTCAATCGGGTTCAAGTCTGGCGACTGAGCA
This sequence comes from Sesamia inferens, assembly GCA_037179545.1. Taxonomy (NCBI): domain Eukaryota; kingdom Metazoa; phylum Arthropoda; class Insecta; order Lepidoptera; family Noctuidae; genus Sesamia; species Sesamia inferens. The sequence goes on along the minus strand of CM073939.1, from coordinate 2,641,053 downwards.
GGCCAGGGCAGGACATTGATGTTAGCTGCGGCGAGAGTCTGTCTTACAACTCTTGCGGTGTGCGGTCGTGCATTATCATGCATTAACTGAAATAAGGGACCGATTTGCACTTGTAGAGGAACGATGACGTCTGATACAATCGTCTCAGCATAAATTTGAGCGTTGAGGTTGCCTCTGATCCAAATCAACTCAGTTCTTCCGCCGATCCAAATACCCGCCCATACCATGATGGTTCCACCACTATAAGGATGGACTTCCTGGCAGGATTTTAATCGCTGTTGGCGTCCAGGGGTTCTCCAGTGTCGTATACGTCTTGTATCCGGTCTCATACCAAAACGAGACTCATCAGAAAAGCACACGAAACGCCATTGTTCTTCTGCCCAATTTCTGTGTTCAAGAGCCCATTGATATCGAATCCTACGATTGTGCATTGCTATAGGTGGTACCCGTAGCGGTCTTCGGGAATGAAGGTTCACTTCATGCAAGCGGTTTCTGACTGTTTGGTCGCTAATTAAGTTCCCTGAAGAGTGATGTAGCCTCACGGCTAACATCATGGCGGTTATTGTTGGAGCTCTTCGAGTTAAGATTTGAATGTATCGGTCTTGTCTCCGTGTGGTGCAGCGATACCGTCTTCCATGGCGCTCAGCCACGGTACCAGTGCTTCGGTAACGTATCCAAAGTCGACTGATAACACTCTGACTTGTATTCAGAGCTAAAGCCACAGTACGTTGCCGGGAACCAGCTTCTATCATTCCCACGGCTCTGAGCATTTCTTCCCTGCTTAAATGACGTCGCCGCTCCATAATATCGTTGGTTTTAATCAGTAGTAGGGAAACAGTAGCACTAATAATGTCTTCAATGCGTTGTATGTTTTTATAGGGAAAATATTGACAGCTGATTTTCATCTTTTACTCGAATTTGATTCACAGTTCCTGATTCAAATTATGAAATGCACCAAAAAGGATCCATATAAATTTATAAAATCATAAATTTATTACAAAGCCACATCTCAATCTCAAGAAATCCGCATAAAAATGCTTGATCCCTAGACACTTTTGATGTGTGTAGTGCACTGTAGACTATCTACATTATTTCTTTATCCTTCCCCTTAGAATTCCATCCAAAGGTTGTCTGTAAAAGATCGCTCTTAGCGATAAGACCGCCCCAATAAAATATAAATATTTTTATTTATGTTCTGTAATCTATATGGTGTAAATAATAAAGAGTATTCTATTCTATTCTATTATGGTTCAAGTGAGTACATGTGATTCTTTTCTCTTAAAATACAACAGTTACGGGCTGGTATATAAATTCTATCTCTATACGGTAGGTAAGGTTATCCCTATAAAATACAAAGGGACATCTTTAAATCTACAGAACCAAAATTAGACGCAACTAAACACCTAAGCGTGTGCGCCGAATAAATCTTAGCGATAACTCTGCGCTAGGTGGCGCTAGGATCGCGATAGGCGTGTTTAAGAGCGCGCGCGCATCGCACCGCTATCTGATCGGCGTTGGGCGATTGCTCTTTATAGGCCGGTTAGCTATGGAACTATAGCGTGGGTGTAAATTATTTATACATGGATTGAGAATATTTAAATAATCTTGTATGGTGAAAACGGATGGGCAATTCGTTGGCGTAGGTGATTTTAAAAATGTTACAGATTGATCTCTGTCTCAATGAATCTGTCAAAAATTTCCATCAATTTTATCACCGAGATGAGACTGCGATAATACACACATCAAAAGTGTCTAGGGATCAACATATATTTTTGCAATAACTTTTCTCCTGATTGATATTAATTAAAATTTTCTTTAAGGATTCATCAAATAAAGTGTTTTCGTTTGTCACAGTAACGATAAACCAAGTCACCTTTGCATTAATAAAGAAATTTGCCATTTTCCTAATAAAGGGATATTTGACATTTGAACCACTAACACAAAAGTTCGAAAAAAAGACTGAAATAACAGTTTTCTCTAAAATTTTATTGGGTAACTTAAACAATTGATAATCCGTGTTTCTACCGCGAACACTAACAACACAAGAACATCGGTTTGGCATACTCAAAATGAGTTCATCCAAATCACGCTGTGGAATGGCCGCCCATGTTCGTTGCAACAACAAAAAAAGGTCTTCTTGCGACTGGATACCCTCCATATTCGGCAGAGCTCTTCTCTGTAGCATATCCCATGCATGCTCAATCGGGTTCAAGTCTGGCGACTGAGCAGGCCAGGGCAGGACATTGATGTTTTTATTGTCTCAGCATAAATTTGAGCGTTGAGGTTGCCTCTGATCCAAATCAACTCAGTTCTTCCGCCGATCCAAATACCCGCCCATACCATGATGGTTCCACCACTATAAGGATGGACTTCCTGGCAGGATTTTAATCGCTTTTGGCGTCCAGGGGTTCCCCAGTGTCGTATACGTCTTGTATCCGGTCTCATACCAAAACGAGACTCATCAGAAAAGCACACGAAACGCCATTGTTCTTCTGCCCAATTTCTGTGTTGAAGAGCCCATTGATATCGAATCCTACAATTGTGCATTGCTGTAGGTGGTACCCGTAGCGGTCTTCGGGAATGAAGGTTCACTTCATGCAAGCGGTTTCTGACTGTTTGGTCGCTAATTAAGTTCCCTGAACAGTGATGAAGCCTCACGGCTAACATCATGGCGGTTATTGTTGGAGCTCTTCGAGTTAAGATTTGAATGTATCGGTCTTGTCTCCGTGTGGTGCAGCGATACCGTCCTCCATGGCGCTCAGCCACGGTACCAGTGCTTCGGTAACGTGTCCAAAGTCGACTGATAACACTCTGACTTGTATTCAGAGCTAAAGCCACAGTACGTTGCCGGGAACCAGCTTCTATCATTCCCACGGCTCTGAACATTTCTTCCCTGCTTAAATGACGTCGCCGCTCCATAATAACGTTGGTTTTAATCAGTAGTAGGGAAACAGTAGCACTAATAATGTCTTCAATGCGTTGTATGTTTTTATAGGGAAAATATTGACAGCTGATTTTCATCTTTTACTCGAATTTGATTCACAGTTCCTGATTCAAATTATGAAATGCACCCAAAAGGATCCATATAAATTTATAAAATCATAAATTTATTACAAAGCCACATCTCAATCTCAAGAAATCCGCATAAAAATGCTTGATCCCTAGACACTTTTGACGAGTGTATTTTGAATCAAAATCAAAAGTCATATATAAAAATTCGGCTGAGAATCAACACTTTTTAACGTCAATATTACATAAGACAGTCTCCCAAAACGCCCACCCATCGACACTTCCTAGTGCTTTGACTGGGAAGTAGAAGTGGCGGAATAAACTCCCCAGCAACACAGCTGTCTGTTGATTTAAAAAAAAAAACATGTCATCATCAACCTTTTTAATCGTCCCACTGCTGGGAACAGATCTTCTCTCATACAGAGCAGGATTGAGCGTAATCACCACGCGTGCTCAATGCAGGTTGGCGATTCCAGACTTTAAGTCCAGGTTAAGGTGAAGGAAAACATCTTGAGGAAAAACACATGACTTTATACAATACTATGTATAGTAATGAACTCAAGAAAACACAACAACAATTAAATTATTTACCATATGCCTGTTAGCCACGCCAAAATACGAGCAGAACAAAACAAAAAAATAAAATATAAGAAAATATATATTTTTGAGTACGTGAGTTGGTCTCTTGTCGATTCAAAATTTATGTATATAATTCATAACTCACTCTCCAATAATTTTCCTCCCTGGATGCATAAATATTATTATCAGTTGGAATCATTTCGTGGCATGTTACTAATCCATTGCTCCATATGTTCGGAAATGTGCCTGCTCAACAACGTAAACATCGCATTGAATGTTGTTGAACTGTCAGAATGAAACTCATTGTTACAGGTACTGTATTACGCAATTACCTTTTCGGTCACAGTGACCGTGCTTGGAGGAGGACATGATCCGACTGAAATAATGTTTTTCTACGTCCATTTGGTAATTTGCTTAATACATAACCATAAGTCATATCTCAAAAAAACTTATTACAGAAGTAATTCCTAGTATGGGTTGCTCTATAGGTACTTCTTCTGTAATAAATATCTATATTATTACTTTTATGGAAATAAACGTCTATAAACCTCACGTCTATAAACAGTCTCTACCTAGATTTCCGCACCAACTACGATTTACCAAATGATATCTACGCACATTTTGATTTCATATCAGCCACAATTCCGACATTCCAGTTCTTCCTTCATACCTGAACACTCTAACTAAAGTATTTCCTATTTAAAACGCTAAGTTCGATACGGCATTGTTCCCCTATCTACATCCAGAGTCAGATCCCATATATTTGTGGTGAACCATAGGATTCCCGAAATACCACTTTTGCGCTGCCTTAGATCAAATCTCTGATAGTTTTGTGGAGACATTCTTGTGTATTACTAAGTTGGTCGGAATTAAGTGAAGGTGGCTTGTTAGAATTTTGATGGAAGAGGAAAGTGTGAGGAGAATGTCACGATGTTTTTTCAAACTAGCTGTCCCAACAGAGTTCGTCCTGAACGACTTGCGACGGATATAAAAGTGACGTGCGGTTCCTTCATCTACTTGACGGCACAGTTGGCGTAATGGTTAAGCTATTGTCGGCTAATTTGCGTATCGCGGGTTCGATCCGCACCGCACAAATATATCTATGACCTACAATTAGTTATTCTAGGTTTGGCGTTTAGACCCATGATACAGGAAAAGTTCCTAGTATGGGGCAACGTTATATTTTAAGAAAAAAATAAAACTTAAGACGGGCTTGATGAAGAAGATGTAAAAGTTGACATATTGTTTTTCATTAGACTCCATATATACATTGTCTTACATCAACATTTTTACTACTTTCCTCGTAATCATTCCGTGTATACTCTGCTCTTTCTTTTCTTTTTATGGGACAAAACCCGCCACACTTTTCCCAACCACTGCAACTCCTGAAAGCCAGAATCAACAGTGGCGACCGCCAGAAAAACGCCAAGCAATGAAGCTCGACGAGTCCCGGAGAAACGATTCAACTGTCTTGGGTCCCGCAACGAAATTAATCAGAAAAGAATAGCGGAGGAGTAAGAAAAAAGATATTTTTTCCACTTCCCTCCATAACAAGCAGGAGACAGAACAGAACTAGGCCAATCGGCACAAAGGGACATTATTGCAACTGGGAGAAGCCCAGATTGCCAAACACCACGGAATAAAATTTGATTAAGTTAATGGGTCCTAAGTAGGTATTAGCTGTTATAATTGATTCCAATAATAGGTATGGCAAAAGCGCCTGAACGCACGGAAATTGGTTCTAGTTTCTACAAGGTCCGTATAATAAACGACTCCGGATGTAACTTGTACACTATCCAACATAATGTTGCGTTCATTCTGCCAAAGAACACACTCCCACAAGATGTGATGTGCGGACTGTTCAAATTCACAGTTCGATGTAGAACACTGACACAAACTACACTCAACTCACTCACACTTAACTATACTCTGCTCATGAAACTTCTTTATGTCTTTATATTAATTATTATCGTCCTCCGTGGCGCAGCGGTCAATACGCCTGCCTGCGATGTGGAGGCCCCGGGTTCGATCCCCGGCCAGGTCATGATGGAAAACGACCTTTTCCTGATTGGCCTGGGTCTTGGATGTTTATCTATACATGTATCTATTATAGTATCGTTGAGTTAGTATCCCATAACACAAGTCTCAAACTTATTTTGGAGCTAGCTCAATTTGTGTGAATTTTCCGTATTATTATATATTTATTTATTATTGTCTGTTAATTACTTGTAACCAGAGACCTACCTATAACTGTTGAACGTATGCAGTGTTTACGTTGGGTACAGAATAGGTATATTTACGAAGAAATGACGAGTAAACTGTTACGAGTACTTAAACGGTTAAATGTATTTAGGGCTAGGGGCGTTTAGGGGCCCCCCACCGTTTCATCAATCCGTTCAATCAAAAAATCTGCTGTTTCCTACAATTCAATAGCCCAACCAAATCAGAAATGTGGAGATACGCAGAAGAACCAAAGTCCGACACAGCTCTTTGAGTCGCTAAAATTAAGTGGCAGTGGGCGGAGCATATTGCTCGTAGAACCGATGGCCGATGGGGCAGTAAGGTTCTGGAGTGGCGGCCACGTACCGGAAGACGCTGCATAGGGAGGCCCCCAACAAGGTGGACCTATGACCTGGTGAAGATTGCTCGAAGCCGATGACACGGGACCGGTCATCGTGGAAAGCCTTGGGGGAGGCCTTTGTCCAGCAGTGGACCTATATAGACTGAAGAAGAAGGAGAAGAATAGTCCCTGCATTAGCTGAACGCTCAAATGGGACAGAAATTTGGTGTTTTTATTTAACAACTGACCAAAAATTGTAATGGTTCAGAAGTATTTTTATTTTATTTTATTTTTTATTAATTTATAAACCAGCGCTTGACCGCAATCCCGCCTGATGGTAAGCAGTGATGCAATCGTTGATGGTAAAGCGCACTAGTTTATTAAGAGCCTATTCACTCTATCCTTGAAGACACTCAAATTGTAGTCCGACGGAAACACCGCCGCCGGCAGATTGTTCCAGTCCCTCGATGTACGCGGTATAAAGGAGGAGGCGAAACGCTTCGTCCGGATCGTAGAGGTGTTAACAACATAAGGGTGGAAACTCGCCGTACGACGGGTTGTCCGATGGTGGAACGGAGATGGGGGAATTAAATCATGCAATTCCCTCGCACACTCCCCAAAATGTATCCTATAGAACACCGAAAGGCTGGCTACTCTACGCCTGTGCTCTAGGCTTTGGAGACCAACTCGAGTTAAATCAGTATGTAAGTATGTTTTGAATCTATGGTAAATAGCACAAAATGTCTTTGATTGGGAATCCATCCATTCGAATATTTTATCCAGGAGTCTATAACCAACTTTGAAGTACTAAAACCAACACTCAAACACAGATTGTATCGATAATCAACGGACATGAATTATCAGTAAGTTGCGCTTGTCTGGAATTTATTTTAATAACTATATATTTATTTTTGTACAGTCTGTATTTGAGCATTGGTTTTGGTATGTAATAGCGTAGAGTATAAAATTACCTTTATAATTATTGGTGAAAAGATCAAACAAAATAATAAAACGTCTGGGAAAATTAAAAAAGCAAAGATTTTATGAGACACCCAGTGGAGCCTTACGCAACTTATGTAAACAAAATAAAATACGAACTGTAATAAAAAGTTAATTTTATAAATCGTTCAAAAAAATTATCGCCTAACACAGCAGCGTCGCCACAGGGAAGGTAATTATTGAGAATTCCGTTACTTATATTATTCACAGATTAAATATCGATACATATAAAATTAAATTTTGTATATTTCGTTCACACTTAACGGTTCAAAAATTAAAAACAGCTTCTTAAAATTAGAATAAAATAGAATGTCTTTGGTCAGATTTCAATCGAAACTATGGATGTAAATGTAATTTTCTTTAATTTAAAACGTATAAAAGATGTCAATTTTATTAATTGCTTTAGTATTCTGTTGACCTTTGACATTTAGGGATGGGAAAATTCGGTTCACATTTAGTTAAACCAAATTTCGGTGGTTTGAACCAAACTTCGGCGTTGGGCCGGAATTCTTTTTAAATGAAGAACGTCTTTTGAATATTCCGATTTTTCTAAGAGGCAGTGAAATGTGTTAAAAAAAACGTAAAATACTCTTGCCAGATAACGCTAAATCTTTGGCGTTTTTGCTACATAAGGATCCCTAGCTATGGTTAAATGGTGCATACTTTTGTACATATATTTACATAAACTGACATCTTTTTCCAATGGGGGTAGGCCGCACTAACAGATTGCAACTTGCCAAAATATTTTCCTTTTGCTCTGTTCATACAACAGACAATTTTCCTGATTTTAAGAACATTCGCAGTCTCGACCTGTCAAAAAATCCTTTAATATTACCATATCATGACAAGTTTTTGACATTATTTTGTTGCCGTGATGATATGGCGACTAGATTTTGAACGTTTTATATTATTAACCTGTCCTGCAGGGTTTTGACAGTTCAACAACATACATTGCGTTGTTTGACGTTGATGAACACATACATTTTTCAAACATATGGAGCAATGGATTAGTAATTTGGTTCAAATTGAGAGTAACAATATGTTACGTAATTAGTGCGCTGGTGAGAAAAGTCACTCAGAATATATAAAGCTTTTCTCAGCTCAACTGTATCTCTTCACTTGCCTGTGTGTCGGGGCCACGGTTTCTTTTTTAACCAACCCGCAACCCTTTTTTTTCCGGGTGTTAAATCCTCATGGATGTCCGCGTCCCTGGGGTAGGCGACGGGGTCTGTCAGACTCCTATTGACTAAAAACCATCCGGGTATTCCGTCTCACACCTACACCGGGGGCTGCGCATCCCCCGATTGGTGCTGGCCTGCCGCCGTGGGCCTCCTCGGGTCAGGGGGGGAGTGAGGTGTAGAACTCCTCCCGTTACGTCAAAGAGTAACGCGCGTTGAACACTTCGCGCCGCCACCTCAGGTCCTGATGTTTGGGGGGCGACAAATGTCCCCTAGTCTATCGCCCCTGGACCCTTTTTTGGCTTGAAGAGGACGTTATCCGCCCTCCGGCGACGCCCGGTACGCCTGTTGCGGGCCGGATGAGAGGACGAGATCTCCCTCTCCCTTTCCGCAGCCTCCTGCTGCGAGACAACTGTTTCGCAAAAGGAAACCACCGCATCCCAGGACTCTTCGCTGCCGACCATCGACTTGATTACGGCCGGCAGCGACAGGTCACTGCCTACTTCAGAGATGAGGGCCGCAACCCTGGCCCAGGAGGCACCAGTCCTCGTGGACCCCGTCACGGTGTGCTGACATCTCTTAGAAGCGCGCGTGAAACACAACGCATCGTTGAAGCGGGTCTGGTTCTTACCGCAACCCCGCAAGCCCGCGCCTACGGTGGTCGGGAGTTCGATGTTGTCTCCCGACCAGGGCGTCTCCTGTGATGACTAATGGGGTGAGGGCGCTGGGATTCCCATTCCCTCATACGCTCCGCCTCCTCCTTTGCCAGTGTCACTGCTTCGCAGAAGGAGGTGACGGTCTGGCATGCACGCTCACATCAGACCATGGCCTGGACCAGGGTCGAACGCAAGAGATCGCCGTCGATCGCCCACGAGGACACGGCGGTATGTCCAGCTGAAGCTTGCATTCGACTCGTATCACACTTGGCCCATCCCTAGCGACATTACCAATACTTTTGGCTTTAATCTACTTAAAATACGACCTACCTACATAAATTCGGTCATCATTATAATCCTTTACAACTTTATTGGCACTTCGTAATTTGTCTTGTTATATAAAGCGATTTGTACATATGTATATTAACAGGCGCCCCCCGTTGACAATATTATGATATTTAGTTAAATTATGCTAAAATTATGCACTCCAAATATAATGATTGTTCGATTTTGATATTTTATGCATCGATTGAACTTTGAGTTGTATCGATTAAATATACCTAACTATCTGTTGCCCCCGGCATTGTCTGCGATCCAAGATAAAAGCTTACGACTTTATCCAAGTCAAAGTCTATATGTGTGCCGAATTCTATCCAATCCCATTGAGCCGTTTTCGCGTGAAAACGTAACATACAAGCAGACTAACTTACTTTAGCAGTTATAATATTTTTTAAAATAAAATTGATCCCCATGATTAGCACAGTTTTTTGTTTTTAAGATGATGCAATCCTAACACAATATGGACATTTAAATACTCTGAATTAAGCAAGTTGTATTTATTTATTTTAAAATATTATAATGATATGAAAAAAAAAATACATTGTCCTCAAATTGGGCAAAATAGCAGTGTGTTAACTTTAATGGGAGCCGCTTTAGATAAAAGAGAATCAAATATAAGTTTTTATTTTTATCGAGAACAACTGACTATTAAAAGATAATAAAATATGGTAGTTTATAATACTTTACAAAATAAATAAAAACGATTGTAATCTAGGAGTCGCGAAATCCGTTTCATATTTACTTTAGTTGTTTGCTTAATATAAAATCTTGACCAATAAACATAATTTAGAACCGTTCGTTCCTTTTGTGGAATCTTATCTTTAATCCACATTATTATCTAAACAAATAAATAATATAGAATTGTCTGTTTTTATATTAAAATGACAGCTTTTTACTAAATGCATATAAATGAAACTATATAGAAATAAGAAGCTGTGTTCAGTTTTGGCCTAATGGTTAAAACGCCAGCCTCTCAAGTATGAGATTCCAGGTCAGGCAATTGTATCAACACCAGGCAGGCACCAATTTAATTTTTCTAAACTTATATGTACTTTCTAAGCATATCTTGGACACAAATGACTGATTACAAGGTGAAGGAAAACATCTTGATCTTACGATCTAACCGGATACATCTGAATATCATCAATTTTTTTTATCGCCTATCTACTGGGCAAAGGTCTCCTCTCATATATAGAAGGATTGAGCGTAATCACAACGCTTGCTCAATGCGGGTTGGCGATTTCAGATTTAAAGTCCAGGTTTCCTCAAGGTGTTTTTCTTCACCTTTTAATCAGTCATTGGTGTCCAAGATATAGTTAGAAAGTACATATAACTTAGAAAAATTATGTAATTATTTATTTAATCTTTCACGCATGAAATGTACAGAGGCAGACTTAATGCCTTAGGCATTCTCTACCAGTCAACCCACAGGTGGTGCAGAGATTAAATGGCAGGAGCTTTGGTTGAAAAATAAATTTGTAAAAATAAAAGCTCTTAACACTATTTAAAAAATACCTAAATAAGCTATATATATAATATTCAAATTATTACCAAAATATATACTTACTTACCTACAAAAGTTACATTGGTACTTGCCTGACCTTGAATCGAACCCGCTCAGACTCACACTTGAGAGGCTCGTGTTTTAACCACTAGGCTATCACAAAACTTAACTTTAATTTATTTATTTATTTATTTATTCATTAAGCATGGAGGACTTACAGCTAAACAAATCAGTTAAGAAACAGTAAGATGGACTGACAGCCAATAACAAGTCCTCACTTATAAATTACAGATTATTAAAAGCATCCTATGGACACTAGGTAAGTGAGTACGCGAATAACAAAAACATAAATTTTTAATTGATTAAATGAAAAAGTTACGGCTTAAGCACCTCCTAACCAAGGACACACTACTCAAAAATGGATCTATATCATGCTGCTTACACAACTTGTTTAAATTTTTGCTTGCACGCACTATATATGAATTCTGACGATAATTTGTTGAGGATAATGGCACACGCAAAGGCGGATTAAATCTTTTTGACTTCATAGGGGTATTAAAATAAAATTTGGACAAGATTTCGGGACAGTTTATACTACTATTGAAAATTTTTAACAAGCAAACGCAGTCAGAGATCTCGCGACGACTAACTAGGGGTAATATATGAAATTTTTTGCAAAGATGAAGGTAATTTTCAGACTGATATGGTATTTTTTGATGATAACACAAGTATTTTATAAATCGTTTAATTTTTGAAAAAGTTAATCGGCGCTACTATCTACTAGTATGGGAAGTTTGTTCAGCTTATTCTTCCCAATGAAAGCACTAGGAAGTGACGAAGGGCGGGCGTTTTGGAGGGAATGTCTTATGAAATATTGACGTTCAAAAAGTGCTGATTCTCAGCCTGATTTGAATAAATGACTTTTGATTTCGTTTTTATCGAATAGTTTAGTATGTTTTAGGCGTACAGACAATGGCACCGATCCTGTTGTTCATAAACTAAACTAATTTTAAGTTAAGTACATCTTTTTCTCTTCATTTCTACAAGAAAAGGACAGAAGATAAAATGTCAGTTTAGACCTGTCAAATTAGTGCGCTCCTGACGTAAACCGGCGTATTTTTAGTCGCCATGTTTATAATCGCGTCTAAACTGTCTATGGAGTGAGTTTGGCGCGAAAGCCAAATGAGTGCCACGCTCATTTTTCATTGGACTTTTAAATTATTTATAGTGTCGTTTACTAAATAAAAACGCGTGATTTATGTAGTAAAAAGTGCATTCAGTGAATAATTCATAAAGAACAGTGAAATATTGTAGCATAGTGGCCACATCGTGTCTTTACGCTAAACCATCAAGGGTTTAGCGTAAAGACACGATGTGTCGGCCTCACGCGGGAATCGAAAGGAGTTAGGTTAGATTAAGTTAAGTTAGGATAAGTTTAGGGTAAATTAGGATAAGTTAGGATATAAACTTACTGAAGAAAAAAGTTACATAAGACTAGGCTGTATGGCGTACTATACCTTTGCCTTTTCCGTTCCTCTGAACGGAAAGAAGAGAACCAAAAAAAAATGTCTATGGAGTATCGTAATTTGATAGGAATAAATTAAAATGTTATATTCTATCCTTTTCTTAACTAAATCGAAAGAAAAAAGGCACTTAACTTAACATTTGTTTAGTTTGTGAACAACACAATCAGCGCCATTATAATCAGCATTATACAGCAGTCAATCTTAATATATTTTGTTTATTTATCTGACCTTTTTAACAGAGAGATAACAATCATTCATTTGGGAAACCGTTAAACAAAATAATGTTACATTTACACATTTTCAATGTTTAATGCTATCATAAAAACAACATTTTGTAGGTCGTCATTGTATTTCATTTCATCACTAGCGCTTTCATATTGTCTTAGAAGTATGGGATGGTGGATGTTACGTGTTTTCGAATATTCAGTTGAATACGGTGAGAGTAGAGGCCGACCGCGACACAACTGGGAAAAAACTAAGCAGTTGATAACGACGAGACATCTATCAGCCCACACTGGGTCCGCGTATTTATTGAGAGTCACAATGAGGCTCATAGAGTGTTAGTAATAGTAATAAACTTACAACTCGGTGGTAGGCCATAACGTTGGTTGCCAGTAGAAGTTGCCACCCACCAGACAAAGTCTTGCCGCGATTTGTCGTGTTCCGGCATGATGTCTGGTGAAGCCAAACGGAGGACGGGTCTGAGCAGTTGTGTTGCGATGTGTGCCGGGTACATGGATGCTCCAAATGTTGTTGTGCCGGTAGTTTAGTCGTAGAGGGTCTCCAGATCAATCTCCCTCTGGCGCAGCATCGTTGGTCGTGTTCTTGGGTTTAACATTACATCACCTCGCTCAACTGCCGTCTTGCTTCCTATTCACTCAGTTTTTGAGTGAACAGGCTCTTACTAAATTAGTGCGTTTTACTATCAACGATTGCATCACTGCCTACTATCAGAAAATCGGTCAAGCACTAGTTTCTAATTATAAAAAAAAAATCAACTAAGAATGTTAGTGACACAATCACAATTACACTATCTCTGCGACAGCATTCCAGCTGAGATACTGGAGCTTACTGGATACTAATAAAGCAGTCCAGAGTGTCCGCAATTACTCCCGAGATGCTGTTGGAATTGGCTTGAAATCTGCGCACCAAGGATGCACACATTTTATTATATTAATGGACCAAACTGTATGTGTTTTTCCACTTCTGACACCATGTATGTTTTTTGTGTTGGTAAATATTAAAGACTTTAGATAATTAGACTGGTTTATTTCACTTGTATAATTATTACATAATAATCGACGTCTTCCAGGTCAGATCCTAAGTTACAATGACAAGACTATATACAATATTCATAGACACTAATACATAGAGATGGTATTAGTTACTCGACTACAGAGTAGTGATGTATGATACAACATCCCCCTTGTTTAAGTTTAAATTAACCCTTGACAAACAATATTATAGAGACCTGACTTAGTTACAATTTAGACAATGACTTAAGACTATGGTTAGGTCTTAATCTAGGATACAATGTTCTACTTAATCTATTTCATCAATTAGCCTTCTGGTTGGCTTTACAACTCTTCCAGAACGAGTTACATATTGACTGACTGAGGATTGAGATGAGAGCTCTTGAGGTCTAGACTCCTGCCTGTTACCTTCCTCTCTCCCCTGCGACGAATTGGATAGCATAGGAGAATATTTGTGTCTTAAATGAACCCTATTCCTCCTATACCTGACTCCATTGACATCCTCAACGACATATGACCTATTATTAGCCAACCTTAGCTTGACAATGGCTTGTTCCCAATTGCTATCAGGCTTTCTTTTAAAGTATACATGATCATCGGGATACAATAATGACAATGACTTTGTATTTCTATTATAATATTTAGACTTATTTTTATTATTTTGCTTGACACATTCTTCATAATTTTTGAATGTAACCACTTTAGGTTTTAATTTCTTATAAGACATAGGAATGTTATTTCTTAAATTCCTGGACATTAACAATTGAGCTGGAGATGGTAAATTATTCTTAGGTGTGTTTCTATACTGTAATAAAGCTATGTATGGATCAGATGAGTTTCTTTTACATTTTTTTAACATATTTTTGATAATTTTGACTGAACTCTCTGCTTGACCATTTGACTGTGGATGATATGGGCTAGTTACAATGTGTTCTATGTCCCATTCATGCATAAAATTCTTAAATTCTAATGACTGAAAAGGAGGACCACCATCAGACACTAAAGATAAAGGTATTCCATGACGAGCAAAAATGGACTTTAAATGTGTTATTACATTCTTTGCTGTACTGTTTTTATTTAACAAAGCTATTTCTATAAATTTAGAATAATAATCTGTGACAATTAAATAAGTGAGGTTATCAAAATACATTAAATCAACACCTACTTGTTGCCATGGATATTTATTTATTTCAAAATTTTTTAGTGGTTCCTTTGGATTATTAGGTTTAAATTGTGCACATACATAACATTGTTCTACCAAGTTTTTAATATCAGCTGACATGCTTGGCCAGTACAAAGACTCCCTAGCCAGTTTTAAGCATTTATTTATACCTTGGTGACCTTCATGAATTTTACCTAACATTTCCTTATACATTGACTGTGGTACTATTAATTTTGACCCTTTGAACAACAAATCTTTGACTACATGAATTTCAGCTTGTATATTCCAAAATGGTTTTATTGACAGACTGACATTATTTTTATTTTTTGGCCAACCTTCATAATAATACTTTTTTAACAATTGCAAAGTATCATCTTTCTTAGTGTGCTGTAACAATTTTGTACAGTACTCCTTTGTGACTGCTAGACTTGAATGCATTAAATTGACATGACAAGATATTTCTGACTCATTCTCAGGTATATAATGTTCTTTCAATGCTGCTCTAGACAGAGTGTCAGATATAAACATTTCTTTACCTGGAACATGTATAACTTCCAAATCATATTTTTGTAAAGTTAACATCATGCGTTGCAATCTTGCTGGTACATCATGTAATGGCTTTTTAAAAAGATAGACTAAAGGTTTATGATCAGTATGAACAGTTACTTTATGACCGTACACATACTGGTGAAATTTTTCACAACCAAACTGAATGGCTAACAATTCTTTCTCAATTTGAGCATACCTTGACTGAGTTTGAGTTAATGTTTTTGAACTATAAGCAATAGGTTTATTATTCTGCATAATGACTGCTCCTAATGCTGACTTTGACGAATCGACTGACAAGACTAATGGTACATTGGGATTATAATGAGCTAAAACTGGTGAATTTGTAATTTCATCGATTAAACTCTTAAGACATTGACTATGATTTTCATCCCAAGTCCAGACTGAATCTTTCTTCAAAAGATTTCTTAAAATTTGAGTTTTTTGTGACAAATTGCTAATAAAGGGACCTAAATAATTGATCATACCTAATATTCTTTGCAATTCCTTGACATTTTTTGGTGTGGGCATATTGACAATTGCTTTTACTTTCTCTTCATCAACCCTAGCACCATCTTTACTAAAAACATACCCTAAAAAACAGACTTCTGATACTAAAAATTTACATTTAGACTTATTGAACTTTAAATTGACTTCACGTGCTCGTTGCATGACTTTATGTACTCTCTCATTATGTACTGACTCGTTTGGTCCATATACCAAAATATCATCGATGAATATTAGAACTCCTTCTAAATCACCGAACAAATTCATCATGACTCTTTGAAAAATTTCAGACGATGCATTAATACCAAAAGGTAACCTTAAATATTTATATCTACCGAAAGGTGTTTGAAATGTACATAAATCAGAACTATATTCATCTAGTTTCATCATCCAAAATCCTGAAAATGCATCTAAATGAGAAAAACAAACAGCTCCTGCCAGCTGAGATCTGATCTCATCCATTGACTTAAGTGGATAAATTTCCCTTATAATATTCTTATTCAAATTTCTAGGATCTAAACAAATTCGTAACTGACCCGTGCTTTTGACTGTTATCACTATACTGTTCACCCATTCTGTAGGTTTAAAAACCTTTTCAATGAACTGCATTTTCTCCATGCGATCCAATTCATCACGCAGTTTGTTCAGTAAAGCGAAGGGTACCCTTCTCGGAGCATCCACGCATGGCACTGCTTCAGGTTTGAGTTTCAGGCGACAGACTTGAGGTAGACATCCAAGACCCTGAAATACATCATTGTATTGTGTAAGAATTTGTTCACTAAAATTTTGTTGAGACACAGAGAAAACTCTTTGAATTATACCTAATTTTTCACAGGTTGGTAGACCTAAAACATTCGGACAAACTAAATCTGCGACTATAAACACTATATTTACACTAATAGTGCTATTATTTAAAGATAAACTACATTTTATATTGACTTTGCCCATAATGGGTATTGATATACCACCAAACCCACTAACGTTTATTTGACATTTCTCAAGTGACATTTGACTTTGACATTTCAAAGATTGAAAAGTTTTCTTTGACATAATATTGATATCAGCTCCTGAATCAACAATGCAATTAATTTGTGTATGACCAACTAAAATGTTTATGTTCCATGACTGTTTAGAATAGTATTTGTTTTGTTTTGACTCGACTGTATTGACCTGTTTACTATGTGCTGACTTTGCTGTAATAATTCTACAAGTGTTTGTTGTGTGAGATTCCTCAGACTTGTGTCTGTACTCATCATTAAGATATGAATCTCGACTAAGACTTTTTGACTTTTTTGACTTGACTGTGAATCTCTCAGACTGTTTAGTGTTTTCATCATTGAGATACGACATATGACAAGATGAGTCTTCATGAGATCTCTCGGACTTATCAGTCACCAGACTTTTTTCATCACTGAGGCATTTTTTATTAGACCTCTCAGATATGACATTATCACCACTTTCATCACAGAAATATGACACAGGATATTTTTTATGACAAGATGAGTCTTCATGAGATCTCTTAGACTTTGACTGCGACTGGCCTATGTGCGACCTGACCGTTGATTGTAACTTGGGATGTGACTGTGACTGTGTGTATGACAACCTGCTATTTCTGTAATGATTCCGATTGTGATGACTTTGTGACTCTAAATGACAATTATATTGACTAGACTTATGACTATGACTGAAGTTATGACTATTTAAAATTCCAACAAAATTATCTTGACTACCAGTTGAACTAAAAGACTCTAAATGACTGACTTTTTTATTATTTGAGTAACAAAATTTTGCAAAATGACCATAAGAGTTACATGACCTGCATTTAGCTCCCTGCGCTGGACATTTGTAGCGGTGGTGTTGTCCACAGCGGCTACACGTCTTCGAGCGCTTCTCAGGACTGGGACTTGACTTTGACCTCCCTGCGCTGGATCCCTGCTGACTGACTGGTGAAGCTCGCCGTCGCTGACGCTCCGCTCGACCACGGCTCCTCCGACGCAGATGCATGACTTTTTCAGACTCTTCACTAGTGGACCTCTTGACAATTTGGTCTGCATCCTGCTGTGCGACGATGAGTGTCCTAGCTAGCTCTCGCATCCTCTGATATGTCAGATCAGGTTCCTGCAGCAGTCTCTGACGTACATGTGCTAAGTCCAAACTCAAGTTGGCGATAAAAATATCTCTGATAAGAGATTCTCTGAGCGTTCCAAATTCGCAATCTTGGCTTTTATTTTCGAGATCGGTTAAGAAATCCTCGATGCTTTCCGATTTCTGTTGACGTGTGGTAAAAAACATGTGACGATACATGGTAATGTTTTTTCTGGGTTGAAAAAATTCGTCGAATTTGGCTTTGACGTCATGTACTGTGCTTTCTCCAATATTTATGTTGAATGTGTTGAAAATATTTAAGCATTTTTCACCAATGTGATGTAATAAAATGGCGATCTTGCGTTTCTCACCGGACTTGTCTAAACCCGTTGCCAACAAGTATAATTCGAACTGTTGCCACCAGCGCTTCCAGGTTTCGTAATTGTTGTTTGTTGCATCTGACGATATTTTAAGCGCCTTCAAGCCACTGTTCATTGTAGCTTCGGTGTCATGGCCGCCACCGACGCCATCCGACTTTTGCATTTTATGAATTTTCTTTCTTCGTTTTCACTTCTGACACCATGTATGTGTTTTTCCACTTCTGACACCATGTATGTTTTTTGTGTTGGTAAATATTAAAGACTTTAGATAATTAGACTGGTTTATTTCACTTGTATAATTATTACATAATAATCGACGTCTTCCAGGTCAGATCCTAAGTTACAATGACAAGACTATATACAATATTCATAGACACTAATACATAGAGATGGTATTAGTTACTCGACTACAGAGTAGTGATGTATGATACAACACAAACCAATCAACGGTAAACTTCTCTAACACGTGCTATGCCAATGAGGCTTAAAACTAAAATTATTAAAAAAAGAACGATACTAAAACATTCATAAGTATAAGAACAAAATGGAAAAAAACTTAAATAACAATGAAATGCCGAATCCATTATTATGGCTTCACGTTAACGTCTCATTTGGTAATGATTAAAGGAACTCTCAAAAATAATTATCAGCGATGATACACAAACATTTACATAATTTCGAGTCAATACGGCGTGTGCATGCACAAATCGTACTTTGTTAGCGAGCCCTACTTGAAATGATTTTCATCGACTATCTTGCAACCAAAAATATAGACAGAAAAATTCATACTCCATATCCTGTGATAAAAAAAAAATACCAACCAATCAGCCTCGACCCGCGAGGATTCGGCAGTACAATCAATGAAAAAAGTGTTCACTGCTCTCATTTTGCGACGTCTATTTCACTGACGTGTAAATAAATCACCGCCATCTTTGGCTATAATGACGCGATTTTTTGAGACACGGCGTGGTGCAATCTCAATTAGTGGGAAGTGTTTCCTCGTTAAAATCGGCAACCGGCTGGTACTGCAGCTGAATACAGTTGTTCGTCCGTTTGTAATTGATTTGTGTGTGATTTTTTTGCGCGGAATGTCTTAAGGGTGTTTTCTGTTGCCGTTTTGCGCATTTTTGTGTGATCCTGTTCGGATAACGCTTGCAAATTGAGGATTGAATAAGTGAGTTTCATTTGTGTTTGTGCGGTTTTTGAATTAAATGATTTAAAAACATGTTTGTTTTATTACCTTGTGTTATATTTGATTTCATACTTACATACGCGTCTTTGGATAAAGTGGAAGAAATTTAAAAATATTAAAGATTACAACATGTTTTCAGAATACCGAACAATTTTTAAAGAGGCCTGTAACAGTAACTATTCTGCCTACATTAAATCTGTTGAGGATAATCTTACCTCCAATGTTAAATTCTTTTGGACTTATTTATCTAATCGCAAAGATAAGTCGGGAATCCCATCTACAATGCAATACCATAACCTTAAGTCGAGTGCTCCGGATCTAGTTTGCAATATGTTCTCCGATTTCTTTCTTTCGGTATTCGAACCTGCATCGTCCACGTTATCGACTTGGACCCCGCCTTCTTATTCTTACTGTGACGTTAATATATTAATTGATAATGTATATATCGAGAAATCGAACTTACGTCGAGAGTTAGAAAACCTCGACCCATCCAAAGGGGCCGGCCCAGACGGATACCCAGCTTTGTTTTTTAGGGCCACTGCTGGTAGCATCTGTGAACCGCTTCATATAATTTACAATAAATGCCTGTATGAAGGGGTGTTTCCTGAAATATGGAAACAGGCCAATATAACGCCCGTGCACAAGGGAGGCTCAAAACATGATATCGAGCAATACCGACCCATTTCAATTCTGTCGACCTTGTCAAAGTTATTTGAAAGACTTGTACATAACGAAATCTACCCAATCCTGCATAGCGTACTGATCCCTGAACAACATGGTTTTGTTAAACGCAGATCTACTGTTTCCAATTTATTAATATTCACCAACTATCTTTTTGAAAACATGGACAGACGCCTGCAGGTAGACGCTGTTTACACAGATTTCAAAAAGGCCTTTGACAAGGTGGATCATGAAATATTACTTAATAAAATTGCATTTAATGGCATTCGGGGCAACTTGCTTCGGTGGTTTTCATCTTATGTTACTAACAGAACACAGAAGGTGGTTGTGAGTGGCCATCAGTCTGATACAGTGTCTATAACTTCTGGTGTTCCACAGGGCTCAATCTTGGGACCACTCTTATTCAATATTTATATAAATGACATTGGGAAATGCTTCTTAAGTACTAAATTTCTAATGTACGCTGATGATTTGAAAGCCTTTAAAGCTATTATCACTAAAGAAGATTGTTTAAAGTTTCAAGAAGACCTGGATAGGCTTTCTGCATACTGTGTTGACAACAAACTCAACTTAAGCGTTTCCAAATGTCATTGTATAAATTTCACCAAAAACAAATCTGTTGCGAATTTTGAGTATAGTCTAAATGGAGCCATGTTGAGGAACACTTCAGTTGTGAGAGATCTGGGTGTTCTACTAGATAGTAAATTATCTCTTAATCAACACGTAGAGAGCATTGTCAATAATTCATTTAGGATGTATGGTTTTGTCATGAGATCATCTGCTGAGTTCAAACGGCCCACTACTTATCTCTACTTATATAATACGCTTGTACGCTCACAGCTTGAATATGCGGCCCCAATCTGGAACCCATTTTATAATAAATATGTAGATATGATTGAGAAGGTCCAGCGTAAGTTTCTTCGCGCCATGCACTATAGGTGCTATAAAAGAAGTTTGACGTACTCACAATTAATTAGCAAATATAATATCTTACCATTACAGTCTAGGCGGAAGTTTCTAGAGGCCAGCACACTGCATGGTATCATTCATAATTACTTCGATTGCATTGATCTCACAAGTAAATTGTGTTATGCGGTCCCTCGTACTGTACATAAGCGTACTGTCCGTGCAGGTACATTGTTTGCTGTAAATACCTGTCGGACTAATTCAGGATTGCGATGCCCTATTCGTCGTATGGTAGAATCATATAACCGCAACTTCATTGACATTGATATTTTTATATGTTCCAAATCCAAATTTAAATCTGATGTTTTGAAAATTTTGTCTAATGATGGTGAGAAATAGTGTGTTTTATCAAAAATTTAGTTAATTTCAACCTTTTTCATTAATTTCTTATTAAGAATTGTAGTAAGTCAATTATTTAATTTATGTAATTATTATTATTTTATTATTTTGGTACTATTTTTGTTTGTGATAATAAGGAATATATCCCAGTTACTTATTCATTATTGTTTAAAATTTAATATTGTTGTTATTGTGTTAAAATGTTATTAATTAGTTAATTAAGCCATCTAGTGGCACTCTTTATAACATATTCCTATATTG
This sequence comes from Sesamia inferens, assembly GCA_037179545.1. Classification (NCBI taxonomy): domain Eukaryota; kingdom Metazoa; phylum Arthropoda; class Insecta; order Lepidoptera; family Noctuidae; genus Sesamia; species Sesamia inferens. The sequence continues at coordinate 2,619,331 of CM073939.1, read as the reverse complement.
TTAAGATGCGGATAATGCAGTGGGCTGCAATATTGTTATAATAATGTTATATTACTGTTTGTAAATATTTTATATTGTAGCTGTTTATTGTCCCATAATTAATAAAATAAAATAAAATAAAATAATTAGCCTATAATACTTATATGTACTCTTAGGACACAAGCTCTCTGTGAGACCGATTTGACCGTAAGCCCACAGGTCCATATCGAATTCTAAAACAGCTGATGTCTTCGAATGTGCGCAACATTTCTTGGTTTTCGGATTCTATAAGTGAAACAACAATATGGCATTTGGCATCTTATTAGAGTTTCTTCTATACGCGTGCCGACAACTTCACTCAAAGCGCAAAAACAAAATACTATGTTTTTGTCATTGAGTAGGGATTTCTGATTCTAATACATACTACCAGCAACAATAAAACAACTTTAGCTTGTCATTAATAACCGAAGCTGTTAGTAAATTCATTTCACTTCATTCGAACAAAATCAAAATCTTGACACAACAAATATCGTACGTTTGACATCCGATCCAGCTTGTCACATTCTGTCAAAATTAATCACCTCTGTCCTCACCAGTACATTTCAATAACACAAAACTGTCATTATCCAACTAACGAGGCACATTTCTTTCATGCTGCGTAAACACAACTATATCGGGAAATGGGGACCATTGCGAAAAAATTTGATTTGTTACTCCGACCGACATGACTTCAATTAAATTGAGTGACAAAAATCATGTCGTGATTATTATTGTGTACCTCTGAAAGTGGAATTCTTCCTTATTGTAAGGCCATAGGGTTGACAATCCTTTTTGTTAGGTGTATAAGGTTGGTGTGATAATAAGAACGGAAAGACTTATTATGATCAATTAAATCAGTTAAGGCTATATTCTGGTAAACCATTTTGAGTGGTGGTACGGTTACGTTAACAAATTAAGGTTTCCTTTATTGTTTCTGGATTATGGTTTAAAGAGCTCATTATTTTAATGTGTGTGTTTAATTATGTTGTGTTTGCAAGTGACCATTGAAATCGTTTCGTGTCTCAATGGTTCTGATCTGTTATTACCGTGGTGGTACATTCTATTTACCACATTGCACATTGCATTTCTATTTTGCACATTGATTGTAGAAGCAAGGTTCTGCGGGGGCGGCCACATACCGGAAGACTCATCGTAGGGAGGCCCTCAACAAGGTGGACCGATGACCCGATGCAGGTCGCGGGGAGCCGATGGATGCGGGCAGCACAAGACTTGTCCAGCAGTGGACCTCTATAGATCGAAGAAGATAAATAAATAGAATGGTGTGGATAGCTTACATATGGCCAGTAGCTTAATTTCATGTTCTGTGTTACGTAATGTCAACTGTTTAACATGTCAACTATTGTATATGAGCAAGCTTTTCTGACTGAACATATAGCTGTGCTGCTAGGGAGTTTGTTACGCCATTTCTTTCCAATGAAAGAATTACTAAAGAAATGGTGATGGGCGGGTGATTTGGGTAACTGTCTTATACATTTTTGACGTTCAAAAAGTGCTTATTCTCAAGCAAATTCGAATAGATGACTCTATGCAAGAAGAATATATACAGAAGCGTAAAGACGTTACTGAACATAGAAATGGGACTACGAGAAACTGTCCCTCGTGGTTCCATTAATCTACTAAACGATATCTACTTAATATTATTATATAATTTGAAGGATCTAATTAAAATCTAGACGTAGTTTCATTTTTACACCTGTAAATAACGAATTTTCTTAAAATTAGGAGAATCTTCTGTTAAAAAATCAAATGTTTTCAGTATAATGGTAAGACAAGATGCTAAATTAGGATAATTTTTATTTATAATTGTTCGCTTAACTTTAGCAAATTGTTTATTTATAAACGTGGCTTAAAACAGACTTTTAAACATCACAAGTGTGTGGTTAAATGAACATTTATATAACATCACACAACGTGTTAAAATGGAGGGGAGTGACTTCAACTTTGTACCAAGTGCCTATGTATACTTACAACTGTGTTTATTTTTTAACGGATAAGGCTCTACTTATCATAATTACATATCCACTATTACATTCAAACCAAACAGTGCTGCAGTCTATAAACAACAAGTGTAATCAAAGGAGCATTTTCTAAGAAGATGTGAACTCATTTGACTAATCACAAAGAAAACAGTAGTTCACAGTAGCCGCACTAAAACGCATCTGCATATTCACACTTACAATCAACAATCAACATAAAGTGGGCCATATTTTCAAAAGGATTAAGTTCAAATTTGAATAATCTCGAAACGAAATCAGCCCAGTGAGTCCCACTCATGAATAATTATGGAAAAAAAATTCATGGGAAATAAAAATTTCAAGAAATACTCCGAGTAGTTATTCATGAATATTTAGTGGGACTGTTTGCTTGTAAACACTGGTTGTCTGTTTGACTTGTTGTGTTTTGAATATTTTTGACTTTTTATTTCCTTGGTGCAGGTGACTAGATGTTCTTTTTTCAAATGCATCGCGGTCATGTTGAACAGTTTGTAAAATGGATGCTTTTGTGTTCGAAATTTGGTTGTTTAAATTTTAGTTTTATCTTAGAAGATGTTTCAGTAAATGTCTCGAGAAACAGTTATGTTTGTGTACAAAATGCAGTATTACATCAGATGAAGTGTCGAAATGATATTAAAACATAACAACGGGTCTTACTTTTCAAAGTGTTGTTTTGTGATGTACCGATATTTCGAAACTTTCGGTATTTTCTCGGTGGTAGGCCATAACATCGGCCGCCGGCAGAAGTTACCACCCACCAGACAAAGTCTTGCCGCCAAGCGATTTGTCGTGTTCCGGCATGATGTCTGGTGAAGCCGTTTGGAGGACGGGTCTGAGCAGTTGTGTTGCGATGTGTCCCGGGTACGATGCGCCAAATGTTGTTGTGTTGGGAGTTTTGTCGTGGAAGGTCCAATCTCCCTTTGGCGCAGCATCGTTGGTCGTATTGTTGGGTTTAACATTGCATCACCTCGCTCAACTGCCGTCTTCCTTCCTATTTGCTCAGTTTTTTGAGTGAATAGGCTGTTAATAAACTAGCGCGCTTTACCATCAACGATTGCATCACTGCTTACCATCAGGCGGGATTGCGGTCAAGAGCTAGTTTATAATTATTAAAAAAAAAATAGTGCAGGTACGTACGTATATTATATGAACTTACGCTGCCTTCTCGTAAACTCTTGGTAGAAGCTAGGGAACACAACCTGCTAAGGGGTCTAAAAAGGCTACTTTAGCATAATGATATACGGATATAATTTTGAATAATTTTGTATGTGGTAAAAGTCACAAAATGATAATTCATAATATTATAATAATATAAATATATACGGACAAATCACGCAGATTGAGCTAGCCCCAAAGTAAGTTCGAGACTTGTGTTATGGGATACTAACTCAACGATACTATATTTATAATAGATACATATATAGATAAACATCCAAGACCCAGGCCAATCAGGAAAAGATCGTTTTCCATCATGACCTGGCCGGGGATCGAACCCGAGGCATCCACGTCGCAGGCAGACGTGTTGAGCGCTGCGCCACGGAGGACCACAAATATATGAATAATAATATTATATTATGCATTTTATATTACATAATTCATCTGTTTAACACAAATAAAATTAACGTCTTTATTTTTTATGAGGTAGGTAATATTTACACAGAATATGATATGAATTGATTAAGATTCCTTAAAGATTACGTGTCACCGTTTTACGAAAATAAAAGAAATTCCAAATGAAGCATTACTTGAAGTGGCCTCCTTAGCCCCTGGTCAAACACGCATGCCAGTGCGAGGAACACAATTAAAAGGATAATATAAATAAAACTTAAAAAAATATAAAGGCACTCGCTTTTTATTATTTTTTTCTCTCAAATATATTAAAATTTACTTAAAACGTAAAAAAACATAGATTTAAAAAAATACCGTATCACACTGATAACAACAAATTATGTCTCAAAATTGATAACTTAGTCAGTACTGCAGGCTTATTGAGTAATACACGAATAAAGATACCATTTTAATATAGAAACAAAATTCAAGAGCGAGAGAGTTCTGATTTTTAAAGAATAATTTTATTGGAAACTGAACATTTTTACTCAACTGCACAATGCAAAAGAGAGTAAAATAACTAATAATTAATTTGTATATTGGTCTTTAATATTGAAAGGAATTGCAAAAAAATCACAAATAACCCTGCGGCTTGTACTACATTGAACAACGATTAATATTAAATATTTTGGGCAAAGAAATTATAATATCTTAATTTTTTCTAGGTACTTATTTATTTACAAAAATTGTGACATTGTCTGGACTACGATAGTTAAATTATGCTCATTGTGTAATTTATTTGTAACAAGGATTTTTTTCCATTCTGATATGTATTAATCATAATTTTTTAAATTTTTTCTTAAGAATTATTTTGTATTGAGTATTTAATCTTGAATAAGAGTAATTTTTTACACTGTAATCATAATAAAAACTTTATGTTCTTACATAATTTATCAAAAGATGCTTAAAAAAGTAAATACTGACCAGAAAATAAAAAGTAATACTAAAAAATAACTACTGGAATGAAATGAGCATTGGAATGTGTGTGTGTGTGTCTTAAAAAAAATCTTCAACAAAATAACAAAATAATAACACAAGCATATCAAAATCAAAATTACACTAACATTAAAAACTAAAACATTAATAGTATTCAAGAAAATTTAAAAAAAAATGACTCAATACAAACTGGCCTAATAACTAAGGAAATAAATACTTAATTATTAAAAGTACACAAAACAAGAACAAAATTTTTACAAGACTCTTAAATTTGTACATTACAATTTTGAGCTTCGTTTTAACTGGCCTTTAATCCCATAAGATATTAACTAAAAATGGTAAAACATACACTGGCACATTCTATAGTTGGATGTGTTTAGACATAGCTCTTTGTAGATACCACTTCTTAAACTCACTACCTTTTCTTCACACTTGATCTTAACTTTCATACTTGTGAGTTTCTTAAAATAAAGTCACCATTTTCCCCACAATCTTGCTCACTACTGAAATATTTGAATAAATAGTGCATTTTTTTTTTACAAATCCGGAATCCTAAATATTGTATAATCCGAGCTATGTCTACAACACAAAAAGAAATAACATTAATTAAATCCTACCTGCAAAAGGAGGCCAATTTTGGTAATTGCGAACGTACAAAATCTAGTATCAATCTGATCACAGCGCACTCAATGTAAAAATGTGTATTTTCTATAGATATAGATGGAGATCAGATCATGAACGCTCTTCAAATTACCAGAATTGTCCCTCAGATACATGTGTGTTAACAATGTCATTCCTCATATTTCTTCTACTGTACTTTGCTTTACTACTTACAATTATAAGTCCATGACTTGAACTAAAAACTAAATAAACGCTAATTATGGTAAATAAGATCAGGTAATCAAGAAGAAAGGAATGTAATCAGCTAAATACTGTATGGCGTGAAAGAGTATTAACACGAATACTAAAATTTTATATACACATAAATATATAACTGTGGCAGTTTCAAATTGTACAAGAAATACAAAAAAATCAACCCGTCATTGGCACTTCTTCCGTCCGTTTTGGGACAAGCGAGAGATCTAAAGGATTCTTCATGATTTCTTTACTGTTCTCTTCGCTCAGATCAATTGACAATTCTGGTTCTGAATCACTAGCTTCGTCGTTTTTAGGACTTCTAAATATCATGGCTGTAGACTTTATGGATAGGTCTATGGGTTGGTCTTGGTCTATGGCTACTCCTGCAACTGCTGGGGAATGGAGAAGCAAGTCCCCACCGTTTCGGTTCTGCCAAGTCGCGAGCCCTGGCGGTGCTGGTCGAATAGATTGTAGTTGAGTTGGTAAGTACGAAGCACTTCTTGGTGAGAAGCTCGGTGGTGCAGACACTGTTCCGTAAGGCGATTGTGGCATTGTAGGCTTCCGTCTTCTATCTTTGCTTTGATTCCTAATCGCTTGTAATCGTACATCTTTGTCGCTGCAGGGAGATGACGCTGGTCTAAAGATACTAAGGCCACTAGTACTTCTAGAACTATTATCGTCCTCAGGATCTGCTGACGACGCTCCTGAATCTGATGGTGACACGCTTTGTCGCGTCACGTCTTCCGTAAAAGGACTCTTTTCTGAGTTCTTGTAATATTCTGCTAACGCTGCTGCTGGGAGAAGATTTGTTGGTAGATAAGACGGATTCATCGATGAATTAAAAGTAGGTGGTGATTTACTGGTCTGCATATGCTGTATATGTTGCTGTTGCTGCTCTTGGAGTAGGCAATGGATCTTGAACCAATTCGATCGTCTCCCGTATCGTGAGCCTGATTTCGACATGCCGACGAGAAGACATTTCCGTAGCCTGCAGGCTTTGCAAGCTGTTCTATTCTTCTTGTTGATCACACACTCTCCATTATTCTTGCACTCCGAGATCGAGGACAGATTGTTGTACGTCCGCCCGAAGAACGACTGAAACAAAAGAAAGTACAATTTTAATTAACCAAACTCGTTAAGATCACATTGATAGTGACATAAGAGCATATGATATATACGCAAAAAAAAATGGAAATTAAAAAAGGGCATTCGATTTTCTCGAGAAAATAACAACGCCAATTTTGGTGTACACGGCTGCATTAATTTAGTTTAAAATATCGACAGACTTCCGTCGGTATCGCATAAGAAACAACAATTTATAAGCGATACAGTTAAAACGAATCATTCGTGGGCCCATTCAATTCGGTCCGTCCCTGTACGGAATTAAAAATTACATTTTTCAAAAAGTCATCATAAAGAGCATTGAGAGACGTATTAAAATCTGGGTCAACACGAATAAGGTCGTATCTCACACTTAATATTACAGAAGTAAGCACCCTTACGGGTATGTTGCGTCTCGCGACATAAGTAATGGGGGTCTTTTGCGAATTTTTTGTAAATAAATTTGGAAGTTACCCCGCTGCGAGCGGTCTCAGGTCTCTTCTTACTCAATTAAACTCATACAAAAGCGTAAAATATGTGATTGTGTTACAGTTTCACTGCGCCGCCGCGTGGTCGCTGCACTTTCAGCAGTAAATAATGATGTGCCTCATTATTTTGGATTACAACAATATTTTGGAATCCAATATGCGATTATTAGTACGCATACTGTTTGCATTATGCTCACTTTTGAGAATTTGAATTTTAATATAAAAATTTAACTTTCTAATTAGGCTTAGCGAAAAATTATGGATTTTAATTAAAACCAGCGGAAAATATTTGCTATGTAAAATTATTTTTATATGAACTGACCCGAATCATAACGAAGCATTATAAATGTATCTGATAAAATAGGAGGCAAGGTCGTAACAAATTACAATAATCAAGATGTCATAGAAACTGTAACGAGACATTTTCGACACCCAGAGATAAACATTTACGGCTAGCAAACCGGTATTCTCGACATAATTCGTACAAAAAATTGGGGCACACACGTATTCCACCTATGCCAAAACAACGTAATAAGCGGTAGCGTTGTTAGTCACGGTCGTGCACTGTGCCCTTTTTGACTTGGTCGGGAGTGTAGCGGTTAAATTGAGGTAATTTCGCGAACGCATATGTGAGTCACTAGATTAGAAATTTCAGATAAGTCCGTCTTCCTCATGGGCGAGCTGCGTTACAGATAGTGCTCTCTAATTGAGGCTCGTTGCAAACTACGTGATGTGATTCTGTTTAGTTATTATGTGAAATAATCTTAATATAATGGGCATTGTCCATTTTTATCAAAATAATTGGAGTTTATGTTGAATACAGTTAGGAGGTATCCTTTTTAGGGTTCCGAAGTTTACTTCTCAGAAACCCTATAGTATCTGCCCGTCTTCAGCTTTTCTTCTAAAAAGTTTATTGGTACAAATTCGAAACTTTGCATGGATGTGTATGTGTTTGTCACATCGACGAAGTGCTAAAATAAGATCACGAAAAATATTTCTCTTACACTAGATAGGTAGGTATTTTAAAAACACTAAGGGTATGACGATTTTTTGGTTTGGGTATTTGTTTGATCCATAAAAAGCATTTTTTGTTAAAATGGGGAGACAGCTCTAAAAGCTAAACATTTGCCTCCAAAATTACAATTCTTTCACGGCTTATTTATAGTAAGTCGCGGTAGATATATATCACTAGGCCACATGTGTTCTTTTTAAAGTTACTACCTTATAAAATAGTATAAAGTCTCCAATTAAAGATCAAAATAAATATTCGGAACGTTTACCTCATCTAAGTTGGGAAAATAGTCAAAATTTTGTTTGTATTGAGCAGTTACATAGAAAAGGCACTAGAAAACATCTCAGAACCCACACACTGATTATAAATTCCAAAAGATCGTTAGTTCCCCAGTGGCGCCATCTGTCACATTAGTCATGAACTACTAGAGCGATTTACATATTATCGTAAAGCAATGTCATCGATTCGTAATCGATTTGTACCAGTTGGACGTCTGCTGTGCCGCTAAGAAAATATGTATATTCAGGTTTTTTGTGTCTCTTTTTTGGTAATATTTTCGCTTTTTGTAAACGGTACAACGTAATAAAATTAATTTGTAACGTGGCGTTGGTGTTTTTAAATCTGTATCGTTGCATAATTTGTGTGTTGTATTCGTAGACATATAGTAATGGACATGCCTTAGAGATGAGAATTGTGGCACTCCGAAAGAAAGAGAGGAAACGAAGTTTCGTGTACCTTTATCTCTCTCAAAAACATCAATCATCTATTAGGAAAGAGATAGTGCTAGAGCTAGACCGATAGCATTGAGTCATCTCTCTCACTCTGTTGCAACCAAAAAAATACTGCAGTTTATACGTCTATGGTTGTACTACCTCGTTGCATTTTCAACTAATTCTCTTATCTTTTAATATTTATCAGAGGCCAGATTCTCATAACGTTCACTGTGTGAAGGCCAATGCTCAAAATCTAATTATAGTCGCACCTCAGCAACCAACAAATGTCAAAAACTTGTCAAAATATAAGGAAAAACGAGATTTTTTAACAAATGAAAACTGAGGTTAGACTTTGGACGTGCTTAAAATGATGAAAATTGCTTCTTGGGTCCCAATCTCAGCCTTATATAATGATATTTTTTGTTTATACGAAACCTGAATATAGTTTGTTCAGAATAAGCAACTGAATTGATTCCAAACATGTTATATTTTTTCCCAAATACATTTAGAAATTGTTGCAGTGTAGTTACCGAGCGCGCCACGAAGCGTATGGTAGATCGTAGGACTAGTCGTGTGAGTACGCCTAACAAGCTCATAACTTTTTGGTTTTTCATTAAATGTTTTTAAAATCTTGGACATATAGGTATTTTTACTTAAAACTACTGAACACGTGTTTCAAGATACGCATAAACATAAAATAATGTTGTTCGAGAATCATTTTTTTTTTCAATATCAAATTTAATTGAAATTATTTCAGAAAAGAGTCGAGAGTGGGTCCTAAAAATATTTATCGTAATCATAATTTTTCTTTGTCTGTCCATTTAATACTCAAACAAAATCTATCTTATGATTCCTACAAACCCGTATTTTTATCTATTGCGCCTTATCAGGGGCAAACTCATTAAACTTCTAAAACCAGACAGACAGTCTCCCACAGTTACAAGTAATCACAATAAAAACACGTTGTATTAAGCTATGCACAAGTCAACTCTGACCAAATCAAAAAACGAGACATCAAACAACGATAAGTTTGACGTTAAAGTGGTCTGCACATTATTTACGGCCGGCCACACTCGTCAAAAATGCACAGATTAACCGCCCAGTATGCAAATGAGTTGTAAAATCGCCAAATTGAGTAATCTTATTGATTTATGTATGATGACTAGCATTTTTAAAATGTGTATCGGGCAGAGTTTAATGAATATATATGCTCGGTTTTGTTATCTGATTTTATTATCGGAATCGTGTTGAAGTAATATTGATCCTTTATCAGTATTACTAATCCTGGATTCTGTTATAAAGTGATAGAACGAAAAAACAATATGAACAAAAAAAATAGGTTCGCACGCTATCGAATAAGATCTGGATCTTTTTTCTATAATAGTCATTAATCGAAGAAAGCCCAATGTTGATATGAATTCCACATGTTTAGCATCTATAAAGACTGGATACGATAATCATTCTCTAAGTTTAATTATAATTTTAGTCTTTCGTAACAGTCAAACTTACAATAGGTTGCTCAAGTTACTTGTACTTCTCCCTTTAAAAAAATCTGCTTAGCCATGTTCACAACTTCATTTTTGGGTACACATCCAGTCTGACCTAATACTACTGAATATTCAGCTATAACAGCCTGCCTATCTGACTTCCATAACTTCTCCCATAATTTCTTACCAAAAATAAAATAATATAGATAAACAGAAAAACTGATGTTCATTTATCAACTTAAGCAGACTGACTTTAAACACCCAGGTGTTTATAAGTCTTTTAATGGTGTCATAAGGTATTTTATATAACAGCTATAACAAGACCGCTATTATAAAAAAGTACCTTATGGACACCATTAAAGCATATCGTATGTTTACCGATAAACACTTGTGCATGCCTAATTAAAAATACTTCTGAACAGGCAAATTTGAGACTACAGAACTACCACTTAGGATTATTGATACACGTATACATTAATTTATATAATTACGTATTTATTTATTGCTGCTCACTCATTTAATTTTAAGGATTCCGTATAGGTATGGGTACGGAACATACAACGGATATTTCGAACAACCCGCGGTTGTTTGAAATATGAGGTACCGTGGGAATCTCAGCGCCCTCACGTCTCTAGCCGCCGCAGGAGACGCCCTGGTCGGAAGACAACATCGAACTCCCGGCCACCGCAAGCGCGGGCTAGGTAAGGATCAGGCCCGGGTCGACGGCGCGTTGTATTACACGCACGCCTCAAAGAGATGTCAGCACATCGTGCCGGGAACCACGATGACGGATGCCTCCTGGATCAGGGTTGCGGGTTGATTAAAAAAGAAACCGTACATCTGGCGCACAAGGAACGGGTGGGGTTTATTCAGTGAAGGTCTGACACGACCTTACGATACACCCAGAATGGGTGTATGAGAAATCATCAAATGACCTCTATTTGATGATTTCTCATACACATTCAAACGCGGGCCCAGTGTTGGTTCCTAGATATCACATGTCTTAATTTTTTTTGATTCTAGAACTTCCTTCTTCATTTGACTTCTTAGGATTTCTTTTACCGTTTTGAGGGCTGTGGTGATGATATAATTTATTTAAAGTAATGCGTCTGTCTGGGTTCGATCCATGACTGCCAATTTCTGTATAGTGCAGTACATTGAGTGAAAATGTTCTAACTGAAGTTAAGTTGGGGTGGTACTTCTGAGTTTTGTTTGGTATTAAATTTAATAAGATCCTAGTTAGCCCCTTATTTACGATAGTGTGTTTGAACCGTATCTAGTGTATTGATGAGGTGTATGGTTTACCGACTGTAACAAATTGTTCATTCAACGAGTATAATATTGTTTATAGGAGCAAAGTTTTAGCAATAATGAAGTGACCTGAAAATCTTAAAATATTTTTACTGTATAAAATTAGCCATTGCGCAATACCGTTCTAACAGTGAAGGGAGAAAAGGTGATCAGTGGAGTCAAATTGCTGTACACATAGGTGATGCAGCGTATCTGAGATTTTTGCTGATGCGTATACTGATGGTTTTCAGGCTATTGTGCGAAAAATAGTAGCTTTCCTGCTGGTCTGTATACGGAGTTGCAACAGTCGTATTCTGAATGCAATAGCTGAGCGTTTTGACTGTGCTGTCTTTAAAAGCAGTGGTGCAATGTCTTACGTAGGAGTGGCGAGTCATAACAAATAATTGTGCAAAGTACTAAGTTTGAGCTAACTAGGGTTTCTATCGGTCTACGCCAGCAGAATATACATATGTTCTCCCAAACATATCCGAAACTTATCTGGAGGTGCTGACAGGTGGTTTGTATTCTTAATACAGTAATTTGATGACATTCATCAAATTTTCTCCCTTCACAATTAGAATGACTTCGCAGTCCCGCAAAGCAAAAATAACAAAAAGTAAAATAGCAGTAAAATAAAATAACCCCACCATGAATGGAATATAACAAAAGCATAATATATCACCATGCAAATCTTAGAATGACAAATGTACGAAGAATTTTGATTCTAGTGTGGGTGGGTCCACCAGGTTCCCACGGCCTATGAATATATTCGACCGCTTTCATACAACGACAATGTTACGTTCAGTCGTAGCCATTTTTATTAAGATTACATTAGATTTATAGACAGAAAGAAGAATTATAATATTTTTTAAGATTCATTCTTGTATCTGCCGCCGTTATGGAGTGTTGTTAATCATAGAAATTGGTGTTTGATATTTTTAAGCCTACCTATTTTATTGGTAAATAGACAGATTTTTTATTTAAAGTATTTTTAGATTTCACTAGAAACAAAGATGAGCCAAAAACTAGCATACAAACTCACCACTTTTTAGATAAAACACATATATTTTGGCACACTGGAATTTTGTGGTCATTCTGCCTATTAATATTCAACCAACCACTGCCCGATCACGCTGATAAGCCAGTTCAAAACCTTCTAAACTATTTTGTAGTTGAACATCTGCTGCAATGTCAACAAAAACAGTTTGTGCCTTTGTCATATAAAAAATTATGGATTATAAATATTGGGATCGCCCTGAGGATACGGTGGAGGTCTGCCCGGCTTGGGTAGAGCACCGTCGTGTCCTCATGGCGGCGATCGGCTGCGATCTCTCGCGTCCGACCCTGGTCCAGGCCATGGTCTGGAGCAAGAGTGTACGGCAGACCGTCACCTCCTTCTGGGAAGCAATGGTGCTGGCAAAGAAGGAGGCAGAGCGCATGATGAAGCGGGAATCATAGTGCCTTCACGCCTTTAGGCGCCGTAGGAGACGCCTTGGTTGGGAGACTCACTCAAACTCCCGGCTAGCGTAAGCGCGGGCTTGCGGGCGGTGAGCAGGCCCGGTCAGGAACGGGCCCGGGTCAACGGCGCATTGTGTTTCACGCGCGCCTCATTGAAATGTCAGCATATTGTGACGGGGTCCACGAACACCGATGCCTCCTGGGTCAGGGTTGCAAATTGCGCACACAGGCAAGTGAAAAAACACAGGTGGGTTTTAGTCAGGAAAAGTCTGACACGCCCTTCCGCTTCGGTCAGAGCGGGAGAGATCATTTGATGATCCCATCCAGAACAAAAAATAAGGTTATAAATGTTACTGTTTGGTAGCATTGATGCTCAGTCAAATCTTACAAACATTATAAAGGCGAAAGTTTGTCACTTCATCATGCTCAAACGGCTTAACTAATTATCATGAAATTTTGCACACATATAGTTTATAAGCACGAGTAACACATAGATAAGTTTTATCTCGATGTTACTATCGGATCGAATCTTATGCGAATGAATGCACTGAGTGCAGCGAGTACTTCGTAATTCTGACGAAACCGAGAAGATGAGCAGAAATTGAAGTGCTTTCCAATCTGAAACTTCTGCGCATCTTGTAAACACAAGACATGTACCAAATGTCAATAACGTTCGCCACAATATTACGTTCAACGAACATATTTTGTATATTTAACCCTACAAAGCGTATGCGGTCTCCGTGGCGTATTGTGTTACAAAATGACGCGTTTTGACCCAAAAATGGTGTAACCCTGTGGTTTTAAATGTGATTCATATACCTTGCCCTAGCGGTTCTGGGTATAGTAATAATGTTAACGTATTTGTTACTGACAAATTGGGGTTTTCGGTAGATGTTTACTGCAATTGTGATATGGGTGTGGCGGAGAATAGTGCCATCTTGATATTAAGGATTTGGTGTTACGTGTTTAATGTGATATTTCCCTGTAAAGTGATAACAATAACGGGGAAACACAGGGTTTAGAAGGCAATGGCGTCGATTTCTATATTCATAAAATAAGCTTAATTAAAGTCCAGTTAATTTATTTTACCTTCCATTTCCTTGATAAAAAAAGAGATTGAATAAATATTACTTAAATCCTCTCAAATTAACATAGTTAACGCGTGATTGTTGTATGTTTGTACGGAGGACAGCAGGTCAAGCTACCCCAAACTGTCAGATATTCCCAATCAACCTTGAGCCTTAATGTTTTAGAAATAAAGTTGAAAATCTAATAAATAAATCTGACAGATTGTAGTAGCTTGATGTACTGTCGTCTGTACAAGGCGCCTAAAAATACGTCAATTTAAATTACTACTACTACTACTACTACTAATTTGACAGTAATGAACTAACATTTATCTTTTGTCCTTTTCACACTGCAAAATAAAAAGAAGCCTAATATCAGTTGGACAGCGATATTAAAGTTAAAAAACGTTTTGTGAACCAATCTTTAATACTAGGTTAGAAAGACAATGGTCTAGAATGATTCCGATATATATTGATATATCGTAATCATTCTAGACCATTGTTCCTCTTCAGAAACCAGTTATTATCTCCAAAATCAGTTCCAACCCAAACTCAGACTCACCTTATTTTTTATCAGGCATTATTAATGACAAGAAACATCAGACTTTAAATTTCAACACTCAGTCTGACCTAGAAATCGTTCTTATCAATTTTCGGTACAAAAATGGTGTAAGCCATAAATAAAAGAATAGAGTCCGACCGAATTTCGTTTTTGGTTTTCGGCAATCTTTGGCCGAAATACCTATTCGTTATTGTCAATTTTCTTCTTACGCCATTGCCGAAAAAGGTTGTGTGGTGTAAATCAGTACTTATAAATTATTTCAAATTTATAACAATTAAAAGCACTGTGAGAAAATACAGCAAAAAAATATCTTACTTACTTAGAACATATGATTATTAGATTTATACAAGCGATATCTACATTTTTTTCACTGAAGAAACAATCATCGATGAACCAATTAAACATTATTTTCGTTTTAGTTTTGTAGCCGAATTTCATTTTCGCATTCGTTCGAAAAATTGTCTTCAGTCGGACTCTTAGTTATAAATCTCGGGTGTACCTATATTTTGAGTGGTGGTATCTCGGGCGTTTGAACGGTCTCAAACAATAGTTCACGATCGATAATGGTTGATCGGTGGCAAGTGCCATGGTCACTTGTGTTCTCACGGCATAATAGTGGTCGATGGGACCGGGGGCCTCGGTGACGGGTTGAGCGGGTAGCGAGTAGTAAAATTTTTGGAATTTACAGATTCAATGTTTTTTTTTGCGTTTGGCATAATTACATTGATCCCAGTAAGAAAATACATGGACATTATTTTAGACCAAGAATGTTTTTGCACAATTTTTGCAACCCATACACAGAGTTTAAGACCTGACTTTGTGAAGATCTCAGAAATCAGCTGGATACGGGAATTACAGAAATGGAGGTCCTTGAAGAAGCCTATGTCCAATATATATTCGGAAATAATGTAAACTGTGTGTATGGAGAAATTACTTTAATACCTATACAATAAAGTTCAGATTAGGTTACAATTTCAAAAAATTATAACTTTGTCAATAATTACTCTGAAAAAAACTTAATTTTCATTGCTTTAAAGTTGATATTTGTTTACATAAAAATAGGGTGGGATTGTGCAGTTCTTCACACTTTTACTGAAGAGTTCTGTGTGCTCTTTTGTCTTAAAACAAAACCGAAAATAACAGACCACAGCTTTGCATTAAAAACACTCTTCTATATCAAGAAAGCCCGCTTCCTCTACCGCTATATACTACACCTTAGCTCACACAATAAGCGATCTTGGCCGCAGGCGGTGCGTGCATTTGGTAGCTACGGCGCATCACTGATCGCTGCGACCTATATACAGCACAAATTACATGGATTATGTAATTATTGTCCTTACTTTGTATTGTAATTGGTACGGAGCTTTTGGTATTAGAATTGACGTTGTTTTTTGTGTTTAGTGTTATAATGGTAGCGTGTTTCCGCTAACTGCTATTTTGGTTCAGTAAATTGGAGTAACTTTTGAACTGTAATTTGAGAGATCGACTGCTGCGCTGAACAAATGATTGTATGACCTACAGGTAGTTATTCCGGGTATATGGCTGTTTGTGAATGTTATTATAAATGTTTATAAACGCACCCACGATACAGGAGTAATTCCTAATGAAGGTTGCCTCGCTGATACAGTATGTTAAGAAAACCCTGTCCATAAGAATAATAAAGGTTAGGTAAACACATGACCAAATATAATATAAAATTTTACGTAATCATCATAGTACCAAAACAAATGAATTTTGAAATAATCTTTTTTTCCCGCGAATTAATTCCAACTTCCCCGAAATTTGGTAATTTTTAAAAAGTGACAACACCATTATTATGAGCGAATAGCGATGCGACCACGTGACGCGTGCCCTGCCGCCCGCCGCCTCCGCCGCCATTTATTAAGTTACCTCTTTTTGCGAAATAATATTTATTTTTTTAGGTGGATTTTTTTTTTATTTATCCCGGTTTTGTATGCATTAGTCGAATCAGTTATCGATACCTAACAACACCTTCACGGGTCGGACAGGGTTTTCTTAACATACTGTGTATACAAAAAAAAGAAGATCATTAGTGCAAAAAGACACTGTACAATTTTCAGTGTCTGAGTTAGTAATTATCTATTAATTTAGTTATTTCATGGAAGGCAGATGCTGTAAAATTTTGCAATTGTTTATTTGGAAGTTGTATGATAAAAATAACAGACAAGTAATTCTGATACACGATCTGTAGAGACAGGTTTTCTTAGTGTCTTTATCTATACTCGTATTTATGGTATCATTGATGATACTTAAAAAAAAGATATATAGAAATACTGACATATTTAGCACATACTAGACCGATACATGTTTCACTTGTGTTAATTGATGGAATGGTGTTTTGTGTTATAATCTTTATTACAAACAACTCATCATCTGTTTTTTCCTAACTAATTTGGGATCGGTTTCCAGTCTAACCATAATCAGCTGTTTACCAATGTATTATATGGAGTGATCACCTATCTGACTTACAAAATCCAGTCACTGGGTAATACGATAGGCCTTGGTTAGGACTGGTGGTTAGACTTTCGGACTTCTGAAGACCCGTAACGACTATCAAAGATCTACTAATGATAGCCTTGATCAAAAGCACGAAGCTTAACCTGATCAATCGATCCATGTAGCTGTAATTATTTGGCCACATGCCCTGCCTATTTATTGTTCTTGTTCCCAGCTTATAGATGCTGGACAAGGGCCTCCCCAAAGGCTCCTTGGGGGGGCATTGCCATAATTCCCACGCTTGGCAGACGGGTTGGGGATCACAGAAGCGCTGCTGTCCGCTTTGTTGGTGAGAGTTCCTTCAGTCACCTCTTACGACACCCACGGGAGGATATGGGTTGGTACTATTCTATACCCGGTACCATATGGATCCCTATTTATTTATTACTAACAACTATAGACATGTACCTAATTAATCTGCGATAAACATCTTCTTTTATAATTAACCAAATCATACCAAATAATATAAACTAACTCCAACATATCAAGCAATTATTTATAATTTAAACCCCAGGGCGATTCTCAGCGACCTCAGAGTGTCGGGTTGCGCAACCAAGGAGCGTCCTGACGTATAGCTTGCGATTTCTGTCCGCGATTACCAGCAAAACTTATTACACACTTACATAACTTAAAGATACGAATAAAGATACGGAATTTATATATTTTTAAGTTATTTTCTGTAACTTGAGTTGGCTAAATTTCTTTTGTGATCTGAAAATTATTCAATTATTTTCAGATCATGAAAACATTTTTTATGTGTCATAAATAGGAATGTCTATGATGTGAAATTCAACTTGGACGGTAGGTTCTTATTCTTTTTCTATAGAGGTCCATTGCTGGACAAAGGCCTCCCCCAAGGCTTTCCACGATGACCGGTCTTGTGTTGCCCGCATTCATCAGCTTCCCGCGACCTTCACCAGGTCATCGGCATCGGTCCACCTTGTTGTGAGCCTCCCTGCGCTGGGTCTTCCGGTATGTGGCCGCCACTCCTTACTGCCCCATCGGCCATCGGTTCTACGAGCAATGTGCCCCACCCACTACCACTTAATTTTAGCGACTCGAAGAGCTGTGTCGGTGACTTTGGCTCTTCTGCGGATCTCTTCATTTCTGATTCGATCGCGCAGAGAAATTCCGAGCATAGCTCCGAGATTTACCCTTTAAAGGGAAGATGCGTCTTCCTACCAGGACTGCGGGTTTTTTGAAAGAGATAATATGAGCAGTAGTGTCTTCAGCGCCCTACCTAGAAATATAATCGAAGACTACACGAAGCAATCCGATGTCCTTACCCTACTGATGCTTCTGACTAGCAAGTACAAGATCAGTCATTCCCACACCAGCATAGAAAATATAAAGACATAGTCGCTTTAGTCGCTCTATAAAAGTAACAATAAACTTGCATTATTCTAATCTAATGTCAGCTTTCCCCATCACACAAATTGATTCGCTTATCACAAGTTCGAACATAATTCAATCACTTAAAATAGTAATCGGAAAAAAATATTCACACATTTTGAATAATATATTGATCTATAAACAATCTGAAAGGTTTCTTGATGCCCACGCGCACAAAATTTGTATCGGGGACTTTTGGAAAGATTTTTTCGGTGACCCACGCCTACGACGTCCGACCTGCGTCTATGTAAATCAGGTGATGTAAGGTATGGTTGGCGTGTAACTAATGTATGGGCTTTAGGTGATAAAGAGTCGATGATAAGATGTTTGTAATTTGTGTTCGTGTCGTTTTTATAAATGGAGATGCTACTGCGATTGAATTTGTTATGGTGTTCGGGCAATTTGATGTTTTCTTATGCTCAATTTAACCTGATTTTAGATTAAAAACACCATTATTCTTGTGATTTATGCTGGAACCTTAATATTTTGGCTAGAGAAAAGTATTTTTTATTTTATAAGACTGGTAATAGCCACTTTATTATTTATACTGATAAACTAATCGTCACTCTCTGAAGCAGTCCATTTCGTTCTAATTGTGACAGAAAAATATATGTCACGCAAATAGGGTGCTAATGGTAATCTTAAAACTAACTGTAAGCTTTACGAAAAATATTCCGTATTCTGTTTTGTTTATTTACATATTTTATGTTTTGTTTATTTGAAATTAATGGCCAATTGATACGCAAAGCTGACAGTTTGTAATTAAGTGAAATATCAAATGCATAGATTGGAGATTAAACAATATTTTAATTTAATGTGTTAAAAGACATTAATTTATACATATTATGCTGATTATATTGAAGTATCGTAAAGGGACTTCGATATTTTTAAATTGAAATGATTTAAATGCCCCTCATATTTGATTGCGAAATAAAAGCAAAGTAAACCAAGTAAGGGTTGAATGTGTTGAATGAAAAATAAGAACATGTGCCTTACAACAAACTTATACACTTTCACAGTAGTAGTTTAAACACAGGTAATTAAAACGATGGGTCCAAAAGATACTGTAGTGGCGACAGAGTACCGGAAGATTTAATGTTGGAAGGCCCCTCACAGGGTGGATCGGAGACCCTTTTAAAGCCACAGGAAGCTGTCAGATGCGAGAAGCACGGAAATGGTCGCAGTGGGGGTGCTTGGGGGAGGTCTATGTCCAGCAGTGGACGTCTTTCGACTGAAATGATGATCATAATGATGATGAAAGCATAATCATAAAGTGCCTAGACCACAATGAATAACCTAGTAGTCGCAAGCGCTATATCAAAACGCGAGGTACTGCCTGGGTTGAATCTGAGGTTAAGCAAAGTATTATTTGTTGCTTTTATCCACAATTTCTCAGTAACAACTGATAATTCGGTCATTTTCCCAATTTTTAGTTAAATAAAATTTAATTTTATTAATTTATTTCTGACAACTGTGGTCCATAGTTTTAAAACTCATACATCAAAAATTACTACAAATAATACAGATAAAAATTCTAAGTAAAACTGTGACTAAAACAAAAAGTTAATCTCGACCCAAATAAAAAAGACACAAGCATGGCTAGCGTGATATAGGGAGGTATATAGAGGTGTGATGTTATGTTATCAACAATTTAACATTTAAAGGGACAAACCGTTCTTGATTTGGACTCATATTTAATATACACTTAAATTCTGCATAACACCACCAAAACAAATACGTCGATTTGTACAACGATCTCCTTATTCAAGTTATACAGAACTTGTTTATTTTTCATATAAATTTGTGCGCAATATGAGTATTCTGATGATTCGTCATTCAACTATCGTGGGCACGTTACACTTTCCATTTCCAAGAAAATATAGAAACTAGTTTAAATTACGCATTATTTCGAAACGACGGAGATTGAATAATGTTGATGAAATCTCAGAAAGAAAGTATGGACGACAGAATGTGTCACAATCACAGATGATAGACAGTCCTCATAAATTCTGCTAAATTTTAAGTTTTAGTTACGTCAAATGACTGTCTAAATGATAATATCAAAATATTTTGTAACCATTAGCTAGCGTTTTACCATCAACGATTGCATCACTGCTTACAATCAGGCGGAATTGCGCTAAAGCACGTTATAAATGAAAAAATAACACATAACTAAAAAAAAATTATTTTTAAAACATTGCTCACACTAATAATTTCTCCAGTATCGTGGGTACGTTTACAAACATAATTATTTATATGTCATTGATTATAATAAATGTTCATTGATAATATGTCAAATGATCTAAAAAATACGTCTTATATGATTTTGGATCCTTAACGACTAAAACAACAGTTACTGCTGAATTAAATACAACAGCACATACTTAAAAAAAAAAACGCAAATTTAAACATTCGTGATACAACAAGCAAACATTGCATCATCAATAAAGGAAAAATGATTCTTATAACTCAGATTCTATTTCTACCACCTGACTCATTTCATATGATCTACAAAACTAAAAACAAAATCAGATGCGAAATATCTGTTTTATAATCGGTTTTCCTTAACACATCACCATTTCAGATTAGTCTTTCCTTGAAATATTGTGTTTCTATTAATTATTGGTGAGTAATCTTAAATTGGTTCATTTATAGTGTTAATTTGCGGTTAAGTGATCGGAATGTATGTAAAATGGAGGGCATGTTATACATCCTTTTCAATATGAATCATTTTGTAGAAAATAATTTGCGATATCAAATGTTTGTAACTCATAAATGGCGTGCGGGAACGAATAGCTTATTCTAATCATTCAAAATATTGAAAATCTTGCAGCAATCTCAGCTTCACCATCATCATCATCAGACTCTACTCGTCCACTGCTGGACATAGGCCTCCTCCATGGCATGCCAACAAGCCCTATCCTGAGCAGTTCTCCGCCAGCCACTACCAGCCACCTTTTTCACGTCGTCACTCCATCTCGCCCAAGGGCGTCATACGCTACGTTCGCCGAGACGCGGTCTCCACTCGAGTACACGTTTACCCCAACGGTTGTTAGTCCTGCGGCATATGTGACCAGCCTATTGCCACTTCAACTTGCTAATCCTCTCAGCTATGTCGGTGACTCTGGTCCTCTGTCGGATCACCTCATTTCTGATGCTGTTCTTCAGAGAGACGCCCAACATAGCCTGCTCCATAGCTCGCTGAGTAGTCTGACAGTTAACGTCCACGTGTCGGTTAAGTAAGTCATGACGGGTAGGACGCACTATTTGAAGATTTTAGTCTTCAAACATTGGGGTATAGGCGACGAAAATACTCGACGATTTTTTAATAAATCTCATCTTACTAACAATTAATATCAAAAACTTATCAAATATGAGGAGAGATTAGAGGTATTCTGGACAGATTGAGTATCACTGCGTGATCAATCAGAAATGAGAAGATTCGCAGAAGAACGAGAGTACATAACTGACCAGTTAAGAAGAATTGCAACACTAAAGTGGCAGTGGGCTGGGCACCTTGCCCGTACATTGATGAGACAGATTGAGAGTTATAGCAGAGAGCGTTAAGCCATTGGTCTCGGCTGTCAACAAATTTTAATCTACTGATTACGCTCTCTTTTTTAATTAGTTTTTCAATACGGCAATGTCATGCCATTTTATTGACTCCCGGCCGATATAATTGATTAATCATTATGAATTTAGCATATATATGATAATGTAATCGTGTTGTAATGACAAATTTATAACAATGGCAGACAAGGGCCGAAATATCTCCTTCCGATGTATGCGGTTTAAAATACGAGGCATAAAGCTAGTCCGGATCGTAGTGGAATCAACAATGTAATTATTTATTTTCTTTAACAATAGTTTTGTCGAGATAAGCTGGACTCAATATTTGATGTGCTGGTGTAGAAATTGCATCTTTTTTTTTGATGGGACAAACCCGCCACACTTTTCCCAACCACTGCAACTCCTGAAAGCCAGAATCAACAGTGGCGACCGCCAGAAAAACGCCGAGCAATGAAGCTCGACGAGTCCCGGAGAAACGATTCAACTGTCTTGGGTCCCGCAACGAAATTAATCAAAAAAGAATAGCGGAGGAGTAAGAAAAAAGATATTTTTTCCACTTCCCTCCATAACAAGCAGGAGACAGAACAGAACTAGGCCAAACGGCACAAAGGGACATTATTGCAACTGGGAGAAGCCCAGATTGCCAAACACCACGGAATAAAATTTGATTAAGTTAATGGGTCCTAAGTAGGTATTAGCTGTTACAATTGATTCCAATAATAGGTATGGCAAAAGCGCCTGAACGCACGGAAATTGGTTCTAGTTTCTACAAGGTCCGTATAATAAACGACTCCGGATGTAACTTGTACACTATCCAACATAATATTGCGTTCATTCTGCCAAAGAACACACTCCCACAAGATGTGATGTGCGGACTGTTCAAATTCACAGTTCGATGTAGAACACTGACACAAAGGGGAAGGAACAAGTTTAAAAGAATACAGTTTACTTTTAAAGTTGCCATGACCTGTGAGAAATTGGGCAACGCAGTGGTCAACCACCAGTCATATCTTAGCCAGCCGATCGCCAACGGATGGAAAGAACAGATGGAGGTGCCGGCCCTTGATGGAATTATCCCACCTACTTTGCCATTCGGATAAGAGGTCCTCCCAGACTTCAGTCTGAGGTTTAAATAATCTAGAGATTTTATTAAAGTCGCGTTGTGTAACAAAATTAGTGTCCATGGCCTCCCCCCTCGCGGAGTAGTACATTGAAGCACGTCGCTGTACCTCAAGGTCGACTGGAAGTACACCTGCCAGTACCGGTAAGGCTTCAGTACTGACCGTTCTATACGCCTTGCATAAAAATATCAATGCCAAACGTTGGCTTTGAAGCAGTTTACGTCGTGCCGCTCCTATGCTGGCCCTATCGGCCCAAACAGGTGCACCGTAGCACATACATCCTAAGTAGGTAGTTTTTAAAGTTAGGAATGATAGACCCCAAGTTGCTTTGGATATTCTAGTTAGGGCATAAAAGTTCTTTTTAGCTTTTTCACCAACTATTTTTATATGTTCGATAAATGAAAAATTCCTTTCTAAGATCATACCAAGGTAGCATACGGATTGCTGTTTTTTAATGGGAACGTTGTTAAATTTAATAGTAGGCAATGATTTAAGATTACCTTTTAGTAGAAGTTGATAGGTTTTATGTGGCGCAAATGCTAGGCGGTTACGATCACCCCACTGAGATATTAAATTTAGGCAAGTATTGGCCAAGTTCTCAAGTCCAGCTCGGGTACTTGACTGAATGAGCAGTAGGCCATCGTCCGCGTAACCAGTAAGTGAACAGCCGCAAGGAAGCGGGATCGCGAGGAAGTCATCAAAACCCAAATTCCATAAATAAGGACCGACAACTGAACCCTGAGGACATCCCATGGTTAGTGTTTTAGTACTAGAAAAATGACCGAGCTTAAGTAGAAATTGCATCTAATAAACTAAACTTTTTCTATTCAGCTATACAAAATCTTGTAAGATACTAAAACTAGAAAATAATTTATGATATAATGATGCGTCATCCAATTTTATTTTTAATTTTGAAAATCGAATTTTTTCGATTTTTAATTTTGTATACAAATCAGAACACAAATCCATATTCTTCATCTAAAATCAAACTTAAACACAAAGCATTCGTCTATTTCACTTCATCTATATAGATTTATGCGCAAGAATAATTTATTACTAGCAACTGTAAGCCATACAAGAATTTGCCCCTACACGGAAATCGAACTCTTGACCCTGAGTTCACTATTCTAATTTACCGTAGTTCTCATTCAAATACTGCACAGAAATTAAATTTAATTAAAATTCAACGAACCGACAGAACCATTGACATATTTATAGTATTATAAATGTAAGAACTCGAATCTAAATCAGAACCAATAAAATATAAATTATGTATAAACCTACATACATCGAGATTCAATCATAACTGTTTATAATTAATTACAGAGTATTTTACTGTAGACTTTCTGTTGTCTGAAGATTTCGGGTATCAATTATCCATTCTTCTCGTTCAAAGTATCTCTATTTATTTATTTATACTTTCGCACAAAGAAAATGCACAGAGGCGGACTTAATGCCTTAGGTATTCTCTACCAGTCAACCACGGGTGGTGAAGAGATTAGATGGCAGGTGCTTTATTTACAGAAACATTGAAAAGGAAAAGAAAAAACTCATAACACTATATAAACAAATACTTAAATAAGCTATATACATACTATTACTATAATATATACATATATAAAAATAAAACTTGTGAGAAGGGTGATAAGATTACCCTACCCTAACCATTTCCAAAATAACTCTGCAATTCCCGCTTAAATGCAAACCGACTAGTCGCCATCCTGATATCAAGAGGAAGCGTATTCCACAGGAGAATTAACTGAATATGAAATTAAGAGTGAACAAACTCAGAGGTATGAGAAGTCAAAGAACGCAGATTCTTGCTGTGTGAAGAACATAAATATTGGAAGTGATTCGCAAGATAAGAAGGAGGAGTGGGCGAATTAAGAAGGGAGAAAAGCGTGGTCATGGCTCGCAAATCTCTTCTTTGACGATTGGGCATCCATTTCAGTTCAGACCTGTAGCTACATGATACCTGTAGATACATGCACTACGTGTAAATTATTTCTTCATCACTACTCTCACCCAAACCCGCTGAGGAAACCGGCATGTCCTAGAGGCAAAAACTTCGAAGATTTGTGTTTTGGTTTGTATAATATATATCTCGGCATCACTTAACAACAGTTGAAATGTCAAAGGTTATTTTCCATTTCTATTTAGTTATACATGTATTACAAAATTCTTTGACAATCCGGATATGTACTGTTTTGACGTGAAAGGTAGAAAATATAATAACAGGGGAGAATCGGGTATTTATGTACCTGTGTATATGAACATTCAAATTCTAGTCCTAGTTTTTATTTGTCAAAAATCCTCTGCTTTCCTTCCATTTCTGACACTTGGTTGTTTCTAAGTTGAGATAAAGAGTAGTATTCAAAAAAGTTTAAAGATTTTTATTAGTAAATTGAGTACTTTGTGTAATTCGCATAGAGCTGACAACTGATTTCGACAACCCTATCAAAGGGCAGTATACCCTGAACGATGAACAGGTATTCTATGTTAGAACTAGCTGTCAATACGTGACGAAAATTTAGATGACTCACTATCCAAGAAATTTGCCGAACACAGACATCCAAAAATATACCTTAATTATACCCAAATAGATATCTTAATCGATTTCCATGACCGCCATCAAATTCATTAAGAAATCTCCGAAACGTCAAAGTGTCACCGACCCCGCCACACCTATTTAGTTTTAGTGCACATGGCATTCCATACACGGTGATAAGGCCCAATAAATATATCACCAAGCTTCACCCTGCCACTAAATCTCCACAATACGGCACGAAACGTATCTAACAATAAAAAATGACCACCAGAAGTGATGGTTACGAAATATAATGCTCAAGTTAGAAGAGGATAGCGATTTATGTAAATTATGTTAGTATTACAATTCTAAATGCAGCGATAGCACTAGGAAGTAGCGCAGGGCGGGTCTTATGTAATATTGACGTTCATAAAGTGCTGATTCTCAGCCTAATTTGATTAAAGGATTTTTGATTTTGATTTATAAACATCATATTATTCTTCTTTTTTTATTTAATGCCTATTTGATTTAAGAAATTTAAAATTAATACATATTATTCAGGAATGAGGAGATCCGCAGAAGAACGAGAGTAACCGACATAGCCCGAAGAATTGCAACACTAAAGTGGCAGTGGGCTGGACACATTGCCCGTAGGACCGATGCCCGATGGGGCCGACGGGTTCTCGAGTGGTGACCACGCACCGGAAGACGTAGAGTGGGTAGGCTCCCGACAAGGTGGACCGATGACCTGGTGAAGGTCGCGGGAAACCGCTGGATGCGGGAGGCGCGGAACCGGTCGTCGTGGAGAACCTTGGGGGAGGCCTATGTCCAGCAGTGGACGTCTTTCTGCTGAAATGATGATGATGATGATGATTCTGTAATGTTGTAGTAACTAAGTCAATCCACACACATAATCAGCGTATAATGTTCACACTCCTGGGACATGGGCCTGCTATTGGTAAGAAGAAGTGAGCCGTAATAACGGCCCAGTGTGGGTTGGTAGATGTCACATGTGTTCAAAGTCTTGCCTCTAGGACATACCGGTTTCCTCACGATGTTTTCCTTCGCCGTTTTGAGAGCAGTGGACATGAACTAATTTACACAAAGTAAAGCACCTGTCAGGGTCAAACCTACGACTTACAACTTGTAAGTCGCTACTGACCACCACTTAGCTCCCGCTGCTCTCTAGCAAGTCAATCGATTTGGCGCAAACACAACGCCATGAATCAATATAAAAAGGAACCTAATCGAAATTATCTTAGTTTCTACCTCGCCCTATCTAGATATTTTTCCAAACCTGGCCATCAAAAACTTTAAAAGACAATAACATTGCAAGGACCGATAAATCACAGTTAATTTCTTCCCAAAAACGCTCCGCTTATAACGTACACCACAAACTAACAGGTATTTTATCGACTCGTGCGCAAAGGTGATAAAAAAGCATACAAATATAAATGCTAGAGGTATAAAGGAGCTGAATTAATTAAGAGAATTTTGATGTTGGTAATGTTGGTGGCATTTCACTGGCGTGCGACAAATTCTTTATTAGTGAATGGTGTTGTTGAAGAAAACATGTAATACGTGTTAAGTAGACGTAACATGTTTGACTTTGGACGAAACGTGTCGCCTCATCTTTTATGCCGCTTACATCGAAATACTGAAACAATTTACCTGAGGTGGTCCTCCCGTCTAATTAATAATAATAATAATAAAAAAAAAACAAGGCAACACGTACGTCAACATATTCTGCTAATATTTTTTTTGGATTTCATTATATTTTACAGTGCTTATTATACACAAATCAAAGGATATTTATAAAAACCAAAGGAACTAACAGAATATTCATACTTTTTTAACAAATATAAACAATATAAATTTAATGAAGAAAATCAGCCGAACCGCAAGTGACATGACAGGTGTCACCGCACCACAAAAACTGCAATAATGAAAATAAAATAACAAATAATGTTGACAAGATCTGCCGCGAGACAACGTGCACGCCCACCATCTCCGGACTCGTTGCTCAGCTCCGCCTCGCCGCCGCCGGTCTCCAGCGCCACTGTAAGTGCTGTGACGACCCCGGCCGCGGCAGTTGCGTCGAGCTCGAGCGACGAGTACTTCTCTCCGCCGACGACGCCACCACCTGTTCGCCGACGGGGAGGACGCCGGCCGCCGGACCGCTTAGGACCTCGAGGCCCATCGGCTTCTGACAGGGTCCCAGCTCCCGGCGGAAGTGTGCAGCGCATGAGATGGACACAATCCATCAACGAAAATGTCATGCGCTCATACTATGGGGCTACAGAGGGAGGAAACAACCTGACCGCGTACCGTGTTCGAATGCTCTCTCTGTTTCAGGTGCTTGAACCAGCTGTCAACGTTTCGGCTCAACGACTGTCGGATCAGGTACGGGTTATCCAGCGTAATCATATGTTGGATGATACTGTGCTTGATCGCCTGCGAAATGAAATGCAGAGTAGCCGTGTCATTGCTCACCAATCGCAAACTGCGGAGATACCACCGCAGTCAACAAACTATGCTGACGAGGGGAGTAATGATAGGGCTACAAATGTAAGTACCCAGTGCAATGAGGAATTAAGGAATGCTTTGGAGGCTGCGATTCGGGAATACCGTTACATGTCGGCAGAAATTAGACCACGCCTGCCACGTTTGCCCATGCATAACAGAAATAGGGCACTGATGGCTGCTCTGGATGCGCAGTTATCAAATTATTTTGATACCTGCGAGGACCTCACTGATACTCATTCAATCCTGTACTGCGCAGCTGTAGCAGCTTGTCGTGTAGCTCATGTCAAATTTCACAGTGACTCCAGAGCTACACGACCGAAACCAGTAGTACCAGCTTGGCAGCGCAGGATTGAACGTCGTATTGGTGAGGCCAGAGCACTCATCGGTAAACTAATCTGCTTCAGGGAGGGTAATACTCGTCCTAGAGTAATGCGCTTTGTGAGGCGGGCATTCTCAGGTACAAATACCAGCCCTGAGAATTATATGGCCCGTGTCACGGAGCGCATCGACTTCCTGAAGCAGAAAGTGTATGCATGGGCGAACCGCATTCGTCGATATAAACGACGAGTAGAACGGTACACCCAGAATCGCACCCTCCAGAGCAATCAAAGGTGGGTTTATAGGGACTGGGAGCAACCAGAACAAGGTGTGGCTGACACGTGCCTACCAGATGATGATGCCATGTGTTCATTCTGGCGCAGTATCTGGTCGGTACCTGTCAGTCACACTGAAGGTGACTGGGCTCGGGATGTCGAGCGAGCCTGCGATCCAATACCTGAAATGGGGGCTATCACCATCTGCCCCCAAGATGTAGCTCGTGCAGTCCGTCCGTTACCTAACTGGAAATCTCCGGGACCGGACGGGCTGCATAACTTTTGGATAAAATGGCTTCCAAGGTCGCACGCTCGCTTGGCATCTCAATTCCAGACTGCCTTAGTGTCTGGTTCGTTACCTCAGTTCCTAACTACTGGAATAACCCACCTGCTCCATAAATCAGGTAGCACCGCGGAACCCAAAAATTATAGACCGATCACATGTTTACCGACGGTCTATAAAGTTCTTACATCCATTTTGAAAACTAAAATTAACAAACATATTGACAGCAACGCTATCATGTCTGCCTCTCAAAATGGATGTAGGAGCGGGTCCCGCGGTACTAAGGAGCTACTCCTCATTGATATGACCATCAGCCAACAAGTTCGTCGTTCCCGAAAGGATCTTTCGACATGTTGGATAGACTATAAGAAGGCCTATGACTCAGTGCCACATACATGGCTCATGCGGGTGCTGGAGTTGTATAAAGTGGATACAACTCTACGCACCTTCCTGATGACGTGTATGGGACAATGGAGGACAGTCCTTCGCTATCCAGGATGTCGAAATATTCAGAGGAATAGCGAACCGATAAGGATCGAGCGAGGTATATTTCAGGGCGACAGTTTGAGTCCGCTTTGGTTTTGCTTAGCATTGAATCCTCTAAGCACACTATTGGAGGATTCAGGTCTAGGCTATCGGTTGAGGAGAGGTGGTCAGGTTATATCGCACCTCCTTTACATGGATGATCTGAAACTTTTTGCTCCCAACAATTCACAACTGAAGGAGCTACTGAAAATTACTGAAACTTTCAGTAGCTCCATTAGGATGGAATTTGGTGTGGACAAATGTGCGGTCATGCATGTAAAGCGAGGAGAGATTATGGAATCCGTGGGAACCCAACTCACGAGTTCCATAAACCTTAGAGCCCTCTCCGCATCCGAAACCTATAAGTATTTGGGTATGTCGGAAGCGTTGGGCATCAATGTTACTGACATGAAGCAATCGTTGAAGGAACGCTTCTTTGGCCGCCTGAAAAAAGTACTTAATAGTCTTCTATCAGGCGGAAACAAGGTGCGCGCTTTCAACGGTTGGGTCATGCCGGTATTGATGTACTCTTTCGGCATACTCAAATGGACTCAAACCGAACTTGACGCCCTGGATCAGAGGGTCCGCACGCTGCTGACTGCAAATCGATTGCATCACCCACGATCTTCGGTTATGAGGCTGTATATCCCGCGAAAATGTGGAGGTCGTGGCTTTTTAAACGCTAAGACCCTCCACAATCGCGAGGTATGCAGTCTCAGGGAATATTTTCTAGAAACCGACGTGGGGATGCATCGAGATGTGGTCGCGGTTGACAAGGGCCTCACTCCGCTCTCCTTGGCTAAAGAGAACTGGCGTAAACCAGCAGTGCTTGACACCAATGATCGCATGGAGGTATGGAAGAACAAGGAGCTTCACGGACGCTTTTTCAGAGCCCTACACGGGCCTGATGTAGATTTACAAGCGTCCGTGGCCTGGCTACGATTCGGTGACCTCTTTGGGGAAACCGAAGGTTTTGTATGTGCAATTATGGACGAAGTTATGATGACGAACAATTACCGGAGATTTATTGTGAAAGACGGCACAGTTGACATCTGTCGGGCATGTCACCGGCCGGGGGAATCAATAAGGCATATTATCTCCGGGTGTTCTCGTCTAGCTAACGGAGAGTACTTGCATAGACACAACCTTGTGGCCAGGATAATTCATCAGCAACTTGCTCTCAAATACAACCTTGTGGAATCGGAGGTGCCGTACTACAGGTATATGCCCGACCCAGTTCTCGAAAATGGCCATATCACATTGTACTGGGATCGATCCATCATCACTGACAGGACTATTGTTGCCAATAAGCCTGATATAGTGATGGTGGATCGATCAGAGCGGCGTGCAATGATTGTTGACATAACCATCCCGCATGATGAGAACCTCGTGAAAGCCGAGAAAGATAAACAAATCAAGTATCTTGACTTGGCTCACGAGGTTGTCGACATGTGGGAGGTGGATTCAGCAATCATTGTACCGATAGTCGTGACAGCCAATGGCTTAATAGCCAAGAGCCTCGACCAACACCTCAAGAGGCTCTCGTTAGGCAGCTGGATCAAAGGCTTGATTCAGAAAGCTGTACTTCTAGACACGGCTCGCATTGTCAGGAAGTTCCTCTCTCTGGAGCCCTGACCGCCGGTAGCTTGGACCCTGTTCCCGATGCCGGTGGGCTACTATTTTTTTTTTTTTTTTTTTTTTTTTTTTTTTTTTTTTTTTTTTTTTTTTATATTTTTAAATGTTTTTTATGTATTGTTTATATAGAAATATTTAAAAATGTAATTTATATGTATATACAGTGAAATAAAGGAAATAATAATAATAATAATATATTTTATTTGCATTATTAGTAGGTACACAATGAAGATGTTCAGTTATACAAGATCCCTTACTAACTACCATAAATTAGGCATGCAAAATCAAATTTTAAATGAATGTCGATAAGATACAAAAATAATGTCATTAAAATTAAGAAAATGTCATTAAAAAAATAAAAAAGTATCATGTCAGGTTAAATAAAATTACAAATAAAATAGTAAATAAAAAATTAATAACAAAAGTAAAAATGAAACGAAATATCTATAAAAATAAAATTCAATCAGGATTACATATTCTCATCATTTATGAATTCGTCAGTTGAATAGTAACATTTATTAATCAATAAATTAGACAATCTCTTTTTGAAAAGTGGAATTGTCTCATTTTTTATCTCATTGGGTATTTTGTTATATATTGTCGGGCCCATACATACAACACTTTTCTTTAATAGGGCCGTATTATGAGTACCAAGACGCAACATATTTTGATACTGGTTTCTTATAGGACCCCTTTTGTTTTCTGACATTTTGTTAAAAAGATGCAAATTCATCTTTACAAAAACGGCAATTTCAAAAATGTAAAGAGCTGGAAAAGTTAGCACTTTTAGTGATTTAAAAAAAGGAACACAGCTATCCGTTACTTTCAAATTGCACATTGCCCTTAAACAGCGTTTTTGAGCTTTGAATACTAGTTCCCTGAAGCTACTATTCCCCCAGAAAATGATACCAAATCTCAAGGTTGACGCGACTAAACCATGATATGCAACCAGTCTTGCCGCCATATTTACCTTCCTGGATAAGTTAAAGAGCACATAAGAAGCTGCGCTTAACTTTTTTGTTATTTCCTCCACTTGAGGCTTCCAGGTTAACTGACTGTCTATCATTATTCCTAGAAACCTTGCGACTGGTACTTGGTTAACTTTATGTCCATCATAATGTAAATTTTGCACTTGTGGTGGTATGCGTTGGTAGAAATGCATAACATTTGTCTTGGATACGTTAATTATTAAGTTGTTATGGTCAAGCCAGTGTATAATGTCAATTTGTGTATTATTAATGTCCTGTTCATATGTTCTTACGTCAATACATTTAATCAAGGCCGTGCTATCGTCAGCAAATAGGATCATAGGATGATTAATGCAACGGGGCAAGTCATTTATATACAACAGAAACAATAAAGGGCCTAGCACACTACCCTGTGGAACGCCATACTTGACGATTCTGCCCTCAGATAAGTATTTGTTTTCACGCTTAGTTTTTAAACATATTCTAGATATTTCTGTATATTGCTTACGGTTTCGAAGATACGATTTTATAAGCTGTAGTATGTTTCCTCTGATGCCTATATTGCTTAACTTATTAATGAGAGTTTCATGATCAACACAATCGAAGGCCCTCGTCATGTCTGTCAAAATTGCGCAGACTGGTACTTTTTTATCGACATTACTAATAATAACATTAATTAGGTCATAAACCGCCGTATTTATACCCCTATTTTTTCTAAAACCCTTTTGTTCTTCGCTGAGGATGTGATGTTTTGTCAAAAACTTGTCAATGGAGCCGTAAATTATTTTTTCCAGAACTTTTGAGAAAATCGGTATCATAGCAATTGGTCTATAGTTACCTAGATTTTCTTTATCGCTTTTTTTATAAATTGGCTTAACTATCACTGTTTTTAAGCTGTCCGGAAATACTCCAGAGCAAATGCATAAATTCAATATATCTAATTATAATAATATTCTAAAATAATATGATAAATAATCAATATATATAATTACGATTGAAGTATCTTCAAAACTAGAGTGAATAGGCTCTTAATAAAGTAGAGCGCTTTATCATCAACGATTACATCACTGCTGGTCATCAGGTAGGATCGCGGTCTAGCACTACACTGTAGTTTATAGCATTGAAAATGTGTGTGGTAGACTATTATGATGGTTTGAGAAATGAAAAATTAGGCTATTTTTTATGTCGTTTTGTAAAAACACACGTCAAACATATTTAAAAAAAAAAAAAAAACTACCTGACTACTCTGGGAGGAAAGTCTTTTCAGTTTAAAGTCCAGGCATAATTTTGATCAGATCATTTAGACTTGTGTCTGAAGTGGTTTGTTGAGGAAAGAATTGAATATACTTATATACTTTCTCTGCAAGGATGTTGAGGCGTTCGATTACTTTGCCATGCCATCTACATGACCAACAAGTGTATGACATCTTTTTTTATAATATTTAAATTATTTTATTGAAAACTGTTGTACAGATATGTATGTACCGACCCCCTTTTCATTTGAATTCGACCCCAAGAAGAGGTAGGTGTCCCAGTAATGGAAATCTTGCCTGATGATTATGTTCAGTTTTCATTGTCATTTTCCCTTTTTTTGAGTCTGGCTCAAGACATAATCTTAATGCTCTGAATAAAAAATATATACAATCGCATGTTTTGTGCAATCTTCGAGATACCTTTGTCTACTAATTTTTTTTTTCTACTTTCTAGTTGATGTGAACTATACGAGATTTTTAACGATAATTTTAAAATAAACTAATCTCTAAATAATGTAGCAAAAATAAAAAGATAGGCACAACGTAGAGTGGCTTTAAGAAGCTATTTTTTCTGTTAAAACTAATTTTAAAAAATCTCTATTTACAAGTAGCAGTTAGAATATTTAATGATGCCACTTGACACTTGTAACATGAAGCGGTCCCCGCCCACACACGGGCACAGGTATACCTACCAACTAAGATCACTCATAAAACGATAGATTTCATCAAACATATTAAAACCTGTTTTTGATCTAATGAATGAAGACGAAGCTTTTGAATGGACGCCCACCTATCGGGAATTTAACACCGTGCCGCGAAAATTAAAGTTAAAAGTTTCCCTGAGTTTAATAGAGGTCAGATAGCCGTCGCTCTAAAATAACTAATGAATCAAGTCATCGATGAGACGATGAACTTTAGGCTTGTTTAGATGGAACAAAATTATTAGTAAAAATTGGTCATCAAGATTTTGGCCTGTAAATCTCTTGTTAAAAAATTAAATTAATTTTAAATTCAGTGTATATTTTTCTTTCCATTTCATTAAGAAAAAAAGGACAGAATATAAAGTAATTAAGATACTCCATACATCTTTACACGCGATTAAAAACATGGTGCCTGAAAATACGTCAATTTACGTCGTTGATAGGACTAATCAATTATGCCCCATGTAACGATGCTGAGAAACTACTGATTTTTTTTTTTAAAATGAATATATTTTATTTACTCGCTGCATGTCAACTTCAGAATACTGGTTTGCTCACACAAGTAGAAAATCAGAACCATAGTTGAATTATATACCGACGAAGTCCTACAGCTGAAACATATAATAGACACATATCCAACATACCTATTACATTGAAAACTATCCATTTAATTATCTAAATAATAATGAGAGATTCTAAATAATAATATCATATGAACCGAGCGATTAGCAGGGTAATTGAATTACACATTTTCAGTAGCAATGGGTTTCATTTCAACAGCTCGAATATGCTTCGAAATGATTCCAACTGTGTTACGTAATTAAAGTGCAGGTTAAGCTATTGTTTACCGCGGTTGACCTATGGGTAGATGATCATAATTAAATACTAAGAACCTTCCATGCCCCGGAAAGCATATTAAGCCGTCGGTCTCGGCTATCAATTGACATCTTTGACACTAATCTTAAAAAGGGTTATCATATTACCCAGTAACTGGGCTGTGGAGGTGGGGCAGTAGCGTTATGTAAAAAACTTGTATTCAGCTGAATCCGTTTAAAGTCGAAAATGACCTCAACTTAGTCAGAATAGGCTAGGCAGATGACTCTTGCAGAAGGAGGCAGCGGAGACGGAGTGGGAAGAGGATGCTCTTGCCGCTCCCCTCCGGCGTAGACGGGAGCGCCGAAGAAGGCGGGGGACGAACCCCCGTCTCCTTTAGCCCCGGGGTATGACCAGCGTGTGTGGGTAGCTCCCGCACGCGCATTGCACTAGTCACCACGTCTGAGGATTACTCCGGTATCCCAGTTAATCCTCCCTTGGCGCGGAAACCGCCCTAAAATGCAGTGGCACGGGGACAATGCCTACAGGCAGATCCGGTGATACTATCAACGCAGGGCCCGGGGGGAACCGAGTGGTTTTAGTGGGTATTACCGACCTCGGCTGGGTGAGTCCTACACACACCCGTCGCCTAGCTAGCGGCGGGTACGGAGAGCAAATGCATTTCCACCCATAAGAAAAAAGCTAGACAGGTGATGGAATGTGTACTTACTAAAGACAGTTACAACATCTTCACCATCGTCCTAGAGTTCAGTCCCGGTTGCATCCGCGGCCTTCGCGTTGGATCCCGGGGTCCTCTCTCCTGCTCATTCTCTTCCATTTTGCGCGATCCTTAGCATCCTTTGGTAAAAGATTGTTGGCACGCATGTCATCTCTTACAACGTCAAGCCTGCATTTCTTTGGTCTACCCCGCTTGTTCCGGCCCCATGGCTAGACATTTGATACCCGCGTAACATGCCGTTACAACATATCCCGTGCTAACAGCTTCGCTAACCCCACCCCCATCAAAATACCATTCTTTTCTGTACCAACATTACAAGGAGAACACAAAAAGCCAACTAGGCATTATGCCTATAAACATGTGCGGGCGCCCAGCGATGGGTAATCACAGCCATAAGCATACCATAAGTAAGGTGTTATCTTAATGTTAAGCTTGGCGGGCGTGAGTGGGTTTGGGATTTTGTGAGGACAGAAGCGGGAGCGATTTTGATGAGGTCCTTGTACCAAACTAAGGACTATTATAATAAATAGCCGATATAGGCTATTTATTAATTCCGTGTGCCTAATTAGTATCAATCGCTGTTACCATAAAGTAAATCACGATGTTGTTAGGTAATTTTCATGTAAACAAGCTAAACGAAATTTATTTTCAGCGCACTTTTTTGTTTGGGCAGAAGATGGATATCAGTTTAGTCTTGTCTCAATAGCGCGTGACGTAAATTGATATATTTTTAGTATTCACGTCTGCACAGTCACTGTCCTTTTTATTGAAATAAAAGGAAAAGGATTAACTGAACTTAAATTTAGTTTAGTTTGTAAACATGGAAATCGATGGTATTGTGAATTTTGGCTTTATCATATTATGTTTCAAATATCCCTCTCTTTAAAAACAAAAACTACAATGGATTCACCACCAGTGCGTACTTATACTCATAACCATTTCAAAGACAGTTTTTAGTCGACTAGTTTCTAATTGTTACTATCGGTCTGGCTTACATAATGTTAAACAGGTCCAATGAAACTACAAATCCTCGCAACCCATCTCAATATCATAATTTCCTCTACTCGCTTTTGCTTGCCGCTCCGCCCCTCTCAGCACTCACTCGTTACCTTTGACCGTTGCAGTGCGCTGTCTCACAAGTTAATGTCCGATATTCGAGCCCAGATAACGGCCATCGCCTGTTTCCGACCAGATGTTTAATTAGATAAGTTAAGCTCTTCTTCGCGTTTTCTCTTGTTTATTTTTAGCTGATTTTGCTTTAGTTTACCTTTGAAGATTAGGTGATAATGGGATGTGGAGGCTTGTACTAGAATAGTATGTGGTGACATACTACGTTAGCTGGCAATTAGTTTTACTGTAGAAGACAACACTTGTACGAATCGATATCAGGGTTTGATTTGTACATATCTTTATTACTGAAAATAGCGTCCTAGACGTGATGAACACCTTAGTGGAAGTACGTTCTTGATTATGGCGTAATACTTCCGTGATTATTAGATTAGAATATCAGATAGACAATTGTTTTACAATGCATGTGTAAGAGAAAATAAACTTAACGCAAATTCCAGGTTATTAAAAATCTAGTCGCAATTATATGTCTATTCTATTTTTCTCTATGGCAAAGGTGCCGATGTCGCCAATTCTGCCAATGATGATAGATGTCATTTTAAGAAAAGCAGTAATATACCAGTAGCAGTCATCATCATTAACCTTTTTATCGTCCCACTGCTGGGCACAGGTCTCCTCTCATAAAGAGAAGGATTGAGCGTAATCACCACGCTTGCTTAATGTGGGTAACAGTGTATGTCAATTTTTTTTTTAAAGTATAAAAGTTAGTAGTAGTTTTGACAGATTGAAATCTAGAATACAAAGTGAACGTGACCTATTACAATTACGGTAATTGCCTGCAGCATATTTCGCTAAAACCGATAACGGGCACTAATCACTTGCAATTTTAATAAAAAAAAAAACAAAATTTTTCGAAATTAGTACAAAGCAATAAAACATGCAACAAAAAAAGAATCGCAAAAAAAAATATTCACACGAGCAAAGCCAGCATCTAGATCGATTAGAGAACGATCAATTTTTATCGCCTGCTAAAGGATATTTTAAAATTAACCGAATGCTACAATTCATCCTAGTAGCAATAAATATTAGAAGTCAAAATCACTTTCCGATTCGTTACGATTTCAATATCAATCATCCGTACTGGTATACAAAAAGAGCCACTGGGTATTTTCATAGTTGTTGGCATAAGCGGTAGCGTTTTAATGGGAGGTACGTTCTTTACATTTCTGTTTGGCAGTACCACAAAGGCAATGCAGTTGGGCTCCTTAAGCATTGTGTGGAACTACTTAGTTACTAGAATATGCTTGCACTGCCGGTAGTTATACTCAAATCTGTATTTTTTATCGAATTACCATTTCAGATATTCAAATAAGTATCTAATGATATTTGCTACTGTTGACTGTAGTAGTATCAACAACGCCACATCTGGATATCGCGTCATACTGATTAGCTGCCCGCCGTACACAACA
Organism: Sesamia inferens; assembly: GCA_037179545.1. Taxonomy (NCBI): domain Eukaryota; kingdom Metazoa; phylum Arthropoda; class Insecta; order Lepidoptera; family Noctuidae; genus Sesamia; species Sesamia inferens. The sequence continues at coordinate 2,581,018 of CM073939.1, read as the reverse complement.
CCCGTCTTTTCGTTGTATCTTCTCTTTTCTCTGGTGTATGAGTGAATTTCACACCCTATTATGCGTTCTCTATATCATAAAGATGCCAGCTTAGTTATAATAACGAACTTTCAAGCTGCGCTTTTGTATAATTCGACAGGTATACTATGTCAACACCATCGAAACCGTTGAAAGACATCACGTTTCATCTTTTCCCCCGAAGTTTTAGGTGGAGGTGAATTTATACACTAGTGCTTGATTGCAATCTCACTTGATGCAAAGCAGTGACGCAATCGTTGATGGTACAGCACACTAGTTTATTAAGAGCCTATTCACTGAAGACACTTAAATTGTAGTCCATTGGAAATACCACCGCTGGTAAATTGTTCCAGTCCCTCGATGTACTCGATAAAGAGGAGGCAAAAACCTTCGTCTGGATAGTAGTGATATTAACAACGTAAGGGTGGAAATTCGCGACACATGAAACAGTAGATAACCTGTATAAGCTGACTTTTGATTACACGAAAGACCTATACAATGCTAAACCAGCTAAAACTGAAATGTATAGACTAATGTGTGACTGTGTTCTTTTTATAAAGGTGTGCTTTTCAAGTCCTAATTAATCACTATTAGTACCGTTGTTCCTACCGCTATTAGTTTATAACTTGTCCCACTCATACTCTCCCAAGTAATTGTTTCCATCGTGTATTAAAAAATAAAACATTTATTATAATTTTCGGCTTGTCAGTCTGTCTATTGAAATGCGAGTGTGTCTCATCTTTAATTGGATAATATCACACCCGCCTTAGAACATATTAAGTACAAACGACAGCACATCAAGCTACTACAATCTGTTAGATTTCTTTATTAGATTTTCAACTTTATCGCTAAAACATTAAAACTCGAGGTTGATCGGGAAATATTTGACAGTTTCGGGTATCTTGGCCTGCTGTCGTCCGTACATATATGAATTACCTTTTTTATTTTAGGTCAAGGTGGATATTGAATTTGTAGCAAGTGATATATGAATTCATCTATTTTTGATTAGAGTGTTATTATTTTTTAATGATGTAGGTCAGAGATATGGTCGCTGTATTACTGATAGAGAAAATTATTGTTCATTAATAAGCTACCAATGAGTGGAGCGAATTATCATAATGCAAGTAATAGACAACAGGTTGAAGATAGAAAACCTGACAGCTGGTTTTTGGTTTAATACATTAAAAATCCAGATATAATCAGATGTCGCGTCTAGATTTTCGACATTCTATTTCATTGGGTTGCACTTGACATTCAATGTGGGAACTTGTAAAAATTAAGTATAAAGTTTGAAGTAGATATTTCTGACAAAGACAGACTAAGAAAGTAACAGTTAAAAACAATTAAAGCTATTGGTTTAATTGCAATGCTTCGATATCGACTTCGGGCTGTAAAGGTCAGATAGCAGTCGCTTCACGGAAAATTTTGCCAGTTCGTTTACGAAGTTTATCCAAAATCAGCAGTTAGACTGGTAAAAGCGGACCCCAGAATCTAAACCTGAAAAAGCTTCGGATGCGACTGGGATTAACGCTGAAATGATGATGATGAAAAAATTAATCAAATCATTGCTCTATAGCAATGTTTGTTTAGAAGGTATTGGTGTTCTTAATATTGAACAATATAATTTTCAAATGTTTCTAATAACAAATACAAAATCAAAAGAAATAGTCACTCTTTTAAATATGCTGTTATACAATAATATTTATTCCAAATTTCAAGAATGAACCACAATTTTCTTGAGTCGTAATCGTCATCAATACACCTCACTAAATAAAGAGCGATCAAAAATGGCGGTCCACTTGCTCGAAAATACCGTTTAATAAAAGGTCAATTCCATAATTAAAAACGTTCAAAATCTAGTCTAGTGAACATTTATATCAAAAATGTAGCGAAATTTGAGGTATTTTATTGACAGATTGAAACAGAGATTAGAACGCGAACGTCTTAAAATACGGAAATTGCTCTTCAGATTAAAGCCAATTCAATTAATCACCAAGAAAATTCCTATCGAGGATCTCCTGATCAGAAGAAAAGGCGAACGCTATCAAAGCTAAAGGCTTTTCCATGTAATCTACTAAAGAAAAACCGTAAACTGAATCAGCTGTAACATTCCGTGTAAGTCGTAAACCTCTGATGTAGGATATAAGCAACAGTAATGATTACCTACCGCCAAAGGCGGTACGTAGGTACCTATATGTCTTAATACGAAAGCTACATTGAAAAGAACTGTATGGCGCAGATAGAATCTTATACGTACTAATTATATGGTTCAGAGTTTAAAGTTGCAGGAATCGTAGAAGAGAATACTCTCATTAGATATTTTACAAAGCAATATTTTTATATCACAACATTTCTTTGAGTAACTAAATAATTATCATATGATACTAATTATCAAGTCTTTCGTTCCGATCAACAGTATTACCTACATTTGATGAACGATGTGTGCGTCAAAAATGGCCGGCAAAATGAAGACCACAATAATGTTGTAGTTTTATTTTACAATATAGTTTTATCTACCTTTATAATAATATTTTATGCCTTTATAAATACGTTTTTTCCAATTTTATGAATACGTTTCTCAAACAAAGCAGCACTTATAATTAACTGTATATTTGATAGTCGACGTTTACTTCGCAATCAAAGCAGCAAATATATATAACGTATATTTGAGGTTTATGATCTAATTATAGACAATCGCTACAATTTTAAAGATCTGGTTTTGTTAGTCTTATTCATTAATAATCAAATTCATGAAAATATAATGTAATGTATCTATCTTTCCTTATAAAAAGCTATATAAAGATATCTAGGTCCTTAACTAGTATAAAATGCTCAAAACACAGCAAACCAATTCCAAAATGAACCGCACCCAAAAAAGCCTAGCTCAGATCTATAGACCCCTTTCCCAGTAACCAGCGATCGATAAAGAAAGATGACGTCATCGTTATCGACTACCAATCAACAACAATAAAAGCCGATGGTCTATTGAGAGAAAAAAAAAAACGAGCAGCTATCGCTTGAGGCGCTAACCAGTAGCGGCTTCTCTTCGTTATTAAAATACTTAGATTGTAATCACACTGAGATACAAGAATGATAAATTGTTAAGTATCGACAGTTAGTGTCGGGACCACGAGGCAGTTTTTGCAGCGATATGTACGAGAGGACGGAATTTATTTTATATTTATGATCATTTTCTGCCGGGATTATAAATTCTTGGTTTGTGTTCGTAACAGATTTTCTTTATTTTGAGCGTCCAAGCGTTTGCCACGATATTTTTTATTCTATTATTGTAATTTATTCTATTACTAGCTTTCCGAACGCGGCTTCGCTCGCGTGGAGATCGGTTATATCGCGCTTTTAGATATCCCTCGTGAATATAATTTATTTCCGGGATAAAAAAGTACCCTATTATTTAATTCGGACTTCAAACTCTACGTCTGCAAAATTTTAAAACAATCGGCTTTGTAGTTACGGCGTGAAAGCGGAACAAACAAACAAACAAACTCACTTTCCGATTTATATTATTAGGATATTTGGTGTACACATACAAATATTCCAGAAATCTCCCTTGGGAACTTGATGTTTTTTGGTACCAAAAGTAGCCTATGTTACTCTCCATCTTTTCAACTAACTGTATTCCAAAAATCAGGTCGATTGATTGCTTAGCTACGGCGTGAAGGAAGGACAAACAAACAAACAAACACACTTTCACATTTATAATATTAGTATGGATTCTAAATTTATAATTATAATTTATTGTAATTTACCAATGACTGAAGGTGAAGGAAAACATCTTGAGGAAACCTGGACTGAAGTCTGAAATCGCCAACCCGCATTGAGCAAGCGTGGTGATTACACTCACACATTATGTTGGTTGAGTGACTGAGTGTGTGGACCGTGCCCTGGTTGGCCGAAGCATCGATAAAAATAATCATAGACGACTTTGCCTTGGCGTGTCAATGAAGTGCTCAACAAACTGTAAGCTACTTAATACCCTGCGTGTCCTGTCAATAGCAAGCTAAAGAAACTGATGGACGGTAGATATGGCTACAGACGTGAGCAATTCTAGACTGAGTCCACTACCAAGACATTTGGCTGACCTGTTATTAGTTTAGATCCAAACTTGTTTTCGTGATTTCTTACAAAAAATAAAACAAATTGCAGTATGTGAATCTATACTAATATATAAAGCCGAAGAGTTTGTTTGTTTGTTTAAACGCGCTAATCTCAGGAGCTACTGGTCTGATTTGATTTTTTTATTTTACATTGGATAGCCCATTAATCCAGAAAGGCTTTAGGATATATAACATCATGCTTCGATCAATAGGAGCGGAAGAAACCGTGGGACTCAGCTAATTAAATTAAGTAATTTTTGTCTTTATTTCATACTAGCTGCCGCTATACAAGTGTATAAACACAACTGAACCTAAAGTCTGCTTAAAACATTAAGTGATATTCATTACAGAATGATTTCCATTTTTCTTTCTCTGCGCCGTGTACCAGTAGCATAACATCGCAAAATCATATCACTTATTCATTAAATTGATAGCCATCTCATTTCAACTTAATGATAATTATCGGTCGTTGTGTTAATCATTTCTATGATGATGTGTTATTATTTTTTTACTGAAGAACCGAATAGAAAGGTTTTTTGATTCGTATTATTTGATTGAATTGACGTATGATATATGTGATTAATGGGCACCTAATTAACTGGGTACCTATTACCAACGATCAACTTTACTACAATGGTTGACTTCAACCCGTACTGTAGTTAGGTGGCTTGTTGGTAACTGAAATCGAAGATGTGCTGTATAAGATCTGTTATGTTTTACCTTTAGGATCGGCCGCCGGCAGAAGTTACCACCCAATAGACAAAGTCTTGCCGCCAAGCGAATTGTCGTGTTCCGGCATGATGTCTGGTGAAGCCGTACGGAGGACGGGTCTGAGCAGTTGTGTTGCGATGTGTGCCGAGTACGATGCGCCTAATGTTGTTGTGTTGGGAGTTTGGTCGTGGAGGGTCTTCACATCAATCTCCTTTTAGCGCAGCATCGTTGGTCGGTTGTTGGGTTTAACATTGCATCACCTCGCTCAACTGCCGTCTTCCTTCCTAATCGCTCGGTTTTTCTGAGTGAATAGGCTCTTAATAAACTAGCGCGCTTTACCATCAACGATCGCATCACTGCTTACCATCAGGCGGGATTGCGGTCAAGCGCTAGTTTATAATTATTAAAAAAAAAAAAAAAAATAGGCTGGATCATCTGATCTTAAGTAATATAAAGACAAGGGAAGATATGACTTTCTTGTGTGTTTGTTTGTTCCAATATCACGCTTAAACAGCTGAATGGATTTGAATGAAAGTTGTCACATGAGTAGAACATAATCTATAGGCCAAGTCTCACAATTAAAAACACACAAAATTGAGTCACAACCATATCTCTAGATCTCAGATCAGACTCATATATATATGTCGGAGATCGTCGATTAATTTTAATAGAAGTTGCTGATTTGATTTACGTAGTAGAGGGGCGAACGCTTGTGACGTTATTTTGTGATGACGTCACATGGACAGAGTCGCTTTGGAAAGTGGGGTTCGTCGAACGGGGACTTTGCATCGAGACGACCAAGGCACATCTCCGAACCGAAACTGTCGGTTTGCCTATTCAAATTGTTATTATGAAGATTGGAGGGTATATCTACACGTCGTGCTTCAATTCAAAACTCACCTACGAAATGGAACCTGTACCACCACACCAGGAGGCTGTCGACCCTACCGCTCTGCCGTCGCTGTCTCCGACATCAGAAGTTGGATAAAGAACTACACTGCTCACAATCTCGTTATAAATCCAGGAACAGAATAATGTGAGGCTGGAAGTGAACGTCACATTACGAGGTGCGCTTGCTGGCGCAGAGATCGGGGTCCGCGCAAGGTACGCAGCAGGCGTGTACGTGCGGCTGGACGCGGCGCTGTCACGACAGTGCTGACCGATTCTTGGAGCGCGATAGTGCTGGCTGTTGCTTGGCGAGCGAAGTGCTCTTGCGGAGCGCGTAAGGTGCGCTAGCGGAGGGCGCAGGGTGCGCTTCTGGAGCGCGCAAGGTGAGCTTGCGGAGCGTGCAAAGTGCGCTTGGGGAGCGTGCTTCCAGCTGCTTGGTGAATCTCATCACTGGCGTGTGGCGCTGCTGGAGCTGCGTGCGGCGCAGCCGGAGCTGCGTGCGCTTTACGGAACGCCCAAGGTTTCAAGACTTGAGCCTCTACTCTGCAGGCGATGAGAAGGTTTCAAAATACCCAAAACGTTTGTGGTAACGTAATGGGGTTTTATGAGGGCTCAGAGATGTCTGGTGTGCAACGGTTGACAACTGCCAAGTGGCAGGTGTTTGCGAGAAATTGTCATAATCCGGTGAGTCGTACTATTTTTATTTTGATTCCGTGGCCGAATGTTCTCTTGTCAAGCAATCTGTAATTTCATTGGTGTATGTACACACGCGCCAGTATATATACAGTGTACAAGGTTGTGCCAGTGTGTTGTGTACTGAACAATTTCTACGCGACATGATAATAAGAGTTATTTTTGCAAAGTTCATTTCTTGTACTACCCGATTATTGTTTGTAATAATGAGCTGAGAAATTTTAAATCAGGGTTTTAAAATTATGTCTGGTTTGTCTTTATTTCGAAACTAAAGTTCACTGTGGCCTATAGTTACGAGCTCACTTGAGCTTATAATAGTATGTGTGGCTAGACTATTAAATCTTCTCAAGAGAACAAGCGGTAACGAACATAGAAATGAGTGCTATTTACGAAAAATCTAAATTTGATAGAAGTGAGCCAAAGTAATGAAATTTAATATTGGTGAGTTGTTTGATTGCGATAATGGTGATCGTTACCTATTGAAATCGTTGATTGGAAACAGAACTTATAAGTACCCCACGATAGCATAGGTACGAAAGATTTTTCCAAGTAATGTCTGCTGAGTTAGATTTTCAAAATGTAGAAGATGGTGAGGAGGGTGCCTCCGCCAGCAAATAGAACACGTATCATGGCTGAGTGTTCGCGCTGCTCGCACTAGTCTGTAGTCGTAACTGCAACCCAGTGAGAGGTTGTTCAGAGCGCGATGGGCAACTAGTGGTGTGGCGGGGACACTAGTAGGTATGGTCGCACTGCATGCACTAGTCTGTAGTCGTAACTGCAACTCAGTGAGGAGTTGTTCAGGGCGCGATGGGCAGCTAGTGATGTGGCGGGGACTTTGGTAGATATGGTCGCACTGCATGCACTAGTCTGTAGTCGTAACTGCAACTCAGTGAGGAGTTGGTCAGGGCACGATGGGCAGATGGTGGTGTGGTGGGGACCAGGGTCTCGGAGGAGACTATTAGTTGTACGGTCATGCGTTGACCTGGGAGTCGTGGACTCTAGAGTTGGTCGTATCACAAGAGGTGATGACGATATGGGTGTCAACTATGAGTTGTCACTAGCTACTGTGGTAGCGAACCATGGTGTGTTTTCTTATTGAAGATTATGATTTTGATTTGATAATTATGAGGCTTGGAGGAACCTTTTGTATTTTCTTTTTGGAATTTGATAATTATGAGGCTTGAAGGAAGCTTTTGCGTTTAAGTTGTTAAAATGATTAAGTTGGTTTGGTTCTCTAATAGTCATAGTAATTAAACGTGACGTGTGACTGTCAGGTTGGCCGAGTCGGTTTTCTGTGCTTTTTTAAATTTGTTACAGACATGCACGAGGAAGTGCAACGGGAAATATCGAAGTTTGGCCGAAATTGGCGGTTGGCCTGGTGAAGCGGATCCTGGACTCCGGGGCTGAGGGAGCTTCGGATGCGACTGGGATTGGCGCTGGGATGATGATGATGATGAAGATGATGCACGAGGACGTGCAACTAGTCAGGCTGGCCGTGTCGGAGATCGTCGATTAATTTTAATAGAAGTTGCTGATTTGATTTACGTAGTAGAGGGGCGAACGCTTGTGACGTTATTTTGTGATGACGTCACATGGACAGAGTCGCTTTGGAAAGTGGGGTTCGTCGAACGGGGACTTTGCATCGAGACGCGGACCAAGGCACATCTCCGAACCGAAACTGTCGGTTTGCCTATTCAAATTGTTATTATGAAGATTGGAGGGTATATCTACACGTCGTGCTTCAATTCAAAACTCACCTACGAAATGGAACCTGTACCACCACACCAGGAGGCTGTCGACCCTACCGCTCTGCCGTCGCTGTCTCCGACATATAGATAAATTCTATTATACTGAAATAATACTGAAACATTTTTTATAGTAAAACCTGCCCCATACTATGAATTAAGTACTCCTGTTTAGTGGATGCATCTAAACTCACAGACTAAACTAGCGCGCTTTACCATCAACGATTGCATCACTGCTTACCATTAGGCGAGATTGACCATACAAATATGTATATGTTCCGTGAGAGAATCGAACCCGTGTTGTTAAATTACAAGAATTACTACTCTGGAATAGGACACAGGATACCATATAGATATTCCCACTAGATCTAGACCCGTGTAGTTACGTAAAACCACCACACGCAGTTATTAGACAATACAATTAGGTGAATTATTGATACTAACTATTCTCTATATCACATTGTCTCTTGGTGCCACAATTTTCACTCACAATGAAATGAAATCGTTTATTAAGTAAGTAGGATCTCCGATCACTTTTACACGTCATATGTTTTTTTTTTTAATTTTTAAACTACATGAAGCCGGCATTTCTTAACTGAATAACTCTGAGAAGAAATAGCCGAAACAAACTCAGGGATCATCGTCTTTTTTTAAGTCTAGACATTAAAAATGAAAATGTTTACAATAATTTACGTTATAATTACGCATATTAACAATGCTTAACAGAGCGAGCAGCTAAGTCCTAAGCTTTTTTGTCTTCTAAATAATCTGTGATTTTATAATACCACTTTTTGCAAAGTTTGGCCTTTATATAGTTTTTATATCGTTTAATGGGTAAGTTTCGAATGTCAAACATGCATAACTGTGATTTTAGGTCTTTAATGTCATTAAAGATATATTTTATTAACAACTACAAGCACTATTAAGCAATAATTACCCATAAGTAAACTAAAATTAACACATTAAATTTGTTTATGAGCAGATCAACGAAACATTAACCCCAAAAAGCGAATAGGCACTTTATGCCACAAAAATAACAGTATAATATTAATTTTACAGAGTTTATTATATCGGGCGTATAATTGTCGGTTGTATGGCATATAGTAGTGTATAATTACGACACGTTCATTAATGTGTTACTATAATTTAGTTTAATATTAGACTAATTGAGCTATCGTTACTTGAGGCTTTGATCGACATGAGAACCGATGGTTTTTATTATACTCTGTTTGGTTGTAATTAAATACTTGTTTTTTTTTTGGGTGCTCTAGTTACATGGTTATTACCAAGTAACTTGTGCGTTAACGCGTTTAGTTTAAATGTAAACGTTTCCTCATTGGTGTAGATTTCTGTTCAGTTAAAAGTTTCATCATCATCATTTCAGTCGAAAGAAGTCTACTGCTGGACATAGGCGTCTCTCAAGGGTCTGTGTGTGTTCTCGCAACTTTCACTAGGTCATCGATCTACCTTGTCACCACTCCAGAACCCGTCGGCCCCTTCGGGCATCGGACCTACGGGCAATGTGCCCGGCCTATTGCCACTTTAGTGTTACAATTCTTTGAGCTATGTCGATTACTCTTGTTCTTCTGCGGATCTCTCCAATTCTGATTCAATTACGTAGTGAAATCCCAAGCATAGCCCTCTCCATTGCCCTTTGAGTTACGTTGAGCCTTCTTATAAGGCCCTTTGTTAGTAAGTCATCACTGGCAACACACACTGGTCAAAATATTGTTTTTTATTCAAGTCACACGCTTTTCATTTAGTGTATGCTCTTGTAACGGTGAAGGATATGCTTTTGAGGAAACAGTCAAGTGAAGAAATGCGACACGCGTAGTGAACGCGTGGTCATCAAAGCCCAACCCGGGTCCCGATAGCTGGAGTATTATAGACTGAATATGCTTTGCCTATACAGTTTTATTTTGTATATGAAAAAAAAAATCCCTGTAATCCAGAATAAACAGTTTAAAAATAAACTAGATTATAGCAAAACATGTAATCTCTACGGTAAAGACATACAATAAGGATTGAATTAGATGAAGCTTGATTCAATATAATCGCTCCCCCGCTTATTACAGTCACTTAGCATAAAGAAAAGCCTGAAGCTAAATACAATGAATTTAAGTGCCTCACCGAGAAATATAATTAGGTGCCAACACTAAACTGCCGACCTATCACTTCACATAATGCATTCATATCACGATCACACAAACATAATTTAATAGTCAACAAAATAAATATAAAATCTAATGCAAATTAATAATGCACATACAAAAAACTAAATAATGATTTGGATCGTGAGAACGCTGAAGTGAAAGTGTTAACTACTTTAGTATTACGATTACGGATGCCGATGAGTCCAACAATAAAAACTGGTGCCATATTGGTGGTATACGGTTCCGTAGATAAGTTTTATTGTTATTTGGCGGTCTACTTTTGAGATGATGTGACCATTATACTTATTATAGTATACAACGAGGAGACAACAGTCCTAATATAACATTATAAAAGCGAAAGTTTGTGAGGATAGATGGATGGGTGTGTGTTAGGTACTCTTTCACGCGATAACTACCAAATGTATTTAGAAGAAATTATTTGACTGTTTTTAACCAAGCGGTCCCGTGTGGTACCAGGCTTAGAGACCCGTGTGGTACTGGGCTTAGAATAGTACCAACCCATATCCTCCCGTGGGTGTCGTAAGAGTTGACTGAGTGAATTTTCATTAAGGAAACGGGCAGCAGCGCTTCTACTGTGAAATATCAAATTACTGCGCAATGAAAGCCTGGGGAGGCCTTTATCCAATAGTGGACCTGTATAGGCCAATTTCCGTAATTTAAAGAACGCTTACATGCAAACATGCGGCAGATGTATTAGCCCATTTACATTTAAGCGTGGTTACTTAAACGGAATGAACTAAACTGCTAATTTTGTTCTGTCCTTTTCGTAATGAAATAGTAAGAAAAGAATGTACTGAACTTGAATTTAATTTACTTTGTAAATACCCATAAGATATTTGCCACATAAGATACTTTTAATCCCGATATTCCCACGACATCGAATCCTTATTCTTTTTCTTCTTCTTCAGCCTATAGGTCCACTGGAGGACAAAGACCTCACCAGGCTTTCATTGTCTTGGGGGGTTTTGCTATAATCCTCACGCTTAGCAGGCGGGTCGGAGATCGCAGTAATTTGATATTCCACAGGAGAAGAGCTACTGTCCGCTTCCCTGGTGAGTTTCGTTAGTTGCCTCTTACGACACCTACTCGAGCGAAACCTATTCGGATGAAAGCGCGGGACACAGCTATATGGATATGCTGTATGGATGAATGACCGGGTGGATATTTGTAACTTTCACAAAAAACTACTCATCATCATCATCAACAACCTTTTTATCGTCGCACTGCTGGGCACATGTCTCCTCTCATACAGAGAAGGATTGAGCGTAATCACCACGCTTGCTCAATTCGGGTTGGCGATTTCAGACTTATAAAGTCCAGGTTTCCTCAAGATATTTTCCTTCACCTTCAGACATTGCTGTCCAGGATATACTTAGAAAGTACATATAACTTTATAAAAGTTACATTGGTACTTGCCTGACCTGGAATCGAACCCGCGCACTCATACTTGAGGGGCTGGTGTAAAAAACTACTAAACGAATTTAAATGAAATATAAAGGAAAAAAGTTAGTTCATGGCCATGATACACAACGCCATATTTTTATCCCGTTAGTGAATAAGGAAATTAGTGCCATTGAATTACTACGTATTATAAAACAAAGTCACTTTCTTTTTTCCTATGTCCTTTTTATGATTAAATCTTTAAAACTTCGCAACGGATTTTGATGCGGTTTTTTAAAGAGGAAGACTTATATGTATAATGACATCCGTTAAATTGTGGAGAAGTAATATTATATTTAAGGTTTCTAATGTAATGTCGTAAATAATTACATTTTTTCTGCGTTTGCAGTGAAAGGCTAGCTGAAAACTACGATATTTATCACAATAGTGTACTGAATATTGTACATATTGGAAAGGTCTACAAAAAAGTCCGCGATGGTATATGTTTATCTCTTATGGATATCCCACAATTTTTTTTTGTCATTTACTTTTTACGAAATACTGGCTAATTTTCGAAGCGATTTTAACCAATATAGCATTAATCCTTATCCAATTTAATACCTTAAATATATTGTTTATTTAATATAGGTCTATATCGTCCCTTACAGCATATGGTTTAAATGCATATTTTAGAAGATATTACAGATTTAAAAATTGCGGGGCGTCGCGTTTACGGCGGCACCGACCGGCTGGGGCGGGAGCAGCGGGTAGTGTGTTTAGTATCAGCATTGTACCCGTGCGAAGCCGGGGCGGGTCGCTAGTTTGCGCGCTTTACCATCAACGATCGCATCACTGCTTACCTTCATGCGGGATTGCGGTCAAGCGCTGGTTTATAATTTATATAAAAAAAAAAAAATATGTTCTAACAAACTAAACAAGATTGATGTGCTGACTACAAGTTTTACCCATCATTAAACTGGTTTTACAGACTGAGCTGTTTGATAGACGAACATCATTAAATATACAAAGTTTAAGTTATATTGTCGTATCGTCGCCTCCATATTATTTAAGTACTATAGCTTGGTTATGGTAAAGTAAATATCTGGGCAATAAGGAACGCGAGTAGGAGGAAGATAATTACAAGCAATATAATTTCTCTAGGAGAGGTCGGACAAGCGTCGGTCTGCCCGTAAAACTGGTAGTCTACCATTTTGCAGATGAGCTAGGTGATTGTCGGAACATTATTACTCCTACACCAGTTTTCCTCATTATTTTATTAAGAACAATATTTACATTCTATGCGCAGAAGCAAATTTTATGCAATACATTTTCCCAGACGTGTTCTTTTTGTTGTTGTCGGTTTCACCTGCATAGGTTTCGATATGTTCTTTAATAAGCCCCGCTCCTTTTGGTCGTAGCGTGATGTTATATAGCCCAAAGCTTTCCTGGATTAATGAGCTATCCATCGCAAAAACATTTTTTTCTAATCGGATCAGTAGTTCCTGAGATTAGTGCGTTCAAACAAACAAACAAACTCTTCAGCTTTATATATTAGTATAGATTAAAAAGCTTTTGTGCGATTGACACGTCGTAGAAGGAATATTTAAAAAAAAATGTTTCAAGACAATGAGCGTAAAATTTTACTGTCGCTTTTTTTTGTTGACTTTCATGTCGCAATGACGAATGAATAGTGCTTAGTTTTATTAGATTTAAGTAAATAATAATTAATGAATATATTTAAATATATATACATACAATATGTAAAGAAAACCCTGTCCGACCCGTGAAGGTATTTTTAGGTAACAGATCCTTCTTATGCCTACAAAGAGGGCAAAACTTAAATAAAACCCTAAAAAAGAAGTATCATTTATCAAAAAGAGGTAACTTAATACATGTGTGGTAGGCAATACATACGCGCGCAAAGAGCATGTAGCGTCCCTCATAATAATACCGTCGAAAATGTTGATGTCACGTTTTAAGAAATTACCAAATTTTGGGGCAGTTGGAATTAATTGGCGAAAAAAAGATTATTTCAAAATTCATTAGTATTTTTACTATGATGATTATGTAAAATTTCAAATTTTATTTGGTTACGTATTCACCTAACCTTTATTATCCTTATGGGTCGGACGGGGTTTTCTTTACATATTGTATATATACGTCGTCCTCCGTGGCGCAGCGGTCAACACGCCTGCCTGCGACATGGAGGCCCCGGGTTCGATCCCCGGCCAGGTTATGATGGAAAACGATCTTTTCCTGATTGGCCTGGGTCTTGGATGTTTATCTATATTTATGTATCTATTATAAAATATAGTATCGTTGAGTTAGTATCCCATAACACAAGTCTCGAACTTACTTTGGGGCTAAGCTCGATCTGTGTGATTTATCCATATATATTTATTTATTTTTTATCTATACATATAAGTAATAAACACTATTCACAAACTAAAATATAGCATCGAAAATTTAACTTGACTAGTTTGTTAAAAAGATACAAAAATCTGCAGCAAACATAAAACGATCTCCAAAAACCGTTCGACACGTAATAATAATATAACATCCGTAAGCAATCACAGATCATGAGCAGTAAGTAATCAGACAAGCTGTCGCTCGGTAAAGGTGAGGACAGGACAATGTAAAGCGTTGCGTAAAGTTATCGTGTATCACGTGGTTAAAGGGCACCAGTTTGGGCACCAGTGCGTTTTATACATGTGTCCTTTTTAAGTATCAAGGGCTTATTTAAATATATAGATACATATATATTATCGTGTTAGATATAGTCGTATGCATACAAATATACCGAGCCGAAGACTGCCGAACTAAAACGACGTTAGACGATGCACGGTTTTCAACACCGCACCGCTGTGCCGGTCGGAGTAGAGGGTGTTAGATTATTTTCGTTACGGAATTTCTGGATTCAGTCTCACGCTCAAGGCCCGCGATAGAAGCTATGCAATAGCTTAAAAATATTGAAGATGAACTTTTAAATAAGATCAGGATTCTAAATCCTGATTGATGACGTTCTTAGATCCAATTAAAATTGCGAGGAGGTAGTATACAAGTCTGACTCACACTTAGGCAGATTTTATTTGTATTTTTACCGTCTACAGCAGTAAGCATAATCTATAGGTACTAGTATATAAAGCTGAAGAGTTTGTTTGTTTGAACGCGCTAATCTCAGGAACTACTGATCCGATTAGAAAAAATCTTATTACGTTGGATAGCCCATTAAACATATTATATAACATTATATAATGTTATATAACATTACGCACCGGCCAATGGGAGCGGAGCATATAAAAAAACATATCGAAGTCTACGCGAGTGAAACCGCAGGACACAGTAAGTAAAATATATTAGTAACACCTATCCTGTGAATTATTAAAGTACTAGCTTTCCGCCCGCGGCTTTGCCTGCGTGGTATTTGGTTATATCGCGCTTTTTAGATTTCCCTCGGGAATATCATTTTTTTTCAATAAAAAGTAGCCTATGTCCTTTCTCAGGGTCTAAAGATTGTCTGTGCCAAATTTCACCAAAATCGGTCGAGAGGTTTAAGCGGAAAAGCGTAACAAACAGAGGGACAGAGTTACTTTCACATTTATAATATTAGTATGGATTTGCGTATTACTATCAAATGGATACAGGTTTATGATATACCGATAAACTGAAAAATGGAGTACGCTTAGTTATGTAACCTGACAAGGTACAGATGACAGCACATTAAGCTACTACAGTCTGTCAAATTTCTTTATTAGATTTACAACTTTATCGCTCAAGAATTAAGGCTCAGGTTTGATTGGGAATATTTGACAATGACGATTAGCTTAACACTTCAAATAAATATTCTCGTGTTGGTCGCACAGATCCGATCCGATCATCCTTAAAGGAAGAAACCTGATAGTAATTGATACAAAGGTTATATGTATATAGACTTTGCTATTTATTCAAATGTAATAATTAATATTAATTAAACACGACTTGTTTCAATGTAATCCACAGATAAATTATCATAATTTTGTACTTTAAATGTAAGTAATAGTAAGTAGTACATTACTGGAGTCTTCAGTGTTGTACATTGTAATGTCTGTAGATAATTAATACACTAGCATGCCTATGTATAAAATACGTAGCTATGCTTTTAAATTAAATAAAAAAATTACATCCAATTAAGATTTTCACAAACAAGAAACATTATCAATAGTCAGAATATCAGATACTCTAAATATTTTAATTTTTAATCCTCTCATAACTTATTATTAATTACATCACCAGATTCGGTGTTCATTATTATTTTAATATTTTTCTATGTATTGCATTTCAAATATTATTTCTAATAATTGGTATCAGTCAGAATCTACCTTTAGAAGAGATCGTCTTCCCTTAGACTGCACACATACGCAAAGATATAGTGTAGTGACGAGGTGACCTCACGCACACACAGTTACGTTCACCTGCCGCGATCCACTCGTGCTCACTGTCACATGTTAGGACGTGAGTACACTGGGCGGGACGTTTTGTTTAAAAGAGTATTTTATGCTTAATATAAAAAAAAATTATATGCAATTTTTATGGTAGTGTTAAACTAGTATTCGCGAGAAATAGAAAAAGAAACCTGCATTAATATAAAATGATTTTAGCATTTTATTTTACAACTACAATAAATTCAGCACAATAATAACGAGTGCTCCAATTAAATTTCACCTGTCAAGCTACATGCAATAAAAAACGTTTATTTTTCGATACGATATCTAAGCTAATGAAACATCGAATTTCACCGAAGACTAATTAAATGCAAGGCAATAAAAAACAATAAACCCAGTGTAGCAACACTCTAAGCTAAACTCTGACATTCCACTCACACACGCACACGATAGAGTCCGTATCGCAACACATCACCTGTCGAGCCGACCGCGACCTCCCAACCAGCTAGCACGTTATTAATATTGGTCAATACACTCACACTTACAAACCAAACTCTTAACAAAACCAACCGCATCAATTCAAACATAGAATTCAAATTCAAATGCAACCAATTTTCATTCAATACGATTCTACAAGCACACTTTCAAACCAAAGGTGTTAGCTGGGCATGTGTGCACGAGACATCGCTTTTGAATGGATTCACTTATTGCTGGAATAGTTTTGAGCTCTATTTAACTGAAATTAGGGTTTGTATTAGTTCTTACTAGGAAGTAAGATTGGATAGAGCACAGCGAAATGTTGCTCTGAGGTCGTGGGAGCTCGCCCGGCCGGCGATTCGGTTAGTTATATTATTTTCGAAGATGTAACGGTATGAAATTTTTGATAATATATTCGGGTACCAATATGTTTGACGTATATTATTGTTTCTGACAGCTATTGTTGTTAATTTCGCGCGATAATGGCGAAAAAATCTCAAAAGGCGTTATTAAGGCTTTATTTCACTATGGGTATAGGTTGCTTAAATTATATTCTGATATTAAAAATAGTCGTGGTGGCCTAGTGGTTAAAAAACACCAGCCTCTCAAGTATGAGTGTGCGGGTTCGATTCCAGGTCAGGCAAGTACCAATGTAAATTTTCTAAAGTTACACGTACTTTCTAAGTATATCTTGGACACCAATGACTGAAGGTGAAGGAAAACATCTTGAGAAAACCTGAACTTTATAAGTCTGAAATCGCCAACCCGCATTGAGCAAGCGTGGTGATTACGCTCTATCCTTCTCTGTTTGAGAGAAGACCTGTGCCCAGCAGTGGGACGATAAAAGGTTGATGATGATGATGATGATTAAAAATAAACCACTGTCATGTAAATTATTATCAATTATTATTGAAATGAATTAATTATTATTGTAATTAACGGCTTTATTTTTGATACTCCTGAACTATAAAGAGAAAGAAATGGCAAAAGATAGAAAATTATTTTATATATGATTATAATATAGGCTGATGCCTATAATGTTCTTACTCCTGGAACACGGGCCTTCTCTAATCTACCACGCGGGCCCAATGCGGGTTGATTATTTTACGCAAGAACAATTAATTGAACATCGACCGATGAAAAAAAAATCCTGTAAAATTATTTCATTTATTGCAAAATATTATTTCTATATATTAATAGAATTCATTAAATATCATAAAACTTTATAGGTAGGTAGATAGCGATATTAATTTTAAATTAATTGTTGTTATAAATAAAAACTTAACTAAGCCTAGATTAATATTAATAGAATATCGAGATCTGAATATTATAATTTCTTATGATTGTATATGGTTTTAAATGAAGACAGAAATAGCGAAAAAATGTGAATGCTTGATATAGAAAGTAAAATTGATAGCTTACAGATCACTTCTCTATTCCACATGGTCTTGAGCCTTTAGAGGCAAGAGAGTGGCCAGGGACACCTTTCAGGACCAGTGATGAAGGTATCATTGATCGACTTTGGAATGCATCACAAAGTGCAAAATAGTTATTCATCATCATCATCATTTCAGCCGAACGACGTCCACTGCTGGACATAGGCCTCCCCCAAGGTTCTCCACGACGGCCGGTCCTGCGCCTCCCGCATCCAGCGGTTTCCCGCGACCTTCACCAGGTCGTCGGTCCACCTTGTCGGGGGCCTACCCACGCTACGTCTTCCGGTGCGTGGTCGCCACTCGAGAACCCGTCGGCCCCATCGGGCATCGGTCCTACGGGCAACGTGTCCAGCCCATAGTTATTATATATTGATATTACATACATTACATATAGCACTTATGGTATATAAAACAAAATTAATGTACCATTTTCCTCATATTAGGAAAGTGGTATGCTAGCGTATGTTGAGGACTCATTGGTACGCTTGTTATTAATCTTAAAGAAAACATTTTATATTGTAACCAAATAAAAGAAAACATTAAAATTAAAAACCATATTGTTCAGTTTACCAATAGTTAACCTTTTTTTATTATTTTACTTAGCGACATTAATTGCTCATAAATTTACTCCTTATTTTTAAAATCAGTCTCATATTATTTTGACGTGTTTCCTCAGTCTGTGATTTGCATAACTTCAAGTTCAGTAGTAAATAATTATCAAACGATATCAATTAACGCCGAATTAAATCAATCCATTTTCTACTTCTGATCTTACCGCGAACTTTCGCCTAATCATACTTAGAAATTAAGTGCATAATAGATATAATTTTTCGATATTGTATTGATTAATAATATAAAAATATTAATTAACATCATACATCATAATTGACTACGCAAAATAATTACTTAAATTGTACCTTAATTATATTTTTATTAACTTGTTAGTGTTCTATGTGGAGTCGCGGTAACATGAAAGTTTAATTTTTTAGTTTTAGTTTTGAGCATAATTTATTGTTAACGGATGTTGTATTAGCTTTTTTATATTTTAATTGATTGTAAACGAGCATAAGGCACACCCGATATTAAATTATTACATGCAGTTTATTTTTTTAGTTTATGATTTTAATTTTAAATAAACTTGTGTATGTTTGCCCATCTATTCATTAGAGATAGTTAGGGGTCATTACGTGTATGTTATACAGTTATTGAAAAGTTAATAGGTTTATACTAATTATTTAGAACGAGTTTAGATTCGTGGTGTATGATTGTTGACAATTGGTTTAGTGAAATTAATATTTTATTGCTACAATTTGAGCCTGGGAATGAATTTTGCAATTTGGAGAAAGTTGAACTTAAATTAAGATAATATGTTTTGATTAAATGATGTCTGTAGACTGTTAATGATGACCATAACACTTAGATTGTTTATTATAGGGCTTAATAGAAGATCGTTAATTTAACTGTCTAACTATACAGTTAAATTAACTTTAGTTAGTAGCACTAGCGACCACTAGACTATTTTAGTGGTCGCAAGCGCTACCAGCTGAGCATGAGGTATTGGGTACAATCCCTAGAGGGTAATGCTATAATCTCAATCTTTCCTAAATCTGAAACTTATTATTTACATAAACTATTAACTTATTATTATGATAAGTTTTTGATCTAATGATTTAATGTTTTTTTTTTTTAAAGTTGCCCTGCACTACTTATTTCTACTGTATCGTGGGTGCTTTTACAAACATATAAACTCAACATACACAGACAGCCAGACCCTGAACAACTAATTGTAAGTCATAAAAATATTTGTTTCTGGCGGTAATCGAACCCACGACACGCAGCACAGCAGTCAATTGCTTTATCACCGCGCTAACCTTGCCCTTTTATTTTACGAGAATTTGCCTACTGGTCAGCGTGTTCCGGCATGATGTCTGGTGAAGCCGTACGGAGGACGGGTCTGAGCAGTTGTGTTGCGATGTGTGCCGGGTACGATGCGCCAAATGTTGTTGTGTTGGGAGTTTGGTCGTGGAGGATCTTCAGATCAATCTCCCTTTGGCGCAGTATCGTTGGTCATGTTGTTGGGTTTAACATTGCATCACCTCGCTCAACTGCTGACTTCCTTCCTATTCGCTCAATCTGAGTGAATAGGTTATTAATAAACTAGCGCGCTTTACCACCAACGATCGCATCACTGCTTACCATCAGCCGGGATTGCGGTCAAGCGCTAGTTTATAATTATAAAAAAAAAAAAAAAAATAAGCTTGAATATTGAATTTAAAGAAAAGAGACGAAATGTATGTATAATCACTATGTAAATTCTGGACTGGTTTTAATGTTTTCTATAGCAGACGCTTTTAACGTGCACGTCTTTCTGTATCAAATCAAATCAAAGCATTTATTTCAAATAAACCAGTTACAGGCACTTTTGAATAGTCAGAGATCGATGTCGTATAAATAACTTAACTGACCTGGAATCAAACCCGCACACTCATACTTGAGAGGCTGGTGTTTTAACCCCTAGGCCACCAAGACATGCCATGCTTATTGACTAACCCTTTGACAATTCAAAAGCACCTGTAATTGGTTTATTTGGTAGAAAATTGATTAAATTTTGTAGTTACACGTCTGCCGTTACCTTCGCGGTTTACTGTAGTGATGTTAGTACAAATATAGACGAAGAAGTTCGACTATTTGTTGACTGTCAAGTTTTTATGAAGCGCAATGTGTTATGTTTTCAATTGTTTTGATTTGAAACATAAAAGGTCATCCATCATTTAGAATCAGTGCGTCAAAATGTCAAAATTAAACGTCAAATTAAATGAAATATCGAAACAAACCGTGACGAATCTGTAATAGATCTGACATTTGACATCATTGACAAAACTATTGCGATCATCGGTCAGCTGTTATCGTCGTAATATTTGCACGTGAAAGGTCGTAGGTTCAATTCCTGATTGCCTTGTAAATTACTCGAATATTTTAATAAAATAATGTTTCATGACTAACATTTTTCTAAAAATCTTTCAAATAATTCTGTTGTGAAGTTTGTTTTTTATTTTTTGTGATTTATGAACTTTACCTTCGAAATCAATGTTGCAATGAAAATAAACAGTAACTATTTTGTCTAGTTCCGATACATAAATAACACTTTGAAATTATAAATATCCGCACCTACAGTAATTACTAGCTATTAATAATTGCGCGAAAACCTTGTACGAACATTTATGCTTTGATTGCAAAATTAACATACTTTAAATCAAATAAACATGCTGATTAGAATTACACGAATGTTTAATTATGAGCATAAATATACATACTGTATTAATTTTTTAAATTGCCTTTTTTATAAATATTAGTACTAGCGGCGCTCTGCGACTTTGCCTTTTTATATAATTATAAATTAGGGCTTAACCGCAATTCCGCCCGATGGTAAGCAGTGATGCAATCGTTGATGGTAAACCGCGCTATTTTATTAAGAGCCTATTCACTCAAAAAAGCTGTTGAATAGGACGGAAGAAGGCAGGTGAGCGAGGTGATGCAATGTTAAATCCATCAACACGATCAACGATGCTGCGTTAGATGGTAATTAATCTGGAGACCCTTCACGACCAAACTCCCGACACAACAATATTTCGAACATCGTACCAGGCACATATCGTAACACGACTGCTCAGACCCGTCCTCCGTACGGCTTCACCAGACATCATGCCGGAACACGAAGAATTGCTTGACGACTTTTTCTGGTGGGTGGTAACTTCTGCCGGCAGCCGATGTTATTGATCTACGACCTGCATAAGTTTCGATACCGTGAAAGAAAGATTTCGATTTCGAGTAAGAAATATCCGGGTCAAAAAATACCCATGATTGGCTCATGGGTATTTAATACCATTTTAACACAAAAGCTTAAGACTAACATAAAAAAATTACAGTTTTGCAATATTTTAGTAGTATCTTAGTAGTACAAAAGACATAAACGCGTAACCAAGCCGAAGGCGAAACGAACTTTAATAATCAATTTACTGTGCTTACCATTCGTACACAAAACGACTCGTTATCCAACAGAAGCAGAAAAGTTTAGATTATTTACTATGTTCAACAAATCCGCTTTGTTTCCATATACCTATATAGTTTACCATCACCTGCCTAGCTTTTTCTCAACCTGTTAGGATCGCGGAACACCAGGATTTTACTTGTAGCGATTGCCTATTTAATGTGGTTTTACTTTTTAAATCTATTGTTATTTAAATTTTGATTTGTGATTATTTTTTGTTTTCGGATTTTTTATTTTTACTTCCGATTTTGTTATTATTGATTATTTTGATATATTTTTGACATTTGACTATTATTTTTTTCTTTTTTTTTATTGTTATTAATTTAAATTTGTCTCTTGTTATGTAATTTATAGACGTGTATCTGAAATAAATTATTATTATATTATTATTTAATTTCTACAATCCAAATACATCGTGGTATGATTGAATTTTCGGGCATCTGACGAGCCGTGATGACAGTCAAAGGTCCACGTATGTTCATACGATATAAAATAACTCGTTTTGTGTACAAGTCCAGGATTAGGTTTACCTAATTAATCTGATTGTCAATTCTCAAACCGTTTTAAATTCCAAAAACGGGCATGTCGGATTCACGCAGAAAGAGTTCTGTACCAATGATTTATGCAATTAAAGGATTTAAGTTATTTCTATGAAAGATTACGCGGTAATAAGCGGTTTACGATTTACGAGGTATTAAAAAAAACTACTTCCTAGATCTCGTTCAAAACAATTTTTGTTGGTAGATTTTATAGTAATGTCCATCATATGTTTTTTTTTAGATTTTTCGTTTTCTTAGTTAGAGGGAGGGGGGCCAATTTTTTCCACTTTGGAAGCGTCTGTCACGCAAACTTTTCGGTTTAGAAAAAAATATTTTCAAAACCTCGATATCATTTTTGAAGATCTATCCATAGATCCCACGTACGTTTTTGATGAAAAAAAAAATCAGTTTCAGTTCTAAGTATGGGGAGCCCCCAATATTTATTTATTTTTTTTTTTTTATTTTAGCATCAAAATCTTAATGCGGTTCACAGTTCATCCCTACCAGGTTTCACCAGTATCGCTCCTATAGTTTCGGAAAAAAATGGCTGTGACATATGACGAATCTATGACGATTCCGTTTTTTGCCATTTGGCTACGGAACCCTAAAAATGGTCCTCCAGGTTATGAACATTCTTAAAATTACGAGAATCGCTCCTCTGAGTTAGTCAGAGGGGCGATTCTATGGGCGATTATATATATGTATAGCCTATAATGCTCCCACTGTTGGGAAACAGATCTTCTTTCAGTGAGGTCAGTCCAGGTTGGTAGATATCACATGTCTTCGAAGTTTTTGGCTCTAGGACATCCGGTTTCCTCTAGACGTTTTCCTTCACCGTTTTGAGAGCAGTGGTGATGAAATAATTTACACAAAATAATGCCCCTGACGGGATTCAAACCTACGACCTACAAATTGTAAATCACGGCCGACACCATAGGACCACCGCGGCTCAACAAGCTGGCAACCTGCTCGATTCAAAATCATACATTCATACATACGATTCATAATAAAACTACCGAGTACAAAAGACTTAAACGCGTAAGGAACACACTCGAATCTGCATTTTTTTTAATATAAATTTTCGCTATCGAATCTTTCATACAATAAACGAATAATTTCCAAAATATCATTTTTTCAGTACAGGCATAGGATAACGTTTACCCATCTAATCAGACAACACGCCCTAAGTAACACTATAGCGGTTCTTAAGTGCAGTAGGTGCAAAGATGCAGTATATTTATCGAATAGTTAACATTTCTGTTCGTTTGTTTACTTAGCTAATGACACGGCCGGCTGTTAGAGATCTATGGATGTTATTAGTGGGGTGGTATAAGGTTGTCACTGTGTACGTGCTTACAATGCGTCGATGATCTGCTAGAAGGTAATTTTATGAGCTGACGGTTGACGATAATCATTTAAGGGATGATAAACCGACCGATAAATAGCACCAAACAAGAATGTTCACAAACGGAACTTAAAGTTAATGAATGACTCCATGGCTAGAGCAGTGGTTAAGCTATTGACTGCTGCGCTACAAGTTGTGAGTTCGATTCCCGCACGTCACAAATATTTGTATGACCTACAAGTAGTTGTTTTGGGTCTGGATGTTTATATATGTATGTTAACGCACCCACGATACAGAATAAATTCCTAGTGTGGGGCAACATTTTTTTTTTAAATACTTAAAGATCCATAAATCTTTTTCCTTCTATTTTGTTAAGATCAGAAGATAAATATTACACTACTTCTGTCAAATTTGTCAACGCTTGACTTAATTTGAAGCATTTTTAGTTGTCATGTTTTTATTCACGTCTAATTTGTCCACATGTAATATAATTTGGAAATGTTCAGCAACATCACTATCATCATTATTAACCGGCGCTTATTCCAACATGTTTATCGTCAGCGCAACATGTCTTTTACTTCTATACTTAGCCGCCATCTCGACTAGCACACCTTTTTAACCGACTTCAAAAAGGAGGAGGTTACTCAATTTGACCTTATGCATGCTTTTTTTTAAATAGTTATTTTTCACTTTGTAGTGCTTTTCGAAATCGGTTGTTTATTTTTATTTTTGTAAAAAAGTTTTGTAACCATAACTTCAACTTTCATGCAATTAAATAATAAAATGGCAAAGACATAATTATATGTTATCCTAACCAATACTAATCTGAAATTAGTTACCTGTCAGTGATTAGTAATGTTGATTACAGAATTAAGCAATATCAAAAAGATTACTGTCAATATTAATTCTAATATGGCTCACATGGGAAATCACGCTTTTGAGGCAAATTACCTTTGAATGGCAGCTTCATTTATAAAATCTTACAAAATCTTTAGGCCTAATGACGTATTTAATGTTATCGGCCTTCGCTAGGAACTAAATTAATAACTACTCATTTATCAGATTGCAAATTTGAGAAAAAAAAACTTAATAATATTTCCCTATGGTTAAGTAAAGTGAACTTTGATATTATAAAGGTAAAGTTTATATTAGATTGTCTAAATTATACACTTGTTGGTCTTGACAAATTTAATGTTGAGTTGCCTGCGATTCAAGTACCGAGTGATTTGATTATACTGATCGATGTATTGGTTTATATAGAGTTGATAATACCGCTGCTATTTTTTTCTATTTATAAAACTTGAATATTTTTCTTACTATTTTACGGAAATATATTTAATATTACATACCATAAAACTTACCTAATAACTAAAAGTGTACTAGAGAAATTTAAAAAAGTGTTATTTTAGCTTTTATGCTAATAATAAGTAAAAACAACGCAGCACAATATGGCGTATCATGCACTATCATCTCACCTACTGATAATGAGTTAAGATAAACAGGAAGTATTCATCTTGTTTTCTTTCCGAATATTAGTCATTAATAACTAGGATTTGAATAAATCTGGAGATGTTTTGCTATTTCCAAAGCTGTGTCTACTAGTAAAAGTAAGAAAAAGTCAAACTTAGAAAAAAATCACCTTCAAATGAAGAAGAATCACAGAACATAATATTTATTTAAATAAACAACCCATTTAACAACTCCAGAGAATTCGTAGCGGAGTTGCGATACTTGGGTGACGCTCGTGAAATGCGAAATCAGATAGTTAGAGCTTTTTGCTCGACTGTACTCGTTCGTGTGCACTTTTTACTGTGACTGTACAAATGTTGCGCAGTTCAGTTCAAGAGATTTTGTTTATAGATGTACTTTAAAATTAACTTATGAATATAAACGGCAGATGTGCTATAGGTATTTGTTCCCAAAATTATTTTGAATTCGGTTCTTATGGTTGACCATAGTTTGATTTCTGGGGTTCCGTTCCCAAAGGGTAGAAATAGGGCCCAATACTCCGTGGTGTAGCAGTAGCGAACGCGGCCGATGCGCAAGGAGGCGCGGGTTCGTGCCCCGCGCACTGCAAATATTTGTATGCATGAATATGAATATATGGACTGGTTTGGTCGTGCCTCGGAAAGCACGTTAAGCCGTTGGTCCCGGTTGCCATACGAACATCTGGTGACAGTCGTTACTGGTTGTTGGAGTCCTCAAAAGTCTAACAATTGGTCTAGCTAGATATCGCGGTTGTAGAGATCAGACGGCAGTCGCTTCATAGAAAATATTGAAGTTCACCCAAAATCAGCAGTTGGACTGGTAAAGCGGACCCTGACTCCAAAATCTGAAAAGCTTCGGATTTCGCGACTGGGATTAACTACAACAACAAACACTAGAAAAAAACTCTTTTATAGAAATGATATGGTACCCTTCTTACCTTGTTTTTAATTTTCTAAAATGACAGCTTCCCCTCTCTCTTAGTCAAAAACGATGTCAATATGACGTAAACAAGTCAATCAAAGTCGTTAATCTATCAATTGGATAAAATCTCTAATTTAGTGATAACTGAATATCATATCATAATCAGCCTATAAATGTTCCCACTGTTGGGAAACAAGCCTCCTCTCGGTGAGAGAGAGTGGGCCGTAATCTACCACGATGGCCCAGTGCAGGTTGGTAATAACTAAACGGTTTTAGGAAATTTTTATTTAAATAAATAACTTCATTACCATTGACAGTATTTGTTGCCTGAATATTTTATACCAGACTTAACAGACTGCTTTAATTTTTTTTGTTTAATAATTATAAACTAGGCCTTGACCGCAATCCCGCCTGATGATAAACAGTGATGCGATCGTTGATGGTAAAGCGCGCTAGTTTATTAAGAACCTATTCACTCAGAAAAACTGAGCGAATAGGAAGGAAGACGGCAGTTGAGCGAGGTGATGCAATGTTAAACCCAACAACACGACCAACGATGCTGCGCCAAAGGGAGATTGATCTGAAGACCCTCCACGACCAAACTCCCAACACAACAACATTAGGCGCTTCGTACCCGGCACACATCGCAACACAACTGCTCAGACCCGTCCTCCGTACGGCTTCACCAGAAGAAAAAGAATGCAGAAGAAAATCGTGTATTTGCCATCTAGAAGGCTATAACTACAGGTTACACGCAAAAAATACATATACTTGGACAAGATAAAAAGAAACAAAATAAAATCTTGGGAACTACTAGAAAAATTTTATATATACGAGACAGACAATGTACAAAAAAAAAAACGGATGTTTCTCAGCAGCCCAGGCAGCACAATGGGAATAGACACATAAAATGACCCCCGCAGATCGTTGGTTTTGTCTCACAGTTGGACGTAAGAAAATGTTCGGAAGCAATTTCATTGATCAGAGTATGTGTTGTGTTCTAATTCGTTGCTTGGGTTGTTACGTGGACGATTGAAAGAAAAGAGCCGAGACTCGGCGGGGGACCTTTGCACTGAAAATGCCACAGAAAACGATTTTTTTTCTGTAAGAACTTAAACAGAGTTAGCGACAGGGTACCTGTGTATGTTTCAGGCAAAAAGCTGTAACTGGAGTTCGTATTGAGCGTAAAATTACTAGATTTTTCCCTCAGATTACTGATTCAATGACAAACTTGAAATGACTTTGAAGTTTTTCAATCAACCTTCGTTGATTCATCAATGAATTGATTAAGGAAACTTCTTTGTTTCTCAACATCATCTTTATTCGATATTAATACGCCATAAAACTTTAAATCACTCGATTTAAACATACGATTCGTCTAAATTTATACTAAATGTCGCAATGGTAATTCACGACCATCCCTAGCTGTAACTCGTCGTATATGTTACCTTGAAACTTGTCACCTTTATGTAAAGCGATTAGAGTTCAAAATTGTGTAATTGTTATAAAAGAAGTGCTTATTTGAAAATTCCTAACACGGCGGAAATTAAAATACAATGCTGCCTTCGTATAGTTGAATGTGTGACGTCGGCGAAGTTGAAAGCCTATGGACGGCGATATATCCTTCAATGTAGGGATTAGGGTTGGCGAAATATTTGCTACATATTTTGTGTTTTTCATAATTTTATTTTGTTAGACAAATCCGATAGAGGAAAACTAGGCAACGGCTGCCGGCAGAAGTTACCACCCACCAGACAAAGTATTGCCGCCAAGCGATTTGTCGTGTTCCGCCATGATGTCTGGTGAAGTCGTACGGAGGACGGGTCTGAGTACATAGTTGTGTTGCGATATGTGCCGGGTACGATGCCAGACCAATCTCCCTCTGGCGCAGCATCGTTAGTCGTGTTGTTGGGTTTAACATTGCATAATCGCTCAACTGCCGTCTTCCTTCCTATTAACTCCGTTTTATGAGTGAATAGGGCTCTTAACAAACTAGCGCGCTTTACCATCAACGATTGCATGACTGCTTACCATCAGGCGGAATCGAGGTCAAGTACTAGTTTATTTATAAAAAAAGAATTTAGGTACTTACAGTTTCTTTACACACCTCCTACCAATTTTTTTGTATTTTTTTTTTTTTTGTTTTTCGTACCATGATCATCAAACTTGTCATCTAACATTTTTCCCACCTAAGTCATTGGCCTCAAAAATCACTTTGAATTGTACTACACCACCAATTCCTTCAACATAATTAAGACTTCTTATTGAACCTCATTTCAGTGCTAAAGTCCACACGTAAAGGTCGACCGTATTTCATTAATTTCAATTGTGTTTAGATGCATTGAAATTAGCTTTGATTTTTTCCTCTTCAATTTTAGCTAGCCACAATATGCCATTATTATTGTGTTTGTAACCTTCGCGGTTTGTAATGAAACCAGTCTATCAAAATTTATAATTATATGAAGGACTTCTCAAGCTGATTATCTGCCAGTCTAAATAGTCATATGCAGCTAAATATTAGAATTTTATATGGAGCGACGGTGTGTGAGTAATACAATACAATTTTTTTTGGTTCGGATTTCTGATAATCCGTAACGACTATCGAAAATCTACGAATGACAATCGGGACCATGAGCTCAGCGTGTTTCCCAAGGCATGGATAGATATTAGTATCTCTAGAGCAGTTATCCATCCACGAACCAATCCTGACAAGGTTAGGTTAACCTGACCAATTGACCTGTGAGTCACAAAATTAAAACTTCCGCTTTCAGGACAGCTCTGGTTCAGCTTTCGTAATTTTTATAATTTCCAAAGGTTTCTCTATATTCTGGATTCTGGTCCTCACTTTAGTATCCACAATAGCAATATTATTCAACCAGATCCTGGAAATTGTCAGAACGCTGAATCAAAACACCGTGAAGAAGCCGGCATATCCTAGAACCAAACATCCAATACCATATGTGACATCTATCAACCCGCATTGGGCCCCCGTGGTGACTATGGCTCACTCACTTTCATCATGAATAGGCCTGCGTTTTAACAGTGGAAATATTATACGCTAATAAACTCCCTGTGCCAAAGGACCTGACTGGTATTGATAGGTACCGTTTTAGAATAAAAGTAATCGAAACTCTTCGCCTTAAAAACCAATGGTTTGTCCATAGGAGGCCATACTTATTTATTTCAGATTCGATGCTTAGAAGTTAGCGTATTAATTAGTATTGGTCTCCACATAAAGCTACGCAGTATGGGTCATATGAATAAAATTAATTCTATTTGTCTTCAAGTAGTCCCAATTTGCACCAATAGAGTAACTTATTGGTATATATGCGTTGAAGGTATCATAAAATAGTGAAAGTTTATGGCTCTTATTGGAGCCAAATTTAAATAAAATGTTGCAACTAGGCATTAATTAGGTACGTTGATTGGCTTAATTATGTGCCGTATGTAATGGGAATGAAGGTCGTTTTCTTTTACGGTAAATGCGGAAAACTAAGTGGTTGTACAGCATATGAGATGTGTGGTTGGAAGGTGTATATAGTCAAAATCTATTCAGGGTGACAAAAAAATATCAAAAACTTTTCAAAGTGTAAATAAATTAGACGTATTTTTAACAGATTGAGACTAAGATCGTGCTGTGTAAGTTGTCAAAACATTAGATTTGGTCTACTAGTCTTCTGTCTTGTAGATAGGCCACCTGTGTATTTATGTGGCTTCATTTCTGCCATTCATTGTCCACTGCTGGACATAGGCCGGCCCCAAGGATCTTCACGACGACCGGTCCTGCGGCTGCGCCTCCCGCGACCTTCACTAGTCTGTCATCGGTCCGTAGTGAGTCCACCTTGTCGGAGGCCTACCCAAGCTGCCTCTTTTTGGCATAGACTCTGGAAATGGTCTAATTATTGTAAATGCCACTAATGGCCCCTACCCTATAACTTAGGATTGAGACTGAGTTCAAAAGGCATCCATTGTTTTATTTTAAACCTTTTAAATTAGCACAGAGCAATGTTTTTTTACATCGGGGTTTTTATTTTCCATTTGTTTTTTAATTTTGTTGATGTATGTTTATGCCAGATGTATTGTTTGTCTATAAGTCTGTGCTGGCTAAATGTAACATTCTTTATTTCTTCAATGTGACTTGGTAAGGACAATAGGGTAATAAGTGTGAGCAAGCAGCTGAAGTTACTTTAAGTTTTTTTTTTATAAGTTATAAACTAGTGCTTGACCGCAATCCCGCCTGATGGTAAGCAGTGATGCAATAGTTGATGTTAAAGCGCGCTTATTTATTAAGAGCCTATTCAATCTAGCCTTGAAGACAATCAAATTGTAGTCCGACGGAAACGCCGCCGCTGGCAAACTGTTTCAATATAAAAGAGGAGGCGAAACGCTTCGTCCGGATCGTAGTGGTATTGACAACGTAAGGGTGGAAACTCGTTGTGCGACAGGTCGTCTGATGGTGGAAAAAGTCAAATAAATATAAAAAAAAATCTGATATATTTTCTCGTGTTATTTTCGCCATTTAAACTCTCAGAAAAACATCTAAGATCAACGAAGTCAACACACATACAAGCTACCGCTCGAACTTTAGTATAACCTATAATCATATACTATGTCTCACTAAGTACCAATTGCCTAAGTACTAAGTACCTACTAATGTTCTCGACGACATAAAACAAGCTAATCGCTCAAAGTTATACCATCAGATAACCACAAGCAGTTTATTCCGCATGAATATAATGTTCGTGCATAATTATTTATTAGATCTTCGCATATTATTTGTTAGATTCTGCATAAGAATGTGAGGTTATCAGTGAGATTTATGAGTTATGAGGTACTAAACGGTAAATGTAGGTTTCCTTAAGCCTGTGATTATATGCTGAGGCCAGTTTTATAATTTTGTTTTATTATTACTTAGGAATTGTAGGTGCTGGGTTAGAACCTAGCCAGGGGCTTCATTTTGTATAAATTATTTCATCGAAACTGCGATCAAAACGGTGAAGGAAAACACCGTTACGTTCCGGTACATCCTAGAACCAAAAATTGAAGATATTTGGCATCTATAAATCCACACTGGGCCTAACATATAGTCATCACTAGCCTGTTACACGCCTATGTACTTTGTCCCAGCAATGAGAATGTCATAGGCTAATAACATAGGAGATAAATTGACCCAAAAATGGTCAATTTATTAAAAAGTTCAAATCATTGAACAGTGTCGTGCATTTATGTTATTTTATTGGACTAAGCCCTTTCTTTGGTCCTTCTGATGGATAAAGTCTGTGTTTCAACCTCTCTTCTCTGTCTAAGATACTAAGGACCGAGACCTCCGCTTGGGGCTAGTCTGGTTAATATTTATGAAAACCTGTCAAAAAAGAGTCAATTTCAGGGTATAACATGATGTAAAAATGATTAGAATCGATTCAGTTTCTTATTCTGAACGAACTATATTCAGGTTTCGTAGGAAGAAAAAATAACGTCGTCTATTTTTTTAAAGTATAAATATAGTTTTTATAGTAGTAAGTCCCAGCGTCAACCCTAGCATCGCGCGTGCGCACACGCGGCAATTTGTAAGCGGCGTCCGCGCAACTTTCCCGATGCGAGCCAAAGAGGATCAATCTACTCCATATCGATGTGTATCACCTATTGGCTATTGTGGCCCTACGTGTTTATGTGAGCATAGTATTTATGATGTGTGGTATGACCAGGAGCACTTTTTTGAGTTGGGTTTGTAAGTTATTATTGCGTAGCGAGGCGTTTGACCGGTCGTCAGAGTCGGTCAGTCGAGATCCTTGGGGAGGCCTTGGTCGTGGAGATGATGATTGTGCCATCAAACATTGGCGCCAATTCACAAACTACACGGAAACTAATGTTAAGTTTTGTACTTCTTTTCCTTTCTATTTCATTATGAAAATGACAGACGATAAAATATTTGTGTAGTTCTGTCAAATTAGGAGTCTCCTTTAAAATAGGTAGTTTAGAAGCGATTATGACCATGGCTACTAAAATACGTCAATTTACGTCAGGTGCTGACTTAACTAACATTTATCTACGCCTTCGCACATTTTCTCATTTCACATTAGTTATTGGCACAATTGTCGACATCGGCTCCATTGCCATAAACAAAAATAGAACAATTATCTACTGTACTTTATTAACGAAATATAAAGTAAAAGATGCACTGAATTGAATTTAGTTTACATTATGAACGAAGGAATCGGAGACACAAATTATACATGCTTGATAAATGTGTTTGCTTAGTAATTTCAGTCGCACAGGCCGTTTTATACATATCTGTTTCGCCCGTCCCGTACCAGTCTTTTTTTTACTTTTTATAATTATAAACTAGCGCTTGACCGCAATCCCGCCTGATGGTAAGCAGTGATGCGATCGTTGATGGTAAAGCGCGCTAGTTTATTAAGGGCCTATTCTCTCAGAAAAACTGAGCGAATAGGCACGAAGACGGCAGTTGAGCGAGTTGATGCAATGCAAAGGGAGATTGATCTGAAGACCCTCCGCGACCAAACTCCCAACACAATAACATTAGGCGCATCGTACCCGGCACACACCGCAACACAACTACTCAAACCCGTCCTCCGTACGGCTTCACCAGACATCATGCCGGAACACGACAAATCGCTTGGCGGCAAGGCTTTGTCTGGTGGGTAGTAACTTCTGCCTCTTAACTTAGATTAAAGCCAAAAATACGGATAAAATTTTCCAAACTGTTTTAAATAAATGTGCGTAAAACGAATTTAAATATTAATAATATTTTAATTCATTTTAATCAGACAGAAGTAAAACCCCAGCATACAGTAAACCAATTTTTTTTTTGTAAAAGCCCTTCCAAACTTTTCACAATTTACAAACTGTTTAATAAAACTACCCATCTAATATTTGTCGTCAATAAAAGCCATCGAAACAATAGCGAGTGTGATCAGATTTATAATCGATCCATACGTATTGCAAATCCATACATGAGAAATCGAATCGGAGTTATCGATATGCACTGGCGACGATTCGCTCGGAATTTTCTTACGTGAATATCGAGATCAATGCCAAAGGAGTTTGCATATTTTAAGTATAATTTGATATCTTAAGGAATTTAGTTAAACATTTAAGTTTTTTTTTTCTTTTCGCCGTGTCAATGGCCTGATATTGTCTTCAATTTTCAACTTCCATCACCTCGCTACTTCCTTGCATTATAAACTGTAGAAAATGGCCAACTATAAATTGGCTACTATAACTCTCCGTGTTCAATTATTTCTTTGTTCTATACACAAAGTGTTTTAATACCCTATTACTCTAGGGTAGACCATAGGTAGGGGAAACCGTATGAAAAATCAACTCGTATTTATGAATTATTTTTCAAATAATATGATGATTAATAATATATGATGAATTAATATATGATTACAAAAATTTTCAACAATTTCACAATTATTAATGTAAAACAACCTTACATACTTTCTACATGAAAACTTCAATTTTTATTAGCTTTAATAATGAATTTGAATCATTTAAATTTCTTATTAAAGCTAAGCAAACGAATCATCAATTATTGATAATTGTTTTTCATGATTTTCATGAAAAACAACTGACTTGACTGATTGACTCATATTTATCAATGAAAATTATACCCACACTCATTTATCTTATCGTTATATATATTGGAAACTATGCAGTTTTGGACCGTATATAATATATATATTTACCTATAAACTATCACCCTAGAGTTATGCATTTAAAAAATATACTAGGTAAAATCATTTTCCGAGAAGAAAAGCCGAAACGAATTCACAGGTCATAGACTGTTTTTGGCCGTACCAATCAGTCCAAGCATACATAAGTAATCGTATACCTTAACACAGAATTTAAAAAGTAGCAGATGTGAGTTTTGTGTATAACAAACAAGAATTACATAAGAAACACAAATTTTATGCGCACTAACCGTTCAGAGTCAAGTGCCCCTTTTAAATACCACTTTAAACTACAAATGTTAACGACTGGTCAAGTACTTGTATTAGGTAACAAAAAGCATACGCATCCACAATAAAGAATATTTCAAACAAGAATGATTGACGCAAAACGAACGACTATAATTGTTCGGTCAAAAGTAATGGTGTTTGGGCAATAACCACTCGATGAGTCTGTACAGGCATTACAAACGTACACCAAGTGTGCTGACCCATTAATCCAGTTAAACTACTTACATAACATGGTCACATAGGGCATAATAAGTGCGGCTTTATTTATTTGAAGCGCGCACTCTAACGTCATCCGTTTCTTTAATTATCACACCTTTATCACCCACCATTGCAATTCTAGCTTTATGACGTTGACAAGTGAGTTTGTTTTTGCATAAAACACATACACGTTAAGTTGTGTCAGTATCGCGCTCAAAATATACATTTAAATAGTGGCGTTTATACAGATCTGCCAGTTGAATCATCAATGCGTTCACTCGGACGTACGACGAGTATTAAGTTGAGCCGAACAGATCTAAATGTAAATGTTTAGCAACATGAATGTAAAATAAGGTTTAACTTTTTGTAAACAAAGTTTGGTATTTGTCGAGATCATTTATATACATGATGACACACAGACAGTGTTTTTCTATTGAGCCGTCAATAGAAAAACACCGTATTTTGAGTTGGTTGTAACAGGTCGTTTACAAGTTCGAGATCACTGGATTGGATACATTGTAATGAACTTTACCTGAAGGCAATACGTTTGAAAATCTATAAGAGTGTATCTGTAATCTTTGTAAGAATGCTGAACAAGTTCCTATGCTGATCTTTGAATAAAGAAGTAAACGGAATGTATTGGCGGTTTACTGAGAGGTATGTTAAAGTCTTCACGCTGGTTTTTATAAGGGCAAGCAGATCTAAGATCTAAAACCACAGTAAATATACGGCAGTAATGTGGAGAAACAAGTACTAAGATTAAAAGATAAGTGTGTAAACACTTATAGCGGTAACGTGGAATATGGGAATAAAATTAATTACTTATGTATGTGTCTAGCATTAAAAGAAAATAAACTGCTAAAATTAATGACATCTGCTATACCAATCTTATGCTAAATGAGTAGTTTTATGGTATAATTCTACAGACTCATCGTTCAACAGTTGATTAAAATCAATTTAACGAAATCCAAACTACCAACCGCTAGGTTAGGCAAAAGTATAAAAATACTTTTATTTAAATTAAAGTTGCCCCACATTATGAATTACTACTATATCGTGGGTGCGTTTACAAACATTTTTTAACTAACATATACAATCAGCCAGACCCAGAACAGGTCTACTTGTAGAGTATACAAATATTTTTTCACGCGGGAATCGAACCAGCGACAGCCACTGCACCAATAGGGATGTATCCAAGATATGAAAATCAAAAAAAATAATTAGTCCGTCTTGTAGATAATAAAAAAAATTAAGACCCGTATTTTTTATTTTGTCGAAATTACCAAAAAACTACTGAGATAATTGTATTAAAGTTACGGAGTGGGGGCTAATTACCTACGTCACGCCGTGGTATATTTTGGACCACGGCCTGACGTCATGCGACATTTCAAATCAATATATCTTCCTAAGTATTTGAATGAAAGAAAAAAATAAAAAAATACGTGTTCAGTATTTTTTATAAATCTGTCTGATGGATATTAAATTATTTTTTAGGATACAACCCAGTTGTGTCGTCAACTTTGTTAATCTACATACATTTTATTTAATCATTTTAAATATTTCAGTATTGCAATACAATACTTTTTAATACACTAGACGCTACTAGGTACCCTAGACACTTTTGAGGTATGCACTTCTTGTTCTTCTTTTCTTTTATATCGGGTACATCGAGGGACTGAAACAATTTGCCAGCGACGGTGTTTCCACCGGACTACAATTTTAGTGTCTTCAAGGCTAGAGTGAATAGGCTCTTAATAAACTAGCGCGCTTTACCATCATCGATTGCAGTCAAGCATTAGTTTATAATTTATAGAGTATATATACACATACATATATTTTAATTTATCTAAATTTTTCTCCACTGCCTCAGGTAGTGAATTAAAGATAAACCACGTGAGTTATTTAACCGATTGAAGGTAATACAAGTCTTTTCAGGTTTTAGTACAGGCATTATTATAACCATCAATTATTATTTTAAAGTCACAGTAACACCCTCTCTTAAGATTTTCAAATATTGATTCTTTCAACACACTCTCTCTTATTCATAAACGTTGCTTAAAGTTAACTAGTGATTAGCGATTCTTCATCGTTTATGAATAAGCCCCTTAAACACTGCGGTGTTTATTCGTAAAAGATGATTAAAATGGCGTGCAAACCTCTAAAATGCACAATTAACTTTGAGCAACGTTTATGAATAAGGAGGTATATTTTAATAAACCTGTCCTTATTTTAACTCAATTGAGAATACCAATAGTAAATTAAAATAGAATAAGTTTACTGTGCACCTATTCTTTAAACTATTACCATACTATTTATACACTATTTCGTTTAAACATACTCGTTACTCACTAATTTGTTTACATACCAGTCTTTATTCTCCCGGTTAAACAAGGCGTTAGCGATTATAATCGAGTCATTTTGCATATCGATACTCGTGTTCGAACTGGATACTATTTGCGTCTAAGTAAGGATATTTGTTGTGGATACTAACGATGATGTCCACAGTAATGTTTCCATAAACGCAGAGCGTTTAAACTAGTACAGTAGAATTTATTCTGAAATCGAGTTGGCAAGAAGCGTATATTGAATCAAATATTTTGATCGATTTGGTGTATGGTTAATTTCATTATTATTATTTTAAGAGGTTTGTTTTTTGGCGATTGCATTTTAAGGAATCAAAAATAATATTAATCGTTTCAAATATTTTAAAAAGCAAGCAGCTCAGTGTGAGTTGCACTCGAACACGAAGGAAAAAATACACGGTTCTTGTTTGAAGACCTTTTAAGCTTTGTGTTATTTTTATGTAATGTACCCCAAAACGCCCACCCTTAAAGTCAGTGCTTAACCGCCTAGTGTTTTGCCATTAAAGCGGTAATCGAAATACAGTAGAACCTCGATAAATTAAAGCCCAAGGGAAACAAAATATTTTAAGTTATAGAGGTTTTATGTTATCAAGGGTCTATGTTAGGGATAGGTTAATATAGAGATAAGTATATTCACATATACGAGTATGTATGTACCATTATTCCTTTTTTACATTATTCTAAATTAGGGATTTCGCCAATTTTAAGATTTTCTCCTGATTTTTTCTTCAAGATTTCAGCTTCTTTTTAATTATGATTGATAATGTACTCTCATGTGTCCCAAACTGAGTCGCAACTTCTTTCCTTTTACATAAATCCATTTTTCGAATTTATCAGCGTATGTCAGTGTTGTTAGTGTTCTTTTTGAAGTAATTTTAAATCAGTTTTATCACACAGTGGCTAAAGCGATTTTTCCAGTACAATGATGAAAAACTTATGATCCAAGTAAGCTGTTGTCTAAAGGTTAACCGTCGCAAAGAATTTAGAAGAAACAAACAATAGGTGACGTATATATTGTTTACGTTAACAATTTAACTAGTAAACACGTGTAAGCAATAAATACCGAAAACTTTTGTTTTGTACATGCTTTCAAAATGACACATTGACAAACAATTTTATGTTATAGAGGTTGTGAAAACATTTCTTTAAGTTACTGAGGGCCAATACAGAGATCACATATTTAAGTTATAGAGGTTGTGGAAACATTTCTTTAAGTTACTGAGGGAAAATACAGAGATTACTTATTTAAGTTATAGATGTTGTGGAAACATTTCTTTAAGTTACTGAGGGCCAATACAGAGATTACTTATTTAAGTTATAGAGGTTGCGTATTTTAAGTTATCAAGGTTTTGGGCTCTAATGGGAAGGGAACATATTATTTTTGCAGTCATAGAGGTTTATTACATAGGTACATACATAATCAGCTAATAATGTTCCCACTGTTGGGACACAGGCCTCCTCTCCGTGAGAGTGAGTGGGCCGTAATCTACCACGCGGGCCCAGTGCGAGTTGGATGTCATTTATGTCTTCGAAGTTTTTGGCTCTAGGATATGCCGGTTTCTTCACAATGTTCCTCCGTTCTGAGAGCAGTGGTGATAATACGATTTACAGGGCAGGGCTCGGACCTACGACCAACAACTTGTAAGTCGCGACCGACACTATAGAGCCACCGCTACTCTATGACAACCATTACTTATTCAATGTCTACCATCACCTTCTTCTTCAGCCTATGTGCCAGCAGTGGACATCCCACTACTGGAAAAAGGCCTCCCCCAAGGCTTTCCAAGCTGACCGGTCTTGTGCTGGCCTCATCCATCGGCTTCCCGCGACCATCACCAGGTCATCGGTCCACCTTGTTGGGGGTCTCCCTACGCTGCGTCTTCCAGTACGTGGCTGCCACTCCAGAACCTTACTGCCCCATCGGCCATCGGTTCTACGAGCAATGTGCCCTGCCCACTGCCACTTCAGTTTAGCGACTCGCAGAGCTATGTCGGTTACTTTGGTTCTTCTGCGGATCTCCTCATTTCTGATTCGATCACGCAGAGAAACTCCTAAATTGACAGCGGAGGCTCAGTCATAGGATGCTATTGGCATGCTTTCTCCAATGCACGTATACTCCCACCAAGTACGGGTAGGAACATTCCATTTGAAACCCTACAAACTTATGCTTTGACAGTGAATGCTATTTTGTGATTTGCATCCAATTACACGATTCCAAGGTAAAGGAAAACATCTTGACGAAACCTGGACTTTAAGTCTGAAATAGGCAACTCGCTTTGAGCAAGCGTGGTGATTATGTAACTCCCATTACTCATATTGTTATTTCGTATCATAATTATAAAAAGGTATTCTAATTTCTAAAAATATTTGGAACGTTAAAACAAAATTAATAGACATCAATCACAATTTACTACCCTCATTTCAATATTAAATTAAAACGAACCGTCAAGCTCAGGCATTAAAAATAAAGTGTCATCGAAGATACGAAATAATCGACAAAGCGTGTTCATTTTGAGTGAGCATTGCGGTAGAACGAGCCCCATATCATCCCAACCTTATTTACGACTTTAAACCGATAAAGCTCAATAAAATTAAAGATAAAATAGGTCCCTATACAGCGTCACATACACTTTGAACTGTGAAAAAAGGGTAGGTACATTACGAATAGATTTCTTGGTCAGTCATTTGAAGGCGTTCGACCGGGGATTGAAATCAACTAAACGATTTAGGCGAGCGCAGTTATCGATAAAATGTATCGAATGATTACTGTAATGACAATTTATGCGCGACTCTAGTGGGATATGTAAACGAGGCATGGACAAGTGTGGCAGTCGGCTCATTTTAATGGGACCACCCGTGTGAACCTAAGCTTACCTATGTGTCGTGATTTGTTTAAATTTGTTTTTCGATGTTTATTGTTTGGTTATGAATGTAACCGATAGGGTTACCTAAATCTTTCCTCATTTCGATACGGTTATTGTAATTTTGTTTATAGAATTTCAAAATTGTGATGGAGTGTGTTGTTCGTCGGGAAATTTTATAGAATTTATCGGGATCGGTGTTAAGTTCTGCTCGTTTTCTCGTTTGTTAGTCAAAGCTTAATGTGATTTGTGAATAATGTATCACACGTGGTTAAAACACCAGCCTCTCAAGTAAGAGAGTGCGGATTCGATTCCAGGTCAGGCAAGTACCGATGTAACTTTTCTAAGTTATGTGTAGGTACTTTCTAAGTATATCTTGGACACTAATGACTGATCAAAAGGAGAAGGAAAACATCCTGAGGAAAACCTGGACGTTAAAGTCTGAAATCGCCAACCCACAATTGAACAAGCGTGGTGATTACACTCAATCTTTCTGTGTATGAGAGGAGGCCTGTGCCCAACAGTGGGACGATAAAAAGGTTGATGATGAAACATACTACCTATCATCAGATTAAAATGTTCAATTACGCGTATTCTCGTTATGATTTCAGTCCGTACATGATCAGTGAAAATATAGGTAATATAGCATCACGCATATATTTTGTAGATATACATATAATGTAAGTTATGTAAGTACTTACAAGTAAAGGTTACTTCAAACCCTTGAAGTATCAAATTATACAGCAAAGGTACAAATAATTTTTATTACGTGATTTTTTTTTTCCGATTGACAAATTGATTGATTCGAATCAATCATTATCACCTTGGATTGAAGCGTGAAATTGTAACTAACAAATAATTGTTTCTGCACGAACATATTTATCATTTTGTTGTTTCATGATCGCCATTTTTTATGTTTTCAAATAATAATATTTATATTACGAAGAATATTCTTTTTAATTACTTGTGAAGATTTATCAATCATTATTAGTTACGATTGTCAATCAATTTTGATCGTTTAGAGGTCTTAGTATCGACAGACGACTTAAAATTTTATAACGTATTTATTTCTAAGATAATAATTAATAGATATTATTGTCTTTGTTGTAAAATAGTTCCTATCTGCATGTATTTGTTTGTTACAAATATTTTTTTAGCAAATCTGAACCTCTGTATCTTTTTCTGTTCTGTTTTTTCTTGTCTATTTATGTGTGTGTAAATAAAAAAAAATTGCTTAAGTACCCTATGGATAGTACAAAAGGGTAAATCAAATTTAGTTCTTGCGGATTTCTGCCAAAGCAATAATTATCGCCAAATTGAATTTGTTATTAAATCTAAATAACAGCAATGATCAACATAGAACACACATCATCATCTCAGCGTTAATCCCAGTTCCATTCGAAGCTTTTCTTTTCAGCTAGCCTAACTGCTGATTTTGGCTAAACTTCGATATTTTCCGTGAGGCGATATCGAAGTATTTCAGTTAAAGCAATTGTTGGACTTTTAAGGGCTCCAACAACCCGTAACGACTGCCATTACATAGATGTGCGTATTGCAACATGATGACAAGATGTTTGTATGTGAACATTTATTACACTGCGGGTTTTTTTTTATGTAGTTCATATTTCATCAAATGTTCAGAACAGCCCACCCATCTTTTTCTGTAGCCAAATAATAACTTCCAACAAATTAACATTAATAGCGCTACAACATGGTGTCGTATGCGTTGATCCGTGACACTGCCACTTACACGCCACAATAAGTCCAATTATAATGCTTACTAATATTATAAATGGGAAAGTGAGTTTGTTTGTTTGTTCCGCTTTCACGCCGTAACTACTGACCCGATTTCTTTGAAATTTTCAGACGTAAAGTTAGAAGTCCGGATTAAAAAATAGGGTACTTTTTATCCCGAAAAAACTGGATGTTTCCGAGGGAAATCTAAAAAGCGTGATATAACTGAACTCCACGCGGGCGAAGCCGCGGGTGGAAAGCTAGTAGAAATATAAGTACGTGATTAATCTAAAAAATCTTAATATATAAAGCTGAAGAGTTTGTTTGTTTGAACGCGCTAATCTCGGGAACTACTGGTCCGATTTGATAATTTTTTTTGCGTTGAATAGACCATTATTCTAGGGAGGTTATAGGCTTTATAACATTACGCTGCGACTAATAGGAGCGGAGCATAGAAAAAAAAACATATCGAAATATACGCGGGTAAAACCGCTCGGCGCAGCTTGTATGATTGAAAGCGAGAGTTTGTTATTTGTTTTCATTTAATACAAGTAGGTGTAATTAAGTTAACATGTTAGACTATGTTTTAGTTTTAATATCCAGTAAGATTTATCAAAACAGCCAATCCATCTTTCTCTAATAGCAGCCTAATCACCTGCAACTAATTAATTTGACGCGTCATAAGCGCCATAACAGAGTGTCGTGTGCGCTGATCCGTGATGCGCGCGCTTATACGCCAGAGTAAGTCCGAGTATGATAGGGATCTATGTAATTATGTGATTAATTTGGTTGAAAGTGAATGTTTGTTGTTTTTTATTATAGTAGTCGTCATTATAAACGTGTTATGCCTGTTATTGTGTTTATATAAAAAATACTTGCGTTTACTGTTACGTTTATTTAGTTTAGCTTATTCTAGATCTAACATTTCAAGCATCAAGCTTTATTTACATGGTTTATGTGTAATAAATTAATAAATAATTAAGTCCGCTTATACTAGAAAACTGTGTACCTATAGAAAAGCTATTACTTTGTCGAAAAATGGATACATTTTATTTTATTTATTTTCTCAAATAAATATATATTTTTCAGAGAATGGTCCGCCCATTGTATCACCCTTTGTAAATATTTTTTATTTATGTTCTGTAATCTATATGGTGTACATAATAAAGAGTATTCTATTCTATTCTATTCTATTCTATTCTATTCTAACTTCACAAAAAATTAGAAAGATCGCTTTCAATCTTTGATTGAAAAATATAAAGTTGTGTTGTTCTGTAAAAAAGCAGACAAGGCAACAACAGTAATTAAAAAAAAAAAAACAGAACTTAGGCTGCAATACACACAGAGTTGAATGCTTCGTTTTAACAATATAGCTATTTCGTTTGGTTCTCGCTATCTTGCAATACATTCCTGACCATCCCAAAGGCTTAAATTATTAATTCGTGTTTTAAATACCTCTCTCTCTTTTTTTCTACGGTAATTGTATCATCATCAGATGAACTACTATCGTCAATTAAAGACCAAACTCGCGAATACAAAAAGGAGTTTATGTTGTTTTCACCATTTGACACCACGGCGGACTAAACACAACTTGACATAAGTTAGGTTAACTAGTGCTCAGACCAACGGTTAACGTAATCGTATTTTTATGCGTGCGTTAACGTTTACGTATTGTGAAACAACTCATTTTTTGACTTAACGATAGTTAGCACCATTTTTAATTTTTACGCATGCGTTAAGTGAACGTGAAACAACCCGCCCTTAGACTAGTATTTATCTTTTGTCTTTTTCATAATGAAACAGAAAGAAACAGATGCATTGATTTTTTTTTTTATTATTAATTATGAACTAGCGCTTGACCGCAATCCCGCCTGATGGTAGGCAGTGATGCAATCGTTGATGGTAAAGCGCGCTAGTTTATTTACCCTATTCACTAAAAAAAACTTAGTGAATAGGAAGGGAGATGGCAGTTGAGCGAGAGCTCAACAACACGACCAACGAAGCTGCGCCAGAGGGAGATTGATCTGAAGACCCTCCACGTCCAAACTCCCAACACAACAACATTAGGCGCATCGTACCCAGCACACATCGTAACACCACTGCTTAGACCCGTCCTCCGTATTGCTTCACCAGACATCATGCCTGAATTTAAATATAGTTTAGTTTTCGAGGAAGGGAATCACCGTAGTGTCATAGATTTAAGCTAATTGAATCAGAAAATATATAAATTAGTTTTCTAGTTGTGTAACTCGCGTAAAACCCTTTTCATTACACCTTTCAGATCACAACTTCCTCTTCAATAAAAGAAATTCAATTAAATTCATTCAATTAAAGAAAAATATTCTTGCAGAAATGAATTATCGAAGCGGATGGACGCCTACGACGCATGCGCGGACACCTGCTTGGTCACACCCGCTGTGACGTAGACCTATAGAATAAGAAGTCTACTGATCTAAAATGCTACATGATGGCATGAAAAAGTACTTTCTTTTAAAGATTTGTTAAGACCTTTTTTTTTAATAATTATAAACTAGCACTTTTTTTTTTTTATTAAATAATAAACCAGCGCTTGACCGCAATCCCGCCTGATGGTAAGCAGTGACGCAATCGTTGATGGTAAATCGCACTAATTTATTAAGAACCTATTCACTCAGATTGAGCGAATAGGAAGGAAGACGGCAGTTGAGCGAGGTGATGCAATGTTAAACCCAACAACACAACCAACGATGTCGCGCCAAAGGGAGATTGATCTGAAGACCCTCCACGACCAAACTCCCAACACAACAACATTTGGCGCATCGTACCCGGCACACACCCGGCACACATAGCAACACAACTGCTCAGACCCGTCCTCCGTACGGCTTCACCAGACATCATGCCGGAACACGACAAATCGCTTGGCGGCAAGGCTTTGTCTGGTGGGTGGTAATTTCTGCCGGCGGCCGATGTTATGGCGTACCACCTCTTTTAGCTTCTTATTCGCTAATCAACAAAGGGTCTATTCGTGCAGCAAATATACTGTTAACGTTTTAAAAAAGTCACATACCAAAAAAGAAAATTATAGCAATTTTAATGTATTTAAGATTATGGTATGCTTGCAGTAATTGATAAAGAAAAGCTTTTACTAAATCAGATAAAACTATCGTCATTATTCTGTATTGAGTAACTTTTGTGTACATAATAATACTACAGAAGCTCTTATTTTATAAGATATTTATATAAAATTTACATTAAAAACCCTCGACTCTTCTACGTTTCTTCAGAATATCAACGTTTTCTTGAACCCCCAGGCAATTTGAAACGAGACCATAAAACGTAGAATATAGTGGAATAATTATGAAAATATCAAATCATGTAGATATTGCAATTTAAACTGGAAAACG
Organism: Sesamia inferens; assembly: GCA_037179545.1. Classification (NCBI taxonomy): domain Eukaryota; kingdom Metazoa; phylum Arthropoda; class Insecta; order Lepidoptera; family Noctuidae; genus Sesamia; species Sesamia inferens. Next base: position 2,536,095 of record CM073939.1, on the reverse strand, counting down.
CCGGCCATGTCGCTGTGTTCCGTCGGTTCAGAGGTGAAATAGTACTAATTTGAATATTACGACCGAGCTTGGTTTCCAGCAGAAGCGATGAGATAGAGGAAAGGAACGTACATATATCTGAGATCAACCTGCTTAGTCTTATTGGGAACTATATTGGAGTCGAGTCACTGCCAAAAGACTTTTACTTTTCGAAATGTATCCTTGGAGTGTACCGACCGCCTTCAGCTTTTGGGAGTTGAGATTTCCTCGAAGCTAAACTTTGAGCGGTTCATTGGGTCCAAGGCCAAGGTGGGTGCCAGGAAACTCGGATTAATTGCAAAGGTCTGGGTCTGGCAGTACTTCACACCAGGGCAGCTTCTAAAGTTATACAAAGCACAGGTCCGTTCGTGTGTGGAGTACTGTAGCCACATTTGGGCTGGTGCTTCTAAGTGCGACCTGGCCACTTTGGATTCAGTGGAGAGGCGTGCGAAGAGGCTGATTGTTGACCCTGATTTAACTCGAGTTGGTCTCCAAAACCTAGAGCACAGGCGTAGAGTATCCAGCCTTTCGGTGTTCTATAGGATGCATTTTGGGGAATGTGCGAGGGAATTGCATGATTTAATTCCCCATCTCCGTTCCACTATCGGACGACCCGTCGTACGGCGAGTTTCCACCCTTACGTTGTTAACACCGCTACGATCTGGACGAAGCGTTTCGCCTCCTCCTTTATGCCGCGTACATCGAGGGACTGGAACAATTTGCCAGAGGCGGTGACAATTTGAGCGTCTTCAGTGCTAGAGTCAATAGGCTCTTAATAAACTAGTGCGCTTTACCATCAACGACTGCGTTACTGCTTACCATCAGGCAGGATTGCGGTCAAGCGCTAGTTAATAATTAAAAAAAAAAACTTTCCGCTGAAGTTGAAGACCGCCGTGGAGCGATCTGAACTTCGCAACCCAATCACAGGGTAATGCGACATGCTTTGATAAGACCAGTTGTCAGACTTTTGCTCATTGGGCTTTCACGACTGTCAAAAATCTACGAAAGATAGCTGGCTTCAATGTCGGTAGGGAGAAGTCTTGACATATTGTAAACTAGAGACCGCCAGCGACTTTGTTCGCGTGGTTTAGTTATGCTCCGCTCCTATTAGTCGCAGCATGATGTTATATAGAGGTCCACTGCTGGACAAAGGCCTTCCCCAAGGCTTTCATTCCATTGGGAGGCATTGCCATTATCCCCACGCTTGACAGGCTTGTTGGGGATAAAATGTAAAGATATGTTATTAATTTATTTGCAATCTTACTTTGTTTCCTTTCCCACGGGAATCTAACAATTTGGTTAGATAATTTCCGTCAAATTAAAATATTTATACGACAGTAATTACATCCGTTGTACACCTTACAGAAACATATTTTTCAATACAATAAGAGTATTGTGAAAACATTTATATATGCCAGTTTGTGGCGCCAAACATAGAAACTAATTTATCTTTTGATAATGCCAACTTCATAATAAATAATGACATTCAAAGAAATCCACTTACCTACATTTTGAATATAGAATAGAAATCAAAAAACTATAAAAAGTTTAGCTTGATAGTTAGCAAACAAAAAAGAAAATGGATGTCGTTATATATTTGTGGTCATCAATTATAATTAGTTAATAATAACACGATTTAAAACGTAACTGATTTGATTGCAGATGCAGATTTCGCGTGGTATCAAATGACATGTATTCATACACAACTATCAAGAGGTATAGGCAATCTTACCTATCGCTAAGACGCGTTGTCTAGCAGGAAGAATCATCAAAAAAATAGCTGCAAAGTAGCATTGCATCGCGTACAACAAACCTTAACAACTGCGTCAGGCACAATTTTGTAACGAACCGGACTGTGCGTTAAGAATTTTAATACTGTTTTTTGCATGCGTCTGAGCCGTTCAAAAGGTCATGCACAGCTGTGTCATCTATTTGCATGATCTAGGTTAATATTTTACGTTCGCCAATTTGTTTACTTTTTAGTATTTTTATTCTGTGTCCTTATAATTTTAGAAGTTATTTTCATGAAAAGAATGACGGGATTTGTCTTTTTTGTGAACATTTGGAAAGGAGCCTGGAATAAGATGTTGAGAAGAGTTACACAAAGTAAACGACTAATGATTCACATTAGCCAAGTGCCTCTCGGCTATGCCCCGGTGTGAAATATATCAGCCTGATATTAGTAGTTGGAATGACACGAACAATATTGGTGTAAAACCGAGATGGGTCTCAAAAAAAAGACCTCTACCTTATACTGGATCGAAAAAGACCAGAAGATAATTCGTGATGACTTTCTACCTTCCACATATTCTCTTACAAAACGCCAAAGTCCTCGCTTGACTTAAAATGATGTACACTAGACGTCAAACTCCCAAACCTTATTAAGAACTTCGTTTCAAAATACAAAGAGTTGATGGCGACCGAACAACCGTTAAACTAAAACTAAACTGGACTTGCCTTTACTGTCGCATATCGGAGTAGCAATATTAAAAAGTCACAACTCAGTGGATCCCCGATGACAGTTTTAACTACCGAGCGACTCGACTGCGCTGCCGGCCTAGAGAGAGATTGCGTGACGAGATAGACTCTTTTAAAAGATCGTCATAACATGTCCCAACAATTACCGATGATATATACATTTAATTGGCACCTCGTGAAGCTGTACGGAGGACGGGTCTGAGCAGTTGTGTTGCGATGCGTGCCGGGTATGATGCGCCAAATGTTGTTGTGTCGGGAGTTTGGTCATGGAGGATCTCCAGATCAATCTCCCTGTGTGCAGCGTGTGTTGTTGAGTTTAACATTACACCACCTCGCTCAACTGCAGTCTTCCTTCCAATTCACTAAGTTTTTTTAGTGAATAGGCTAAATAAACTAGCGCGCTTTACCATTAACGATTGCATCACTGCTTACCATCAGGCGGGATTGCGGTCAAGCACTAGTTTATAATTGTTAAAAAAAACCTGCGGGTCATCCATCCACCTGGCGTTTTGGCTGCCAAAGCTCTTTCTACCATTCAAGTCCAAGCACGTAAGTCCAGCCAAGTTTCTATCAGTATATGGGTGTTGACATCACGGTTATTTGTATCACATTAATTATTCTACCCGTGATAATACAAAACAAAACAACTATCCAACCTAATAAATTTAAGTGTTTTTATTGTATATCAATACAAGAACATGGAAAACTGATAAACTCTTAGTGTTTCTCTAATAAATAATTCTATCACGCGCAACGTTTTTTTCTGAACTAATGGATCACAAAAACGTTCTATTCTCATTTAGAAAACCAGCTCTTAATTAGTAACACTTTCGGGAGTTATACAGTTGTCGTTATACTTATAATATATTAAGTTTTATGGATACATTCTTTGACTACCAAACATGTTAATACTGCTTTAAGAATTGTTCGTGCGTCGCCACAAAAGCAGGTATTGATTTAATTTATATTATATTGTTCAAATGGTAATTTACGCCTAAAATTTACATTAATATAAGATTTATTATGTGTTAATGGTGTTTTGTCATTAACTGATTAGGGCTGTAAACAGAAAACGCTTAAGAAAATGGCCGATCCACTATTATTGAACGGGTTGAAATGGTAATTTGGGCTAGTGACCTTTTGAAACGCATGTGTTTATGGAGAATTTCATGTTTTTCAAACATTAATAATATCTCCTTACGTATCCGTTGTACAAAAGATGTGTGAGCATTTTGTTACATTGTGTAATTTATCTGGCACTTTGTCCCGTATGATGGGCGTTTAAACAATTACATACATGTATGTATTTACGTCATTGTGACCTACCCAAATGACCTTTGTTTGGTTCTGTTCGTCGTATCATAGAGCTTTTTGACTTGAGATACAGGAATACTGACAAATGCTTCACTAATTGAACTATGACCCTCAATTTTGTGGAGTTCAAAATACAATTTCTGAAACTATTTAACCTGGGTCTCATGTGATCTGAAAAAAGTTTATATAGTATATGGACATTGGACATATACAGGATATATCTAACATCGTAACGCAAACTTCGCGAAAAGGATAGACCGCATGCCACTAATAGATTTCACTGTCGTTAACGAACGGCATTTATGTCGTTAATGAACGGTTACAGAAATAACAATGTTTAAAAAAAGTGTCGGTTCAGCCTTTGAACGTTACAAGCGTGCCGCCGTGCGGGTTTGTAGGTATGACGTTGATCTCTGATGTGAACTCTATTAAATCAGCTGATAAGATAGTTTTTCGAGATTTGTTTTCATTGCGCTTTTTTGTGTAATTAGCGAATTAATTAATTTTCACTTTAAAATCTTATTGGGTTATAAAAGTATAGCAATTATGAATGGTCTAAAAAAACTACATATATTTTTTTTAAATCATGTTAAAGCCGATGAAAAATTTCATCACTGGGGCGTTAAGAATCATGTACTGGATCCATGGTACTCGTTTGTGCGTCGATGTCAGATACACCTTTATGTATAAACAGACTTTTTTATTAGAACGTTTTATAGTGATTCCGATTGACAGATCAAATCTGGCCCATTATTTGAATTACACATCTTATTCTAAAGCGGTATTTCTAAAGCCTATTCTAAAACGGTAGGAAATCCTGAATCCTTCCTTAATATAAGCAAATTGATAGAATAAGTTATTTTTTTTTTTTTTTATAAAAATGACATTGGATTTCTGCATTCTATAAAAATATTAGCTGAATATAAAAATATAAACAACAGTTGAAAAAAGAAAAAGTTTATTAAGCGTCTTCCGACAGTTTTGAGTGATGTGCTTCTAAACTGTTGCTTTGACCTGACCTTTAATAGGTCTTAATTATACCTACACGGGTATTAATATACCATAAATATTTCTACGTACACAACACTATAATAGTACGTTTAAAAACGTGCAACGAATGAGAGCAATCGCTTTCATTACATGATGGGGGCGTGTCGGAATCGATTCCGATGAACTGCAAGAATCGAACATTGAGTGATAACTCGGACCACCAAGCGAGTAACCAAACATTTTGGCACATAAACCATCCTTGATTACACACAATTTGATCCTGATTGCAATTACATTTGGATTCGAATCTTTTCTACGAAAATCGATTTTATTATGGTATGTTGGCATCGGGAGCGTGTCTCTGAGTTGCCAATAATTTTATTGGCGTTCATTATTCCCATAAGTGTTGCCTGATTGATTCTGAAGTGCGTAATTCGTACTTGGTGGGCTGTTTCCTATAATAATGCCGTGTTGGGATAATTTAACGGAATAAGCTAAAGGGCAAAGATGTACAGTTTGTTTCTTGGTATTTAATTTAAATCAGGCGAAAAAATGAGAAACAGTAAAATTAGCACGGATAGGCACATTGTTATAATATGTTGTAAACATAAAATCGACAGAAATTACGGTTTGAATTCATTTATTTCTAAAGATTACAAATCACTTTACAGAAATAAATACTTAATAAGTATGACTAAATTAGGTACATTTTTATAGTCCAGGAGCAGTAAAAACTTACAATGTTAACATTTTGGTAATAACATAGTAAGAAGGTAGTTTCTAAAAGTTTTGTGATATCCCGATCGCTGTACGATGACTAGATAACTTTGTTTGTAATTCTAAATCTAAGGGCATGTTTACACTAAGAGCAAATAAATGCTTTTAGTTATTTTAATTAATTATTTTATGACTTTTTAAGATGTGGCATTTTAGTAGGCTTTTGAATAATAATAACGGTTGTGTATTTTTAATATCTTTTAGTAGTGAGTTATATTTCTAATAAATTCAGAACATAAAATGAATGTTTTCTTTCAGTTATGTGTGTTTCCATTTTAAACAAGAACAAACTAATTTATTATTTCTTTTACTTGTGAGCAACATGACTGTTGAATGTTGTGTCATCACATCACACACATGCACAAAATATGTAGATAGAATTTATTTTGCACAATTTCGTGTATAATTGAAGGCTAGTTGCAATAGTTTAAAACGTTCAATATCTGGTTCTAGTCTCGTGTTACAAAAAATGTCAAAAGCTTTTCAAAATGGAGGGGACTAAGAGTTATTTATTGACGAATTGCAAACAGTCCCCTAATTGCGGAACACACTATTAATATCAGTTGGAATCATTTCGAAGCATATTGCTAATCCATTGTTCCGTGTGTTCGAAAATGTATCTGCTCAATAACGTAAATAATTCAATGAATGTTGTTGAATAGGGTATTTTACTAAAAAAAAAAACTAATTAGTCCGTCATTCAGATTATAGAAAAATATTGGATACGTATATTTTGTTTTATCAAATCAATAAAGATTGACAAATATAAAGGGCATCAAAGATCAGGAGTGGTGGCTGGTGACGTCACTGCTTGCTAAAAAGTGTAGCGTCCAGTGACGTCACACGAGTTTTTAACGCACTGTGTCGTCTTCATTTTTTGTTTATATGAAAAAAGAAAATACGTGTCTAATATTTTTTGGAAATCTGACTGACGGACTAATTTTTTTATTTTAGTCAACTACCCTATTCTAATAAATGAAGCCCATTGGTACTTATAGTAAGTTACACAATTACCCTGCCGGATCAAAATGTGATCGTTCTTAATTACCTCTCTGGTCAATACCAACAATATTTAAAGTTATTCAAAACATTTAAGAATAGTCATTTATTATTTTAAATGGGAGTTAATTGACCAAAGATCCTCAGTAGAATCAATTTAAATATATATATTTGACATTTTATTGTTGACTTTTACGAGATACACGTCGATAAATTAGTGCCAATCAAATCAATAAAATAATGAAAATGAACTGTATAGGTTGAAAAATTTACTGGGTTTTTGTTTTTTTTTTTTTTATAAATTAGTTGTTATGTTATTTAATCAATGCATTTATAACAGTTGTCTTTAATTAGTGGAATAACTGGTTGAATTTTCCTTTTTGGTAAAATCCAAATCATTGGCATTGATTCTCGTATACAGAAACTAAATTAAATTTAGGTCCAGTGAATCTTTTTCTTTCTATTTCATTAAGGAAGCGACAGAAGATAAATATATCGTATACGAGTAGGTACAGCATGCAGGACTAGCAAATTTGTCAGTATCTGACATTTTTTTTTTTATAATTATAAACTAGCGCTTGACTACAACCCCGCCTGACGGTAAGCAGTGATACAATCGTTGATGGTAAAGCGGGCTAATTTATTAAACCCATTCACTTAAAAAACTTAGTGAATAGAAAGGAAGACGGCAGTTAAGCGAGGTGGTGCAATGTTAAACCTAGCAACACGACCAACGATGCTGTGCCAGAGGGAGATTGATGTGGAGACCCTCCACGACCAAACTCCCAACACAACAACACTTGGCGCATCGTACCGTACCCGGCACACATCGCAACACAACTGCTCAGACCCGAGCAGTAAAATACACATATGTATTTTGATATATTTTTAGTATCTACCGATGTTATTTATCACGTCTAAACTTGTTTTGTGTATCATAATTTGACATGAATAAACTAATTACTTTATCTTGGCATCATCATCATTATCAGCCTTAAGCCCAGTCGCAACCGTAACTTTTTTTTTTCAGCTTTGGAATCTGGGGTCAGCTTTTACCAGTTCAATTATCTTGTGTCCCTTTCTTAATGAAATATATAGAAAAAACCGCATTGTACTGAAATTTAGTTTAATTTGTTAATTGAATATAATGAAAATATATTAATAGAGAAACGTTACTTTAACGTACCAGTGTCGAGAAAATTTTAAGTACCAATCTAAACTTTAATCAAAAATAAACACAACATATATTATAGATTCTTTATATAACAAGTGGCTAAATACAGGCTAAAAATACAGCTCTCAAATTACTTGACTGTTATGGTCAAATGTCAAGTTTGTTTGAACCGGCTACTGATTTCATTCTAAACTTTATTAAAACGTCTTGTTACATCTAAGTCAATTCTCACTTCGGTATTTCGTTCATCTGCTCACACAAAACATGTCTCGTGATCTTTTAATGAGCAGTCTATTTGATACCAGAAACCTTCAACAATAGACCTAATCAAGTCAAAAAATCACAAAACGCACTACCGTTACCGATTCAATATTCGGAACCGATAGAATCGATTATAATCACGTTCGATTCAGTATCGATACAATGATCGACATAGTGATGCCTTGTCCAGTGCAAAGATGATTTTACAATAGAAAAGAAAGTGTTAAGTCTGCTAACGATGTATAAATTTGGTATATGCGTTAGATGTTACCAATAATAACTGTTATTCTGTAGCGAATTCTTTTTTATGTCAACCATCGGGCTTTCTCTTTGCGCGAATGTTTTGACAGGTCAAACTGTCAGTGTCAGATTGGAACAATGTGTTTTGATCTCACTATAGTGACAATGTGATACAAATGTTCATCACAACTTTTTTAGCAGCACGTTTTTTAATCTAGTTAGTTCATGTCTAGGATTAGTAACAAAAGAGGTCTCATTAAGAAGCATGATCAGGTAAGTTGTTCGTCAATAAGATTTCTGAAGTACTTACCATGTTTATTTCTAAAGTACATATGTACTAAGCATTAATTGGGTACTGAAGGTAAAAACTAAATTAATTACAGTAGCTACTAATGAACATAATGTCTAAAATTTGAAACCTACGATTTCAACCTCATATTTTTCCCATATTAGCCTAATATAAACTTGAATCTACTTATAATAAATGCGAGAGTTAGTGAGTATGGATGTTTGTCACTCTTTCACGCAAAAACTACTGAACAGATTTAGATGAAATTTGGCACGCAGATAGTATATAACCAGAAATCAAATATATGATCTTTTTATCTAAATATTCTGACGCAATCGAAAGTTACGCGGGTAAAACAATAAATAGGTCCAGCTAGTTGTCAATAAAAATGACTACAGTGGGTAAACGGAAAACAAATGTCTCTGTATATGTATAATTAATTAAATATCAACGGTTAACAAATATACTAACATAATCAGAGCATTCAGCTGGTCCATTGTGATGTAATATGAAGATTGAAGACGTGTTTGGTATCTGTAGATTTATATTTGATGGTTCTTTAAGAGGCGGGCGTTTTACGGTTCTGTCTTGTGTAATTATGGCGTTGAAAAAGTGCCGATACCCAACCTAACACATGAATTATGATGTTTTTTCTGACTATACTAAGTTCGGTGACTTTGTTTTCTCTTTTCGCTAAAGTTAAGTGACAGTGGGAAGGGTCATAGTTCGTAGAACCGATGGCCGATGGGGCAGTAAGGTTCTGGAGTGACAACCACGCACTAGAAGAAGCGCAGGAAGGCCCCCAATAAGCTGGACCGATGACGCGGGAAGCCGACCGAGCATTGTGCAAAGCCTTGAGGCAGGTCTTGGTTCAGCAGTGGACCACTATGGGCTGTAAAATAATACTAAGTTCGATCTATTTTATCGTAATTTACTTACGACTGTTCATTCTAAAAACTCTATTTCCCTCCTTTTTCTTCATCCTTTTATTTTTATTTTTTAACCGACTTCAAAAAGGAGGAGGTTACTCAATTCGACCGTATATAAATATGTTTTTTTTTTTTTAATATGTTGTTCGCGGATCTTTTTTTGTTGGAAAGAAGAAATTTCTAAGGTGGTCCCATGATAAGGACATCAGGATCTAATGATTGAAAGACCAGAGAAAGCAAAGGGAACTTTCAAAAATCGTAGGGGCGACTAGTGCATTTCTTAGTATTTTCATTAAGTATTTTAAAGCACTACAATTTAATTAAGGTCTGAAGTAGATCCGATGATGGAGCCGGGTGACAGTCGGAGGAACTCCTCAACAGTTCACAGCAGCTACCTTGTGTTTGGGCTTGATTAATTGTATTGATAAGAACTTTACACCTAGATGGGTTATGACTATCATAAGAGCTCTGATGATGAAGACAAAGGCCAGTTCCAGGAACTTATGAACGGTTTACAGTAGCTACTTTATGTTTGGACTTAATTCATTTATATTGATGAGAACTTTGCACCCATTGGGTTAAAATAATGGTGTGCAGTAAATCTGATGATGAAGACCATGGGCAGTCGAGGTAATTCTTCAAAATTACGGCTAAAAATTAAAGTGAACAAAAATTACGTCGTATCCCAACTATATTTCCGTCAGCTTCCAGTCTGACCGGATGCAACTGAATACATAGTACTTTTCACAACTAACTAACTAAGTGTAAAATAAAACTTTTTTCGGTGTCTTTGGTTTTTGTACAATTCGTTTTTGACACCGACTTCCGAAATTAGTTATTTTTCACTTTGTAGTGGTTTTTGGAAGTCGGTTGGTTTTTTTTTTTTTTGTAATAAGTTTTTTCAAAATATAAGCGACCGGTTTTCAAATTGATCAACGTACAAATTCTCTTATACTTAAGGTAATGATCAACCTTAATATCGTATGATCGCTGGTTATGTACTTGGCTGGTCAAGTCTTTTGATTATTTATTAATAAGTTATTCCGAGAGGCAATTCTCGTAATTTTAGCAACGTTAATTATAATCGGATCTCTTTCCCAATATGACAAAAATAACTCTTCATTTTCCTACATTCTTGGCATCTGTCTTGCTCATGGCCTGTTTTTCCTACATTGATTGTCGCTATGATGAAATTGTGACAACATTTTAACTTTATTCTTTTCGTCAATTGAGAGGTTTGGCGGGAAAGCTAAGATGAGTGTCACGCTCATTTTTCATTGGGCTTATAATTTATTTATAGTTTCGTTTACTAAATAAAAGTGCGTGATTGATTTAGTAAAAAGTGAATTCAGTAAATATTTCATAAAGAACATTGAAATATCACCACATAGTGGCTACATGGTAATTTTGCCTCAAACCTCCCTCGTAGATGGTTCACGCCGCTATCCTTTTCGACTGTCATTGGCGATATCCGCCATTATTGTGAAATATTTTTTTTAGTTGAAATTGTTTTGTTGTTATTGGCAAAATTGTGGTATCTATTCCACAAGGGCCTTTGATTAAGAGTTGAAGTTGAAGCTTTTCGTTAATTAGTCTTCTAATACCGTCCTCGACAGCTCTGGATAGCTCTTGTACATACAGAGCATGGAAGCCTTTGCCTGGCAGTTGGATTTGATTTCGATAACTAGTCAGATTTTTATACAAAGCTGCCAATACCTATGACATTAAATAGTACTCATCTTTTGACCAATGAGGATGTTTGCCTATACGGTTAATTAACAAACTCAACAAAAGCTTTCAACGTACCTTAGAGCATAACTTTATATAATGTGTGAGAAAACAGATGTGAACCTCATAAAGAATTCAGTTCAAATACCAGTTCATTTTTAAGTATTTATTTTTGAATGATCTTTGTTGGTCCATCTACATTTACTATTTAAACAATTCGCTCTAAAATTTCTCCAACATGTCTGGTATATTTAACTTATATATTTGCATATACTTACTACACATGTACCGAATTCTCCATGAATTATTCATGGTGCGTATGCGCATTATAAGTCATTACGATATCTGCGCAAGCGATGCCGCTGTCTTTAAATTTCAATTTCTTGTTACTTTTGATTTTAAAAAGTGCCTTTTCTGAATATTAATGCAAAATCGAGTTAATGTACCTTATTATGAATCTAAAATTATTTTGAAGTAAAAATTATATTTTTTTTTTATAATAATCGTGAGTTGTGACAAAATGTTTAAATTTTGTGTTTGAAAAGAAACTATATTATTGGGGATTTTTATCTCATTTCAAAAAAGAAAAACATTTCTATATTCATTCACAAATAAACAGATTGTTTATCTAAAATTTAGTCTAACACCTACTTGCTTCAAAACAGTTCCTTGAACTTTAAACAAAAAACACTACATATAAAACATAGTACACTCAATAAATGGTACAATTTAAATTCTTCGGCATTTTTTTTTTTTTTTACAAAGTTTCTGTGTGAATCGAAGATTGTCCGTCGGTAATAATTGAAGAAGGTCTGTTGGTAATAATTCAATTTATACATAAATGATCGTAAATATACGTAACCAACGATACGGAGTGATCATGTTACGGTACATTATAAATACGGTCAACAGAAAAATTGTAAGAACTTGAGTTTTAAACATATTTCTTTTATGACTGATAATGTCTGGATCTAACATCGTTATGTGTTTGTTATATGTATATGTTACAGAGTTTTCAATACCTCTTATTTTATATTGTCATGTTTTTCCTACAGTCAAAGTACTAATGTAATTGACAAATATGAAGCAAATAATTACACAAAATAAAATGGAACAAAACTGTGCCGATGGGGAGTGTCTTGGTCTAACTACCTACTTCTTCCCAGCGCGAAAGCACTAGAAAATGCTGAAGGACAGGCATTTCGGGAAGCGACTTAAACAATTTGGCTGTTCGCACAAAGCACTTAATTTTATCCTACTAATAAATGACACTTGATTATGAAAAAAAAAAAGAAATATATCTCACCAAAAATGTTTTAATTTTTTTTCATTTTACTATGGCATTTTACTATGTTTTTCTGTCCTGTCAACCGTCTCAAAACTTAGTCGAACTCATAAACAATAATCAAGCGCACCGTCCAACATTTTGCAACAACCCGTTTTGAAATTAAATTTCCCTCTGTACCATCGGTTTGGAGTACGCTGTCGATTATTGAAAAGTGTGCAAATTATAGGGTCATCGATAATATTCGGCGGTAATGGCCGCCCGAATTACTGACCCCAGCGCCATGTTTAAACTCTTTATAATTTATAATGCCCCACATATTTCGTGCGTCAAGTGTACTTCGATATATTTATGATGTAATAATATTAATTTGATTTCTTTTAGGAGGTAAATGGTTGTAGTTGTTTTATTTTACCGTGTATTCATTTTAATGTTTCTCTTTTTTTTCTCCTTACTATACGTTTAGAGATCTAAACATCAATTCTTCTTTCCATAACTGGCAAAAACTGTGTATCTCTGCCTTACTCTTCGAGGAATAATGTAACCGGTGTGATATAATATAGGAAACCTTTTTATCGAAGTCATAAAACATTTTTTTTATTACTTATTTGCAGTTCGTGTTTTAGGAAATGTCTCCTAATTAATATTTTTTTTTTCAAACACATTTTTAAACAATAAACTTTTTTTTATTTCTGTATAGTGAACCAAATTAAAGTTATATTTTTTTTTGTTTACTTACTTAACAATAGTGATTCACTCTGGTTCTAATATCGAGCGAGATCTATAAAATTTGAATCACTATTTACAACAACGATCAACCGCATTTTGCCATAAAGCGGTACGTTCTAGAAAGCTAATTATGAATTTTACGATCACATATTGCAGTACCTACTACGGTTCAAAAGGGTAAAATCTTCATAATAACTTTTGGTGTCATCGTGATACATAAACGTTTTGCAATAATATCTAAACCCTGCTTCCCTTTCATTTGCCTGCATTCAAGGTTTTAATAAAAAGCTTAAGGAGATCTTTTAATGCCAGTAGTATAAGCTAAGTTTGACCTGTGTAAATATTTCTTACAAAAACCATATTAATATTGTAAATGTCAAAGCTGGTTTCGATGCTAGATTAAATGGAAGTTCTAGTGAAATAAAATGGGTAATTTACCTTATACGTCAAGCTCGACCTTATGTTATGAAGTTTATGAAACGTGTAACCTACATACATTTGTCATTTATTCGGCTGCCGGCAGAAGTAACTACCTACCAGGCAAAGTCCTGCCATGAGTCATGATATCTAGTAAAGCTGTACGGAGGACGGGTCTGAGAAGTTGTGTTGCGATGTGTGCCGGGTACGATGCGCCAAATACTGTAGCGGGAGTTTTTGGTCGAGGAGGGTCTTCATATCAAACCCGCTGGCACAGAATCGTTGGTCGTGTTGTTGCTGTTGGGTTTAACTTTGTATCACCTTGCTCAAGTGCCTTCTTCCTTCCTATTCACTCAGTTTTTTTAGTGAATAGTCTTTACTATCATCGATTGCATCACTGCTTACCATCAGGCGGGATTGCGGTCAAGCACGAGTTTATAATTGTTTTTTTTTTTTTGTTTAATATTACTTTAATGATTACGGATGTCTTTTGAATAGTAGATAATAACTAGTTTATATTTCCACCCGCGCATATGTCTATCCCGTAGGAATATCGGGATGAAAAGTATATTCTATGTATGTGTGATTCCTAGTTATAAACTACTAGCGGCCGCCAGCAACTTCGTTCGCGTAGAGTTAGTTGTGCTCCGCTCCTATTGGTCGCAGCGTGATGTTATGTAGCCTAAAGCCTTCCTAGATTAATGGACTATCCAACGCAAATTGTTTTTTTTTTTAATCGGACCAGTAGTTCCTGAGATTAGCGCGTTAAAACAACCAACAAACTCTTTAACTTTATGTATTAGTATAGATTTGTGTGCCAAATTTTATCCAAATCTGTTCAGGAGTTTTTGCGTGAAAGCTTAATAACCATTAATCCATACTCACAAAATGTCGCATTTATAATTAGTGGGATATTGGCCTCGGAGCTCTCGTTCACAAACTAAACTCAATTTAAATTTAATATATCTTTGTTTTATATTTCATAAAGAAAAGGACAAAAGATAATAGAGGCTCGTTTTTCGAAATTAACCCTGTAGATAAGAATATTTAAGAAAAATACAAGTGATTTGTGTCAAATGATTCGTGATTCGTGAAGGTGACAGAAAACATCTTTAGGAAACCTGGACTTTAAGTCTGAAATCGCCAACCCGCATTGAGCAAGCGTGGTGATTACGCTCAATCCTTCTCTGTATGAGAGGAGACCTGCGCCCAGCAGTGGGACGATAAAAAGGTTGATGATGATGATGATGATTTTGAAAGTCAACAGTGAAGTACTTATTTTTATATTTTACTGCAATATTACAACCAATATTACAACATTACTATGTAACTTAAGATGCTGAAGCAACATTGTCAACACTACTTTGTTTTCTTATGATACCAAAACTTAATTAGAAAATCAAACAGTGTTGCCCAAACTGATTTTTTAACAATAACTATAAATTAACTCTAAACCGCATACATAACGGTTGGAAAAAAACTATCGAACACCTACGACCAATTATAAGCACAAGATTAACTAAATCAACATACTATAACAATGAATAATGACCCTTAAAACTAGAGACCAAAGGGTGTAATTAGCATAAACTATCTTCGATTCTGAGTCCACTTCTTGATTTTGTTTTTGTCATTTGAATAAACAGTTAATTATGTTAAGTGAGACAGAGAAAAGTATATTTGTTCTAAGTCAGAGATGGCTGATATATATTATCATGTTTATACGGTTTTGATTATAATATATTGTTAACTGAAACGTGTAGTTACCAATTATGGTAACAAATCATCGTTTCGTAACTGTTCTTGGTACATTAATGCAGAATGTTTATTTCAGTATGTAATCTCCTTTACATTGGGGATTGTCTTCGTAAATATTGTTCTGCATCGTTCTAGCGGTTTTAACGGTATTTTGTGATTTAAGTTTCTGTGTTAATATCTTACACAATAACTATAAAACCTTGTGGGTAGACTTTTTTCTGGAGTAGACCGGTCCTAAAGAAAATTTTGGTAAAATTTTATGGAGCTTTTGTCACTTAGTTGTAGAAAAATATTATGCCGTGTGCAAAATAAAGGGTAAATAAAAAAATACAGAGTAAGAGTTTTTGGCATCTGAACAAAATAATTGTTTCGCTCTTTAACATAATTAATTTTAAGTGTTCCACTACTGGGAGTCAGGTCTCTTCTACATGAGAAGGAGTGGGTCCTTCACCTCCTCGCGAGACCAGCGCGTCTTGCTAGATGTCACTTATCTTAGAAGTATTGTTTCTACAACATGTTTTTTTCTAACCGACATCTTCTACCAAAAGCACTAAAACAAACACAAAAAGCACTATGGTAAAGATGCACAGTGCTGCACAACCCACCCTATTTCATGTTAAGCAAATAATAACTTTATTTCAAAGTAAATTAAGTTTATTTTAGAATGACTACTAATACTGTCGAAAATATTTGAAGGTGTAACATAAACTACGCTTTATTGTGTCAGAACCAAGGTTATTGTTATATAAACACATACTTGTTACATTTTTTTTTTGAGGGACAATGTATTTTAAGCAATACAAAGATTTTCTTCGTACGGGACTCGAACCCGTGACACGCAGGGCGTCAGTCAATCGCTTAACCACTACGCCAACCGTGTCGTCGAAAATATGACGTTGGAGTAGATTAATAGGTATCATTTTTGTCCTTCCTTCCTGCCTTCTAATAATATTAAAGCCATGTATATAACTACAATCTCAACAAGAAATGGAAAACACGATTCTAGAACATTTTTAATGAATATAATTCACACTATAACAAAAGATAATCACAGAGCCAGGGACCAATTATGAAACACCATTCGGTAACCGTTTATCAAAAGCTACGACTGTGTTATTTTCCTAACAATTAATGAATTTATATATTGATTTATAACATCGAATTTATAATTATCTTTCACAAATTGTCTTCGTTCTCATAGAAATTGGTTGTGTCTTATTGGTCTCGGAGCTTGATAACTAATATTTTGCGTAATCGGAATAATTTGAAGAGAAAGTCATTTCTTTTTTTTTCTGTATTTGCTTACTAGACGATTATTATGCTAAAATCTAGTAATATCGGATGAATAAGCTGTATAAATAATGTAAGCACTTGTAATTTACCGACACTTTCTTTTGTAAAGATACTTGAGACATTTTATCTCAACAATATTGAAATAAATTTGAAGAGATAAGTGCTATGTACTAGATATATACGTTAGGTACGGAAACTATTAAATAAGTGAATGATTTAAATCATTCGCTCACCAAATTACACACGGTTGCAATATTATATTTATATTCCTGTCAAGTGTTTGCGAAATCGATAAGCACCAATTTTACACAAGAGTAGGCTCATATTAATGCAAAAGCTTACTATTGATTACTTTTGACTTCACATAACATATTTTAAAAATTACAAAGTAATAAATTATCTTATCCTCAATAATTGCACCGATTATTAAACCACACGTACATGGCGTAAGCAAGAAGCTGTTCATCTCCTTGACTATACCGCCAAACTATCGTCGGCTTCTCCTTATCAATAAACGATTGTTAAACACTGATAAATTGGTCAATTTGTTGCCTTTTACGTCGAGCACAATCAGCTGGAGATGTATAATTAAGTGTAGGCTCACGCTCCTTTCAAAGATATGTTATATGGTCAGTTATCGCGTATTGAGTGTTTTTTTTTTTCAATACATCCGCGGATTTTTTTTTTTCATGGTTGGTATTTGAATTAGACCGATTAGATTTAGGTAATAATTTTAAAGCACGCCTTATAAGCAACCCACTTATGGTTGATTTCACAATATGATCGAAGTTGACAATGCGTTGAGCTAGCGGTATTTACCTAAATTTGATATTCCTACCAAAAAGGTTAAGCCCAAGATTTCCCGAATATATAAATTGATATCGTCGCTTAATCAAAAGTAGGGCTTTACCTCATAACTTGGTGCCATATCTGTTCACCTTGATAGCGGGTGGTCTTTAATTGTGACAACATACATATGTATCGACGACCAAGCATGGGCGAGGTTCAGTTTTAGGTTCGAATTTTAAATTTTAGTTCGAGGTTCAAATTTATGTATTTTAAAAACTTATTCAATGTCGTACGTGAATTTAATAAGCATTTTGATTTATTTTCGGTTTCATTTATTTTAAAGGACGACATCTCTTGAGATCGAGTTTTAGAGCTTTGGAAGGCGTACGAGGGACCGAAGCTAACTCACAAAGACCTATTAGACGTTTTTAATTTAAATAAGTTAGATACCCTATTCGCACTATGCAAGTGCTTGGTTTATTTTATTATTAATAAAAGTTATTATAACAATTAAATATGTGTGTTATTTATTATTTTGCGTCAAGTGTGAGTTTCAGTAATTATAAAAGAAAAATATATTCAAGTTACCATTGACCGAAACAATTCAAAGAACTTACACAGTTTATATTTTACTCGCTGCGCCGCGCGGTTTTAATAATAATAATAATAAAATTCTTTATTCAAGTAACCATGACTCAAAAATGTTAGTAATACTTAAAACTATGTTAGTAACATTTCACAATTTAAATTACATTACAATATACAAACAAACAACTCACACGAGTTACCGCTGCTTCACCCCATGAGATATCCTACCCGCGTAGGATTTGATATGTTTTTTATATGCTTCGCTCCTATTAGTTGCAGCGTGATGTTATATAGCCTAAAAGCCTTCCTGGATTAATGGGCTATCCAACGCAAAAAGAATTTTTCAAATCGGACCAGTGGTTCCTGAGATTAGCGCGTTCAAACAAAAAAACAAACTCTTCAGCTTTATATATTAGTATACATGTCACGACGAAAAACCGTTTATATAATATTGATAATAAATTCCACATTTTTCTCACAAAGGATATGAACAAAATTAGCGCTCTACTTCAATGCAAAAGCAGTTAACTCAAATACCTCATAATACGCAACGCAATTACGAAATCAAAATAAGTTTCTTTAGGTCCATAATTCAGTTGCCGTGGCAACAAAACAGCAATGTAGTTAACAGAAAATTGAATCGGACGACATTAAGAGCGACAAAAACGTCGCAAATTGATTCGGAGTAGCAAATTGCGACGGACGACGGACGCGACAATTTGTGATTGGTTGTCGCATACGTGTGTATTACGTATTGCTGTGAGAAAAGTCGTGGTGGCCTAGTGGTTAAAACACCAGCCTCTCAAGTATGAGTCTGCGGGTTGGATTCCAGATCAGGCAAGTACCAATATCACTTTTCTAAGTTATATGTACTTTCTAAGTATATCTTGGGCACCAATGACTGATTAAAAGGTGAAGGAAAACATCCTGAGAAAACCTGCACTTAAGTCTGAAATCGCCAACCCGCATTGAGCAGCCAGCCAGCCAGCCAGACCAGCCTTTCTCCTTGACAGTTCAAAAATGCCTGTATGGTAAGTTATTGTTTATTGAATAGTTTTTCCAACGGCAATATTGGTCTTATTTTATTACAAAGTCATATTTACACCTTAAAATATTCCAAGAAAAGATCAATGTTATAATTTCCCTGACCTTTCAAAAACTATTTAAGTACAATAGCAACTGCGTTATAATTGCCATCCGAGGCCAACACGTAATACCACCGTCGCCTGTCATTAATCATTTGACGTAATATGTGACGGATAGTAGTTGGCTATTTTTACGTACAGTGCCTTCCGATCTTAAAAAATAATAATAAAAATATATAAATAAGTAGACTAAATAATTTCAATCTGAAGACACGAATAAATATAATATTTTATTACGTTGCTGGTAACAGAGAGAAAAAAATAGAGATGTTTGTGACTTTCCCCACATGATAAAAGGCCACAGTTAAAAAGGCATTGTTGCAGTGATCAAATCATTTTACGTGGGAAAAAATCTAATATACATACAAAAAAAAAAAAACAAAAATCAAATATTCCAATCCGGTTCTACGCTGTACCTACATCAGGTATATATCTTCTGCCATCCATCTAAATACCAAGCCTCTCCATAAAACCAATACATTGGAACAATCAGACAATTTTGCTTGTACCGTGATTTATTCCATAGGACGGACCACCCCGACTCTGCTGACGACCATTCACGCGTCAATCTGTTTCATTCTATATGGCGCACGTCGTATACCATCGAGTTTTAGATCCCCGTCGACTTGGGTTAGGATGTATTCACATCTATAAGTGAGTGTTTTATAAGCTTCGAAAATCACCATATTCACGTTAAACTTGCAGCAGTAAACACAAACTGACAAAAGCGTACGTGTAAATTCGCGTGCATGCAATTTAAAACGTTTAAAATCTAGTTGCATTATCATCCTGAGAACAAAAAATATCAATATCTTTTTGATTTCATGACTCATCATCTTTTTTCTCCCCTTTTTATCTCTTTCATAATGCATCACTCCTGTATTGTGGATTCCAAATTACAGTTCTATTTGCGACAGATCCGAGAGAATGTGACTTACTGAACCTTAAAATTAAATCGACGATATTTGAAATTAAACAAGTATTATCAACATTATTTTAATGGTTGATTTCAGAAAATTAGTACTATTGAAAAAGTTATAAGAATGGTTGAATATGCAGAATGAACTATATTTAGCAGGACTTTAAGTATTTTTTCCATAAACTGGTATTCATTTACATTAGTTACATACCCATTTGACGAATTTGTTCACTATGGCAAATGTGTACAAATTCATAGAAAAAGGGTGACTTTAATTTTGTTTCACAATATAATTAAAGTTAACATATTCATAATTTACAAATCGTTTATATACCTAATATTGCGATATTCCAAAAACACGGTTTTTATTTATATTTCTTGCTAAATACCATAATCGTTTGTAAAGATAACTATTTGCAATAGATACTAAATTAAATAACTAATTCACTAATAATAGGTACATACTATTTTGTATTTATTTGTACAATTAGTGAATACACAATGGTACATAACATATTTATTTTAAAATCATTAAGTATGATTTGATTTTTATATTAAGATATCACTTAAAAACAAACATCCGCTTCCCGTGTTTTAGTTAATACAAATGTTCACTGATAAGATCTTCAAGTAGCTATTAATGTGTCTAAATAAATTAATTACAATATGCAAATTAAAATCAATTAAGAATTTAAATTCAGTCAAAGAAATCAATGGAGAAAAAATAACATACACTGCTTCCCAAATTAAAATAAAAAGAAATGATGTCGCTTATCAATAATTAATGGCTCGAATCAGTAAATACTTATTCAATAGGAGTATTAATCAATGTATTTTTAGGGGTACTCCACCTCCTATATTTAACTGCATTAACCTCACTACTGAGTAAAGGATTTCCAATGCCTTTCAGCATTTTGATCCAGGCCTACGGTGGACTACTGGGGGTTTCTTTTGTCTCCAGTTCATCTTTCCATCTTCTACAGGGTCTGCCGCGTCGCCTTCTGCCTGTGTCAGGGGTCAGTGTCGTCGACAGCACATTGGGTATAAAACATTTTTTAATTAACTACTAATTACCTTGCAACCTTCACAGGTGAACGCGCCAAAATGGAAGCCAGCCGCGGGTTCTCCGCACACCTTACATTGTTGATTCATCTGTAACAATTTAAAATAATTATTATTTACCGTCATCATATTCTAATAATTATTTAAACAATGCAAAAAAATATTGGAAAAAAAACTAAAGGACAAAAAATGTCATAGACTTAGGAATATAATAGACTTCGGCAAAAATACAATGTTCTGTGTTAATACTGTATAAAGTCATGTGTTTTTTTTAAATAAACAGATAGTTGTGTTGCTGGGGAGTTTGTCCCGCCACTTCTTCTTAGCGGAAGCACTAAAAAGAGGCGATGGGCGGGCGTTTTGGGAGACTATCTTATTTAATATAGACGTTCAAAAAGTACTGATTCTCAGCTTAATTTGATTAAATTACTTTTGATTTTGACTAGGAAGAATTAAAAAACAAACAGCATTTTATTGCAATTTGACTGCCAAGACACGGAAGCTTTTCATCCTAGTATTAACATTATCGAGGAATATTTCAACAGTACTTTTGGAAATTGTTGGCTTATTAACACGTCGCCAAAGTCTTTATAAATTTACTTCGTAGTTTCACAAATTAAATTAATTAAAAACTTGTTTCCTTATATTACACAATGGACCAGCAGTTATACATTACTTAAGGATAGCACATTTTCATATAAGTATCCATCACACAATAATTACTAAAATACTATTTAAAACCTCCGTCACGAAATGGAAAGAAAATTCTACAATTTAATTAATTTCTCAAAACTATCAATTGCTGCTTTTCTTCTATAGAATTTAAACTGTGTCATATAAAAACAGCAATGGTTAAAAAGCAAGAAAACCTTTCCTGCTTACAACAATTAACTACATTCTTTCGCAAAGTTGACAGTTTTTTTTTTTTTTAACAAGGAAGAAATGTGATAATTTATTCAGCCCAGTGAACCAATTAAAGTCATGTTATTGGTAGTAAACTACATTATTAAAGGAATTAAGGAAAAAATTTTGGTATTTTAAAATATGTGGTTATTATGAATGCAAGAAGAAGCTAAAGGCTTAATCAAATTACAGTCTTTGGCAAAGGTAAACATTGCACGAATTTCTGTATTGGCAAATCCAATATTACAGATACAGCAGAATAATTTTAAGAACGTCCACAGCTTAAGTGTCAATCTATTAAAAATATCCCTTCATCATCATCAACCTTTTTATCGTCCCACTGCTGGGCACAGGCCTCCCCTCATACAGAGAAGGATTGAGAGTAATCACCACGCTTGCTCAATGCGTGTTGGCGATTTCAGACTCAAAGTCCAGGTTTCCTCAATATGTTTTCCTTCACCTAGTCATTGGTGTCCAAGATATACTTAGAAAGTACATATAACTTAGAAAACAACACATAATATCCCTTCTTTCGCTACAATTTTGACATTTGTTTGTCACTTAGATGAGGCTGCGACTAGATTCTGACCGGTTCATATTACGAGAAGACCTTTTGTAGAAACGAGGCAAAAGAAGTAAGTAGTAGGTGATGTTCTGTAATTGCTACATGTAATAATATATCATTCTGAGATTATAATCTAGTACCCCTTTCATCATCAGTATCTCAACGTTAATCCCAGTCGCATCCGAATCTTTTTAGCTTTGGAGCCCGGGGCCCGCTTTACCAGTCTAAGGATTTTGGCTAAAATACGTTATATTGCGTGAAGGCACTGGCGTCTGACCTCCACAACCCGAAAGCGATATCGAAGCATTGCAGTTAGACCAATTGTTGGACTTTTTGAGGGCTGCAACAACCCGTAACGACTGCCACTAGATGTTCGTATGGCAACCGGGACCAACGGCTTAACGTGCTTTCCGTGGCATGACCAGACTAGTGCAAATATTCATATTCATGCATACAAATATTTGCATTGCGCGGGGATGGAACCCGCGCCTCCTGGCGCAGCGGCCGCGTTCGCTACCGCTATGCCGCGGAGGCTGTCAAAAATCTAGTAACTCCTTTATCACAAAAAAAAAACAAGAATTTGCTCACCACCAGTTATAAATGTTTAGATAACTTTGGAAGTGACCTTATTAGTTCCACAGCAAATACGCTTATCCAAATATCGTAATACTAATAAATGCTCGACCATATCCGTTACTCATTGTTATTTTAACTAACTGCCCTGGCCATAATGTCAATTGAATATGATGTAATGATTTATTTAATATGTCAACTTTGTCATTATTGTAAACAAGGTCTTAATACAATACCTATGGATCTGTTTTCAGTCCATATAATTTTAGAGAAAAAATTACATTAAGTACTTATGTTGTAGTGTAATATCATGTTTGCTTTATATTTATTTGCTTATTTGTTCTATTAGTTTTTTTTTTGTACGGATGACAGCAGGTCTAGCTACCAGAAACTGTCAAATATTCCCAATCAACCTTCAACCTTAAAACTTTATAGATAAAGTTGTAAATCAAATAAAGAAATCTGACAGATTGTAGTAGCTTGATGTGCTGTCGTCTGTATACTATAAAGCGATTGACAAAAGCTCAAACTGAGACTGAACGAAGAATCGACAAGTTAATCATTACAGTCAGATTGGAATCGTAGAAAATAATGTATCAATACATATAGGTATTCATGCTAAGATGAAATACATTTGATAAATTTTATAGCTACATTCTAAGTCTTTCAGTATGGTCATTTCGAAAAAAGATTGTTAAGGTCAATAATTGACCAAAAAAGATCGAAAAATATTAACGCCTCTATTCATAAACTTTGGTTAAAGTTAAGTGACGTGCAAACGACAAAAATGTATGGCTAAACAGTCGCTAATCACTGGTTAATTTTAAGCTACGTTTATGAATATGGAGTAAAAGTTCTGTTTTTAGTATTAGTTATTAAACGACAATAGAAATACATTATCTGTGAAAATTTTAACAGTCTAGGTATCACAGTTCATGAACAAAATGGAGTCTTAGTACCTTATAGGGTCTGGTGTTTATTATCCACTTTCTTCGAACTTATTAATACAAATACGGTTTTTTAACCTACAGGAATTTAGGTTATTAAAGCGAATTAGGTTATTAATAAGCAACTCCTCAAAAGCAATCTTATCTTATAACAGGAAATAAATCCAGAATTACAAGTGGCAAACTTAAATAAGTCAAAAGTAAAACTCCAAAATTTACCGAAAGCCATTGAAGTGTTACGACGGTCAAGTGGCTTGATGAGCCAAAAAATTGGGTGTCCGACTCCTACTGAACAAACATTGTGGTCGCGGACTGAAGAGTCATTGAGGAGGTCAGACCATGCTGTACAAGTGGCTAGATGTATGGGTAGAGTATGGTTGGTATTGAATCAGAGGCTTTGATGATGTATTTGAGGTACTTATTTTATTTGGTGACAAGTGAAAGAATGTTTTATAAAATTCCAATAATTCGGTTACGTAAATGTTTGCTAAGACCTTGCTTTGGATAATAGGATAGGTGACTTAGTAGTGGGGATGAGCTTACATTGAATTTGTACACTGGAAAAGTTTTAAGTATGAACGTATAAGAGTAGCTATAAGATGATAGAAACGGTAGCTGGGCTGTATAAATGATAATATGGATAGAAAGGGGACGACCGCACCAAGATGACAGCTAATAGACGTCCCAAGTGGACAATGGAAATAAAATATATACGTGAAATTATAATCGTCACAGTTTCTCAGAAAGTGAAAAGAGATCTTAACAGTAACCAATTAACATTTATACTAATCCTAATAGAGAGGCCTATCTATCTAAATATTAATTGTTTGGATGGAATTTGAGAATTGCTCCCATTTACGAAATTCTTCATAAAATTCTTGCAATTTCATGTCCTCATGTTTGTATTGATTTCTGATAATCACACCCCGAAATGCCGTATAAACACACAAAAGTGACACGCCACTTTGCGACTGACATCGACAGAACACGCGACACGGACAGCGAAAATTTCCGAAAAAATCACTTTCGTGGCATCGCGTGTGGAATTGTGTATTTTGTTAAACCGATTCCCCCGTTCTCGTAACAAACGGACGCAAGTTTAAAAAAATTAAATAAATGTTGAATAATAACATGTTTCGGGCCTGTGCTAACAAGTTGGCGTGACTGGGCACTGTTAACTTTATGTTATTTTTTTGTGCCTTTTTTGGGCATCGCGAACAAGCGATGAAGGATTGAGCACGTCTGAGAGACAAGGGGTCCGAAGTAATGGATTCAACTCTTATGAATAATCTTTGATGTTTTCGACTGAAGATACTCCATCAGGGGCTGACGCGAATGAATTGCTTGGTCTGATTTCGATATTTTTATAAGTAAAGCTGGTAATAAAGGCTGATAAATGAAATGCTGAGCGTAATATTTTCAGAGTAAGTACATGCTTAATCGAAATCAACTCACGAGTTTTTAATAACACAAGTGTTTCATATTTCGTTATTATAAAATATTTCAGTACACTTACTATAATGGAATTGAATATACCAAACAACTTGTGTTGTCGTCACATGTTGATGGTAAATGTTTTTTTTAGTCCAGAACATAAAACCATTAGTTTTTCATATCGCAAAATCCGTTAACTAACGTTTTTGCACGTGTATAATACTCGTATTGTTCGCATTCAGTTTCTCTTTTGCCTACATTAAGGACGTAATATTAATTTCATACCGTATTTTTCTTGGCTTAATTTGTAAAATTTTATAAATCATCCAGATTTTATCAATTGGAATCACCGGAATGGGCAAATGAATGATATATCAAAGTCTGATATTTAGGTCGCAATCCCAACAATTTTATCTGATCCTTTAAAATTATGGTTTAATTAAGTAATTCTTGCAAAGTTTGAACATTGTTGATTTTTATCGTTTCCTTTCCTTGCTTATCGTCCATTTCGGGTATAAATACAAATTGTGGCGATATATCATTCGCGTGTAATACCGTAATCTTTGTCTCGAGAAATATCTTCGATGTCAAAATGTTTTTTTAATATGGATGTAACCGATTGCCGGTGAATGTATAACTTGACTTGTCGATTTTAAGCTGTATACTTGGGTATGAAATGTGTGAATATGAAATTATGGTGATTGAGATTATTCTTGACCTGTACCTTTATTTAACAAAATGCATATAGTCTTGGGCTTAAAGTCCTCTCCTTGCCTGATTTTTCTTTAGCATTGATCCATGGAACTGATAAACCAATATTATTACCAACTTGCCAAAAATACGTATTTGACATTTTAAAACACAAGCAACTCATTGCCTAAATCATCTAATGCTATATTTTGATTTATATGGATAATATCCCTATCAACATTTATCCCTAAAACATTCTCAATACTAAAAGCAAACCTACCTATCCTTGACCATACGAACAATCTAAACACGTTCCATATATCAAATCAAGGTCCATGTTCTACAAAACAATACGACCACATATTAAGGATGGTCTGAACACCAGAAGTCGTTAAACAGTCGCTTGGGGCTAATCGGAACACTGATTGACGAAAACTGTATACAATTTACAACGGACGAAGATGTAGCGCCGACGTTAGACTGTAAAGCATGTCGATATGTGGTGCAAGAAGTGAGAGATGCCGATTTTAGTTTTATTACAGCAGTTTTTGGATAATGTTCTGTATTGAGGATGAAATAAGAGGCAGTTTCTTCTGATAGTTTTGCTAGTGTATTAGTTTAGAATCAAGAAACTTGTTCAGTGGTTAATTTAGCCATATAACAATATGAATACAGAAATGAAAATAATCAAATAACTCAGTTTCTGACGAGTATTGACGAAATTTTAGTGCCCACGTCTAAAATGTCTACGGAGTATCTTAATTTGGAATAGTCTAATATTTATATTCTGTCCTTCTTTTAAAGAAATCGAAAGAAAAGGATGCATTGAACTGACATTTAGTTTACGTTTGCTGTCACGGAAAACAGCGGGAAGGGAGTCGGGGTACTTTTTCAAAGATATCTGTCAAACAACTAAAGGACCATAGTCCGGCCGTCCAGAGTTACGATTTTGACATCTGTCAATTTCATACAAACGATTACGTGTTTTGGGAATTTGATCTTTATTATTTACTAGAATTGTTGCAATAGTAGTGGTTAGGAACTCGCTTTGGACGGCTGGACTTTTATATACCTACATGATGTCTTGTTTCCTCAACATACTATATGAACCGTAGCTGATGCTTCGGATATATTCTGGATAAGCACAATTTCACCAATAAACCGTCCAACTCTCTCCACTTACAACTCCTACCAAACATTCACACGAACGACAAAAACAGCTACGTATTGGCCTCTTAAACCAAAGCACATCATTGCAGGAAAGGTGTTCAGCCCCATTTAAGGCTCTCTGCCTATACTTGGCGGTCAGTCTATCTATTTTGCATACACCATCTGGATTTACAATTGGTGACCATCAAAAACGGAAAAGGAAATTGTCTCACGTACAACGTGTGATACGAGCGAACTTTCTATGCAATGGGGTGTTTTCTCCAGCGATGGATGGTGATTTTTCTTTACTAAGTAAGGTGCTGAATTGAGATTTATCGGTGTCGTGTGCGTTAGACTTTACTTAAATGTGTAACCAGTTTTTTGTTTGTTTACTTGGAGCGTCTGTCACTTCTTTTAGGGCATCGTTTGAAAAGGTTCTGGCTGATCTGTTTAAAATTCTAAACTCTACGGGAATTACTTGCTTGTTTACTTGCTTAGACTCTAAACGTTTCTTAACTTAAAGCAACGTATATCAATAAAGGAGTAAATTGTTAGCTCTCTAGCTTGAGATTATTTATTGAAGCAACTTTAGATCAAAACATTATAATCAGCAATTTATGTGAATATAATTTGGCTCTTGTTTGATTTATGCGATGTAGTTATGACGGATCTACTAATGTAAAACTGATCAGATACGGGACACAAAAGCGTTAAAAATTCATTGATCGCCTATAGTAAAATTCATCATCATTATCAATCTTTTTTATCGTCCCACTGTTGGGCACAGGTCTCCTCTCATACAGAGAATGATTGAGCGTAATCACCACGCTTGTTCAATGCGGGATGACAACTTCAGACTTAAAGTCAAGTTTTCAGGTCGTGGTGGCCTAGTGGTTAAAACACCAGCCTCTCAAATACGAATGTGCGGGTTCGATTCCAGGTCAGGCAAGTACCAATGTAACTTTTCAAAGTTATATGTACTTTATAAGTATTATCTTAGACACCAATAACTAATCAGTTATTGGTGATGATGATAAAATTATAACTAAGAACTAATCACAATAAAGGCGTAGCTAATGCAGAATATCACCCAAATAGTTCCTAGGCCAACCCAAAACCACTTCCTTATGCAAATCAAAGTAAAACACTGTAAATACTGACAAATATTTTACCACCTGTCGACTAGACCTAAATGCAAGTCCGATTGCAACAATATATCATGCGCAAGCGCAAGGCGTGTTGGTTCGATACGCAACTACTTCGCGTATTTGGTGAACTTCGAGCAATATAATTAAGAACCAAAGCCGATATCTAGATAGTATTACATCAATTCCAGTTAATTTTTTGCATGAAATTTTAGCAATGATGAGTTTAATAATTTCTGGAGAATTTTTATTGGTATTTATGAGTTTTTGGGTCATTACCAGAAAAAACGAAATGTGAGGGTATTAACAGCATAACAAGGAGTTTGATTTATATTGACTCATATACTAATCTCTACAGCTGTGGTGGTAGTTCGATGACCTTGCAACGGTTTTGGTTCTTCGTGATGAAGCTTAAACACTCTATGAAATTTGCGTAAATAGAAACAGACATCTTAGTTTCTTCTGGTAGATTTGATTATCATAACCAGCCTTTAATATTTTCTGAGCTTGAACATAGATCTCTTCTCTGTAATAGGCAGTGAGCCATAATCCACCACGCGGGCCCAGTGTAATTTGGTGTATGTCATTTTTCTTTCTGAGTTTTAGGTTCTAGCTTTTCTCCACCATTTTGTGAGCATTGTTAATGAAATAATTCAGTGTAAAGTGCCTAAATTCAAACCTAGGTTCCCATGACATAAGTAACGGCCCTCTACACTGGACCATCTCTTTAGTGATTCATCAATAGATAATGAAGAGACAAGTTTTATCAGCTATGGCTATTCACATTATAAACATTGATAAGAAACTTATTTGCACTAAAATACACTAACAATGTGTTTACTTAATATACAACTGAACATTAATTACCTTTGCGCCTGTAGATATATATATAGCTATAAAAATGTCAGAACATCTATTCCTCGGTCACCTAACGTTATGCTCAACCCATTCCTGGAGCAAAATACATTGTATAGTCGCTATATTAAAGTCTGTATTATTATGTGCATTTAATTAATGCTCAAACAAAAGAAATGTAATAAAATCGACCTGTATCATGTATCGCTCCCAAATAGGAGTTACACGTTAACACCAGAAAA
The DNA here is from genome assembly GCA_037179545.1 of Sesamia inferens. Lineage (NCBI taxonomy): Eukaryota > Metazoa > Arthropoda > Insecta > Lepidoptera > Noctuidae > Sesamia > Sesamia inferens. The sequence goes on along the minus strand of CM073939.1, from coordinate 2,506,410 downwards.
TATTAGCAGAAGTCTCATTACATAGAAATATCATGATATTTATATTTCTTTTCTCATCAATCGTCACCGTCACCGTCACACCAACGTTTTTTAAAGTTATGAAAAAATAAGTTGAAAAAAAAATACGACTGGCAACAGGTGCTTCTGCTTGAGTTTTCGACACCTCGGCGGCAAGGAAATGCCAATAACTTGTCGAATTGTAGAAGTTATTTTTTTAAATAGATAAATATTAATATCAGTTTCTGAACGTTCTAGCAGTCTTCATAATCAGCCACTGTTCCCACTACTGGGATGCATGCCTTCTCTCGGTGAGAAGGGGTGGGGCGAAGTTTTGCTTCTAGGACATGCTGTTTTCCTCACGAAGATGTTTTTTCACCATTTTTAGAACAGTGGTGATGAAATAATTTACACAAAGTAAAGTGCCTGACGGGGTTCAAATCTAGGAACTACAACTTGTAAATCGCGAGTGATACCACTAGGTAACCACTACTCTCAAGTCTTCTGTGCTACCCATTTTCTATTGTTAGAAGAAAATAGAAAAGAACAACAATGGGCCTTATAAGAAGGCTCAAAGTCACTCAAAGGGCAATGGAGAGGGCTATGCTAGGGGTTTCACTGCGGGATCGAATCAGGAATGAGGAGATCCGCAGAAGAACGAGAGTAACCGACATAGCCCGAAGACTTGCAACACTAAAGTGGCAGTGGGCTGGACACATTGCCCGTAGGACCGATGCCCGATGGGGCCGGCGGGTTCTCGAGTGGCGACCACGCACCGGAAGACGTAGCGTCGGTAGGCCCCCGACAAGGTGGACCGACGACCTGATGAAGGTCACGAAAAACCGCTGGATGCGGGAGGCGCAGGACCGGTCGTCGTGGAGAACCTTGGGGGAGGCCTATGCCCAGTAGTGGATATCTTTCGGCTGAAATGATGATGATGATGACACATTTTCTACCTATTAAATCCTAGGGAATCCTGTCAGCATTATGAAATATACTTTACAGACATACATATGCAGATAATAGAGATAAAGATAAAATCATAGGCGATTACGACCAACTTAAAGTCGGCTTTAAGTTGGTCGGAAGGCTGTGAAGAACGCCCATCAATTCTGACTTGACCGCAAAAGCGTTTTTCAATCGCATAGATTGATCGATTTGCTGCGGCCACATTAGCCACGAGCCACTCAGAACTGGGCCTACTGTGGCTTATTTTTTGTTGCTTTAGCCCTCCAAAAAAGGTATGCTGGAGTCCCTTACAGCCCACTCAATGCAACGATTAAAAAGCGATTATATTACGCTGGTAAGGCTTGGCGCGCACTGCCGATAGCCAACTACTAGATAACTTCTGATTTCATAATTGATGAGATTTTTTATGATTAAGAATATTGAGGGAATTAATAATCAGTATTATGTTAACTGCACTGATTTCTGTCGATGAAGAAGTTAACAATTTGTACAATGTTGGTACTGCATTGCTAGGTATTGGTGTTGCTAAGTCAGTAACTGAAGTAGTTTCGTAATTACAGTAGTTAAAAGACAGTTTGCTATGAAGATGTATTGCTTTTTTTAATCCCTGGAGTTAGTTAATGCGCCAACTATAGAAAAAAAATATTGATAGGGTTGACCGATGGCTGAAGCTGCAGTAAGGATCTGTTGTGGCGGCCACGTATTGGAAGACGCAGCGTAGGGAGGCCCCCAACAAGGTGGACCGATGACCTGGTGAAAGTCGCGGGATGCCGATGGGCGAGGGCAACACAAACCAGTCGTTGCAGAAAGCCTTGGAGGAGGCCTTTGTCCAGCAGTGGGCCTCTATAGGCTGGAGAAGAAAAAGGGTTGATAGAGTTTTACCTATCAAGGTTCATGAGATACAGTCAACTGTAGCACGCAGAGCAAAGCTTTAGTTTGGAACCCTATAAACTAATCATATGCCTAGCCTTTTTCCAACTATGTTGGCGATAGCTTCCAGTATGAAAGGATGGAATACCAGTATTTAGATGGAGCGACCACCTATCAGATCTCCACAAACCAGTTATTGGATAAATTTATTTATTCATTTATTAAAACTTAAACTCCTATAAATACATTAATTACGTACACCTAATGTACACAAAGTGTCGCTGACTGGTATCACGTACTTGTCCACGAAACCGGCAGTACACAACACCTTTCGGCCTCTCCTTTCTCTTTTTTGAGGAACTTCTCGAGATGATGTGTCGGAACGCGCACCACGAACGACTTGAAATTCCACCTCTTCCCTATAAATAAATCGACCTCTTGATAGGAATGGTTATTCTGCTTTCGAGCTTCTTAGAACCCATCGCCACTGTCAAAAATTCAAGAATCACAGCCAGGACCAACGGCTTAACGTGATTTCCGAGACACAGTGGAATCTCGGTAACTAAAGACGGACACCCATCTACGGACCGGCCGTGACAAGCATAGGTTATCCCGATTACTTAACCACAAGCTCCCACTAAGACTAATTACAAACCATGTTAACAAATAGAACAAAAACCTTTAACTATCAGTCGACTATGTAACAAAAAGCTCGCCGGATACACACGACACCAATAAGAACCATGTCGTCAATTCTATATTGCGCGCCTAACCTTACCAAATACAATAAAATCAATACCCATCAAGTTTTTCCGACACAGCCATAGAAAAAACCTACTGAACCACTAATACTCATCAATCAATCGCGCCGTCCTACGACAATATGTCTACATGTTGACATGGAGCATAAATTACATTCCTACGGAACCCTAAAAAGGTAAAATGACTTAGGAAATACTAATTAGAGTTGTAATAGGAAAAGTTGAGTGAAGTTATTTTTTGTTTGAAAGTTAATTTTATGAGATAGCGCGGACCACATTAAAGGAAGTGTTTGTAACAGATTATAGTGTATAAGTAGTCGTTGATACAGATTTTCTAGTTGCATTACGTTTTCTTGTAGCACAGCTGGAATCGAATTAAGTAACTTATTTTACTTACATGAGAACCGTGTTTACAGGGGCTTTGTATTTTTTTTTTTCTAGTATAAACTAGTGCTTGACTGCAATCCTACCTGATGGTAAGCAGTGATGCAATCGTTGATAGTTGATTAAGAGCCTATTTACTCTAGCCTTGAAGACACTTAAATTATAGTCAGACGAAAATACAGCCGCCGTTCAGATCGTAGTGGTATCAACAACGTAAGAGTGGATACTCGTCGTGCGACGACGGGTCGTTCGATGATGGAATGAAGATGGGGGTATTAAGTCATGCAATTCTCGTACACACTGTCCAAAATGCATCCTATAGAACACAGACAGGTTGGGTGCTCTCTCCAGGCTTTATAGTTCATTTTGAACTAAATCTGTTGTATGTGCCTGGTGTATTTTTCTTATTCTTTTAGTCTGTGCTAAATAAATGTATTTTCTTTTCCAATCTTTCTTCTTTCTAGATATAGTACATTTTACCAATTATCTCAGTCCGCCCATTTAAAACACAACGCCAGGCTTCAGGCTCCAGGCTGCTACCGAGAAAATCCAGATGAAAATACGCAACAGTTACTTTAAATGACAAGGAAATCGGAAACAGACCCAAATTATCTGCAGTAGCGTTTGCGACCAACAGACCAAGGTGAAAATCCTTGATTTCACATCAATTATACTAATCTTCCACTTACAAGTGCTAGCATTAAAAATAACCCCCTTGTTCCACCTTTTTATGCATCACCATTTCTTTCCATTTCCTTTAATGGTAATATCCAGTTAATAATTCAAAATGAACCTCACGCTCTTATCCACGTAACAATTAATAGTGCAATTTATGTGATGACTTTATAATTTTTGTAATAAAAACGAGAGGGTGGCGACAAGTCAATCAGGCAGTTTCACGTAAATAAATAACCTGACACCAATTAAACCAATTTTCATCAAGTTTTTAATAAATATATTGTTGCTTTTCGTCGTAAAAGGTAGTTTTTATAAACTTCTTACCTCAATTTTTGAGTGAAATAAATGAAATCCTGTAATAACGATTGTTATCAGTAATTGATTCGTTATTAACATTGGGGGACAGATTAAATGGGTAAGTGCAAAAAATATAATTGTTTTTGGATGGTCTCCTCATCAATCATTGATGAATCGTGAAAAATTCTCATCATAAAAGAGTACAATTATCATTAACATATTATTGTTTTTAAATCGAAACATCAAAACTAGATCAATGACAACTAATTCAAGATACTTATCTAAATATCCCAACCTTTAAATAATCAAAAGTTCAGTAAATCATTTAAATACTTGCTTCCGACTCATTCGTTAAGCATAATTAATGAGTTTTGACATTTAGACCCAAATAACAAAACCATTCTACTCATAAATTAAAATCAAAAATGTCTCACAATCATTTCGACCACTAAATTATGTGACAGTAACAATAAATTTATATTCTCGATAAAAATCAATAATCATGTGCCTATTCAGGTCACACCCATATTTTAATTTTAGAGGCTCACAAATTAAGTGGGTAAACTTCATTTTACTAAATATCTACTATCTTTAAATAATTAGTACTTTTCTTTGGGTTATACAAAATTATTCATGAATATGCAGATTATTTTTACATGTTTACGATGTTAAAATAATTAATAATAGTGTATAGCCTACTAACGGTATTGCACCAATATAAACGTTTTTGTAAATTTAAGATATAAATAATTTGTAAAATTATCATGTTTCATTAATTTAAGTTCCTTGTAACCATTTAGAAAGATACTCTCTCATTGATAATAATTAGATAAAGCTGAAGGATCAGATCTTGGATATTATAACTGGAATTAAACAGAACAAAACCCTCAGTACCTCTTAACACACTTTCCTTCACAATTCCAATTAAAATAAACATTGAAATAAATCAACACCAGCCCCATATTGTAAACAGAAAAACAAATTACAACACAACACTTTAAAATGTAATTACAAATAATTGTTCTGAAAATGCCGATCCACTTGGCAACAGTAAAAACAATCGCAAATAAAAAGGTTTATCCAAATTAACGAATACCTCACGAGGCAACCCGAATATACCCGAAGTTACAGGGGAAAGTGCTGACAGCTAAATATTACCACGCCTCGAGACCTGAGACCTATCAAAACGTAATTACATACCTTATTACAAGTGAATAAAAATATTTTTTCTTAAAGGAATCAATGAGGTATTACAAGCTTGTTACTGGAAAAAGAACTAACTGTGTTTGTTTAATATTTAAATTAATTTTGCGCGTCAGTTTGTTGAGTTCACAGAGTACGGCTGAAGGGAGAGAGACAGTTTTAATTGGATACGTTGATGTGCAAAAGTATGCTGATATTTTCGGCCGCGAGTGTAATGTTCCAAAATGAGTTCGAGTAGATTATGTATGATTTACAGTAGTAGACTTTTTAATTGAAAAATTATGATGCTTTACATCTTGTCATGTTTTTTTTCCTCACTTTACTAAGTAAGGAGGACATCATTGTGGTAAATATTTATTAATGTTCAAATTACGAAGGATTTCATTTTGAAAACTAGCTGTAGTAAGTAAAAAGAAACGACATACATAATATTATATTTAGCACCCTTGGGTGAAAATGGGTCAGTCGTAAGTTACTCCGGCTTACCTATTTTCTTCCAAAGTTCTACTTCTACTTCTTCTCATGTAGGTGTTCTAGCAAACTCCATTCCCTTTCGTCTTGCGTTGTCGGTCAGACAGAAATATTAAGCAAGTTGACCATGGAGTAGAACGGGCAAGATTCTCCATGCACACTTAAATAATGCTATTATAAACTTTATCTACTCTCATATCAGAAAATTAAAAATATAAAACTAAAAAGGAGTTTATATTGACGTACTTTACCAATAGTATATCGAAAGGAAATTAAAAAATTAAATTATAACATTATTTCTCTAACAAAATAATACAATTTTTTTTCATTACCGTACAGATTACAAACCACAGACAGCACTATTTCAATTTTTATCTATGGCAGCGCGCGCTTTGGCACGTGCGCGGTGATGCAGGGTGCAAACCAATAAATACACTGTATCAATCTCTATCTTTTATTGCATACATTCAATACAATGTATGAGATGAGATAAAGTAGTGTATGAAACTATACATAATTAGGTATTACACACTCGTGTGATACTATTAAAAAACTCGCTTCGCTTGTTTTTTAAACTCACAATCGTGCATAATATCCCTCATTATGTAACAGTTTCATAAACTTTATTTTCATATTGTAGTTTTCTATTTAGTAAAAAAAACTAATAGCTCAAATTTACTACAGGCAAGTCATTGACCTCACTTGTCGTAGAAGATGAAAAGTCAAAATATTAGAAAAACATCCCACATGCTACACTTTTTCACGGTCAAACAGAAATGA